>OY978009.1:11098166-13498166 GCA_963854515.1 Pandemis heparana
ACATTTTGACACTATGACACTAAAAGTGTTTATGGGTGTCGTTTTCGAGTAATTTTGTGGTTCTGAGCCAGATTTTGACATAATTTTTTGGATCCAAGATGGCGGATGACATTATGACACTAAAAATGTTTATGGGTGTCGTTTTCGAGTAATTTTGTGGCTCTGAGCCCGATTTTGGCATAATTTTTTGGATCCAAGATGGCGGATGACATTTTGACACTTATGCCACTAAAAATGTTTATGGGTGTCGTTTTCGAGTAATTTTGTGGCTCTGAGCCAGATTTTGACATACATTTTTGGATCCAAGATGGCGGATGATATTTTGACACTTATGCCACTAAAAATGTTTATGGGTGTCGTTTTCGAGTAATTTTGTGGCTCTGAGCCAGATTTTGACATACTTTTTTGAATCCAAGATGGCGGATGACATTTTGACACTTATGCCACTAAAAATGTTTATGGGTGTCGTTTTCGAGTAATTTTGTGGCTCTGAGCCAGATTTTGACATACTTTTTTGGATCCAAGATGGCGGATGATATTTTGACACTTATGCCACTAAAAATGTTTATGGGTGTCGTTTTCGAGTAATTTTGTGGCTCTGAGCCAGATTTTGACATACTTTTTTAGATCCAAGATGGCGGATGACATTTTGACACTAAAAATGTTTATGGGTGTCGTTTTCGAGTAATTTGGTTCTTCTCAGCCCGATTTTGGCATACCTTTTTGGATCCAAGATGGCGGATGACATTTTGACATTACTGACACAAAAAACACAAAAAAGTGTAAAATGTTACTCGAAAACGACCCCCATAAACATTTTTAGTGTCAATAGTGTCAAAATGTCATTCACCATCTTGGATACAAAAAAGTATGTCAAAATCTGGCTCAGAGCCACAAAATTACTCGAAAACGACACCCATCAATATTTTAGTGTCAAAGTGTCAATAGTGTCAAAATTTCATCCGCCATCTTGGATTTAAAAAATTATGCCAAAATCGGGCTGTTTTACTCTCCTCACCCGGAACACATCAGCGCAAGCATTGCATTGCTTGGCGGAAGGATTACTAAGATGCTGGTACAGTCGACGTCAAAGATATCTTTACACTTTAGTGCCTTGTCGCTCCAAGCACTTTGACAACTTCATACGAAACTTCAAACATATAGTTACAACGACAAGGTACTAAAGTGTAAAGATATCTTTGACGTTAACCGTACCTAGCGATCCGAACGTACCTACCTAGAACAAGGTTAGGCTCTTACACCCGCAAAAATTCCCATTGAATATATAAATACAATCCCACGGGATTATAAAAAAAACTAGAAATACCTTTCAACCACAAAATCTAGCCATTAAAATTTACGTACCTACGGTCGAAGATACTGAATCACGTAACCTACCTAATAGCTACAATTTAGCAATAATATCTCTGGCAGGGTATGTTAAAATTCCACAGTGGCAGGTAAGCGATTCAGTATCTTTCACTGTACTTAGGTACTTTATTGTGAAATCTCAGGTCCAGTAAAATCAATCCAGTTCACATAAATCAGAAACATTATCAGGATTAAGCTTTTATTACCTACCTACACATGACTAAAACAAAAATTTACTTACTATAAGGTGATACGCGTGCTCGTTTGCCACCTTATTTCATAAAAAAAAACTTCAGCAGATATTTTTTGTATTAAATTTCGGATATTTTTAGTGAAATCAGCCGTTAACCCAGTACTGTCGTGAAATTGCTTTAACATTGTGACGTCACAGCCATGGCGACCAATCATGGCCCGTTCCCGGTCAAGTGGTCATATTTCAAATTTAATCAATTTTGAATTGCTTATAATTAATTAAAAAAAAATATTTTAAGATTTCTTTGAATTAGATATTATATAATATGCTATAAAGTTTTAAAAAACATAAAAAAAATCGATATTTTTTTTAAATTCAAAGACTCAATTATGGTGTATGCGATATGAAGCTAAACACAAAACAATGAAAAACACAGCTCATATCATCACTTCCAGAAAAAACATTTCCCAAACTTTGTTAATAAAAGAACAATTAGCATTCGCAAACAGAATTTATCTTAAAAAGGGATTGGAGGATAGGTTGGAACTAGGCAAAGTTACTTTACGGGAGTTGCATATGGATATTTCGCACATTAACAATTGTCATAAGGACGATGTTGATTTATCTTGTGATTTTGAATGGATACGTTTCAAGGGCACAAAATTTAACCCAGGAATGGTAATAGTTACTACGAACGAAAACGATTATTATTTTTTTAAATTACAAAATATTTTTCGTTCTAAATCGTTTTTGAGTTTATATTTCTTGTGTAAATCATTAAATTGCTCTGGTTTTAATGATCATTTTCAAGCTTATTCAATTGAAGGAGAAAACGACTCATGGGAGCTCTTAAAACCAGAAAATTTAATTATTTCTCCAACTAATCTTCATGTTGTTGCCACAGGTGAAACCTACTGTAGATTTAGTTACTATTGAAAATTTATGTAATTTTTTATGTGCTTATGACTTGCTTGCTTATGCTTTGACGTTGGTTTCAAGATGAGTTTGAAGTCATGGCTGTCCGGACAAACGGTGTTATGATAACTTTTCCACCCCTTAAACGTATACCGATTTTTACCAATTTTCGATATGTTCTCAGAGAACACAAATTATAGGCCTTGTGTTGTGTTTTCTGATAAGATAATAAAGAGATAAAGATAAAGATAATTTATTCATAAATGTTTTACAAAATTATAACTAAGAACAAAGTTTCCTTATAAATCTAAGTTAACAAGTCATGCCTGCACTAGGAAACCCTGTGTTTCAGGCTGTAAGAGCTAAACAAAATGGATATTAAACAATTAAACAATCACCAGGGAAAAATAAGTATACATCATTGACAAAACTATAAAGAAATTATTAAATTAAAACTATGATCTTAAAAATTAAAATCCAATAAAAATAACGGTAAAATAATATACAAAATTGATAACAATCGGTAGTCAGAAGCAGCTTTTACTGATTTGAAAAGATTAAGCGCTTTGTCTAAAAAATTCGGCCATTTTTTGAATAATAGGAGCTCTGATCCTTTAAATTTGGATTCAAAATCCGATTCGATCTGAAAAAAAAAAAAAAATACGATTAAGTATAAGTATTTGAATTAATGTGCAAAATGCTTAGGTATCTTGTTTCTAATCAACTTTCGGCCTAGGTGCAACGGCTATGGTCTGCCAAAACCAAATATAGAATTATTAGAAATTCAACTATATAACTAATATACTTAACAACAGGGAACCGATTTTTGAATCTCACCGATGACCTCTTAACTCGCCCTATCCTAGTCACTATATATATCTTCTTTTACACCAGCACGTTCCCTCATCACACTATTCCTTATTCTATCTTTCAATGATACACCTTCCATACTTCTTAACGCTTTCATTTCTACTGCATTTATTCTACTTTCATGCTTCTTTTGCCATAACTTACCTTCAAATTTCTTTATAGTGGGTTCAGATAGCCCCCACTCAGCCAAATAACTCACCCCTAAGTCATCTTCTGAATCACTTTCCATTATTTTAAGCAGGCTGTAAGAGCTAAACAAAATGGATATTAAATAATTAAACAATCACCAGGGAAAAATAAGTATACATCATTGACAAAAATATAAAGAAATTATTAAATTAAAACTATGATCTTAAAAATTAAAATCCAATAAAAATAACGGTAAAATAATATACAAAATCGGTAACAATCGGTCAACGTTTAGGGGGTGGAAAACGTTATCGCCGTTAGTATGAAAAATCTTATTCTCGCCATGGCTTTAAACTCCTCTTAAGGATAACCCGTAGTTATAATCTGATTAAAGATATACCCCCTTATTCATAAACGCTCTATAGGCTTCTACTAACTTAGCAATCGTTGGTCCTTACCTGTGAAAGGTAAATGTCAATTTATATCAATTTTATTACTAAATTAATTTATAATTAAGGTTCAATAACACCACCTTGTTACTTAGGTGGAGTTACCTAGGAACCTTAATAAATTATTAATTAAAATAATAATAAAATTGATATATTGTATGTATATGTACATAATAATAATAATAATAATAATAATAATAATTTATTTATTGTCAGAACTGTGTACGTATTTATAATGCTAATTAAAAAAGTTGATAACAATTCTGACATCTTAATTATGTACAAACTTTTTGATTTTTTACCATCTATATCTTGGCACTGTACTCTCACTGTCGGAACTCTTTTAAAGCCAATAGCCGCGCAATAGCAGAAGTCTCTAAAGGTCGATTTAGACGAGGACTATTTTCAGGCGCCTAAATTTCGGCGCCTGGAAAAGGCACCGTGTAAACACTTTCGGCGCCACTTTTTCGCGGTATGGTGCCGAAAAAATGGCGCCGAAAGTGTTTATACGGTGCCTTTTTCAGGCGCCGAAATTTAGGCGGCTGAAAATAGTCCTCGTCTAAATCAACCTTTACATCTGAAATATAAAAAAAATATTTAGTTGTGATGAATACGCGTCGGCTTAATTATCTCCAAATGTATCGTTTGCCAGAATTTTCATATGGCTATTTTAATTGTTTCGGGTTTTGTGTGAAATTCATGAAAGTTTTGATCAGTATAATGATAACAAACCTTCACTTGGATTTTCTTCAATCAATTGTATGTAGTCAGAAGCAGCTTTTATCGATTTCAAAAGATTAAGCGCTTTCTCTAAAAAATGACAATTTGACAGATAAGGAGACGATTGCTGAGTTAACAAAGGCCAACAGAGCGTTTATGAATAAGGGGGATAGTGAATAAACATTAAGAATATTTTATGTATAATAAAGTTCTTATTTTATATAAGTATACAGGTTGTATCAGATAGCCCCTAACAATAATCAACTGGGGTATATAACCATAGCTATAGAAGCTAAAAAAGAATTGGAGTATTTTTTTTTATGTTTTCTATAGGAATGATTACAGTTACCATTCCTATAGAAAATATATAAAAAAAAAATTACTCCAATTTTTTTTAAATATATTTTTTAGCTTCTGTAGCTATGGTTATATACTTCTTAACGCTTTCATTTCTACTGCATTTATTCTACTTTCATGCTTCTTTTGCCATAACTTACCTTCAAATTTCTTTATAGTGGGTTCAGATAGCCCCCACTCAGCCAAATAACTCACCCTTAAGTCGTCTTCTGAATCACTTTCCATTATTTTAAAAGAAATTTAATTTGGATCCAACCAAAACAAACAAAACCAAGCAGTAGATTTAGTAACTATTGAAAATTTATGTAATTTTTTATGTGCTTATGACTTGCTTATGCTTTGACGTTGGTTTTAAGATGAGTTTGAAGTCATGGCTGTCCATACAAACGGTGTTATGATAACTTTTCCACCCCTTAAACGTATACCGATTTTTACCAATTTTCGATATGTTCTCAGAGAACACAAATTATAGGTTTCGTACATTTCGTTTCTTTTTTTAATTTAATAAGTACATTTTATTTGATTTCCGTTATAGTGTTGGCATACAAAACAAATTTCAGTCATTATCTATTTATAATTAATCAATATTTAGAAAAACGAAACGTTCAAACCTAGATGTGTTTTCTACATACATACATACATACATACATACAAACCGTCACGCCTTACCCACAGGGGTAGGCAGAGACTACTTTGTTCCACTTACTACGCGATCCTGACATACCTCTTTCGCTTCATCCACATTCATCAATCTCTTCATACATGCTCGTCGGTCTCGGGCTGACCACAACTCATTCCTCATCACCCGTCATAATCCTTCTCCAAGTCAACGAATAAACAGTATGTTTTCTGGCCTTGTGTTGTGTTTTCTGATAAGATAATAAAGAGATAAAGATAATGATAATTTATTCATAAATGTTTTACAAAATTATAACTAAGAACAAAGTTTCCTTATAAATCTAAGTTAACAAGTCATGCCTGCACTAGGAAACCCTGTGTTTCAGGCTGTAAGAGCTAAACAAAATGGATATTAAACAATTAAACAATCACCAGGGAAAAATAAGTATACATCATTGACAAAAATATAAAGAAATTATTAAATTAAAACTATGATCTTAAAAATTAAAATCCAATAAAAATAACGGTAAAATAATATACAAAATCGGTAACAATCGGTCAACGTTTAGGGGGTGGAAAACGTTATCGCCGTTAGTATGAAAAATCTTATTCTCGCCATGGCTTTAAACTCCTCTTAAGGATAACCCGTAGTTATAATCTGATTAAAGATATACCCCCCTTATTCATAAACGCTCTATAGGCTTCTACTAACTTAGCAATCGTTGGTCCTTACCTGTGAAAGGTAAATGTCAATTTATATCAATTTTATTACTAAATTAATTTATAATTAAGGTTCAATAACACCACCTTGTTACTTAGGTGGAGTTACCTAGGAACCTTAATAAATTATTAATTAAAATAATAATAAAATTGATATATTGTATGTATATGTACATAATAATAATAATAATAATAATAATAATAATTTATTTATTGTCAGAACTGTGTACGTATTTATAATGCTAATTAAAAAAGTTGATAACAATTCTGACATCTTAATTATGTACAAACTTTTTGATTTTTTACCATCTATATCTTGGCACTGTACTCTCACTGTCGGAACTCTTTTAAAGCCAATAGCCGCGCAATAGCAGAAGTCTCTAAAGGTCGATTTAGACGAGGACTATTTTCAGGCGCCTAAATTTCGGCGCCTGGAAAAGGCACCGTGTAAACACTTTCGGCGCCACTTTTTCGCGGTATGGTGCCGAAAAAATGGCGCCGAAAGTGTTTATACGGTGCCTTTTTCAGGCGCCGAAATTTAGGCGGCTGAAAATAGTCCTCGTCTAAATCAACCTTTACATCTGAAATATAAAAAAAATATTTAGTTGTGATGAATACGCGTCGGCTTAATTATCTCCAAATGTATCGTTTGCCAGAATTTTCATATGGCTATTTTAATTGTTTCGGGTTTTGTGTGAAATTCATGAAAGTTTTGATCAGTATAATGATAACAAACCTTCACTTGGATTTTCTTCAATCAATTGTATGTAGTCAGAAGCAGCTTTTATCGATTTCAAAAGATTAAGCGCTTTCTCTAAAAAATGACAATTTGACAGATAAGGAGACGATTGCTGAGTTAACAAAGGCCAACAGAGCGTTTATGAATAAGGGGGATAGTGAATAAACATTAAGAATATTTTATGTATAATAAAGTTCTTATTTTATATAAGTATACAGGTTGTATCAGATAGCCCCTAACAATAATCAACTGGGGTATATAACCATAGCTATAGAAGCTAAAAAAGAATTGGAGTATTTTTTTTTATGTTTTCTATAGGAATGATTACAGTTACCATTCCTATAGAAAATATATAAAAAAAAAATTACTCCAATTTTTTTTAAATATATTTTTTAGCTTCTGTAGCTATGGTTATATACTTCTTAACGCTTTCATTTCTACTGCATTTATTCTACTTTCATGCTTCTTTTGCCATAACTTACCTTCAAATTTCTTTATAGTGGGTTCAGATAGCCCCCACTCAGCCAAATAACTCACCCTTAAGTCGTCTTCTGAATCACTTTCCATTATTTTAAAAGAAATTTAATTTGGATCCAACCAAAACAAACAAAACCAAGCAGTAGATTTAGTAACTATTGAAAATTTATGTAATTTTTTATGTGCTTATGACTTGCTTATGCTTTGACGTTGGTTTTAAGATGAGTTTGAAGTCATGGCTGTCCATACAAACGGTGTTATGATAACTTTTCCACCCCTTAAACGTATACCGATTTTTACCAATTTTCGATATGTTCTCAGAGAACACAAATTATAGGTTTCGTACATTTCGTTTCTTTTTTTAATTTAATAAGTACATTTTATTTGATTTCCGTTATAGTGTTGGCATACAAAACAAATTTCAGTCATTATCTATTTATAATTAATCAATATTTAGAAAAACGAAACGTTCAAACCTAGATGTGTTTTCTACATACATACATACATACATACATACAAACCGTCACGCCTTACCCACAGGGGTAGGCAGAGACTACTTTGTTCCACTTACTACGCGATCCTGACATACCTCTTTCGCTTCATCCACATTCATCAATCTCTTCATACATGCTCGTCGGTCTCGGGCTGACCACAACTCATTCCTCATCACCCGTCATAATCCTTCTCCAAGTCAACGAATAAACAGTATGTTTTCTGGCCTTGTGTTGTGTTTTCTGATAAGATAATAAAGAGATAAAGATAATGATAATTTATTCATAAATGTTTTACAAAATTATAACTAAGAACAAAGTTTCCTTATAAATCTAAGTTAACAAGTCATGCCTGCACTAGGAAACCCTGTGTTTCAGGCTGTAAGAGCTAAACAAAATGGATATTAAACAATTAAACAATCACCAGGGAAAAATAAGTATACATCATTGACAAAAATATAAAGAAATTATTAAATTAAAACTATGATCTTAAAAATTAAAATCCAATAAAAATAACGGTAAAATAATATACAAAATCGGTAACAATCGGTCAACGTTTAGGGGGTGGAAAACGTTATCGCCGTTAGTATGAAAAATCTTATTCTCGCCATGGCTTTAAACTCCTCTTAAGGATAACCCGTAGTTATAATCTGATTAAAGATATACCCCCCTTATTCATAAACGCTCTATAGGCTTCTACTAACTTAGCAATCGTTGGTCCTTACCTGTGAAAGGTAAATGTCAATTTATATCAATTTTATTACTAAATTAATTTATAATTAAGGTTCAATAACACCACCTTGTTACTTAGGTGGAGTTACCTAGGAACCTTAATAAATTATTAATTAAAATAATAATAAAATTGATATATTGTATGTATATGTACATAATAATAATAATAATAATAATAATAATAATTTATTTATTGTCAGAACTGTGTACGTATTTATAATGCTAATTAAAAAAGTTGATAACAATTCTGACATCTTAATTATGTACAAACTTTTTGATTTTTTACCATCTATATCTTGGCACTGTACTCTCACTGTCGGAACTCTTTTAAAGCCAATAGCCGCGCAATAGCAGAAGTCTCTAAAGGTCGATTTAGACGAGGACTATTTTCAGGCGCCTAAATTTCGGCGCCTGGAAAAGGCACCGTGTAAACACTTTCGGCGCCACTTTTTCGCGGTATGGTGCCGAAAAAATGGCGCCGAAAGTGTTTATACGGTGCCTTTTTCAGGCGCCGAAATTTAGGCGGCTGAAAATAGTCCTCGTCTAAATCAACCTTTACATCTGAAATATAAAAAAAATATTTAGTTGTGATGAATACGCGTCGGCTTAATTATCTCCAAATGTATCGTTTGCCAGAATTTTCATATGGCTATTTTAATTGTTTCGGGTTTTGTGTGAAATTCATGAAAGTTTTGATCAGTATAATGATAACAAACCTTCACTTGGATTTTCTTCAATCAATTGTATGTAGTCAGAAGCAGCTTTTATCGATTTCAAAAGATTAAGCGCTTTCTCTAAAAAATGACAATTTGACAGATAAGGAGACGATTGCTGAGTTAACAAAGGCCAACAGAGCGTTTATGAATAAGGGGGATAGTGAATAAACATTAAGAATATTTTATGTATAATAAAGTTCTTATTTTATATAAGTATACAGGTTGTATCAGATAGCCCCTAACAATAATCAACTGGGGTATATAACCATAGCTATAGAAGCTAAAAAAGAATTGGAGTATTTTTTTTTATGTTTTCTATAGGAATGATTACAGTTACCATTCCTATAGAAAATATATAAAAAAAAAATTACTCCAATTTTTTTTAAATATATTTTTTAGCTTCTGTAGCTATGGTTATATACTTCTTAACGCTTTCATTTCTACTGCATTTATTCTACTTTCATGCTTCTTTTGCCATAACTTACCTTCAAATTTCTTTATAGTGGGTTCAGATAGCCCCCACTCAGCCAAATAACTCACCCTTAAGTCGTCTTCTGAATCACTTTCCATTATTTTAAAAGAAATTTAATTTGGATCCAACCAAAACAAACAAAACCAAGCAGTAGATTTAGTAACTATTGAAAATTTATGTAATTTTTTATGTGCTTATGACTTGCTTATGCTTTGACGTTGGTTTTAAGATGAGTTTGAAGTCATGGCTGTCCATACAAACGGTGTTATGATAACTTTTCCACCCCTTAAACGTATACCGATTTTTACCAATTTTCGATATGTTCTCAGAGAACACAAATTATAGGTTTCGTACATTTCGTTTCTTTTTTTAATTTAATAAGTACATTTTATTTGATTTCCGTTATAGTGTTGGCATACAAAACAAATTTCAGTCATTATCTATTTATAATTAATCAATATTTAGAAAAACGAAACGTTCAAACCTAGATGTGTTTTCTACATACATACATACATACATACATACAAACCGTCACGCCTTACCCACAGGGGTAGGCAGAGACTACTTTGTTCCACTTACTACGCGATCCTGACATACCTCTTTCGCTTCATCCACATTCATCAATCTCTTCATACATGCTCGTCGGTCTCGGGCTGACCACAACTCATTCCTCATCACCCGTCATAATCCTTCTCCAAGTCAACGAATAAACAGTATGTTTTCTGGCCTTGTGTTGTGTTTTCTGATAAGATAATAAAGAGATAAAGATAATGATAATTTATTCATAAATGTTTTACAAAATTATAACTAAGAACAAAGTTTCCTTATAAATCTAAGTTAACAAGTCATGCCTGCACTAGGAAACCCTGTGTTTCAGGCTGTAAGAGCTAAACAAAATGGATATTAAACAATTAAACAATCACCAGGGAAAAATAAGTATACATCATTGACAAAAATATAAAGAAATTATTAAATTAAAACTATGATCTTAAAAATTAAAATCCAATAAAAATAACGGTAAAATAATATACAAAATCGGTAACAATCGGTCAACGTTTAGGGGGTGGAAAACGTTATCGCCGTTAGTATGAAAAATCTTATTCTCGCCATGGCTTTAAACTCCTCTTAAGGATAACCCGTAGTTATAATCTGATTAAAGATATACCCCCCTTATTCATAAACGCTCTATAGGCTTCTACTAACTTAGCAATCGTTGGTCCTTACCTGTGAAAGGTAAATGTCAATTTATATCAATTTTATTACTAAATTAATTTATAATTAAGGTTCAATAACACCACCTTGTTACTTAGGTGGAGTTACCTAGGAACCTTAATAAATTATTAATTAAAATAATAATAAAATTGATATATTGTATGTATATGTACATAATAATAATAATAATAATAATAATAATAATTTATTTATTGTCAGAACTGTGTACGTATTTATAATGCTAATTAAAAAAGTTGATAACAATTCTGACATCTTAATTATGTACAAACTTTTTGATTTTTTACCATCTATATCTTGGCACTGTACTCTCACTGTCGGAACTCTTTTAAAGCCAATAGCCGCGCAATAGCAGAAGTCTCTAAAGGTCGATTTAGACGAGGACTATTTTCAGGCGCCTAAATTTCGGCGCCTGGAAAAGGCACCGTGTAAACACTTTCGGCGCCACTTTTTCGCGGTATGGTGCCGAAAAAATGGCGCCGAAAGTGTTTATACGGTGCCTTTTTCAGGCGCCGAAATTTAGGCGGCTGAAAATAGTCCTCGTCTAAATCAACCTTTACATCTGAAATATAAAAAAAATATTTAGTTGTGATGTATAACTAAATCTAAAACTAACAGATTTACTTAAATTTAAAACGCAACCTCAAAGGCACCTCCTACTTTAGCAATTTTCAAAAAGTTTGTACATAATTAAGATGTCAGAATTGAGTAGTAGGTTGAGTATACACTCTCTTATTGCGTCCCCATTGTGTGGCCCATCACACTAACAATTATCAAGCATGTTTAATATTAGTATTTGTTATTCGAAATATTATAAACGGGATGTGAACCGCGATTACCTTTATTGAGCTCCCGATATTTCGATACAGTTGCATGTATCATGATCACGAGTAGTGATATCGGGAGCTCAATAAAGGTAATCGCGGTTCACATCCCGTTTATAATATTTCGAATGAACTTAACCGTGAATCATTAAAAACTCTTATAGTATTTGTTAATTTGGCATATCTTGAGAGTTATCCTGTGTTATTTACAATAAACAATACTAAGCACACTGTAGCAAATCTGTTTTTAATTTGACTTTCAACCACAATTTTGATTAAGCCCTTTTTATGTCATTTTTGAAGTGTTTGTATAAGTATATTCAATTTTAAAGATAAGTGTACTAAGTTTTTATGTATCGTTCTTAGGTCATGTTTTTTTATTTGAAATACTTTTAGGGTGTCGCTATGAGTATGGGTCCCCATTGTGTGGCCCATCCATCACACTAACAATTATCAAGCATGTTTAATATTAGTATTTGTTATTCGAAATATTATAAACGGGATGTGAACCGCGATTACCTTTATTGAGCTCCCGATATTTCGATACAGTTGCATGTATCATGATCACTACTCGTGACCATGATACATGCAACTGTATCGAAATATCGGGAGCTCAATAAAGGTAATCGCGGTTCACATCCCGTTTATAATATTTCGAATGAACTTAACCGTGAATCATTAAAAACTTATAGTATTTGTTAATTTGGCATATCTTGAGAGTTATCCTGTGTTATTTACAATAAAAAATACTAAGCACACTGTAGCAAATCTGTTTTTAATTTGACTTTGAACCACAATTTTGATTAAGCCCTTTTTATGTCATTTTTGAAGTGTTTGTATAAGTATATTCAATTTTAAAGATAAGTGTACTAAGTTTTTATGTATCGTTCTTAGGTCATGTTTTTTTATTTGAAATACTTTTAGGGTGTCGCTATGAGTATGGGTACCAAGAAATCTCCAAACTAGAATAGCCATATAGGATAACTGAAATGTTATCTCTTTTGTAGCTATTCTAGCTTGTAATTTTCGGCGGGCTACACCCTAAAATTATTTTGAAAAAAAAAAACTGATTTGGTAATATCTACTTAATAAGCTTTGTATATTTTACTAGTGTTAGTTTGGTAAAAATAACCAAACTAACATCAGTAAAATGTACACTAATGATTTGGTAGGTGTTACCATACTAAGACCGGCTAATATCTACCAAATCATTAGTGTACATTTTACCAGTGTTAGTTTGGTAAAAATAACCAAACTAACATCAGTAAAATGTACACTAATGATTTGGTAGGTGTTACCATACTAAGACCGGCTAATATCTACCAAATCATTAGTGTACATTTTACCAGTGTTAGTTTGGTAAAAATAACCAAACTAACATCAGTAAAATGTACACTAATGATTTGGTAGGTGTTACCATACTAAGACCGGCTAATATCTACCAAATCATTAGTGTACATTTTACCAGTGTTAGTTTGGTAAAAATAACCAAACTAACATCAGTAAAATGTACACTAATGATTTGGTAGATGTTACCATACTAAGACCGGCTAATATCTACCAAATCATTAGTGTACATTTTACCAGTGTTAGTTTGGTAAAAATAACCAAACTAACATCAGTAAAATGTACACTAATGATTTGGTAGGTGTTACCATACTAAGACCGGTACAATTTACAAGACAAACACTGATAAAATGTTGGTAGATTTTACCAGTAAAAGTTTGATAATAACTACAATATACATTATGGTACATAATACCAAACTATCTACGATAAAATCTACTATACAGTTCTGGACAAATCTGGTGGATAATACCAAAGTACATTTGGTAGTAAATACAAAATACACATGGTAAGTAATACTTTTTATATTTGGTAAGATCTACAAAACTCGTTTGGCAGATTGAACTAAATTTACTTTGATAAAAACTACATGAAAAATATAATAGATAATACCAAACTAAATTTGGTGAAAATTACTTCTAACAATCTGGTAAAAAATATCAGATTATATTTAGTAAAATATACAAGATACATATGGTAGGTAATACCAAACTATATTTAGTAAAAAATACAAAACACACATGGTACATGATACATAACTTAATTTGGTAAAATGTATTATGCTCGTCTAGTAGATTCTACTAACCTTAACTTTGATGTGAACAACAGCATAAATCTGGTAAATAATTACTAAACTAATACTGATAATCTAGTAGATTATACTAACCTAACTTTGATGAAAACAACAACATAAATTTGGTAATTCAACAATATAAAACTAGTAAATAATTCCCAAACGAAAACTTATAATCTAGTAGATTATACTAACCTAACTTTGATGTGAACAACAGCATAAATTTGGCGATTCAATTTAACAATATAAATCTGGTAAATAATTACACTACAAGATAAGTTTGGTTAATTCTACCAAATATTTTACCAAAGTAGACAGTTGATTTCGGTCCTATCACGAATTGTTGTTGATTTTACCAAACAAAAATTGTTAGTGTTTTACCAAATTAATATGGTACTTGTTTACTAAAGTTTTTAGTTGTTTGTACCAAACTTAGTGATTAAAACTCGATTAAAACTACAAGATAAGTTTGGTTAATTCTACCAAATATTTTACCAAAGTAGACAGTTGATTTCGGTCCTATCACGAATTGTTGTTGATTTTACCAAACAAAAATTGTTAGTGTTTTACCAAATTAATATGGTACTTTTTTACTAAAGTTTTTAGTTGTTTGTACCAAACTTAGTGATTAAAACTCTACTAAAGTACTTTGGTAAAAACAACATTCTACTTAAAAACTTTAGTAAAAAACTACCATATTAATTTGGTAAAACACCAACAATTTTTGTTTGGTAAAATTAACAACAATTCGTGATAGGACCGAATTCAACTGTCGACTTTGGTACAATATACGAGGAATCTGGTAAATCCAACCTATCTTTTTTTTCAGTGATATACAGCAGAGATACAGTCATCAGCTTATAAAATTAGAACGTACTTACTAGGTAATGTAGGCATTTAGTGTTACAGACACACACCACGCCTACGATACACACACGGTTTTCAAAAGTCAAGAATAAAATTCATTGGTAACGTATTTATCTACTAAGCTCTAAAACGAGTCTTCAATTAAAACAATAATAACTAAAACGATTCTGTTACTACTTTCAGGGTATTTATTACATGTATCTTTCAATCTCATAGCTTCTTGGCTTCGGAATAGTATGTTTAACTAAGCTTTTGTAAACAACTAGGTACTGATGAGATCTCAATTTGAACTTTAAACCAACGCACTTCTTTACACGAAGCCGTATTCAAATATAATTATCACATTTTTAGATACGCTAAGCATTAGCATGTAATACATTTCTACTATTTAAAGCGACGACAGCATATTAAATAACAACCAGCTTTCACAGTTGGTTTTGAAGAATTCATAGAATACGAACTCTTTACTATCTATTCTTTATAGAGTTTAGTAAGAATCTAACTTGATTTGTCGCTGGTTAGTATACGCGAGGCAATAGTGAGCGGTTTAGGTGGTCAACAATTTACTCTATGAAGTTTAATATATTATGTACGTACACCTTACTATATAGTTATAAAGAATACTGTTTAAGTAGAAAGATCTTCGTTCCATAGATGGCTGGCTGCGCCTTCGAGATGCAACCCCGGTTCCACGACATACTTATCAACTGCGTCTTCATAATACTGTGAACAATATGGAATACAATGATTTATTTATTTGGCATGTGCTTTTTACTTACTTATCCTTATATTTGCTGAAATCCGCATTAAATAGTACTGATGTAGAGTACAATTAATAAGTGATATGTATTTTATTTTATTGTCGGGTAAAAAGCTATGCGAGTACCTTTTCCACTACAATTCATTGCAAAGTGTTAACATTTATACATAATAATTTTGTACTTGACTGTACTTACTGTACATCGAATAGTGATGATTATTATTACAAATAATTGGCTGATAAATAATTGGATAAACTATTTTTTTCAATTTAAGTTGTTTTTCATATCATAATACATACATACATTTAGTCTTTATACTGGCTAGCAAATCTCAGAATTAAAAATAAAAATACCTTCACGAAAAAAATTGCAAAAAAATAATAATTACCTCACTTTACCACACTGGCAGGTTTGACTAGTAGAGTAGCGCCGCTAACAGCGTTAGTGCAGTATCGGCGGCGGCGGGCGAGTACGTCCGGGGTTCGGCTTGTGGATCAAGTTAGGGACCACGAGCCCCGTGCTCTTTTCTTTGTGCTGGCGTCCTGCGACCTTGCGCGCGCGCGTCAGCCACCGCGGCGGCTCACCCTCGCAGTACGCCGTGCGCGCCCACTCCAGCGGCTCCGCGCCGAGCCTCGTGCACTCCCGCGCATACGCCCGATACGCCGCGCAGTGACACCGCACCCCCGAGCAATTAATCGCGTCCAAAACGCACGCTTCCTTGTAATTATATGGATTCACTTTTGCCCCACATACGCTGAAAGCATCTAAACTGTCAAAACCTCGGCACAATTTACGAGCCTTCCCCTGTTTCCACGTGCGCTCCGGGCCCTTCCTGAACGAGCTGGGCCGCTCATGCTGTCGCGTGCAGGCGCGACGACCGCCCACCCGCCACGACGTCCCGAACCTCCAGGCGTCGTTCAACATCCTGCCATCACGTGATCGCATATCGTCTTTAGCTATAGAGTTGAAATTACCACATAAACCACACAGTTTCCCCTTGTACGCACTAGACACTGTAACTTCTAAAAATCCATCGCCATCCCACAACATCTGCACACCGATATCCGCCTTTAAAAGAACAGATCCGTTGCTGCGAATTATTTCCGCGATTCCATCCTCTCTATGAGGCATACTAATTCTGTGACCGTTCACTTTGATTCGCATCTTTCTGCCCATATTAATTTTCGTTGCTCCTATTCTAAGGGTAGCGGTGCGCGTCCAAGATGAATGTGAGGTATTCCGGGCATCATTCGAAATCCTAATCGAAAACGTGCCGTTCGCGCAATCAGATACCAGTTGGTATTTACATGATCCTTGGAAACTATAAAACTTTCCGTCAAAAGTCTTATAGTGTGGATCTCCAAACACGGTACATATCCCGTCGATGTCAACACACTTCGCACAACACTGGCCTGGCATTCGTCGAAGTGTTTGATCGGGGGGACATGTCTGCGCGGGGCATCGTTCCATAGCGCAACGCGGCTCGCCGCCATGGCATTCGCATGACTTGCAAGCATCCAACTGCCACGTTTCACCATCCTGAAATTAAATAAAAGTTTGATGTGAAATATATATTATCTAATCTAACTAATATTATAAATGCGAAAGTATGCATGGATGATTGGATGGATGCATGGATGTTTGTTTGTTACTCAATCACGCCAGAACGGCCTAACGGATCTGGATGAAATTCGGCACATAGATAGAGAAAAGTCTGGAATAGCACATAGGATACGTTTTATTCCGGAAAATTGCGTAGTTCCCGCGGGATAACGATAAACGAATTCTTTGCAGACGAAGTCGCTGGCAACAGCTAGTAGGTACATAAATTTGTTTTATTTACCCAAAAATCTACATCACCTTAAATTGAGTGATCAAGAATGAATGAACTTTGAAAATCCTGAAGACCAGACCACAACCTTCTTTCGCTACGCCAAAGGTACGAGTATGCCTCGCACAAATTGCCATGCTGTTCTACTCAAAACCCCACGTTTAGTCTAGTTCTAGTAGTTCAGTGTCGTGTCGTTCCCTTTTACGTGTTCTTCTATCTCTCGCATTTTACCTCTACCAAACATCTCTATGTCGCTTTCTTAACTCGCCGTTAAGACGTTTTTTTTGCTCTGGGTTGGCTGTCAAAAATTTTCATGGGACCCTACTGACAGATACATACCTGGTAAGTCTTCCCACCAATGACGCAAGCCGCCTTAGCCTCAGCGATATGTGGACACTCGGGGCAGCACTTGCCAGGCCCCGGCGGCTGCGCGCGCGCCCCACACGTCAGCACCGGGCAGGTATGGCGGTTACACACAGCCGTGCCGTTCATGCAAGTGCAATCAGTGCATGGGTCCACCCGGAACCTACTCAAGTGCGCGTGGTACTCCGTACCGATTATGCAAGGCTTCTTAGAACTATGACCTGAAACAGTAATGTTTAAGGTTTAATGAGGATTTTTAGAGGTTGCGTCTGGAAGTTTCTTAACCAAACAACGGTAGGTACACCTAAATAGTACCTGTTATATGAAATGAGTTTAAAAATCTATTTTTTCTGTCTATATAGTAACCAATATAAAATGACCTCATACTGCCTACATTCTGCTTAGGAGCAGGGCTCTACTAAAACTGTATATTATATTCCTTCACTTGCCGAATTTGCACGGAACCCTCGATGCGCAAGTCCGACTCACACTTGGCCAGTTGTTTTAAGCATTCAATATCAATATCAGACACAGGATAAATCCCAAAAAAGGACATTACAATGTATTTTTTTTTATTTGGTTGTATAAAATCTTGTTTCGGCTTCGTTTGATAATGATAATATTTATTTATTTTTAACTTGATTACATTTGTTTTGATGAGTTTATCCTTATTTTACGGCTCTGGCGATGTAATTTTTTTTTATAAATTTTCTGTCAACAACGCACTTGGTCTTTAATAAGCATAATACTTGAAAAAAATGCCTAAATTGAGGATTATGAACTGGTTAAAGTCTGAATATTATGTAATATACGTACATGTAAAAAGCCATGTACCTACCTAAAGACTTCACTACAAAAACCGTTACTTCGTTGATAAAAGCCAGCTTACTATTCAACAAAGTCTTGTCAGACCCTTTTTATGAAGACATCCTGAACTATGAGTAAGCATCTAAGCTTAACAAACAGTCATTCCATAACCGAAGTATCCTAGTTAGTATAGTATGAATCTTCCCAGGTGAATTTTTTGCTTCGAGCCCTAATCTTTGAAACAAAGGCCATTGTCTCTATTATCGTTATCGAAAAGCCACAAGCTACCGAGTTAGCACGTGCCACTACAACATTCATATTGAAAAACAAACGGTATCGTCATAGTATTAAGGTTCAAATTAAAAATAATATCTAGAGAATCAGTGACTTTAAATAATAAGAGAACTGTAATCACTTACTGGGCAATATTTTATCAACGGTGGGGTTGACGCAGCGCGGACAGCACTCGCCAATTGGCGTGTACTGGCGTACTCGCGCGCACGGCAGCACGGGGCACGCGTGCTTCGCGCAAGACAACGTGCCGTGGACGCAACGGCATGACAGACACGGCTCCTCTGGTACCCGCACGTCTCGTCCCTCTCCCACTCTTTGGCCGTTAATCACGCATTCTGTAAGGAGAGCTATGGATTAATTACAGTTCAGATGCACCTTTGCTTGGGAGTACTATTTGCGTAAATTGGCTTGTTACTGAAACCTCCTGATGAGCTCTACTTTCATTTCAGCATTTGAGGCATTTCATCTAAGTCCTCTAGGTTGGCATCGCATCTGCAATCCCTTCGGGGTTGCGGGTGTCTATGGGCAGTGGTGATCGCTTACCATCAGGTGACCCACTCGCTCGCTTTCCTTCCTATTCACATAAAAAAAAAACATTTTTTTTTTAATACGGTTCAATCTTGCAGTCGGTAGTTAAGTTCACGAAAAAAGAACTTAAGTGTGTCATTGTCTGGCTTTTTATGGGGAGCAAAATAAAACTGAAAGAAAAGCGTGAGGCATTCTTTAGCAAATAAGAATGGAAAAGATCACCGTGGCATGGTGGCTGCGACAAAACTTAAAGTCCATAAATTACTGCGGCTGGACGATGAATCAATCAGGGTCTAATGACGGAGCCGACCGCACACGGCGCGCTCGCCGCTCTGCTCTGACCTGCCCCTGAACACTTCAGTACCCCAGCAATACCTTTCTACACACGTTCATTTGTAACACTTCCCTTCTTTAAGATAATTACAAATGTGAATGCATAATAGATTGCCTTGTCCTCGCTTGGCATTCATTAGGCTCGCCCTCAGTCTACTGTCGTGAAGTGTTTGGATATGTCAGTAGATGAATGCGCTTCAATAGCAACGCACACTCAATTCTAAGAGCGTGCTCGAGCCGGCCCGCTGCGCCAACGCATGTGTGACAATCTAACAATGGATGAAGACACTCAAGTGTCTGTCGTAAAACTAGAGATGGCTACACAAAGTAGGCTGTCCTTTTGTAGACAAACAATTAACTATTCATAGTCAGTCCGCTAACGTTCATTTAAGATGAGAAGACTGTAAACTCACTGAATAAGATTTAAATCAATGAAATATGTCTTAGTTTAGATTGCTAGATTTAAATACAAAGCCACAGCTTGTTTCGGTTAGTATAGTAGTTTCCAAAGAAAGGGTTCATCGAAACAACATCAAACATGATGAACGCGGCGTGGAGCTCCATCGGTAATTCACGACACGTAGTGCGCGTCTATCACACGCTAATTATTTCAATTTCTCAGATTGTCGTCGCAAGCATACCTAATAATAAAGCCGGGTCTCAAAACACTTTAAGAATTTAGATGAGTTTCTTACCGGGGTTAAGACAATCATTCAATGAACCCAAAGATACAAAATGTTAAGACAAATGATGAAAGGCTAAAAAGCCATGTTGATAAGGGATCTCGATTATCTGGACATTGAAGAAATAATAAGCAAGTAGAAGAAGCAAAAAAGTTAATGCACCATGGGGATCGTAAAACAAACAAACACGGGGTTCACCGGCGCGCCCGCGCAGCCGCGGCGACGTCGGTCGCTTTGACCCGCACACAAAAACCCTCCCATCTTTACCTTTTAAGTAGGTTGTTAACTTTTTGATTTATGGTCAATAATAGAGCCGCAACGCCGTGGGAGACTTTTCGACCACCACAAATATATAATTTTAATGAACCCCTGTGAACACATAATAAGGTCTTGTTGGATTGAGAGCATCCAATCCTAAACTTTAGGTTGTAGGCGTTGTAACCTGCGGAGGCCGAGCACGGAGCTCCCGACGGATCTGGGTGGTCCGCATGCACAAGCGATAATCTTGGAGCCTTCCATTGCTAAACAAATAAGAAAATAATCTTTTCGATTTGCGAACGGCTCTTTTTGCAGCGCAGCAAACTTGGTTAATCAAACTTTACAATCATTAAGGCTTTTGCGAGCGCACTAACAACATTTAATGGCTTGGTTTTCTTAACAATTTATTTACAGCATTGTTTGATTTGTAATTGACTACCATTTGAACATTCGATGGATTCGTGGTATCTGTGGCGTCTGAAAAGCGTTTTTTACAACCAATCCACTTTTTGTGTTGTATTTTTTCATTATTTTTTAACATTGGACAAAAATCGGTGCATTGTTTGATGGCAGTCATCGCCAGCAATAGTTAGGTACGGGTGTGCGGGCTATAATGGCAAGCGAGCTATTGTCTGTTCAGCCGACTACTACGCAACACGTCTTCTGCTCATTGTCCTCGGCATGTGTGGGTGCCAGCACTACGCTGGAGCATACTCGTACTCCATACTTCAAGCGCAAATACTAATAAGACTTCATAATATCTTTCACAGTGAGTCGGAACTCTAGTTCTTTACAAAGTAGCTCTCAAACTCTAAACTAACAAAAGATATTCCACGCTCACTAACTTCCAACTTAGCAACTAATGCGTATAAAATTAATAAAACATAAACATAGCCAATAAAACTATAGTTTGGAATGCGTCGGCAGTTTTCAAAAGCCATTTTGAGTCGTCATCTTGTAAATTACTATTATTTGTTATGAAATTAATAAACTTGTTAGGGTTTCGAAGTGGAGGTAAATTGTTAGTCCGTTTTGGTTTTATTAGATCTGTTGTCGGCTTGTGTTTGTTTTTGTACGGGATTGCGCTTCTACATGGAGGTTGTTTTTTGCCGCGCATGCGTCTGGGTGGGCGCGAGACACGGCTGCGCCGGCGGTGCACGCCGCACGGCAATTATAAACATTCAATATAACTCTGTGCATGCCATGGGAAAAGGCGTCAGCGTGAAACGATCAGGAAATTCTTTTATCGTTATCCCTTTATAAGAGTTCTTTCTGGTTGAGTTTGATGCACTTAAGTATAAACTCTACCTTATTACGATGCCATTTAAAAGATGATACGTTCGCTAGATACAATGCAATCTATGCTGCTTATACATAATATCAGCTATCATACAAAGCCCACTTATGTCATAAAGTAAGCAAATAATGCACGTATGTCTTCAACATATTCAATGTTATTTCTAATCAGGAATCTTCTAATGGATAACATCATCATCGCAAAAACTTACCATCGCATACAGGACAGTTGTAGTGCGTATGCCGCTGGTGTTTGGGCTTGTCGCAAGGCGCATAACACTCTGGTCTCGAGATGGTGATGACGCCGGCCTCGCAGCGCAACACGCGTCCTGCCTCGCCCCACTCGGAGTGTGAGGCGTGCTCGGTGCCGTTGTACCAACAGCCCTTGCAACGTGCGCAGCAACCCTCCCGGGGCATCACCACGGCACAGTCCTCCATGCCGCCGCACTCCTCCGCACCGCTCCGACACTCCACGAATCCGTTCTGCAATATAAAGGAGCGGCCTATCAGTATCATTGTACTTAACTTCAAGAGTCTATATCTTTACAGTCCTTAACTACGAAACAAAAGAAGATTATAAGTACCTAGCGACATCCAAATTTCAGCTCAAGATTGATTGCCATTCGCATCATCAAATAGATACGACCTGTTTTATTACGTTGGGTTTGCCCCACAAAAAAACCATGGTTAAAGTTCAATAGGATGAACATGTTGTCGAAGACAATTAAATATTTTTTTGTACAAACAAACAATGTTTCATTACTGACAATAAACTTTAATGTGTCAATTACGCCTACTCGTCGTAGAAGCCGCGATTGTGGTTGGAGTGGCGATACGGAACTGTTTTTATACGTTGGTTTCCTAGTGCCCTTTTGTTTTATTCATTTTTAGTATGCAACAGATGTGCGGGAGCGTGGCATTCGCATAATCCGTAGGCACAAATAATACAGCATCAGCCTCCCGGCAGGCCAGACGTCGACTATTAATTACTCCCATTTGTAAAGCAACATTGTGGCTCACGCGACGTACCGGGTTATTCCCATTTTGTCCCACGCCTTCTGTCCCACGACTTTAAGAGCAAAAACTTGAGTTTTATCACACGTTAGGCGATAACACAAAGGATGTGATTTCATATTTTATTCAATTTAAGCGATTCATCGCGTGGGATAGGATTGGGATAAACCAGCCAATTGAGGGGCATTTCTTAAATTAAAATACAGTTTATCATCACTTAAACATTTAAATTACAATAGAAAGATACAACTTACTTAGCAAAAAAAAGTTTGAAGTAAGATTTTTCATGTTATGTATGGTTTATACCATTGGATTATGTAGGTAGGTAGGTACAAGTTCCGCAGCCACAAATGGACAGAAATATTAAAAGTCATTTTAAGGTACTGGTCCCGCGAACATCATTTCATTTAAACTACCTCTAGATACTGCACGTGTTCCTATAAGCACAGAGGAGATAAAAACGCGCGACACTGACATTTTTGTGACCGCATTGTTCCATTGAGTAGGCAATAGCAAGGTGCCTGTGAATCACGTCGCTAAAGAATTTAAAGATAAAATAACAAACGTTACGTAGCTATATAAACCACGAACTAACATATCATGCGATCGAATCGTATCATGATAACTATTTATTAACCTATGGAAGTGCGAAATGATAGTCTATCGATTAACAGCGGTGATAAAATGGCGAATGGTACATGAACTGTTCCCATCCGCAATAAGATCAAGCCATTCATGCCCATAGTTAATGCGTTTTTAACGGCTCTTTGTTCTTGCACATTTGCATCAGCACGTGCAGCGGGCGGCGGGCGCGCTGCTAACGTGGTTAACTCCAGATATGATAATCACTTTTCTAAATAATTACCTACGCAAATATGGATAAGCATTGCGGCAGTTAGGATCGTTGACAATGCTTTTAAAATCATTGGTCCCAACGGAAGACCAGCGCTGGCTGCAAGGCCAGCAAATGCTGAGTTGGGACCATTTTGTGACAATTTATTTATTTATCAGCTGTATTATGTGTTTTTTTATTTTTTTTTATTTTGATGTTTTGTTTGTCATGAATAAACTTTTTTCTTCTTCTTCTTCTTCTTCATTAGGGCAAGTAACTCGAACCTCCTTAAAAGCATGCACTGTAAAATGAATTTTTACAATAAAGATATTTTTGTAAATTTGTTTATTTACCAACTATATCCAATGTAAGATGATATTAATGGCGCTGTTATTTTGCTTTGATTGATATTACGATCGTTATCTATACATATACTAAAATCGTTGAGACCAAAAAATCTGTACATTGAATATTTAAAAAAAAAACCGACCAGGGTGCCTTAAAATAAGTAACTGAACATATTAAAACCATTTTTAAAATTTTTGTTTGTTTGTTTGTTTGTTTGTTTGTTTGTTTGACTGAGCATCACGTAAAAACTACTGAACGGATATTGTTGAAATGTTCACAAATCTATTTAAATACATTCAGAATAGGATCTAGGCTATAGAAATTTTGGAAAATATTAGAAAAAGGGGGTGAAAAGGGGGGTTAAAGTTTGTATGAAAAAAAAAATGTAGGTTGTTCTAGAATCATGAAACTCAGAATATATACTCAGTAATAAAAATAAAGAAATACCTGTTTAAGCATTTTTTTTAATCTCACCCAGAGACGCAAAAAAGAGGGTTATGTGTTAAAAAATAATGAACTTCATGCACCTATAAAATAAAAACCAATGAAGTTTAACCTTTTAAATTTGCTACATATACTTCCAATCTAATACAGGTAAATATAATTTTTGGGTTTTTTTGAAATTTGATTTTTGAGGTGATTACGCACAAAATAGCGGAACTCAAAAAAATCTGCTTTCCTCGGTATAATTAGTTGGTAATAATCTATCTATACATATAATAAAATCGTTGAGACCAAAAAATCTGTACATTGAATATTTAAAAAAAAAAACCGACCAGGGTGACTTAAAATAAGTAACTGAACATATTAAAACCATTTTTAAAATTTTTGTTTATTTGTTTGTTTGTTTGTTTGTTTGTTTGTTTGACTGAGCATCACGTAAAAACTACTGAACGGATATTGTTGAAATGTTCACAAATCTATTTAAATACGTTCAGAATAGGATCTAGGCTATAGAAATTTTGGAAAATATTAGAAAAAGGGGGTGAAAAGGGGGGTTAAAGTTTGTATGAAAAAAAAAATGTAGGTTGTTCTAGAATCATGAAACTCAGAATATATACTCAGTAATAAAAATAAAGAAATACCTGTTTAAGCATTTTTTTTTAATCTCACCCAGAGACGCAAAAAAGAGGGTTATGTGTTAAAAAATAATGAACTTCATGCACCTATAAAATAAAAACCAATGAAGTTTAACCTTTTAAATTTGCTACATATGCTTCCAATCTAATACAGGTAAATATAATTTTTGGGTTTTTTTGAAATTTGATTTTTGAGGTGATTACGCACAAAATAGCGGAACTCAAAAAAATCTGCTTTCCTCGGTATAATTAGTTGGTAATCTATACATATAATAAAATCGTTGAGACCAAAAAATCTGTACATTGAATATTTAAAAAAAAAAACCGACTAGGGTGACTTAAAATAAGTAACTGAACATATTAAAACCATTTTTAAAATTTTTGTTTGTTTGTTTGTTTGTTTGTTTGACTGAGCATCACGTAAAAACTACTGAACGGATATTGTTGAAATGTTCACAAATCTATTTCAATACATTCAGAATAGGATCTAGGCTATAGAAATTTTGGAAAATATTAGAAAAAGGGGGTGAAAAGGGGGGTTAAAGTTTGTATGAAAAAAAAAATGTAGGTTGTTCTAGAATCATGAAACTCAGAATATATACTCAGTAATAAAAATAAAGAAATACCTGTTTAAGCATTTTTTTTAATCTCACCCAGAGACGCAAAAAAGAGGGTTATGTGTTAAAAAATAATGAACTTCATCACCTATAAAATAAAAACCAATGAAGTTTAACCTTTTAAATTTGCTACATATACTTCCAATCTAATACAGGTAAATATAACTTTTCGGTTTTTTTGAAATTTGATTTTTGAGGTGATTACGCACAAAATAGCGGAACTCAAAAAAATCTGCTTTCCTCGGTATAATTAGTTGGTAATAATTACAAATACAATAATACTATGAAGAAAATGTATATAGGACATAAAGCCGGAAAAGTGTGTCAATTGTGGAAAAACATTAATAAAATAATTACTTTCTGCACAGGTATTTTTTCAACGAAGACATTTTTGTCCAACCTAAATTGGCGTCCGAAATTGTGTTCTTTACCTAACCGTTACTTTGTTTTTATTTATTGCGCTATTATTCACAACGCGTTCGGTTTTCAAACGCACTCTTATAAATAATATAAATAATAAATAAATAAATAATAAATAATAAGCTGACATTATTATGAGGGCGGCGTGAATGAACCGCTTGGCTGTATGCTCTCAGTACCTTTGCCTAAAAAAAGCAAAATCAAAAGGCGCGTTTACGCCTGCGCTACGAACATGTCAGAATTTTATTGTGAAAAAGTTGGTTACTGAAATTGTAAAAGTTTCTGTCCTCAGACTTTTTATAAGATTTTTATTGTTGTGGTTAAGCACCACACTGCCAAAGAATATATAACGCTGCGCTGCTGGGCCTTAGCGCAATATGTATCTTAAACACTTCAAGGTAAGCTAGCTTACAAAATTTTCACAAATACCTACTTAAAATCTGAATGTACATAGTACCTACCTATTCGAGAAAACTATTTGAATGTGCCTGTTTAAGGATTAGTACATATTATTGTAAGGGTATAATAATAACAATTTTGATATCGAGAATAGCTCTAAACTATCACAAAAAACACACGCGGACGAAGTCGCGGGCAACAGCTAGTATTAATATAAAGTAGTTAATTTTGTATAAAATATTAAACCGACGTCATTTTACCAGACAATAATGAATTTAACATTTAACTGTCCATGCTTTGGATCTTTGCAATAGCCAGACATAGTAAACATTGACTATCAATATTTGCATAAATCTGTAAGTACACTTGTGATACGTTTTAACACCCAACAGTATAGCGTCCTAATTTGTATGTGGCCATGGTCTCCGCGGCGCGGGCACGGCTGCGACAACTGGCGTGACTTGATACCACGTACTATGTGTTCTGTGCCTATATACATCGCTTCGTCTGTACCTTTACTGCCAAGGCTCCAATAAATACAATATTTCAGATAAACCATCTGTTCCGAGACTTCATTGAAACAACTGCGTTCTATCAAAAATCAATTCTACGAAACGTTACCGGACCAGAAACCTGCTCCCCATTCGGTTCCCTATAAACTAGAGATGTACCTTTCCTCTATTTAGTTTTAATATGCTTTACGCGAGGTCACCCATTCTCTGTTGTTTATTGTTTTTCGATACTTTGGCCGAATTTCATGAGCGGCTCTTTGAACTAGCCCTCACATAGCGAAATATTTACGTTACGCGTCGGATAAAAATAACTGTAAGTCTGTCGACTGGCCATTACTTGCTATAATGTGTACCGCAAATAAAATAGAACAGATTACTTATACATAGATACAATCTACGAGTCACGTTAAAGCTTAAGGTGTGCAGTTAAAATTTGATGGCGCGTGTAACCGAGAAATTGGTGCTACTGGTGTTACTCTGAGCACGCTTCCGGCGGCGGGGGCTTGGCCGAAACTCAGTGCCGTTTTTCTACAAATACGTACATGTTATATAGACATATTTACGTTACGAAAGGCTTGGCTTAGTAAATTTATGAATAACTAGCTGTTGCCAGCGACTTCGTCTGCAAAGAATTCGTTTATCGCTATCCCGCGGGAACTACGCGATTTTCCGGGATAAAAAGTAGCCTATGTGCTATTCCACACTTTTCTCTATCTATGCGCCGAATTTCATCCAGATCCGTTGGGCCGTTCTGGCGTGATTGAGTAACAAACAAACATCCATCCATCCATCCATAGGTACTTTCGCATTTATTATATTAGTTAGATTTCCATAGTTTATTTTCGGAAAGAAGACCATGAACGCAAAATCCTGAGTTAATTGACATAACTGTTAACGAGCACTTTGTCTCTCTTTAAAATGCGAGAAACATAATTGGTTAGGCTATTCGATGCGGTGCTGTCGTTATAGATTCAGTGCAGCAGCTCGCGATGCCTGACCGATTAACTTGATCATAAACACGGTGCGAAACATAGCATCTTAGTATTCACACCGCAACGACCCCAGCGAATTAGCAATACACCAAAGACTTAACTATTTACATAAAGTACATACACTTTTAATAATGGACATGACTTTAAATTGATTAAGTTGTCATTAATTGGAGACAAAATAACGGATAAATTTATGACGAATTAATATGACACGTTGACAGCTGTAACGAGGCGGCGCGCCGTGGCCGAGTTATCGCGTTGGGTTATTAACTCCTAAACAATTTTCCTTCTTCGCCTGACCTCCAGATATAATAACAAAATATTCCTTAATGAGTACGAGTATAATATTTAACTTCCCATTTAGATAGAACACAGAACAGATTTTGTGCTGCCATATTTTCCTGTATATATCGACAAAATACTGTCCGAGTCCTGGTCCTGTGCGGGTTGGCAACATCATACACGCCATTAAATTGATTTCTAACTGTGAGCAGGTTGTCTCAAGAGATTTTCTTTCACCGAAAGTCTCCTGATGAGGTCTAGTTATACTTATTGCATTTTTATGTATCACTAGCTATTGCCTGCGACTTCGTCTGCAAAGAATTCGTTTATCGCTATCCCGCGGGAATTTTTCGGGATGAAAAGTAGCCTATGTGCTATTCCAGACTTTTCTCTATCTATGTGCCGAATTTCATCCAGATTCGTTGGACCGTTCTGGCGTGATTGAGTACCAAACAAACACCCATCCATCCATATTTTCGCATTTTAATATTAGTTAGATTAGATAAATTTCGTAAGTCGGTGAGTTTTGCTTTGAGCGCGATTAGGCTAGAGAGGGTTCTCACCTCCGGAGCACAAACTCCCTATTCCAGTAAAATTTCATACGGTCTACTAAAGGTTTCGGCTGGGCGTTGATAAGGCAGGCATAACTTTTCTTTGCATGTAGATATTAAGGCGATTAATATTATGGTATGCACACGCTGCAGCATTCAAATACAAATTATTGCCTCAGTGTTCGACCAAACCGCCGCGTAAACGCAGTGACGTGTCGTATGCGTCACGTTCTGCCCTCCTAATTAAAAAGGACGTATATGTGTGTCATATGAAACGTATATACGTCCTTTTTAATTAGGACGGCAGCGTTTTCTCACCGTTTTGTTGCGATTCCGTAACGTCGCCGTTTTTTAAGCGGCGGTGTGGTCGCACCCTTATTCTTTTTTCAATCAATCTAAGTACACTCAATGTTTCATAAGTTGGTAATATCCCACAAATTCGTATTAAATTAGAGTGCCCATCTTGGCCCATTTATATGTATAAAATTGCGCCGGTCTGTGGTTGGTATCTCTGCTTTTTGGTGACCGCCACGCCACTTCCCGTTACACTGATAGCTGTATCCTCAACGCTTCCTGATGGCTTGCGCAAGAGCCACGTGCCACCTTTTTCTGGATTTATTCCGCGGCACTTAATACTAAAAACGTAAAAAAATAGTTAAAACAGCGCCTATTTTAAAACTTTAGCGTCCATAGGAAGTTATCGTACGCAACGTATGTTAACATCATACTTACATATTTCTATGGAAAATGCCAACTGTCCTACGCGGAAGTCGGACGTACTAAGTACTATCATATTCATATAGCATGACAAATTATACCTACTGAATACTCACTGAAATGTGCTTGTATCTGACATATGTGGCCGCTTATTCATTTCTTAAAATTAAAGTATATTAACCATTATTACACTAAAGCTCCTGTCCGTAATTTTTCCTTAGCGACGAGATGTGCAAAGGGCTCAAATCGTAATGTAAAATGCCTTAAAAATGCCCTTGTAATTTCTAATTTAATTTAAAACACTTCGAACTAATCTTTCAAATACAAGAGTAAAATGTTAAAACGTATTTTATGATTTCGGTATCTACGGTACTACTCGTAGCCATACGAGTCACTTGAAATTCCGATGTTGTATTAAACATGCAAGTTAAGATTCATTTTAAATGTTTATCTCTCAATTTGCATACATAATGAAGTTTACGCGGTACTGTCGTCAACATTCTTAAGTAACAGTCGGTGGGCTTTACAACAACGAGACAAGGTGCACGATGGTCAGTTGTAGTATTGGCGACTGTACCATCACACAGACTGCTCGGGGACTGTTGAGTGTTTTTAGATAGGTAGGTAGGTCGTTGTAAATGCGAGGACCCACAATTTATGTACCTGCTCACTATCTTCGCGATACCACTTTGGTAACAAATAAGTACACACATTTATTACCTATACCTACACAGGGAGATCAAAAATACTTCTTTACCCAAATGTAAGCCCCTTACTTTTTGTGCATAATAATTATGTTTTGTGAACAAAAAATGTTTGTTGAACTTCGAACTTCAGATTAATCTTACAACGGGATTTTTGAGAAATTTCTAAGTTGACTTCTTAGATTTGATTACATTTTAAATTCGGATTACAATTTACAAGTGCAGTGCAGCTAATAAAAGTAAATTAAAATAGGTAAGCAACCGTTTCTGCAAAATTGTAGAGTCCGAAATAGAAAATTTTACCATGCAATTATTTAAATGACTAAGATTAAGATCTTGTTTAAGTATATCCTTATTGTCCATAAAAGGATTAAATGCAACTAAATTTTATAATTACATAGTAATTACTTATCTCTGCAGTTAAGTAAAACATTTTTTAATATTTTGGAACAAACAACTTATTTAGTGCTCAAGTGGATAATTATTAATTACGGATGTTTTTCAATAATACATCAGACTTATAAGAAATCAATGAAATTAGCAGAATATCTACATTTACATTCATATTCATGGCTTTTTAATGTTTTATAAGCAGCCGTAACACACGCTAGCTTTTTCAACGCCAATTGTTTTGAACGGATTGTTAATTGTATACGTTTAAAAGGTAAAATAAGTAGACGTAATTGTATCTAGGCGAGTAAATGATCCTAGGCGGCGACAGGCAAGGCCGGCAGTGGGCGGCCCGCGCCTGCCACGCCGGCGCCTCGGTTCTCACCACTCCACACTTTTTGCACAAACCACACGATCGATGGTATATTCATCACATGAAGCAATTAACATTACTTTATACCGTTGCGAGCATTGCGACTTCATTAAGTGTAATCGCGCAGAATTGTAAGGAAGTTATTTGCTGCAAAATATTGTCTATACGAACCCTAGACGGCGCTTATATCGTTGCATGCAGAAAAAAGTGAAATGGCATGCTCATGAAGTGTGAACTATTTAAGTAGTGTAAAGGTCCGATCGTTAAAAAGAACACATAAGCATACATCATATATATTTTAAAGAGGGCAATACAGTTTTTCGTGTGATAGTGATAGAAACTACTTGTTGAACCCGGAAGTATGGCAAAATTACAGCGAAAGACTTCGTTTTATAATATGAAAAGAATAGTTCTGAGATGCTGATTCATAATATTGTAAACTACTCTATTTCAAGAACGCCAAATCATGGTGTAAGAATATTTATAAGAATCCCACCTTTTCCCACTAATCTGCATCCGAGAAGTTAACGGAGAGTGATCGATAACTTGTTAATGCGATCTTCGGTTCATCGTAAATGAGTCGTCGACCATTCAAAATCAGATGCATTTCTAACGTTCACTTGGGTATATTCTACGACTACTATGACGTTTCACGTACAGGGTCTACCTGTATACATTCCGTCATGAAATTGAATTACTTACTATGTTGGTACTGTAAAGACTCTCTTTGCATCTCTTTCGACTCTCTTTGTCTTTACTCTTTGTCGAGTTCTAAACTTCAATTTTTAAATATTAAAATTAAAAATAAATAGAATTCGAAACAGGGAGAAAGTCAGAGTTTGCTTAGGGCTTCCGCTGGAAGCAGATGTAGTGTTTGAATATCTTAAAAGTTTTTTTTTATATTTATAAGCCTTTTTATTCCGAATTCGCTACAATTTCAGTAAGTACATGTTGTTGTTGTTGTCATTGTCGTTTTTATCGTTATGTTAATTGTATTTTTTATATATGTATTTATTAAATTGTCGCGAAATTCGGCGTGCCTCATGGCATAGGCCTCCTCCGTGTATTGGAGGGTTTGGGCTATAGTTTGGGTTATAGTATGCCACGTTCTTTCCGAAAAGTTACTTTTGATCAACAATAGGAAGTACTAGGTGCTTAAAATAGAGGCTTATGAACAATACAATACAATACAAATACTAATGTAAATAAACGGATAACTCACGTTTTATTACCTAAGTCGGAAAAGATCCGACAGTTTCGAATCTTTCGAGATTCTTAGTCATGGTGGTCGAAACTGTCGGACCTTTTCCGACGTAATAAAACGTGAGTTATCCGTTTATTTACATTAATAATACAAATACTCTTCATTGAACACCACAAATCAGTACAAAACAGTCTTACAACCTATAACTTATACCGTATGAACCTTGGGTATTCGTTTTATTTTTCCGATTTTCTCTGTAAAGTGATTTATATGTAACGTTAGCACAGCAAGCAGAGTTACCATGACATGACTGAATAAAGTTTAAATCGAAGTAAACGATGAGTAATAATCTGTGAAGATTTTGCACTGACTATTTTGCATCATAGCAAAACATAACAACAATGTCGATGATGTGTGGTGTGTAAAAAAATACGCTTTGCTAGAAGAACCGGTGCGACCGCATACCGAGCGCGCGCTTGCGGCAAGGCCCCGGCGCCGCCCGGCGGCAGCACCTGCGCGCGCACCCGCTCTCGACACTCACCCACTTTCACATTTGGACCCGACATCCACATACGATCCACACTTAAACCCTTATGCACCTTACCAACCGACTTTAAGATCTATTTTACTCCCAAACCGCGGTGCAGCGCATGCAACGCGTGGCAACCATCAACAATTAGGTAGGTATCATGACCGAACTGTGCCAACGTCGATAAAGACATCGGTGCAGCCAATACATATACGGACGGGAGGTTTCAATTGAACATGCACCTAATTGAATTCCTGTGTAATAAAGCAGTTACTTTAAATTCAAAGGAGTAACATTTTTGCGATTTATTTTTGAATTAGATATAAAGCAGCAACCATATTCTATTTTGAAACCAAATCTACACCAAGTAAGTACAAGACCTAAAAAGTGCAATTTGTCTTTATCTGACAGCTGCGATTTGTTTGCATAAGCACAAAGTAGTCATTCGTAATTGAATACATTTAAATTGCGAGATAGAAGCATCTTAAAATATTATCTCGTTATTTATTACAATATTCTTAAGTTTCCCAGCAGCGGCGCGGGCGCAGTCTGCGCGCGTAGCACGAGTACGATCATTACAGGTACTTGACTTAGCAATTTACTTGTAACTATAAAGTACAATTTATGAGATATTAATAGACTACAAGCTACGACAAAAATAGTTACAGGCGGAACATTACTTATTTAATTATTGTCTATTGCCAGAGACCACTTCGGACATTAGAATTGCTGGCTTACTGGATTCAATTAAATTGTCACGAAGGTTCCGAGATGTATTATTACGACGTAGAACACGCTTTTTGTTGCATAAAATAAATTTGCACATAATAGCTGTTGTGGTCGCTTGAATTCGTACTTGCAACAACTTAGACTAAAATTATTCAGAAATAGGTACAATTTGCCAACCGCTTTTAAAATCAAATAACTCACTGCGCTTTGTATTTATTACTAACACTACAACCGTTTTACAATGCCGCAGTAGGTAAGGTTTATTTTACCCCCGAGCGCTGGTACTTTTTATTTTGGAACACAATATCAGTAGAACAAATACGAGTATAGGTTGCTTCAAAAGATGGTGAGCGAGGCGTTAACTTCGGTGAATTTAATACGGCGCAAAGTAAAACTGCGCCTCGATAAATAACACGGCTCATTAAAGTAAGCGGTGCGCGGGAGCCACGAGATACTATCAACCGGCTACTAGCCGTGTATAAAAAGGCTAATGGCACCCCCGGGTCAACTTGACCCGCCGACGGACGCCTCGCTAGCCGCACCGATCTTACGCAAATTAAGTAAAAATACTCCAACCGCGTGCTCAAGTCTTGCGAGCGCTAGTCCTCTCCCGTTGCATCGCTCGTCGTAACTAGATTGATAAGTAAAAAAAATTCCACCGCCAGCGGGACAGTGTCCCATCGTTGTTATGTGGCACGCGACAAAAAAGCCCATTAAGCAAATGTATATTTTAATACAGAATAAGCGATAAATCTCGCGATGGGCTTTCGAATTCCGCGCAAGTCATCCGACGAGGTGAGATCGACTGGGAAATACCACTCGCATGTAGGTACTTACGCGCGCAGCCTTGCTCATACATACTTATGCTGTGTCGCTGACAACTATGCAGTGATAACGAATTAATATGTGACAATGTATTTTGCAAATAAAATAAATCACAAGGATTTATAGCACTATCGATTTTATCAAAGGGTATTCAACTCATGCGTCGAACTTTGAGAGATTATAAATCGGTTAATTATCTTAAAGCGAATTGCCAAATTTAAATCACATTCGATGATTGCTCTAGAACGGAGATTAGGTTGTTTATTTATTGTGCTAGCGGTTTCTGCTTTACTAAGAAGTAAAGCTGAAGTAGAAAAAATGGCAGGATATGAAAAGATTAGACTTAGAGCATCCAGAATCCACGTAGTAATGGAATGCTCAGCGCAGCTGCGTCGTATTGCAGTGTATGCGGTTCATTGCGGTTCCGCATAGCGAGTTTTTGCGCGCGGGCGCAGCGGCGCGCCGGCCGCGGCACGCGCCGCAGCGCCGGCGCGCCGCTCCGGCACCTTGCCGGTTCACTGACGCATGATTGCTAATGCTAGGGTACATTTCATTAGACTGGCACAAAAATACTGTTCTGTTAAAAGAGAAAAACGAGTTGCTCTAGACAAGTTGAAAATCTTTAAAAGATAAGGATTTCAATTTAGTTTCTACGTAATTTTTATCTGTGCCTAAGTACTTATTATATTAGGTTCTCTATTGTTTGCCCGAATTTCATATAAACTAATTTCACATGCCCGAATTTCATTTGCCATAATTTTATATTCCATAACGATATATATGCCATAATGATCATTAGCCATATTTTCATTTGCCATAATTTTCAGGTGCCATAACGATACGTTTGCCATAAATTTCGTTTTTCCTATTATCAATTGTCCTAATATCATTTGCCATAAAATTCAAATGCCATAATAATTATTTGCCATAAAAAACCCAGAATTTTGATTCTTGTAATAATAATAATAACTAATTAAAAATGTTATTTTTTTACTACGGGTTTTAACAGATGTGATGACATGTGTAGAAAACAAACAAAAATATGAACTGAATGACCCTGAGGCGAAGCCGACGGAGCTCCGCTTTGCGGAGCTCCTATTCCGCCTAGTTTTGGCGCTTCGCGCCTTGACGCCATTCTAACCTAACCTAACCTAATTAATTGACTAGGCATGTGGCTATTGAGGAGGGCTTTGCCCCCCGAGCCCCCCGAGCCCTTAGAGATGCTTCTATTTCAGCTCTGAGGGTCGCAAGAAACCTAACGAACCTACCGTGTTTCGGTAGCAGTAAATTTCAACAGTCTGGATCTGTTTTTTCCTTAATTATGGCAAATTTTTGTTATGGCATGAAATATTAGTGATTTTGAAAGTTATGGAAAGTAAAAATTATGGAAAGTGATATTATGGTATCTAATATTAGGGATGTTGAACATTATGATGTTTGAGTATTATGGCATTCAAAAATTATGGCATGTGATATTAGGGCAAATGAAGGTTATAGCCAGTGACCATTATGGCAAATGAAATTAGTACAAATGAAATTATGGGAAATGGAGGGATCCCATTATATTAGCATCCAAAACAACACTCGACACTATTAAGTAGTCACTGCCGTGGAGTTCGCTTATGTTGCGAATTCATCTGATTACAACACAGGTACCTTAATTGCGGTAGCAATTCTATGGTTGATAGACATCGGAACGGAATCATTCGTCTTTGTTAGTGAAAATTACGTAAGTATTTTACAGTAGGAGAACCTATATTCAATGTAAGTAAAGAACAAATAAGATGTATTTTAATACTGATAAATTAAGTAAAAAAAACCTATCAAACCATCGTTACTTAAAACCGTCTCAATAGATAAATCAAGTTTTTTAACATTACGTAAGCAAACGAAACTTTTCTGTCTGAGACGAAAACCGTTATTTCCAACCAATTGCAACGCCCAAATTGGGTTGCGCAAATTTTTCACAGAATTTTCCAGAACGCCAGTCTCTGATCAAATAACGCTCTTGTTATTGTCTAGGTGCGAGCATGTCGCAGGCATTGTTTAGACACATTGTTCTAAACACGGGCCGTGATAAATTGATTAGGTGACAACGCCCTATACCATGAACCATGCGTGGTTCAATGTTGAAACGACAATTACATCTCACAACTACTCCGCAATTCAGACTATTAATTCCTATTGTGACTGAGACTGGCTTGATGTAAAGCTTTCTGATTTATTGGTATTGGAAGAGATATTGGTATTGATCGGGCGTGACGCGATTTATCTCACTTTGCTGCTAATTGGAGGCAGCGTGACAACAAGATGATTATGTCAATGTAAATTATGGAGATTGACACAAAAATATTTTAAATAATCACAACTATATGCGAAAAATTGTATGCTTAACTGACAATTCAATTTAAATTCAAAATTTTAGGTAAGGTTTAAATTATACTTTGAAAGTTTTTGGAAAAGGGATGATTCAGTTCATGTCTTATTTACTTACCTTGCAGTGGCAGTGAAAGCAGCTGCTCCAGTTCTCGTCCTGAAGACGCACCGGTTCACCTTCGTTGGAGCACGGAGCGCGTCTACCTTCTGTAACAATACCATAGATATACTTTAAAACAAGCGATGAAGCTTTTTTAAAAGGATTACGAAAGATCAGATAGCAAACATGAATGAATGTGTACTGTAAAATTAAACTGTAGAAACAAAAACGAGCAGAACAGATAAACATTGAAAAATGTACAAACATTGGTGCAAAATAAGATGTATGTGCTATTCATTACTTTTCTCTACTCTATATTAATTAACTGATCTTCAGTACAAGATTTGTTTTAGTTAGTGACAACAACTCAAAAGGAAATAATAGAACAACCACTCTCTTATATTATGATGCTATTTGGCAACTACAGAAAAACAGCATTGGGAAGTGCTAATTTAACTTTCAGACAGTTAATTTTCACTAACGAGTTCACATTCGCTCCAATTCCTATAACACCGCAAAACTGAAAATTCCGTTCACTTAACCAATTGACAACATTTCATATTTCTGAGTCTATAATTTTAATGGTTCCCTGTATTTTGTTTGAAAAGATGAACATGCTGACAGTTTAATTTTTTCGCTAGGCTTTTTTGTATTTAATTTATAATTAATTTATTAATTTTTGCTTATTCTAAAAGGGGGTAACTCCGATACTATCACAGAATACACACTTATCCCTTTGTCTTTTCTCTATAGAAAAAAAAAACTGACATTAATTTCAAATTGACAATGTCAGGCCCTATTCTCCAATATTCGATTTTCGAGGTTCGCTTCGTGCTGTTCCGCTCATACTAATAGTCATTATCTTGAGAGTGAGAGAGAAGGTATGCAACGAACTTCGAAAATATAATTTCAGAGTTGCCCCCCTTGTACTTTGAAGTTGTCAAAAATACAAAATTATGGTCGCTTATTTTTTCTCGTGAAAAAAGCAAAGGCGTTTCACCCATCCACCATGTGGTAGTTTTGGTAAAATTAGGACATATTTTTAATTATTTTTTATTTTTTATAATAAGCGATATTAAAATTATATAAACATATTGCAGTGATCAGGAGGCAAAGTGCTTTCAAACCATATATACATTTTCAGGTGTTATAAAAATGAAATGTTGTCAATTGTATTCGTTGGCTATTTTTTGACAACAAGTACCTATAATATTAACTTCTCTGATCCACGTTTTGCACACATTTATTTATTATCCCTTCTGATCGATGACCTTAACAAGATGCCAATAAGCATTATACAGGTCTAAAACTAGGTGCGTTTTGAGGTGTGCTGTGCTGACAAGCATGATTAGGTCAATGTAGTTAAATTAGTATCAGATCTTGCGAACGACCGATGTGGAGGAGGCTGCGGTTGCCGATACGCGTGGGAAGCGAATGTCCTATAATGGCAGTCGAATGCAAGCGTTACACCAGCAACTGCATTTGACGACGTAAATACCAGAAGATATTCGACGAGGAAATCTATAAATGCTACTAAAACTTAATCATAAACGGCCCGCAACTACTGATAGATATCAGAAAATAACATTTTATCAACGAGTAGCAAAAACGTTGAAAACCAATCCGCTTATTGTATACTTTGTTCTTTGTTTCTGTATTGTTTTGGACTGATTTGTGGTGATCAAGAAAGATTATTTGTATTGTATTGTAAAACATTGCAGTGGATAAGTGTTTTTTAAAGAGAGCATAACCTGATGTGTCTTCAGCAAAACCAAGCCGTTGCTTTTTGGACCTTAGCTACAAAGCTAAGTGGGTTTATGCTGCATGTCGATTTTAAGCTGTAAGCAGTGACCGTTTATCATAACATTAATGAAAATGAGCTATGATAGTGCATAATAAGTATAATTGTTACCATTTAATGTACCAAATAACAATGTAAGCAAAGAAAAAGTAATAAATACTTATCCAAACTTTGCAAAACCTGGAATAGATCATCTCATCTAACTTACGAAAGAAATACAGATTTCTATAAAATTACATTCGTTAATTTGAGCTCAGTTCAAAGCTGAACAATTAAGGAAAGGGTCATGATATAACTTATACTTTCAGCATCAGAGAACTCTGTTCGTTCCAGTATTAAGTACCTAAATTGAAGAAAAAAAATCTATGAACTAAAAGATCGAAAAGATTGCTATCAGATCATCATAGTCGCGATTTTACATATCATAAAATATAAAGCAACAGTTACTAGCAGGTTTTACGACACTTATCGAACCAAAGGTGTTAAAGAACATAATCATCGAAATGGTTTATCTTAGAATCGCGTTGTGTAAACGGCGAAAATTTTAATTCAACAATTTCCGCGTACTCATAAAGAAATCAAATGATGATATTATATGCATCATTATTGAGACGATATCACGCGGCGCGCGGATAGTAGGTGGAGTTGTAGTGGCTCGCGTTTGATAGTAGTATAGTAGTATACTAGATTCGTAAAGATGACATCGGTGTTACGTCGGAGCGCGAGTGTCGTGCTTCGGCCGCGGAGCCGCGTATACATACATTCACCTTGATTTAGAGCTACGGATCCGCATTCTTATTACGTAGTCAACGCTGGCTCCACCGGCCTCACTGTCCTGCGTAAATATTTTGGTAATTAATGTGTGCTCGCCTCAACTCTGGCCAAAGTGCTCAACGTATCTCAAAGCGAAATACGTATCTATCGATCAATCGTTAAGACGCTCGTCGCACTGAGGACTATTATCTGTATTTTATGGAGAATGCAATATTAATAACGCATAATTTTTATTGTTGCCGTGCAGAATTTAGTAGTTTCGATTTAAGTATATTAATTTATACATTTTAAGTATATTTAAGTATAATTTTAATTAGGTATCGACAATCGTATCATTTTCAAACGTTAAGACAAAATCATACGGTGTGCTCACGTGCATTTATTGTGCGCGAGGTTTCACCGTTAAGATCGGCTACATTAAGCCATCTTAGGGCGCATGAGCGTCATACTAACTAGGATTCGATATTATTGTAATATGGTGTTATAACTAATATCGATTCTAACAACCGTAATAATGTTAGCATACATTACGAACCGACCGGCATCTTCTTCGGTTTCTGGTCTCGTTTGTATTAACATTTCATAATAAGCTTACAATCCCATAGCAACGAGCGGTTTTGAAGGTAAGCGAATTTAAAAATAAATCACCGAATTGTATAATGTTTAATATATTATAGAATGATTTAATTCGTTATTGTTGAAGATTATACGATGTATCGTGTGTGAGATGGCCATATATTTTCTTTGTATCGCGACAGTTAGACAAACGAATTTATGGAAATTATGCTACATAGAAATATAGAAGTGGTTACTGTTAGGGCGTAATGTGGGGTCGGAACGTACCTATCGCACTGGTTTAAATTTAATGCACGGCACGACTGTCCTTTGCCGATTGTGTTGAAAGAGTGCTGTATTAGATAAGGCCTGACATTAATAGATAAACGAATTTTAATCGCGCATCAATGTCACTATACAATCGACGTTGAACTTGCTCGTTACTATAATATTGTATAAGCAACAACTTGTTACGTGCTTTGAAATCACAGATCCCTGATTTGAAGAATTGAAGGTCACGTATGGTTTGATATTTTGCTATTTTACCAACGATGAATCGGAGGTGGTGTGGTATATACCTACTTATATTATGCGTATAGTGTGTGAAGTTTTTAAACTGTCATTTTAACTGTAGGAACCTTCATTTTATATTTAACTTATGAAAAATTAAAGTGAAACTTGGCTTTATTTGTTTACACTTATGTAGGTAAACAATAATTCTTGAAATGAATATTAAATTATATTATTTTATTATTAATTAAATTTCTATGAATGGAGATGTCTATTTCCTAAATTTATCTAGTAAGGACTACCGGCTTATAATGTCGACATAATGTGTACACTCCATCTACAGGTTTTTGTTTATCTTTTAGCACTAAAATTATTATGTATACGAAAACTTAAGACACCCAATATTTTTATTACATTATTTATTTATTATAATTATATTAGCCTAATTGAGTGTCCCATTGCTGGGCAAAGCCTCCCCTTCCTCCCCTTTTTTCTGCCACTCGACCACTATGTCATATTGAAGTAACATCCTTCCATCCAGTAGAATAATAGACACGATCAAGTGATAAGAAATTATTATGTAAATTTTGAAAATAATACGGTACCTTAAACACTTAACACGCAATTTAATTGCGGTATTTTAGTGTTTAAAGGCGCGTGCAAAATGTCCATAACATAGTAATAAACTGAACGATTATTGGTCATTTTCGTTAACGACTTCTAGCTGAAGTTAATTATTAGAAAGTTGCTCCTGTAAAACAAACTCCTGCGTAACCCAAGGGCTTTTCAATAAACTATGTATTTGCCGAACTAAAAAAAACGATTACAGCAAATTTTACGTAAAAAAAATCTTGCTTTAACTAACAAATACAAAACCTACTTTGTTTTCTTGAATTACTAATAAAAGGCCCTTGTATGTAAATTTTGATGTTTAAACAAGGTTTTCGTAATGAATTTGCTCGTATTCGTTAGCTTCATATCATATTTAAATTTTTATAAAGCCGTAAAAGAGAAATATGTCCAACCTAATAAGGTTTTTGTGGTCGACAAGATGAAAAGTCTCATCATGATTGGAGCTACTCGTCTAGCTCTAGCACATCGAGCACTTAAGTCTCGGAGCCTATCGATTCTCAATAACGAAAACAACCATGATGGGTATGAAGTAAACGCGTGTTGCATCTAATAGAGTTAATGCATTCACTGCGCCTGCGCCCGAGAGGCTGTGATCTATGTGGGACCGGCGGGCGCGCGGTTTCGCAACCGAAGAATTGTCGTCGAGCACACCTTGTGCAACCGGTAACCGTCGAGAGCAACCCGTTTATTGTAAGATTGTACCTTGTGAAACTTCCATACAACCGCAATGAAAGTATTATACTGCTAACCGTTACAGCATTTATTGTTTATGAGCGCGAGCGTCCGTAAACACAGAGGAGTCATAGAACGCTGCCCTTTTACAGTCAACGTTGACGTTTGAGCCAATTATTATATATCATTTTATCTGATGAAGTAACTACACTGGCGGAGTATACTTGTTATATCAGGTATACATATGTTCTTAAACGAGCGAGTGAGGTCTTCTTGTTAACTCACTCGAATTGGTAGACTTGTCAACCAGTCCCACAAAAATTTGTAATCAAATTTAAAAATTAAAATAATCAGTTAAAAATGTAAAAATAATTGCGGGTCTTCTCTCTGGAGGAGCGAGGAAGGAAATTAAATTGCCACGAACGTCAAAAGACGTCTTTAAACTAGCAAAGAAGTGAAATCGCGTACCTACCGCTGTGTTACCTAGTTAATTGTCACTTTCCTTGGTAGGTTTTATAATTATTTAGTGTACCTATCTTCTTAAAATTGTACCTATGCACTCGAAATTATACGCCTGCACTTGCGTGGAACTGCTCAAGGTAATTGGAACATAAGTATGGCATAACGCATTCTAAGTAAGGTTCAGCAAGACTAACTCTCAATCCTAAAAGCGCATATATGGTATGGTTACAAGAATCGACACGAGCGTACCTCAGGAAACTTTTGAGTCCGAAACAGGAAGTAACCTGCCTAACTTGGTGGAAAAAGATGTGATTCTGATTATGTATGTTAGATACTGACGGATGAAGGCAGTAGAAGCGTGGACGGTGTCAGCGATCGCGGCGAGCACAAGCAGACAGACGGCGGCGTGAGCGCGCGGGCCTCGCATGGTCGGAGCTACTCGCGGCGCAGGCGCCCACCGCGCCGCCTCCCTCGCATCACACTCTCGCACCACGCCACTCGTGCGCACCACCTAACAACAAAAAAAACAGTGTGTTTAAAACAGTATCTTCGTCTAAGAAATGTTTGATCCATCAAAATCATCTTATTGAATAGCTGCGCTATCAATTAAGTATCATGTTCAAGCAGACTTAAAACTGTAAAATATTATGTTATTTCTCTCATACATGCTTATACTTTTATTTAAATACTGACAAAAAATCATTGAACACTGGCGTGTCGAATGTGACGCGGGGCAGTCAATGAACTCCAAATTATCTCAAGTGAGTGATAAGTAATTTATTTATTGGGATTTTTTGCCATCTCGACCCAGATATTGTACAATAGTTGGTGATTGATAGACCAGGATGCCGAGGGTCCATCTTGGAGGATCACGCTCGGCCCCGATGACGCAAATACTTGCAACAACGGTACTAGCGCCATTTGCAGCGACCTCAGTTCAACTCAAATGCAACATTAAATGCACACGCCAAATCGTACTAAAACAACCGCTGTTAGAGTCGTTAATACCTCGCACTTGACACTAGCACACAATGGTAGATTCTTTGAACCCAGCATTTAAATTTCAGCTTATCACACACGTACTTATTACGTGAGCACCGGAATTTACAACGGTATGATATAACCAAGATTAATATGGCCCATTTGCACACGACATGAAACCAATGTCCTACGTGCGAATAATTTATTGTAATACCTATTTATTGCACCCTGCCGTTATTGAAATACATTATAACGAAACGCTTTTTTTTTTCAAATTACCAAAAGTCATATCAAAAATAATAATATTATTATGAGTTCTAAATAGCTTTTACACAGCTCTGCTTTCAGGATAAAGTCAGCAGACTGACTTAAAAATATATTTAAAATCTTTAAAGGTGAGCTTACTGTACAAACGGTAATTTTTAATAGTTGACTTTAGCTTAGGTAAACAAGACATTGATGCGTGACACTTATTGGATGTTTAAATACCTACCATAGAGCGTATCGATACCGTTGGCTCATTACCGCACTCTCAATAGAACGTACCTATTCATATTCTTGAGAATTAATTATTCAAAGTTAATCACAGAATTAATGACCCCGTGTACAGCGTTCCTACGGCTGATAGCAAACTGACGTCCTTAGCGCATTTTTTACAACATTCCTCGCGATCATTGACCTCGAGTACTCTCGGACATATACCATTTTATTCATTAATAATAACAGAGTGGAGCAAAAAGTGGTACATATTAAGTGAGTTTACACGGAGCGTTCGCGGCACACCGGGACCTCACCTCCAATATTGTCAATTACGCTAGTTCCGGTTTTATATCCTCTTTGGTAATGCATTTCAGATTTTACACATAAAAACGTAATTGGAACACTTAATTTATTTTTTTTGTGACGCAAAACAGAATTTAGAAGAATGAAACTGTTTCACGTGTATCAAATCGCAATTAAGAGTGTTTGTATAGATAGAATACCTACCTACTAACAAAATATATATTATGACGAGGTAGACAGTAAAACAAAAAATTAATAGAAATAAATGTTAGGTGATGAGGACTTAATCCAAAATTTATGCATATAAAAATTAAAATAAAAAATGCATTTAAAAACAAACGAAAAAACTTCATAATTATAGTAATCTATATGTTACCTACTTCTTGAAAATTTTCTTGAGAAAAATCTGCAAGTTTTACTTGTCTTAACAAGTCAAAAGCATTAAAAACAAAACGAAACAAAGGATGTGAATAATAGGCACAAAGTAGCTACGAAATGTTGCAGGTGTGTCGCATTTAGTTAATTACACTGTAGTGTTTTAGTAAAGCAACTAAAGCAATTAAGTCCTGATTTCCGATCATTGGAGTATAAATCAATTGGTGTACATGTACCTACAGTGAAACTTGTCCTTTGGAGCGTGGGTGATAAAAGCAACAAACAAACCATTTGCGGCAGATTTACATAAATAAGATCATTTGCTAACGAGCCGAAACGTAATAAATTACAAAATTAGTTGCTTAACAAATAACTTAAATAGTATAAAACAAAATGGTACCGTAAACTCTTCTAAAATTATTTGCCAACATCAATGGGAATGTTATGGAAAAAAGAAAAAACAGTTTTGTATTATAGTGCTAAATATGAGTAAAGACAAATAATAATATAGGGTCAATTATTAGTTCCATAATTATTGATCTCATGAAATAATAAAATGTCAATATTACTTCGTTTTCTACGCAAATTCAATAGCTTGAACAACGAATAGCGGGTACGAATTTAACCTTCTACTTGTACTCTACCCTATAAGTAGACCATCGTCGATCATTCTCTAGCTACCGTTCTTGACAACACTTCCTATTGTTTTATTTTTTATCTCATCTAATGTGACTGTCCATCATGACTTATCGGGAATGTATCGACCAATAGAAGTAACAAAAACATTGCGGACCTTAAAAAAACCCTATGGTATTTAAATATCAATCAAGGCACACACCTGCAATACCGATATCGATAGACAAACTAAAAAGAAAAAAAAAGATAACTCACTTGAAAGCAAGTGGAATAAGACATGTGAATAAGATTATTCCGGCACATTGCGCTGGTTCTGGCACTGAAATGACGACTGGTACAAAAATTTTGACTCATCGCCATTGAATATGTTCCACGAAGCTCTTGTGTGGGTCTGTGCAATCCAGGAACACTCGCCTAAGCAATTGCCATTGTGTACTCAGCTTTGCATTCGCCAAAACCATTGATAAGTATTTTTAAAAGAATTCAATTCGATACCAATCCACTAACAATGTTGCAATAATGAAACGGTGTGATTTGCAAATATTTTGTGGTAGAAGTAATTAATCCCAAATACCTAAAGGAAAACATATTTTACAGTCAAACTCGTCTCATGAAGACAATGTACGTATCTAGTTTAAAAATTTTAGTCCCAGAACTCCCAGACTGCGATTGACTTTTATGGAATTAATAATGACCCATTTTTAGACGGTAGGTATCATACTTACACAAAAAGTTGATGAGTAAGTTAGGTGCTGATGAGTTTAAGTTTCAACGACTTTTTGCCGACTTTGCATTTTCACATTGTTAATTAGCTACAGACACCTAATTAGACATGATATACGATAATTATAAATTCTTTATTTCACTTTTTTGTAGGCATATCGAGTTCTGGCCTGGCATGCAAAGACTGTAAGTATAAATACCACGCGTTTCATGAAAAAGCTAGTGCCAAAGTCATCAGGAGAAGCTTTGCAAAGAATTTAATTGTTCGTAAAGTTCTCATGATGTCTGCCCATTATAATTGAACGAGAGGCAAGATCAATCAGGATTCGATACAGACTTGACGCTTAATTACATGTGTAATTCATGAAATCGACTTTTAAATTTATGCGAGGCACTAATTAAAACCTTTTTTGTACGTTTCATATTAAATTAGGGCTTCAGCCAAAGTGATATGGCACCCACCGCTGTTCGCTGACAGAAACACTAATTAGCAAACTCGTTGTACGAATGAAAAGTTATTGATGAATACTGCGTTCGTTTTAATTTGATAATACAATCTGAACTTTTTAGTCCAACAATTAGTTGGCTTTCAGTAGCCAGAAAAAGCTACGCAACCAAGTTTGGAATTTTGAGCATCCGTTTTACAGTTCTTAATGTATTACTTATTTCTCAAAACGTGTGTAAATACAAATGTAGAAAGCATGTTTTGGTCAAAGGGCCCGCAGGCTAATGTGGCGGCGCGATGACGATTGCTACGCACCGCACCGGCCGCCTAGATTGCGTCTACTTTCACGGAGGCGGCCGAGCGGCGGCGGAGCGGCTCGCGGAGGCTGCGTAAGCGCAAGGTCGCCGTGAGGCAAACCACTCGTCGACCGAATTTCTTTGGAGCAGCGACACGCGCATACCAGTCCAGGAGCGGAACGCGGTCGCAATTAAAACACTTGGATATATATTTCACGCGTGCGCAACATTATCTCGTCGCTCTGGGCTCCGGTTACTTAATGCGCGACTAACTGTACTCGTAGAACGAAAGAAGATACCGGTTTTTGGTCAGCAAGTGCGGCGCTAGGCGGGGGCGGCCGCTTGGGGTTGCAGTTACGGGCAGTCGGGGTTTACGGCTGATGTTCAGTGACTAGTGAGGACTGGGAGCAGAATGAAATACATTTTCAATACTTTAGTACCTATACCTTTTTTATGTTTTGATTGTTATTTGTGGTGTTCAATAAAGATTTATTGTATTGTATTGTATTGTTTACTCCAATCGTTGTTCAACTATCCATAAAATAAATACGCAGCCAACGGCCAGATCAACTAGAGTTAGCTCTACCAATATTTATGTATACTAACTGAAAAAACTGAAAAGCTTCTCGATGATGTTTTATAGACATTAGATCTTTGTCAGATAGTCGTAACCATAGCTGGGCACCGTTAATCAAATAGTTAACTTCGTTAATCGTTAATCCGCTACAAAAAAAGTTAGCTTCGTTAAACGTTAAAGCGTTACATTTCGGATGAATTAACGCAAGTTAACGTTAATCGTTAATCCGTTAATATATGTAAAATTGCATTTTTATATCGTTGCGTTAGTGAACTTATAAAACCTGTTGGTTTAGGTTCTGCGCTAAGTAATGAAATGATCAAATGAAACTAATCTCTTCGCAGTTTTCTCACTCGCACGCACCGGCAAAATATATTATTATGTATCTAGTTTTAGTTTAGTTTTGTTTTTATTTCACTCGCTGCCACGCGCCGCCCAGCACTTGTCGTTTCATACTTGTCTAAACCTGTTTTTCACGCCGCGCCGCGGTGCCGTGCGGTAAATAGTAGGCATGGGATTAACGATTAACGGACTTCTGCATATTAACGGAAGTTAACGTGTCCGTTAACATTTTTAAAAGTTAATCCGTTAATCAAAATGTTAACTTCGTTAATTAACGATTAACGGATTAACGAGTTAATGCCCAGCTATGGTCGTAACGATCATCTCGCTACATCGCTAGGATCCTCTTCTACTCCTACTCGTCTGTAGCTGTACACTGAAGTGGTACTCCAAAAACAATTTTATGTGCAATACTGAATCTGTCAGAGAAAAGTGTGGAATTTAATTGGGCTCTAAGCCTCAAAAAATGTCGATACTTTATTCTATGCAGTAGATGATACTGGTAAAACACTAGTGCATAATATTAGGACAGAAAGAAAATGTGGAACGGAAGATTTTATCTCTACGTAACGATTACCGTCTGCCACTGTTCCGCACTTATCTTCGGCAAACAGTGGATTTGAATACGTAATCATTCGCTGTTTACCAAGATTATACATCTTAAGTAGACAATCATCTATTTGGATCGTAACTAAGTGAGAATAGGGTTACCAAAAATCAATAGTTTACGTGTTGTGCCAACGTGGCGTGGCTCTCCGAATAACTCAGTTTGAGCTGCTCTAAACTACATTGGCAGCAAAGCGTTAGAAGTAAGTACATACTTAGTTTGCACCATTTTATTTTGAGTTTGATTTATTTATGAGTGCGTAAATATAAGTCCGCAAGGTGGATGATGGTATGGACAGGAAATTTGAACGTTGAGAAGTCCAGCACTTACCATCCCTTAATTGAGCACAGGCAACCTCTTTGGTAGGGTTTAAGTTCCTTAGTAGAACAACAGTCAGTTTAAAAAAAAAATACATAATATTAACATTCTGTATAAGGCGAGACGTTACCTTTACGTAACATTATTTAGTAGCTAATAATTATGGTGTAGCAGTACAACAATGTTATACAATTGACATTTATAAATGACACCTTTGAATTAAACGTATTTAATTCACTGGCCTTGAATAGACCTTTAGCTGATGCAAATGCTGAGTTGGAACAATTTTGTGACAATATCCCTAAGTTCTTTAAATGCTTTTATTTTTTTTAACTACCTGCCTTTATAATTGCCAAAAACAAACTTTATTTTCTTTGTTTTCTAAATTTCATTCTTGACAATAAAATTAAGCAAATCGGCTAATCTGTTTAGTCTGATGGTTGTTATGATGTGTTAAATATGTTCTGATGTATTCTTACTGGTTTGCAAATTTGACTTTACTAAGACTCCGATTTATTATATCATGGTAACCCTAATTGCGTCTGGGCTAGTACTTGTTGAAGATGTTTAAATGTTTAAGTTGGTCATGTGCCGTTTATTAGCTTTCTCACGAAGTCGCCTATCTCGTGTTGAAAACACGTCACCTAAAATGGTTTATTGCTGCTAGTGAGTTTCTTGAGAGGTCTACCTTTCACTGTATTATAACCTAGGTCTGGCCTTTCCAGGGTCTTATTGCACAGAATCTAGGTAAATAAAACGAGGTAAAACTAGTGATTAGTTGCATTATTTAAAAAAGTCGTTTTAGTTTCACTATATCTTGAATGGGCATTTGCTAGTAGGTTAGCATTGTTTATCAATCACAGTTTTGTCATCAAAATAAAAAAATGCTATTTTAATGTAAAAATTTTGGAGTTATCATGATTTGGGTTAAGTAACTAATTAAAATAATGATTAGTTAAAATCATAAAAAAATATAAATATATTTAACTAGTTAAGTGAGTAAGCTAATCAATTAAATTATGAAGATAATACATTGTTAAAAAAAATGAGCTATAATAGGTTAGCCCTTAATTATTTTCACCCGTCTCTCATTATCCGGGCAGCTAAGGATTGAAATTCCCTGATTGATAATGTTGTTCCTTAAGGGTCCTTACAAGCTCAACGCGCGTATTTCGCTAAATTCTTAATTTTTCTTCAAAGACGCCATAGCGTATGTGTTCATAATTTCAGTAATATTATTAATGTACAAGATAGTTCACTTCTTAAACTAAGATACTGCTGTGCTAAATTATTGATTTTTTGGCGTGAAATCTAAAAAAAGGTGTTTCCTTGGGAGGGCTTTTAAAATTTTGCTCTAAAAGGTGAAGTTTCATTCTCAATTTCGAAGTGAAACGGAATCTCATTCTCGCCTAAAGTGAACTCAATTCAATTCAGTATATCTTGAACTAAAAAGTCATCGTGAAAAACTTGAAGATTCATCTTAATTAATAGATAGAATAGCTACTCAATGTTAGCTAGTTTTTTGATGAAAAAGAGGGTTACATTTTATTTGATTCTCGAAAACAGTGTTGATATTCTGCTCTAAAAATAATTATTTAGCAATGCTCAACTCTATTTTGACTCAGAAAAAAAAAAACATTAGTATCGGTCTTGAATTAAATTCAGTATAAATTTTTAAATATCACCTATATATCACGGCGGACTGACGCCGCACCCTCATTCAGCGCCGATTACAGCAGTATCGTAGTTTAAGAAGTGAACTATCTTGTACATTAATAATATTACTGACATTATGAACACATACGCCATAGTCTTTGAAGAAAAATTAAGAATTTAGCTAAATTCGCTCTTTGAGCTTGTAAGGAGCCTTAAACTACAATCTGACGGTCTTCTCATCTAGGGTGAATAAGCTTTTACAAGGCGAGCGTGCTCCATCTTAGATCACTTCATCGTTCACCACCTTTATATCGATATTTCTTCAAATAAACCCATTACACCAGTATGTGAATTTATATAGGTAATTAATCCACTAGCTAAGTACATATAACATACATAAATACACAAATCACGTCTTTATCCCCTACGCTGTAGACAGAGCAGGTAACCAGACCTAAAGGCCACGTATAGGTAGCATGATTGTGGAAAGGTGGAAAGGGGAATCAAAATAGTGATGGGTTGCTAGCCGCATCGCCTACAACATGATCCCTAAGATTTTTGCGCTATTTCTTTGCTTCGAGACCAGCATGGAAGTACATTATGAAACTTCGTATAATGAAACCTAATAAATAAATAAAAACTAAACATATTTGGATGGCCGACAGTTGCGAATACTAAGACAGATGTTAATTTAGAACGAATAGCTAATTTATTGAATCCCACGACACAAGCATTGCCTAGTGTGGGAATCACTGTTCCTTCTGTGTAATGTGTATATCTTTCAGTTAAGTAAATAAAATATTTTGGTATTTTTTTATTGGAAAAATTCCAAACTATTAATTTAATTTCTGCAAATCACCTCCCACACAAATACTAAAAAGATACTCATAAAGCCAGCTTCTAAACGAAAATATTAAAGATATCACTTTAGAAGACAAAGAGTGCAGTTCGCAGTTAATTGAATTAACAACCCACGGCGTCCATTAAGCGGTCACTCTCTGCAAACAAGAGTTGCTCGCACGCCGCCGATATTTATAAAATAACCGTTCAGTTGTAGTTTTTGGTATTTCTGAGAAATTGTAGAAAATCATTTGTGATAAATAACTTATTTTGTGTTTTAACGTTTATCCGAATATAACTCAAACAAATATTGAACTTTAAGTTATATTATGAAAAAAAAAACTCAATGCTATGAAGATAAAATTCTTAAAATAAAATTGTAAGCCAACATTAAAATAATCCGACTGAAATTATTTAACTACAAAAAGTTAATCCTCGCACAAAGCCTTGTCATTCCGTCCGTACGTATTGTTAGCTTAACCCAGGCACAAAGTAAACTGGCATCATGAATATTTTAATGTTGAAACAATCGGGAGGCAGCGGTAGACAAACGCAGGACCACCGGCGCGCTCGCCGACGCAGCGCGGCCTGCGCTCGCGCACATACACATACATATAAAGACCCTAGTGTAAGTTTTTCGTATCACAGTTCAGTTGAAGTGCTAAAAGCTTCGTATCAAAAATAAAGACAATTGTTGCCGATATATGCCGCTAGAGGCGCTGCCAATTTGCCTATAGATTACTATGGCAAATTGGCGTCTCAATTATGAGACGCTAGCGCAAACGTGTTCTAGACGTTTTGTGTCACACAGAACCTTATAATAGGGGCTCAGGGTGTTAAAAATGAATGCCGTATGGAGGACCTTAACAAAAAAATTTTGACAACAGAAAATTCTCCTCGATGGAACTTATACAATTATGTAATAAACAATCAATTAATATCTAGTTTTTTGTACTAAAAGGTGACAAGAAGCAAAGCCTGACAAGACATGTAAAGGAAAAAAAGCTTATTTCCATTTCTAATGAGTCCGTTTATTTTTCCTATTATACCGTGTGAATTCTATGAAAACAAAGTTAATTTTACTTGATCTAAAATCTACAAGTCGAATTTTACCATTTTTCTTAACCCGCAGTCCGACTCGTACTTGACTGTCTTTAGCCAATTAAAGGGTCCCAATGCTATTCAAAGGCCTCCTATTTTTCTCCACTCGCCCCTAAGGCATGCTCCCGCCACTCTCTTATCCAATGTATCCAAGTCAATTTATTATTTACATGCATACATGCACCTATGAAAGTTCGAGTTTAAACTAAGAATGCAAGGACAAGGAGATGAGATGGGAGTGGCAGAGTGCTTGGCGGGTGCACAGAGTGGGGTAGTACCACGCCCTACCTACCTCACATTTTAACACGCCCACTCACCTGTCGACACCCTTTAGGCTTGCCCAAGGTGAGAATAGCCAGATGGCGACTCAGGTTATAGATACATAATAATATACTTCCCCTATTCTTTGGACGCTGTGGCTCATCTTATTAGGGTAATGTTCGAATTTTAATTTTTGAATCATAGTTTCTTGTTAAAAAATCATGTAATCACTGCACGGCTAGCAGGAGTGCGCGCGAGAGCTGCGTCGCGCACGAGATAGCTACCCGTCTGTTTCTTACTGTTCGTTCTAGAAAGGGACGGGAAAGTCTTATCTCGCGCGCGACAGCTCTCGTGCGCTCTTTTCATGACTTGTAGGAGATATAAGCACATATTTTTGTAACCTCGACTTTTCGCTCGTATTGCTGCGGTCGTATTTCCAAGACCACATCCGTTTTTACTCTTAATACATGTAAGAGTGAAAATCGCGAAAGTTTGTTCTGTTTGTTAAGAGGCCACGGGACAAACTCAAATCATACCAATAAGCTATCACGGGATTTTGCAATTGATGAACGAGACTTTAAATACGATGGACTAGACTAGATATCCATATCCAATATCCATGAAGATACAGGGTGTGTAGAGGTAATGGGCCTCGCGATAGCGGGGTGAGCGGCGCGACCTCGCCGCCCGATAGGCCCACGCAGTCTGATTGTCGCCGCGCGCAACGAGCTACTTATCGCACTGATTTAACACTACCAACAGTTTATTGATATTTTTTTAACAATGAACTGTGACGTTTGTTGGGATTTTCCATTTTAAGTTACCTATCGAAATATGACATACAAATGCAGACTGGTGCAAATCGCCATCGTGTTCATTTAGACAGTTCATGTATGGGCTGACAATTGGCATCGGAATCAGCTAGCTGTCACATTCATACAAGAACTGTCAAAATGAACACGATGGCGATTGCGAGCGAGTTAGACAATAAGCCTACTGTTTTAAATAATCCTAATTAGATTACGTCACGTGGCATAAAATTTATCTACTTGACTCAAATTTTAAACAGTCTTTTTATGTTACCTAGGGATTAAAATTAAAAGCTACTCTCTTATGGCTTATATTGACATTTAATTTTGTTGGACATTGTAACTACCTACCGCACTTTTTTACTAAAAATGAAAAGTAGACACGGACGTAATTGTCTTAAAGAAGTACTCGTATATATACTTTAATTCCAATCATGTAGATAGAATGTCTCGTGATTGTTTATAATAAAAACATAATTTAGTTTTATATAAAGGAGTAGCTACCTACTTAACCGGTGTACGTCTATAATATTTTATGACCGTTATTAAATACCTCGATTACGTGACCTGTAACAACATTCAAGCCTAGGTCAAGTTATTGGGGAAGTCGGATATCGCCATTAATTACGTATTAAATTCAAACTGTTGTTGACTTCCTATTACGATAGTTAAGTTATAAAGTTGTTATTTTATTACAAATTGAAGCAGAAAAACAAACGAAGCTGATTTAAAGTCACATGGACGCAGAATAAGGGCTTGAAGGCCCTTTGTGGAATGATAGAAGTCATAGACGCGGCTGATGTAAACGAATATGGATTTTACTTATTTAGCAAAAGTCTACGATCACTACCTAATCTGTAGGTATTTAAAGTCAGCATTTATGAGCACCTTGTCCTGTTCCGAATTATATCTGACGTCGACTGCATAATAAAATAATAATGATAAGTCAAACATGAGGTGCGTAATTTTCCCAAGAAATTAAATAATATGACGTCAGCGATTGACAGGCGACGACCGATAAAAGGATCGGCTTTCTAAAATATGTTATGAACGAAAATAATTTTCAAAGTAAGTATTACACAATATTTTTGTGGCACTTTACAATAATTAATATATAAATATTCACAGTATAGTAACCATATAATAAATTAATTTCTTACTAACACCAAGCCGGCATTTTATGCGGTGCGACCTACGCTAAGTACTGTTATAGCTAACAAGTTGTAATAAAATTAAAATTTGCCACTCTTGAAGTACCTACTTCGCACCTACATTCAGGTTAATAGTTAGTCCACAATATCCAACTTCAATTGATTATATTGGTTATTACAAAGCATTATGACCGTTATTATATCACGCCATTATAATATTATTCAGTTAATTAATTAAGTACCTACCCGATTTTTTTTTTTGTACTTTTTCTAAAAATGAAACCTATCTAGATCGATTTATCGCCCCCGGAACCCCTTCCATACCAAATTTTATGAAAATCGTTGGAGCTTCAATCGAGAATCGATCGTTTTAAATTAGATAAATAGATAGATTACACACTACACTAGGCACTTACCTATTCGCTGCGCATAGTTTTCCGTACGCTTTATTCCGATTTTATTTGTTTGGGCACTTAATTGAGGTGGTTATCGCACAACGCCTTCCTCAACACTAGACAATCCCGGACGGCTACGTCACCCCCGTAATCTTGGTATGCAACGATATCGGCAGGCTATTAAGATATCAAAAGCAATCGGTGTGAGACTCGGACATTCTTAAATTCTTCAAATAGTTACATAGATTGTGTGATAATACGTCATGTTCAGGATAGATGACGCACTGATAACAAACGCGCTTGCTCTGTACGCTTTCACAATGATCCCTTTGTCGGATCAATTGGCTTCTAATCTTTTGTCTACAATGAATCATTTTAAAACTGTCTAGATAATTATGTTTTTGCGTGTGCTGAAATGTTTGCATTTAGTTGCGTAATAATAAATGTAAATGGGTTGGTTTGCTTGAAAAGTTTTTTAACGCATAATTTTAAGGAAATAATGTTTGTTTTGAACCGACTTTACAATAAAAGTTAATTCATGTCAAAAAACAGTTTCAGCATAAGGATAATGATGAGAGGGATAAAACTACATAAATGTACAGTTGAAATAATTACAAAACTGTGTCGCACAATTTTTATCACTACATAGGTACCTACTACAAATTATTATTTATTACGAATTATTTTTTGTAGACTACGTAATGTACTATACTGCCGTCCTCAAAAACTTGAAGTCCAAACCGGCCACTTTTGAGGTAAGTATTGATATTGATATTTTATCATTGATCATTATCAATCGTGAAAGGTAATTTACCTACATTACATCATTTCGTTGGAATGTTTTTGTCAAAACTATTCCACGAAGAAAATAAAATAATAAAAGTTCTCAGGCATAACTTGTAGGTACTTAGACCACGGACTAATAATGACCACTAAACTTGTAACTATTCTGTAACGGTGTGAAATATTTTTTAATAAAAAGAGAAATAAAAATAAAATATTTTAACAAATTGAATACTACCTAAGTACCTATCTAATTGATGCTGATGAAGGCAAAGTGACTAATAAAAAAACATAACGCGTAAACCTGCGTCGAACGACTGCAGTTGCAGTCTTTTTTACCCTTCAGAAAATATAATATATTAACATGAAATGTTAATCTTTGTCTAAGCTACGGACACATTGTATCTTAACTAGTAATTCTATGTCATGAGACTTTCGTGGATAACAAACTTCTAACTTTTTCTATTTTAGATTTATTTTCTTTCTTGCTCTTAAATACTAAACTTCATATATCCAATCTACACAAGCAAAATACACAACCAGCCCTAATTAAAACGTAAACTAAGCTTTAATCTTTCAGTTGTTTAACAATGATTTAATTAACTTCCGTTCGCAATCCTATTTTGTATCACACAGTTGACTTCCACGAAATGACGCAGTCAATTCAGATTATTAAACTGAAATCAACATGTCATATACGAGAAAAGTATTCTTGGAAATTTTAATGCAATGCAGTTATCATTGGCTTTTCCCATGCTTTGTTGTCAGAACGAGGAATTCGTTCGAAAGTTAGACAATACAATAGGAATATGATTTTACAATACGCGATCAGTTGATCATACATAGCAAGATGGTATCTACTAGAGTAGATTTTATGTGGTAATTAACGTTGTCACTTTTATTTTATTTATTAGTAACTGGGTGATCGAGCTTGGCTGGGTATTTGGCCCCGAAAACCCCTACAACTAAACCTGTACCTGTAGTAAACTGGGTATGTATTAAAATACATAAAGTTTAAAATGTATAATGGGTTAAAATACATAATGGTTCAAAATGTATAATGCGTTTTTCTCAGAAAATTTCAAATTAACAGAATTGTTATAAAATAAATCTAACCTAACCTAAACTTATCTATATAGATTACGCTATCAAAAAAGGACATCTAGCTAGTAGTTTCACAGAAACTGGCATTATATTATATTTTGAACCATTATGCATTTTAACCCATTATACATTTTAAACTTTACACATTCTGATCCGCGCCCTAGTAAACTACTCCGAAATCCTAAGATAAATTTTCGAGATTACATGCTGATTGATGATTTTAATTGTGCTTATTTATTTAATGGTTAGTATAGGTAGGAAAAAAGCCGTGGTAGCCCAGTGGTTTGACCTGTGGCCTCTCAAGCAGAGCGTCGTGGGTTCAAATCCCGGGCTCGCACCTCTGAGTTTTTCGGAATTTATGTGCGAAAATTAGATTTGAAATTTGCCATGAGCTTTTCGGTGAAGGAAAACATCGTGAGGAAACCTGCACACATCTGCGAAGAAATTCAATGGTGTGTGTTAAGTTCCCAATCCGCACTGGGCGCGCGTGGGAACTATAGCCCAAACCCTCCAATACATGGAGGAGCCCCATGCCATGAGGCACGCCGAATTACGCGACAATTTAGTAAAATAAAAAAAAACTACAACAACAACAACATGTACTTACTGAAATTGTAGCGAATTCGGAATAAAAAGGCTATAAATAAAAAAAAAATAGGTAGGAAAAACAGTCAGGTGAGTCTAGTCATGATGGTTTAAATTCGCAATTTTCCAGAAAATTCAGAAATTGTTTAGCGCGTTCCTGATATAAACTATGTTTGACGAATAACTTTGTAAGAATATTTTCGGTACTATCAAATGAAGAATTTTACATCTTGATTTTTTTTTGTACTTATTTATTTTTATGGTTGAGAAAAATCTGAAAGTAAAGATACGACCCGGGAATCGAACCCCGATCCTCATCATTTCGTGATGGTAACCTGCTATGGGTGGCGTACATAGCGGTATAGCACGCATCACGGATTGATCAGGATCCGGGTTCGATTCCCGGCCATAGGGCGTTTGTACACTACAAGGAATTTTACTGTCCGGAGTCCGATTTTTTACGGAAATAGGCACAAACTGCCAGATAAATTTGTACCTATTCCGTAAAAAATCGGACTCCGGACAGTAAAATTCCTTGTAGTGCACAAACGCCCATAGCTTTACTTTTCGGATTTTTCTGTTCTAATTTTGAGTGATGTTTAGAAATTTAGAGTATTTTCGGTTGTTCCACTTTTGGCTTTTACCATAATTTTATGAAAACTACTACATAATTTAACAACAAATGTTCAAAGGAAGTTTGTATGCAAGAGAACTTTAAAACAAAGGGCTCGTAAATACGGTCTTCCTTCGCTACTAATTGCGTTGCGACGACGCGAACAGCCAAGCTGAACATTGTACATTTAATTAGCCTTAGCAAGTTCAGTGTTTCCAACTTGACTACACTTTGGCCAGTAAAGGCGACTCTTTGGACGCATTTGCTAAGCTTTGATTTTGTTTGTTTATGTATAGTTAACCGATTAAATAAAATGTTTTAGTAAGCAACACTATCCACAATTAATATAGGTTACTTTGTATCCTGAGAGAGCACAAAGATCCCGCGGGCAGCCCGCAGTTACAATGCAGATGGAAAGTCCGTAATAAACCTAATTGATTCTTTGAATTTAAAAAAAATATCGATTTTTTTATGTTTTTTAAAACTTTATGACATATTATATAATATCTAATTCAAAGAATTCTTAAAATATTTTTTTAAAATTAATTATAAGCAATTAAAAATTGATGAAATTTGAAATATGACCACTTGACTGGGAACGGGCCATGATTGGTCGCCATGGCTGTGACGTCACAATGTTAAAGCAATTTCACGACAGTACTGGGTTAACGGCTGATTTGACTAAAAATATCCGAAAATTTTATACAAAAAATATCTGCTGAAGGTTTTTTCGAGCACGCGTATCACGAAATAGTAAGTAAATGTTTGTTTTAGTCATGTGTAGGTAGGTAGTAAAAGCTTAATCCTGATAATGTTTCTGATGTGAACTGGATTGATTTTACTGGACCTGAGATTTCACTTAATAAAGTACCTAAATACAGTGAAAGATACTGAATCGCTTACCTACTCGGAGGAATAAGACTTACCTACCACTGTGGAATTTTAACATACACCCTGCTAGAGAAATTATTGCTAAATTTTATTAGGTAGGTACCTACGTGATTCAGTTTCTTCGACCGTACGTAAATTTTAATGGCTAGATTTTGTGGTTGATACGTATTCCTAGTTTTTTTATAATCTTGTGGGATTGTATTATATATTCAATGGGATTTTTTGCGGGTGTAAGAGCCTTGTTCTAGGTCTGTCCGGATCGCTAGGTACGGTCAACGTCAAAGATATCTTTAAGTACACTTTAGTACCTTGTCGTTGTAACTATATGTTTGAAGTTCATATGAAGTTGTAAAAGTGCTTGGAGCGACAAGGCACTAAAGTGTAAAGATATCTTTGACGTCGACTGTACCAGCATCTTAGCAATCCTGCCGCCAAGCAGCAATGCTTGCGCTGATGTGTTCCGGGTGAGGAGAGTAAAACAGCCCGATTTTGGCATAATTTTTTAGATCCAAGATTGTGGATGACATTTTGACACTATTGACACTTTGACACTAAATATTGATGGGTGTCGTTTTCGAGTAATTTCGTTCTTCTGAGCCTGATTTTGAGATACTTTTTGGATCCAAGATGGCGGATGACATTTTGACACTATTGTCACTAAAATGTTGATGGGTGTCGTTTTCGAGTAATTTAAGGGCTCCGAGCCCGATTTTGGCATAATTTTTTGGATCCAAGATGGCGGATGACATTTTGACACTAAAAATGTTTGTGTGTCGTTTTCGAGTAACATTTTACACTTTTTTGTGTTTTTTGTGTCAGTAATGTCAAAATGTCATCCGCCATCTTGGATCCAAAAAAATATACCAAAATCGGGCTCAAAGCCACCAAATTACTCAAAAACGACACCCATCAACATTTTAGTGTCAATAGTGTCAAAAATGTCAAAATGTCATCCGCCTTCTTCGATCCAAAAAAGTATCTCAAAATCAGGCTCAGAAACACCAAATTACTCGAAAACGACACCCATAAACATTTTTAAAGTCAAAATGTCATCCGCCATCTTGGATCCAAAAAATTATGCCAAAATCGGACTCAAAGCCACCAAATTACTCGAAAACGACACCCATAAACATTTTTAGTGTCATAGTGTCAAAACGTCATCCGCCATCATTGTGCTCGAAATTCCGGGTTTTCTTATGAAATTCCCCTGGGATAAAATCAACGGGATTTTCAACTGAAATCCCACGACTTATTTACTTATTCATATAAATAGTTATTAGTTACCAAAGTACTCATCACTATTCTCATCTAATTTAATGGTTTTAAATCCCGGTACCGTGGAAATGTTGGGATAGAAGCATGATAGAAGTATAGATAGTGCCATCCACAAAGACTCGTAGATGTATCAAAATTAACCTTTAACAACAAAGTAATAAGAACCACGGTGGATGGCATCGATCGTGAATGACACCTACTATAGCCGGTACGTACATCCAGGTTATAAATTATAAACTTCGTGTATGCCAAATTTTATCGAAATCTGTTTAGCCGTTTTAGCGTGAAAGAGTCACAAACAAACACGCTCTCGCAAACACTAGCATTTTATAATAATAGTAGGATAATAACAGAATAAAGTAGATTAAAGTCAAAAAACTGTATCACCTGCATACTAACTACGTGTAGAAACTGACATTGTGACGTCACACGCGGCTCGGCCTTGTTCGGGAACTGTCGGTGTGTTTTCGGTGCGGTACTCGACGATCAATTTTCAAATCGGTATAACTCGTTAATTATAGCGAATAAAAAAAAACTAAAAATACTTTTCTTACAAAACTTATATATGATCTTTCCATTGATGACAAAAAAAAATTGATTCAAAGACTCAATTTAATTTTTACGTAAATTTAAAATAAACAATAATGGATTAGTATTGAAATAAAAACACACTTTCAACAAACGCCTCTAAACAATAGAACTCCTTAAGAGGCTGACAACACCTAATTTTGTTACTTTTTAAGAAAAACTACACACAAAAAAAATATAATGTTAATTTTCATCATATTTCAAAGACGCTGGACGGACTCGATACATAATTGAACAAAATCGGCTCAAAGATTGACTAAAGAAGACTGACTGTCTTTCCGTCTGCAAAAAATGTTTTGTTTCAGGCTCCTCTTTAAGAATATTGAGCATTACTTCACTAGTTGACTTGGCAACACTGAGCTAGCCCCGTGAGAATTGCCCCCGCTTTCTGCAAAGCTTAGCTCTCTCACTCGTTTATCTTTAGTCTTAAAGGTTATCAATGTACCTATTCGAAGAATTAATTAAAAATATCAACTTAAGCAAGTCCGGTCGTACCTACCTAAGTAGCTAGCGAATTTTATATGAAACAATGTAAGAAAGTGAATTTAATAAAGATTTTCTTTTTAAACCAGTCCTTTTCTAATTGCTTATTTTATTGTTATTTGTACAGTGTGTCCCACGCTTAAGTGCATAAACGAATAGGGATGAAACTAGAAGCAATTTTGTCAAGGAAAAAAATGAATTATTTTAAATTAAACTCCGCAAGAGGGAACTCTTCAACGGTTGGTCAGATTACATACATACATACATATCGTCACGCCTCTTTCCCACAGGGGTAGGCAGAGACTGATTTGTTCCACTTGCTACGATCCTGACATACCTCTTTCGCTTCATCCACATTCATCAATCTCTTCATACATGCTCGTCGTTGTCGGCTTCGTACATGGTCGTCGTGTTGGTCAGATTAACAGGACGTAAAAACCTTCGCTATAAAAGTTTTAATTCTGCGCATACGAAGTCACGGGCAATAGCTAGTACTTAAATAGTTTCGAAGATACAGCCGTGCCACAGGCGGATGGATAGCGGAACCTTGGAAATAGCTTCCAGTCAGCACTCTTTTGATACGAAAACTTAAAAAGGACCTACCTACTATAGGTAAAAGGATTTACAAAATGACCTGTTGTGTTTGTGAGTAATGTGTGCGAATAGATAGATTGACGTTCCAAATTTGAAAAATGAATCAAGTTCCATTATCAGTTCTATGCACTAGTACATAAAACAGGTCCTTTTCTTAAGTGTTTCACCTATACCACCTATTAAAATTTATAATACATAATAGAAGCGTGAGCGTGACGGGCTGAAAGTATAAAAACACTTTGTAATAAAATAATAGATATGTTTATGAGTATACGGCTGGAAAGGGCTGAGTCATGGCCTTTTCGCTGAAAACGAGTGAAACACTCGCTGACGTCACGGGTACTAGTCTAGACAAGTTAAATCCATACATGCTTTATCCTGTCATCGGGTCAACTGCTAGCTATATATATACGAGTAGTATAACTGCGCATTACAGTACACAGATATTAATCGCATGTCAATTTTACATACAAATCAAAACTTATTTGAGTTATTTGTATGCAAAAGTTAAATGATATTATTTTTAAATCTGGTAAAAATAAGCCGGTAATAAGAAAAAAAACTGGCTTCAGGGATACATTTATGACGATAAACTATCCGAAAATACTGTACTTAGCAGTTTTTATTTCAGGTTTTCTTTAGGTTTTGTTAGTAGTATCCATCACGTAAAACACCAATCTATTGAACCCCTGGATAACAAATAGGTGTGTTTCGGAACGAATAATCGATAAAATTAAACATACCTATTTTACAAATTATTTCGCAAACTAGGAAAAGGGCTACTTTATAAATTTTATTATTGAACTAGCGACCCGCTCCCCGCCCCGGCTTCGCACGGTAGGTATATGATGCATTATACATATAAACCTTGAACCACTCTATCTATTTAAAAAAACCGCATCAAAATCCGTTGCATAGTTTTAAAGATCTAAGCATACACAGGGACAGACAGACAGCGGAAAGCTACTTTGTTTTATAATATGTAGTGATTTAAAATGCTTGTTTTACTATCACTAAATAATGATCAAATTTAGCATAGGCAATCAAACGGAATATATGTAGTATATTTAAAACATATACTCATACTACTGTAAATGAAAATTTAACAATGTAAAGCGACGGTATGCACGCTACGACAAATGCTACGAATTTGCTACGACTACGATATTAAACCAGCTACGACTACACAATGCAATTATGTTGGTCAACAAACTCCACTATTATTTCACAATTCGTTTTGAGGGAATCACAGATTTTATTTAGCGTATACTTAATTAGTTTTTTAATGCAATATGCGTGTAAAAGTTAGTACCCTACATGAATGCAGCTGACTCAATCACGGCTATTAAATTAAATACGGACTCCTATCAATCTACTACTGTGCAGCCGTCGTTTTTATTGCTCTTGCGCATAAGTACGTTTGATTGACTACGTATAATGTCCAGTAGTACGATGAAGTAATGTACTACCTATTTAGAGATGCGGAAAACGGTCGACGTCTATCTTAGTGGGTGTAGACTTTTTTTTTAATTGATAAAATAATACAAACCATTTTGAGTTCGCCAATATATTTTCAATGTCTTGATTTAAGTAACTACGATGTATTTTTTAACAGAACATAAAATAAATTTAAACGAAATTAGGGATGCGTAGGCAACTTAAATTAATCTCCTACACGAATTGCAAAAGCTATTAGTTCGCTGTAAAAATATGCAAAAAGCACATAAAATTAAAAAAAAAAAATTTAAAGCAACATGTTGTACTTCAAATAGTACCTACGCACTGTCTACAAGTAAAACATTTAATACACAGTTTACTTACTTTTTTGCAATGAAAAGTTATCTATAAGGATTCCGTAGGTACTGAATGAACTCTTTATTACAGTACGCATGTGCAAATAATTTTTGTTTAAGTATGCAATAAAATAACTGTAACTGCTATATTTATTAGAATAGCACTGCAAGTAGCGGAGCCTTGGGGCACAGTTTACTAGATAATTTATTTACCTTGGGGTCATAGCAGGCAAGTGCACTCGACTCTCCGCGCATGCCAGAAAAATGACGAACTAATGTTTACCTAGGTATAAAATATTGCTTTCCCTTGCGAAATATATTCTTATGAGTTAGGTATCGTCGGCGGATATCGGAAAAACAAAGGAAAAAATAATAATTTAGGCATCCCTAAGTGTAGGTACGATTATAATAAACTTGATTAATTTAATAATTGGTTGGAATTGGTACCTACACAAATAAACACAAAATTGCGAGATACGCGCACGTGTGAGGTTTGAATTAAGGTTAAAGACTAAGTTGGACAAATATTTTTTTATCTTGACCCAGCGCAAGCGGTTACATTAATACCTACTCGAGAACCTTGCGTAGTTACTACTTACTTAACTTGCCTACGACACGAGTACGAGAAAATTCAACTTGTTCTGTAGTTACTCAACTAACTTTCTAAACATCCAACATACGTACCCTTCAACTAATTAAAACAAATGTTTTAACATAAAACTTTTTGTCAGTCCAATAATAGAACCCGCTAAGTGCTTTAACAACCTGCATAAACACAAATAATGTTTAACTGGTGATGGTAACAAAAAAGATAATTTACCTTTAAATTCAGGTCGTGGTTTTCCAGTACCGTTCAGATTATTAACTTCACTCGCGAAACACTACCGAAGGAGCAGCTAAGTAATACCAAAAATTAGCACAAAAACGTAAACAGTCGACAGTGTAATGGCTCACGTGTGGTACGGTACGGTGGCTCGCGAATTTCGTATCGCTAACTGTCGAAGTTTTGTTTACGGCGGTGAGCGGCGTAGGGATACGTGGGGTCAGCGGGAGCAGCGTGGGTCGCACAGAGGGCCACGCACACGCAGGCTCACGGCGGCGAGGCGGCCCGTGCACTGAGTGGCAGACCATGGCCGCTGGCGCGAGTGCCGGCCGCCGCGCGACTCTGCCCCGCGCGTGCGCCGGACCTGTTCCGACAGCCTCCCGCGCCACCACCAGTAACCACTATCTCCGCACCAGCGGCCCGGGTCACCCGGGACTCACTGCCGAGAGTTGAATGACAGGAATCGACCCCAAAGCACCGTCGTCACATTGAAACTATGACAGCTAAACTTTTGGCTAAGTGGAAAATTCGAAAATTTTCCTTATATTGCATATCCATTGGTCCCCGCCTTCCTTAGTATTTTATTTTGAAATTAGCTTTTGCTACGATTTTTCGCATAGAATTCGTTTATCGCCGTCTTGTGAAAATTGCATTGGAAATGTGCGGCAAGTAAACTCGATTTAGGTGTATCAGACACCGAAAATAGACGGGGTTCTATATTTTTCTCTAAATAAAAACAAATATTCACATTTTATTGTCAAACTTTAACTACTTTTTCATTTTTGCACAGGGCCAGGGCGTCAAGAAGTCCCGTGACCTACGCAAGTTTTCAGCTTTTTAGGGCTAAAGGGTTGGGCTGAACATTGCTGATTCAGTTAGTTAGACCAGAGGGCTGGCCAATATTTCGCTCAGCGATTGAGCATTGCTATACAACGTGGCAATGCTGCTAGCATTCTGGGCACCCTCCCTTTTGGCGGCGATTTGGGAGATACTTATTACCTGTAATTTAATTTTTAGTTTTAGCTAGATTTATGTTATTTCTAGGGTTTGACAGTTTTTTGTAATGATTTGTTTTTCTTTTTCAATAATATACTTATTTTGTATGTCCCTTTAAACAAAGTCACAGTAAAACGTTGGTATTGATGACGTCGTACTGTGTCGATTGTGTAGATGTCGTTAGCATTGCCCTAATTACAGACATAACAAGGAGTTTAGTCACTTCCGCTAGACATATCATCTTCTCTTCCAGAGTAATAGGCATAACCACACAGAATATAATTATAAGAGTACTGAACTACTGTCCATGCTAGTCTGGAAGCAAATAAAAAACATAGAATGTACCAGTTGTGCTTCCCTTCCCGCGCAGATGGTAAAAGCCCATCAAGGGAATGGGCAAAAATCTTAGAAATCATGTTATAGCCGATGCGGCTAGCAACCCATCACTATTTTCATTCCCCTTTCCACGCTCACTATAATGCTAAACGTGGCCTTTAGGTCTTGTTACTTTAGGCTCTGTCTACCCCTTAAGGGATACAGACGTGATTTGTGTCCGTACCTATGTGTTTACGTACTGTACAGTCACCAGCATAAATAAGTGATCATTTTTGGACCTTGTCGCTTTCAGTCGTTACTGACTTCGTATGGTTTTTCAAACATGACTTTAAAGTGACAAGGTACAAAAGTGATCACTTATTTATGCTGGTGACTGTACTATTAGTACAAGTTATTACTTGTTATTACCGTGCGACTACCAGACACAAGAACCAGGTGCTTGAACTGATAAATTACAGTCAAATGACGTTATCATGAAGATCTAATGAAGTGCGAAGTGAATGGCGCTATTTGTTAGTGGATACGTCGTGAATTGAAAATGACTTGAGCAAAAAGTATGCATGATTAAGTCTTGTTTACATGGATCAAAATGACAGCTTAGTATAATATTGCCTTTTTCCTGATGAAGTTAACAAGTTTGCATGACTCGACTACCTGATTCAGTTCCAATCTATGTATGTCCATACAGGGCAAGGCGTGGTGCACACCAAAGGATTAGTCAACGTCGGCGACACACTGAGAAATAACAGCAATTATGAATAACATCGGTATACTGCCGTGTAAAACACACAACTAGGCACCTAGTTAGTGCTGAGATAAATAGCATAAGTTTATCAATACTAGCTAAAGGGCAAAGTACCTTTGGTCGGCTGATATCGCATGCTAAATTGGTGATCAAATACAAAACATGGCTTAACTTTGCTAACATCTGCTAATCTATACTACGACTACTAGGTACTAATAAAATAGTTGTTTAGTACTACTAGTACTATTTGAAAGTTCTTCCCCAGAACTTTGGATGTACACTTATTCGTTTAGAGCAGTAGTTCCCAAAGTGGTCCAGGTGGACCCCCAGGGGTCCACGGAAGACTCGACGGGGATCTACGTTGGGCGTGACCAAAAATGGGGGTCCACAATCGCAAGCGGGGGTGCATGAAAATTGAATAAAATTTGTGAGAATTGATTGGTTCTTGTGCTGTGAGTCGTTGTAGATTTCAAGAAAGTAACGTAGGATGGAGTCACTCGCAGCACAAAAATATAATATAATTGAAAATTTGTTTAGTCGACTTTATTTTCAAATAATTAACCCTATCAAGCAATCAATTCTAACCAATTTTTTCGAAAACTGTTAATTTATCGTTGAAACTCAGCAACAAAGCCGGTTTCCATAGATTATAGAGCTAATCTTAATTTTTTTTTCGAGATTTAGTTTAGAAATAAGTGGTAATGTAGCTGCAGGGGGTCCACCGGATCCAGCAAAATTTTGAAAGTGGTCTATGGAACAAAAGAGTTTGGGAACCTCTGGTTTAGAGTTTCGTATTCAAATTGGCAAAAAGGAACCCCTATAGTTTCAATAACTGACTTAGCTCGGAATCTATTGGTACTAGATAACTGAGTCTAATAATGCGGAATTGTACCTACCATTTAATGTGACAAATATGAAAATGTTGCACTAACAAACGGCTGTCATAAAATTAGATAAATCTATGCTGTTTATTTATTTAAGATTCCCTAGTTGGTGTCAAGCAATCAGTTGTCTCGATACCTTGTAAGACGCAGATCATTATCCGACATTATCGACCGGTGTGATTAACTATATTAAAGTGATAATGGCACTGTAATAACTAGCCACCGCGATATGGACACGAGATAGATCATTCGCGGCGCAGTATTAAGTATTATCTTTGTTTATGCGGCGCCCGCTGCGCCGGCGCGTGCGCTGTTTACCTTAATTCATCTTAGACAATACCAAATAATCCCAGCCATTACAGATTATCTTAACAAATTCACGAGTTCTCACACTTAAGTATTGCCTTAATCGGAAATCTAATTAACATTGACGACCGGATGGCCTAAGTGGTTGGAGAACCTAAACTACGAAGCTTGAGGCCCCGGGTTGGATCCTCAGTCGAGACAGAAATTAGAGGTATATAAGTATGAAAAACACGAACATAAAGAACAATAAAGAAGTATGTTTATCCGTGATCTTTTCAAAGTACAAGCTTTACTTAGTTTGGGATTAGGACTCCCATAATATTTGTGTAATTTAACAGATTTTTCAAACTCACACAAATCAAGAGTGCAGGTTTTAAAATCGCATTCCCTATTTCAAGTAGGTACTTATCTAAAAATCTATTTCAATGTCGGACTTACCTTACTCCTTACTGTAACTCCATTAAACACTTTCATTTGAATTAACTTGTCCATTGCTTTTGTAATCACGATAAAAGTAAAACTGTATTGTATGACAGTAATGGAGTGGCTTTCCCGCAATGGTCTGAAATCGTTTACGTCCAAACCATGGCAAGCCCAGATTAAATACCACCATAACCTATACGTACCCATAGTAAATACACGTAACATGTCCAAACGTGTAATCTATTATCGTTATCACTGTTATATTTCGTCATCTAAGCTACATTAAAGCGTAAGCGATCGCTCTAATTAATTTGCATGTGCAAAATTACGATAATCTTGAAAATCGAATAACAATTACTACGGATATAAATGAAATCGCGTATTTAATCGGGAAAAATTTATTGCATCACATTAATCAAAATCAATCGTAGTATGACTAAACTTACGAGTGCTTACAGTCAATGTCAAAGACTTCGTAGCGTTCAAAGCCCTTTGCATAAAACCTTGTAGCGATTTATTTGGATACTTTTTTTGCCATGATAATGTCTGACGCTGACTTGGAAAGCGATGCGATGCTCCGATGAAACTGTGGTGAAATATCTCTGGTAGGTACGACGCCTTAGAAATACTTCAGTGATTTGCCACTTACACCATACTGCCATTAGTTTCCACCATAGACTTTTCCTTTAGGGTGCGACCATACCGCCGCTTAAAAAACGGTGACGTTACGGAATCGCAACAAAATGTATGAAGAAACGGTGAGAAAACGTGACGCATACGACACGTCACTGCGTATGCTCGGCGGTTTAGTCGCACCCTTATCCCCATCGTACGAAAATATTTAAGGTAGGTGTATTATTATTATTATTAGAATTATAATTTAACTAGCTGTTGCCAGCGACTTCGTCTGCAAAGAATTCGTTTATCGCTATCCCGCGGGAACTACGTAATTTTCCGGGATAAAAAGTAGCCTATGTGCTATTCCAGACTTTTCTCTATGTATGTGCCGAATTTCATCCAGATCCGTTGGGCCGTTCTGGCGTGATTGAGTAACAAACAAACATCCATCCATCCATCCATCCATCCATACTTTCGCATTTATAATATTAGTTAGATAATTAAGTATTTTTTTTTTCTTAGAAACAACTTAGGACACTCGTGAGTTTTAGTCACTGTCACGCACTTTTACCATCTATCGATCATAACATAATATTTATGATTTGTGTACTTGTCCTACTTTAGTGCCCTATTTGACATGGAGTTGGTCAACAAGAGAACAGTAATCGTCACATTATTTTGGCATGCAAATTTTATGACATATCCACTATTTCTTAGATAAATGACGACGTGACGCTGACTAACTGCGTCAGAATAACGAGCAATGATCTTAATTCCGTCCAGCAACATAATTATCTGGTAAAGAGTATAATAATATTCATAGTTATCTCAACAAGCCGTGTAATTCCCCATGTTCTAATTTTAGCGATGTGAAAAAACTATCGATTAGGTTTACAATCCATTTTTTTATCTGTTTTACATATTAATTGTCTTCTCTTCTTTTTCAGCCCTTTTACGTCCACTGCAGGACGTAGGCCTCCTCTAATGCACGCCATTGTCTTCTAATTGTGGAGCAGAAGCTCGAAATATTATTTTTCTTGTAATTCTAATAAAATTATGAAAATTTATGGCAATATTTTAGTTTTTAAAGTAATTTTTTTTTTTTTACACTAGGTTGTCGTTTTGATAATTTTTTATGTTGCCTTACCTAATATACTTATTTGTACCCGAAAAAAGTAGAATAATAGAATATATAGTCATTCAGAAAATGTGTTATACTTAACGGAAATGAGAAAAATAGATTCATCGATTTTTTTGACTCAAATATCACATCCCTACCCTAGTTGTAATGTGGCCGGCGCGACGCGGCGCCAGTCCCGGCGGCTCTCGCAAAGGACGTAAATGCTAATTCATCTGTAACTAACAACCGACTTCAGAGTACATTTTTTGCATACATAACAGCTTATAAATTATTGAATGAATTCTAATTGCAGTTATCAGAGCAATCAATCAGTGGGGATCTAGGAGCTAACTTTTGCGCCATGACTTGAGATCACTGTGATAAAACGACATTGCAACTCGCCGTGTCTTCTTAGAAGTAGGGTCGGGATAGGATTTTAAAATAAGAGCAGATAACCCGAAAACATTATTCGATACCGATAAAAGTCTGCATTTTCTAAAAATCTACAACTCAAATTAATTTTTAATTTTTATTTACTTTTTTATTGATTACCTACTCCGAAATTGAAAATGGTCAAACATGTCCCGTAGGTAGTAGCTCAACATCTTTTTAAGGTTCCGACAAAGACTTTCACTTACAAGTCAACATTTAATTATGCTTTTATTCTGACGTAGGAACTTGGAACTGTCTTAAAAAAACCGGCCAAGTGCGAGTCGGACTCGCGCACTGAGGGTTCCGTAAAAATTCGCCAAGTTATTATAATATCCAGTCTTAGCAGAGCCCTGCTCTAAAGCAAAATGTAGGCAGTCTGAGGTCATTTTATATTGGTTTTTACATAGATAGACAAATATTAAATAAAAAAAAACTACTTACTAGATCTCGTTCACACCAATTTTTGGTGGAAGTTTGCATGGTTATGTACATTATATATTTTTTTTAGTTTTGTCATTCTCTTATGTTAGAAGTTACGGGGGGGGGACACATTTTACCACTTTGGAAATATCTCTCGCGCAAACTATTCAGTTTAGAAAAAAATTATATTAGAAACCTCAATATCATTTTCGAAGACCTATCCACAGATACCACACACGTATGGGTTTGATGAAAAAAAAATATTTGAGTTTCAGTTCTAAATATGGGGAACCCCAAAATTATTTGTTTTTTTTTTCTATTTTTGTACGAAACTCTTAATGCGGTTCACAGAATACATCTACTTAACAAGTTTCAACAGACAGACAGACAGACAGACATGACGAATCTATAAGGGTTCCGTTTTTGCCATTTAGCTACGGAACCCTAAAAACGGTATAACACTTTCTTGGTCGACTATACCTACCTACTTAGCATCCAAAAAAATAGTTCTAGCAAGCGGGATCATAAAAACCAAGTTCAGCTCGTAAGTACCCTCGGATAGATATACCTATAGGTACTAAAGATTTAAATCTGAATGGAATGTCTGCGAAATTTTGGGTGAAGCAATTTAGTGCGTGTCCAACATACACATCACCTAATCAAACAACATCAAGTAAGATGAATGGCATACGTATTAGGATTCATTGTGTACACATACATACGTGGCAGTTATTTTGCATCTTTATTCCTGAGTAGAATGTCTGCCTAATAATACTAAACCGTTTGAATTCATGAATCATACAGTGGCGTAACATAACGTCTGGGACTCGTGTCAAATTCATCTGATAGGGGTCCATCCTCAAATCTATTTTATTTTGAAAAAATGACTATCTGCCAAGTTTCTTGCGGCGCATTCGTCTTGGCAATGATGGTCTTTCCGAATGCGCTGGTAGATTAAAAAAAAGACATGTAAAAGAGCCCTTGGCGGCCTATTTGCAAAATAAACTTTTGACTTTGACTTTGACTTTGAATATAAAGTGCATCGACGTACCTGTGCTCTAAGCTCAGCCTGCTCAGGCCCATATACATCTGGGGTCCGGTGCATTTTCCCATGCGTATGATGCTATTTTGAAACTTTGAAACACATTTCCAAAAAAATAGACACTATAGTTTAGACCGAAGGTTCTCAAGGTGGTCCAATTGGACCCCCAGGGGTCCACGTAACACCAAACTGGGTCCACGTTGGCGCAAAATAAAGGTATATTAGAAATGTAGTAAAATGTATCAGCAGGGGCCTACCGAAAACAGTAAAATTTTGAACGTGGTCTATGAGAAAATGGAGAACCTCTGCTTTAGACTCTTGCTCTAAACTTGACTAGGTAATGTTTTACATAAAGTCAGCTACAGTAAGTGAGCTTAGAATGCCATTCGGGTTCCTTTTGCTGTATCCCTCACTCGGCCGATTCAACAGAATCGCAACACATTTCACTCCTCCACCATTCATACGAGACCGCACGCTCGGTCCAGCTTTGATCGCGATTGTCGAGCAGCATTTCTGACAAACCGATTAGCTGGGTAATAAAATTTCGCTTGTTTTTACTTCATTTCCATTAATATATTCCCTTCGCGTGCTGAAGACGTGCGCTCGCGCACCGGATGCCGCCGACGTGTCAGTCCGCAACACTGCTGCCCTCGGATTGCAAGTATTGCAACCCAGCTTTAACAATCCTCTAATTACACATAATTACCCATCGCGGCCACTCTTGTACTGGTAATCATTTGTACTGCTCCAGAATATTTTATCACATCCACCAACCTAGCCGCATTGCCGTAATATGTAATTAAATACGACTGTAAATATAACAGATCGGAATTTTACTAATTGAAACACGCTTACTTGATACCATAAAATATGCTTCTGAGTGACAACCATATTTTTGCCGGACTACTTTTTTCGTATCACCTTGTAATAATGCTTATTGATTTATTAAACTTTGCGAATTGTATCTAATAAGATCAATTAGCAGATATCAAATTTAATTAGGAAGATCTTGAACCGTTAGCATATAAATTGCGCGCATTACTTAGATGCCTTATCAGGAAATGACAGTCGTGATCGTGATCGTAATATTGCAACTTCCTAGTATAAACAGCAGTCATAAATGCCTCAGTGCTTTATATTTTATACAATTTGTTTTTTCCAGCTCCCAGACACGTCGCCATTAGCAAAGTAGTGCAATGTGCTGGCACCATATTAAGAGCTTTTGTCTTATTGTGCGACGAGACTTGCGTGGGTGCCCCTCTGATTCATTCATTCGTGTGTGTGTGTTGTTGAATGACGGAGGCTTCGCGGCGGCGGCGCGTTTTTTGCCCAAGAGCCTTTTACGGCTGAGGCGGGCGGCGGCGCCCCGCTAGGCGGCAAGCAACTCAACTTTTTCAGACTCAAATCAATTTTCATTCAACCCACGCATCTATCTAGAATGTTAATGCCTTCACTGATAAACAATGCGGTCTATCATTAAAAAGTGGCGCAGGCTGACGCCAGGATTATTATGGAAGCCAATATAATCACTCAGTAAAAACATTTCACAATAGAAGTGCCGTACATTTCTTTGTTTAGTACTTGCATTATTTGTAGCGTACCGAGTTAATTTATGACCAGCAGCAAGCGAATTCAAAAAGTGGGGAACTGGCGCGATGCCCAAATTGCTATGGAAACGTAAGCCTCCATGCGTCAGTGCTTTATGGTGCATGAAATATGATACCCATATTTGCATATAAAAGTGACCTAAGTGTAAATATTCACAGCATATTCTGCCAACGCGCGTAACGTTTCGGACCAATTCTTACTTAGTATGTATCGCTGCAGCCGTTGCGGATAAATATGTGGGAGTGTGGCAGCTTTATAAACCGATTTGTGAATGTTTTATTGTAATGGATGGAACAGACACAAATTGAATTTATATTTCAGATGAAGCAAAACTCAAGAAGCGGAATAAATTTTATATGTAACCAAAATTGAGAGTACAAAAAACTTATCGTCAGTATGAGTTACCGCAACTGATAGCAATTCAATTAATTGAAATGTGTCAACCGACCGCACACTTCATCAACGCTGCAACAAAAGGGCTGATTGGACCATACAGCTTATTAACCTTAAGATCTATGTCACTCCGGCCATAATGGAGCAGAAGCCTTGATAAGTTTAAATTGACCGAGATCATTTTACTTGTCTCGTCAAACGTCATAGTCATTGAGCGACAGAACTTTATCGCAAATTTAACTCTAAGCCTAAATGTGACAGAGTTGTATTCATTCAAATTAAAGTATTCAAATGGATATGCCTGGGCGGGCTCGGTGAGCCGTGACAACTACAAAGGATGCGCGTGCGGTGCTCCCAATACAATCGTCTGCTGGCCCAGACTGGCGTCCAGACGACATTCGCTCATGAACGGTTGAGTTGAGACGTTATTGATCAGTAAACACCAATAAGAACAAGGCACGAAATCACTAATAGCTCGGACCATGTCTCAAACTTAATTTTTATGAAGCGCCGAAAGCATTAACATTGATAGTATTCATCGTGACACAGTGGTTTCCTCTTTTTTCCTAACACAAAAAAGCTTTAGTAGAGGCACTTAAGACTGGCCGGTTTGATGAGTTTCTTGCTAGATATCGTTGTACTTACACGAGAAAGAAAATGGATAAAATGCAGGGTACGTGGGCGTTGGGCAAGGTCGTATCGGCCAGCTTTATTTCCCTTCAGAGGACACAGCCGTGATTTATGGTCCCATCAGCCGATTACGTAGGCGGTTGATTGTTCAACGGACCGAGTATGAGAAAAACACGAATAGACTTGTAATCGACGTTATACATTATGTAATAATGCTATTGGCATTTTAACCGCGGCCGGACGGGCATAAAAACTAAACAGTTAGGTGGAGATTAAAATTCTTTGAATGCTGAAAATAAAATGAGCCATTACCGTGTCAGAACATATAAGTTAGCAATCAACTGAAAAACAGTTCAAGACGGATAACGCATTAGGGCGTTGCGTCATGAATAACGTATCTACCCTGTATCTATTACGCAAGTGATCATTTTTATTTACAGTAGGTACGCTCACACCGATTACCTTGGTACCTAAATGAAGTAAAGATAAACAAAGGGGTGAAACAAAGTTGCAATTATACGTGTCTTTATAAAAGCTTGTGACGACAATATAAAGCAAATTGACGCACGATCGGGTAAATACAGCCGCAGCGATCCCCGCCTACGCCCTCTTCACAGTAACATCTCTCTAATCGCATGTAACGTCACCCAGGTTTTATTTTTAGATAAACTTCACCGATAATGCAGTAGTTGGGCCTCTAAGCCTTTTACTCATAACACTGCCCAAAGATAAAATATGATTCACTTGCATACTCCCTTCAAACAGTCAATGAGCACATGTTCTATTGATGATACTAAGAGTCAAAGTTGACACCCATATCTCGTGACTTTTTTCTCAACTCTCAATGACTTGATAAGAAATAATTCAATGTCCACTTAATATCTCATTTCCTTTAGATCCGTTCTGTACGCGTACAATAGCATCAAAACCAAAAAAAATAATTATAACTAAGTCAATATTTGAAAACGTTTGTAACTGATAATACGTTTGATACATAATAATGCGATTTAGAGCAACTCACAACTTATGGACGCACGTTATTACATCCGGCGAATCGTCGAAGTATATCAAACCTACCTACCAACATAATTATGCCTTATCGAGACCTTTGCCACCACTTCGGTCTATACTTCGAAAACAACTACACTAAAATAGGGCTAATGTTATTTGTTACTCTTAGAATTAATGCCAATTTGTATAATAAGAGGAGTACTCGTAATTTATTTTTCCTCGATCAGTTGACCGCAATTTTATTCGCTCATTTTGTTTCGCAAATTAATAAAACACCACAAATGACTAACTTAAATAAAATGCTTAGATACATTCAATGAAATAAAACAGAATCAATACTTATTAAATTAGCTACTGTTTTGAATTCCGTCGGAAGTTTTAAAATCGTTTTATCTCGGTAATTCTCACTCCCACGTTTGGATGGGATGCAATGCAATTGACTGCCTTCTAGGAACTATCACAAAGATGCGTCGCAAGATATTTGATAATTACTCAACATGATTAATAATTAATGATAATTGTATTGGCATCGATCATACATCATACCCATACGTGATGAAGGCATTTTTTATTCCATTATTCGATTAATCCAATACGGCGGTGCACGCTGTCATTCAAAAAAGTAGTTGTGAAGTTATGAATGAACAAGCAGGTATTACAATAAAATAACCATCAGTTGTATTAACACTCGATAGCTGTTTTTGAACAAACGAAGCATCTCAAGTGAAAACATTAATCGATTATTGTCATACGGTGCAATGCCCCCGATGCAAGTCGTCGCTCGTCATACCTATAAAGTCATATTGATAATATTATTTTACTGTGTTTACATTGTTGCAAATCGCATATGGTACACTAAAAAACTGACAAGTATTTCAAGCGTCAGTGATTTCTGATTTCGCATAATTATTACTTGTTGGCCCACTTTTTGATTGTTCAGAACCACTAAGTCCGAAAGTACCTACTAACAAACTTATTCGTAGCTTAATGCAAGCATTCAGTGTCAAAATAAATTAAAAAAACGATCTTTTGTCTCATTTATGATAGCTATCACGTAGACGTAGTTCTAAACTGGTAAAAAAACTTAGTTACAGACATTTTTAATCAAACATTCACAGCGCATTTTTTTTTAATTTATAATGGTATACCAGTCATATAGCATGAAGCGACCTGCCGAATTTGAAATGAGTATTGAGACAGTGTAAAAAATTACATCCATTTCCCAGTCATGCGGCTGGTTGAAAAACAATGGCGCCAGAAAGTATTATTCTATTATACGGGTTAGTGGTTCAAAAACTGGTCAAGTACGTGTCGGGCCACGCTAACAAAGGGTTTTATGGTCGAAATGAAGTTAAAATAGTTTTCCACGACGATTTCACGGCCGCTAACACATTAAATGATCTTGTATTGTATCTTCACAGGAAAATCACGGCGAGAACAGTTCCGGCCATAAAGATTGCACATCGGTCTTCTCGGCTAATTTTGACTTCGTAGAGCGCTGTTTCGCTCTAACTTACGTGACGCCAGTTGTCTCTTACAAAGACCCAAGTGCAATCTTTAACTTTACAACTTTCAGAGATTAAGTACCCAAGTGTGAACTCCATAAATATTTACGTTATCCAAAAGCAGTTGCTTCATAACCTCATAATCATTTTTAAAACTCCATCTTTATGAAATACATATTGCATGACGTATGATTAATAAACACATTTTCTCCCTCAGTTACCTATAGACCGACCGCTTAACTAAGTCGCCCGCACGGGTACAGGGGCGCAGGGTAGGACGACAAAGGGAACCGAGAGCGGCACAGGCGGGTAGTGCGGCTGCCGCCCGCACAGAGAGAGGCCCCCTTTGCCGCCAACCCCGGACGAGGACTGTACCTATCTATAGTTACCTATACAATGAGGGCTCCCGCCATTTTTTTTCTTAGATATTTTAATTATAGGTGTTATACAGCGGCCAACAAAAAGACGCCTCAAAACAGCCATCACATTGCATGGCATTTGTTAGTTTCCGACTATAATGCCTATCACGTAGACAGGTACTGAGAGAGGACAGATGACGGGTCGAAAGAAACTATACCTCGTCCTTACTTAAGGGTTCCGTTTTTGCCATTTTGGCTGCGGAACTCTAAAAAATGACGTTTCGAATTCAAGCTATAAATTCACCTTTCGTTCCATAATTCTATTTTAATTCGTGGAACAACTCCGAGCGCTATCAAAGATTTACGATCCAAAGTTTTGCGGCAAAACTTTTTATTTTTTGACGTACAGTACTTACCCGTTACGTCTCCGAAGTGAGCAAGATAAGTGGTATTGATTTTGTATAACAAAAGTTCGTTGGTCCTTTGTAAATTAGCGCTAAGTGGCAACCCACTGCGCGCTGCAAGGGATGCTACATTCCCTAGATAAGATAAGGGCCGCCTTCGACGCATTGCAATCTGCACACTCACCTAATACCCCCAACGACTACCTCCCAGCGTCTTGTCAGCGGCAAATTATTATTCTGACACAATTGTCGCCTTCATGCAATTATAATTTCTTATCGAAGACTTGTCTTTGTGTCGGTCTAGAGTATGAGTGTGGCCATTCTAAAAGGTCATTATATCGTCTAGAGCTCGATGCTGGCGTACGTAGGTATCTTGAAGTGACTTTGCTGAAACCCCAGGGTCACATGCAAGTCTAATAAAGATAGCCAAGTTATGCAGCTGGTTGAACTCGTTAAAAAACACAACCAAAGCTCTTGTGCGCTCAGTTTTATTACTACATAATAATGAATGAGTTTATTCAATTACCGATACCGAGAAGCCAATGTCGCAGATGTGAACTTGGTTGATTGATTTACGTCGTAACGAAAGAACCAAATGTATATTTACTGCCTAATTTTTTAGGTACCTTCCTAATGTGCTGGTACAAAAGAAATAATACAGCCATGTTAAAGTTTTCTCCAAAGGCAGAGCCAGTATAAATGCAGAACAGATGTGCGAAGAAGCGACTGGCAACTTAGTATCAAATTAACTAATTGGCTAGGTTTCGTCGCCAACCAATTGCCCCTGTCGCGCTCATTCTTATTTATCGTTGGCGACACACGAGCCATTATTTCGGTTGACAATTTGCTTGTTTTACATGCAAATTTAACCAACATTAGATTAAAGTATTTAGTGATCGAAAAGCGTTGATTCGAATTAGGAGTGGGTTTTAAGTAAGGCAGGTACAGTAAGGGAAATGTATTCACACGTACCACCGTAGAACCCTATCGCAATAAGGTGACATTGACTTATTCAATTCAATTTTTAAAAAGAAATAGCGCCATCGATACTGTCGATGATTCCGCCAATGTCGAGGTTGAAGAAGACAGTGTCGTTATTTATTTAACCGTTGTTCGGTGGCTTTGATGTACGGTAGCGGAACTCAGTTGAGAATCTAAAACAGACAACACATACATTGATTTTGTTAGACTACCTACAAGAATAATTTGTTAATTTTAATAAATTTACATATTACTTTTATAAAGGGGGTGTGAGCTAGTGCAAGAAGGAAGTTCAAATTAACAGGGCGAGGAATTTTGGGGGGGAGAAGGTCATATAAGGGAGTAACAATTTTGGAGCAGTGAAAAAACATGTGTTCGAGGGTGCCCTCGTCTATGACATTGACTTATCACTCGAGTTTGAGTGACGGCGCATTGTCAATTGCGACAGGATTCTGCGGTGGTATGTGAATAAATTTCCCTTATTTATTTCCGTAAAAAAATGTCTAAGGCAGATTAATTAATTTATGAAAATGCCTACAAGATTGTTTAATTAAGGTGCGACCACACCGCCGCTTAAAAAACGGTGACGTTACGGAATCGCAACAAAATGTATAAAGAAACTGTGAGAAAACGTGACGCATACGACACGTCACTGCGTATACGCGGCGGTTTGGTCGCACCCTTACGTTACACGGTCACAGCCCATGCTATGCGATACGAAATTGTTTTTGGTGTGATATATACATATTACAGATTTTTTTTACTTACATTAGGTAGTTACTCTCTATTTAGATTATGGGAACCACGTAACAATAATATTAGATATTTTAACATTATCATCAGATCATCACAGAAACAACAGAATATTACATAGTTTATTTACTTAAGAACTTACTAACAGCACTACAACTACTACTACACTACCTAATACAACTGTCAATTTTTAGTTTTAGCCGAATAATATTGGTTAAGTACGAAAGTTAATGTACCTACCTATCACGCTGGCCGTTCGTGTGTACAGAGTGTAGAGTTGTCGCGAAATGATCGTGTGAAACCGACTGAAACCCAAACCTAACAGCGTTAATAGAAACAACTTTGTATCGTACATGGCGACATTTTATATTTAGACGTACAGCGACATCTCATTTCTTGCAGTCAATCATTGTTTAATTACAATCCTACTAATATTATAAATGAAAAAGTTTGTGAGGGTGGATGGATGAACGGATGGATGGATGTGACGACGTAAATCCGACGTAAGTATGTTTGTTCTTTATTCAACGCTGAAACAACATGACGGATTTGGATAAAAGGAACGGAAATAGCTGGTACCCTAGATTAACGCATAGGCTACATGATTGTGGGCGCATTGGTGAAAGTGGAAAGGGGAATCAAAATAGTGATGGGTGCTAGTCGCTTGGCCTAAAACATGATTCCTAAGATTTTCTCGATGGGCTTTAACTATATGCGCGGAAAGAGAATTAGCTGATACATTCTGTTTTTTCTTTGATCACAGACCAGCCAGTTGGCCAGTTGGCAGTTCTTGTATGAATGTGACAGCTAGCTGATTCCGATGCCAATTGTCAGCCCATAGGTACATGAACTGTCAAAATGAAAACGATGGCGATTGCGAGCGAGTTAGACAATAAGCCTACAGAGCCTCTAGTGTAAGTTTTCGCATATAAAAACGTCTCGAACGCGTTCAAGTCAACGTCTCAATTACTATGGAATAATTTGCAGCGCCACTTACGGATCGAAACGGCAACAAACTGTTCTCATAGTATTTGACATTTTAACGCAAACGCGTTCGAGACGTATTTTGTGACCGAAAACTTACACTAAGCATACAATTTTAGTTGTCGTTTCGTTCCGCTTGTGGCGCTGTTCATTTTCCCATAGTATTTCAAACGTTAACGCGAACGTGTTCGATGCGTTTTTCGTGCCTAAAACTTATACTAGAGGCTCAGTATGCTTAGTGTAAGTTTTCAGTCACAGAACACGTCTCGACCGCGTTTGCGTTAAAATGTCAAATACTATGGGAACAGTTTGTTGCCGTTTCGATCCGCAAGTGGCGCTGCCAATTTTTCCATAGTAATTGAGACGTTTACGTGAACGCGTTCGAGACGTTTGTTCGTGTGAAAACTTACACTAGAGGCTCAGCATGGAATGCAGTGTAGTACTAGATTCCAGTCCAACAAAAAAGATAACCCATAAGCACACATTCTAAGCAAATCTATAATTTCTATCTACCCCCTAGCCGACTAGCTTCTGCCCGCGACTTCGTCCGCGCAGAATTAGACTTAAGAACTGATGTTGATAGTAATATGCTGCAATAAGTATTTACGTTGCAACTCTAGGCAGCTAAAACCTTTAACATGTTTATCGTTATCCCGCGGGAACTATGCAATTTTCCGGGATAAAAAGTAGCCTACGTTTTAATCTAGGGTACCAACTAACTTCGTTCCAAATTTTATCCAAATCGGTCCAGTCGTTTTAGCGTGAAGAAGGAACAAACATACACAATCACTCACTCACATCGTCACATCGTCACAAACTTTCGCATTTAGAATATTATAGTAGGAGTAGGATTTCTATCTATTTTTTTCTAGATATCTATAGTATTTACCTAACAAAAGTTTGCCTCCGGATTAATACATCGTTCAATAAAAGACATGGTAATAACGAACGAAATCCAATACTTACCGGATTTTACAGCCTTTTTATTACGAGTCGTAAAATTGGTTATATCGAAGGTTTTATGCAAGTGCCTATTGGATCTAGCAGTAAAAATGCTAGTGCTCTTATCTGGAGACATAACTATAGCAGCATAATAGCCTGGAAAACTAAACTTTCTCAGTAAAATCTAAACTCAAAGCAATTTACAGTTTTCCGACTTTACCTCTGGTGGTGAATGTCCAGCTTTCAGGGGGCTAACGACTATTTTCGAAAAGGTATTCGTAGAGTTTTTGTCGAACGATCGAGACAAATTGGTTAAGTATGTAGTTATAGGACTGAGTCTGTTGCAGGTCACATTGCTCTTAGGTATTTCACCAAGTGATTGAGTTTTAAGTAGGTACCTACGTTAGTTTTCCTTATTCTCGACTGGTTCTGGCTCACCTAATGCCAAACAGACTATAAATTTAAAATCATGCAAATCCGCGGTTCTTGAAATAGGCATATTTACTTAATTAACAACCTCTTGTAACAACAGTGATAAAAAAAAAACTTCTTTTGCATACACAAGTATGCAGACTTTAATTGTTGAGCCACTATAAGTAACCTTCTTGCAAAATGACAATGTCAAAATATTATTGAAATTTGTTTGTTGACATGGCCGTACCTCACTATGACAGGGTTGTATGTGTGCTGGCTCAATAATTTTATCTTCATCTCTCATAATATTCTGAAAGTAGGTAGGTCATACATAGCAATAGAAATACGTATATAGCCATGTAATTTATGTTTTATATAATCATACAAATAGATCCTTTTTAATTGAAAAAAGGCTAAATAATGTTTTTTGAAAATAACATTCTCGCTACCTATATCAGCTCATGCAAGCGAGAATTAGAAATTATTACGTTCGGTAATTTTTTTAACTTGAAATATAAGTCGGCAATTAATGATAGCGACTTATACTTCATTTAATTTAGAATGAGAAACCACAATAACATTATATTGCGGCTGGTCAACCATTTCTTACCTAGCAAACAGTACAGTGCAATAGTTTGGCAGCCGCAAAATAAAAATGTTTTAATGCCACTTTATTTGCGTTGCGTCAATTGTTACTCTAGTACAAATCGTAAAGAGATTACAGTTCGCGAGCCGCAATATAGAGTTTTTGTGGTTTCTCGTCCTAAATTAAATGAAGTATAGCGACCTCCGTGTCTGCAAGTTAAAAAAAACCAGCCGGCAGCCATTGGTGCGCAGAAGAAATGCGCAATGCGCGCTAGTCGCGCAATAGAAAAAAAGAGCGGGAAAAGAAAGACAAACGTAACAAATATAAAGTGCGACCGTGCGACTTTAGTGAAATTTATCATAGGTCCTTCTTTTACTTTCCACATATTCGAAATAAAAAGTAGTGTTCAACTCGGGTGAAATTACCCATTTCACCTTCGAACTATTGGCGTTACCTTACTTCATTCGAGCGCCAGAAATATCTCAGGTGAAATGGGTCAATTTCAACCCCTTGTTTATCAATCTACTATTCTTACAACATTAAAAGATAAGTAAACACAAACTTCTCATTAGCCAGTTAGGTCTCGCACAAAAAGTCAATAATATAAGAGTGGAGAGGTACAAACAGACATACCTACCTACCTAAATATTGGTATTTGAAGTACGTAAGTGTCTACCTAAGTTCAGTTTATATTTATTTTTTATTTTTTATAAATGATCGTTTTGTAGCTTCGGGTTTGATATTGTGGATAGTTTGGTCTGTACCCTCTGTATGATACACCTAATTATTAGGTTAATATATTATTATTATGTAGTGGTAGGTAGGTTTATGCATAAAAATATATCTATTCTACTTGTGTAGGTCTCTAATGAATTGTGCTACGGATAAGAACGTCCTAATTTTTTATTTTCTTATTCTTATTCTTATTCTTATAATTAGGTACCTAGCTTACTTATTGCTAAAACTGAAAAATCTAGGTAGTAGGTAGGTACTTACTAAGTAACAACGTACCTAATTCTGGTACTCGTTACTGTACGTTAACCGTGTAAGTGCTTACTACATCCTTACTTATTTATAACGGTATTACTAATTTAAGTTCAATTTATGAATGAATTAATGTGGGGAGCGGGTGCATTCGTCACGACGAGTATTAATAGATGACGGACTCATCATCGCATGGAAACTCATTGAGCCGGGCATCGCGTTCCCGGAAAACGATTGACGCACACTTTCTGCTGCATCTGTAGGAAACTCGCTGTGACGTACCTACGTAGTTGGGTAACTAAATAACTTTATATCTGGCATCGATTCAAACTTTCGCGATTTTCACACATTATTATATGATAAAACGGGACTTAACACGGGACACGGACACGGGACAGTCCTCTCGAGACCATGGATGCAAAGTCGCGTCCGAAACGTCGAGATATTTACAAAAATACTTTTTGTTTTTGTTTACGTGATTAAGTCCCGTTTTATCATACAATAATAACTTTATATCTTCTTCTTCTTCTTCTTTCTCTTGTATATAATATTAATTGTTGTTCGTTTGTCTCGCTAAAGCTCGAGAACAGCTAGACCAATTTGTCTAATTTTGGTTTTGTATTTGTGGAAGTCCAAAAGAATGAAATCGGTGCCGAGCCATGGGCAATAGCTAGTTGGTAACATGATTCCTTTCCTTACATCATTGAGTTTGTCTGAGTCTATATAACATCTGGCAAACGTGACACAAAATTAATGTAAACGGATTTGTAACGCAAGCGTACTTTACTTACCTACCCTAATAAGGAGATAATTTACCACCTTTGCGGAAACGCCCAAGGGTAAAATAGTAGTTTAGGCCCTGTTTCACCAGTCTCTGTTAAGTTCTCGATAGCTAAGTTTCAGATATCTACTTATGATGCCGATTCTGTCTGTTTCGTAGTAATAAATAGAGGCGGAACCATAGAACTCTGACTCTTAAGATATCAACTTAACAGAGACTGGTGAAACAGGCCCTTATAAAATTAAATTTAAATAGGTATGGCAATTGACTGACCTAGGGTGCCTTATTGTAATGCGCCGTCAAGGTCATATTTAATTACGTATGCATAGGTTTATAAATTTACTCTTTTTTATTGCAAAAGGATGAAAGGAACGTAAGTATCATAAATGTGAATATATTTACATGTTTATACGATACTAGCGATCCGCCCCGGCTTCGCACGGTACATTATGCATATATTATACATAATAAACCTTCCTCTTGGTTCACTCTATCTATTAAAAAAACTGCATCAAAATCCGTTGCGTGGTTTTAAAGATTTAAGCATACATAGAGACATTGGGACAGAGAAAGCGACTTTGTTTTATACTATGTAGTGATGGTGATAGTGATAGTGATTCACAGTATCATACTAAACAGATAACCAATACGTACAGGGACCCGATTTTTGAAAGCACATGAGTGAAAATACCACTCGGAAGTGGTGAAAAATTGAGCTGAATTTGAAATACGAATAGCTTAGAAGATACTTACGGCTCTCATTAATCGTGTGAGGGTGGATTTTTGACGTTGTAATTTGTGTGCAATACGTTTAGCATGGCACACAAATTACAACGTCAAAAATCCACCCGTGAACTAGTCAAAAATTTGATTAGAGCCGTAATTTTGAAGATACAAACAGATTTATTTATACCACTTTCGAGTGGTATTTTCGAGTGATGTGCTTTCAAAAATCGGGGCCCAGTTACTACAGTTAAACCATCTGATTCTTGTATCATCGATGAACGTTCTCACAGTAGTACCATAGTAGGTATCATAATGAATTTCTTTGTCAAGCAATGCGACAATTTAGTTGATTCGATAACACACCACACAGAACAAAATACAAAATTGTTTTAGTAGAAATGATCCGTTCCTTCCTTACTAATGAATGAATAACAGGCCCCTCTTCTCCACTGGGCACTATGGGCACGTGCCCAGGGCCCCGCGACCGAATGGGGCCCCCTAGTTCCTGCCAGATTACCAAATGATAACCGATATTTAGGTCATAGGGGCCCCATGATCCTAATGTGCCCAGGGCCTCAAATAGTTTAAAGACGGCCCTGATGAATAATAACAAAACTATTAAGTATAAACCCCGCTCAATACCGAATTAGAAAAACAAACAATGACACATCAAAGCACCAGCGTTCTTTGACCCATCTGCGGTGTCCGCAAGGAACGCTAACCGTTTCCGATCTTGGCTTCATTTGAGATAGATACTGTTTAATTTTAAACTGAACAGCTCAATTAGGATTAAAGTCGGTTAGTTCGGGAGTCGGTGAATCACGCTCAGCCGGGCCGGCGCCAGTGGCCGACCACACTCCGTCATCGCACTTGTCATACGCAATAAAAATAAGCTTAGGAAACAAATCTTTTATTATTCTGCCTACCAGAATAAACAAAAGTCGTACACTTAACAAGGCCATAAATCGTTTACGCGTAGGTACTTCACTTCTGGGATTTAGTGACGACGGTGAGCCTTCTGTTTTTATAGGAGTTTGTCTTTGTTGTAATGATTGCTATGACAAATATTTTAGGCACGTATTCAACAGGGAGGAGGCGATTAGTAAAATCGAGGACCTGTAAGTATATTTTTAGGTACTTATTACGTTTTAATGTCTATTCTATGATTTTTCGGTATCTATCATCAAGCGCTATTAAAGATTGTCCTTGCGAGTCCTTACATAATTTAATAAGGAACAAAATTACCTATTCAAATTCAAATCTTTTATTTCGGACTATACCTATTATAATGCTAAAATAATCTCCAAAATTACAAAACCAGTGAATCTCGTCTAGGTCTTAAACACTATACTTATAATAAATGTTACTACCTATCTGATGAAAAATGACGGAGCTAAAATGTACGTGTTTTGTTTCAAAATCATAATTTGTGGACTTGAATTTGTTTTATTGGATTTAATAATTCAATAACAAAGAGTAATAAACTAATGAAAAGAAATAATACCTACCTAGGTAAGTACCTATATTTTTCATTCACATTGCTTTTTAGATAACAGTAAGTATAACATAAAATTATAAAATTAAAAAACCCTCCCAAGCATTAATCGAGTAATCGGTGGTTAAAAATAAAAGTCAAAAATATGAAATTTGCGTTGTGATAATATGTGTAATTGGCGATCTCACTTGTTTATACCTAGGGTAAATCGTTAGTAGGTTCTTAACTGGCCACTTTAGTACCATGGTTACTTCGAATGTTTATTGTGGCTATACCTACTCGTACCATAGGGGAAAGTAGGTACTTTACATTGAAAATAATGAACTGGGTAGGTACTAAAGATGGTGATATAGGTAGTAAGGTACCTGTACTTATATTATTTCTAAAGGGAATAATCGTTTTATTGAACATTAATTTTAACCTAGTAATTATATTTTGCTCATTAAAATTAAGTACAACATTTCGACTAAGGATTTTTGTTGGCTTGCAAAAGTTAGTAGGTATTGTTCAATAATACCTACTCAAAATATTTTATATAGCACGTTCTTTATATTCCTGCTTATATAAAATGCAAAAATCCTGTCCTGTAATTTTTTGACAAACCCATCCATATTCCTTGTTTAACATCATTGATTTTAACTGATTAATTAGGTACCTATTGATTTTTTAGGGTCATCTTCATCTGACGTTATGTACTTAGAGTCAAATTGTTAAAAATAAGTATTTGTTTTTGTTTATTTCTGGTGTAAAAAAGAATTTTCACACCACCTGCTCGACAATGGCTAATTATATATCATGTAAACCTTACTCAAAGTAACTCATTACAGCCCTTGGCTTTAGCCGGGTAGTAATATTGTACTGAATTTCATTATAACCCGCGCGTTAGTAATATGAATCTCACTTCTCATAGTTCTTATTGTCATACTCTAAAGTCTAATTTCGTAAAAATCGCACGGCTCCGAAAATCGAGATGGCCATGCCACGGCAAGCGGCGGCGTTCGATTTTCAAAGGAATGAAACAAATTTCAAATAAAACAAATGCCGCGAGTGTTTGCTGGCGCTGTGATATAGTTAGGTACGCATTAGAACTCCTAAGATTCCAAATAAAAATATTACAACTGGACTAATGTCTCAAATAATAATTTTTACTTTTAATTTTGTTTTACCTACAGTTTTTAAAACGAAATTCTTTCTCTAGTTGCCTTGGTTTTTATTGTCTCGCAAAAGGTGAGAAAAGTAGAGTATACTCCTCGGAGATAAAACTGTTTATGTCTTGGGTGCGCTTAAATTCTTCGCTCCTCTCAGGACTCAACCTTAATTCCCTCGCTACGCTCAGGAATTAACTCATAACACCCTCGCTTCGCTCGGAAGTTAAATCTAGAGTCCTTCGCTGCGCTCAGGATTCAATATCGCGCCCGTGACATAATACAGTGCTTTATCCCCTCGGTGTACAATCTACTATGGTCTAATGTCGCGCAACTCTGAATTTGGCGGGAAAATGAACCAAGACCGCAAAGAAACAAAAATATAGAGGAAGCGTTTGCTTTGTATTGTACACCCCCCTGCAAAAAATAGGGCACCTATGGTTTTCAGATTTTTATGCATTAAAGCTTAGAAAGTAAGCTTTATGCACATAAAATACAGAAAACATGGGTGGCCCTTTTTTTTGCAAGGGGGTGTATGTCTGTAAATAATTAGGTATTGAAATAACACTTGTCTTGTCAAAATTGACGTACATTTCAGAAATTTCTAGAAGTGTAGACACTTGCACGAACATGAACTCTGTCGCGATAAAATTCTTTGATCTGCGCTGCGCTAGATACTGACAGGAGCCCGAACACAGTTCGAGTTCGCCCGAATGATTCGCAATAAAGCGTACTGTCTGCCCACACATGCCGTGATAGGGCGAACCTTCGCCGAATCCCGCTAATGTGGCCGTAGCATAAGGAAGGCAAAGGCATAAAGAGCTGACAGGACAAAACTACCACCGATTGCGATAACTCAGTCTGCGACAGGACTTCTTTATCTAAAATAAAACAGTATTACATCAGACAAGACTGTATGGGCATTAAGCCTTTTGTCTTTCCTGTGCTAAGAAGAAAAAAAACTGTCAGTGACATGACATGACATGACATTGACATTTGATAAAAGGTTCGGTAACTGTCAGTGGTGCCAGATTAGGCGACTTATCGCCATTTAGGCTACCTTAGGGGGTCAAATGGCGACCAAAAAATTCGATCGGCTACCAGTAGCCATTTAGGCTACCTAGGAAAACATTTATGGGCGATTTAGGCTATTTCAGGATTACCCAAATTTATAGAATCATTCTAGGGATGGGTTATACTTGCTATATCGCGTACCAGGGCTTAAAAGTACGTCCACCTTCTCATACCAGGTGCAGAAACCAGGTATCAAAATACTTTCAAGGTATTTTCTTCCCAACGTAACGACGACTCGAATACTTGCTTCCATGCAAGTTGCAAGGAAGCAAGTATTCGACTTGCAAGTTTAAACCTTGTTGTTATACAGATAAGATTCAAAATATTCCAATCAAGACGTAAAATACTTTGAAAGTATTTTATTTCACGTATAAGCATAATCTGAACCTTATGTGTATGAATACAAGATATAATTTTGCATTTTGAAATTTTGAGGTTTAAGTACTTGCTTTACAGTTCGCATAGGCTTCTGTTCCTTACCGCCAAATTAACGGCCACCCGCCCGGGCTACCAAATTAACGGCGAGATGTTTTCGCTGTATATGTTTTGTCAGATTGGACTCTCCCGATTTAAATGTCAATTTTGCCTTACACATTTTGCACTCCCCAATATTATTCCCTTTATCTATAAAATGGTCCCACGCCACACTTTTTTTCGCTGCCATATTAAAACACAATAAATTTATTACAACACAATATACTTAAAACACACACACACACACACACACGCACACACACAGTTTAAGAACAACTAATTGCGATTATTTGCGATGATAATCGAGCGCAAGCACAACGTACCTAAGCAAAAAAATTCAGTAGGCTTATTGTCTAACTCGCTCGCGATCACCATCGTTTTCGTTTTGACAGTTCTTGTATGAATGTGACAGCTAGCTGATTCCGATGGCAATTGTCAGCCCATACATGAACTGTCAAAATGAACGCGATGGTGATTGCGAGCGAGTTAGACAATAAGCCTACAGAAATACAAGAACTTCAAAACTGTGCAAGATTAAAAATGCCGAACGTACACGCAAATATGTACCTTGTAATCCTTCCAGTAAAGCTGTACGAATTTTAATGCAATCTTAATGCAATTACAACTTGAATGATTCAAGGTCAAGCAACATGAACGAAATGCATTATTGTACCCTATTTTACAATATAATTAAGGTTTACTTTCCAAACTCTAATCAAGTTGAAAACACTGAGCGAGGCGAGACCGATATATATACATTGCTTCGCCATCGCACGGCGCACGCCCCGAGCCCAGCCGAATAGCACCGAACGACGAGCGAGACAAGTTCCAAGAAAAATACATTCAATTCGTTCGACGTACGAGTTCGACGTAGTAGTACTTACTTTGAAGGGACAGTATACTTTAATGGGAAAATACTTTCAAGTCTTGCAAGTATTTCGGGTCGTACCTGGTTGGTATACTTGCAAGGAAATACCTGGTATCAAAACCTGGTAACGTAAATACGCACCATCTCTAAATCATTCCTTCATAATTCCAAAAATGCTTGTAACGAAACGTAATTATGCATATAAAATAAAATGGCTGTATGGTGCAAAACCTTCGCTAATTCCCTTGCGGAATGAATTTTAAAGACAACAAACCAGCAAAAATATAGAAAAGTTACGACTTTTTTTGGATACGAAATTTTTTGCATTCTTGCTTTCACAGAATCTTTTTGATTAATTGCATTACCTTGTATTTTTTTACGTTTCTTCTTTACCTGGCTAGGCTGCTTAGCTCAAAATGTTAGGCGAATTAGGCTACTTGAAAAAAAAAACATATAAGGCGATTTAGGCTACTCGGTAGTCAAAATTAGGCGAATTGAGTTAGCTGACATCTGGCAACCCTGGTAACTGTCGTAATTTCTTTTCCCGCTCGATTTGCTAGTAATAATAGGTAAGTGAATTTTTGTTTATGAAAATTGCACATATGAATCGAAGGTATCCAGTTCAGTTCACTATACTTTGCTATACTTAAATACTCGGAGATTTGCAATAGAATTTTTTATTAAAAGCAGTTTTTAATTTGGAAAATAATGGATTTAAGTCAATTGGATAAGTAACTACTTTAAACTTTATTCTATTTTTTCAGGATATTACGTAGTAGCCAGTTGATCATTTTAAACTGAACAAAATGGATAAGAAGAAGAAGTTTAGTGAGCCGCCGCTAAAAAGATTTAAATCTAATGACGACGATGACGATAACGAGCCTCCTTGCAGCTTTGAAGAGCAACTGGCAGGTATGGACAGTCATGACTTTGAGTCACAACAAGTTATAGGCGAAGGCCCAGATAACCAATCGACCAATATTAAATGGTCCCGTCCTCCTCCGCCAGCTATGAATCCTCAAAAAGATAAGTTAGTGTTTCAACAACTTGATATAGATCATTATAATGGACAGCCAATCTCTGGCATGCCAGGATCCCAATTAGGTCCTGTTCCTATCATGAGAATGTATGGCATCACTATGGAAGGCAACTCTGTATGTTGCCACCTGCATGGATTTACACCATACTTCTATGTAACTGTGCCATTAAACTTTACGGAGTCATCATGTCACAATATGAAAACCAATCTTAACAAAGCTCTTTTGGAAGATTTACGCTCAAACAAAGACAATATTAAAGAGGCTGTCTTAGAAATCCGCCTCATAAAAGCCCGTTCAATCATGTATTACAAGGGAGATAATGATATAACATTTGCCAGAGTTTCTGTAGCCCTGCCCAAACTTATTGCTGCTGCAAAGCGCTTACTAGACAGACAGCCACCATCATTTGGCTTGATGGATCCTGCTTTTTACGAAACGAACATTGATTTTGACATTCGCTTCATGGTTGACACCTCTGTGGTGGGATGTAGTTGGATTGAATTACCAGCTACAAAATGGACACTAAGAGGCAAGAACACTGCACTTAAACCCGAATCCAGGTGTCAAATTGAAGTAGATGTGGCCTGGAATGCTTTTATTGCTCATCAACCTGAAGGAGAGTGGTCTGTAGTAGCACCTTTCAGAATATTAAGTTTTGATATTGAGTGTGCTGGAAGAAAGGGAGTTTTCCCAGAGCCCAATCATGATCCAGTGATTCAGATTGCATCTATGGTCATCCGGCAAGGCGAACTAGAACCATATCTTAGAAATGTCTTCACACTAAACACATGTGCCCCCATTGTAGGATCCCAAGTTCTCAGTTTTCAATCTGAGGCTGAAATGCTTTCAAAATGGTCTGACTTCTTCAGGGAGTTAGACCCAGATATCATTACTGGATACAATATCAGCAACTTTGATTGGCCATATCTAATAAATCGAGCCAAACATTTAAAGGTTGAAAATTTTGACTTTTTGGGCAGGATCAAAAATGTCAGATCAGTGATTAAAGATTCAATCTTGCAATCCAAGCAAATGGGACGCAGAGAAAATAAAAGCATTAATTTTGAAGGGAGAGTGCCTTTCGATTTACTGCTTGTACTTGTAAGAGATTACAAATTGAGATCATACACTTTAAATGCAGTAAGTTACCATTTCTTACAAGAACAAAAAGAAGATGTTCATCACAGCATTATCAGTGATCTACAAAATGAAAACGAACAAACAAGGAGGAGATTAGCAATGTACTGTCTAAAAGATGCATATTTACCTTTGAAACTCCTTAACAAATTGATGTGCATTATAAATCATATGGAGATGGCTAGAGTGACAGGTGTTCCTCTATTATGTTTGCTCACAAGAGGTCAGCAAATAAAAGTAGTCAGTCAGCTACTACGCAAAGCCAAAGATGCTGGATATCTTATGCCTGCGTACCATGGTCAAGGTTCTGATGATCAGTTTGAAGGAGCAACTGTTATTGAACCTAAAAAGGGATATTATGCAGATCCTATTTCAACTTTGGATTTTGCATCTCTATATCCTAGCATAATGATGGCCCACAACTTGTGTTACACTACATTGTTACCAACAACTGCACAAAAAGAACTGAACTTGAATCCCGATGATATTACTACAACACCTTCCAAGAATATGTTTGTGAAGGCAAATGTCAGAAAGGGCTTGCTGCCAGAAATATTGGAATCTTTGTTAGCAGCTAGAAAGAAAGCAAAGGCAGATTTGAAGAATGAAACTGATCCCTTTAAGAGATCTGTATTGGATGGAAGGCAATTAGCTCTAAAGATAAGTGCTAATTCTGTATATGGCTTTACAGGTGCACAAGTTGGTAAGTTACCTTGCCTAGAGATCTCAGGAAGTGTAACTGCATATGGACGGACTATGATTGAATTTACTAAGTCAGAAGTTGAGAAAAAGTACACAAAAGCCAATGGCTACCAAGAAGATGCTGTAGTTATTTATGGAGACACTGATTCAGTCATGGTGAAATTTGGTGTTAAATCACTTGAAGAAAGCATGAAGTTAGGCAGTGAGGCAGCTGAGTTTGTCACAGCACAATTTGTAAAACCCATCAAGCTTGAATTTGAAAAAGTTTATTATCCATATTTGCTCATAAACAAAAAGCGATATGCAGGTCTTTATTTCACAAGGCCTGATAAGTATGACAAGATGGACTGTAAAGGTATTGAAACTGTTAGAAGGGATAATTGCCCACTTGTGTCAAATATGATGAGCACATGCCTCCAGAAATTACTTATTGACAGAGATCCAGATGGGGCAGTCAATTATGCTAAACAAATTATCGCCGATCTACTGTGTAATCGCATAGATATCTCCCAACTTGTAATAACCAAGGAGTTAACAAAAAACGATTACGCAGCTAAACAGGCTCATGTTGAATTAGCCAACAAAATGAAAAAACGGGACCCTGGCACTGCTCCGAAGCTTGGTGATAGAGTACCCTATGTGCTTTGTTGTGCTGCAAAAAACACACCTGCTTATATGAAAGCTGAAGATCCTATTTATGTTTTAGAGAACAGTGTTCCTATTGATGCCAATTACTATATGGAAAATCAGCTATCAAAACCCTTATTGAGGATTTTTGAGCCTATATTAGGAGATAAAGCAGAGTCTTTGCTTCTTAAAGGAGAGCACACCAGAACTAAAGCTATGGTGACTTCCAAAGTTGGCGCTCTAGCTGCGTTTACGAAGAAGAGAGAGAAATGCATAGGATGTAAAGCTGTCATGCCTAATGATTCAAAATCGGCACTGTGTCATCACTGCACGGACAAAGAAGGTCAAATTTATATATCTGAAATATTTAAATTAAGGCAACTACAAGACAAATTCTCAAAACTTTGGACTGAATGTCAAAGATGTCAAGGAAGTCTTCATGAAGAAGTGCTTTGTACTAACAGAGACTGCACTATTTTCTATATGAGAAAGAAAGTGGGAATGGAATTGGATGTTCAAGAAAAAAGTGTTTTGAGATTTGGTGTGCCTAGTTGGTGATTTCAGGGTAATATAATTTGGTATAAAGAATGTCAGAGCTTGCTTTTAAGATTAAAACAATTGATTAATTATTTTTGTTTTATTTTAGTACAAGTTTAATAATAACTGATAACATGGAATTTATAGAATTACTTAATGGTCAAAAACAGTGAACATAATAATATAAACAAATACCACCCTCCTCACTCCTTTCTTATAAAATAAACAGATTGACTTATAATAAGCTGACTCAAATTAAATATTTCAAAGTTTAAAAGCTCATTTCAGTTTGTCTTGGGGGTTCATAAATATAAGATGAGAAGAATCACCTTAAGTCCTTTTTTTACTTCCTTGTGTTTTAACCACATATAATAACGATAAATAAACGAAACCTATTTGATTTAAACATTTTTATATAAATAGTCACTTTATTATGCATGGTTGTATTGTAATTGCTTTTACAATAAATAGTACTTTGATGGATGATGGCGTTATGTGATGAGTACTTGCCTAATTATGAAATAGTTTTTTACAGTAGTCATGCCGCATGGTATAGATAAATAGGTTCATCAATATAACTATCACTATCAGCAGCATTAGGTATCACAAGAATAAACTTATTAAGGGCCTGTTTCACCACTATCTGTTAAGTTCCAGTCATCTTTGATGACGTCTGTTTATAAATAGAGATGGAATGAAGAACCTAATAATAAAGACCAAGTGCGGGTAGTTAGGTAAACTCGTGCAGCTAGAAGATGTTGATACCCGCCTCTTCAATCCTTTCGAGACCATGGATGCAACGTCGCGTCCGATACGTCGAGGTATTTACAAAAATACTTCTTATTTACGTGATTAAGTCCCGTTTTTCTTATAATAATGTGTGAAAATCGCGAAAGTTTGAAACGATACAGAGACGGAATCACAGATAACTGACGCTGAAGATAACTGGAACCTAACAGAGAGTGGTGAACAGGCCCAAAGTATGTCAAAAATACACTCAAATAGTTTGTCTCTTTCCAACGTCTGCGCCGGATTGAGACGACCGTATCACGGTAGCTCCCAATCCCAAAGCTGTCTATGTATGTTCAGTGGACGAAACGAAATTTACAAGTCTATGAAATCTCTGAGTTGACCAATCAATTTACTTTTTCTTAAATAATTTTTAAGGCCTCTTCACGCCAGTGTCGGCGACATGCTCGGGGACTTAGATGTGTGTGCTTTAACTAAAATTTATGCTCAAACACCTCAATCAACAAATAACAAATATTATGTTGCTGTACATCGCTTACAGGTAAAGTTTAAAGAAATAAATTGTTTCAAATTTAATTTGGACTAGTTTCTCCTAAGAAATATGAACCTACTCTACATTTTATTTGGCCACTATAATAATTGCCTCGTTTTTAAAACAAACATAAAAAAGAAAGCTATTTAAATAATTTCTAAGTACATACATACAAAATTTCAATTAGATTTAAGTGAGAGCTACATTACACAAGCCTATATTTAGTTAAAACAAAAAGTATTTTTTTACACGAGGAATGCTTGAAAATAATCACCTAATTTTAAAGTAAGTCATCACAATTTACAAAAATACGGTTTTATACAATATGTGCTCAATATACATCAAATATGTCTGCTGTTACCACACTTTCAAATTTTAGACCTATTTCCTTTGATAAACAATAACTGTAGATACACAGTGCCATACAAAATTCCCTTCAAAAAATGTCCGAACTATTTATTTGTTTGCGTAACAAATAAAATCATCACCTACACAAAGTAATTAAGAGAATAAGTGACGAAATTTGATCCTAGTCTTTACTTAATTACAGTTGAATTTCGGTACTCCACAGTTAAAAATATATTTACGTGTGCGTAGAGAAAAGTAATCCCACCACACAGACCAATTGAAAGAATACGTGACGAAATTTGAACCTAGTCTTTACTGCATTACAGTCGAATTTCGGTAACGGCAAAACTCCAAAACGCTTGACACCTTGACAGCTAAACTTGACAATTTCACACACGTTTGGTTTAAACTCGGATATGAATGTAAGCCTTATCAGAAACGACAGAGGGATTAATTTCACTTGTTACATTGAAGGCGACGCTTTGACGAGTTTGAAGTTGCTTTGACGGACGAAATTATGTTGTTGAACAAAGAATGCATTCGGACTTTAAGTTTTTGACAATTAATGCAATAAAAAACAGGGTGAAATTAATGTTAGCGCTAATACTTTACAGGATGAATGGGGAAGTAATTTAGATAATCTTAAAGCTAATTTTCTTTACTCCAAACCAAATGTTTACCGTATTCTATATCCTACTAATATTATAAATGCGAAAGTTTATGAGGATGGACGGATGTGACGATGTGAGTGTGTATGTTTGTTCCTTCTTCGCGCTGAAACGACTGGACGGATTTTGATAAAATTTGGAACGGAGATAGCTGGTAAGTACCCTAGATTAACACATAGGCTACTTTGTATCCCGGAAAGTTGCATAATTCCCGAGGGATAGCGGTAAACATGACAAATGTCGTAGCTGCCTAAAGTGGCAACGTATATAATTATTGCAGAATAATAATATATCAAAACCGTTCTCAGAGACGTCAGTTAATATTATGATTATTAGAACTTAATCGACGACTCTGAGTATGAAAGTTAACTTTAATTACCTACCCAGTCGGTTGTATTGACTGACAGTGGAAATTTAAAATTGTTTTTCCATGTTTATGGATCAAGTTAAAGTTTCAATTAATCATCCCTGCAGCACTCAGAGTTCTTATTATGTTAATTGGCGTTTCTGAGTGTGAAAATTAAGTTTTAAAACTGGCCGCCATTTTGAAATTCTTAGTTTTTGGACCGATTGCTATCAAAATCGATATCTGAGGGTCCGAGTGGTCACCAAACATGAAACCGTTATCAAAAATGGAAAAAGTGGCCGCCATTTTTAAATCTTTACTTTTTGGACCGATTGTCTTAAAAATAGATATCTGAGGGTCCGAGTGGTTCTCAAACAGTCAAACTATCGCACACGTTTCCCAGTAACACATACACAAGATAAATTTTATTCAAATGTTATTAGAATTATAAAATTGACAGAATTTTTTACAAAACTTATTAAATAAATAAAAATAAATAAATAATAAATATCTTGGGACAATTGACACCAATTGACCTAGTCTCAAACTAAGCAAAGCTTGTGATATGGGCACTAGACAACGGATAAACATACTTATATAGATAAATACATACTTAAATACATATTAAACATCCAAGACTCGAGAACAAACATTCGTATTTTTCATACAAATATCTGCCCCGACCAGGGATCGAACCCAGGACCTCAAGCTTCATAGTCAGGATCTCTAACCACTAGGCCATCCGGTCGTCAAATTATTTTTGACATTGTATTTTATTTTATTGTTTTAGTGTTTATAATTTATTATGTTCTTATTATTATTAATTTTTGACGATCTCAACAGAAATACTTATATTTGTGACATGCATGTTTTAATTTGATGTAATTTTTGTTGATGAATAAATAAGTCTAAAACTAAATCACACATACATGACTTACGTATACACATCCAGGAAATCAAAGCTTCACACAAAAACACATAAGATACTAGAAATAAAAAATTGGGTGATGGCGACTCCACTACACTTTTGTTCTATGTTCTGTTGTTTATCTATTTCGTTTTACTGATAAGCTTTCCTGTGCGTGTGACAAAGACAAGGCATTATGTCAATGTTGTCGAATTCTGGCAAAAATTAGCAATTTAGAAATGGCTTTAAAATTAATTTAGATCAATATTTCTCTCCGATTCTCAGAATTTAATAGAAAAAACAACAGATATTCACTGAAAGTACGATATTCCATCAGATTTGTTCCGTTTTTGCGAGGGATTTTTGCACTATTTGAAGACACACGTGGGCATCGTTACGCTGGCATTGACAACAACGTACTGAGAAAAAATTAAGCCAATTTTATTAAATTGGCTTACTTTTGGTTCGGAAATTTTCGGGAGCGCGACTGTGTATCTACAGTTATTGTTTATCAAAGCCTATTTCAGTTTTTTACGATAGGAAGTCAGATAAATGTGTCAACATCAATTCTTAGCTACCTATTTTTCCTTATTTTAGAAATATAATGCAATTTTAAATCCATTTCATCTATTTTCTTGAGACACAGATCTAGTTAAACTTTGTCTGGGAGTCTTAACTGATGATTGTGATTTGCCGGGTCCATTTTTTGGCATCGTGATGTTAGGAATGGGCATCTCGTAAGGTCCTACTAGGGGTGAAGCAGCAGCACTAGTTGACTTCATTATATCTTCCAGTGTTCTGATAAAAGTGTCGCAGGTTGACGACAAAAGACTTGCAGCATCTTCTAGTGTCTGGAATTATAAAAATTATTTAAGTAATTAAGCCAGGGCATTCACATTAAATTCTTAGACCAAATAAAAAATAATGATAGAGTTCTGCAATCAGTAAAGTCACCCTGCGTCCCCATCACCGGATTGAGGCAACGGAGAGTTTTTAGTTTGGGCATACTGCTTTGGGGGGGGAGTCCCACATAACCCTAGCTAGGCATTCCCGTACCTAGAGCATCCATAAAGATTTTCTCAACATTAAAAAAAAGAAAGGCCAGTCTTTTGCACCTATGATTATGCCTCACTTTGTGCACATAGTTGCCCACACTTAAGTCTTATCTCATCTCAATCAAACCAGTTTATGCACTCACAGCTATGCAGGAAGCAAGGCTTGTTTTTACTGGCAAATTTTTGTGTTTACATAATTTTACTTTTTATTTGGTCTGAGGATTAATCATGATTGTTATTAAGAGGAATGCCTTTTCATAAAGACAATCAAAATATTTCGGACTTCTCACAAAGGCTAAATTCTAATTAGGACTATGCCAAACTTTATAAGTTCATTCAATAGATAGTTATGAAGTTTTATATAATCTAACTTCTAACTAATGTTATAAATGCGAAAGTATGGATGGATGGATATCTATCAACATCTGTTTGTTTGTTACTCAATCACGCCAGAACGGCCCAACGGATCTGGATGAAATTTGGCACATAGATAGAGAAAAGTCTGGAATAGCACATAGGCTACTTTTTATCCCGGAAAATTGCGTAGTTCCAGCAGGATAGCGATAAACGAATTCTTTGCAGACAAAGTAGCTGGCAACAGCTAGTTTATTAATAAACTTTACCTGCACTTCAGGGCCGCCTTCGGTTGTAGCTGCACTCTTCACTGCATGTACTTGCTGCATCAACAGGTCGCAGTACAACCGCAGTTCTGATTTTTTATGACTCAGAGAGTTGGGATCTTCAAGTCCTGAAAACAGTGATTCTTTTGCTGATATAAAATTATTACAAATTCATTCATAAACTATGCTATGAATAATTACAAACATTAATGTGTAAAAGAAACTATATCTAAGCAAATACAAGTATGGAAGAGGGAAAAATATTTATGAATATGTAATTAGCCTATTATAATATGATTTATCTTTCATATTACACCACTTGATCATGTGGCTAACCAAACACTAAGGATTTGTTTATTTTTCACCCCATTAACTCAATACACTTTAACCTTAGTAGCCCCCGTAAAGATTAATACCAAACATGCCAGTATCGCCGTGTCAAAAAATTATATGTCATTTTTGTCTTATTTATAAGACTATGGTAAAATGAGCTGGATATTTTGTGTGTTATATTTAAGATCATGGAGGTTAAAGGGTTAAGCATCAACCAGTGATGCAAGGAAACATTTTAGAACCATACTTAAACAATATTGAAAAACATTTACAGGAATTACAAGCATGTTCAGTCAAATCAATCCCAACCACTTGCTGAAGTATTTCGGATTCATTTTAAGACAGTGTATAAAACTAGTGTAAAAAGATGTAAAAGAAAAATTTCTAGAATTACTTTTTAAATCACCCTTGGAGTCCACACAGGCTTTTGCACTGCCTAAAGCCACCAGCCACTTCTGTCGATCTTGTGGTGACGGCGCTCTTAGGTACATGTGCTGCTGCCCGGGTATTACCAGGTCCATCCGTGTTGAGTCAATGTGGTTCACTAAAATTTAAAAAAAAAAACATTTTTTTTACAAATTTTCAAAAGGAATAAAGTGCCCACACATACCACAGATTTCTTGCGTTACTCAGTACAGTATAAAAGATTTCAAGTGTCCGATAATGATGTCCAACTCACCATTTATTTGGCATACAGATACTTTCACTGAGCCTTTGCACCCTTGGCTCACTTCCTCTTGCGATTTATAGTACGATAGAATACCATTATCCAAGATAAACCATCTGGTCTGCCAGCCTGCACAATAGGAAATATACATTTTAAAACATTTTTTAACACATATGCTAGCAAAAAGTCTTGTTTTATACTAATAGACTAATCAATTAATTACCATTCCAATAATTTGTCCACTTCCACAAAATTCCTTCCATGAGATGATATGAAAATGGCTTATAGATTTAGAATTTTGTTAAGTATCTTGAGTTATATTTAATTTAATAACAAATTGAAAAACACTGGAAAATCTGACTGGTTTCAACAGCAAACGTCAAAATATTTCCTTGTTTCCCTATCCTATCGGATCTGACATTCTGACATTCCTTCCCCGCTACCCGCAACCCTTCATAATCGTATCGTAACCGTACATCCAAGTGACATGTCACCACAGATCACAGATAAAGTATAATTCTACTAAAATATGTGATGTTGTGTAACTAGCCTTACAAAAAATCTGTTGCAGACACTGATAAAGACGTCTTGTCAATTAAACAAAAAAAAAACTGAACGTCAGAATTCAATAATTCATACGTCAAAGTCAAACATCAACCAACGGTGGACGCCGTCGATCGAGTTGTTATTATTCGGGTGTGGCAGAAAGTTTAGAAATAAACTATTATCTTTAAGTAACATAGTTAACAATTATCAATATGTATAAAAGAAATGTCCTTGCGGTCATTGCATTTCTAATTATTTCAATAGTTATAGGTAAGATTAACTGATTAATTCATTACTATTATCGAATCTCCGATTGACTCTTAAACTATATTAAAAATTAATCTTGTGTTTACAGTATTTGGACTGGAATGTTACGTATGTGACAACCAAGAGGACAATAACGAGAAATGTGTAAAAACCATCATGACTTGTAAAGATTATCAAGATGTATGTTTGACGAAAATCAAATGGGGGAGTCCACCTTATTGGTCCCAAGGTGCAAAGAAGCAATATTACATATCAAAAGCTTGCTCAAGTAAAACAGAATGTGCTGCTACAAGACAACGGTACATGCCAACTTGTACCCATATCTGGTACCAGGATTGGGAGTGTTCTGACTGCTGTCAAGGAGACAGGTGCAATTACTATATCATAGTAAGTGTACCATTTCCTAAATATTTATTTGTAGCACTAGTTCGTTTGTCTGGCCTCTCTAACATAAAAAAAAACGGTTCAAACTTAGACTAAAATTTACAAGTAACCATCTGTATGTTCTGGATCATTGATATTTGTACCAAAAATTCTTTATCAGTTACTCCAACCAAGTCAATAAATAAAATATCATCTTCTAGAAAAGCAATCACTTTAACAAGTACCCTTTATAAAAAGAATGTAGTATAAATCCTCAGTTCATTTGTCTGATTTAAACTTTAACAATTTGCACTTGTTTTACTATCACAACTATATGGATCTTAATCGGGTACACTTTTTTTTATAAATTACCTCGCCGTTTTGACATACTATGATGTCCATGGTCTATTCTATGATGTTCAATTGTGCTTATAACTTTTTTTGAGCGCCTTGTTTATTGTTTGTTACAGAGTGGAAGTGAAAACATCAAACCCATCTACTCCCTGCTTGTAGGAGCCCTTATAATGATAAAGCTTATAGTTGTTAGCTAAAAATTGTTCGAAGTATTTACCAGATCAATTATCCGTCCACCATCATTCCAATATTTCCAATATGATTTTAATGTGCAACTATGTTCTTGTTTATATTATACGTATACATTGACATTGCTATTTACACTGTTCATAAACTAAATAAATAAGTGTGTAATCCACATTAACTGAAATAGTGATTGAAAACATGTATATGATATAGATTACCACCTAATTAAATTAGAATATTCTTGTAGAAGAAACATAGTTAGTATGTATATTACAACATTTTTGTAGCTTGAGTTAAGGTGTTTTACCAAGTTATACCAAGGAATATAAAAGCAGACTGATTTTTCATTGGTTTGGATTAAACATTAATAATAAACTTTTCCAGAAAATGTACTTCTCACAAAGAAAGGCATCATGGTAAAATCTACTTTATAATAAGTAATATAGTATTCAGTAAAATAGTTAATATGATTTTGATGTGATGAATCTCTGTCCATGAAGTGACCTTATCTTATCTTATTATATTATAAGTATATCTTGTACAATAAAAAAAAAGGAAACATCTGTGTTCAAATATTTGAGAAAATCTTGGGGATATGTGTATTTCAATGGTTTTACTTTATGTTTGCATTTAATATTGGATATTCTGCAAAAATATTTTTGTAAGTATATTTTTTGCAGTTAAGAATATTCATGACTTATTTGACTAAACTACTTAATTTTTTATATAAGGAGTGATTTCAACACAGGTTGCACAAGTTCGCGCGATACTGTTCTCGCGCTATCTTAAGCTAGCAGTACAGTACTGTGCCTTAGAATAGATATATCCTAGGATATTTAATTTAATAATGTAAAAATCCTTGACTCTATTTTTACATACTGACACTGAAGCAAATGTGCTTATGGGTCTCAAATCCTATTTTGTAGGTGATATTGATGTGTTTTCATTAGAAATATGAATCTCTTAAAGAAATCCGAAACAGTTACATAAGGTGAAATGTCAATTATTTGCCATTATGAGATTGTTTGAAAAAAAAAATGTCCATGAATGTTTTTTTCCGGAATTTTACTATTTGGGTTTTTCTTACTCAGAATCGTTTACTATAATTGATACTTGTACAAGAAAAAAATGTGTCCTAAAATTTTCATTCCAGTTCGTCACTTTTTTGTTTGTTGTTTTTTATGCATAATGTATGGGATGTGACGAACAGGAAAATAAAATTCCATAGTTAAATTTAGGACACATTTTTTCTTGAATGAGAATCGATTCTGAATAAGAAAAAAACAAAATAGTAAAATTCTAAAAAAACATGGTTCTTTTTTGAAAAACGCACTTTATGACAGGAAGTGCCTGTCGTTTAACTTAGTACTACTTTGTTCAATGCTTTCCTAGACGCTGTGATTGTAATTTACAGTATATTACACAATTACTGGCAGCTTAGACATGTATTTATCTTGCATATTCTCTGTGAAATAAAATTATATATCTGTTAAGCATCCTTTTTTATTTAGAAATGTTTTTTTTGCGTAAGTTATAAATCTATATTGAATGTGTAATTTTAAATAATAAAATATTTTAGATTTTTATACTTACTGTGAGTTTTATTTTTGATATTAAACTGCTTTGCTGAAAAAAAATATGCGCTAAACTAACTAACTTGGCTCAGGGACCCAAATAGGGTCTTGGCCTCCGAAACGAGAGCACGCCATCTGTCCCGATCGTGCGCAGCTTCTTGCCAGTCGTCGACTTGAAGACGTCGCAAATCCGCCAGGACACTGTCCCTCCAGCGATACCTGGGACGCCCAACCATGCGCCAAAACAAGGCTAAAACTGTTGTTTTCAGTATATGGTTATGTTTAGTGGCACCTAAGTAAAAACATAATACCTGTCAGTAATCAGCAGTGGATGGGATGAAATCTATTCTAGCGCTTTTCACGAGTCGTCACGATATACTTTGTACATTTGTATATACACCCCCTTGCAAAAAAAACGGGCAACCATGGTTATTGTATTATATGTGCATAAAAGCTTACTTTCTAAGCTTTAATGCCTAAAAATCTGAAGAACCATAGGTGCCCGATTTTTCTGCAAGGGAGTATAGTTGTTGTTGTTGATAATTGTCAATTGTCATCAAATACATCGGATCTATCATGGTGCACAAAAATATCTGAACTTGACTTGAACACGACTATATTTTCAATCGCGCAAGTTCGTGTTCAGTTGTTCATAATAATATAATATTTTTGAACACCTAAACGGCTTAAATGTAATTGATATTGATGACTAACACACTAAACTATTGAGCTATTCCTACAGATAGGTACTTACTTATTTACTTTTGACTGTTCATCCACTTTGCTTTAAGCGTGAAAAGATAACAGACAGACAAACATAGTTACTTTCATATTTGGGTGAGGACCAAAAAGTTACACACCTTTAAAGTTGCATTAAAATTTCCACTAACTTTCCACTTGAAAATTATGGTATGGATAACTTTCGTGTCACAATGGAAAAAGTTAGTGGAAATTTTAACGCAACTTTAACGGTGTGTAACTTTTTGGTCTTCACCCATTTATAATATTAGTACCTAGGGAATTATTAGGGATAATGTCAAAGCGAGATATTGTTAGTATTCTTTCTGTCTAAAACAATGCAATGAAATCGTGACGTCTGGCATGTCCATATAATGCTTACGTATTGTGTTCGAATCATCGCAAAGTCATTACTTGTGTGATAATTTACTTTGTTAAGTATATTGAAATAAAATAACTTGAAAATGTAGACTTATGCTTTTTTTTTGTAATATAATAGGTTTTCCTCAAACATTAATGCACGCAGTAGATTTTAAGGTATTTATACTTTGGATGAACATTTGAACATTTGTGTTTTCCTGTATTCATCTTTTTCATGTGTTTTATGTACAATAAAGAGTTTTACATACATACATTTGTACAGCTTTCTTCCAGTGCGTGGGACCGGAGTATGTGCGGAGTATTAACATCGCACAAACCACTTCAAAACCGCCATTCTTTACCGTGTACGGTGCTAAGTGGAACACGTCAAGCCATAGAGTAAATAAGAAATGTGACGTTTTGTACAGTCTGCCAACCAACCGGGGCGGAGCGGAGGGGTTTTGATTTGACACCGCCAACGCTAGAGCTGAGCTGACTGAAGAGAATTTTCAGTAGGGAATTATTCTAGAAAATAAACGTTATTTTAGAGAAAAGCACTAAAATGAGTAGTCTTAATGTGAATTTATTTAGTTATAGATTTTTAGGATGCTTATTAGTTTTGGTAAGTGATAAACTTGACGTGAAAATTCTTGATTTCTGCCATTTCTATCGGCTGGCTACGGCTTGATTGTTAATTTTATGGTTTAATAAATAAGTGATTGGTACTTCATTAGAATGAGTTGTTATGTTTCAGATTTGCCACTGTTTTTACAATCCGACCGATAGCGGTGCGGTTCAAATCACGCAGAGCAACTTAGACATGGTTTTAGGTGAGTTGTTTCCTTTCATAACATATAACATGCTTTTTTTACCTACCGAAGTTGTACTATAGTATGCCACGGTATAGTTACTTTACCGTGGCAAGTGAAATGTCAATTTGTTTTGATGCAATTAAATTATGAATGATTTGGTTGCGTTTACTAAACTACTGGTAATATGGGAGCTATGAAGCTGTCTTCATATTAAATGTGTGTCATGTCTTTTTCATGGTAAAAGCATTTTTTAAAATTCTAAATTTGTTTTTAGCATCCAATGAGGTTGTATTCATTAACTTCTATGCTGAGTGGTGCAGATTCAGTAACATTTTGATGCCAATATTTGATGATGCCGCGGATGAAGTTGGCAAAGCGGGGTATGACACTGGCAAGGTGGTGATGGGCAAAGTTGACTGTGATAAAGAAGGAGCTGTGGCCACTAGATTTCATATCACTAAATACCCCACACTCAAACTTTTCCGCAATGGATTGCCAGCTAAAAAGGAATACAGAGGTATGTGATACATAAGAATAGTATTTTTCTGTTTCTAATAAGATCTTATTCAAAAAATTAACAATAGTTGAAAATACCTGTGAGAAATGGCTGATAACTTGTGTCTGGAAATAATTTTGTAAAAGTAGTTTCAATAATTTTTTTACTACATCATCTCATCTCCAGCCTATATGTCCCACTGCTGGGCACAGGCCTCCTCTCACAATGAGTGGATTTGGGCTATTGGAAATAAAAAAATAACATAAACAACATAGGTAACACAATTACATCAAAAAGAAAATGTTAAATAAGAAATAGTTTCTGTTACCTAGCAAAAACGCTTAAGCATTTTTTTTGGTGTTATCAACATTTCATTAAACAAATAACTAAATAATTAATAAATAAATAAATAAATAAATAACAATGGAGTTAAATAACCAAAAAAAAATAAAAATTGGGAAATACCTATTTCTTCAAATTAATCTAACTCTTTATTAACCTATTCTATATTAATTTGCTTAATCCAATAATTTCCTAAGGGAAATGTCCCCCAGTGAAAGTATTTACTAAATGGATTTTAATATACTAAAACTTATAAAACAGGTCAGCGCTCAGTAGAAGCATTCTCCGATTTCATCAAGAAGCAGTTAACAGATCCGGTATTGACCTTTGGTTCTCTGAAAGAGCTTCATGAGCTCAGTGAGGATAAAAGGCACATTATTGGCTACATGGATCGGAGGGATCAGCCCGAGTATGAAGTGTTGCGGAGAGTAGCCGCTAGCCTCAAAGACGAGTGCCTCTTCCATGTTGGTTTTGGAGATGCTTCTCAGCAAATGCATCCACCAGGTATGGAATTTAAATTGCTAGTAAAAACAGTGCTTTTTATTAATCTTTTTTTAATTACACATTGTTTCTCACACCAATGGGAAATATAATAAGAAGGAAAGACTGAAAGAAAAAAAGAAAAAGTTTATTTATGAAAATCACAGTAGTTAAAAAACAAAAACATACACACTAACATAAAATGGTCCCAACTCAGTATTTGCTGGCCTTACAGCCAACGCTGGTTTTCCATTGGTAATGTGTCGATTAAAAAAGAAAGATAAAAAAATTATAGAAGTATATAAAAAAAAATATGACAATAAAAACAAAAACAAGCATAATACATTATAATTTGATGTGGAATAAGATTTTGTATAGGATTTTATTCTATTTGCGAATTGGAATAGATTCCAAGTTCACCTACATTATGACTGTTTGATTTATCAGTATTTATCTTTAATTAAAACACTGTACTATGCCATGCATAATTAATTTCATTGCTCATTAATCGTCACATTTTCCTTATGTTTACCAATGTTGTATAACTTTTTTCCTTATCTTAAACCGACTTGTATAATAAATGTGCGAAACATGATTAATTTAAACCAGTTCTAAGTATGTTAATGTGGAAAATCTCTTAGGGCCACTTGCACGGACCCGGGTTAACGACTTAACCCCGTGTTAGATGCTAACCTGAGGCTAAGTAGTGTCAAAATGTATGGAACTGTAAAACCTAATCCCGAGTTAGTGATTTAATTTTTTTACTCTGGACTGTGCAAGTGGGCCTTATTGGTGAAGTTTCTAGACATTATGGAAATACTGTAGCTTTAAGGTTTAGATGAAATCCATAAATATAAGCTTGAAAATCTCTTTTACCTTGTTATTATTGCATTGTTTGTTCCTATAATTTAAACAACTAGAACTAGTTCCAAAGTAACTTAAAAAGTTTTTAAATTATTCCCATCTGGCCAAAGGAAACTGCAATACACTATCTGGGCCATGGTCTCTTTGAGATTTTTTTAATGTTACGTATTAATATAAGATGTCATTCAGTAATGAGGTTTATTGACACAAGCTGTAACAACTACTTTATGAATCATTAAAAGGAATCTTCATGCTCAATTAAATAAAGTTATTTTTTTTCACAGTGAGTTGATGTTTTTGTACATTTAATTTCAGGCCAACCAATAGTTGTATTTAGGACCGACAAAAAGACCTCTAATGATCAAGACGAGACCTACACGGGATCACTAACAAACTTCGATGAGCTTTACAAGTGGGTACAGGAGAAATGTATCCCTCTAGTTAGGGAGATCACGTTTGAGAACGCAGAGGAACTCACAGAGGAAGGACTGCCGTTCCTAATCCTGTTCCACGACCCTAAGGATACGGAGAGTGTGAAGAAATACAAAGAAATTATCAAAAGAGATTTGGTATCTGAAAAACGTAAGTTTTACACATCTTTAATAAAGTTTTTGAAAATTGCAGTTGATCTGTATTTGGGTAAGGCCGTGAAGCGTCTCAAACGCCGCATCCTGTGTGTTACGAAAATAGTCTTGAGTTTTGCAAAACTAAGTACGTATTCCGTGAGCACAAGTATTGTAGTGTGTGGTCGCGAGTAGCAAGGTTGGTCTCACTTCATAGACACATTCGAGTATTTTCGTAACACACAGGATGGGGCGTTTGAGACGCTTCACGCCTTACCCATTTATAGGTACATGTTTTTTGTATAGATACTGGGTTCTTAACTGAATAAATCTTGAAAATGAAAGGATTACTGTTACAAGACTAGATAAGCATCTAGTGAATGAATTTAGGTTCATCTCTAGCCTATACATGTCCCACTGCTGGGCACAGGCCTCCTCTCACAATGAGAGGGCTTGGGTTATAGTTCCCACGCGGACCCGGTGCGGATTGGGAACTTCACACACCATTGCATTGCTTTGCAGTTGTGTACAGGTTTCCTCACGATGTCGAAAAGCTCATGGTAAATTTCAAATGAGATCGCACATAAATTCCGCAAAACTCAGAGGTGCGAGCCTCTGCTTGTGAGGCCATAGGTCAAACCATTGGGCTACCACGGCTTTTCAAAAAATGACGTGGAATTTAGGTTACCTTTAATTGAAAACACAAATGGTGTTATTACAAAAAAGTTAAACAGACGTTGAACACTTGTCTAAAAATTAATCAATTGATTCAAGGTTGATTTTGCAATAGATTATTTTTTAGACACAATCACTTTTTGTAATTACACGATTAAAGTCGATGAATAATGCGAAATATATCCAGTTTTCATAAGTGCCTGCTAAAACTGAAAATATAATAAATTTGATATCCCATGTTACTAGAGTCTGTCTAACCAAAGCTGAACCTGCAAAAGCGCGGCAATTTCAAAAAATCATGACCGGGTAACACAGGATCACTCACACAGCTGCAATTTTCTTAGAGAAATGTCAATTTGACATACAACATGACACCTCAGATAGACACACTTAAAGACAAAATGTTGCCAATCAAATAACTAGTGGGTTCAGCTTTGGTTAGACAGACTCTACTACCTATATTATAAATAGGAGGATGATGATGTTTATCTGGAACAGGCAAAACATACAAATACTTATCCTGTAGTTGTCTATTGTCAGGTGACCTTTTGCCTTATGTATTAATATTTTTTTATAGAGAATGTGAACTTCTTGACGGCCGACGGAGTGCGATTCGAGCATCCTCTGCACCACTTGGGCAAGTCCATGTCGGACCTGCCTCTGATCGCCATAGACTCGTTCCGTCACATGTACCTGTTCCCTGACTACCGGGACATGGAGAAGCCAGGGAAACTGTTCCAATTCCTGCAGGACTTGTACTCTGGGAAACTACACAGGTATAGTTCTAGCTAAGCTAGCTAGTATTTTGGTGTAATTTACGGCATTTTCACTAAATTCGCAACGGGATTTTCAAATGTTTTCCAAATATTCACTACTTTGAAAAAATCTCGTATCTTAAGGCACTTGTCCCACAGCCGGCGAGTAGCGAAAAGCGAGTGTTTTTAGTATGGAGCTTTTATCGCCCGGCGACAAAAGCGACAAGAATTCCATACTAAAAAAAACTCTCTTCTCGCTACTCGCCGGCGGTGGGACAAGTCCCTAAATGAATATTAGAACAAAACTGCACCTTGAAATACAGTAAATAAAGTTCACTTCGTAAGATTAGCGATTTCGAGATACAAGATTTTTTCAAAGTAGCGACGAAATATCTCGTGGTCTGTTTACTTCGAAGTTTACCGTCCCTCTCATTTTCAAATTATTGGCTGTTAGTGAGAGTGGAACGGCTTGAAACGAACTTCGAAAATCGAATTTCGGAGCAAAAGCGACGCTTGCAGTTGTAGCGTGCGCCTTTTGCTTTATTTGTAGTCTAATAGGGATTTTTCTGAAAAGAAATACACTTGACCGTTTTCTTGAATTATACAACTTCGATGGCAGTTCTGCTCAGAATCATGAGCACTATTGATTTTAGTATAAGACCGAGTTTTCCAAAGTTTTAAAACAATTTTCAACTTTCCATTTTGTTACTCTCATGCAAAGTGCCTATGGAGACGTAACGGAAAAGGAATTAAAAAAAAAGGACGCTACCTTATACTAAAATCTATAGTGTTCGTGATTCTGAGCAGAACTGCCATCGAAGTTGTATAATTCAAGAAAACGGTCAAGTGTATTTCTGTAACAGTAGAAATAATGCATGTGCTTACAACTGCCGCCGATATAATTTGACGGCTGCCGTCAATAGATGGCGCCGGCTGCAGTTGCCTCTGTCACTAGCAACAGCCACTCGTTTATGGTGCGACTGACGCACACGTGCGTTCAAATGCCTGTAAAATTATGACAGCGGCACTGTGATACAACAAGATAAACATAACATAAACCACTGCAGATAATATTGAACGCAATGTGTTTAGCTGTTTGAAATTAAGTAATGTAGTTACAAAAACTGATAATGAATTAATTGTGTTTCCAGGGAATTCCATTATGGACCTGACCCGAACCAGATAGCCGGTGACGGTGACGTAAAGGTGACCACACCTCCGGAGTCCACTTTCAAGAAATTAGCTCCCTCTAAGAACAGATACACCCTACTCAGGGATGAGTTATAAGGTTACTGTGACTAGCCCTTATTATTTATTTTAAGTTGGAAGCCATCCAGTTCTTTGTTTCCCCAGTGAATTTTAATTTTTACTATTTCCTAGCTTTTTTTGGTTATCTTATTTAAAAAATGATATTTATTCTTATTAGATGAAGCATTAATGTGAACAAAGTGACTCAGTATGATTTATGATTAGATAATGTATAAAGTTTTGATTTACCTACTTATCTTTGATAAAAGGTGTTAAGTAGTTTGCCAAAACAGCAATTGCAATACTAGCAGCCTTGTATATGCTTAATTAGGTATGACTTGAAATAAAAATTATTATAATAAATAGTTCTCGATGAAATTTGTTGTTCTCGACGGATTTACTACGCCATTATAAAGTGAAACCACCCCAGTATCTGATTTTGTATTGTAACAAAAGTTAAAATTCATACATTTTATATTTAATATTATGAATAAATCTCTTAAAACTAATGAATTTATTTGTATATCTTGTATACTTTCTACTGTATTTTATAAGGAATCTGGTGATCTTACCACTTATTACAATAGATGTATTGATTTTCTTTTAGTTTTTGTTGTTTTCTATGATTGTTTTGCACGTTTTCTTGAATTACTTTTGATTGCTAGGTGATGGCCGCACAACACAAGCTATGTTCCGAACGGAATATTCAAAATATTAGATCATGTTGCTTGAGTAACTACTAGATGTCGCTACGCAATGGGGACTATCGCGTGTGAATTTGCCACTAGAGGCGCTAGTGTCGCGTGAGGTCCAATAACATTCACTTTTCACTGGTTTTGGCGGGTTTCGTGACATAAATTAAAATTTCTTTCATTTATCTGTTGAAAAGTGATCTTCGTGAAAGTGATATGGATTATTGCGATGAATGTGAACGCTTTGTAAGCGGGTTTTTTTTTCGGACAAAACGGAACTGCACAAAATTGCGGCATAGCTACTCGATATGATGGTTAGTATAATAAAATTAATAAACTTAATGAGATTCAAGATGTAAAACTTTGTTTCGTCGCCGATCTTATAGAGTCGCCTTTGACAGCTATACCTCTGGACTTTAGTCAACAGTGGCGCTAACTGGTGAGAAAAAAACGATAGTCCCCGTTGTTCAACGATGGTTCAACCTAGTTTTTTGTTTAGGTACAAGCAGATTTATTAAGTGAAAGTCTTTGTTACCTTTTCTGTCTCTTATTATTACGGATTTGTGAAGTGTGGCGATTGTGGTATGAAGCGGAATTTAAGAAGATGTACACAGAATGCTACGTAGACAGTGGCGCCATTGTTTTGAATATTCTAACTTATCAGACTTACTAATGTGGCCATGTCAGCAGCGACCCAGCTACATTTAGTTCGAGCTAGTATGCTAATAAATTTTAACTAGGTATTATAAAAGGACAATAATAAATCACTGTGTTTCGAGAAAGAGCCTGTCCTTTTCTTTCGGCTTACAAAAGCACCAGTAGAAGGGTTTAACACCCGATTCGGTTTTGCTGCTTTTAGAATATTAACTGATTGACTGGCCAGTGTGGAAGGCGTCCTATGTGGTATTCGGTGTTGAACAGTGTAAGCACTAAAGAATCGCTAGTCTTTAAATTACCATCCCAACGTAAGTTATTGCGTTTTGTATTTCATTAATAAATCCTTAAGTATTTCTATATATTCAACTAGAGTAATAATTTATAGCAATTGGCTTATTCTATAGTCAATTTATTTTAGCTAGATACTAAGTTGACAATTGCAAATGTCAAATTGTGAAATAATGATACCAGCTTTTATTGTTTAGTGGTGTACTCGAAACCATCGACAATGTTTGTGGTCTGAATACAAGAGGTTTGGTCATGTTATATTTTAAGAAAAAAATACGATTGTATCATAATCAAGCAAATTTAAAGGTTTATTATTTTATTGTTTACACTAGCTTATACGTACAAAAATCTATACTAACTAAATTTAATTTATCGTTAACTTTCGATAGTAGTGGCACATCACTATTTTTGAATTGCAAAAACAGGCAACACAGGTAATGTCATTTTAGTATCTAGCTTAGCTAAAATAAATAGACTATACCGTACATTTCTCTTTTCTGCAAGTAACGAAAGTTGCGACATACTGACGACTATAGATATTTTATAGATCACAAAAAGCTGTTCTATAAGGACGTCAAGAAACAGTTGAAAACGTTTAAAAGGAAAATTGTAATTTTTCGTACAAAATTGTTACGTCAAAAATCGGCGAGTTACGAATACAGTGACGCCCTCATTTCATTAATTTCTAGTTTATTATCAGTCGGTAATCAAGCGCATAAATTTTACCGGCAGCAATAACCAAAATATTGTTTTTTTTTTGAGTTGTGCCGTGTTAGTTTTGCAACGCTTTTATGTATAATACGCGGCATGAATCCTGGCCTGTTAGCGAAAGTAGAAATAACTGCTTCTTTCCCCGCTATACAGACCCAATCGACAATTCTCAACTCATGGTTAAGTTTGGCAACTCTACTAATGATGGGTTATGATAATGAAAAAAGCGATAATATATAACATTTCTGCAATGCCTTATTGCCTATCGGCAATCATTTACTCTGCTAACGAGATGCTACATTCCTCGGTTCTTTAAGAATTTAGTAATTATTATGTGAAATGGTTGTACAAAATGTATGTCTTGTGTCGCGTGTTATGGTATAATAAATTTTCCAAAACTTTATTAGCATATTATTTTGTTTATCACACATTCCCTACATTCCCTGCGTTACGAGTAGGTACGGAAGGATTCTCAGCCCCTTCGGCCGCGCCTTTAACTAATTGTCTTTAGCTTATGCGTTGTTCCATTGTAGGGCATTAGCTCGTTAACAATTGAGGAACTAGCTTGGACTCCTGGCTTTGCTCTGTTGTAGAACCTCCACTGGGATGGCGATAAAGTCCCTATTTCCTTCTTGACGTCTATATCAAAAATGTGCAAAATTTCAGCTTTTTAAGTCACGGTCAAGGACTTGGGCCGACAGTTGAAGAGTCAGGTATTTTTTTTAATAGGTAGGTGTTAAGGTTTTAACTTTTTAATAAATATCCTTCCATGCTGGTCTGGGAACAAAGAAAAAACAGAATGTACCAGTTGCTTCTCTTCCCGCGCAGATGGTAAAAGCCCATCGAGGGAATGGGCTGAATCTTAGGAATCACGTTACCTATTTTGATTCCATTTTCCAACTATATGCCCGCAATCATGCTAATGTGGCCTTGCTACCTTATGCTCTGTCTACCCCGTAAGAGGTAAAGTCGTGATTTAAGTATGCATGTTGATTATTACTTATCTAAATAAGTATGCAACAAGACTCAAGTTTTACACTTTCGCAAATTATGTAAAATGACTTGCAAGTTGCAGGGGGGCTACTCCGAAATTCGTACCTATTTCGAAGTTCGTATCACACAGTCCCTCTCACTCGCAAATTAATAACTATTAGTGAGAGCGGAACGGCACGAAACGAACTTCGAAAATCGAATTTCGGAGTAAGTATAAGGCCAGGCCGCAGCGCAGGAAAATAGCAAAACTGACCAAGGTCGCAAAAAATCTGCAAGTGCCTAATGAGCGCGATACCGGCGTCAAATGTGTCATTAACCGTCGTCATATCTGTCCGGAACAGCTTGTTACGTTAAACAAACTGCCTTCGGGACGCTGTTTTTACCGCTTCTTACTTATGTAGGGCAATTTCGGCTGTCACTGCAAAGCGCCGTTGGAAGGCGCCGCGGCACTGCGGGGCGCCTGATCCGCGGAATTTTACCTCCGTGCCGTTTTTATGGCGGCGGGTGACGAGCTTGGACTAGCTTACTATGTAAGGATTGCCTTAATTTGAAGGGGATTGGGGTGAAGCTGAGCTGAGACCAAATAAAAAGTAAAGATGACGGACGGCAGAGTGAGGCCGGTTTGAACTTTGTTTCACCGTGTGGATAGCATTCGCATTCGGTTGCATGTACACAAGCACAATCATATTTCGCGAAACAAAGTCGCGCAAGAGGCGAGGTGTAGCTAACCGGCCTCACTTCACCGTTCGCAGTTGTAATTTCTTACTTTTTATTTTGGACGATGACGTGACAACACTCATTTGTTTTTCATATTTTCGCTAGCCAATTACAAATGCCTATCAAAATTTATTGCAGGTAGGTAGGTATGATACATTTGACAACGGACAATGATGTCTGCTGACGTCACCTACATCGATAAATAATTTCGAATAATAACTACAATTCAAGTTTATTTCAACTTTAGTAGCTAGGTACCTATTATGCGAAAGAATACTTACTTACTTACCTACTATCTCAGCTAAATAAAACACCTGACTGATTCTATGAAACTAATAAGATAAGTCATCCGGGGAAATTACTGGCACAAGATGCATTTCCTCTTAGCCTTGCCCTTAGCCCTGGTTGGAAACACGTGGACAAGCCCTCTGGTGTTGCGATTGTGCGTGGGGAGCCGGCGATTGTTTTCCATCAAGCGACCCTATTGGCTCACCCGTCTTCCTCCTTGTATCTTCATCGTCCGTCTTGCTATTGTTATTATTCCCGTATTAAGTACTTGGAGTCAGCACTCCTTATAAATTTCCGCAACAAGGTTCGATTTTGAGTCACATACGTATACGTATCAATAACTGCCGCTTGCATATCACGCCGAATAGTTGTACCTAATTCAAGTCGTCGGTGGTCGTCCCCACATCTTAATGCATTCCTCCTCATCACGAGACCATTATTATCTCAATCAATTTTTCTTCTTCCTTGAGCATAAAACCCCGATTACTCTTGCAACATTGCGAACCTCTGAATAACAAAAAAAGACACTTCAAAAAAGTTACACTTTTTCACCAAAATGACAAGGGATCGTGCGAACCGCGATGCATTGTGCCGCGACAGGTACCGCGATCTTGTTACAGGGCTTCAACAATACCGCCTCGCTGTTAACTCCTTTGGCTCCTTGCAAACCGAGCGGAGTTCCGATCAGATAACATCGGATCCGCCTCGATACAATGCCGATATTAAATTTATTCACGATTAAACACCAATTTTGACTTTTTGTGCGCTCTTTGTGACGGATTGCAGATCGGATTTCGTGAAATTCAACGAGCTTATTGGGATGTATAAAAATTGAGAGGTTTTTGCAACAAAATTGGACTTCGAGTTTTTTGAAATCTTTATTTTTATAATTTATAGCTTTCTAGTTTTTTTTTTTTTTTTTTTATATAAGAGGGGGCAAACGAGCTGACGGGTCACCTGATGGAAAGTAAACTAACTAGGCACAAGTGCAGATTCTAAACATCCCTAATAGACGAATAAATGGTCCTGCGCATTGAAATTATAACGTAACGTCGGGGGCATAAATATCGATACAGCCATCGTCAAATATAATGTAATATCATTAACCTTATTGTTGGTGGCGTAAAGTGTAAGTACCTTACCTATAGATGTTTTTGACGTCTTGGTAACGATTACAATTAGTACAATTATATTTTATGCTCTTGACTGCCACGAAATTGTAAATTATAATCTCGAGTACTTCACACAATACGATTACCTAAGTAAAGGCGAGTAGGTCTTCAACTTTTCGAAGCAAAAAGGACTTGGTACCTTATAAGCACCTGAGTATATATATCGTTTTGACATTACTGTCCTACTAACTTATCCTTAGCAGATTAGAGTTTCTACCTTCTTATCCTAATATTCCTAATTGGTCGGTATACTCGTATTAGCGTGGGTGCCAGTTTGGCTGCCGTGCAATGTCTGCAACCCGACACCGCTACGGGCGCTACGTCGGTACTTTGTGCAACTCTTCATAAAGGCCTATTCACGGGCCCCGCCAAAAGACAGGAAGTGAAGGACAACGTGCATACGGCTAATCACACGCCCACGACATAGGAAACCTGTAATTAGTGTAAAATATCCAAGGCTCAACGGAAATGGCGCGCATAAGCCGATCAATAAAGCGATGCATTTGATTTTTCATAAATACTTAAGTACCGACGTGCAATGTAAAATCATGGTAAAAGCTAGTATTGGTTTTGAATCACGATAAAAAGACTAACCGCTTGTGTGTGGGCTGTGTCGCAAAATTATCTATGCTTACTAAACTTAAACTCAAGCATACCTATTACTTACTACCTATGCTCGGCTCTTTCGCTAACGACTACTGGGTACTTAGATTTTTAAGTTTTACTCACATAGTGGATGTGCAATAACAAACACAATAATGGATAATGAAGTAGCGACGTCAAATTGAAGGAAGCCAGCGGCGATTCGTTTCATCACCATATCGCAACATGCTGTCCTTGTAAATGATTGAAGATGTCGCAAGTGTCTAAGGGGCGAGGTTTTTTTGGGTTCGCACACAGCTCACAAAAACACAGTAGCCCTGAAGATTTATGGCGTGAGGAGAGAGATCATAGCGCATTAGTACTCAGCATTGTCCACTGCATGTGGCCTTTGTGGGTGCTCGGACACCGACTAGGACACAGTAGCGAAATGGGGCATTGTCTAGTCCCTTGCACCGACGACTATTGTTCTACCCTGTCGTAAACATGTCGACAGGTTACTGAGGCAGTTGTGGGAGCATTCTAGTACAGAACAGTAGCACTTATTCGTGGAAATATATTTTACGAGTCGCTAATAAAAGGGTGAGAGGATGCCGCAAGGCGCGTTTACGGTGTTAAATGTAAAAAGATCAAATAAAACTGTTGGTTTGATGGCGTAGAGTTTTAAACTAAATTGAGAGCAAATTAATATTATACATAATCGTATAGGTAGGTAGGTTTTTGGTATTTGCAATTTCGTGTCTAGTCGCTGCGGACTAAAAGGCCAACATTGAAAATAATAATGTAGGTATGTAGGTAGGTACAGTCACGGTCAAAAATATGTTCTCGCGCAAAGTTGCTAAAATTTGTACCTTTACATTAATCCTATAGCCACCGCTACAATAATAAGGTATGTATATTTTAATTATTTGTGTCACTTTGTACAGGTAACTATAGGTAATTAATATTGGTGACAATGACTGCTCCAACTACCGTCTTGCATCTATAATTTTAATAAACAATATGAGTATGTGTATATGACTATGACTATAACTTACCTACTCTGCTACCTACACTGCTGGGAATGCATTATGACTATTTATATTGTAACACTTTCCTACTTTCCCAATTACAGACAAGAGACTGGGTGTTCGGTTAAAAAAATAGATCCATAGGTGCACCTAATGTTAGTGCAATGTTATATACTACCTGTTAGTTTTAGATTAGGTAGGTATTCGAATTAATCAATCAAATTAAAAACTCATATTCCAAAGGTTTCAATAGGGGTCCAGTAACCATGCCCGCTAGCTATTTCAAAAAACGAATCGAAGCGTATTACGACACTGTGATACTTGGTAAATATTGCATTGACAATGAGTAGGGTAGACCGGGGGCAATAGTACCACGGGTCAATAGTAACATCGTCGATATTTCTAACCCTATAACATTCTAAGCATAACTGTGTGTGTGCGTACGTGCATTGAGTGTGTCCCGACCTGCTCACCAGTCGGCGGCGCAGCGCCGTGCAGAACGAACATGCTAGACAACTATTTTTGTTTTCGCACAACCAAAGTAAATAATTCCGTTGATTGTTTTGGCTTATAGTTTCCCCAATATAGCTGTTAGTCTAATATTTTTACTCAATTATGATGCTACGGTTATCAATGCTTGAATCAAGTAATGGTTTGGTTATCAGGTAATAAGAACGGCTGAGATATTTGAATGTAAGTAATTTGAAATGATTTGAGGGCAATAGTACCAGGACAGTCGGGGTCAATTGTAACGTTACATTTGACCCCGTGGTACAAATGACCCCAAATAATATTTTTATATTATCAAAGTTAGCTGACATTTTAAGGTGAATCTAATGTTGTATACCTAACTAACTAAAATTGGTTGAGCCATTGATTAGTTACTTCCATTTTCTATATTTTATCGTATATTATGAGCTGCTTTTGAAGTTGCTATAGTATTGTGATTTTACACTGTAAAGTATTGTTAAATTCGAGAAATGGGGTCCATTGTACCAGGGGTCAATTGTAACTGTATGCAATTTTGCGATACTAGTTTTGTATTGAATTGTATTGGTTTACGTAGTTTTACAGGCCAGAAAATTATGCCTAGAAAATTTAGAAGCCATTTTATTTCATAAAAACGATTAATTTAATTGTAGAAACTGAGATAACTTGAATATAAATTTCTTAGACTTGAGTAATTATATTTTTACTGAAAATGTAGATCCTCATTGCTGATACTGGTACAACTGTTCAGACTGATTAGATTCAAGAAATAAATATTGAAATTGTTAAGATTTTGATATAAATGTATGTTTTATTCACTTCGGAAATTGTGGTACAAATGACCCGTAGTAGGGGTCAATAGTAGCAGTGGGAATCACTGAACAAAAACTCGATTATACGCTAAACTGTTATGTTCTAGGAAAAAATAATATCAAAAACGTATAAACAATGAACCTGGCATGTAATACATTGATGTAGTTTTTCTTAGAAATGTTCAGTTTCTGTGCTATGCGCCGTTATTTGTAAAGTGTTATTATTGCCCCCGGTCTACCCTAGGTACTAAATATTGTCTTTAACAATGCTAGCTTGTTATGTACGCTTTACCTAACTAAATTCAATTTAACACAAAAAATATATTTATACTTATTCATAAGTATTTCGAACATAGATACTAAATAAGAAAACGAAGAAGATATCTACGCCCCCTGACAAGAGGTGGATTTATTTAACCTTGAGTCTTAAATGGCGTACCTAAGTGAATACTATTAGATACTTTATTGGTAAAGAATTGTATTATTATTTTTAATTTTTTTAACAGACAAACAAGTTGGTAGGAGTTCCAAATTGTCTCATGTTTTGTTGTTCATGCTTATAACAATTTTCGACACTTGTCTTGTGAACCGATTTTGCAAAATTCTTTTTTTTTTGTTTGTAATGTAGGTACCCTACCTACTTACCTGTTTTTTTTTGTATAAATCCATTAACTGGTTACAAATCTTAATCAAATAATACAGCATAGGCAGGTATCTAATTGAGCAGTTGGTAATACCTACCTACTGCGGAGGTGTAAGACAATCAATTTTATTTAGGTACAGGTGGCGGCAAATAAGTAAAACGTGGAGGGGATATGCGCAGTATGAAAATGATGTGGTTTTTCATACTGCGCATATCCACTCCACGTTTTGTTTATTTGCCGCCTACTATACAAACAAGGTAAGCCTATTAGTGTTTATTTTAAGAAAAATAAATGAGAACTTAAACATTTTTCAAAACCGTTTAATGTAATATCGAAAAAACAGTGGATTATAATATGTATTTATTTATGTAAGTCGAAGATTAGACAAACTTAATAAGGTCGGCGGTAGACGTCAAGGAAAAGTAGAGGTAGTTCTCTCTAAGAGAGCGGCGTTTAGTAAAACAAAAGCACCTCGAACGATTTAACAAACTGCCATATTTTAACAACGTGTAATTAAAGGTTTGGCCCCGCTCGGATATGCATAAATCATGCGTCTGCCGCGAACTGCTGACCGAAATAGAGAAAAAATTAAAAACATTAAGCGCTGCGTGAGAGTCAAAACAGAATAATAATATTATGTAGGTAGATGCTATCTGAACAAGCTTGACCAGATCGGCCGGGAACGGAGAATTAAATAAGTAAATAAAATGAGAGCCTTCGTAACACTTTAACCGTGGAAGCGGGGAGTTGTGGAGAGATGAATCATTTCTGGCATGCTTATCAGAAATCTTGACAAAATAAATCGCTTACTTTTGGGATATACGCATTTCAGGCGTACCTCCCCGGCATGGACATTACGGTGCCAATCCAGTATTTTCTATTGAACGTTCAGTGTCTAGACTCAATGTTTTCACTTAGAATTTTTGAGAAAGTTAGTACCCATGTATTTACTAACTAAACGTAGGTATCGCAACTTTATGCATTAAGTAGCATTAGCAAAGTTTACCTAATTGACTCTATCACTCCTTTTCGACTGTGTTGCGGTTCATGGATTTACCTGTAAATGTAAACAATTACGAGCAAGCAAAAACTAATGTTTATCAAACGTGATTCAGCGTTTTAATTATTCTAAACATTACAAAATACATCCCAACCCATATTTAATATGAAACTTAACTTACTAAAACGTTTTGTTATACTCATAAGAATAAGAGCCAAAGTCGTAGCCCATAAGTCACGGGTCGGGGTGGGGTGTGGAGGCTGCGCCCGCGCCGCGGGCCGCGGGGTGCGCGCTCGGCCGCGCTCGGGCACCCTCGGGCGCGGGTCGGGGGAAGGCGACAACCGCTCGTTACCTCTATTCGAAGCCAGTTATTAAAAACGTCTCGACGCGAACGGTGCGCCGCCCTGTAATTATCCAGTTGAAGGCTTTCGTCGCGCTACGTTGTCACCACCGGATATGCAATACGTGGATCCGCCCGCGCAGCAGGTCCGCCCTAGCTCTATTGCCCGTGCGGTGTTTACGCGAATAGCCTTTGGCAACAAACGATTATCTTTGACGTTTAAGGCTGGATCGGCAATTTAATAGAGCAATTTGCTGAACATTTAATTTTAATTTATCTGATCGAACGATGTGAATTATGAGTATTTCGTTTCATTCATGGTATTCGAACTACTTGAAGTGAAAGTCTCAAATACTTTTACTTAATTAATAAAAGTTTTGAATAGATTTTGAGAAAATATTTAATTTAAAACTTTGGAATCTCTTTTTACTACAGCCGAGGCTTTATTGACAACGACTTTTGAAGTTTATATATCTGCAGAAAATTAACGTAACGAGTGTTTGTTGCAGATGATGGGCATGGTGCCAGGGTATGGGTACGGGTGCGGTCGCGGCGACGCGCTCTCGCCGGCGTCGGACCTGTCCTCATGCAGCAGCGCGTCTTCGGGCTGGTGTCTGCCGTACCCGCAGTACGCGCCCTACTGGCCGCCGGCCGAGGACGCGCGCGAGCTTCAACGCCGCTGCGCCAAGTGCCGCTGCCCCAACTGCCTCACCGAAGCCGCCGGTCTCGGCCCCAACTACGGCAAGGACGGCGCCAAGCGCGAGCACGTCTGCCACGTCCCCGGCTGTGGCAAAGTGTACGGGAAAACTTCTCACCTTAAAGCTCACCTTCGCTGGCACACCGGAGAGCGGCCATTCGTATGCAACTGGCTGTTCTGCGGCAAGCGGTTCACGCGCTCCGACGAGCTGCAGCGGCATCTGCGCACGCACACAGGAGAGAAAAGATTCGCGTGCCAGCTCTGTACGAAACGCTTCATGCGCTCCGACCACCTTGCTAAGCACGTGAAGACTCACGCGAACGGGACGAGGAAAAGTAAGAAGGCGAATCCAGAAGATAAGGATGAAACTGTGAGTGCTGCTGAGAAAAACGAACGACGGACTGCCGAGCAAGCTGCACCGGTTTCCATTGGCAGTGCCAATTACGGGACGGTGCCGACGAGCGCGGCGCCGAAGCAGATGTCTTTGAATTACGCGGCAGTAGCTCCTAATGTGTCCAGTGCTGGTTACAATAGTGGTGTGATGTTTGGTGGCGGTGCAGGCGCGGGCTGGGCGCCCGAGCAGAGACAAGAGGCGTTTTATGCGCGGTACCAGTACCCGACGTTACCCGACGCTTCCCGCCAGTACCCCACACACTTTTCCTACCAATGCGCCACGAAGGACAACTATGCCATGTTCCAAGGACACTACAATTTACAGCCACCCGTAGCTCTAGGACAATAAGTGTGCCCCTTGATTAGATCATAAAAAGTTTGTTAAAAGTTACAAGTGAAAATTTCAAGCAGTTATTCAGTTGCATGTTACCTACTAAAATGGGATTGGTTGATGATTTTAGTAAGTTATTTTGGTGTTGAGTGTCTGAAAGATGTCGGTTGATGATGATTTTACTAGTTACCAGACAATATATTGTGATGTACGTTATTTAAATGTAAATAGGTAGTTAAGTTTTCAATGTGACGTGCCTTGCTGATTAGTAATAATTGTTATATTTTATTTAATAAATATTGGAAAAATGCAAAATCGTTTTGTTATTTATGATAGTTTATCTACTTACTTTTACTTTTCTTAATAAACACCAAAAAGTAGTGAAAGAATGAGTGGCTTAGCACTGATGTACCTACTTATTCTTTGAATGTCTCTACGTCACAACCTGGCTACTTAAGTACATCATTTCTTAACCCTTGACAGTAAGCAATAATTATCTTAAGTTAAAATAGCGTGAACAAATATAAGTACTTAACGTAATAGTCCCACGTTCACGTCCAGTTAATAGGTCAGTTTTGCAGAGAAAAAAAGTATCGTCTTTAACACTTAAATGTCAACCGTCACGATACCACGGTTTTGAGAAAATTACACTGACCAGCAAAAATAAGTGACCCTTTATTTTTGCTTGCCAGTGTATTTGTAATAACGTGTATTACTATCATAATATTTTGAGACAAATATTACAGACAGACGTTAGTATACGCAGCGTTCAATAGCTCACCAAACCAAAAACAGATGCTACACGATTGCTACGAACGAAGTGCTACGAAGTTCGTAGGCCCTGTTGTTTCGGAGCTTGTGATTAAAAGATAACGCAGGCACATTTATAAATTAATTCAATGTAAGAATTTGAAAATAATGTCACGGGAATTTTGTATTTACCCTGGGTGTATTCCTCACATTCATCAAATAGCATAATGGTTGACTTCGAGTCGTAGCAACTGCTTGGTCTGGTTAATTAAGTGTCAAGATTAACTTGCCTTGGAAACAGTGTTATTCTTTTTATTTTTATTACATTTAAGGTTATAGTGTACAATCGCCATCAATTCAGAAATATCAACTTTGTCTAAGTAACGTAGGTACGCTTTGGTATTTTTGAGCACCTAGAGTAGGTGCACTTGTTACGCGATTGACAAACCGATTACGATCTTGTTCAAATATTATTGACAGGCTGTCTGTCATGTCACGTTTTTTTAGAAAGATATATATACATATATATATATATATATATATATATATATATATATATTTTTTTCATATAAGAGGGGGAAAAAGAGCAGACGGGTCACCTGATGGAAAGTAATCACCGTCGCCCATGGACACCTGCAAGACTTGGGGAATCACAGGTGCGTTGCCGACCCTTTCAAGAACAGGAAGGCTTGCTTTTCAAAGATCCCTAAATTGTACCGCTCAGGGAATGTTGCAGCAGGAAGCCGGTACCAGATCTTCGTCGTACGAGGAAGGAAATTGCGTTTAAAACGCACGGTACTTGACTGCCAACCATCAAGATGTCGAGGATGGAAGGACAAACGATTCCGCGAAGTGCGGTAGTAGAATTTAGCCGCAGGCAACAATCCTAAAAGTTCATTGGAGCACTCCCCATGTTATATTCGGTACAATATGCACAGCTATATATAATTTTCTGCTACTCTACTCGTATTACAAATTCAATCCAGTTATCTACCACTTTCAAGTGGTATTATCACAGATTTGACTTCTAAAATCGGCTGACTGGTTGTTGTTTTGGGTGTTGCAACTTTGATTTGGATTAGTTTGCAACTTCTAGTTCCGCCTCTCGCCACAAGATGGCGTTAGCAGTCGCACTCGCGACGCTGCACGGTAATTGCGCGTGGCTATTATCTGGGCGGCGCTCGCCGCGCATGGCGGCCGGGCGGCGGTGCGAGCGGGATGCACTCGATAATACGTAAAACAAAACGAGGGAGTAATAATGGTAAAAAACGAGCACGCAAATTATAGTGAGAAATGAGGCAGCCGGTAGCGGTGGGGGCTCGCGCCGTGCGGCGGGGCAGCGAGCGGCAGTCGCGGTCGCTCGCCGCTCGCCGACCGCCCGCGCCGCCTGCGCCTCGCGAGTGAGTGAGTGTGTGACATGCGCCTGCCGCTGCAGCGATGAGCGGCAAGGGCTCCTCCTCACCGGACCTGCTCATGAATGTGAGTCCACGCTCACTATACTCACACATTACTAACGCGCATGCACCAAACTCACACGCGACTATGTTGATTAAAACGCGGGTCGGTTTTTGTAACAGATAGATGCATTCGTTGTACTTATATCACACGCTTGTTCAATGAGGCGAGAGAAAAAACTGCAGGCTTGATAAAAACATAAAGATACTTCACGGTTTAAAGTTGTTTAAAGTTTGGAGTTGTGCCCGAAAAAGGCATCAAGGTTCATAAAACGGTTTGTTAGTCCCGGGCCACCCCCGGGTATTGTCGATTTAGCACGCACCATAAGCGGCGCATTACGACTCGCCGGGATTTGGTCTCTGCGGCCCCTAGAGGCTTAACCTCTATTACTATTCATACCTCTCGAGGGTGACTGGACCCGCGCTAGAAGTTTCTCCGTTCAAACATATACCCATGATTCGAGTACCTATTTATTCTATAGATGTCCGTACTAAGTATGTTTTGAATAAGCAATGGAAATTTTTGGTCCAAGGCCCTGAATAATACATGCACGGTATTCGATAAACTACTTCAATCTTACTTAATTGAAGTACGGCCCGGTTTATACATACATTAATATATAAGCCTATATCGTTTTAAATATTCAATAGATCGTTTTCCTAATGTAGCTGTTCCTATAAATACATAATTTATGACGTTGTACATAACGTACCTACTTACCTACCTAACGTACTTACCTACAACCAAATCAAACATAACCCAGAAGACATAAACGTCTTTACAATGATCATCACACACCTTTTGTGTCGGGTATCCTATTGGAAAAAAAGGTAATTATTACTAAACTGTGCTCACCTATATTCACATAAAGAACGCAAAGCAATCTATTTGGTCAGCTCCGTCACATAAACGTTATTGTTATTAACCAAAAATAGCCCATTAAATTTTGTTCCGACCATTACTGACTCCATAAAAACTACCGAAATGTTAATTCAATTAAGTGAACTCAAATAAGTTAGGTCGCGGCGGCGCCTTCGCGGCGTAACCAATCCTTAATGACACATAGAGCCTTCGTCCATTTTCTACTCAATTTCCTTTTCGTATTAGTTTAATCTAGAGGCAGGACTACTGGCGCCAAAAATTATGCCGCGACGGCCGTGTCGGCCGCGGCTAATCTGTTTAGCGTTGTTGTGGGGCGTCCGGCTCCTTTGTGCGGTGAAAAAGGAAGAAATTTATGCGTTTCGGCGTCGTGTGTGAGTTTTTTGTGGGAATGTAATTAATAATTCAGCGGCAAAACTAACAGTGTTTTCGTTGTTGTGTCGGCGCGCGTGATTGATGCGCGGGACGGCTTCGATTAGTGCCGCGTGTTCTATGTATTCGCCTAATTAAACTTGTTACTTAACTATGCCTCGATAGTGTTATGAGTATCTGATAAGTTCGGTACAAATGTTCAGTAACCAATTGAAAATGTGAGGGAATCATAAACTAACAAAGTACGATTGTTAATATGACAGATTAAATGTGTGCAAAAATTAATATGCCTACTGAAACATTTGAAAAAAAAACTTTAATATCCAAGAACTACCAATTAAACTAATAATTAAAATTAATATTTAGCTAGTATTTATTTATTAATATTTAGCAGGTAAACCTGCTATGGGTGATGTAGGGGTATATCACGCGTCACGGAATGACGAGGATCCGGGTTCCATTCCCGGCCATAGATTTACTTTTCGGATTTTTCTATGTGTTCTAACTTTCTGTGTCGTTTAAAAATTAAATTTCTGACGGTAAAACCCATTTTTGTAAACATAAAAAAATCAAGAAGTAAAATTCTTGATTCATTTGAGAGTACCAATATTTGTTATTAAAACAAATAGAGATAGGAACGATGGAACTCGAATCATATAATGCAACAGTTGGAGAGCACAGAATGATCTATGAACCACTCTACAGCCAAGGTAAAACAGGGTACCTATTTTAGACCTTTTTGAGCTCTCCGACCATTTACCTACTTCGGTTGCCGAATATACTAGCAATGCGATATATGATTGATTATTGGTAATAACTAAACTTAGGCACCTACCTACTAAATAAACACAGAAGAAAAAAAAATACCATCTTTCTGGCAGCAGTCGGTTAGTTACTTGTCCGCTTACTACTTTTGTCTCTTGACGTAGCTGAAGGCTCAAAGATGCATAAATGTAAATCTCGTGGATACAAGATCTAGTTCGTCCGGAAGTAGAGCTGGGTGTAGAGCGGCGTGGGCGCGGGCTACCGAGCGATCCACAAGTCACGCTGCGCCTGCGTATATATTATTTGTTTTGTAGCCTGTGAGTAGCGGCGCGAATTGAATATCGAGGTTACGGTGATAGTTAAACATGATTGAGTGTCCTTTGAAGTCTTTGTCGGATATGCAAATTAAATGTGTCTCAAGTTAATCTTACTAATATTATAATAATTAGTAATAAATACTTACCCGCATATTCTTAAACAGTCCACAACAGTCATTTGTCTTTTCTGTCATTATGACCATTGTCTTGCCAGATTCAGACAAAACGTACATTTTTCTATTCCAATAATTGGCTTTGTAGCTTCTTATGAATAAGTGGGTAAGTTGAACCTTCTTTATTAAATAAGAAGGTGAGTTACTGAACCAGTGAGTTTTACCGTCGGCTTCATCTATACTTTCCATCAGGTGTGATAGGGGTCAATGACTGGTTAGCCCTAGGTAAAAAATAGAATCATTTAATTTTAGTCTTCTACAAGTAAGACAGATCGAGTATGCGCTGTAGTTTTAGAATAATGATTATAGCCAAATCAAAGTACTTATTGCTCTTGCTCTTGGTATTTTTGTAGCCTATATACTCATGGAATCAAGAAGCGCTTTTACATTTTCAAACGTTATTAAAACCTACCAGTTCTTGCCACGCACAGACAGGGGCATTTGCAACGGCAACTACTACACGTTGCTAAGTAACACTTGTTACTTCATTTCTTATTTAAATAGTGTAGGATACAAGCAATTCTATGGAACTGGACTGAGTTAATTTGCTCTGTACGCAAAAATACCGTTGGGCGCGGGCAGCAGCCGTGCCGCAACATTTTAATTGACCACGCGATGCTGCGCGGCGTTTCAACCGACTTTTTCTCTGCTCCTCAAATTGCTCTAAAGTGCTTAATGAGCGATGCGTGCAATCGCCGTTTCCCCGTACGAGAGGTTGCTCTTATTTTACATAAATAGTTCAGCCCGACGAACTAATGCCGATTCTCGGTACTGTAATTGCGACTGTGACAGGCTTCCGTCGCCTTTCCATCGGCTGACGGTTAGTGACGCCAAACAGCCGCACCAAATTATAGTGATTTCGCATTAATAGCGCACACATCTAGTACCCGCATGTGCTGGCGCCCGCAAGCCCGCGACTCTAGGCGCGCTGCCATCTGCTTGTCTTCATCTTGAACGCTTGTCAAGTGGCTATCAAACCATCTGAAACGTCCTCCCTAGGCATATAATTGTGACTGTGTGCAGACCTCCGTCATACTCTCAGTATTTTATTATGTATTACATTATATACAAATATGTACATATATAAATCACGTCTTTATTCCTTATAGGGTAGACAGAGCCTAAGGTAACAAGTGAAAGCCACATTTCGCGTGTTTTTTTGTATTCAATTTTTTTTATTTACAAATTCAAACCTCCAAAAATTGGTTTCAGCCAAAACTAAAAATAATGTACCTACAAATAACAAAATATACCATAGACGCTTAGTTTTCGACTGTATTTTAATGGAGTTATGACCCTAAACATCCAGCTGCAATAGCATTAAATGTTTAGCTATTTATCGTAATTTGTATTGATCGATAATTCTAATTACAAGAGTTTCATTTAACCTCTACCAGTATCCTGTCGCTTATGATGAAATGAAATGAAGAAATGAGCCACTCCAAGCGAAATACATGTATAGAGCGATACGGTGTGCTGCGATACAATACATTTTCAAAAATATTTTGCTTACTGTAGCTCATTTCTTCAATATATATATTGAAGAAATGAGCGAGATTGATTGAGAGAAATGAATGAGAGAGATTATAATATTATGCTACAAAATGATCAATTGAACGGTTCTCTGTCCGATAATGATCATTTGCCATAACTCTTTTTTCCTTTTAACTGTTAATTATTCAGGATTGTTATGAAAATAACCTAACCTAACCTATAGTTCTACGGGATTGCCATTTTAATGCTCCTGAGAAAATTACGGTTTCTAAGAAAAAAGAGTTATGGCTAGTGATCATTATGACAAACATTACACATTATGGCATATGAAATTCGGGTAAATGAAATGCACTGCAATTGTAGCGCTAGTAAAACTGCCCTGATAGCTACCACAGAGTAGAACTGCCGACCATGGATACATGAATGTTTCAGATGCTGAGACACATTTGCCTTAAGTTATGTTTGTCTATAAACACAACAAGAATATCACAAAACTACTTCTTTCACACAAATCCAACATTTCCTGCCAAACTAACCAATAAACGCTGTACCCTTTTACATGAATGGAGATAAAGTAAGCAGTTTCTTTTCCGGGACAAGTCGCTTTGTCGTCAAGCATATTTTATGAGACGAATGGAGTTATTTCCATAAAACAGCCGTTTGCTTTTTGCTAGGAGACTGCGGCGAGCGCGCAGCACGTGCGCTTCTGACATTTCCGCACTCAGCGCACCGCGATATCATTTATCATTCACTCTAATGGCTTGTAATTTAGCGTAAGTTTTAACAATATTGCCTTATAGTTATGATGATATAGATGTTGCAATGCACCAGTGCCTTTGATTGTGCTGAAGACGCATTTGTGAATGAGTGTAAGCGTAAGCGTAGAGTAATTCGGTTGTATTTTATGATTTACGGGTGGATCCAGATGAGTTTTCATAGCACCGAGATTTTTGAGGGGCTTATTGTTAAGATAGACTTACGCCGATGGCGAAAACTTAAATCATTATGTTAAGGTAGACCAGACCACGCGTGCAAAGACGCAACAAAGTATTGATTGGAAATATTAAACAGAATAAGTCTATTAAGCGCTCGGGAGACCATGAAAATAAATCACTCTATGAGTTCACATCGGAAACAGGTATTACCTAGCATTGCAAAAAGACTGGTGGTTTTGGTTTTTAACAAAATTGTCTGTTATGGGAACGTTGAACAATGCGGGTAGACGGAGATATTAGTGATGCGTGTTGGATGGCATTAACTCCTAAGCACGTCTCTCGCCTCGGCCCCAATGTTTCTACGTCATTAAACACCGCATGTCGTTTCCGCAGTTGTGCCTCTTCTGTGACATTTATGCACTTTTTATCATTAGGTACAGTTTTTTTGTGTTTTTCCTTGTCCGATTATTTATATTATTAATAGTACGTACTCGTTCTCATCGTAAAGTAGCCGGATAATATATTTAGGTCGTAAACTTAATTACTCTACTAGCAGCTAATATCCACGTGAGAACATTTAAATTATTTATCCAAAAAGTTGACTCAATCTAAGAACTTTATTCAATCAATATACATATTAACAAGATCTAAAAAATTATACCTATACAATAAAACCTTAAACTACCTTAATCTAAACCTAAATACCTATATGTTTGTTAAAAACTGAATTTGTTTAAAGCTATTTCTATTTGCTCAATTTAATAATTTTCATATTTATCTAGGATGGCAATCGAGCAAGTGGGTGTCACCTGATGATAAGCGAGCACCACCACCTATGGAGACCCAAAATATCACTTTTAGACCTCAACTTTAGACTTTAGGTACTGTATGATCTGTAGACATCAACACTACAGTTTGTCTTGTCGGTCCAAAGTTTGAACTCCGACTCGGTCGCAGTAAAGGTAGGGCAGTAAAGGCAATCGGGCCGAGCGGCCGGCTCTGCGCCTCGAGCCCGACGATTATTATTTCGAGCGCCGATCAACATGAAAATGAAGGCCCATAAATTTATTAGACATAGTGTCGGCCGATTTGCCTAGGGCTTGCATTATATAAAATATGTCAAGAATTAACCATTATCATAATAAGAATGTTTAACCCGGGTAAAAAGAGTTAACTTTTATATCTGAACGTGGACTGTGTCAAGATTGGAGATGATTGCACAAATTGTGAGCACTTGGCACTAAATTTTAAGAGATAGGATTCTCACAGGATTCAGTTGTAGCGTTTTTTTATATAGAAAATTCGATTTACTCACATCTAATTTTAAAACATTCAACAAACAATCTCAGTGAGTGAAACCTAAAGTAGTGATACCTAAAGGATCAGTATTATAGCTATTTTTATATTTCAGAAATGATTGACTCGATTTGTCACTGATAGATTGATCTTCGCAATTTTCCGATACGAGGGTCTGATTCTAAACAGAGATATCGCGCCCACGTTGACCGTGAGGGCCACATATTAAAATGTAAATTTATTGCGCGATATTTTACATAAATTCAAATCGGCCGCTATATTCTGCTGGCCTTACATTACATCACGTAATTATGGTGCGCACAATTATTATAATTTTCTTATAAATACAGCCATAAAGAAGTGCGAAAAAACAATTTCATAGCGTACGTTGGCATTATTTATGGCTTTTGCCGAAGATAAATGGCAGATTGGGTCGTATTGGAGTTACGATTGATTGGCGGAGACGTTTACCTTAGCCGATGTAGCCATTCTGCTTTTAGATAAATAGGTAACTTTTTAAATAGTACACATAGACACGTTTGAATAATGACTCGTAAGTCATTAAACAATTATCTTTTACCTACCTGACTATGAGCGCGGCGCCATCGTCCGAGCATTTCTACCCACAATGTATTAATGATTTCAGATGTTGACCGCCGTCTAAGATCATTAAGTGCAACGGCAATTATAACATAAACATCTGCGTTCATACAGACGGTCACGAAATCCTTGCCGCTCTCATCTCTAATCATCGGTGATTCATCTACGAAACAAAAATTAATTATACACTTTGTGCTCCAAAATCTTACCTGTGTTCTTTTAATTACAACCAACGTTTAGTGATTTATTGTGGACACAGGTGTTCAGAAGATTTATGAAACCTGAAAGCTTGAAAACTTGCAACTCTTCCAATTTTATACATGAAATATAAATTGGCAGTACTTTTGTATCGCATGCGTGTTTTGAAACAGTGTAGGTGCCTACCTACTTGCGTTCAAGTAATTACAAAGTACGGAAATAGCATTAAAATTCCTAAGATTTTCAACGTTCGCATTCTACGCGTGAAAGTGGACACCTCTATGATCTAGCTTTAATTAAATTCAATAAGTCTGTAATTATGTCCTTTGCCCCATTTGTTCGTCTGAAATTATTCCATGATTATAGTCCACGCTCTAAAGTCGTCCTGGTAGTGAATACGTTTACCTCTAAGGACTAGTAGTATTCCGACTTTAATTGTCGGGTGGCATATTAAATTTTTAATCAAATAACACCTGAAATAAGCTTCAGTTCCAGTCCGTGTCTAATAGGTTGGTAATTAAAGGCGGTCATTATTTAAATGGCTTACCCGAGGTGTGTTGGCATAGAACGCGGTATTTAATTTACTTACCTATTCTTTTGTATTTTACGAAGGTGATATTGTGTTTGATATTAGATTAAAATTCGGACCCGTGTGAGTACTCTGTACAGGGGTCCTATTTTTGAAATCACGTCTAAGAAAATACTACTCGAAATTGGTAAAAAGGTATGTAAAATTTTTGAAATATTAGTGACGGTAGTACCTAAGGTACCACGTACCTATTCTATCTTAGCCCACTGGCTGGCAACACATCTGCACTCCCCTGCTATTTCTGAAGTCCCGAGTGTTGTCTCACTCACCATCAGCCGATCGTCTTGCTCGTTTGCCAGTTTAATATAAAAGTCGGAAAGGGAAAGAAAACCCCCATTTACTATGCTGCAGGTAAACGACCCATGTCTTTTGCCTGTCGCAGACAAATTCAATCCAATCGTGGCGCTGCGTCTCAGCGTCTTCTCTCTCGACTTAATGTGACTTTTATTGCTTTCCACTTCCAATTCATTGTGCTCGCGCTGTTCCCCCTGTATACGGTATAAACGGAATGTTTCAGCTCCCTTAGATGTCGTTCCATTGTGACGTCATATTTCTACAGAGTTCGCATTTGATTCGTTTATAAATGAGCTCGGGATCCCTCCATTTCCCATAATTTCATTTGTACTAATTTCATTTGCCATAATGGTCACTGGCTATTACCTTCAATTGCCCTAATATCACATGCCATAATTTTTGAATGCCATAATAATCAAACGTCATAATGTTCAACATCCCTAATATTAGATACCATAATATCACTTCCCATAATTTTTAATTTCCATAACTTTCAAAATCACTAATATTTCATGCCATAACAATCATTTGTCATAATAAGGAAAATACAGATCCAGACTGTTGAAATTTACTGCTACCGAAACACGGTAGGTTCGTTAGGTTTTTCGCGACCCTCAGAGCAGAAATAGAAGCATCTCTAAGGGCTCGGGGGGCTCGGGTGGCGAAGCCCCCCTCAATAGCCACATGATTGGTCATTTAATATAATTATAGGTTAGGTTAGGTTAGAATGATGTCAAGGCGCGAAGCGCCAAAACTAGGCGGAATAGGACTTCGCCTCAGTCATTCAGTTCATATTTATATTTGTTTTCTAGACATCAATCAAAATTCTGGGTTTTTTATGGCAAATAATTATTATGGCGTTTGAATTTTATGGCAAATGATTTTAGGACAATTGATAATAGGAAAAATGAAATTTATGGCAAACGTATCGTTATGGCACCTGAAAATTATGGCAAATGAAAATATGGCTAATGATCATTATGGCATATATATCGTTATGGAATATAAAATTATGGCAACTGAAATTCGGGCAAACAATAGAGAACCCAAAATCCAGGCATGGATAGAAGAATTCTCTCAGTTTCTCAACTTTCATCATCATCTCCAGCCTGAACGTCCCATAGTGACCTCTTCTTAATGAGAGGTCTTGGGCTGTAGTTCTCTCACTGGGGATCGAGAACTTTACTCACACCATTGAACTGCTTCGTCAGTGTTCTCATAACGTTTTCCTTCACAGAAAAGTTAATGGTAAATTTCAAATGTCATTTTGCACATAAAATCAGAAAAACTCAAGGATGTGAGTTCGGGTTCGAACCCACGATCCTCTGCTTGAGAGGCTACAAGTTATACCATTACCTAAGCTATCACGGCTTTTTAACATTATAATCTGACCGTCTTCAAATCTAGGGTAAATGGGAATTGGGAAATTACTAGACGCTCTATCTTAGGAATCATCTTGGCTTAACAGGTATGATTGTTGTCACACGCAAGCTTATTTTCCGTATAAAAAGCATCTAGTGTTTCGCTAACTAAGACCTCACTCGCTAGCGCTACTGAACTCGCCGCAAAACAAACAAAAGCGCTAAACCCCCATGTCCAATAAGTCCACACAGAGGCAACTCAGCCATATGCTGTGACAACCGTAATGGGGGCCAGCGGGCGGGAAATGACCGCAACCATTCATCATACAGCAAACCCTATTTTCATGTTCACGGAAAAAATAACACTTCTACGAGCGAAGAAATAAAGATGTTAATGGCCAGCCTTTTGGCACAAGTCGACAAACATGTGAAATGCAATATTTAACACAAAGGGGAAGTTGCGGTCGTAATGATGAGCGAGTAATACTTGTCTTCCGGCCTGCATTAGGTAATGAAGCGTAATAGGTTTATTGAGGCTCCTCTCCGAATATACTTGGGTGTGAAAGAAGTTTCACGCTCTGCGGCAAGTCACTTCCGGTTCAAAAAAACATTCGAAAACTACGACTCTTAATACTAATACGAGCATCCTTTGAATGAAACGCATTTCTTTGACTTGTCTATGACTTTTTAATGCATATAGTGCAATTTAAAATCTATTAGGTTGACCACGAGATTATCATAAACCGCCTCACATTACACACAGCTGAACACGCCTGTGGATAGAATAATACAAGCTTGAAACTGTGGCAACGGCAAGGCAAGTTATTGTTTTGTTGTGCAAAAGGTACCGGTTCTAACCGAGGTGCCAGGCGAACTGTTCTCGGAAGACCCAACCCACTCTCCTTTTGAACTTGTTTACCTTTATTGATTTGCAACATCGTGTTATTTTGAATAAATTACTAATAAACTAGTTTTCTACTTATTTTCAAAAGTTAACATACGCTTTCACGCCAATTTGACCTACATATTATAAGACTTTCTGTTTAAATTAAAACTCAAAAACTATTCCAATTTCCGGAGAAGTTATCAATAGGCTTAATTATATCATAGACCTTTTAAAAAAAACAATTGTGTTGAAATGCATAAAGCCGTTCGGGGAAAATTATTTGTATTTGACTATAAATTACCAGTATACGTGCAATGGAAATCTAATCAAGATTTAAGGCGTCTCGTTATCTAAAATAATGTCAGCAGTATGCTTTCCTCTGAGCGGCGGCCATTCCCGGCCATCTCCCGCTCCCCTGCGACCCTGCGCTGGGAGCGAATTAATTTTCGCCACAATTACCCGCTCGCGTTACTAATTGAGACATCAAAGACTCCGGCGACAGACAGACGACTCACAATTCTGTGCAATACGAGTTTATTGCTTCGTTTTTATCAAAGAGACGTTATACCTACTTGCGATTTAGAATAATCTGTCACTGGAACGAGTTATAAACCCATTTGTGTTTTTCAAAGCGGGAAAACCTGTAACTGGTTAATTACGCAGCTTTTACAGCGCTGAATGTGAAATTATTTTTAATAAAGTAAACATAAACGTGTTGAGTATTATTGAACATAAAATTTCTTATTTATTAGTCACGTTGTATGTTCCGTTTCGCATAAGGCGTGCGCCCGCGGCGGCGGGTACCGGTCACCCAACCGCAATATGGGGTCAGCTGATAATGCCTGCGTAATTACGCCACCATTACCTGCCTGCTCGTTGCCAGCACAAACACCGCACTCCTAGTTACACGATCAAATGTCTCGGACGTGACTCGGAATGCCGATGCCGCCACTACAACACGCATTATCTAGATTCGAAATAAATTATCCGCAAGCGCGACCACTGGCTGCTTTTATAGCTTACCTCAAGGGCAAATGCAAAGCTGGATCGAGGAACAGCTGCGTAATTATACGTCCACACAAACCAACAGCGGCAGATTGAGACATGTCAAACTGCCTTTTAGGTTGCTTAACTTTGTTATCAGATGAAGCATTCTAAAAATAGGCAATGCCCTGAAAATAATTAGTAACACACCTAATTATCCATCTCTAATAAAATACTCAGTTGAGTGAAGTTTTTATTTTGTCGGCGTAAGTGTTGTGTAAATTAGGATCGTATCAGAGAGGTTGCCAATTATCTGTTAAACAGGGGTCGATTGGGCCGTCAGTGCGGCCCGGCAGCGGAGCAGGAAGGCAAGACGAGCGTATGCGGGTGAATCTTAGTTGCGGCACTCGGGAACAATCGATCGCGCTCTCCCGCGGCCTACAATTTGTGCAGTGGCAGCTCCTCTGGCAATTTGTGTCCGTCGCCTTCGTCTGCCGTTACTCGCTAAACGCTACTGGAATATGTAGCCTGTGGTCGAGATCCCAGCTTTAAACGCACAGTCGTCCGGACGAGTGAGATACATGCTAATTATGAGCAATTTTCAAAATCGATCGTCGAGCTTTTGCACTGGCTGTGGCTTCCTGCGTTTGCTCGTTCTCAAGAAAACTCAAGCAGACATGTAAAGTAAAACTTATATGTATGCACACAGATACATACCTACTGCACTATAGGTTCTTTGCGTATCTCGCACGTAGATATCTGTGGTTATCGACGCGTTGCTTCTGTAACAGTTCTTGTCGACGCAAACGTGAGTGGTTTTTTTTCTTTTTCATATTAATGACTTCATGGTATTACATGAAGGTGCTCCTTTAATGCTACCACAGTAAAATATAGTTAAGTACAAAATATCCATCGTAGAACGTGTATACGTAGGTATAAACATATCTATGGGATAAAACAACACAGCAACCAGACTTAGTGTACACCTTGATGTTCTTTCTAATAGATCATTGGATTCTACGAAGGATCAGCGCTGAAGCTTCCATCAGCTACCATTTAATAAAGGTATCATCGGAGTATCAAAGGACTGATCTGATGAGTGGTTGCGCAATGGCGCGCGCGCAGTTATACCGCATTATCGAGCGATCGATGGCTTCTAGATTGCATCTCAATAATCCTCGTTGAAGATATCGCTCGAGATTGCACAGTAAGTGCGCTCCTAGATGCCTCCTTTATACGCCTTCCGGGATTATGTGTGTCTTGTATAATGAAAACATCTTAACACATGGATAAACTCAATAGTTTCGTGAGACGCATTACCAGCATGATAATATGATGGATGAGCTTAAGTTAAGGTGATAATGATGTCGACTTTATAAATTAAGTTCTGAGAAAGTTTTGCAACCTTGATTAGGCTGATTTCTGATATTGGATAAGTAGATGAGCGAGCGCAATAAACTCAGCTCTAATAATGGCATGATCGAATTTAGAAGATATTATGCACTGTGGTGTTTGCCGTCGCGCGTCGGCGGCGGTGACCGTCGGGACGCGGTAATTGATGACGTCGCGGGCAAGCGGTGTCCGCCCATTTTCCGTCAATTTTCGTCACTTGAGTGATGGCACCGCGTCCCGCCCACAGCCCCTCACTCCCCGCTCCCCCCGAGACGCCCAGAGACGGCACGCGCCGCGCTAAATTTAAATGGGATGAACTTGTAGCGGGCGGCCGCCGCTGAGGAATGCGAACGGCATAAAACGTTAATCATACATTTGTGACAGATACACTTTGGAATATGTCGTCTGCTCATCTTGAAAGAATTGGCCATTGAACTTTGCTTTGTGACGCTCCACACGAAGATCTGTCATTTCCTTTGCCCCTTCTAACATATAGTTCAATGTGCTACATTTCTAATTTTAACGTTCCATAAAATAAGCGCTATTACTGAACTGCTTTCGCTAATTATCCCCAAAAGGGAAAGGAAAATGCAAAGTCGACAATGTACGTATAGACAAAGAGCCGTCTAAATTCCCCTGTCTGAAGACACAATTGCCTACGGGGTATAAATAGGCCGGGGGCATTTAATGAGCACATAAACCGAGAGTGGCAAAGGTAGAGACCCGAGAGACAACCCCGTTGCCATGGTTACTACTGGATATACAACGACGTCTTCAATGGAATCGTACTCAAGTAATTTTCAGGTGGATATCGTTGCTTATGAAGCTATAAAAAGGTGTTGCGTTCTTGAAACGTCGTTGTTAGGCAACGTTAATATGAGTAGTTAGTCTTCTGGATGCGGCGTCTCGCGAGAGTTTTTGCCGAGAGGCGCGCAGTCAATAAGTCGGTCGCTGATGAGAGGCGGCATGCGATGGGACGCGCACGTGTTGCTTTTTTGTTGTGGCTATTATGCTGTCAGACTCCAAAACTACGCTATTGTCTGGACAGTGATTGCCAAGAGTGCTTACGCAAACATCATTCATATTGGGAAACACCTTCCAAATTTCTTATGTGATTCGTAAAAATCTGTTGTTTTCATTAATTAGTCATGATCAGAAATTTTGGGCGTATCAACATGTTTTTCTTTTTTTTTCTAATATACCTGCCGTTATTATGATTAGTATATAATCAGTATGCACGCCTTGTGTACCTACGCAATCGATTTTGACAGCCGATTAGCGTTTTTCACAATTGGCGGGCATTGGCGAGGCAGCGGCTAAGCTTGCAATTAAAAGCAAGTCAACAATTGCACGTTACCAATGGATAATTGAAGGTATCATAACGTCTTTACATAAGTTCATTAGAGCGGGTGGTAATCGGATACAAAGTGGACGTTTACTGTCGCGTGCAGCGTTTGTGATTTATGTACGTCTGAGTTATCTGCGTGAGACTTCCACTAGACATGTCACGTTACTCAAGTAAATTCCTACATAATTATAATGCGAAAGAAACACTGTCTATCTGCATGCCCTCTCTTTTCTAACCTAACCTAAACCGATTTTAATGATATTTGGTACAGAGATAGTTTCAATCCTAGGGCATAGAATAGTTTATATCCCGGAAAATTGCATAGTTCCCGCGGGATAGCGATAAGCGAAATAGCGATAAGCGAACCGCTAGTTCAAAAAAAGTCTTACTCCGTTGCGCTTTTTTAATTTTTGTGCTGACTATTTTACAGTCTTGTCCTCGCCTTCAGACCAAGCAAAAAAGCCTAGTTGTCTGTTACGGCCGCTAGTTTTACGTTACAAGTTATAAATAAACATTGATGAAAACTGCTAGCTCTGACGTCACGCGGAACGTGACACTTTTTCGTGCGTGCCACCGGTGTTCATCGATTTATAAGACGTTATCACGTCAAAAGTCAAGACTGAGTTTTGTGAACGGTAAAGGGGACCGATGCCGGTTCGAACAACGCCTTTCGGTGCGCATACAGTAAAGTTGCACTCACACACTAGCCGCCAAACTTCGCCTAGCAAACTAGTTGAGCTTCGCACACGTGCACAAGACACGGCGTAGTTTACACCAGCTTCACATTGCTGTTCGCTGAGCTCCGTTTTGACTTTTTTTTTGGTTTGAGGAATAATTTAATGTGCCATGCCGTCAAGATTTATTAAGTACTGGGGCCTTACCATGATGTCTGACGTCTTAATGCGATTCAGTTTAGGTTCGCTCGCTGTCAGATTCATATTAAAAAGTGACAGCTAAAACTTGAACTGAGTCGGAATTAGGATTTTATGGTAAAGCCCCGGATTTCAAACACAGCATCATTTTGCAAAGGATAGAACTAAGTAATTTCGTCTTACCGTACATGACAACCAACTGAAAAGTCTAACAACCAAATATTAGCCTAAGTTCTCTCTTGAATAGTCCCAACTTAGTCATTATTCATTATGGCTAAGTAAGGTAAGTTACTTACTCAAAATTTTCTTTCTTTCCACTCGACCACAATTATTATCATTTCGCAATAGCTACGTTGTAAGGTAAACATTGCGTTGAATATTCATTGCGTCTTATTGAATATGTCAGTTTGCGTAGTGTGGCTTGTGGCGTGGCGTAGTGTGGCGTGGAGAGACAAAGCGTGATATCACCGCGGGCCGGTTGACGCAAGGCGCTGTAAATCGCGCGGGGGCGGGGCCAATCGATACAGCGCGCGATAGCCCGTTCTGTGATTTACCTTCCAAATAATAAAGCAACGCATCCAAGAATCGAATGCTGCTATCGATTATTAATTTCATAATTAACTCCGTAAGATTATAGGTAGGAGATAATAGACGTTTTAAGTCGTCGACCTTTGGAGAATGATGGGCTTTTAAGAGTTGCGGTATCCGAAAAAGTGCCGAAGAAGCGTACTCGTAGGGTCGCAGCCGGCCGGCGTCATGCTGCCTACACACGACGGAAACGCTTCGCTCATGCATTATTCAAAAGCGAAGGCAAATACAAATAAATAGGCACGAAATAAATACAAACAGGCTGAATGGAGCCACGGCGGTGGGCGGGGCCGCGCGACATAAATATCGGCTGCGCTGTCATAAGAGCGGAGGATATCTGGCCAGCTATTTTGGACTCACGGGTTCGGCCGGCATCGAAGGCGACTTCTCACTCATAACTAATAGCAGTAAATGCGCACTAAATCGTTTTCGATTTCACGTGCTATCGAACAAATTGATACCTGACCCATTGGAACTTTTTGGCAGTAAATGTCATAGTGTCGCTACATTGAAATGAGAAGGAAAATCATTATGTCGTTTACTGTATCAACGTTCTACGGTGGATCAGGAATCAATTTGTTTGATAGTACATTAACTTGCGTTGAGGATTGAAATTCCATTTATTGACTATATGTACTTGTTTTAATGACGCCTGTTTAAATTTTGATGATATTATTATTAATGTTCCCTAAAACTTCGAACGAAAAACGGCAAATCATAGCTGTACTAATTGTACTATTCTAATAATTCCTATGATCTTGTATATCCTACCTATGATTACGAAATAAATGTATTTGTATTTGTATTTGCTTATTACAGACTCCTTGTCACCTTGTCCACTAACGAACTTTGAGTCAATAAAAAAGGTGTCAAAGACACACACACATAGACAAGACAAGAAGAAGAAAGAAAAAAAAAAAAAAAGAAGAAGAAAAAGAAGAAGGGTGACATTTATTTAAAACGTAAATAAAATCCCATGCCCGCGTAGCGGACATTGCTGTTGGCCGAGCCTTCGTTTGCAAAGAATTAGTTTATCGTTATCCTGCGGGAACTACGTAGTTTTTCGGAATAAAAGGTGTAAATTTAATAAAAAATGTTGAGAAAAGAAATAGTTTTGCTTAAATTATTAATATTTTTTTTGTAAACGTAAAGCCTTTACTTTTTTGTACAATACTTACTAGGTTTAAAATGGTTTTAGTACCTACGATGTCTATTAAAACATAATCCACTATTTTATAAACCAATTAATAAAAAAAGTTTATTTCGTTTGAATAAATAAATGAAAGTTAACTTGTTTGATTAAGTGGGGTATGCCTACCTATCATTTTAAATAATATAAATCTATCATTAATAATAATAATTTTACTATACGTATATAGGTATCTAGTAGGTACTTACTTAGCCTACTTGCTATTTTTATTAAGTTACTAACTGTAGACCCAGAGCTGGCTAAATAAATAAAATACCAAAATATATTCTGGCAAAGTTTCACTCTTCCGGAATACTTCAAGAACTTTTTGTTCTTTTGACTGTCGATACAATATTCAAGCGCGACGTCGCGTGACTATGACTGTCCTTTAATAATTCAGAGTTGAGATTGAAGAATTACAATACCTTTGTACATTTATTATTTGAGACGTTGAGCATTTTTTCTCTCTTTAAAAAGATAAGTAAAAACAAAAGGTGTCGTTGTGACAGATGAAAAGTATTTTAACTCTTATTTCGTGTTTTGTTTAAATACATAGTGTATTTAAATACAAACCTATTTAGTGAAAACAAATGCTTGACAGGGCATAAAAAGTTTTTACATAAATCATGATCATGACATGAAACAGAACGGTCAATATTTTCTCGGGAGTCATTCATTTTCATCACCATCATAGTAAACTTTGCGTTGTACGGTCGACTATATAAAACCGAATCGTATACCCCCTGTGTAACCTTCTCTCATAAAATTTCGCAATCAACACACAATTCGGTTTCTCTCAATGTACATAGCTTTATTAAAAAGTAGGTGTGAGCTAGAATGTAAGTAATATTTATCCGAAACATAAAAATAACTTCAATAAGTTTTATGGCAATCACTTCCACTCTTCAAGTGACACGACATTACGCTTTTGAGTCCGTATCACTTCCAGCTAGATACTCGTAATCCTAAAAAGCAAGTACACTAACAATTACCCATTTACTACAGCTGCATCGGGTGATACGTGCCCAACAAGGTTGCATTATGTATGCAATATTTATCTTCCCGCGCATGCGCCCGCTGCGCCCGCGACGCTCCTCAGCTCCGCACTCGCCTTAAATTACGTGCAATTTATTGCCGAAGGGCCACATTAACTCAACATATAATAATTTACAAACAATTATTTCATTAATTTTTTACAAGCTGTGTCACAAAATTCCATTCAACATAGGCTCGCGGATCGGACGTCATGAATACCAAGTACAAGGTACACGGAGCGAGGACGTGATGGTCTTTACCTAAATGGGGTTCATTCCAAACGAGGACTTTAGTGGCCGGTCTTCAGAACTGCACACAGAGTTTGAAAAAGCCAACTATAACGGCCACTATTAAAATAAATGCAGCTCCCGCGAACTATTAAAGTGAAACATTCAAACGCGTCTGTCGTTATTATTGTCAGGTAATTTGCGGAACATAAAATTTTAATTGAAACCTCGCTTCAATTTTGCCGCAGCGTCGCCACTTGTCCGCTGCTCGTAAATTGCGCGAATCGCCATAAATTGCACAAAATCACCAATTACAAGGATAATGTTGGGCTGGGTCCTGCGCTGGCGCACGTCTCCGCTCACCCGCTGCGCCGCACCGTGCCGCAGCGTGCCAAAACAAAATCAACTTCATCTAATTTAACCTGCTTTACTCGTGTTTTAACTATGTAATAGCACTGGGCTCTTGTGCACCATTAAGTGATAACGACGTGAGCGGGAACACATCCTGGAACAATTTCGTATATAATGTACGTAATTAAGGGATTACTGTGCTCGTACTTTGCGTAATCTTGGTTATTTTCAGACCTATAGCATCGTTTATACGACATTGATGTAAAAAAAATATATGAAAGCGACGACACAAAATGTATGAAGTACTGAAACAAAAACCGATATTGGAATCTCAGACCAACGATAATGTAAAGACAGAGATCTGCGAAATGCAAAGCTAGGCTGGGTTAAATTACGTCTCACCGCCATATGCATACAATTGCACCTACACAGGTGCAATTAAACTTCGTTGAACAAACTTGAGATACGGCCGAGGCGAGGCGTTAGTAGTTTAAGCCAGCCTCACTTTGCTTTTCGCCAAACTTTGTCTTAACTTTTTATTTGATCTGAGACTAGTATTTTTTACGTATATCAATGAAATCAAAGAATTTATAAATAAAAGAGAATTCCTTGCTCGATGTCACGTCTTCCCGGCAATGGATATCGTGGGAAATGAAATTTGTATTGCAGCATAGAAAATTCCAGGGCTAAAAGTGTGGGAATTGCTATAAAATGCGCTAAATAACCAAAAATTATAGTTACTTATAGGTACGCTTCACATTACACTAAAGCAATAATAGTTTTCTAAGTATTACTGTTTCATAATAAATAGTTTATCATTTAGGTTCCAGCACTAACTAGTCTAAGTAGTCTTTACAAAATAAAGTATACCTACTTTATTTAGTCCAGAAAAACAAACACAAAAAGAGTCGATACTTCGCGTTCATAATTGATAGTAAAATATTGTATTGTTTCTTTCAATGTCTCATATACTCAAAGATTGATGTCCGTACCACACCTTCATTTAAATTGACGGCAATCCAAAGGTGCTTCTCCTTGCAAACTCGCAAGCAGGCAGTGTTGCAAGTTGCAACTCCAAAAGATCCAAGTTACTCATTTTTTGGCATACTGATTCATGTTACGTTTTTCTGTAATTAAAATTTTAAAAATTGACGAAAACGTCAGTAAAATTAACTACCCACTGATTGAAACATGCAATTTTGTTGCTACGACCGAGTAAAAAGCCGCCATTTCTACTTTGTCGCTAAATTGGCAACACTGCACGCTAGTTGATGCTGGGTTAAATTTGGAGCGTGATGGTGCTGCAGATCGGGTGCGCACGCGGCGACGGCATAATTGACAGCTCACGAGCTTGCCATTACAGACCGGCTTGACTGGGGTCCTCAACGTCATGGCAACACAGCATGTATGACTAACCAAATAGAAAATTAAGACCTTGATATTACCAAATTTGAAAAGCACTTGGTGGTTATCTTGGCTCTACTTTTTCTAAAAAAACAAAAATGATTTTTTATAAAGTCATAAGCTTTGCTTTGCCTGTCCATAACTCACATGTTTATTAAAGTTTTGTCAAAGTAAGGGAAGCGTCAAAGTTTTCTATACAAAATTAAAAGCAGTAAGATTTTTTCGCTAAATTTTTCGATGACCGTTGAACATAAATGTTTCATTAGTATTCTAAAGTAATCGTTACCAATAAAAAGAATTTTCTCATGCAAAATCCATTGGCTACCTATTAGACATGCATTAGGCAATAAAGGCTAGTCGCTTACTAGACACTGCCTGCAGGTAATATAATATTCATATGCAGACATATAAGTCGTGCCACGTTAAGGTTAACGACCGATTTGACCGCGGTCTTAATCCATGACTTTAAATATATAATGACACCAATTTAGTCTTAAAATTTTAGCACGAAAATCTCATCAAGCCACGCAGGATTGTCCTTTACGAAACACGAGGTCCTCGAGGATTGCCCGAATAAAGGCGGTGTTATTATGTTGGTAAAACAAAATTCCACGTAATAGCCTCATTATGTGGCGAAAATTGTTCGAGAGATTTTTTGTGCGGTAATATAAATGTATTTGTAATAGCTTTTAGAAATATTGCGAAGCGGGTCAGGAGTGGGACGCCGGTCTGATTAACGAAAGCTGCTTTATTTTCCACCTTTGATAATGTTGTAGGGGCGGCGCAGACAGAGATGTATCTAGTACTTTTACTAACTTACCTATTATTTGTGACGTTTTCGGGGTAGAGATACATTTTTATCTCGAATAGTAGTTGTGCTGAGCTGCTTTTCATTGTTTTTTACTAAGCCAAGTGACAACAACCCAACTGTCGCCCTTTCTATGAGAACTTTAAAATCAAAAAGCAACACTCAAGTCATAATCAATACACAAATCCCTTCTACCTCACAGTATTTAACATTGTGATTCCGTGAATACATAAAAGCATCTGAATGTGTCTTGAATGAGATTATAATTAAACAGCGTATATTGAAGCTATTTGTTTAAATGGTTTTAGGAAAATTAATTAAGATAAAACATCACCGAACGCAGCCTTAAACGTCCAGTGTGCGGCGTGGGAAACGACCCCGTAGCCAGCGGCCTCTATTACGTCATTATTTTCTATATTAGATTCTACACTAAATTGGAGATTAATAGTAAATCGATATGGTTAATGATGCTATCAAATTATGAGACGGTTTATCGAAATAAATCTACTTGTAGTAGGTTGAGTTTCAACAGTTTTTTTGTTATCGTTTTTGCTGCGCCATTGCCAATTTTCCTCCACGAAGATTCATTGGTAAAATGGAGCTTCAAATCCGTGCAACCTCAAGACTCAGGCTAACATTACGTATACATTGATTTATTTTCCAAATAATTCAAGTTTTTCTAAGATATTTTAATTTCGGTATAAAAATAACTTGAAATTTTAGAAAGACCAAACAAGTCGTATTTTAACACAGACACAGCACTTTTTAAAGCACGGTGGTCATCATCAAATGATTAAGCCTCATTAACCTTTCCAAAATATCCAATCAATATGATTACGCGCATAAATCGGTTAGCGTCAATTGGTCGTAATAAACTGAATGTTAATGAATCGTTGTGAGATGTGTCATAAAACGAGCCACTGGTTCGTCGCGGCGCCGCGGGGGGCCGAGGGGAGGCCTAATTGATTTGTGCCCCAGGCCACAATCAAAACAGATCGTATTTTATAAGACGTATCCTCACTGAGGGCGAGGGTGCGCGGAAGTCGACAACCGTGCTGTATTGGGTGCAGCGAGTGACAGGAGGGACCGCGTTGCGGTTCGATTCTAGTAGAAGTTTTCATCTTTACTTTTGAAGATGTAACCCCTTAGGGTGCGACCACACCGCCGCTTAAAAAACGGTGACGTTACGGAATCGCGACAAAATATATGAAGAAAAAGAAACGGTGAGAAAACGTGACGCATACGACACGTCACTGCGTATACGCAGCGATTTGGTCGCACCCTTATTCCTAAATTTTAGTTAAACTTATTTTAACGTACCATGTTTGTAGAAAGTTACATGTCACTCTGGCGAATCATCTTTGACACACACAGACAAAACATGAATTTTGCTTTATGTAGAGTTTCGAAACTTTTTATGAATGGGGTAAGTGTAAAATCTAAAATTTACTTTTTTTATTCTTCGTGGCGAATATCGATTCTTCCCCTCACTATTATAAAAATCTACCCTCCTTTCCTACACAATTCTCTTCCAATTTCCTACGGCCAACCGGGGGTAGAAATAAAAACAGCACTGTCGCCTAAAGTACTAATGCGCGTTGGGTCGAGCTCCCCGCTCCTTTCGACGTTTTCTAAGGTTTTTAACGCGATAAACCCTCAACGATACACCCTGGGGTGGAAGAAACAAGAAGCGAAGCCTGCGTCCATCAAGATCTAGCACGCGAGGGATATTTTTCGAACCAGGTCAGCCTCCTTCATTTCCTTCTCTTTTTCGCCACTTCGTTTACAAACGAATAAGAAAATGTTTCAAAAATCATATACCTACCACTTAAGAAAAAGCATAGATAAAGCTAAAGAGTAATAAACTGTAAGATTATTAATGGATAGAAAAACGAAGGACCATGCGGCATTTTAATCACCATTCAGCATTGCATTATCGTCTTATGTGTAGGGTGGTTCTCTTTCTTTTTACTGTCTTCTATAGTTCCTTTTTTTCCTTTTGGTGTTTCAACGCAACGTACCTAGTATATTTCCTCTGCCCTCACTCAGACAGAAAATTAAAAAGAACCCCATATAAATCGCAAAGTGAAGCTACCAAATTTGCACCCGCGCTCTGTTGCAACTTCTAATGTGCTCAGTGATCAAACACAAGAAAATCAAATGATCATTTGATAAATGGGCCCCAGGGGAGCCCCGCTTTGTCGCGCTCGTAATGCGGTCAATTCGCGAACCTACCCATGAGAGTGCCATGGGAAGTTATTTATTTACCCTCATACTTTAATCTGGATTTTGTTGGGATGAGCTATTATGGGGCAAGTTATTTTTAATTAAAACTTGGTCATCTCATATTATCTAAGAAGAAGTACCTACACGAAACTTTAAGCATAGGGTTTGCGATAGCTCTTTCTACTATACTTATTTTCAGTAGATTTCACAATATTAGCGAACTTTTTCAGTTGATTCTTTTATTTGTGGGGCCCTTGAATGTTTGAGAGGCCATATCATGATTATACCTACCTTTATAGATATTGTTTCTTTGTAGCACAACGGACCAAAACTCGATCGGCATTGCAGTAGGTGTACCTAGTCACAGTGCGTGATTCCAAAAGTAAACTTTTAAAATAACGGACCGTGTAGTTTCAGTCAGATCAGGCGACTGTGACATTAATCACAATGCCCGTTCCGATGCAACGTCGAGGGAGAGCTCTTACGTAATAAATCTTTCTGGCAACTGCAATGCAGTTCGGCGGTGCTGTCTGCGAATGACCGAATCAAATTAACACGATGATATCGTCAACATAGAACAACAAATTTAAACTGTCGATTTGGTTGGGTTAGGTTTTTGTTGGAAATGGAAAGAAGGAAGGAAAGTCTGATGTTGTTAGGTAGTCTAAAGCATTAAGTACAATTATAATTTCGTTCGAAAGTGGTTATAATCTTACTGCAGAACTAAGTATGCTTAAAATTTAATTTTAAACCAGCTGACAAATTAATATGAGCGGTGATTTTCTTCTCCTTTACCTATTCTGAAAAAAATGAGCACCTTCAAACGCGAATGCTACTTTCAAAAATCAGTCCCAGCCCCTGAGCCAGCCGGGCCAACGCCATACAATGAATACTGAAGTCAAAAATACTCAGGTCCGGAGAATGACACCATCCAAAATATTGACGTAAAAGTTAACGCGACCCATTTTTTAACGTAGCGGTTTAAGGTAAACCTTAATTTAAAGTGGCACGTGACTCGGCTTTGCTTGAACTGAATGCCTGTAAAGCCGAGCCCGTATGACGTTAACATAGGCATGTTACATTTCTGTCGGAGCGCCTCGCGTCTCGGCGCGGCCGGCACGCGCGCGGTATGCGTCCTGCGCCCACGCGGCATTGTATGCAAATAGCAGGTCGCAGGTCGCCATTGGCGGTGCAGACCGGCCCTTCCCACTCTTCTTTTTGGAAAGTCCATTGCTCTGCCACGGTTCATTTTATTGGTAAAATAAAATAAAACCTTTATTTACAGTCGATTGTTTGTATTTTAATCGCATTAAAATATTTTGAGTTGAATATTTGCTATTTTTTTTATTGGAAATAAAGTTTCGACTGCAATATATAAGTAGCTTTAACCGATGAAAGCTCAACTTTATACATTTGGAATAGCTTTAACTTTCTTTTCTTGAAAGAGGAGATGTCTAGAGAGGAGATTGTACTTATAATCGTATCTGTACCTTGAAACCGTTCAAACTTTCAACAGATACATAATAACAGATGACCGATTTTTAAAATCTCAACCAAAAATGGTAGTAGTATTATATTCGAATGTAGTAAAAATCTGTGCATTGCGACAAAATTACCGCTTGTAAAATTTCAACGGCTGACAAAATGTTTTAGAGCTTTAATTTTCTACTAAATACTCTACTCGTTTTACAAATTCAAAACGATTTTTTACCAGTTTCGAGCGGTATTTTCACAGATTTGATTTCAAACATCGAACCATAAGCTCGTGTACTCAAGAGAAAGTGTCGCGTTGATCACCTTGCCTGTTACAGACAAAACAAGAACACTTGTGTCACGTACATCTCTAAGCACCTATTTAGAGCCCACCATGTGTGCAGGTACGTATGAATGGTTCGGAATTCCGCCGAATCATGGCGGGAAGGCCATTGTGACCAAATCTCGACAACGACAAGCCTGTGTCACGACATGAGCCTAATTGTGAATGAATGGGGGTCAGAGATCGACACGCTTCAGCATCGATAGTAATACCTATCTACCCATTTCCTGTTATGAATATCAACGTGAAACTTTTTTGACTAGGTAACGTATTGCGTATCGATAACGCCCCCTATAATTTCTATGTCGTTTGTCTTTTATTTTCTAGCAAACGCGGCTCAACCTTTTCCTTCGTAAAACTTTTCTTAGTTATCCGTTTTGTCATTAGACTATACATGACATTAGGAAAACAATCAGGTGCATTTATAAAAAAAATTGGCCTTAATTTTGTAGCTATGGCTATATATTCCGAACAAACAAAAGAAAACGTTACATATATGAATTTTAAGTAGGTAGTTTCTATTCTCTAAATTATTTAAATAGGAGGGACAATTAGGAGGCGGCGATGCGACCGCAGATAGGGCCCTCATGTAATTAACCTCGGTTTTTTACAACTTGTCTTGTCCACTCGAGTTTTCGACATTTTAACGGTTACTAACACAATAGGGGAACCTAGTTCAACTACCGTTTACGACTGATAGCTGTTAAATTAATACTAACGTGAAAATGTTCAACCATGCACGTCTCAAAATGATTGTGACACTTTTGATACGAAAAATCTATGATTCTGTCCGTTAACATTCATGAATATTACTTTAACATACATTCTAACCCAACGAAGAAGCAAGCATAAACTATCTAAATTTTTAGAATAAGTTTAGGGTGTATAATCTAACTGCCATATCATCTAATAATATTGTATAGGTATTTTATTTCACAACAATGACTTCAAATTATCTTTATTCTAACTTCTTTCACTCAGCTTGAGAGTGTTCATATCAGACGATGAGCTAATCCAAAGTAAGCCGCAGATAGAGCCAAGGTACCTACCCGCGGACGCGTCCTGGCCGCGTCCAGAAATTTACTGTCCATAATTACAGGGTTGCCTCACTTAATTGCAGTGGCCGCTCGTCCCGCCGTCGCTGCCCGCTTTTTTTGACTAAATAAAAATTGACTAATATTCCTAATAAATAATGAACTCTCCATTCTCAGAGCTTCAAAGGGATTACGGTGTAGATTTTGGCCGATTAAAGTGAAGGCTAATCGAACGGCCGGTGCACTCCAAGTGCGGGTAAATAATGTAGAAAAACTGTTGAGTAACTAAATTACAGATTAGATGGTAGATAATTTTCACACAAAATGTAAGTCAATAGTTAGGTACCTATAAAGTAATCCATCAAGTTCTTTTTAAATCGCGCGATTGCCACCTAATCATTTTAAATTGCAAAAGAATAAATTTAATATGAATAAATTTCCCTTATCGCATTAGCGGTCGGAGATTCATCCAGCGAATGCACCGAAAGCATCGGGAACGAATTTTAGTAAATATATCATAATTTAGGGAACGAGGCAAAAACGCGCACCTCGTTGCATGTTGCTTGAGGCTCTTCTTATAATTGCAGGGTTTCACTCAAAAGCCCTCAATTATAAAATAATAGCAGATGTGGATCATAGTAATAACAATTATTATCACGCTCGCTCGCTATCATTACCGTTGAAATATGGCCGATACGCGGTGTATGCAAACTTCGGAATTCCGCGCTGGCCCTCGGACCGACTGCGCTCCCCGGTAAACGCTAGTCTTCCTTGCACTTTCGGCAAAGATTTCTCTGATTTAGTCAAATAAAAACAAGTTTGTTTCAAGTTAAGTGTGGACAGGCTTAGTCAAATAATATAGACTTAGAACAGATAAATTAACACGCTTGTAATTGTTAAAAATTAAAAGACTTTGTTCATGTCATGATTTAGCACTGATTCCAATTTGAATGCTGAACTTGAATTCGTTTCTCTGCATGGAAATCGTTTTGAAGAAACGTCATTTTGTGTCATATGTTGTAGCATGGTAAATAGTAATAGCCAACAGTTCGCATTAGCACAGATACATTCAAAAACAAACTATAATCACACGAACGAATGTATTATTCTAATCTAACTTAATAACGTTAACTTGTAATACGCCAATTATTCAAATTCTCGAACAAGTGGCCCGCCCCGCCTCTTTGCAGTCGCAATCTTAATAAAGACTTCCTAGATGCACTACAAAGGTATTTTATTTACTTTTATGAAATATGGTTCGGCGCGTGTAATTTTAATTAAAGATAGCGTTTAATTAAAGTTAATCGTTGAACAGTTACAGCGAGATGAGATCATGTCGACTGCGCTGAATGGGCTCGTTTTAAAATAATTGCATTCTTCCGACGATATTGACTCGCTCTCGTACGTGTCGCTCGCTTTTGAAACTTTCTCATGGGCTTTTTATAATTATTAATATTAAGATACATGGGTCATTCACAGATTTGTAGTCGAATTATAACCGACAATGAACCAATCCGTGGTCAATACATAGTTGGGTTTCCACTCGAGCTCATCATGAGAAAGAACCACACGGATTGGTTCGAAATATGTGGAACAAACCATAACTCGGCTACAAATAAAAAGGTATGTCTGTATCTCTTGCTGGCATTATAATTTATTTCAATTATTAGTGATTTTAGATTACCTATTTTGTTTTTGAAAACCTTGACCGCTGCTAGCTGTCTCATACAGCGACTGCAATCAAATCGCGCGCGTACTGTACGAGTGTGTAGGAACTGACGCAGTACCGATCAAGGCAGCGTCAGCCAGAACCTCTACTGTAAGTTTATCTCGGAACGTGGAAACATCTGAATTACTATGAGCAAATCGGTAAAGCCACTAGCGATATGTAATGGTAACAAACTTAGGCTCAAGAGTAAATTTTTGACAAGGAAAACTTTTAAGTCACATTCACTTTAACGTCTGAATCCTACTAATCTAATCTAACTAATATTATAAATGCGAAAGTATGGATGGATGAATGGATGGATGTTTGTTTGTTACTCAATCACGCCAGAACGGCCCAACGGGTCTGGATGAAATTCGGCACATAGATAGAGAAAAGTTTGGAATAGCACATAGGCTACTTTTTATCCCGGAAAATTGCGTAGTTCCCGCGGGTTAGCGATAAACGAATTCTGTGCAGACGAAGTCGCTGGGAACAGCTAGTAATATAATAAATGCGAAAGTTTGTGAGTGAGGATGGATGGATGGATCTGATAATGTGTGACGTTTGATCCGTCTTCACGTTGCAACGACTGGACGGATTTGGATAACATTTGGATGGAAGGTATACCCTAGATTAACACATAGGCTACTATATCCCGGAAAATTGCATAGTTCCCGCGGGATAGCGATAATCATGTCAAAGGTCAGTTCTTCAATCTAATTATACGCGGACAAAGTCGCAGGCAGAAGGCTAGTTACTAATACAATATTGGGCTAATTGGCAGCAATACTAGCGAGAAAAAAAAGTTTAATAGTAATTCATAATTTAAACACAAACTGACTGAAAACTTAAGCCCCGTTTCGACATGTAAGAAAAATCCTGGTAGTTTAATTATTTACACTACATTGCCGTGACACGAAAGTCGCAGACACTGTCCCGCAATGTAAGGCGAGTTTATCTTTTTTGCAAATCTAAACTGGGCTTTATACTTAGCTCACTGGTGGGTCACAGTAAGTAGAGCGGTCTATTCCCGAGACCGCGGGCGCGCTATCGCCATTACCCCGGCAGCCAGCCGATTAATCATTGCTTCTCTACCGGATAATTCGGCGGTTGATTTACTGAAAAACAACATGTTATTACGGGATAAATCTCTATCTAGAAAAGCTAAGAAGGCCTAAGCGCGCCCCTGATTTATGGTGCCACCAGCCATCGGCAACTTGCATTTGATTTGTGTTTCACGTTAAACTGTTCATCTTTAGTTGAATTTTAATGAATGGCTACAAAATTATAAGCTGCAGTCTCTAATTATAGTTTGTAGCATCATTGACTATTTCTTTTAGATCTGTAAATTGGGATATATGGTTTTAAATCTTATAAATATACGTTTCAGTACACGCTATGATTAATCTAGACACTTTCGTAACAAAATAAATACATTTGGTGTTTTATATATTCCATGTTTTATTTATCGTTTTTTTAACACATCATTTTCTTGGTCTTGTTTTGGTTTAGCAAGCTTTTAATTCGAAACATAAACCGTTGCCGTAGTAGATATAAGCCATGCCAAGCTATGCTTATGGTTGTCTAATTCGGACGCACATCGCACGCGAGCGCAGCATAAGGCTGCGTTCATATATCCGCCATGCCCAGCGACTTACCCTTTGGTATTGGCGTGGTCGTAACGTAATGCGCGCGCGCAGATAATATCTTGATTTATTGCGGCTATCAACCCCCCGTCGCCCCTCGCCTCACCGTCGTATTCGTCCTCTTTAAACGTCCTAAACTCACCTTTACATGCCCGACAAGTATCTTTCCCATACTTGGAAATCGATTTTTACTTTAAGGTATTGTTGGAATTATATACGAAACGAATTAAGGTCGGTAGAGTTAATTTTCACTAGAAATAGATGAAAACTATGATAAGATATAAAACTTTTCACTTAACAAGAACGTAATTTGATGACTTTACCAGACGTAATAAAATAGGAATAGCAGTTAATAATTTACTAAAATTGTTGTAATAAAATTGATTAAAACCGTATGGGAATTAATATCTAAGTCGATTACTGCCGCAAACACAACCCTGTAATGGTTGCAATCTCCAACTCCGATGTTGAACGTATTTTATAATTAATACATGGGTCGGTTACGATATGGGACTATAATGTTTAATAATTAATAAATCTATCGCTGGGCCATCTCAGGCATTTGGAGGCGTAGTCCGTTGCGGTAAATTAATAAAGTCTTCCGAGTGCGCACGGTTTAATAGCCGCTAATTTTATCTCGACGACGCGGCATCTCCGGCACTCTCCACCGCGACGCGCTGTCTATCTTACACTCATATATTATACGTAAGTTCCAATAGGTACAAGTGAAATTTTGTCTTGTATTTACGGTCTTGTTCACGTTAATTAAGACGAAATTTCTCTCATCAAGAATAGGCTCGAGTTATATGATTTACGAATTCTATAAACAAATTTCTCATGTTTGGTTATGTGAGTTCTTAATAATTCAATTTATTTTTTCGGGCAGTAACCGCTATTACATGTTTAATGGTTCAGTTTATCTTTCCCTTATACATCGGTAGAATTAATCACGAGCGCAGATCGACTCGCCGGCACATCGGACACGTTTATGAAGTGTATCTTATAAGGCTCGGCCGGTTTGTCACTGTCTCAGTCCACTATGGAACGTCAAGTCGTTCCACCTACAACATTGAATTAAAACTAAGCTATTAGTAAAAAGTTTATTAATGATTGCTCTTCAATTTAATATACCTGTTCGGAAAGAAGTTTGACATTCTTTATTGAAGACACGGGCAATAATCAGATTTAACGCCTATTTAACTCAATGGCCTCCTTAAGCATGGCATATATACCTGAGTATTCAATAAATATGAGACTCACTCATAAAATGTAGCGCAAAGCATCGCGCGGCATCCATCACAAAAAATGCGGAGTGGAAGCTTCGACAAGCTCACAAAAGCTCGTAAAAGCTCTCGACTATTATGTAGTTATTGTTACAGGGTGGAAACACCATTATTACACGGGTTGGCTGGTTTATTTTGTTGTTTGGCACGTCGCTGCGCTCGCCGCTGCCAGTTGCCACGGCGCACACACTCGCGGCTCGAGTGCAGCCAGGCACCGACACGCGAGCGATCCTACATGCACTTTATGTGCATGCTCGATTTTATTGCTAGTGCCTATGTCTTATCTACCCCGCTCACTTTCAAGCTTTTCTACAAAGCGCTCCTTGAACTTTTGTATATTAGACAAGTCGACACTTACGATGGGGTATTACCATTTTGTTAGTGTGCACAGCAAAATTCTATGAATAACATTCGCAAATGTACTTCAAGTTTACGCAATAAGTATTACTTAGTTCTCGCTCCAATAATCTCAAGTTTCTGTGTGAAAAATTCAACAAAACGTTGGAATGTTTCACAACACAATTGCTCTTAACTCTTAATCCTATTATGCTTGTAAACACTCGGGTTGACATTTCAATATCCGTCAAGTGAACATCACTAGACGACACCTCATTGTCTGCGGCTCTGTTCGGTTCCGTTCGCCGTTCAGATGGATATCTTTATTCCGGGATCACAAGAGATTTTGCATAGGAAACGGTCGTCAAATATCCAACCATTGACAAAGACATGAATGGAGCTCAGCGAAATCCATGCCAACAATACGCCTATGTGATCACACGTGTTTTGAATGAATTTTGGACGTTTTGGTAGCCGTGCGTAAGCATATCAGAAGAGATTATCTTCACCCTGATGAAATCAAATGGCAAATCACAATATTTTGTATTGATTTATTCTTCAAATATGACATAATGTAGATCGTTGATAATATTGAAGATGTAGCTATTCAAAGTGCAGTTCAATGCATTTCAAAGTAATAATGTACTTGCAGATTTAAATTAAAATTTGTTTTATTTCATTTGAAATTTCAATAAATACTTAACTTAAAAACTACCGTTACCTATTTTGTAATGTACCTACCTATTTAACACTTTTTTTGCAGACGGAATTGAAACTTGAAACCGTCTCATAATCCGTTGAAGGCAGGTAGGTCTTTAAATGCAGTGAAGGTTGGTGTAGAATTGCAACCGGAATCGTACCCTTTTTAAAAGTGTACCTAGTAGATATCTAGTACGTTGTACAATAGGACAAACTTGGCAAACCGCTATTAAGTATTGGTTTAAAAAACAAAAAATACGTAATTTGCCAAAATTACACAAAACAAATATAAATATTTTAACTTTAACTAGACAGAATTAAATGTAACCGGCACAGCTTTTGAAATGAATGATGAGTTATTTCGTTCAAAATGTGTTGTTACAAATAGCACGAAATTATAGAACTATATAGATATTTTATTCTAGGTAAGTGGGACATTTACTTATTAATAATTATTATTTAAAGTCAAAACCACAAAGAAAAACCTGATTGATTGTACAGAACAGCTGATCAGTGGCGTCAGTTTTCCGCCAAACAATTTCTTCATTCGTTCAAATGCGATTCAATATATCACGCCCACCTATCTATCTCATTTATAGCGCAATAATTAAAAGAATATAACGAAATAGTTTTTTGTACGGCAGTTGGACCGCGGAGGCGGGCGGAGGGCGGCGCCGCAGCTGCGCGTGCGACGCATTGTGCACGCGCATGCGTACTGAAATACATGAAATTAACGAAATAAAGACGTACTCATGTTTACAAGTATTAAGATTATAAGATAATTTTAAGCACAACCTTTAATCATGTTCAAAAAGCTGAAGAAATGTGAATACGTGGAACACAAAATTCAAGTATGTACTTACATACTTAGGTACAACAAAGTTGTATACCTACTCAGTAACTTTTCACTTTTTAAACTCGTTTAGAAACAGTTAAAAGAGCAATGTCAAGTAAAATGAAATAGAAATATTGTGCTTTACCTGCTTTACATGAGTGTGAAAGGCGATCACATTCGATCTCTGAAACACCCAGCAGTGTTACGCATTCAGTGTTATTTTCCCAAACAACTGTGTCCAGGCAACCCACCGAGCCTTGTTACTCATTGAAAGCTTTGTGAATAAGTGTTAACAGGAACAATAGAGTAACAGTAGTACGAAGGGCAGCGCCGGCGCAGCGTGCGCGAGATTACAATAATTACGAAGCACGCGCGCCGCACCCACGGCGCTGTAATCACTATCATTTGCGCATGTTATTCTATAATCCATACAAAATACCCTCCCTATCGCTGGGGACATCTACGCTTACGCCTTGCTCGATGCTGACTTCGGATTCGGAAATACTCTAGAGTCGTGATTTGTTATTCAAGATGACCCATTGACCGGTATCATGGGTGAATTCATTCAGCGGGCAGAAGAACGGACGAGAATGACGATTTTGGTGTGTGATTAAGTATTGTTGATACAGAGTTTTAAAAAAATTTATCGTCATGAATTTTGCGTCTTATGAAATATCCAACATTACAGAAGCTAAAAGTCAATGAAAAAAGTTTATATGGGTACTTTCAACCATGCTTAATCACTCGACGTTTGTGCGTATTATTTTTATTTCTTCCCGTATTTACCTTTCTATCTCGCTAAGAACATTAGAGACCGCTTACTTCAATAAAAGTATGAAAAGGTTTACCCAAGCAACCAAAACAAAAAAGAAAATGCCATTAGTGCTAGCTGACCTATATAATCTAGAATATCGTCAGCAGTCAAATACATATTTATAGCTCATATTTTTAAGTGAGACTTGCTTGACAATGTTGGCCATAGTTTCTTAAATCACCGCTCGACTAACATTCAGCATAATTTAACTACAGAACCTATTGAAGCAATTTGTATGCAACAAATACAAATGAAAGGCACATCTGTTACAGAACGTGAGTAGATTTCGCGTGATATCAATAGTTAGGAAAGTGTATCCTGTCATACGAGCCGTATCCGCCCCCGCACAGATTGGGGCGAGGTAAAAAATGGACCAATTTTTATAATAGTCGCGGGGAAACGATCCCGATATTCTTTATTATGAACCGGAAACATTTATTACCACAGAAAAAAGTACATTTATTACGCGAGAGCACTATTCGTTAAATTATGGCTGATAATTAGACTTCAACAAGGATTAGACGGCACAAGTACACTATTAACTTTATTGGTACAGGGACAGGATAGTATCTCTATGAGGTCCCTACCGCTCTCTCTGTTTGCTGTTTTTTTTGTTTGGGTTTTGATTATTTCAAGCTAATTTCGAGCCAGTTTAAGTTAGTGGCCGGTAGGCTTATTGTCTAACTCGCTCGCAATCGCCACTGTCGTTATTTTGACAGTTCAAGTATGGGCTGACAATTGGCATCGGAATCAGCAAGCTGTCACATTCATACAAGAACTGTCAAAATGAACACGATGGCGATTGCGAGCGAGTTAGACAATAAGCCTGGCGATCGCCATGAAATTTGATACGCGTGTATAGGGCAAGTACAGTCAGCGACAAGGCTTGCATTGATTTTTATTCAACTATAACTTATTTCAGCTATACCTCTGTGTACTTTCGAAGTAAAAGTCTATACCCTATGCACTAGTCGATTACGTCTCCATACCTTCGTGTGCAGAACAACCACTTTCGATATTTACTCTACAAAAACAATAACATTTCCCCGGGTGTGAAACAATAAATCATGCGCGTTCCACGTGCTTTTCATGATTTATGGCATCGGAGTATTATTCATTTTAATTGCTAGTTTTCCGCCCCAATTCGTGCTCTGAAGGACTTTTTCGTTTCTTTGTAGGTTAAATCCTTTTTGATTCTTATAGTGCGCCGCTTGCTCTAAGACTTCAATTATCTAAAAGGTCCGGTCATTTTTGTTAAATATTTCATACTACAATTTTAACACTACTGAATATTTAATATCGATTGGTTCACAGCGATGAATAGGAAGTTAGCGGATAACATATTTAAATAATGATATTTTAAATGATAGAAAGTTACCTATAGTACCTATTGTTTCAACTTTATCGAAGTATCAGGGACTAATATTTAAAATCATCTAATAAGTTGACAAATAAAAATAAAAATTAATTGAAATACCAAAAATTAAGAAAAAAGTCTTTATTATTATTTGTACCTATTTATTATTGGATACCTCAGCGCGCTAGTCAACCTTACCCTGGGTCAAAACTTTCGGAAAAATTGCATCACCATAGCCTCCGCCCAAGCCGCCCTACCGCGGCGCCGCCCCGCAAGCAAACAGGGGCACGACCGAGACGCACGATGTTCGAGCGAGACGACGTCCGCGCCGCACCAAAACCCGAACCCTGCAATTAGTAGGCGAGATTCGTTCGCCGCATCAATTCGTTAAGATAATTGCTCCGAGGTTTTTCTCCGGATTTTCACTGGGTTTTCGCGTGTGATGTGACACTGAAGCTGATGGGTTGACATGCATTGCGCTTACTATCAGCAGCATGGGGATCACCCCGTGCCTCACAATGGAACTAATCATTATTTCAATGAGGTAATTTTGTTTTCATATTCTTCTGCAGTTAGCTATAAAAGCGATATCATATAAATTTGTGCTATAAATTTTAGCTATATGTTATTCTATATTATTTTGCCTGTTCCATTTGTGCTTTTTTTATTGTTTTTAGTTGGTTTCCTATAAGAATCTTGTTGTTTACTGTTGGCAGAAGACTGACTCGCACGGAAAAAGTAAAACTGTGTGAATAAACATTATTTCAGTGCGCTTAGATAAATAGGTAGGTATTCCGAAATATTTTTTGCTTCTTTTTAATCTATTATAAACTTCCAACATGAAACTACCGTGAGACTCACACATAATTACAACAAACCGGATAACTCACGTATAAAAAGCCGAAAGAATGTTCCGACAATTGTTTCGGACTATTCCGTAGTTCTTTATCAGAAATTGTCGTAATATGCTTTCGGCTTTTTATACGTGAGTTATCCGTTTTGTTGTAATTAATCTATTATAAAGATATAATCTATTATATAGTAAGCTAAAAATAATAATTACTTAATACTTAATTTACATACCTTCATGCTAGACGACTGTGTGTATTTTGTCGTACCAATTTATTACCATCTATTTACTACTATGCCCAGGAAAAACCAACCAAAAGAAGTGTTATTTTTTTTTCTTCAACACGTTTTATCGAATTCGACAAGGAATTTCTAGAATAAGTATATATTTTTTTACATTAAAAATAATTTTCACAAGTTTAAATGTCTTATAAAAAATATGGCACGTAACTTGCGTACCTACATATTTAGATGGACTTTTTTTTTCAATTTTATCACTACAAAAAAAACGGAAATATCAAGTAAAATATGTCATTTAGAACGTTATTTAAACTAAAGTCCAGGTGTAAGTTCTGTACACGTACTTATTCACTATTCATTTGACGTGTTCTTTTTTATTTCTACGCTGATAAGACGTCGCTCGTCGTCATTAATATAGAAATCCGTTGATTACATTAATATGAATATTATTACCCATCGATGTTAACTACATCGCAATTAACATACTATTTTTTAACAAAGAAGAAAATGTTAAAACAGTCATGACTTAAACATTCTTAAGGCCTAAAACCCTAATCGTAACGAAATTACGCTAAAAACAAAAGAAAATTACCAAAAAAAAAAACGCATCGTCATTTCTCCATCTCAAACAAAAAACGCTCGCTCGCTCATGACAATGCCTACAAAGGCACAATGCTCCCAACAGACCGCGAACGGAATAAAAATATTTAATTGGTATGATTACTTCGTACAAACACCTCCCGTGGCTCACAAAGAGTACGCCGTTTCTTCCATTGTCGATCAACACACTGCTAATCTGATATTTTATTGAAATTTAATCTCGCCTATTTTGCGAGCTGTGAATGCCGTATTGATTAGAATTATACGGTCCGTTATTAGCTAGTGTCGTTGCTGTCAAACGTAATATGTAAGATTAAAAGTTTAGTTATAATAATTAGGTATGCTATCGCATGCGTGCTGTTTTTAATAATAGGGATTCTGGGATACCATGCACTTTAATAATATTAATCAAAATGTTTGTTTGTTTTATACGTATCGCTGAAATTATACCAATTAAATCTTTGAAAGTAATTTGTCTACCTTTCAACCTACATCTCAAATGTAGGCAATAGGGAATATTCATGTTTTTATTGCTTTCATCAAAGCTCGTTTATGTTACAAACAACATAATATAAAGTATGTTTTCAATCAACTATAAAAATAACCCAGGAATAAACTATCAAAGATTTGTCTCTATCTCTTTCTAGAAAAACAGAATTAAATAATGCAGTCTATATGGACGATGTTTATGACACCACATGTCATGTCGGATCTCTTTTTCTGATCGCTGCCTAGTTAATAGTTTAAAATTCTTTTATTTTCCGTATTTCTTGACCGATTTTACTTTTAATTTCACTCTACGTCATCTATTATACGAATTTTTCATATTGCGTTAAGAAATGTGATAAAAAAATAATTCATGGTATGAAATGGACTTGGGCCCTGTACAAGAGATGCAGTGATACCAACATAAGCATTGCACCTCGCTGCAACAGTGTTCGTGTAAACTGCCTTATCTTTATGGCCATCTGAACATTTCCGCCTCGGTGTTCGCTACAAATGTCAACTTTGTTGTAAATTGCCAACAATGTTGCGCATTGACAGGTAAATAGATTTACTTTTATTAGATAAATAGAAAATCATAGAATATTCAAAGAAAAGTGTTATTCACGTTTATTTTTTGCACAAATTTCTCCCTTAAAAGTCTAAACAACTAAAAAATTTAAAAGTAATTGCAAGAATAATTGAAAATAACGGTTTTCTAGTAAATTTGAATGAGTGAATGAATGCCGTCCTTGTATAAAAAATGCGTGACAAAAGTCTACAAGTCTGCTTTTTTAAAATTTATTCTAGTTTACGTTGAAATAACAACTCCTTCTTTGGCGCCCACCCCTTTGACTTCCTGTCTCGTCTACATAAAGGTCGAATGTAAAAGGGACAGATAATTTAAGCAGGCGACAAATTCAGAGCCTTAGGAAGTAGCACGTTAGCAGGTGAAAATAAAGTAGAGCAAAAAAATAAGGGCTTGTTCAAACAGTAGACATGTGCGTCGGTAGTTCATATTAGTCATCGGCCTAATCTATAATTATTATAATGTAACTTAAAATATTTTTTTAGTCCGCAATCGGCCAGTCATCATAATTAAATACAATCCTTTTAAACTGTATTAGAAAGCAGTGGCCCGAGAGTGCATAGCATTATCTAAAGGGCAATTACATTACATTAGAAGTGCTATTAGACTAAACTTATTGCGTTAGGCTGTATCATAACACATCCGGTACCTACGGAGTGTTTTATGCGTGTGCCAATACTCAAGTTGTTATTTGATTCTCAACTCTATATTTTCCAAGAGAAGCTCGAAGTCGAGATAAGCTTGTGGGAGAATTAGAAAAACATAAGAAGATCTTTGATACGATTAGAATCCTAATCCAAAACTATCGCTCCGGCGTGAGCAACGGAGATACATTGACCAAAAGTTCATACAAACAAAATGATACCACATGCATGGATTTTTGTGTCAACAAATGAAAAATTCGACCATCTGGTTAGCCAACGGCTCTTAACGTCACGAACAGGTCCTAGCTGTCGAATCAGTCTAATGAAACGTGTCGCACCTAAGTAATTGTTTTTTTTTTTTTCAAAACATTGCAGCCAATAATATCGAACAAATGATTCCTGACCCAATGCAAAATTGTCAAAAAAGATCATATTGTGACCTCTACTGTCAGAACATTCTATGGCGGGTCAGAATCAAATTGTTCAATTGTACCATTCTACCTACCGTTCATAATACCTATGATCAGTAGTATCGGACGACCGGATGGCCTAGTGGTTAGAGAACCTGACTATGAAGCTTGAGGTCCCGGGTTCGATCCCCGGTCGGGGCAGATATTTGTATGAAAAATACGAATGTTTGTTCTCGAGTCTTGGATGTTTAATATGTATCTAAGTATGTATTTATCTATATAAGTATGTTTATCCGTTGTCTAGTGCCCATATTACAAGCTTTGCTTAGTTTGGGGCTAGGTCAATTGGTGTCAGTTGTCCCAAGATATTTATTTATTATTATGTATTTATGGTACTATCGAACAATTTGATATGTAAAATTCTTTGCACTTGCACGGTTATAATGAAACCTTAAATAAAATTGAAGCAATCTAATTTCAGCACAAACTTTTGAATATCAAAACAAGCAACAAAAAACGGAACAAATCTTTCCACACAGTGCCCAGTACTCATAGAGCTACATAACAAAAAACGCCAACGATTTCTAGCTCTAAAATTACGCCAGTGCCAAAGCCAACTAGTTTCAGTGGCAGCTAGGATACGCCGGCCGGGTCTCGCAATTACTGGCCCATAATTACAGGGCTGGCCGCCGCGGCGCCGAAACTGGCCGGCCAACGAATCTCCCGCCATAATTAAAAACGCTCCAAATTAAATTCGCTCGTGTGTACGCCGACTTATGATAGGTCTTTTTTGGGGACTTTCTAATTAGTTTTTTTTATTGTTTTTGAGGGTCCTGGGAAAATGTTTGTTGCATCGTTACTAGGGATGGGACCAAGGATGTTTTGAGTAGTATTCTTCACTCATTCACAAGTTCAATTTATGACGCAAAAATAATAATTACCTACGCATTGTCTTTTAAAATATGTATATATTAGTCTGTTTAATCGCTCACTGTTAAGGTCCTAATGCCTTAAGGTTCCGCCCTTCGTCTTTTTCTGTGATGCCGTCTTTGTCTATTCCTTTAAAACAGACCAAAGGATTTTCAATCTTAGGGTGATACAAACGTAGGGTGATACACATACTTGACTGGTGGTGATTCACGTAGGTAATTTTCTTACAATGAATACTACAAAAAACACTTGTTCCCTCGCAGGCAGTCTCACCACTATAATTACATATACCAATAGTGGACGCTATCAGCATTTATTGCATTCATTTAAGACTTAAGTGCTAAACTATCTCTAACATCACTGTATGCACTTTTAAAATAACTTTTATTAAAATGTTTGTTTCCTTTCTCAGGTTAGTATCGACTCCGTGTCCGCGGAACACAAGGACATGAAGATCTTAGTAAGTACCGTAAACCATATTATGTTTGTTTATATATTTGTAACGAGTATAGTATATTTTTATGTCGTTTTTGGGAAACGTCAAAAAAACGGAACCCTTCTAAGATCACTTCGTTGTCCGTCTGTCGATTTTTCTGTACAGATACCTCTACTTTACTATAGTCTTGCAATCGTGAAAAATATAGTTTGTCACATAAATTTTGAAAAGCAAAAGAGTTTCTGTTTACGTAGATCATATAATTTCTATGAAGATAAAGTTATTTTTTCTCATGATAAAACAATCAAATTTTTAATGTAGGTGCATTTTTTTTTATTTTTTCGGTACCCTCATACTTGATCGGCTATTGTATTGTAGGTACATATTTTATTTATGTATTTAGCTGTTTTAATTATCACTGAAAACATCCGAAAGTATGGGTAAAGATGCTTCAAAACTTTGCCTGATTCACACTAAAACTGATAAACCAGAGCGGTGATTCGATTTTTGCATTCGTATTCCTAAAGATTACAATAACAATCACAGAAATTAGTCAGTAACGGCTGGGTTACATTTCGTGGCATGTTTTTTCGAATCACATGTCCTAAACAAATCAAAATGACGCACATAAATAACCGTAAACACAAAAACTAATACACAATGACTGGCACCTAACGGATCCCAAACGTTAGGTACTATTAAAATAACGATATCTCCTTCAAAACAATTGCAATCTAGGCTTTCCACAATTGCGATTTTCCGGCCACGCCACCACGAAATTATATCGGAACGAATACCGAATGACGAAATCGATAATATCGATTTCTCGTCATCGATTCGTCGGGCGAGCATTGTGATGGATGAGAGGCGCGAAATTGATTAGACACGGCGCGCGCGCCGGTGCTGTCCGAGATATTGTAATGTCCAAGTTTTATGCATAATGATGCATGAAAGAAAGTAGAAATTTAGGATAATCGCAAAATGTTTATTGTGAAATTGTTGTTTGATTTTTCTAACGGGACACCTAAGGCTAGCTTACAATAAAAAATATTTTTGTGTCGAACTCAGTAAGTCGTTCGTTACGTTAGGAGCCGCTAAATAATTTCTCGATAGTCATTCGATCAATCCTTTTTTATTAGACTTACTAGACCACGTTGGAGTCGGGTTGGGTACATTGATTAGTTGGCGGTGCCACGATGACTCGTCAAAACGCGCGCCCCGCGGCGCGGGCGCCGGTCCCTTGTAATCTTGACACCTATTTGTCACCGCTTGTTACAGTACTCATTTAATTACTTTTAATTAACTACAGCCTAAAAGTACTTACCATTGGAACACATTTGCTGCGCTGTAGGACACTTCTTTTTTAGAACAGCTGCAAAAGAAAGGAAATATTTTTTTATTGAAAATGTAAGCCTTGTAATGCTGTAAGGCGTTTATGTATTTTATGACAACCATTTTTATTTTATTGAAAGTATTAAATATAAATAAAAATGAACAATCTTTTTCAGCTAGGTACTTAGTTTGCAATACAATCATCATCTCCAGCTTATATACGTCCCACTGCTGGGCACAGGCCTCATCTCAGAATAGTGGGGCTGTATGATTAAAATTTGTTTGTAATATAGCTTAGCTTACCATACGTAGGTACAACTTTTTTTAATTCACACTTTAACCATATCTGAATGAAATTAATTTTAAACATTGAACAATAAAATAGGCTGCTTTTTGTTTCGAAAGGAGTTCTTCGAAGGATAGACAGCAATAAGGAGTTTCTCGCGCCCGATTGCATTCATCACCTAATTCTAACCTTATTCTTTACCACTTGACAGAAAGAAAGGTGAATACTGTTGCGTTTGGTTAGACAATAAATTTTTGGATTGGGATTATGACCTATCTGACAATCTACCTTAACTTAAATTTCCAGACAAGATGTTTCTTCTGATACGATGATACGGATGATATAAGAATGACGTAGGCACATAGAGATAGAAGAGACGTAAACAGAACACAGAGAACATAGAGATAGACCTCTACATATAACTCTTGACATGCGATAACTTTTATAATGAAGTTAAGGACTATGAAAGTTGTCGAGAGACGTGGAAATAGTTGCTTTCAAATTAAAAGTAGGTACCCATTTAGACCATATAGTTACCCTGTTTACATGCTCTATACCTCAAGATACAATAAGAACTACACGTATCCTTACGCTACCATAGCTCGTAGGTACCACACTGAAGGCTTTTTGTTTGAATACAATCTTCGATTGGAATAAGCATTAAATGCTCAATTGAAAGGGCTATCCATGAATAATGGGCACAATGTGCATTGAGAGGGATTGAACCCACAACCCGCCGCAGGCCGGGGCGCCGCGTGTGGCCGAATGTGAGCATTAGATATAGTCAGCAATATATAAACAGTACATTATAGTTCCTATTTCTACTTTACCAATAGCTATCGGCAATCTTTGAGTTCTTGCTACGAGTATAATACAGGCCTAAATACTTGATACTCCCGCTTTATTTCTAAAAGCTAATGAAGCCTATGTTAACTTTACATAATTGTCTCTTCTATTACTTTGACGTTATCCTTTGCCACGCATAGAAAAACATACAATTAGTTATATCTAACGGGTTCATAGCTTTTGAATGTATGTAAGTTGTTCCTTCAAAATTAGCAAGCCAAATTTGACTGACTTGTAATGGTCAGACTGACTTAAAATTTGGTGTACATTATGTAGAAATTACTTGGCACTTACTTAATAGCTACCAAGCCTCATAGGTAATTAGAGTAATTACTCAATATTAACATACAAAATGGTTGCCATGTTCAAGCATTTCTCGCCAAAAAGAGTCAGTTACTTGGAAAATTGCGCCTACATTTTATTTCTGAGTAGTTAGAAAGAGTTTTATGCAGGAGTTTAAATGAAGCGATTTGTAAATATTATATGCCGTGTTAAATCTGCTTAGGTCCTAAGAAAATGTATCAACATTGGACATGAATGCTTTATCGTGCAAATGAGTTAGCTGTCGAGTTAAATTACGGGTTGTCAAATTGTAGACGTAGCTAAATTAGCTTTGTTATGATTACAACTTCAGTAATGGTGTTTAAACTGTTAAAGATAGCTAAATTGAGCATTTAAATAGGTATTTTACTCACTTATCATTCAGACTGAAGCTAGAACGAATTCTCGAACATTATGAAAATGAACATATTTTTTTTGTCGAGTGCGATGATAAGAAAATGCGGGAGTGCAGCACAAGAGGAGATTCCATTGACCATCATTTGCACAGAAGAAGATAAGGGTTTATCTATACATACATACATACATACCGTCACGCCTTTTTCCCACAGGGGTAGGCAGAGACTACTTTGTTCCACTTGCTACGATCCTGACATACCTACCTCTTTCGCTTCATCCACATTCATACTCTCCACACTCTCTGCCGAGGTCAGTTTTTCCGGAACGCTATAATCTGGACATCTTTAAGGAAAAAGTGACCTTCTAGGCAAACGTGTACCATCTTTGGCCTCATCTTCGCCTTCCATCAAGCGAGATTAAGGTCAAACGTAAGCCTATTTTATGTAAAAAAAAAAATAAAGAGGTAAAGTATGTGAGTTTGTGAGGTTGTAGGGGGTAATCTCTGGATCTACTTAACCAATTTTGAAAATTCTTTTACCAAGAAAACCACATTATTTTATGAATATCATAGGCTATATTTAATTTTGCGCGGAAGAAGTCGCGGGCTAGTAGACAGTAAAACCAAATATTGAATTGTAGTTCCTTTGTTTCTGTTTATTAAACTCATTAAATATTTTCAAACATTATAAACAAATTAGCTAATTTATTTTTAATGATTGAAGAGGAACTTATTTGCTGGCGATTGTTTTATTCCATACCGTACCTACTTCGATTCAAGGCACATGGAATGCCGTAATACTGTACAACGTGTCTTAGGTTAATTCCAGAATATTTCGGCAAATGTTAGGTTTGGTTTGATTAAATATTCCCGTAAATATTGTTCATAGATTTTTCGAGACAAAACACCTTACAGTAGGCTTATTGTATAACTCTCTCGCGATCGCCATCGTGTTCATTTTGAAAGTTCTTGATGTATGAATGTCACAGCTAGCTGATTCCGATGCCAATTGTCAGCCCATACATGAACTGTCAAAATGAAAACGATGGCGATTGCGAGCGAGTTAGACAATAAGCCTACAGTTTGATCATCGACCAATATGGAAACATTTTGTCAACTACACTTAAAAAATCCTAGAAAACATTTACAAAGGTGTTCAGTCCAATTAACCTAAGTGTTTACGCCACTGAAAATTCTGTATAAGCAACCGCAGTGTTCCTATGACGAGACCAATGCCATCTAGGGGTGAAAACAGGAACTAACCTGCGCCACTGCGCAGTCAAGGTCAAGCATGGGAGCCATTTTTAAAAACAAATCAGTTTTCGCTCGGAACTCCAACGAGACGCGTACAATTTTTATTGAAGTGATCGTAGAACCGCTAATTAATCTAATTATTGTGTTAATTTGCTACCCCGGGGTTTATTTACGTTGTGTGTGTTTATGAAGCTATTGTAACATTATAAACTGAAAGTGTAAACAGCAAGAAGAAGTTATAGAGTGCATGATTGTGGCCGCTGCAAGCGTTGTAGCGCCGTGTTTTGTTTTCGTCGGTTGTTGGCCGCGTCCTTTTGATTTAGCGCCGTTCAGAAGAAATGCTCCAATATTCACCACAAGTAAGTCCCCTGGAATTTTATTGGTATGTCTCGTCCATTAAAAGGCAAAGAAATAACACGCCCCCGCCTTTCAATTCATATTTAGGTTTTTATCTGAAATATTGAAAATCCGCTTTTTTTTCTATTTCTACTTGAGACCAAGATAGGTATTTTTACGAGCCTGTGGCTCATTCACTAAGCATCTGCTTAAGTACCTACTACCTATTCCGGAATAATTTTACAAACACGATGTAGGTATAATAGACACACAGACACTACCGTTACTAGTCGCGATAAACAGTTTAGCCGGGATAGCCTCTCGGCCCGGCGTCGCTCACTTCCGCCCATTTCCGCCGCCCCAGACAGACAAACTCCCAAGTACTCCCAATACTCCCAATCATCCATATACCTTGGTCCACGAGGGGAGACTATCCTTAATGCATTATGAGGTAGGTACTCGGTATATATGTTACTAGTTTTAAAAGGCGAGTTTAGTGCAGAATTCATAGTATTATAAAAATATAATTTAGGTACTCTCAAACTAATAAATGCACAAATATAAAATTTACCTATAATGTTAGTGGGATTGAATAATTAATAATGTTAAGAGTGTTGATTAAAAGTAGCATTTTAATTCTGTAGAAGCTTTTGCGGGCTGTACTTTTAGTTGAATATGCAATATAATGCTAGTATTATTTTCTTTATTGGACAACAAAAACCGGTATAGTGAGATTGCGATAAAGTACAAAAAGTTCCTACGTGTAGTTTATGTAGGTATACTTTACCTATGTTCCACGGCATAAACCTTATTACTTCTAACCTTGAACTGATCAGAATGCATACTCAAACCATTTTTTCTGCATGACATGTTGTATCTTTAGATATATAGAGCACAATAAAACTAAGATATTAGTCCGCAGAGCCAGCGTTGCCATAGCAACAATGCTCTGCATTTGCTTCATTGCTTCATTCTTGTTAGTAACATTATACCAAGACGTAGTGGGAGAAGCCTAGTTTATGGCCTTAGCATGTACTCCTTTCCTCGACCGCGTCGTAAATGCCAACGCTTTGATGGTTTCATTGGAACTGAAATAGCAGATTGCTTTCTTACTAAGGTATTCTACATATACCCGTTTCAGTTACTTAATGGCAGTAAATTAAAACGGCGTTTTACCAACACTCTATAAGTTACATTAAAAAAACTTTACAAATCTTTACTAGGTTAGGCACATGAAAAAAAAAGACTTGAGGATGTATTGCTTTTGCATTATTAAGTAATTTGCACTGGTACAACTATCCAAATCAGTTTGTTTTTTAGAAAAAAAAAGAACATATCTTACATTTAAAACTATAAGTCTGTATTAAATTATTAATGCTCTTCACTCTTTGTTTCATTAAGTTAGAAGTTTTTTTTAAGATACATATTGTTAGTGGATAGACGTCAAAACAGATCTGAACATTGAAAATTGGTCCTATACCTACCTATTTAAAAAAAAGTGCAAATCTTACCGTTCCAACTATTTAGTTAGATTAGGATATTTAACTTACCTACCTACTTTAGGTAAAGCTAAACAAAATACAAGCGCGATTTTTTAGAATTCCGTGCATTTAGTGTGTTGAGGAGGACAAATAATGCGATTGTATATAATTATTATCAATTAATGACTGAATTATAATATTTTGTTCATCCACGTTTGGAGACACTAACTATTCTTAAAGCTTTGTTAATAGAAGCTCTACAACGGTATCGCTAACACTCGCATCAGAATGACTGAACACCTCAGGTCTAGCAAGATGGATAAATTTAAGTATTAATAAATTTTCACATTACAGAGATAAGTCGTCGTTTGTCATAAAACGGTTATATTTACTGCTAAAAGTTAGTGTCCCATAAATATAGCGAAAACCCCTTGTCCGTAGTAATCTACCCACAAAATGTCAAGACGTCCCGCGGGAACACATAGGCAACTCCATTACATTATTTATAGCCGGCGATAGGTACGACCTATTCGCTGGAAAGGCCTCAGAATTACAGCCTCACGAAATTTCCTCGTAATTTGATTTCTTTTGCACACGCCGCCCTCTCGCGTTGTAATTTTACATCTCAGCGTGAGTTTCGTGTTCAAATTAAAATGTTTATTGCGTTAAGCGGAGTTCGCACGGTCGCCTGTGAGCAGCGGAGCATTTTTATTTCGTTATCCCGGACACGCCCAGCCCCCCTCACCTCGATTTTACTATTTTATGAACCCGATGGCACCCCTGTCTAATGTCGTATAATGCTCGCGACTGTCATTTCCGTTGGGCTAATGTCGCGATGTTGCACCTTGTGGCACCGTTATACGACTAACTCTCGTCTGCGGTTGTCGGGAGGTATTTTCCCCGTGTTATGCGTGTCATAAAACTATTAGCCGCATAAGCTGTTCTTAAAGCGCTGCGGTGCCGCGCGAGGGGTGCGGAAAGGCGCCATAATTTTTTTCAACGTGTATTTCTACCTTGATGGTGTTTTTGAGTTCCATTACGAATTATTCGGTCGTGTTTAGAACCTTTTTTTGTGATGAGCATTATATTTCATTATCTTTAACACCTTGTTGGATCACGAACAGAGGTAGTTACGGTAACGGCGAAAAGTAGAGTTGTTAGCTAACGTGGATAGATGGCGTTTGCATATTGGTAGGTAAGTACTAGGTACCCATTACTTCGTATTTTTTTAGATTAAGGAACAATTTAACGGCCAAATTTGAGAACCTTTTTCTAAATAAAACGAAACATTAAAGAAAATTATGTTAACTTCTTTATTTAAACATGTTATGTAAGACTAACAAATTTTATACATCTTTATGGGTTTCGTGAAGTACCTACCTACAAGTCATGGTCTTTATCTAAGGCGTGAAATATATTTTCATTTTGGTCGTTATTATTCTTAAACCCTTCATTAATCCGGCCCCGAAATAAAACACAATGGCACCTAGGTACTTATTTATAAATTCACTAAAGTAATCATGAACATTGGATGAAATGTAGAGCTTGAGTAAATTAAATCGAGTACCAAGGAATTTATCATGGAAGTTTAATGTATAAATAAATAAAAATCTAGTAGGTACGATACTTACTTAAGGGATAAGGGATTAAAAAATGAATAAAAAAAATTGTAATTGTCTTTCAAAAAATGTCCTATGTTGGTACCTACGCAGTAGCCTAAAACTATACTATGTAATGCTGATTAATTACTCAACTCAGTTTAAATTTTACTCGTAGGTACCTAAATAGGTACCTAGGTATTAGGTCAGTTGTAAATTATAACAATACCTATCTATGTAGAACAGTATGTGATTATTTAGTGTCTGCTTTTCTAGTAGGTACGGATGTCGACCAAAGAATTCATAACAATATCACGACTGTTAGTTCTAACGATAAGATATTGTAAATGCTTTTCCGACCGACCGGTGTAAAGGAAATGCGCTGTGTCCAACATGTTGGCCCTTATTGTCCGATTACGCTGCTGGAATGAATGATTCTGCGCAGAATCTAAAAACTAACCACATACTTACTTTCACCTGCCAAAAAACTAAGACACTGAGCAAGGAAAGTGTTTCATAGAAAATAATTAGAGTTATGTAAGTACAGATTTTTTTAATGATTGCTACCTTTTTTTTTTACCTCATAACTTATCCCGAAACAATGTTAGGCACAAGCAAGATAAATCATCCTCCTACATGCCGAAGCCACATAACTGCGCTAAAGAGACTTCGCAAACTTCGCCGACTAAGCAACAATTTGTACCAAAAAAGTTTATGCAAATCGAGGGAGCCGAAATAAAATGGAGTCTCGGTGTACGATCGATACCGCCCTCGCGACCTTGCGGGCGGGGCGCCGCGTGGGCGGGGCGTGGTAAGAGGCTGGGATTGGCTAGCCCCGCCCACCGGCCCTCCCCACCCCCGCGCCCGCGCCGGTCCGAGCGCGGATCTTGTGAGCCGCGGCTGTCAGAACAAAACGTCATGTGGACGCCCCGCCGTGACTAGTGACAGTACACATTTTATAGATTTTTGTTAAGTTTTCGTTGAAATGTGCGAGTGTTGAGTGTTGGTGGACAATGATTACTGATATGTACGCGCCGCTGCCGGCGCCGCCGTCCAATAAAACTATTGTAAGTTTGTTTTTAATATTTTTTACACCAAGATAGGTTGCTACGAACTGTTTACATAGTTTAAATTAATCACCTGGCATGATAAGTTTATAAAATAATTATGTTTATCTTTTTATAAAACAGTTTGACCCACTAAATTCCGAAATATAATTTAAATTGATTTCTTTTTTTAATTAATTGATTATTTTCTTATAAGATTTACTGGTGTCATTTGCAAAATGTTTGAAAACAAATACAACCCAGTGAGTGTACAATAAGCATCAATAAATTTATGCTTCGTAAGGATTTGAACAAACATGTGTTAGGTAGTATATCCAGTTTTGTAAAACATTGATGGTAGAGCTGCAAATAGTTCGTAGTACTTAGGGTAGTTCGTAATCTAGATAATTTTTTTAATCAGATTGTACAGGTGTAAGTCTGTGTCAGTATTGAAATAAGTACCTACCTACCCACCACCTATAGGTACTTAGATGTTTTAAGTATAACCAACGTCTGTCTCTCACACCTACAGGGCTGTTTCTATTGATCCGTAATAAATAAAATTATATATTTTGGCAGTGTATAACTTTAATAAAAAATAATAAAAATATAATAAATTTAAAGGATACCTACATTCCTAAATATAGATAAAGTTCTTTCTGTAGTGAATATGTGTGAAGGCGGAAGATTGTAGGAATTGAGGAGGAAGGTGTAAGAATAGGTAGGTATATCCAACCAAAGGTAGGTAGGTACGGGTCACTTTTCATCCTACTTCCTATTAAATGAATTTTCATTTCGCTATATCTAATCGCTAAAGTCGAACTTTCAAATTTACCGCCACGTCTCAATATTTTATGACGTGCAAAGGATTTTCAACCTTAAGGTGGCAGGTGGCAGACCACATACAATACAAAAACAATAGGTACAAATAATCTTTATTGAACTCCACAAAACGATACAGTGAATTTGCAAATAATTTTAACAGGGTTATCAATAGGCGGTCTTATCAATTAAAAGCGTACTCTTCCAGAGAACCATTTTAGATTGAATCAAAATATGTATATATAAACACATGCTAAAAAGTAGATGACAAAAGGAAAAGATTAGAAAGACGCAAACATTAAAATAATATACACATGGAGGTATCTATGTAAATAAATGTAACAAATAAAATCACACACCTATATAAAATTTGACTGACGGTAGGTAGGTAAGTACTTACCTATAGTGAGTACAGTCAAGGCCATAAATATAAAAAGTACCTACGTTACCAAGACGACAAAAACATCAATACACCTTTATGCCACAAACAATAAGGTCGGTGATACATATATTTGACATGATGGTTGTATCGATATTTATGCCCTCGACTGTTCGTGTACACGTTGTGTGCTTCAGCTGCTGTCGCCGTCGGCTAGAAGTCGCGTGCAATTGAGGTATACGAGATCAGGAATTATACGTAATGAGCCAATAATGTGTATATTTATACTAAGCTATACTCAATCTTATAGACTAGATATACTAATAACTCATAGAATGAAGTGACAGTTGCGTATTGATATTTAGTTTAGTCATGTTCCACTGGTGATAAGTGCCTTTTTTTTTAAATTTTCTACCTCTTCAATAATATTGTTTGCTAATCCCCTTGATTCACAAAACGCTCGTCAAGTTTCTGTTAATTTAACATTCGATTTTTTGTTACTGTTATTTTGTAATTTTTCTCTACCTACCACACAAAAAGTAAATACAGTCAGCATCAAAAATTGATGATCATTAGAACTCATAAATATCTAAGTATAGGTCTTACTCTTATTTCTTTGGTGATGGATTTTGAGCTCTTCGACTGATTATCAACTTTTGATGCTGACTGTATTTGTTGGATAGTTAAAATTTATCTATCTTTGGTAGATATTTAAAAATAAAATTATCAAACAGATACAGCATGATTTAACAATAACTGTTAACATTATGGTCCCTATAAGGACTTGTTAATTATTATAATTTTTTAGTGAGAACTGTTGGGAGAACATATTAACGGTATTATTATGTGCACAATCTTCTCTTTGGTCCTCCAATAAAAAAATAAAAGATGGAAATATATTTTATTACCTTCCTAACACATGGATTTCATAGCTGTACTTACCTATTATGGAGCATAAATAGGTACCTAAGTAGATATTTAATTTTTATACTACCCGTTATCAGGTGTCTAATGCAGAAGTAAATTTCACCTGTTTATTGAGCCAGCTGACAGCTGTAATTTTTTAATCAACTTTTATGGGAGTGCTAGGAAATACGTAGGTACAAACTACTGAGCAAGTGCGTTCCAGGTAAAAAAAAAAATGAACAGTTTTGCAAAAATAAAAGACTTTTTTTCTTACTCAGACGGCTTTTACAGCTTAGGACCTACCGGAGAAAGGCTATCAGATTGAGAGTTGAAATTTTGCATAGGTACCTACTCATTTAAGTCAAGTGATAATATAATAGTCTATTAGATTATGGTGGCACGGTCATTACCGTCTCCACAGGAAGCAACTCTTCAACGGTGGTCCGATTGACTTGAAATTTGGTAGGTACACATAATGTAAGACGGATGACAATGCATGTACAGTCAGCAACAAGTACAGTCAGCAAAAAAGCTTGCATTCAAAATGTGATTTTTGCGAGAAACTTTTTAAATTTTAGCGAGATGGCAGTGATTTCTAGCGTCCTTTTACATGTAACGAAACGAATCAGTCCATTTTATGGTAGTAGCCTTGTAGATAATGTTGATGTACACATTCGTGTAACGTAGGTACCTAGATAAGTAGGTACTCATCGTATCAGTAGCATAGTAAGTTTAACAGACGAAGATATCAAATAGATAAGCGATTGAATGAGGCGTTACCTACCTTTTTTACCACTGTCGGTTATAAAGTTGAAGGTAGTTCTTAGACAGTGTTATTTTCTTAATCTCAAAAAATGGGGATGACTTAGGGTTTCTTTGAATGTCTAGTGTTAGTATAAATATTATACGTCGTTGAGTTTTTGAGAGACAGTCGTGCTTGGTGTAGACGATGTATTTGTAGTTACAGCTTTGCGAATTGCGACTGGCTTATACCTATGTAGTTTAATGTGGAGAGCGGGTTTTATGTGAAGATATTTATGCGTGGCACAGACGTTGGCGTCTTGTACGTTTGATTGCGGAGTAGCAAGACAACTGATTTTGTTCGTTGGTGATATCAAATCACAAGTCAAAAGGTGTCGAGGGATCAATCCCATATGAATTGTCGTAATCATTTGATCCTTATACTTAAACACATTTTTGGGGCAGTAATAGTTCTTCACACTGATATGTGCCTCGCAAAGGACGTCCTTCTTGCGTAAAACACTTTATTTCAGGCAGTATAATTATCAACATAATGCTATCAAGTTTAAAAATAAATTGAACTAATTGTGTGAAAGCCCATCCAGGGAATGGGTGATCTTAGGAATCATGTTATAGGCGATGAGCCTAGCACCCCATGACTATTTTGATTTCCTTTCCCACCTAAACGTGGCCTTTAGGTCTTATTACCCTGAGCTCTATCTACCCCGTAAGGGATAAAAACGCGAGTAATACGCATCTACTCGTATATACGTAGGTACCTAAAGGCAAATTAGTGCAAGCTTATAGGCGTCATTGATTAACAGATGTTCCACTGAGTATACTATAAATACAGCACGTTAGAAATAAATTAACATTTTAGACTTAAAAAGTATTCAATCGCACAGATGTGCTGTCGAAAATACTCCGAAAGGGATTTACTAGCAGGGTTATCAATCAAATGTCAATATATGATCGAATACCAAACGCTGCCGTATTACGGAACGACACTTCCGTATTGAATGGTATCTGAATCATTCCCGGTCCCGAATCGCCCATTGTTTCGTTCATCATTCGTCTCCCTCGCCAAAACAAAATATTTGTCATCGCCATCGGCATACAAGGGGTGACGAACAGCCTCTGTTACTAGAAGTGACAACGGTTATTTGGTTTATGAAGTGTTGAAATGTCTTGCCGTCAGGACATGCTTAACTTGGGGGAGGAATCGTTTTTTAGTATATCGTCAATCGGTAGCATTTATTTGAAAAAAAAGGCTAAGCGTGGGTGGAATAGGTAATTATGTACCTTGACAAAGACAAAAACTGCGTTGCGTTGGAGACAGTGACGGTTGTTTCCTAGTTTTACACTTTCCTCTTTTTATTCAAACTTATCAACGAGGCGCATCTACAAGTAGTTGTAATCTATAAGTTCTTTAATCTATAAATACTTGTAATTTGATCAAAACAAAATCTTAATGATTACTTGTTCGTTCAATTCCTAAGTGTTTAAAATCCAAGTATAGTTATGATAGATATTATACGTACTTGTTGGCATGTAGATACTATTATCGATCGGAAACTCACATCCCATCTCTTGAATCTATACATTGAATCCATTATGCGTGTCTAATAGTTTTTTTTGGCGCTCGGCCATTCATGGGCGCAGCGTGAAGTCGCGGCAACGGGCATTGTGGCATTGAGTCTGACGACCGGCGACCGACAAACTTTTATTTGTAACGGCCCTAAATGGCTGTTGTCAGGATTAAGGTGCCGGCATTGTCATCGTCCGACTATCGGCAAAATGCCGTTCGATTCAGTGCAACATTGATGGAACGAGAAATGGCATTAGCCTAATACTATGAGCTCTCAACAATGGACTCTTGAGATCTGTCACTTCTGATAGTTTTTTGCTACGGTTTACACGTAGGATTATGCACTTCAATGTGGGGATTATGTGACCACTTACAGGCTTTTACAGTGTGTAAGTGCTATTGAACTGTTTTAGGACGTATTTTGTGAGACATCTACTCGAGTTTGCCTGAAATAATTTCATTAAAATATTTGTCACAGCAGTCAATTACGGCTGTAAAATAAAAGCGTGTTAACGGTACGGCACCCTTCATAACTCTTTTTCATGGCAGCAAAGCGTCGTGTTTAACCCTTCCATTGACAAAAGGTATTTAAATTAAGCTGTCGGGGAAATATACTGCGTGCGCGCAACGGGATTTCTAACCGTTTACACTTCATCTGTATTTAGAACACAGCGACAAACGTTTAGATAACGACTTGAAAGACGTTTAATTGAATTTCATGCAGGAAGTCTTTACATTTAAATACCCAATGGAAGGCAGGGAGATGACTGTGATACGAGTTGTTGGTATTTATCGAGAAGAAGAAATCGCGCTGCAGTTGTTGCAAATTATAAATTGCGTGTTAGACTGCTGCAAATCTGTAGACGCAGGCTAGTTTTCCCACTAATTGAATGTTAATACATACTGGCACCAATTTATAGATATAGCCAGATACTTGTAGGTACTGTGGTCTGTGGGTAGATGCACGTTTGTTCATTAAGCTGTCTCCGTAAGTTATTTATGCGGGCGTCCGTCAGCGCTGCGCCGGAGCGGCGACAAATTTAACAATGCCGGGATCTGGTAGCACTCGTCCACTCGTCGCTTTGTGTCGCCGTTTCTTAAAAGATCGTTAATGACGTGCGAATCTGTCGCTACGCGTGTCGCACTCGATTTATTACCTACCTAATTGTTTTGTGCTGGGACAATTTTGAGCTTTATTTCAGTTGCGCGGTTCATCGACGTTTCAATTCGAGTCAGCTTGGAATTTAAAATTTAAATATACTCCGATGGAGGACGACGTGGCGGGGCTTGTCAGTTATTTGTGTTACTTAACAATCAACTAGTAGCTGCAATTATTCACTCGGCATGTTCCCTGCTGCGGTTTATTAAACGGGCTCCACATTCGCCACACATAGTGTTCGTGTAAAAACGACCAGACCACAAGCCAACTGCACCGTTTCCTGCCCCAACCACAAAATAACCATTTAATACTGTTAGTGTTGCTTGTTAGTAATGTTAATTTTGTAGTTATCGGTCGCCGATAATTTTTATTGGTTCTAATTGTGCTAATAGTCTGAGAATAGGCGTGTAGCTGTTTATTATTAATTGCCACAAAACCCATAAGTATGTAAGTCGTGACACTTTTAATAGATTATTAAAACCGGAACGCACCCAGTCCGAGAAACTAATTTACAACAAGTTACTTGCTTCCAGAAATTTCAGCTTCGGTAGACAGTGAAAAAATACAAGGTACAAGAGGAATCAATAATTGAAGCAAGTTAATATTAAAAGCTACCTCTGGGTTGCGTATAAGCCGCCAGATCTACTTTTTCAAAGTTGCAACTATCAATCACGCCGTTGCATGACATCAAAACTAGTTTTCATACGATACATCAATGAAGGACAGTAAGTAATTTTGCCACTTTTTGCAACGTCTTCCATTTGTAATAATATTATTAGTTAGTGGCGTGTTGCGTCAAGCACTGCGCCCGCGCCGGCCAATTTCACATCAGCTCGACGTAGCCCGTCATTACGCTGCAAATATTACAATTACGACCTACTGAGATGTTCCACTAGTGACGTGCCGTTTCATTCAATAATTTTACCTATCACCCTGTTTCATGCTATGAATTATCAAAATGTAGGTAGGTACACATGCTTTGCACTAGTATTTATTTACACTGGAGCGGTTCCCATTTGAACCGATATGTTAAGTATTTCTGTTCGTTTTTTAATTGCTTCAGGCAATTTCCACTCTACTCTAGCATCGATTTCAATTTTTCTCGTAGTAGGTACCTATCCATGTTCGCGCTTAGCGAGGAATGAAAAAGTCGAAAAAGTAATCACTCATCCAATCAACCCCGAATAAACATTTGGTAGCGCTGATTCGTCGCGCTGCCTACCGGCCCGCCGGCACAATCACCGTCAATGATTGCTGTCGAAGGGACCTTTGTACGTCTTTGTTGTTACCGCCCTCGCTTAATAGAAGGATCCGCTAGTGAAATACGCTACGAGACCCTCGAGTAAAACAGTTATCGTCCTTGGGAGTCATTAAACGTCGGCTTCTGAAGTACCGATGATGATCGTTGCCTACCTAATAGGTGAGGTTTTGAGGTTTTTGCAAGGTCACTGCATTAGCCCGGCTTGTTAGTGCGGCGGCGGCGCGAGCAAGCCAGCGAGTAATGAACGAACAAGCTGCAAGTCACGGGGCGAGCAGAGGCGCCGCCGCCGTCAGCGCCGTCATCGCGCGCCCTGTCAATAAATGATGGCCCGACAACGGAGAAGGTTATTTTCGACGGAGCACCACTAATTAATGCCTTCCACTTAAAAAAAGGTTACTTACCCACAAGGAGCGGCGTCTTTGTTCTATTGTCAACATTAGTGTTTTAACATTTTGAATTAGTATGAGAAACTCCAGCGTAACGTAACATTTTCGAAGTAGGTAACACACGCGTACAGTTTTGATTCTGGTTCCCCAGTTACGTCACCCACAGGGTAAGCGATTAATTTAGTAGTTTAGCGGCATGAAGAGATAGCCACATTGGAGGGCCCCCCGCGGGGCCTCGGCGGCGCCCCGCCGCGCCCCGCGGAGCACTAATTGAAACTGACACCGATAGCGCCATTCACGCTGTCCTTTCGCAGATCATTCTTATAAAAACAACAAATAGAGGTTTATTTGAAGTACTAAGCATCAACGGGTACCTATATAGAATTAGATATTTTGCTAAAGAGGTTTACATCAGGTACAGTCGGTTCCCCAACTTTATTGTCCATATCCAGTTTTCTTTGCAGTAAGTATGAAAAAGTGGATAGTATGTTAGGGAACCAACCGTACTTACATGCGCTGTAAGTGTATAGATCAGTAGCAAACACATCGCGTTTAATTTACACAATCATGGGTAAAGTGCTCAAAAATATAATAAGTGCAACAGTAGCATATTTAAGCATATTTTTGAATATCTCATTTCTATTTGCACGTAGCATGTGTTTAAATTATTCCCTCTTGCAATCGCCTATTTTTTTTAAATACCTCATCACAATAATCCATCAATTTTAGTTCCAGCAATAAAAGTGCAGACGTCCCATTTAGCTTTATTACGGGTACCATATCGGAAAAGGAAGTATTACTCCTAGCATCCGGCTTTTAAGTGTAAATTTTCCGTTTGCAATTTGTCGTGCGGAGGGATTTGAACAAACAGACTCCTTGTGTTGTAAGTGGCCATTAAACGCAGTCTGTGGCCGCAGCTGAAGCAGTTGTTATGAATTCGAATAGGACTCTCTCTTACTTAACGCTTCCCTCAGAAACTTCAAGGGGATAACGAAATAAGTACCTAGGTATTATTCAGCAAGATCTTTATGTCCGACTTGTGTGTTTGGTCACGCTTTCACCAGGTTGTTTCATGTCCGTTTTTACTAAGAGCCAACTACCCCTTTCTTGTATACTATGTTAGGCTCATTAGGTAGTAATTTTCTGAATATGTTTAATGAAAAAAGAACGTTCGCGTCTTTAACGGTTATTAGCAAAGCTTAACCCACATAGCGTTTACTTATTTAGTCTCATTTGCAAGATGCACTAAGTTTATAATTAAGTAATTACCGGTGGAACGTGAGAGGCGTATGGTTTCAACAAATTCGAAAAAACCGTTACCGATTATCAATTTAACCATTATGATGATCGATTGCCGGAAAATTAAATCAATTTAATTGGAATAAATTACTGTCAGTCACGATCATTTTATGTCTAGTTAACTCTTATGCACACATATTTCTTACCTAGGTACCTATACTTATTTATTGTAGGGGCATCATAAGTTGTAAAACGGGTATAGCGTTTGCAGTCGTCTTTTGTTAACAGTCTTTTATTCCCGGCTACTTACCATTAGAGGGTCGTGCGGCAGGGGCCATTAGGCCCCTCCGCGAGGGCCATATTTCACGTCCTCTCAGCGAGGACCAAGCTCCATGAATACTCCGTCCGCACTTGAGCTTTAAACCGCGCCTGTCATTGATGGCCACGCTAATGTGGTCACATCAATGTTTATCTTTTAGGGGATCCATACTTTCCAACTGTCGCTTTTATTTAGGCAATTTTTTAAATTTAATTTTGTTTAATCATCAAAGTACTTTGTCATACATTGAAACACACTGAGCTTACCATAGCTAGGTAATTATACAAGTCCTTGTAGCGTAGCTCTGAGTATGTTCAGTATAATTACTGAACGATGTCGACAGACGCAGCTGACAAGCGCGCTGCGGTCGGCGTGGTCGCTCCATTCAACACGGACTTCATTCATAACCGGCCAATGGAAGACCGCAACTCGAGGGCGGACGTGCGGACCGTTTAGGACAATTTACTTAGTTGCACACAGTTTAGGTGCGCTGTGGGTGTAACGCTCAATTCTAAACTGAGTTTGATCGATAATGCTAGTTCTTGAACCTATTAGAGTAGGTACACATGTTCTATGGACAGCACTCGAAGGTTAAGTTGTTAAAAATCCAAAACACCAATTGATGAGTTCGAGCCTTAATAAGTTCGGTTAAACCACGTCATCGTCTCGTACATCCACGAGATGTGAATCGGTTTCAATCGAAGATTCGTCTATTAACTTGCGATAAGGTTTTCAAAATGGAATAGGAGATGAAGTACTTTGGTGGTCGCGTGGCCGGGACCGCCCGTCGCGGCCGACACCGCGCTATGCTAATTCAATTGTGTTGCGAGCGGATAGCCAGCGATACCATCGGCTCCGCCTGCATTATCATAATAATGCGCGAGTCACTTCGGACCATGATACCAGCGACTGTCGACATGCGTTCGATACATAATTTGTAAATCGATACCTGACAACAACAGCTTTAGGGGCTCGACCTGTCCTTACAACCATTTGTCTCATGTAGCCTGACACAGCTTTCAATCTGGCCAGAAACATAAACGAACAGGCAATACGAGCGCTGTTGTATTGTATGTAAGCAAGACCGTGATTCGATAAAACATGTACGTCAACCGTTCAACGCATACTCACATAACGCAATAGAATTTCAAGTAAAAACATGGAAAGAAACCTAGCATCTAGGTAATCGATTCACAGAAGTGTTGAAAAGTGGCGAAAGCCGTTCTCAGGCACCTCCGCCCGCGGCTCTAACCGTACCCACAGTTCTTGTCGGCGATTACATTCATCTAGCGGGATGCAAATTGAATTATGGGACTTTTTGTGGCTGTTCAATTGTTTAATACGTCGCTTTGTTCTTGCGCCGCGGCTACGTGACGATTGAGCACTCAGCGCCTTCGTAATCGCCGACTCTTCCATCCGCCGCGATTGTTCCTCACCATTCTAGCCAAAGCCCTCCTACCAAATTATAGTGCTTCGCCTTATTATCTAATCGTTGCTATTGTTACAAATGACTAACTGCTTTCGAAAATCTGACAATCTATCTTGTATTACAATTCATACTTATCATTTACTACCTTAATCCATGTTCTATGAACTCAATTACTTAATATTTTTTCTGTGCGAATTTTATAAACATCCTTTATTACATTAACTAATACTAATTTCCACTATAGAAACTTAGTGTTGTTGTACCTGCCCTGGAGTAATTGGAAAGAAATAATGTCTTGAATGCATAATTGTTCGTTTTTATGAGGACTGCAGTCGTTGCTGCGCCGCGTCTTTGTGGTTTAGACCCCGAGGGCAGCGCAGCGGTAATTTTCTCAGCAATTAATACCCTGCGTTGTTCAATTTGTTAAATGTAAAAAATGTGAAACAGAAGTTGAAGAGAATTACGAAGCCACATCCACTTGAAACAGTTCCACGCTATTATAGGAGCTAGAGCGGAGCAGCGATGGAAATGTCAACTAATTGCAGAGTTCCATTGTATTGGCATGTGTCATTGCGGTTTTTATTGACAACGCCATCGCCATCGGGAAAGCCGTTATTCAAACGACACGCTGGTAACCTTTTGTTATTTCAAAGGGACATACATTTATTCTGATGACATGTTCTAAAGTAATAAAATAAAACATTAGATGACACGTTACACATTCTTATATGAAACAAATAGACAATCGGAGCAATAAATCCGGTCTCGCGTGCCCCGCGGCAGAGTGTGGTCGAACCATTTTATTTGTTTGTTACTATGGTATAAATGGAGCTAATTATAATGATTTCTGTGGAAATTACTGGCATTAAGTTGCTACCAAAAATACTTGAGTTTAACGACGTTTTCCGAGAAACGTCGGAGAGCGGAGCCGACGGCGACCGCGGCGGGCTCACGCGATGCTGCTATCACATTGTATTCATTGTACCTATGCAATACGGCCTTGAACTTATCTGTGGCATGCCATTGAAATACCGTAGTCGTAGTTATTTTAAAAGTTCAAACTAATTTCGTAATTAAACAAACTTAAAACGAAAGGTTAACATCTCGGGAACACACGCAAAGAAGAGTTTTGTCTTGAACTCGTATTTATCCAAAAAACAATAAGTTAATAAGATGCAACACATACCTACTCGTAGAATTCGAGCAAGAACCACGTGTAATTTATCCTTTAACTTTTTAATTTTTAATAATTTTATGCTGGTAGTTGGCTCTCCACAACGTTAAATAATCAAGGGGCTCCATTTTTTAAAGCACATTACTCGAAAGTATTATTTGAAAGTGGTAAAAATCTGTATAGGTAATATGCAAAACAAAAGCTCAAATTAAATTTTTGCCTAGTGGATCAGACTAATTAGATCTGCAAATTCTTCCACTCTTTGCGTTTTTATTCAGCACACATTTTATCCAATAGTCTTAAATGGTACTTTTGAGTGAAATGCTTTCAAAAATGGCTCTTATTTTTTGCATTTCCCAATTAGGTACCAAATTTAAATTGACCATTGTGTCAGATCAAACGTGTAACGTTATGTCGTGCATGTTGTTAGTCCCAACCAAGGTTCTGCTCTCAGTTTTAAATGGGACCCTGAATTACAAAATTCTTTACCATGCCATGTTATGGCGCGATTAATTTCACGATCATAATTGCCATTGTTCACTTATAATTATTGAATAACTTAATGTCCGTATTAACGGTAATAATTATAGCACTCAAGGCGTAATTATTGAGTGTTTTGTTTCCCGCGACGATAGGTTTTAAATCAAAACGTTTAAAGCGAAAAAAAATGTTACCTTGACTGTCATGAGATTTGTCATCAGTTCGTATCATATATTAAGTTTTTTAACAAATAAATCGGTAATTCGGCACGTTTGTTTTAGTGCAAAGATAGACCTACGATATGTATTTAAAGAAGTTATGGAGCCTAAATCAAAAACCATTTTCCATCAGGCCACTTATAAATTTGATTCGACACTCGAGTAATTAAGAGTAAAAAAAAAGCTGCCAGCTAGTATATTGTGTCTACATGTTGGCTCTGTTACAAAGCGAGAGAACAAAAGCCGAAGTAGAAGGGAGTCCCTTGTTTCCATTCGGCCGTCGCTTGTTTTTTGTACAAGTGGAACTGGTTTCTCAAATTGGTGCTCCTATTATCTGGTCCCAGCCGGTGAAGGTCGGTCTCACTTCGAAAACTTGTGTAGCAAATTCCGTCACGCAAAATATTGGTGGGCAATTTGGATCGAAATTTTGACGGTTTAAATGTCCTTTGAAATTGGACGGTGTTCCCATGTTTTTTCAAACGATATAAGTATTCTGAAACATTCCACCCACGTATTATATTATCTTAGACGATTCGTCAAATCCTATGAATGAAAGTAAATTAACTTAATTAAATTCAGGCTATGTGACAGTTCAGTCCGTCAAAATATAATTATGCTTATGATATTTTTAATAGCGAGTCTTATACATAGTTAACTATGTCTGGTCCTCCTCATCTCTCAATAGTGCTATACGTGGCCTTTAGTTTTGTTACCATAGGCTCTGTCTACCCCGTAAGGGATACAGACGTGTTTTGTGTAGGTATGTATGTGTATGTGTATGTTATGTGTCCTCCTCATCGATTTTGACGACGGCGACCCTGACTACCAAAAAAAATTACATATTTTTTACATTTCAGTGTAACTAAATCGAACTAGGGTTATATAGGTACCCTAAGTATCACAGGTGATACAATAAAGCTGGCCTTGGCTTCATTGGTAGATAGATATACCATTCAAGTTATCTAATAGGTATACAAATTTATGTACATATAATACAATTCAGAACTGTAACGTTAGTTTCGTTTCGACAGCGCGCTAGCCTGCGCCGGCGCAGCCCCGGGCGAGCCGACACGAGTGGGCGCTCATGTCCGACACATTACCACACAATTTCATCGACTTATCAAATTTAAACGCCCGCATTACTGCTAGGCGGCGAAGTTTTATTGAAACGTCCCGATAATCGCGGCGAAACAATGCTGCATAATCTACCCAAATTACTGATCGCGTTAGATGAGACGTGTTGTGATAGCGATGGGAATATCTGATGTTTGATATGTCTAACAGTACCTAATATTTTTATGTTTGGGCTGGAAAGATAGAACCTACCTGCTAAAATATCCAGTCTATCTTTACTTTTTTAGTACTGAGGGGTTTGTCGCTAAGTGAGCAAAGATTTACTTAGACTCTAAGTCTTAGAGCAATGGTTGATAACAGGCGGACCGCGGTCCGTTTGTGTTATGTATTGTATACCAAGTAATGTTCTTTTCTGGAGCTCGTCAAAATTTTCTCACAGGATCCGGACCCCACCTAAAATTACTTGCCTATCTATGTCAGGGGGACTTAGAGTCTTAAAATATTGTGGTCTATAACAATAATGTCGCATTAACAAAAATTACATAATATACAGGGTAGGTATACACTTTTGCATATTGTCAAAAATTTTGCATGCCTACCTAATTATGATTTTGTACCCGGCCAGGTACTTCAGTGATATTCCATTCCATCATAACAATTTGAAATCTGTACAAAAACTGGGTCCCCCACATGTCGGAATCAACCGCACATGCGTCAAAGGTGCCGGACGGCGTCACAAGTCAGTAATTTCCCTTTAAATAAATAATTTGTTTCGGCTCAATTTGACGGCGATCGGGCCATGTGGTGTCGGTCTAATGGCCACGGATAACTAGCGCGGTTTCACGCTTTTACTCACTTAAAAGAATCGTCATGGACTGTGAAAAGTCAGTGCTATTGGATAAAGTGAGAGTCAGTGTTATTAAATAAAGGCTAAAGACTTGGAAAATTTACCTACTCGTAGTTGTCACTATTAGTGAATTTATTTTAGTGCACTCAGCGTAATAATAATTAATAATAGAAGCATGACGAGGTAACTTGCCCAAATATGTCGAAAATAATCACTCAAATTACCCCCCTTACCTTACCTCTGCATGCTAATCTACCTACTTAGTAACTCTATGTAATTTTAGTTTGAGTCACTTAATTGTTATTTTTGTGTTAGGATTGCATTGTTTAAGCATACGTCGTGTTGCTTAAAGCTTAACCAACCCCTTCATTTATTCATTTGTTAAACATTCGGTTGCAGCTAATTATTATCATCTAACCAATATTATAAATGCGAAAGTATGGATGGATGGATGGATGTTTGTTTGTTACTCAATCACGCCAGAAAGGCCCAACGGATTCGATGAAATTCGGCACATAGAAAGAGAAAAGTCTGGAATAGCACATAGGCCCATTTTATCCCGGAAAATTGCGTAGTTCCCGCGGGATAGCGATAACCGAATTTTTCGCAGACGAAGTCGCTGGCAACAGCTAGTACTTCATAAAAAGAGAATTCACACAAAGAAGTGTATGTATACACGGTACACAATAACACTTAAAGCAGCTTGAAGCTGTTAAAGCCACATTGCAGAGACAGGAAAATTTAATCGATATCTACCCCAGTTAGTTTCAAATAACAGGAGCGACCCTAGTTGGCTAATGAACGGATTTGACGCCGCTCGCGAGTACTTATTCTGACAGACAAATTACTTACAGCTAGCAAGAGCATATTTCAACATACATTCCGCTACAGGTTTTTAGAAGACATTGCTCTCAAAAGAGGTGTCCCTGGAGTTTGGAAACCGCCTTTCTTACACTAAAACGACGTAACTGACTTAACATAATTTACCTATTAGGATAAGCTCATTTGGTTCTACTTGGTAAAAAATATTTTGATGGTCATGCACTAAACCAGTAGGCTTATTGTCTAACTCGCTCACAATCGCTATCGTGTTCATTTTGACAGTTCATGTATGGGCTGACAATTGGCATCGGAATTAGCTAGCTGTCACATTCATAGAAGAACTGTCAAAAGGAACACGATGGCGATTGCGAGCGAGTTAGATAATAAGCCTACAGTTCTTGTGAAATTCATAAATTAAATACCTAGAGCATTGTCTCATCAAATTCTGTCTTATTCTACCAACACCAACACATATGGGGTGAAATATAGTATGTACTATGTAGTAGTCTGTAAGTAAGTTTTGTGTCGTAAAAACGATAAAGTGTCAAATACTAAGACAGCATTGTAACAACAACAACTTACTGATACTACAGAGGCGATGTAAACTTTCCGATACACAAAAACTTGCACTACATATAGTTAGGTACGCTTAGCAAACGAGCGATAAACGCGTTAATTTTTTCAATGAACTATATTAGAGCTTAAAATCACCAAGTGAACGGGCTCGTTGTCGACCATTTGGTGATAATTTTACGCGTTTATTTGCATTAGAATAGACGCGGCGACGACGGCGTACGGTTTCACCCCGACCCGTTCGATAATTCCCTAATTGTGCAATTAGCCATCCGCAATTTAACCCGGGCTTATCTGACACGAATTAGGGATTTCACTTTAAATTCGGTTCGTTACGAGGTTAGAAAATTACATTGGCGACATAATTATTAAGCCAGACAGGACATATACAAGCTGTCTTAAAAATATCTATTCTAAAATAGGTATTTCAGCTCTATAGTGGATAAGTTAGTTTGATCGAACAAGTGTAAATATTTTTCATGTCATCCCTTCAACGCCATAAGCTTTGAACACTGACGAACGTACAGAAACATTTTGTAAAATATTTGAAATACATTTAGGTACATGAGTGTTTATTTCTACAATCTAATCACCTCCCGAAATAGTCTGGATTAATTTTAATAACATTTATTAAAATTAATCCTGTCTGTAATAATACACTACTAACTAAAATGATCAGTACTAAGTATGTACTACTAAATACTTAATTGAAGTCGTAATGTACAAATTGAGAACTTGTATTCCCAAAAATTAATCAGTCTATGCGGCGCCATAATATTTAATATTTATTGCAGGTAGGTATAGAATATTACACTACAGAACAACTGAACAGCAAACTCACATATAAGTATATAAAACATAATAGTCATATAACCGCCAGTGTATGTTTTGAGCGTAGTCAAAAGATAAATAATTAATGTTATTAATCAATTTATAACATGTTGGCATTTAAAGCCATCCGATAACTTTATGAATATTATCATAATAAGGACGTTACTCATTATATTTATAACGTGTTGTCTAAAAATATTAGCTAATAAGTATAGTTATGGAGTTTATGAAATACAATTTGGCCGGTAACGACTTCGCGATCATCTTAATAACACGCTGGGATAAGCGTTCCGCTTGAATATTCATTTTAGCTCATCATAATTTTGGTGGTTAATTTTAAATTTTTAAATTATCCAATCTGAGTAGTTGGCAACCCGCGCCGCGCGGTTTTAACTCACGATTTACGGCTTCTCACATTCTTTGATTATGTGTTTAAAATTAAAATAGTTTGCGAGAAATTTTCGATTAGTGTAGTGGGCTAACCATAGACAGGTCAGCCCCTATCTTCTAACTTCGTAAGGATCGTCCAATTTACCCTTTATGTACTCGTAAGCATACATATTTGTTTTTAAGTTTTAACCCTCCCATCCTAAATCTTGAGGATTGACTGTAGACGTTGAATCAGATACACAGATATTTTACAGACATCATGATCCTATTGTTTTGACAGTATGAGTTGGTTCGACAGCAGATTTTTTCTGATCTTTAAGTTAACCCCGTAACATACTTGACAGAAATGTCATCATTAACTGCTCGCCCTAATTTTAGGCATTATATTTAGTAGATTAGTTACGTTGTTTTAGTCAGCTTTATACCTACGTAGGTATTAGCTACAAAGGTGAGTCCAACCATTTTCCCATAGCTCGAAGTCAGTCAATGCTGAATCAGGAGGTGCAATTAAGTAATCCGAGCCACTAGATCGTTGATACATCCGGCCACTATTCAATCCTACGAGTGCGCCTCGTTATGATTACGCTCTCATAATTAAGTTCATCTATCTACCAAGTAAAATAAAAATAATCCTGTTTCAGTTTTTACAACGAAAAAGGATAATCTTATTATTTCAGTCTTTTTATTATACAACAGAATGAGTATATAAAATTATCTACCTGCTAAAGATAAACTCTAACCACAAGGCGACTCCAATTTCTGTAAATTGCCTAATGAATAAACCTATCCCATCTCCGCGCTAACTGCATCGCAAGCTACCTGACCCGGCTTCATTCACTCTCACATTTCGTCGGTAAATCTCTTTGTGTTTTATTATTTTTTATGACAAAAGATCTTCGTCATTTTTGACAAGGAAAAAGCCATCAACATTGTAATGTGGTGCGTGGCGCCGCTGGGTCGGCGGATGGCGAGAGGCGCCGGACCGGAGTCCGATTCAATCTCGCGGCGAGCGGGGCTGTTGACGACCAATTACCGATATCACTCTGTTTCGGTGCGTCCGCGCAGCCCGCGCCCAAATGGAGCATAATGCCTAGGGTAATTATGACTGCTCGCCGCCGAACGGTCGCGCCCGAACATTCTACCACTCATCTTCTAATATTATCTCCAAATTGCTTCGGAATACTTGAAGGTGTGTAAATGTAAAAATCGAACACCTTTGTTTCCCATCTAGAACAGAAGGTTTCGAAAGCTCCCGATGCAGAAAAGATAAACTCAAGGGTAATGCAATGTACACATATATAGGTGAGTCTAAAGTAGGTGTAGGTATAAAAAGGATAAGATCAAGCAAAGACTGACCATTTCAATTGCAGAGAAAACTTTTATGTCACTTACATTGCAGATTTTTTTGTAAATAGAAAGAAATGTACTAATTTAATAATCATACTGTTATTAGTAGGTACTTACATTACCGTAGTTAAACAAGTAGCGAAAACTTTACTGCTGTATTACGGCGTTTTTCATAAATACCATACCTATTTATTTATTCGTGCTGTTTTCATTTTGAAATTGTGTAACTTTGGCAGTAAAATCTTTCTTCTTAGTAAAAACGAGACAGTCAAGAAAAAAGTTAAGAAAATGAGTATTGAAACAGGATAAACGTGACGCGAGATTCCTATGTGAGTGACTACATTAACACGCTGATTCTAAGAACACAGCACGCCTACAATAAGAGCAAAGACCGCTAATAAAGCTAGGCATACTTCATATAGGCACTATAGTCTCACGACTCAGTCCGCTGCGGCAATTTGATATGGTTTTATTATTTTTTTATGGTAATCGTAATTGTCATGGGCTATACACAGTCGTATTTATGCCGTTTCTGCCTTACATCTATCCGTATCTAAGGAGATATCGCTAGATAACCTGTCTTTACGTACTTATTTACCATTGTTTTAGAAACTTGATTAAAACATCAACCTTTACATCTGTGAGAAATTATTTTCCTAAGTAATTTACGTTTAATGTATACTAATATTAGGTACCTATAGTTGAGTATCATTATATCATTACCAAAAAACAACTTTTTAATCGCTTTTATGATGATGTAACTACGCTAGCTTACATAAATAAAATCGTATGATGTTAATAGCTGTATTGTTTCAATGCAATTGTTTGTCTCAGATAAATAACAAAAAAATATATTTGTCCTGAATGCATTTCCCGATTTGTAGAGTTGTAAGGCCAGCTACACACGGCGACAGCTGCGCCAATCACAATGTACAGGGCGTGGCCGCACCCCGTTCCCCGTGGGCCCGTGTCCCCGGCACGGTCGTGATCCCCGGATTATATTATTATTGCTCACAATGGAACTTTTTTATCGGCCCTTTGTGTCTCATGCTAGGGTGAAATATCCGGTCGGATGTTCTTGTGTGCTCACCTTTATTTTTAACTCGCCAAAATGAACAACGGTGAATGGATTATGCTTTACACCCTTATTCTCGCGTTGTTTATTCGTAGGTATGGAACATACTTAGTACGCTTGTTAGGAAAAACAATGGGGCAAGTGAAATTGGTAAATACGGCTTACCTTTTGTTATAAGTTTCTTAATCATTTTGCTCTCGGCACCTTAACATATTTTTAATTAATTTGTGTCGTATGTAAACAATTGTCAGATGGGTTTTTACGACGGTGTCAGTTAAGCAGGCACAGGTTTATTAATTACGACGTCCCGCGGCCGCGCGGTAGCTCCCGGGAGCTGTCACCGCGCCGCCTAATTGTAAATACACTACAACCGTCTCATAATTTATTTATATTATTTCTGAGCGCCCCAGGCACGAGCCGAACACCGCCACCTCAGTTCCCATATAAATTAGGCTATACATCTTAGTCGACACTCGGACCTTTCTCACGGTCTAAGCTCAGCGCCGATAATAATTAAACCCGTGTATTTTTTCTTTCATGATAATTAACGATTCGTTGTCTGTCTTTCCAGGAACACCCGAGCTTACGCGGCACGCCGCTGGCGATGCTGGCGGCGCAGTGCAACAAGCTGTCCAGCAAGTCGCCGCCGCCGCTGGCTGACGCGGCCGTGGGCAAGGGTTTCCACCCATGGAAGAAGAGCCCCGGCGCGCACTCGCCGCCGGGCGCCGGAGCGCCGCGCTCGCAGCCGCCCGCCTGCTCACCTTACGGCCGCGGACCCACCTCCTGCGCCGCACCACCCTCCTACGGAAATGACCTTTACTTCCCATCATCCGGCGACCAACTCCTAGGCAAAAGTGAATCTAGTGCGAGTCTAGGCTCGATGTACTCCCGACACCCATACGAATCGTGGCCCTTCAACGTCGGAGGCGGTGGCAGCAGCGGTGCCTTAAAAGCGGCGGAAATGAGCGGCGTGGGTGCCGTCGGCGGTACCTGGTGGGATGTGCACGGTGGGTGGCTAGACGTCGGCGGACAGATGGCAAATTACGCGGGCCAGGACTATTCACAATTAACGCACTCGTTATCCGGAGGTGCTCACTTACTACCGCCTGCCCCTCACCTCCTCCAAGACGCCTACAAGTCTGTGCTGCCGACGCAGGGTTCGTTCGGCTTGCACGGACCAGGGTCGCCGGCGCCGCCCGCACAAGCTCCCTCGCCTCGCTCACAGCGTCGATACGCTGGCCGCGCGACATGCGATTGCCCCAACTGCCAAGAAGCCGAACGACTTGGTCCTGCAGGAGCACATCTACGAAAAAAGAACATACATAGTTGTCACATACCCGGCTGTGGCAAAGTTTACGGAAAAACCTCCCACCTAAAAGCTCACCTCCGCTGGCACACCGGAGAGCGGCCATTCGTATGCAACTGGCTGTTCTGCGGCAAGCGGTTTACGCGTTCCGACGAGCTGCAGCGGCATCTGCGCACGCACACGGGCGAGAAAAGGTTCGCGTGTCCAGTGTGCAACAAAAGATTTATGCGATCAGACCACCTAGCAAAGCACGTCAAAACGCACAATGGTGGGAAGAAGGGGAGCTCGGATTCGTGTTCGGATTCGGAGGAGAACAGCCAGGGCGAGGGCGGCATGGGATCGCGGTCGCCGGAACACGGGCTGGACGTGAAGCCGGGCACGCTGGTGTGACGGGGGCGCGCGGCCGCGCCGCCCGCGCCGCCGCACCACTCCTCGCTCCTGTGATACTGCCTCCGCTGCGCACGCGCCGCGCCGCCCTCCCCGCGCGATGTACATAGCACATATCAGAACACTGTACATAGTAACGTGCTCCTGTAATATAGACAATGCGGAACGTTTGCAGCCGTTGTGTATTTGTTGTGACTTTTAAGTGTTGTACAGTATAGAACTTTAACATTATAAATAGTAAGAAATTGTATGGTTAATTAGGATAAGTAGAATCACTCTTTTAGTCCAAAATTGCAGTTCATTATTTATTACATTGTATTACCTCAACTAATATCTATAAAACGAATTTATTTATTGGACCTAAACCCAACTTATGGTTACATTTTATTTAATACCTACGCAAAAATATTAAGCTAATAGCGTTTTCTGGTAAGCATGGCTCTTTCCTAAATATTAACACTACTTAATTGATAACCGGACAGATGGGTATAATATACATAATTATTATGTAAATTAAATTGTAATTTGCAATATTAATTATATAAATGGCATTCATTTAACAAAGTGAAGGATAACGCAGATTCGTAACGGTGAGGCTGATGACTAAATATTCAATCAAGTGTAAAGTTTTTCGAACAATAGATTCAACATAGCTGACTACACTACCCGGCCTTAAGTATTGCACATCGGTCTTCTCGGCTAATTTCAGCTTCGTAGAGCATTGTCTCGCTCTATACTTCATTTAATTTAGAATGAGAAACCACAATAACATTATATTGCGTCTGGGCAACTATTTCTTACCTAGCAAACAGTACAGTGCAATAGTTTGGCAGCCGCAAAATAAAATTGTTTTAATGCCACTTTATTTGCGTAGCGTCAATTGTTACTCTAGTACAAATCGTAAAGAGTTATTGTGGTTTCTCATCCTAAATTAAATGAAGTATAAGTTACGTGATGCCTTAATTGTCTCTTTCCAAAGACCGAAGTGCAATCTTTATGGCCGAGTACCTACTGTACTCTGTTTTATGTTTAACGGTTATGTTATCCTAAAAAACGTCTTAGTCGGCCATATTGACTCCGAAGCTACAGAGCAGCATTCCGTAGCACTTCAAATGCATTACAGAAAATACGACTAAAAATGCTGTTTTAAATCTTCTTGCTCCAAAATTTGCTCAAAACATGATACCGAACGATTCCGGCAAAATAAGTCATGTAAATAAATATAACAAAATTTTAACTATGTTGAACGAATGTTGTAACTAAATACCATTGACCTTTTCATGCAAAGTTTACTTAGTTGACATTGTATATAATATGACAGAGGCTGGTTTCTTGCCCGCCTCTCGTTGTTAGTCCTGAACGACCATTGAAATGTTTTGTCCATATACTTATACAGGTATATGTCCATAATTGTACTATTTTGTTAGCTTGGAAAGATGTAATTTAATGATATCTAAACTTTATTGTATATTGTACAAAATTGTGCGAATTAAAAATGCCTGATATTGATTTTATAAAAATTAAATATATTTTTCCGAGTGGGTATTTGTACTTTTATTGTCACCTTATGAAGATTAAACCCGATCTAGTAAGTAGAATGAGAAGCCCTTTTACTGGCTGTCTTTGAAGGGCTGAAGCAATAAGTTGGCTTAAGAAGTAGCGACATTCAGCTAAGAATAGGAAAGCTACAAGCTACCTACTCAAATCTAACTTTCAACTGAGGGAACAAACTAACTGAATTCGACTTCAAAATTACGGAACTAACTAGTTACCTATTTAATTATAATATCTCGCTATCCCACAGGAACTACGCAATTTTCCGGGATAAAGAGTAACCTATGTGCTATTCCAGACTTTTCTGTATCTATGTGCCGAATTTCATCCAGATCCGTTAGGCCGTTCTGGCGTGATTGAGTAACAAACAAACATCCATCTTTCCATACATCCATCCATACTTTCGCATTTATAATATTAGTTAGATATATAAGGCGATGTGGTAAGCAGTTCCCAGCAATCATGTTCCAGTCATTGATGAAAAATTTAAAGGCTAAGTAAGGTAAGTGCTTACTTGACTAGCTAAGCTACTTATTGACATAAGGTTTACCATCATTTGCTAAACAACTTTTCACAAATGCATCATTTCACAAGCTCATCATTTGACAACCTTTTATTTTCTACTAAAGTATTGAGTTTTTGGAAAACTTATAAAACAAACCTAACCTAACCTAATGTATTGTGAGCCACGCCTAAGGGTTTTTGATTTTTAAAAAAGTTTACGGCTCATCAGATATTAAAGGGTTGTCAAATGATAAGTTTGTGACAAGATGCATTTGTGAAAAGTTTTTTAGCAGATGATGGGATCCCGTCAGTAATTACAGATTCCTAATCGATTCAGGATAAGAGGCTCAGTTTGGTAATGAGTCGTTACCAGTGTTTCCATAGACTCGGTATTTAAATTTACTAACTGCTAATATAACCTTAGGGCCTGTTTCACCACTCTCTGTTAAGTTCCAGTTATCTTAACTGTCAGTCATCTATGATTCCGTCTCTATTTATTACTACGAAACAGACAGGGACACTTGAGATACCTGGAACTTAACAGAGAGTGGTAAAACAGGCCCTTAGAAATACAAATCTAATCTAACGTAAGCCACGCGAATAGGTTTTGGATATTTTTAAAGTTCTCATGTCTTACACTGTGAAGTTAGATATCCGAAATTTATATATTGTTGTTCCGCATAAATATACTAATGGGAGAATGAGAGGGAAGGTATCATACGAACTTCAAATTTTAGAGTTGAACCCTTGTCTCTTGTTGAAAAGTGCCATTCCCAGTACCTATATCGAGCTATCTTGATTGTATTACTAGCATGGGCCATATTAACTGGGTTCACAACAAAAAAACTGCAATTACATCAATATAATGTATCTGCAGCGTTCTACATAAAAAAATATAACACATTTTTAAATTATTTAGTCTACTTAACTGTTAATTTCCAAAGAAAGAGTGAGTTAATTTATAGGTTATAAATTTTACTAATACCTACACATTTTTTAGTTTAATTTGATGACGATAAATTATAGCTCTATCTGCCATAAACTATAATAATTTTGATGACCACTTAAAAATAAAAAGTTACTAGTAAATGTGCCACAATGTTGCATTTGGAGTATAGCACGACGTTTTATGTTTATTTTAACTACCTACCCACCTCAATGCCTACGTTGTGAAATCTTTCTAGCTAGCCAACCCATGTAAATAACTGGATAACAGAAATGGGAAAATACCTGGTACCCAATTGCTTGCGTCCTTTTGTTGTTAATTTGGTAGTAGAAATTAAAAATGCTTAAAAACACAAACCATCACAGTGACGTTGCGTCCAGTATCACAATAGAGAACAAGTCGCTTGAAAAGTATCGCTTAAATTAATAAGCATGTTTGTTTTAATAAATTTCTACACAACAAACACACATGTCACAAATCTAACTTACGAAGTGCATTATTTTCATTGAACTGAGCATCCCCGCGCGAAAGCAAACAAACCGCTTACTGTTCGCAGTTGATTACGTCATTCTAGACGGTAGTCATTTAGGAGAGCCGCAAAGAGCGAGCGGCGTAAAAAGTGAATTGAAACCACAAATAATGAGGGGGGGGGAGCGGAGTGTCGCCTCTGCGGGTGGCCGGAGCTCGTGCCGTAAAAACCGAGCTCATCTGCGAGCAGCCGATTCCATTACTGAGCTCGTGGGCTAGGCTAATAGTCACTTTATTAATGACGAAGCTCCGGTGGTCCCTGATGATCACAATCACACCATCATTGTTCTGCATTTAAAGAAAATTCAGCAAAGTTAAATTCCTTTGGCTCCTGACAACTACTTAGGTACCTAGTCACAGGCACCGTTCCCTTTATGACGTAACTACTTACGTAGACACAGAAGAGTACGTGTGGCTTATCCGTAACGATGTTAGTTATTAACGTTTGATCAACAATATCCACTATTGTTTTATCGAGTATTGAGTAGGTAGTCAATCGATTTTCAAAATTACTGATTTCAAGTTGTTTTTATTATAGGTACGACAAGGAAGGCAAATGAGCAAGTGGTCACCTGATGGTAAACGAGCACCACCACCCATGGACACCCGTAACACTAGAGGATTGCAGATGCGTTGCCAGCCTAGAGGCCTAGGATTGTGCCAGTAATTTCACTGGCTGTCTTACTCTCCACGCCGGACACAACAGTGTAAGCACTGCTGCTTGGCGACAGTAGCGAGTAAGACGGTGGTAGCGATCCGGAAGGACCTTGCACGAAGTCCTACCACCAGCATTGTAATTACAGTAGTTAAACTTATAAATTCACATTACAAATTAAGATAAACACAACACATACAATCGTACTTCGTAAGATGATTAAATTACGATGTTGACCTCCATAATTGTATCAAAAACCCGATTATCTGTGTTAGCCTCCAGTAATTTGATATATAGTCGTTTCCCTTAAGTAACACAGATTTATCACCCCTAACCGAATTATCGTAAACTGATTGAACTCCATGAGGGAGACCTCTGGTACTGTTTCAAATTCCAGTCATGCGCCCTCCCTTGCCTGAATGTACTTACTGTCTATACAGTCGCTAAGTATATTTGAGTAGACAAAAGGCTTATCTGCAGGACCATACCCCAACTACGTGCATATCTCTAAGAAAGAAATCATATGGCGCGGCTTCAATAACAGTTTCATGCGTCAAAAAGTCACCACCACCTATGGGAGGAGGTGTCCTTCCAAACGTCATTTTTTAACACTTGAATACTTGAAGTAGTAAGTAAGGTATTTTCATTCTTATCTGTCCTATTTGGTAAAAAAAATTCTAACCTCAATGTGCAAATTTTTGTAAAGAATAAGGTGTATTATGTTATCAATATCAGTTTTATCTCCAGTGTCTTTATTTACGATGAAATAGTTAAAATATACCAAAAATGAGACGTTTTGAGGTTAGAATTTTGTTTACCAAATAGTTCAGGTAAGAATGAAAATACCTTAAGTAAGTAAATGCTTTATTGTACAGATATAATTCACAAAAAAACGAAAATAACATAGTAGTGTGAGCGAGGTTAGACAAACTGGCCTCCATTTCACCAACCCAACCAATTGTCGGTAACAAAGTGACAATTCTATTTATATAACAAATATAATAATTCAATTCTATTTATAATTCTATTTACAACCTGTACGTCTAGCACGACAGCGTACAAGAGTCGCGTCGCTCGCGAGGTAGATTGCCCGTCCTTTTCTTACTGTTCGTTCTAGAAAGAGATGGGTAGTCTATCTCGCGCACGATGCGACTCTGGCGTGCTGTCGTGCTAGCCGGGCAGGACGAGAATCTACGCAGGTCGGCTTCATAATAAATACGCATTGCATTTCAAATTGTCAATGGTCACCGAGAAAAAGTGAAAAGGCAAAAGTTTATTTTGCAAATAGGCCGTCAAGGGCTCTTTTACATGTCTTTTTTTGAATCTACCAGCGCATTCGGAAAGACCATCATTGCCAATGATATTACATATGAACTACTATTACTATGAAATATCATTGATCATTGCCAAGAAGAATTCGCCGCAAGAAACTTGGCAGAAAAATCAATAATTGTCGAGTTGGTGAAGTAGGGCTGGGATTATAGTTTTGCAACTGTTATGGTTTGTATATCCAAGGTCAACAGATAAGGAATAAATCGTCTGTGTGACGGCGCGTAACGAGGGCGATGGGGTCTTTAATTCGGCCGGATCAGATTACGTGAACGGCTCATTTAGCTCTTGTTGCCAGATGATGGACCGTTCTTGCGGTCGAAACTTTAATTGAAATATGTGGGTGTGCTCTACATTTCATATCAACACTAGGAGTACGAAAATTACAGATATCGTGTTTAAGATTTCAATGTTATATATTACCTACATAATTAAGGATTATGTTTTGCTAGCAGAATCGTTATTGAGAGGACAATTTTTTAATCATAATGATCGATAATACTATACACAATGATCGTCGTGGAGGTACATTTGTAGGTCCTACTATAGGGAAGCATGTGCAGGTACCTATAACAGTTTATCGACTGAAAATATTATGATGATGATGACTTTTTACAAACTGTTAGCCTGACTTTTTTGCTGGAAGTTTTTAATTAGATACGAGTAGGTAGTCTTTGAAATTTTATGCCGTCAGTTCAAATCTTCAGGAAATAAAATCACTTTCATTGGAAACTAAAATTATACAAAACTATGTTTTTACGGATGCTAAAAATAAGCTCATAAATTTGTCCTCGTTCGTACATTGTTGCTTTTAAACCGCTTTCCTCACAGGTGTGCGTCCAAACTATACTTAGTTCCAAATGTTCCAAGTGCTTAACTTCGTCGAGTCCTTTGACTAAAGTTAATTCCGCAAGCTCTTATCTTACGGAGACCACCGGCACTTGACATCAAAGAAGGCTTTAACTATTTAAGGATCTATAACATTTAATGGATACAAAGTTATATACTTTTTATTCAAGTTGATGGCGTTTAGGCGTTACACACAATATTTTAATTTAACTTGTTGTTAAATTATGCGTGGTCATACATACAAAATAATAAAATATACGCGTCAAATGGAGTACCTCCTCCGTTTTTTTTGTCGGTAAGTAATTGAAATTACTATACATATAAGGCACCTACCAGACTACTTTTTTCCTGAAACTTGAAGGTTGAAAGAGACGTCATTCTAATTAAATAATGCATTACGTTAATATTTTGTATACTTAGCTAATTTATCTTCACTTAATTCAAACTCAAAAATACCTAGGGCTAAAACTTCGTGATTAATTTTATTTTCAAATATTAACACGATGTCCTATTTATCGTAATAAATAATAATGTTTAATCGGTGTTTAACATTTTCATATTTTAATACCGCTTAATGATGTCCACAAAAGGACCGTTCAGATCAGTTCATTCAGAAATCATAAATCTATGGCGGGTCAAAGAGACTCGCCGGCGCGCGCGCATCACATGTGTCGCCTTCCAGGAAATACGCTCGCAATTTGCACGGTGTTGCTAAAGTTAAAAAGTGCCAAAATTAAAACAACATTGTGTAGTATAAGTGTGCCATTTTTTGCTCGTCAAAATGAAAGGAAAAGACGGTTTCTAGTTAGTGGTCTTTAGGTCTTGTTACCTTAGGCTCTGTCTACCCCGTAAGGGACAAAGACGTGATTTATGTATTGTATGTCAGTTGGTACACAACTCTCAAATCTTAATTCCGTGCAATTTCTCTTACCGTCCTGAAAAATACCAATTTAAGTTTACTAATGCTGATTTTTGTAAGAGAATACATATAATTCGTGCTTTTTATCACTAAAAAAAATCTGAAGTTAAGATACTGACAGTCAGCTTTGACAGTTTGTAAAGCTGTGGAGACCACACGCTTCATCTCTCTTTCACATAATTTGACAAAATCGATTTAAACAAAGGATTAACCGCTCATATATGCCACACAGCAGTTGAGTTAGTACTATTAAATAACGCATGTATGGAATAGAAGTCAAAATAAACGCCAGATAAACATTGTTGCAGCGGAAACACAAGCAGTTTACAACTTTTTAACCGCTTCGCCCGCTCGCAGTAAATCACGAGTTTTAGACCCCCTTCACAAATAATATTGACTTCTTCGAACTCACATTAATCTGCCATACTTCAAAATGCAAAAGGAAGTTCTACAAAGCAAGCAGTAAGCAGTAACTTCACCCTAACTCAGACCCACAAAAAGTAAACAGTAAAGTAACAGAGAATAATTGTTCCATAATTTTTCAATTGCGTTTCCATTAGGTGCAGCTCTATTTAACTAAAACAAAGAGATACTCGACAAGTTTTTGTTCGTTTTCGTTAAAAGGCGACACGACTATTGGAAGTGTCAGCGCCTTTCATAAAACAGTAGCTGTTATTACGATCGCCCGACTCCCGTGACATATTGCCGAGCGGAACAGCAGATGTATGGAGATACTTGTGTTATAAAAAAATTGGATAGTGTGGTGTTTATGCACACGGCAATGAGTGAGTTTCTAGATTGCAGAATATTTCCTAAGGGGATGGATACGTGTTTCTTATAACGTAAAGGTTTAGGCCTACAATTTAGATTACTTTCTCGAAAACGACCGAGATTTCTATAATTTTAGTCTTTAGCAACTTAAGTAGCTGGTTTGTCATCAATGCATAACTATCCAATTGCCACTTGCTTTAGAAAAAAAAAGAAGATTTAATCGTTAAACCTGTCTTAAGCTTGACAGTCCCGTAGCGTACTTGCTGGATTGTGCCACTTCAAAACTGAGCTTAATAATTACATGGATATTCATAATTTTCCGTCAAGTCTGCTGCCAATCTTTGTAACATTGTATCAGTTTGCGTTCTTAGTGTTCTAAATAACTCATCATACACTTAAAGTCACACGCACAGACATCAGCAGCCAAAACAAAAATCGATATAAACATCTCTAAAACAGCACAAGCAGATCCAAGACATTTCCTGTTCTAAATAAACCGTCTCATCATCCGCTGCAAAGAAGCCAGTTAAAACGCATTCACGACAACCGTGACACAAACTGTCAAGTTAAAATGTTTTAATTTACCGCAGCAGTCCGTCACACGTTGCCATATCCGCCATCGCAGCCATCTGACACTCGCCGCGTTCCGGGAGACTATAAATCTCAACCAAACTCAGTGCTGGCAACACTAATCACAGAAATGAGAACCCTTTGGCTTGTTCATATTTTAATGTTACGGTTTAATGAGGAGAGTCAACGGCGCGTTTGAGGAGATATTAGTACCTATGTTCTAATAATCAGAAGCAACTTTATTATCTTACTTGTGTCCTGAAGGCTGTTAAAAGAATCTTAACCAGCATAAGTGACGCTTTTTGACTTAGTTAGTCAGATGGTAGGTACATACTGTTTCAGAACGTAGTTACTTACTTTCTCATTGGTTTATCACAATTTCATATGCCGTACTTGTATTGTTTGCCAGGATAATTGTCATAACTTTTTTTCTCATAGACAATCAATAGTCAGGATTGGTATAAAACTATCCTAACTTAAGTTATAAAGTTCTACAAGATAGCCATTTCAAAGCTCCTGAAAAAAAAACGGTTTCAGAGAAAAAGAAGAGTTAAGTATGGCAAATGATCATTATGGCAAACATTACAGGTTTTCACACACATTCGAAAATTTGTACATGTAGATTATATTGATTTACTTGTAAATACTTCTTAAAATAATCTCTTGTCGGTGGATTTGCCATATTTTTTTCCTATCTGCAAGTAAGTCCATTAAGTTAACAATTGTCCATGTTTAAACAGCATTTTAATTTGAGATTGAAGCCCCTCGCACCCCTCAGATACGGGTAACTTGGATTGATATCGCAGGAAAACAAACAATTTATCTATTTCCTCGCGTCACACGAACATCAAACACTGGTTAATAAAGGAACGCCGACGCCAATAAAGGCAGGGGGCGTCGGGTTCGCACACGACGGGCGAATTTAAAATTTGTAAATACGCCGCCGAGACTCGTCTTTTTGTGACGTGATAAAATAATGACTGCAAATTGCTGCTGGGGTTGTGACTGCCCTAATTCGGGTACTTAGCATGTGACACCTTCCGTGTAAGCAGGTAGGTACTTACGAAAAGAAAAAAGTTTAAATATTTTGTTACTTCAACAACTCAGAAACTTTTATATACCTAAATACGATAGATATTAATGCTACCTTCTTCCCGAGTCCATAATTAACATCGGGAACTTAATAATTACGTGACCTATATATAGAAGAAGAAAATTTACAATATTATGCACCATTCACTGCCTGTTTGTGCCTTCCAGCCTTACTAAAAGGGCAAAACGTATTTTAACGTTTATTTATGCACAAAGATGATGCAAATTAACGCATCTATTGAATAAAATGGGAACTGCTCTCTCATTTGCCGTTAGGGGAGTATTCAATCAGCCCTCGTTTGTGGATTTTAAAGATTAAAGCAATCTCCTATTGCGACACTTTATTACTTTCCGCTTCGTTGTGGCCTTTTGATGTTTGTTTGTGATCTGGCTAATATTTTCGTAGTCTATTTGTATGTGTCATTGTATTTTTATTCGATGTCAGCCCTCGGAGGAATAAAAGATGTCAGCATCTAAGTTTTGCTTGTATTATTGTTAGATTCAGATTTACCTACTTAATGCTAACTTTCTTATCGGAACTCACTTGTTCTGGCTGATAAAGTTAAGATCGATGAGTTTGTTATTCGCAAATCTAAACAAATATGGGCGTAAAAACGAGTCAGTAAGGCAGGATTAAGCCAAAATATTGTAAGAAACTCAACGAAGCAGGAAAGTAGTGTTTTATTGCAAAAAGTTACTTCATAATGGCGTATACAAATCGTTAGAAAAGAAAGTCGGAAATGTCTGAATCTCATTACCATATCCACATTGGGATAAACTCGGAATAGGAATGAGGCTCAGAGGAGACATGAATGACAAAGTGGATGCAAATGGTGGCTTTGTCGGCGACGTGAGCAGCGGGAACCACCGCCAATCAGAAAACAGACTTATAGATGTAGGACACATTCACCACCAATGTAACTACATGGATACCAAGATATATAAGTACCTACTCTGAGGAAAATAAGTTTTTGGAAAGTTACCGACACAACACAGGAGGCAAAAAAATGTTAGGCAAAGGTTACGCCTACAGATACAAAAACAAAACAATACGAATTGTCAATTAGATTGGTTAGTTCCAACAATATTATTGTACATTAGCACAAAAGATTAACATAGAATATGTATAGTGGGCGGCGCAAGTGATGCCTTAAATTTAGTAAAAACACATATTTTTTCGTTTTAGTAGGAAACTTTTAGAAATATAAAATACATATATTTTACCTACATACAAAGATGTTCAAGTGCCATGCTTGGCGCGTGTTATACACGCGACACTTTTTGCCTGTCTGACTTTAGGTCACAGCAAAAACTGACATTCCATGGAAATATAAATCTCTCAGTTGCACCATGTTTCTGTCAAGTGAGACTTCTAATTAATAATGGACATTCCTCCCACTGAACCTTGAAACGTGGCGTTTCTAGAAATATTTGCAAGTTAATTACCTACTCACTCATATATTTGTGGTAGGATCTCGTGTAAGGTTCATGCAGATTGCTACTACTATCTTACTCTATCTACCTACTGTTTTATAGATACGAGTACACCTATAGATCAACTTTCAAAACAAAGGTCTAGCTAAGATATTAGGAGACTACCAGAACAAGTACTTACGTACGTACTTAAGTACATTATGCCTATTGCTGCCATTGCTGCCAAGAATATCAATACCTCCCAGCGTCGACGAGCTTAAAATATGCTTTTCCCCTGTTCAAAGATTGTAACAACTTACTGAATGAAATAGTGTTGAGTTTCATGAAAGCTGCAGTGGGCGTGCGCGGCGTCGTTTGCGCACGCGCTGCCGGAAGCGGAAGTCTGTAATTACGTCACTATTTCGCAAAAATGTCTCAATCCGCCGTCGACAGATGGCGCGCGACTCGGATTGTTCGAACATTCCTTGAATAGCTTAACTGTTTGTGCGGTTTCACGCCCCTTTTTACTTTCAAAACGAATTGTGGAATGCTTGGTGGCGATAGATTATAAATTAGTTTTTTTTTGTGTATTTTATCGTTACGGCTGTATTGAGCACTTTTGTTTTAGCCGTTGGCTCGGTGCGAATAAAATAAATTATTGAATGTCTTTTTAATAAAGCTGGGTATTGTTTTACGGGCATAATGGAGGTCCATTGTGGGCGCCGCCCCGGCTCATTCCCGTGCCGGCGACACAATGAACAAATAATAAATAGTCGTATTTTGTTCGCGTTTTCTACGCTCGGTCGCTTCTCCGTTGTTTTGTTAATTGGTGGCTGAAATAAATTAATCGAATTAGATCGCTCGACGAGAGACAACACGCCGGTTGCCTAAAATGTTTGGACATTTTATAATTAAAGTACTGAAAGAGTGAAGTCAATCGATGCACATTGAATTAAGTCATTGTTTTCAGTTATGAATTAACTAAGTCGTGTAGAACTGTAGGTAATAACTGCAGACTTCGAAGTAATTAATGTTTCTCAGTCCTTCTCTGGGTCTGTGTTAAGAAAGTAAAAAAGAGTTAAGTATCAATGTAAAAGCTTTTAAATATGACTAATCTTCTGCGAAATTGCACTTGACCCGCCGTTTTCAATCAAAGCTATTAAAATGAGTCATAGATAATACCTGTGTTTAAGATATTTTTTTTGAAGGTTTAGATAATCCTTAGCTTTTTATGAAAAATCTTCACTATTGGTGCATTTAAACAATACCTAATCTAACTAATATTATAAATGCGAAAGTATGGATGGATGGATGGATGGATGAATGTTTGTTTGTTACTCAATCACGCCAGAACGGCCCAACGAATCTGGATGAAATTCGGCACATAGATTGAGAAAAGTCTGGAATAGCACATAGGCTATTTTTTATCCCGAAAAATTCCCGCGGGATAGCGATAAACGATTTCTTTGCAGACGAAGTTGCGGGCAACAACTAGTTAATTAATATTTCTGAGTCTGACCGTTTATACGTAGGAAATTTTAATGGTAAATTAAATTAGCGTAAATAATCAAGTTCGAATAGTCGAGAGATTGTTCACCTCGCTGCGTCTCATTCATTTGTTTATTTTGTTTCCGGCCAACAATGCAACTCGATTAATTCCGTTCCCGAATACAGTCCCGCCCACTGCCAATACGTACCACAATTCTATGTGTAGGTACCTTGGGACCCACTGCGTATAAATACCTAACGTACCTATACGTGATGTATTTAGTGCGTACTGGGATTTAGGTAGGTACCTATTTTGGTTTCTAATACTTCAACATTCAAACAAAGATTTGATTAAGAAAAATCTATTATAATACCTATATGAAAGGTAAAATGTATTTTGGATAACCATTTCCAGTAAGTTTTGTTTAGCGGGTAAGTACCTAATAAGTAAGTAGGTACTTACGTGATTAAAATAAGTAGGAAGCAAGAATTATTCTAAGTTTTTTATCTAATTAGTAATAATTTAATCAATCAATGAAATCAATTAGAGGACACAAATTATCAGTCGTTACATTAATAGGTAGACTAAGTAGGTAGTCCTTTCCAGACCGCGCAGCGCATTCTGTCCCTAGTCGAATATGTTCGTCACACCCCTTTGGAGTGTCTTGGGTCGCCATCTATCGGGCAGTAGCAGAACTTCACAATGCTTTTATTTTAAGTTGCTTAGTCATAATAGCAAATAATTTCGTGTTATGCAGAAAATTTTACATTTTTTAATGGAAAAGAAAGGTAACGCAAAAACACAAAGACAAATTTGTAGCTCTATGTAACTATGTGGCTTGTGTTGTATATCAGTTAAGGGTGAAGTTAAGGTTGTTTACCTGTTTTTTTTATGTGAATAGGAAGGCAAACGAGCAAGTGGGTCAGCTGATGGTAAGCGATCACCACTGCCCATAGACACCCGCAACCCCGGAGGGATTGCAGATGCGTTGCCAACCTAGAGGACTTAGATGAAATGCCTCTTGTGCCCGTAATTTCCCCGGCTGTCTTACTCTCCACACTGGAACACAGCAGTGCAAGCACTGCTGCTTAGCGGCAGGATTAGCGAGTAAGATGGTGGTCGCGATCTGGACGGACCTTGCACAAGGCCCTACCACCCGCAGAATATTTTGTTACTAGTAAAAGAAACATTCTCCCATATTTTGTGTCTACGTCGCCTTGTCGCAACACAACTCGCAACTGCCAATTATCTTCAAAAATAAATTGCGGTTAGAAAATAAACTGTCAATTCCACGGTAGTCAAATATGGTGGATCCGAGACTTTCTCCTTACAAACTCATTGTGTGGCTTACTTTCTTTGCGTAATTGGCTTTTAAAAATTTAACAAAGGATTCAAAGCGTAGGAAGTAATTAGGCCGACAGATGGAGCGCGGGTTGTCGGCGACCGCAACCGACTTGGACCACGTAACCGCATACATGTTTGGCAGTTGGGATGGCTTCATACAAGCAGTATCAAGCTAGTTTTTTAAATAAAATAGTGTGGGAAACGAGCTAGTGACGTAGTGACCCTTCAAATAGCTAGTGGTCACCTTAGAGAGCTAAGATAAAATACCCTGGCACCATTTCATCGGCTGTCTCACTCTTCAAGCTGGAAGACAGCAGTGCAAGCACTACTGCTTGGCAGCAGGATTGCAGCTGGATTAGCAAGTAATTAGTACCTAATAATATTATATTATTTTTGCTTTTGCGCGCGGCAGCGTCTGCGAAGAATTTATCTGAACAGCGACAAATGAGTCAACCTATATATGCTCTAGGACGTCAGTAAAGTTAACTTAGAAATAAATAAAAACAAATCAAAAATAGTTTATTTAACTAAAAGAGTTACACTTAATACAGAAGGAACAGCGATTCCCACACTAGGCAAAGCCTGTGTCATGGGATTCAATAACTCGGATAATTACCAGACAAACAGTAATAAACAGTTTCTTGATGTCTTCTACTTAACTAACGTGGCCTTTAGGTCTTGGTACCTTGGGGCTCTGTCTACCCCATGAGCGATATAGACTTGATTTGTGTACTTTTGTATGTTCTACTTAACTTAGTATGATACACTGAATGTAAGTATATAGTCGACCAACAAGAAAGTCTTTAACCACCTTAAGGTTCAATTTGTACCTAAGTACGGTTTGAAACATCAAAGGCAATTTTCACTCGCAAGTCAATGTGACAATCAGCTTTATTGTTTTTTACTGATGGAGGAACTGTCATAAAAGTGATAAAGAACTTTCTTGTAGACTCTATCTACTTACATTGATTTGGATTCACGAAACAACCCTTGTGTCATAAATATCATAATAAAATTTTCCATAGACAATATGAAATCCAATTTGCCTTGTTTAGTTTATAGATTCGCTGTATTAACAGTAATTTTACTGTTAATTTTGGCGCAATCTACATAAAGCCATCACCAATACAACAATCGTAACAAATACTGCTAAAATATTCAAACACGTATACGTAATGAAGACGTTTTAATTTGCCAATTCAAACGTTTGTTACCGCAAAATTACACGTTTTTACTGTTTATAATGTATAACATTTAAATAGTTACCTGACATGAAACTTGGCATACCTATGTTTACCAAAGCAAATAACTATAAATTTTCCACCTGGCAAAAGGACAATTTATGAACTAGCCGTATTTTGGCTGCTCTTATATTATAAAAGAGCTAAAAAAACACAATAGTTTGCGATGTTAGGATTTTCAATAAGCGGAAAAGTAAACAAAATATTTGAGACACAATATGGAGACGCTGTTGTGACGCAAGTGTTCACAAAGAAGCGAAGTATCATTAAAATAAGTAGCACAGGTAGGTAACAATATCTGATGATTTTTATTGTATTCACATGGGTAATTATTTGAGTAATGATGAATGAATAGGAAAGTCTAACATCAAATAACAATACTGATCAGGTTACGCAAAAATTAAAAAAAATTGAAACTCTTAGGTACCTACTGGATTTTTCAAACACAAAAAAAAAAATAGTTTTTAATAGAGATTAATTATATGTGCTACGTTGTTTCAGTTCATCTTCAGTGTAACTAGTATCTTAATATGAGCCTAAAGGTTTACATACTGTTTATTTATACATATTAACCCACAACAAGATTGTACAATCGATGGTTGAACAAAACTTCTGCTGCTTCTAGCGACTCACTGTGATGTAATTAAGAGCCAACCAAGTCTTGAAATATTGCTGCGAGGTGACCTTGTACCGTTGAACCACCTAGCACGAAAATAAATATAAAACGAAACAAGTTTCCAAGCATCCCAAGCATTAATAAAAGCTCTAAATTTTATGGACTTGCATAGTAAAATTACGAACTTAAATCGAAAAACAAATAACAATAGTTCAATACATCGCTAATGTGACAGAATGCCGAAAAATTACCCTCATTATCGATGGGAATAAAATATAAAGCTTTGAAGCGCTTGCGCGCCCCGAAACTCAAACAGCTGGTGACACTACCCGCGGCCATTCTCCATGCCTTTTTGACTTTGATTTATATGTTTTTTATGCTCTATTCACCCGTCACGGTTACTTTAGATTATATTTCACTATAGCGAACCCCCAAAAGACTCCTCTACTCTCAACCCTATTTCAAAATTTCACAGAGTTCAAGCTCATTGGCGTCATGTATGTCGACTGTTCGAAATGGCGCGGATAAAATGTCTCGCATGCTGCGCAGACGCAAGTATCGCTACATCATTCCCTAATAGTAGGGGATGAGGAGTTTTATTTCATTTTCACAGTAATTTGCTTTTGTTGGGGTTCGTTGTGTTGTTTGATTTCAAGCCAAATATGTTCGGGTTGAGAGGGTGTAGGGGACATGGCGAACATTTTGGCTGAGAGTTCTTATTTATGTTTTGCTAAATAGATTCATCTAACCTGGTCATGGTGATATTCCAAGTATATCTACTGATATTCTTATTTTACCATCTCATATTTGTCTTTAGACATTATCCTAACTAAACAGTAGCTCCTAGTTTCTCATGCATGATTTAGTAGTGGGTACCGATGTTTGAATGTACGGATGTATGGACAATTTTCACTCAAATTTAGCATACAAATAGTTTGTAACCTGAATTAACCACGAAAAACTATTTGCGTTAAACGAATTCCTCGTAGACAAAAGCGGGGGCATCAGCTACTTTGTCATAAAAATAATCTACAATGGATTCAATCTATCTCGTAAAATATCTCAAAAAAACTACAATCACAAAATAGATGTCGCAGCTATCAATGCATTCATTTTTATTTGCCTTGATCTTGAATTCACTAGCCCCGACTCTTTGTCGCAATCCACAAACCAAACACTGTCGTAAAATTATCGACTATACAAGTTATTGGCGTACACACAAAGAATAACAGGCAACCCATTTATCATTCGTGAATTGAAAACCGAAGAATTTGCGCGCGAGATAATAAAAACGATCTGCAACATTCTCTCAAAAGGTCGGAGTGAGCATGATAGTCGGTAAAGTCATTCTGCATTGTGCATCTCGATTTTGAAAGGGTCGGCAAAAGTCGGTCGACAATGTGGCGGGCGAGGGTGCAATTTGTCAGCTTCGACAATACCGGCCGACATATTGACCATATTTATGGAGCGGTGTGAAATATTCACGATTTCGATGCGGGAGCGAGTGAACAACGTGTTTTACATGACGGCTTTACGTCCACTTTGTTTAATGATAACTTATGATGCATTATTCTTCTGTTATGCACAATAGTTAGCCAACGACCGAATTTTACGGATAAATAAAAAGATTCCGACGAATTCAGAACCTCCTCCGTAATAAGTCGAGAAATCTAGTTGAAATATCGGTCACTGTTGGGATTGGTTTATAACTTAGGCAAACAATCTCTAACGTGGCAGATTATGTCAAATAAACCTCTCGATACTTACTAATGCTGTGAAAATTAACATTCATGTTTTGGGTTACGCTACCGTACCTACCTCAAAAAGAAATTGGTTCAAACCTTAACAGCTTATTCTTACAAAATACTTAATACTTAGTAGGCATTGCCTTTCGCTTATCCTGGTAGGTAAGTACCTACTTCATTTTTCTCCCTTTTTGGAAATCGTATTCTTACGTACGTCGGCATGGCATCCTTCACACAGTCTACACTCATGTCTCTGCAAACTCATGCCAAAACAAAACCTCACAAAAAATGTATGGTTTGACAAACAGTTTTATTCATTTCACAACGCTTTATCACCTGCTATACCTATCGTACTTTTTACGTGGCTCACATTAAGCTAGGTTAAGTTTGTTTAATAACTTTTCCTAAAGTTACCTAAAGTGTTTGTCAAACGATTCATTCGATAAACGCTTCATTAGTGAACCTCAATGAGTATTGCCGGTCTTATTTTTCGCCAGAAGAAATGCGCTTCACCGTACCTACCACAAATGTTTTGTGCTTACTAATCATTATTTACACGTTGCCCGTTAATAAGGGGCATAACGAACTGGATTTCCACAGGGCCGGGCTGCCTTTATACAGCGGTACAATCAGCGAGGCGGACCAACCGCGCCCAAAACGCCCTCAGCCTCAACACAGAACCTCAGCAGCTTTGAACACGTGCGGGAACAAAAGTGAAAAAAACGTGATATATTTATTGTTAGGTTACCTAATCTACAGACGAGAAAAAATTACAGTGGCTCGTTTGTCGAAGCTAGGTGCAAGTGTAAATTTTTCAAGTCCGAACTAGCAACATTGGTGAAATCCCACAGCTGGGCCCTATTTTATAAAGCTACGAGTTACAATTTACAAGCGGAAGTCTCTACCTAACACATATCTGTGGCCCTAGTGAAAAGGGGTACAAGTGCAAAATCCCAAGTTTACAGGAGACGCAAAAAACAGTTGACACCCGCGATGATTTGAACTTGTGCTCATTTCATTTGGTCTAAGTAACTCATTTTGGCCAAAATCGGACTTGTACCCCTTTTCACTAGAGCCACAGATATTAGGTATAGGGTCAGAAAGAGACTTCCGCTTGTAAATTGTAACTTGTAGCTTTTGTAAAATAGGGCCCTGATTGAAAATTGTAATTTATATCATTGAAAAACGAGCATAGGTCGCACCCACATAAAGTATAATATATATGAAAAGTCATTCGTCAATTTTGCTTCTCAGTTTAGTTGGTTGTCTATGGAAGAGAATATTGCTGCCGCCCAAGCTTTCTTTTTTAGACTCCGTCTACCCCGTAAATGATAAAGATGTGATTTATGTATTGTAGAGCTGCCTTGAGGAGGCACTTTAAACTAGTACGGGGATTCAAATAGAATTCGGCCTATAAGAACTGGGGGTGCAGAAGGCCTATTATTAAGGTTGAAACAACGCAATACTTTTTAAAGATTTTATATTTCTCGCTTTGAATAATTAAATGTACAATATACAAAATGGGTTGCATCGGCAAGCCCCGTTCAAAGCGATCTGACCGTGCTCTCGAAATCCGAAAAACAAATATTTTAAATCATCGAACGAGCGTTCGATGTATGGATTTCAATTGCACCGACGAACCAGCCAGTCCGACAAACCAGCCAGTTCGCAGATTCGCATGCTACCTCACAATATGTGTGTACCTAAGTATGTATTATAACCGAAAAACGGTTGCAGTTTTATATTTATAATTTGCAAAGATCTGTCTGCGAAATGAGCCTTAGTGTTCAGCGCGATGGTGACAGTAGATAGTAGATTAGTGCATGCAATATTTGAATAGTACGTTAGTTTTAAGACCTCAACAAAAATATAAGTACAGCACAACTTCTGTAGGTACTCAACTACTCAACTAACTCAAACAAGGCAAACAACTAATTTCTATTATATACGCCGTAAGCGCCAGATAACATCAGAGGCGGACGCGCACCGCCCTGCCTTCAATGTTGCTGAAGCCACGCGCAGGCGCAATCGGTCTCGTGATTGACAACATTTTTTACGGCTGTCAAATACTTGGTATGAAAAAAAAACACAAAAATAAGTTGTAAGGTTAAGTAATAAATTTAGCGTAAGTTTTAGCCTACTGTAATGACAGCGATTTACATAGTGTAGTTAGTCAAGGTATTTTCATATTTTTTTGCTTTTGGACATACAACCAAAAACTTATGTGAAACAATTAAAAATGATTTAATATATTTTTTATTGCTGCATTAGAGCGCTAATCTACCAAAGTTTCAAGTTTTATCTCTGCAACAATGTTGCTAATCTTACTAGACGTCCCCTCAGCCACCAACCTAATCAAAATTCTGAAGCAATACATTATTTCTCGAAAGCCTTCAGGGGTTGTTGCATGTCGGGCCACAGTTACGTTCCGCTCTACGGCGCTGGTAGCCGATGAATACGAATGTATGGCGATTCGGGGTGGAGCCAAACAAACGGTTTTTTCGCCATTTGTGCAACCGCTAATGACGTATTTTGGACACGCCTTTGAACAAAAACTCCATAATTAAACATTATAATAGATAGGTACTTAGTGACCAGTAATTGGTTATGTATCTAATGGGTACATAATTAGTTTAGGGTGAATGACGTGCACCTGATGTATGATTGTACGTATGCGGTTTGACATTTTCCTTGCAAAAGTTGACGTTAGGTAATACAGAGGTGAATAATTTAATTTATTAATTGTATTAATAATACCTATTTTTAATGTCACTTGGTGTAAACGTGGTTTATCATTCATCATCGTAATAGGTACTTGTATTACGGAAGCGATAACATCCTTTGGAGGCTTGCGCCATCTAACGTCGAGTAGCGGAACTAACCGCGTCATGAGTCAATGTTTACTTTAAAGATGTTAAAAATCTCTTAAACTGCAGTAAATAACGTCCAAAATATGAAGATGTCTTGAAAATTAAAGTATTAAGTGCAGATTAACGTGAAATTAGTCTTACTTACCTGTCTTTTCTTTATTAACCCTTATTAAGCCGTTGTACAGGTATCTGCTTATTTTGTACCTAACCTGTAAAATTATAGTGTTTTTTTGTACAATATAGATACATACATACTTATTTTATATTTGGTGCGCATTTTATTTCTTATGTTTTAGTTTGTTAAGCATACCTAATAAAAATTGCTTGCATTTAATCTTGTTAATTAGGGAATAGTTTAATAATATTTTTACTACCAATGTAGGCGACGCACCTATTTAAGTAGAGCTGAGCTACGTATTATAAACTTTTTGTAAAATGTCGTATTTTAGCCCTGGCCGCTAATAAACCGAATTGCACGCAGCGCTGACAGAAAGAAAAACAAAAGAAGTAGAGTTGTGTCTTTGATCTTGTCAGCGCTGCGTGTTGGATTTTCAGTTCAATTTAATTTGTTTTATTTAATTAATTTCTACAGTCTACAACCAATGTAAATCATTGCGTTCAATGTATACCAATTTGAATGTTTTTATTTATAGGTAGAATTCTGAATCTCCTGAATCAATTCTAAAAAATACTTAACTAATTCACCGATAAAAAGCTACAATATAATGTACAAAGTTGCGCAACAGCCTAATTACGTATAATATTAGAAGATCATTATAGCGATACCAAAGCAATAGGGCTGAAAGGGAGTAGTTACGGTCCTAGACCCGAAAGTCCCTTTGTCTCATAATTACTGGTTCCGAGACCGCATCAAAGTAAATGCGACATAAAACTTTATTTTATTGCCCCAAATTGACTCAAATTTGACAAAGATTGTATCATAACATAATTAACATTGTTACTTAGTTTTGAAATGGAACGTTATTTGTTAAAGTCGGCGATGTCAAATTAGGTGGGCTGTTGTTATGATTTTCTACGAGCACCTGTTTACGCATAACTTTAGGGATTATTATTTCTTTTTGTGAGCGTGCCAGTGTGTAAGTACCTATAGGTACTTTATAATTATTCGCAGTATTAGGACCCGACATAATAGGTAAAGGCTAAAGTCGTCATCGGTCAAGTGCGAGTCTGACTGACACACGAAAAGGTTTCCGCACCACTGTTCAATTGTCAATATATAGAGGATGGGCAAAATAGCAAAAAAACACGTTCTTTTTGTCTGATAGTCCCCTTTATTTTGGGGTTTGTAACCTAAAAGGTACACTTTGGCAAAAAGTTAAGTAAATACCTACCTATCAACATTCAAAAGACGCACGAGTTGACAAAGATAGAAAGTAGAGCTTTAAAAGTAGGGTAATTATTATTTATTTATTTTTGTTTTACAATTTCAGTTGATTCTGCTCTGTTAAAGTAAATTGTAATTAGGTGTGTAATTTTTAGCCGTGGTATCCTAGTGGTTTGACCTCGTGGCCTCTTAAGCAGAGGGTCGTGGGTTCAAATCCCGGGCTCACACCTCTGAGTTTTTCGGAATTTATATGGGATTATGGGATTTTTTACATTTGAATTTTGCCATGAGCTTTTCGGTGAAATAAAACATCGTGAGGAAATCTGCATACATCTGTGAAACGATTCAATGGTGTGTGTTAAGTTCCCAATTCGCACTTATTATTATATTATGTAATTTTTATAGTTTTATAATGTTTAATACTCACGGATATGTGTTACAATTGTACAGAAAAATCGGGTCACAAAACGATAGATGCCGAGCAATTGCTTCAAGACCTAAAAATGGAAACAAACCATGCATTATGCAACAGTTGCTTTGTCATTTTCCGTTGGAAAGTAGTAGGCAGGGAAGCACAATCAAATCGAGTCTTTTGTTAATGTTCCCGTTACCATTGGCAGTCACACGGAATCACAGCTATCACAGCGGTGACTCTATAATCTTGGACGAGTCCATTATGCAGAAAACACCAGTTGGGACAGCAAAAAACACCCGCCATTGCAACGTGGAAAATCTAAGGCTATTATAGCCTATTACAAGAACATACGTAGGTACAGTCGTCAGAAGTTCGATAAAGTGTTCCATTTTTCCTTGAGTTGAGCTGACTGTACTTTTTATACACAGAGTAACGTTGTCATAACATCTTACATTTGTAAGCCAAATTTTATTTCAATCCAAATATTAGGTATAACGGAGTTTAATTGACAACATTTCATTTTTATAACACCTGAAAATGTATACATGGTTCGAAAGCATTTTGCCTCCTGATCACTGCAATATATTTATATAATTTTAATATCGCTTATTATAAAAAATAAAAAATAATTAAACATAATGGCCTAATTTTACCAACACTACCACAGGATAGGTTAAACGCCTTTGCTTTTTTCACGAGAAAAAATAAGCGATCATAATTTTGTATTTTTGACAACTTCAAAGTACAAGGGGGGCAACTCTGAAATTCTATTTTCGAAGTTCGTTGCATACCTTCTCTATCACTCTCAAGATAATGACTATTAGTATGAGCGGAACAGCACGAAGCGAACCTCGAAAATCGAATATTGGAGAATAGGGCCTGACATTGACAATTTGAAATTAACGTCAGTTTTTTTTCTATTGAGAAAAGACAAAGGGATAAGTGTGTATTCTGTGATAGTACCGGAGTGCAATTGCGGAGTGCGGAGTGGATTTGCACAAATTAATAAATTAATTATAAATTAAATACAAGCCCTAGCGAAAAAATTAAACTGTCAGCATGTTCATCGTTTCAAACAAAATACAGAGAACCATTTAAATTTATTCTCAGAAATATGAAATGTTGTCAATTTGCATGATTTACCCAAAAAAATCTAGTGGGGTCCCCACTATACGTCATAGGCTAGCCAGCCGGTACCGTGCCGTAGTGTCTTCTTGAGCTTACCTTAATTAAGGCTTTCGGCCTCCTGATGACCCTCCCTGATGTGCAACACCTCCGCGCCCTTGCAGCTGAACAGCTGGTCAGATAACGATAATGATAACGATAACGATCTATGTTTGAAAGCGATCAATAGAGCCAAATGTGTAATAGTTACAGGCCTGCTAGCTGTAGTCATACTGTATTCATTCATTGCAAAATTTAGATTAGGTACCAAATAAGTTATTTAATAAGTTCTCTACCTTCACAAAAATGTATTGCTGACTTTATGTGTTGCGTATCATTTGTACACTTTAGTTCACGTACCTTAGTCACCTCAAGTACCTACCTCAGTGGAACCTTTTCTCATACAATGTTGCAATCATTTCTTTGACAGGTGTAATTTCTTTGGCTGGAGATGATGATGATATTTTAAGTTACACTATCGTTACAAGGTCAAAATAGCCACCAGGTTGCAGTATGAAATAGTGGTCAAGTGAGTCGCAGTCCGCTAGCCTCTAGCGACAAATCAATTTGCCTGCCCGCCCCGCTGCCCGCTCCGCTGCACGCTCACTAATCATAGTGGTCGACGTAGACTTTTGTGGCGTATCAAAACGCAAAGAGAAAGCTTTAATTTGTATAAAAACACTTATTTTATCTACCTGCCGCAGTGTTTTACATTAAACAATGTTATAAGTAGGTATATAGTTTTTGATTGCAGAAAATCATCATTAAGAAGATAGGGGGTGAAATTTACTACGAAGTTGCGGTACCCTAAGGGTAGGTACTTAATTATAATTTGTGCTCTAATTGAATGTTTGCCACTAAGAATAAGCTACCCAAAATACTATTTCCACGCAGACAAAGTCTCAGGCAAGGCATCTATTATTGTGACTGGGACTGGGCATTGGCACACAGTAGGAATCTAAATTTTACAGACAAAAATTGGAATCAGCTAATCAAAAGTGTCGGGAAAACGGTGATGTAGCGACCGTATGGAGCCCGATTTTAGGAAGCATATCACTCGAAAGTGGTATTTAATCTATGTATTGTGCTACAAAAACTATAGAAGTACTAACTATTGTCGACTACTTGAGGATAATATTGTTGCACTCCTAATACTTTCGAACACAATTTTTCACCACTTGCGAATTCTTCTTTCCATGTGCTTTTAACATAGGGCCTCAGGTGCCCCAGTATTGTTTGCCTGGCTAAATTATTGAAGAGCCCTTGAAGTGTTTTGTACGTTAAGTAGGTCCAACGAACGCCTCGCCGCTGGGCACGATTATGCCATTAAGTCTGGAATGTCCCGGATACAGTCGCGTTGAAAAGCTCAATCGGACCATGGCCCATAGCGATGGGCTCAATTGTCCCCAATCATAAATGTTCGATGATGGCGGACCTAAGTTATAGGGTTTTGAATGTGGGTGAATCATGATTTACTATCAGAATGTAATAACTACCTAATAAACGTTCGTTACACAAGATAAATTGTATATAACTATGTAGAAGGCGGAAATTCTAGGTTTAAACTCAGGTTTGGTAACACTAATGTAGGAAGCCGTATCTGCAATAACTGTGTACCTAAGAGCTATGGTACCTGTCTGACTTAAAAAAGGTTTAGTTCGTGTCTTAAATCTGTATTACTAAAATTAACGCTTCCATTGCGGGTTTCTATACCATGCGAAAATTTCAATACGTAAATACGTTCCCAATACACCTTCAGACCACTAAAGGATCATTTAAGTACCTAGTCCAAATTCCAGGGGCCTTACGTATAAATACTATATATTCTATCTAGGTTTTAGCTGTCATTTTTCTAGTATTATAGTATTTTCTATATGTGTGTATGTAGTATTTTCTAGTAATGGATCTGACAGCGGTCGATCCAACTTTGATTAGAAATTGAATCGCATTAAGACGTCATGGTAAGGCCCCTGTTTTCTAAACTTAGTGTTAGCGCCTGTGCGTTGAAGATCAATCAGTCCCACAACGCATTTAAGTCGGTATTGTATTTTTTTTTTATGCTAATTGGAAGGCAAACGAGCAAGTGACCACCTGATGGTAAGCGATCACCACTGCCCATAGACACCCGCAACCCCGGAGGGATTGCAGATGCGTTGCCAACCTAGAGGGCTAAGATGAAATGCCACTTGTGCCCGTAATTTCCCCGGCTGTCTTACTCTCCACACCGGAACACAGCAGTGCAAGCACTGCTGCTTAGCGGCAGGATTAGCGAGTAAGATGGTGGTAGCTATCCGGACGGACCTTGCACAAGGCCCTACCACCCGCAAAACAGTTATCACTACATAGTGTACAATAAAGTCGCTTTCCGCTGTCTGTCTTGTCTATCCCTATGTATGCTTAGATCTTTAAAACTACGCAACGGATTTTAATGCCCTTTTTTAAAAGATAGAGTGATTCATGAGAAAGGTTTATTCTACGCAGATGAAGTCGCGGGCAGAAGCTAGTAGTTAATACTATGTATAATTGTGTTGCCTTGTATAGAAACGGCCGCGTATACACGCCTATGAGTTTAACGTATCAGTAGTTTGTTACATGACTTGAGTTAGGTATTCTGTTACCACATAAGGGCACGTTGATTCATCTTCGTTAAGCCTCGAGGTTCTCATCGCATAGTTTGACGCCGCGTGGGCGTGGCCAGCGCCGATTGGGCCGAGCGGATCCAATGCGCGCGCGCTGCACGGTAGCTACGCAGTTATACCACAACAACAAACCTACGGTTTGAAGGACCATGTACCGAAAAATCACGTTACAAAACAAGTAAAATATTTTCTGCGCTTAAAATACTCCAGTATCTTGCTTCTTCGCTGCCGTGTTTTAACCTTAGCTACTGTAAATTGCAGTCTGTAATTACATTTCTGCATAAACATACCATTGGCTTTATGGCCTTGATACCAAGTACTTCTTTATAACGAGAAAGCAAGTGTCCTTAGATTAAATACAGGGCTCAACCCATCTGACTCGTCAGTCAGCTTCCTATGAACTTTTAAGAGTCTGATATTACCAATGATTGAAGACGCGGGCCATTAAGCCTGCCGGGGCTGGTTCTATGTTGATTACCTACTCGTAGTTATCATGAATTTGAGCATCGACCGGCCTATTACGGCGGTTCGAGGACTACGGGCGCTTCTTCGTAATAACCATGATAAAGCCTGAAATTATACGATTTGTGAGGAATTTTGTTGAAAATGGCGAAAACATTACAGAAAAGTACCGGGGTCGTTACGGCGTCGGCCGGCCTGGGGCGAGCGCTGCGCCGGCCGTATGCAAATTAAACGTAATCAAAATAATCATTTAGTAAGTATGAGGCACGGGAACACCGCGGAGGCCACCCTCCGCCCTCTCTGTCTGCCCTCTGCGCCGCTCCCTGCGACGGAAAGGAAAAGCACCTGCAAGCCTGCAACTACTGACGGAAATGCAAATGGCTTACGCCCGATCCGCTTTTATTATTTCGTATTGTTCCAACTGTATGTACGTAATTATACCCCGATAGTGGCTTAATGCGCTAAATTGCTGCATGTAAGTGGACTGAAATATTACGGTAGCCTTTATTCAGAAACGCGATCTGTAGCCACGAAAGTAAAATTATAAAAGCGGGTTGGCTTTTGTTTTTCTGTAACACAATTATAAAACTATACACGCCAGACTAGGTAGGTACTATTTTTATTAACACGAGTGAAAATTCGCGTGACGTAAGTATTTAATAAAAATAATCAGTAGGAATTTTGACAAACAGTTGGTAAAAACTCTCTTAGCTAAAGATAAAATAAAAGCGGTCTTTTAAACTTTGGGACAGACTTCGACTCGATGTTCACTTAAAAATGACTTTGACTCTGTTAATCATGTAACATCTGGCTTAAGATAACTTCTTCTCTTGGCATTGCAGATGAACAGGGGCCGTACCATGACGTCTTAATGTGTTTCAGTTTAGGTCCGCTCGCTGTCAGATTCATACTAAAAGCGACAGCTAAAACTTGAACTGCGTCGGAATTAGGACGTCATGGTAAGGCCCCTGATAGCATAAAAAGATTCAGAATCAAGGGAGCATGACCAGGCATTCTAGAAGCGAGATAAGACTGGCATAAAAACCTTGCAAAAGTAGCGTGAAATAGTAAAACAAGTGAACACTAGTAACCGAAAACATCACTTTTGACTGGCTTCACGATTGAGTAAGGTCAGGCAATTAGGTCGGACAAAGCTATTAGTGGTACTAGGTATGTAAATATAGCTAGATGAGCGTCCACGGTCTGTCACAGCGGTCGCCAGAGCTACCGTTTAATTAAGGCAACGCTTGGGTAGTCGCGACCCAATGGTTAGTCTGTTACAGTCGTCCTGCACGTCAATTGGACACGATTAAAAATAATTTTCATATTTGATGTCATTTCGCTTGTTAATCTACGCCGTGATGCGGGAAATTTATCTGTTATGGCTCGCAGTTATGCTGAAGTTAGCGAATAGTAGTGTTTTGCAGTTGAAGCCTGTAAACCATTGCTTATAATAAAAACTAGCTGTTGCCCGCGACTTCGTCTGCAAAGAATTCGTTTATCGCTATCCCGCGGGAATTTTCCGGGATAAAAAGTAGCCTATGTGCTATTCCAGGCTTTTCTTAATCTATGTGCCGAATTTCATCCAGATCCGTTGGGCCGTTCTGGCGTGATTGAGTAACAAACAAACATCTATCCATCCAAACTTTCGCATTTATAATATTAGTTAGATTAGTTAGATGTCTAGGAGGGTCCAATCTAGATCGATGGTAGGTATTGGTGCATGATGATTCGTCCTTTAACTCCTTGTGGAGCATAGGGCCTCGACAGTCTTTCTCCAGACTTCTCTATTCTGAGCCCTCTCTTTGGCGTCGGCCCAGGTATTCCCGGCAGCCTTGAGTTCCGCCGTGATGGATCTCTTCCAGGACTCAGTGGGACGATCCTGTCTTCTTCTTCCGCCAACGGGGTTCCACGATGCATTGGGTTTGTTTAAGTATCTAATCTACCTACTCAAACAACCATTTGGCCGCCGTATGAAATGGTTAGGTACTGCATTTGGTAAGCTCTTACGATGCCATTCGAGTTTGTCTTGCTGTCTCACTCACTCTGATGGATTTGATACTTGAATCGGCCGATGATATTACACGAAACTCGAATGGCATTCTAAGATTTCACGGACTGTTCTTATATTATGTAAGGACAGGAAGTAACAGTAAGTACCCTACTTCACTTCGATTAGATGCACCCATGCATTTTCGGGGCAAAGAGATGGCTGTGAATATATGAATGGACTTCTTATAAAGTTTGATTGAATGAAATGTAGTATTTGATACTTCATGAGCCTTTGATAACTACTACTTACTTGTTTCAGGTATCTAAAGATAAGATATAACATTTTATTTATTACGCTGCGACTAACCCCCTTATTCATAAACGCACTGTAGGCTTCTGCTAACTTAGCAATCGTTTGTCCTTATCTGTCACTTTGACATTTACCTTTCACAGATAAGGACAAACGATTGCTAAGTTAGCAGAAGCATATAGAGCGTTTATGAATAAAGAGGTTAATGATTGTAAGGGAAGTCCATTCGTATTGTGACAACTATCTCTTTGTCATCGATTTTGTTGGAAAAAAGAGAAAAAAAGACCAACAATAAAAGTAGTAATTTTCAGAATGCATTGTAGATATCAAAGGTACAGCAATATGGATATCATAAGAATTGCGCAAACAATTAAAACTCTACCAACTCTACAGTTGCCACTGTACAATAAGCAAGCAATTTGATAATCGGGTCTCACTTACCAAGGGACCTGTGCAAAGTGTGCAAGGTTTGTGGTTATTACGCAAATTACTTCAAATTACAGACTCACGACAATTCTAATGACGTTGCCTTCTTATGAATGCGAAATGTGTCTTCCTTCACCTACTTACATGCCAACCATACATGCAATATTCACAAGATACATACCTACCTACTTGTACCTGTAACGATATATCACGATAAATCAGAAGCAATCTGAGAGCCTTCAGTCTTAACACCTCAATTTTAAGAGCAGTTTTAAATTAATTTCTACTAGCTCTTGCCCGCGACTTCGTCTGCGCAGAATTAAATATTACCGCCATACATTCACAAATAATGTGGCTTTCTATTGGTAAAAGAATTTTCAAATTCGGTTAAGTAGATTCAGAGATAACCCCCTACCAGCCCCTACAACCTCACAAACTTACAAACTATGTCTATTCGTATGATAAAGCTGAAGGGAGCTGAAAGTCTGTATATGGAAGATATGAAAAAATATGACTGGGAATACTTAGAATCGATAACAGAACACGTTCCAAACGTTTTTAGAATATTTGTGTTTGTCTGTTTGTCTATATATATATATTTGCGAAAGCATCAAGTGAAAACGGCTGAATGGATTTGAATGCAAAGTTTAGTAATTGGCTAAGGTTATAGGCTACTTTTTATCCCGGAAAATTGCAGTTCTCGCGGGATAGCGATAAACACGGCAATTGCTAATCCTACGTGGACGAAATCGCGGGCAGAAACTAGTTATATAATAGTACCTGATTAGTACAGATGAATAAAATTTTCTTGCCAGGAGACATCATAAGAGCTTCATGAAATACATTTTTCTTAAACATTCTGGGAAATTTTCTCTTTCCGATAGAAAATAGAACACTGGAAGTCATTTTTGCTTTTCGGTATTAAAAAACAAAACTTCCCTAACTAGGAGTAAATCAAATGTAAATGTACCTATTTAATCATTTTTTTCCCGTTTCGTTTTCTTTTTAAAACTTCAAACAATTGCATGTATAATTGAGATGACATTCCATACAGCCAGGCCAACCGCTCTGTTTTCATCGCAGTGCGTGTGTAAGTTTTTTTTTAATTTTCTGTTTATAATGTCTATGATTTGAAAAACGTTTTTGAAGGCAGTAAATAATTAAACCACTTACTTAATTTTTGTAAACTTATGTAGGTATTTCGTGCAATTTTATGAAATGTTTTTTTTATTTCCTCATATTGTTTGAGAAAAGCATTAAGCATTCCTCGACGGAAACATAAATTGCATGACTCGTCTCTTCACAAGCCTTGCGTTGCTCGGCTTGCAAACCACCTCATCAGGCAATTCCCAACTTTCCAGACCTCGGTATTGGCAGAAAAGTACTATTGCTGGCATCAAGTTTTGATCCAAAATTCAAGTTTTAAAAGTTTCAATAAACGCTAACTTTCTATAAGAAATATTAGGTATACTCCGTGAGCTTCTAGTGCAACATTCGAGTTTCGGGTACGATCAGTCGATTCAGGTAACAAAGTCAGAGTGAGTGTTTTTATATACTACCGCACTGTACATAGGATGTCCATGTACATCCATGACCACAGACAATACCAAAAGTCATTACCTGAGGGTGAAAGTGCATGATGTGCGGGTGGTAGGGCCTTGTGCAAGGTCCGTCCGGATCGCTACCACCATCTTACTCGCTAATCTTGCCTCTAAGCAGCAGTGCTTGCGCTGCTGTGTCACGGTGTGGAGAGTAAGACAGCCGGGGAAATTACGGGCACAAGAGGCATTTCATCTAAGTCCTCTAGGTTTGCAACGCATCTGCAATCCCTCCGGGGTTGCGGGTGTCTATGGGCAGTGGTGATCGTTTACCATCAGGTGACCCACTTGCTCGTTTGCCTTCCTGTTCACATAAAAAAAAAATGATCCTATTGGCAGCGTACCATGAGGTCGGCACTCTTTCATCTCGCACTCGCGTTAGAAAGTGAATTATGCGAACCATTGCCATTCTCCCGCGTACCCGTATTAGCATATACTTCGTGGCTGAAACGATTCGAGTTCACGCTTTTACCGGCAGCGGGCATGACGTGCGGCGGCAGTGCGTTAGATGTGCGCAATTTGCCTCCATTTGCCGTAATGACAGGCCGCGGTGCCTGTGTGGATGCTGCATAATGAGCCGATCCTCGATTGATCCTCGCAATCTAGGTTATACTACAGTACCTAAGGGATAACTACTAGGAAGCCGAGCTATTGGAATTACCAGTGATTCTAATTAGGCTTAATTAGCGTGTGCTTCCGTTGGAAGTGGGTGCCTTTGGTTCCCCTAATCAGTAGGTAGATACAATTAAAATTAAAATTGCGACACACATTTACTTCAGGTACCTAACCCTTAATAACGGCATAGGTAGGTGAGTACCTACTTACGTACTTGGTAACGCAATCAGAATAATTCTACAGTATGCGACGGTTACACCATTCAGGTTACAGAGTATTCCAAAATCATACTTTCCTTTATAAATAAAACTCGAGTAACTATCGAGTAATTACGTGACAATATTTTTGACTCTAAACAAAAAAAAAACCTGTTGGTTTGACCTGTGGCCTCTTAAGCAGAGGGTTGTGGGTTCGAAAACCGGGCTCGCACCTCTGAGTTTTTCGGAATTTATGTGCGATATCTCATTTGAAATTTGCCATGAGCTTTTCGGTGAAGGAAAACATCGTGAGGAAACCTGCACACAACTGCGAAGCAATTCAATGGTGTGTGTGAAGTTCCCAATCCGCACTGGGCCCGCGTGGGAACTATAGCCCAAGCCCTCCCATTCTGAGAGGAGGCCTGTACCCAGCAGTGGGACGTATATAGGCTGGAGATAGATAGATAGATTTTAGACTCAAGAACAGGGAGCACCATTTAGTTTCGTGTGGGTTCCTTTTGAAGAAAAACTTAGGTAAAAGGCGGCCACTGTCCATCTGATACCTGCTTGTTGACTAGCAAAGATACCGAAGATACCAACATTTTCTACTATTTAAGAAACAAGAATATAAGAGCAAATGCAAATGCGAAAAATTACATTTTGTATGATGGTTAATTCTGTTTAATGTCTTAAGTTGCGCATGAGAGACTATGATAACACCTAAGGTCCAGACAAAATAGGTCCGCTGTCTAGATACCTACCGCGGTCACAAGCCAGTGACTAAACCCCGTATTCATAATCGCTCTATAGACTTCTGCTGACTATCAATCGTTTGTCCTTATCTGTGAAAGGTAAATGTAAGAGTGACAGAAAAGGACAAACGATTGCTAAGTTAGCAGAAGCCTACAGAGTGTTTATGAATATAAGGGGGTAAGAATATTTCTCTTTTGTTTTCAACGCCACAGAACCAACTACTTGTTCTAGATCCAAGCCAAAACTGAATCAATTTAAGGGTTGTTTAGGCCAAACAGGTCGCACTAGCGAGGGTGCCCCACTGGAACGAACGAGTTACAAAAGCATATGTTTTGAGCGCTAGAGCACACCTTATCATTTACCACATTACGTGCGCAATGATTATAGTAATCTGCTCATGAGGGAACAATAGAGCTGCACTCACCGCCGCCACATGCGCTCTTCTCGCTACAGGGTGTTACAGTTACAACTTGCTGCGTTCCTAACATTTGAATAAATATATATCTTTGTGGCGTGCTTAATGTCAATATGCATAGCATGCATAGGCAATGCTTGCATGTTGTATATCCGGAGGTTTAGTACCTAATCCGAAAACTAGACATTGTCTTGTTATTACACCGAATTACGAGGTTTGTAAACATATATCCGACATAGGCACTTGAAACAAGCTATCCCGCATTTTTATTGGCTTAAATGCCCTTTTGTACAAAATAAGTTAAGTAGTCTCTGCCTACCCCTGTGGGAAAGAGGCGTGACGGTATGTATGTATGTATGTAAAAGCAAAAAAAGTATCTACCTACTTAAGCTAAATTTTACCAGTGCCTAAGCATACTAAAACAAGTGAATGTATCTCTATACGTTTCGGACTGAATCGTTTTTTTTTACTCCCACTTCAGTTTATCATTCCCTTTTTATCTCAATTGAACTTAGATTCAAGTGCAGATGAACATCCCGTCATTAAATTGATATAACGGAAAAAAACTCCGAAATCATAATCACACAACTGTACATCGTGTATCGCTATTTTCTTGCCCAAAAACATTCACGCTGTATATGCCTTCTGTAAATTAAATAGAAAATATGACCCTTTCATTGTTCCACATAATTAAGGAGTGCGCGACGGCACAAAAGAGTTGATCGGCTACACGTTGTTAACAATGTTTTGTCGTTGGAATCGGTTTACAATGGCAGCCTACGGTACCCTTTCTTCGGCAATTTGCAGAGCAGCGGGCTCCGGAAGTAGAGCCCTCACCCTGAAATTAGGGCTCCTTAGACGCTCCAGGGCTCTTTGTCGCGAAAGAGACTCCGCCCCGCTAGATCTCGACGACACGCTAGCACGTGACACATTTTTCTCAAATTCACAATTCAATAGACGTTATGAAGTAGGCACCTACCCTCGTCGTAACGGGTGACTTGAATTTTAATCTTATTCTTGAAGAAACGTTATTTTGTCCTTGCAACTGAACTCCGACCGACAGACATGAAGGAGCGAAGTGAACCTATTAATATCTAAACATTATGAACACACCTAACACAATCACGTTAAAGGTTGATTGTTATTGTCAATCATAAGTCGACGAGAGCATAAGGTTAAGGTGGTCACAATAACGCTAAGTAAATGTACCAATAATGCGCACGACGATCCTCCGACGGCTCACTCTATAATATCCTTAACTGTACGGCATTTATGGAATTGGGTCAATATCACGATGAACCATCGAGTTATGAACCGCCATCGAGACGCCAGCTATGCTTAGGATAAATTATCTCGTTGAGCGGGCTCAACGGTGACCTTGTCTCATCGTGAACTTGCAACCACTGATTACCGAATTACCAACCGCTCTCGCCTATACTTAACGCTCGTACCCGCTCTCATACCACGACGATTTAAATAATAAATATCCTATAACACCCGAACATTGTTTTACCCACCCGACGTAATGACGAGCATTAAGTCAAATCGCTAATAAAATTAGACCCACCACGTAATTTGACTTAATTTCGCAACAATCATGTCTGAATCAGAAACGAAATATCCACAGATTAAAAAATACAAATTGCAGCGAAATAAATACATAATCATTTTTGTGGAATCAAGCTGCCTAATCGGGAAAAATGAGTTTGAGCGAGGACTGAATTTGATGCAAACATGCTGATTGCAGATGTAGCTACCCTACCTACTTAACGTTAAAAAAGTAGGTTTCAAAACCGCTAAATTCAGGCGATACTTTGGGTTATATCCCTACTTATAATCTAATTATGTATTATCTTATTGCAAGATTAGTATCAAATCCCGACACGATTGCATACATATTTAGGACAGGATGTTGTGTCAATTTATGAATCCCGTTGGGTCTGTTGCAAGACAAGCACGGCAAGCATAGCAAGTGATGTGTGGAAAACGTGGTTTCAACAGCAGAGAGCCTGGCCGCAGCTGCGCGTGTTTCCATCGGCTGGTATTAAAGAGCGTTCCGGAGGCCGCTAATTAATCCGCCATATTAGTTAATTGTCCCCGCCTGCAACCCGCCCGCGTTACGCTTGGGTCGCGCGCAGATGATTACATGCCTTCGCGTACTCGTATGTTTCCGTTGAGTTATTTTCTTTTTATTGCGCGACGATTATTTTCTTGCGGGTAGATCGGTATTATTAGGTCCGGTAGTTCAGACATGAACGTGTATATTAATATTGTCTTGAACTTATTTAGCTGCGCTACTTTGTAATTGTATTAACCTTACCTACCTACGTGCTGATATAATAAACCCTTTGCACAAACCAGTCACTTCTTTACCAAAACTTATTGCGAAAATGAGCATTTACTCGTAAATGCAAGACTATTGTAATATTCAGGGGTTTAAAGATTATAGACTTTATATGACTGGTGTCGCAATATAAATTTCTGAAACGACACAGCCGCTAGATTTGGAGGACAATTTAAATAAATTATGGAATGCAAATATTGCTTAGTCTCTTAGTCATGGTAATAATGGCAATGATCTATGATCCATTAGTCATAATTTTTCTCTAGCTTATTACAAGTTTTATGTTTATGTTTTATGTTTATTTGATCATTCAAATAATAAATTTTAATTAAATTGGCGTTTCATTTATATAATTAACACCGGACAAGTACCTACTTAGTTCATGTTGGTCCACGCACAGTGCAAGGTTTCGTATGGTATTATTCTATAAAAGACTTAGGTAATGTGCATGAAATAAATCTGTCGTCTCTCTTTAATAGAGCTGCTTTATGTGTAACCCAACAACAACCAACAGAACCGTAAATAAAATACATGTTAGTGAGATGCCACCGCCATAGACCGACGGTTAATAATGCTGTCATTTATAGCGTTACTTTTCTCACTTACGTACTTTTCTCAGTTCTGTGGTCTATTTTATTTGCATCCCAAGTAGCGTTGAAAGTTTCAGAAAAAATCAAATGATTTTTTCGGGAATTTATGAATTTTTCGGTTTTTATCGGAATTTTTTACAAAAAATACCACAAAGCATAATGACACAACTATGACAACTGAGCTGAACTGACACCAATGTCAATGGCAAAGTAAGTCTATAATCAATCAGGTGGTATCCACCGTATTAAAAAAAAATAACCTGTTAAAATCGTTTTTTTCGTTTTTTTTTCGGAAAAATTGAAGCGGAAAATTACATGGTTTTGTTCCGTAAAAATCCAAAAAACAAGCCATTTGGAAAGAAACGGGATTTTTTCGGAAATTTTCAACGCTAACCCAAGTCATTATTTGGGTACAAGTAGGCATACATACTGAAACCCACGACTTCATTCGCGTCAACTTCACTAATTATAGGGTAGACACAAAATTCAAATTGTTTCTAAACTTTCAATCTTTTCTTCTTATATGTACCTATAATGTTCCAGGTAAATCTTAATCTACTAATGAAAATCTATTCAGTAGTTTTCAAGATTAGCGTTAACAGACTAACAGACACACAAAGTTGAAATGTATTGTCGACGTTTCCTATTTCCCCTGGATAGTTATTCTCAAATATCGTGCACTTTTGTACATAATATTAGATACCTATTAGATATTTAAGGTCTATGAACACGTTTTTAAATCGCCAGCCCTATTCAAAGTTATGCTAATTTTCCAATCAGGACGGATCATAATCGGTGACCGTAACAAATCCATTATGATCAAATACCATAGTGCAGGCGTTGGATGCTTGTTACAGGTGCCTATGCAGTCATTAATGACGTCAGTATGTTTAGTTGATTACCGACCTCCTTCCTTTATCTAGGTACGTAGAGAGACTGCCAACTTAGCCTTATACTCCGAAATTCAATTTTCGAAGTTCGTTTCGTGCCGTTCCGCTCTCACTAATAGTTATTACCTTGAGAGTGAGAGGGACGATGTGATACGAACATCGAAAATCGAATTTCGGAGTAGCCCCCCTGTTTCACTACTCTCTGTTAAGTTCCAGCTAGTTATCTTAAGTGTCAGTTATCTATGATGTCGTCTCTGTCTGTTTCGTAGTAATAAATAGAGACGGAATCATAGATAACATGTGACTAACATGTGAAACAGGCCCTAAATATATTTTGAGTAAATAAAGAGTTATTCCAAAAAAATATTGGGGTTTAAATCATCTCAGAGGGCTTGGGCATGGTATGAGCAATAGTTCCCATGTGGGCCCAGTGCGGATTGGATCAGCTACACTTTGTATGTTGACAGCAATTAATTTTTTATATACCTATCATCTATCTAATCTAATCTAACTAATATTATAAATGCGAAAGTATGGATGGATGGATGGATGTTTGTTTGTTATTGTTACTCAATCACGCCAGAACGGCCCAACGAATCTGAATGAAATTCGGCACATAGATAGAGAAAAGTCTGGAATACTCGTAGCACATAGGCTACACTTTTTATCCCGGAAAATTCCCGCGGAATAGCCATAAATGAATTCTTTGCAGACGAAGTCGCTGGCAACAGCTAGTCCTAAAATAAAAATAAAAACACCGGGTAGCGCTCCGGGAGTGCCGGCAGAAGTGAAAACTACACACACGCACACTCGCGCAAAAAGGAAAAAGGAAAAGAAAAAAAAACTTTTTCAACACGAGATTCGAACTGCGGTCACTTGAGAGAACGCACTGTTATTCCACACATCATAGCACTAGGCCAAACGCACATACGTTAAAACGACGAAATTAACGTACACTTCAAAAATCAATCGCGACTCTAGCTTCATTCGTATTTCAAAATAAGCTCTTAGAGGATCCTGATATCCTGGTACTTAAACTCTCTCCGTCTTACGTCTGACGCGAGTTTACATTTTTTACCCATCCAAAAAAGTGCCCAAAGCCGTTAAGGAAGTTTTTCACTTCAAAAATAGTAGAGCAGAAATACAGTCATCCCTGATTTTGTACCGAATGATAGACTCTTACATACATACATTACATACACATACATACCGTCACGCCTCTTTCCCACAGGGGTAGGCTGAGACTACTTTGTTCCACTTGCTACGATCCTGACATACCTCTTTCGCTTCATCCACATTCATCAATCTCTTCATACATGCTCGTCGGTTTCGGGTACTCTTAACCTGATAGGCTCTTATTATGGTATATTTTGGATAGTAGCGACTTGCCCCGGCGTTGCAAGGCTGCAATGAAGATATCTACTAATACCTTTTAACCAATTAACGAAAATCCTTGACAAATTATACCCTTAGGTACCTTCCCCATAAATCACTCTATCTGTTGGTGACAATTGCATGAAAATCCGTTTAGTATACAGGGCTAAGATTTTTGAATGCCTATCACTAGGAAGTAACAATGTAAGTGGAAAAATCTGTATCGCTACAAAACAACAGCTCAAATTAAAATTTCGACTAGTTAACTAGATTAATTGGAGCTACCGTAACATGAAGTACTCGGTACTCACTTGAATTTTAGAATTAATCGAATTTCTTATCACTTTCGAGTGGTAATTTCTCATAATGTGCTTTCAAAAATTGGGCTCCGACAACGCGATAGATAACTAGCTAAGCCGAGTTAAAGCGTGTTTGATGAATAAGTAAAGACAAAATTAAATGACGAACTTACCATAAAGTAGAGTCAAAAATGGTTAGTTTTGTGGAAACAACTTTGACAAATAAGCTAACAAAACAGTGGTACTTGATGATAAATCGATAAAGTTCAATGGGATGGGTTCTGATATTTTAAATAACATCTGTAAAAATACTAACTTGTTTTCTTTTTAATTTGTAATAGGTACGAGTAGAGTAATGAGAAAACTAGAGAGCCTTCAACAAAATGTCGCGACGCGTTCGCATAATCTTAATTAAACACGTCTGAATTATCACTACGAAAAAATTGGCAGCGCCGCTACTACAGTGGTTGCACATAACGGCAAGCAACTAAATTGGTTACCTATGGGACAGGCTTCGCCTAGTGTAATGTAGTAGTTAGAACATTTTTGGAAAATAAATGAATTGAATTGAATTGAAATTGAATTGTGCTTAATTTGAAATACCTATGAGTCTTTGATCTTTTTTACATCAAGTGATACCTACTTTAGAAGAGGTAATTTCAAAAATTGATCCTCCTGAAATAAAATTAGGTCCGTTGTATGCCCTTGGCAGCAAGGATTCGTAGTTTACCTAAGTGGTTTATTATTTTAGATTTCACATGTAAATGGCAGGGCGAGGCGAGCGGGCCGCGGGCGGTGGGCGTTCACAGCCTGACCACATCTGACCAATGGCGGCCATAGCGAGGCGAGCGCGAAGGAATTTTACCTTTTTTACAGCAGTTACACTAATTGAGAGTATTTGCATATTTTTACCATTATTAAATTTGTAGTGAGCTGTTTTTGTTATGTATGGGCTATATGCTGAATTTTAGGTAGGTACAATAGTAGGTACCTACGTAGCGTGCGTGTGCTATGTGTTATTTAAATAAATATATTTCATGGGTTAGTTTTATTTACTAAGTAGGTACGAATCCTTCGTTTACAATCGTATCGTTAGAGGATGTTTTTTGTGACGCTCCATATTACCGTATTAGTAGTACGGTGAATTTCGAGACATTCCAACTTTAAAGAGTATTTGCCTTGGTACCAGGCTCCCATGTTGTGTTCAACCTTTTTTGAATAAAATCGGATTGAATTTTCAAACATGACTGTGGACCAATGAAACACGTTGTCCCATACAAACTTTGTCCCTGTTTATCACCCCCTTAGGGGTAGAATTTTGGAAAATCCTTTCTTATCGGATGCCTACATCATACAAAGAACACACCCTCAAACTTTCAGGTCTCTACGATCAGCGGTTAGGCTGTGCGTTGATCCGTTAGTCAGTCAATCAGGACAAAGCATTTTATATGGTGAAAAAATATACTGATTTTTGTACCGTGCAATGATGACTAATTAAACATAAGACAGAAACCGTTAAAAAAAAAAGACAAATGGTAGTCAAATTCGTTTTTCATCTACTCGATACTAGATGTCGCTAGAGTTGCTATCTGAATAAAGCTGATGCCTACTCTCAGGTGTTTAGGTGTGTGTGTATTAATCTAAATAAGGCATGTAAGTAATAACTACTAATAAAAAACTCGAAGCATGTATGAGCAATATTTTAGTTTATTCTTCTTCTTTTTTTCAATATGGCCCCATCGATTAATGCGATGATTTTAGTTTAATTTGGACTAAAACCTGTTGACAGCTTAAAGACTGGCGTCTGGCGTACGTCAACGTCACTTCACTTCACTTGCGTGACGTTTCGTAATTTGACGTTTTGGTACATTTGGTATTAGAAACGATTTCGTTCACTGCATAAATTATTAAATTAGACAATATTAATTACTAGTATTAAGCATTAAGCCGTCCCCTTTTTGGGCATTATACACAGTTGTATATAAATTTTAATTATTTGTGGGCCAATTCTCAAATCACAAAAGGTAAAATAACTTCCAAATCTAAAATGAACTCGTATACCATCTCAAGTGCAATTAGATCGAAACAGGACGTTTTTGCTTATTTCAGATGCAATTAACATCTGACCCACGGAGAGCTGACCGCGAGCGTCGCTTCAAGCCCCCGCCTCCTACATCTGCCCCGGCAGAGGACCTTACTACAGACTATATGAACATTTTGGGTATGCCCTAATTTCTTGTAGTACTGTACTTGTCGCATGCAAAGCGATTATGCCTATTTCAACCTTCATTTAGTTATACACTTATGTATAGTATAAAATAACCTATTTTGGTTAAACATAGTATTGCAGCTGCAGGAAGACAGTGTTATCAGTTTGATTCCAAGGTTAATTCTATTAGTATTTGGAAATAGAATTGGAAAAGTTTTAAGTGTTTTTTTGAGTTGATAACACCTATTTTTCGTTTTTCAACAAACAAGACAAAAACCTTAAAAGTATCAAAGTGTTTTTATGGTTAAAGTTTGAAATAGTGGATTAAGCCACCACATTTTAACACTCCTTGATATAAGTGCATTGAGATATCACTAGATGATAGCAGCACTAAGACATCTTTGTTTGAATTTCATACACCGATACCTCAGTGTTGTTTTTAACTGGCAATACCTAATCTAATGACTATGGTAGCATGTAGTGGAGGTTGTGTCCATAGTATTCATTTGAAACATTAATAAGGCTAAGCGCGCACTGTGGTGCGGCGAGTTGTAGTTGCAGTTTGCACTGTAACAAATCTGTAGCAAATCACAGATTTTTTTGCCGCATGCGGTTGAAAAACCACAACCGCAGTGTGTAAATCTCCACTATGGTTCATACATCACAGATTTTTCCAGGATAAAACCGCAATTAACCGCACCGCACTATGCGCTTAGCCTAAGTTTTTAAACAATGAGACTGCAAGATATTATGAATAAATTCAATTAAGACTGAAATTTTTGTATTTAAATCTTGACATTTTATTACTATGAATTATATATTATTATTATTAAATTATTAATGTAATGGTTGACATGCGGATTTTACCTATTTCATTTTACACTTTTTATTTAATTGTCATTATCTTTTTTTATAAAACTCCTTGACATAAATATTAGCTAATTTAAATTTAATTTAATGAATACGATACAATTGCATGATTTAAATTAACATATTAAGCAACTACATTTAAATTTTGTATTCCTAGATTTTAGTGATAAATTGTTATTGTGTGCCCTTGCAGAGTGTCATGGACCGATTAATTTATGCTTAACACCTTTTAATATAAATGTACATGACATTACAATCTAATAAATAAATAAATAAGTTCTTGCCTTGATCTGTACTTTTTAACACAATACATAAATACATTGTAGAATAATAAAATTGTTCAATGAAATTTCTTCCAGGCATGGTGTTCTCGATGTGTGGCCTCATGATGCGTCTGAAGTGGTGTGCGTGGACAGCTGTATTCTGTTCCAGCATTAGCTTTGCCAACTCCAGGGTCTCTGATGATACTAAACAGGTTCATATCTATTTACTTTTTTTGTGTTTATGGAGTAGTACAGAGATTAACAGATAAGATAGAGACAGTTAGGGTAAGATAGTATGACTTTAAAGAGTAAAAATCTGATCAATGCAGAAGTAAATTTTTTATACTAAATTTATTGCCATGTTCTACTATTACGTGAAAAATTTAAAAGTTATTTGCTTAAAGTAAATAGTGCCTATATTTAATTTCCTATGATGTTAGAATTTAGTCTATTCAAGTTAAAATGCAAATGGTAGGTACATATAAACTTTTGTATGGACCAACATAAGGTTCATTATTGATTATATTATTGTCTTAATTGTTTATTTCAGATTGTAAGCTCCTTCATGCTGTCCATTTCTGCTGTGGTTATGTCTTATCTTCAGAATCCTCAGCCAATGTCACCCCCATGGGCTGCACTCACCACATAGTATAAAAGATAATTATTTTATTTACCTCAGTTGTTATAAATATAAATTATGAATTTTACAAAAATTGTATTAATTTTCCTTGTTAATAAAAATAAATGTAAGTTAAATATTTGTTTGTGACGCTGATCCAACTACGGTACCATATATTTGTTTAGAACAGCGCCATCCAAAGTCATGATGTGGTATATTTTCCTACGAAAGGAATGAGGAGACGTGTTAGTGTTAAACAACCACCATTTAGTACTTATTCTAGCTAGATTTCCACTCTCCTTAACTCAGATACTGTTGGGATACTCCCTCATAAGAAACTTTCACGAGGACGCCACTTTCTACGCAACAGGTACATTTTTGACATGGAATCCACATGGAATCATTCGTGGAATGCTACAATGTCGCAATGATTTTGTACGTAACTATTCAATACTTCTTTTATCAACTTTCTACTCTATCATGTGGTAGCATACACTAAATAATAAAAAAACACCTATAAGTTTATTTTTTGGCTGTATGTAAATTTTATCGACACAAATTAGAACTAAGAAAAATAAATTATATGACATTGACGTTTCATATTTCCCTTCACCCTTCCTCCTTTTTCTTGTCTTTGCCATACGGCAATTTGCTATCAAATTTGCGTGGTTTTCGTTAGAAAATAATTATTTCGGTCGGAAAATAAAAGCAATCTTGTTCCTAAGCGATATATTTGGGAGTTCGTTGTGATTGATAAAGTTCGCAAGGTAAGATGGGGTAGTTATCATTGTTGTTTCGAGGTTAGCCGACTGCAGTAAGTTATCACGGGAACACCTGTTTTCTCAAAATAAACTGAAATAAACTAATAAAATAAAGTATCTAAAATAGACTTTACGAATTAATGTATATGTTACAATATTTCTTGGAAATATCTTTCGGTAATATCAAGTCCTCATTTTCACAGCGACGTATGCACTATCTAGTGATACTAATATAATAATTAAATCTTATATTCATATTCATTTATCCATTGTTTATCTTCAGTAAGATATTGGTACATTGCAGTCCTTTTTCAAAAAAGTATCCAGTTATTAATTTAAAACTCGATATTATAATTTCTTACAATATAACATTCTTCATTGTTATTATTAAGTGCTTAGTTATATACAAAATAGAACAAACTAGCGTTTTTTTTAAATAATGAAACTAGCCCTCGGTGATAGCGTAAGGGAAGCAACTGTTTTTGGCAGTTGCTTGCGGCACATAAAAATACTTTTTTTCAGAGGTAGAATGTTTGGTTCAATGATGCTGTGATTTGTCAAATTATGCAGGTATGTGTTTTACAATATTTATAAATAATAGGTATAATGTTTATTTTTTTAGGATGCCACCTAAAAAGGTAGAAGAACCTGAAAAAAAGCCACTCATCGGCAGAGTGGGAACTAACTTGAGAGTGGGTATTGTTGGAGTTCCCAATGTTGGAAAGTCGACATTCTTCAATGTGCTGACAAAAAGCCAAGCTGCTGCTGAGAACTTCCCGTTCTGTACCATAGATCCCAATGAAAATAAGTATCACAATTTTATTTCATATATATGCCAGTTGTTTTAAATCCACCCGATAAGGGATAAAAACGTGATTAATATGTATGTATGTATGTTTTAAATTGTTTTGTGTTGCTTTTAGGCTACTTAAATTTATTTGTAATATTCTGAGCTCTTCAGAGCTAACTTTATTTTATGAAGAAAATGTTGTCTAGACATTTATTGATATAAACATAAGATTACAAATAGAAAGTAAAAACAGATTAAACTAAAATTAAATTAAAAACTAAACTAAGGCTAATCTTAAAATAAAACTTTTGGAAACTAGACACATTGAGTGGGATTGAAAATTGACACTATTCCGGTCAAAGCTCATTATGTGTATTTTTTATATTTGATTTTCACATTAAAAATAATCCTTATGTTATCCGCTTTGTTGTGCTATTGCAAAAAATATGGGCTTGGCAGGAAATGAAAAATCATATTAAAATGCCATGGTCCTCTGAATAGATTAATGACTTTTTAAAAGTTTGTAAAAACTGGCTGTTACGGTAAAAATAAAAAAGTAAACATGAAACGTCAAAGGCATATTTACCAATCAATTGTTTGACAACTGTCAAATGAAATTGGTGAATCATGTTTTCATTTAGTAATCTTTGAAAATGATTCAATTTGAGACATTTAAACATAATTTAGATATTGAAGACCAACTAGGCGTGAAAGATTGCAGTGCTGATAAAGCTATCAATTATAGGGGTCAAATTGATGTGATTAATAAAATTGTTGATGATGATAATAATGTAGTCCCACCACTAGCAGCAGCAGTAGTAGGGCTAAATAACACCAATGCTCCACTGCCTGTTGAACCGAAATCCTACACATCCTGGACTGACATTGATGCTCAAGAGGCATATTTGAGTTCAAAACCAACATGCTATCTAATACTTAGCAAACCTGGAACCGGAGCTTACTCACTTGGTGAAGCAATTTCTAAAAAGCTACACTGCATTCATATGTGTCCAAGAAATGCGTTAATAGATGAGATTGATCAAAACAGTCCTACTGGAAGATGTATAGACTTCAATCTGAGGCACAATAAAACATGCAAGTTTGATATTATTTTCCCAATAATTAAAGAAAAACTAGAATCACCTGCGGTTAAGCATAGAGGTTATGTGATGTCTGGTCTACCACTTGTAACGTCAAGTTGGAATGATAAATACTTCATAGAGAGTTTGTATTGTGAAGAATCCGTATTAGCTGTTGATGATTTGCTGTTCGATGTTATAGTGAATTTGAAGAAAAAGAAATCAAAGAAAGCTAAAGAAGCAAAAGAGTCCCCCACCGCATCTCAAAGTAGTGAAGCCCCAGGTGAAGAAGAAGCAGCAGAAGAAGAACACGAACCAGAAGAAGAAAATGCAGAGGAAGAAGAGGCTCCTATTGAGCTACCTAAATTTCTATTAGAACAATGCTCTGATATTGTCACATTCAAAAAGGCATTCATGGACTCTAAAAACAAGCTGTTACTGGAACAGTTTCATCAAATTATGAATCTACCCATGAAACCTGATATTATTATTTATATTACCTGTTCCGATAAAGATGCAGTTTTCAAAAAAGAACATACTTTTTTGAATTACATGAATAACTCAAATACTTATGAATCTCTTCCTAGTATAGTCCCATCTGAGTTAAGGTGGCCCACTAAATATACTATGAAGAATCTCTCTGAGCACTATGAGAACCACATGTTTAATCCTAAGTATAACTGCAGACAACCAATGAATTATAAAGAAAATTCTGTTGAACAACTGTGTAACTACAAGAAACATCTGTTTAAATTTATTGACAAGAAACTAAAGGAGTTTGATCCCAAATATATTATTAAATTAGATGGCTGCACTACAGTTCACCAAATGATGAACCAAGTTGCAGAAAGGCTGTCAATGTTATCTGTAAAACCAGTTCTTATTCCTGAACCTATGTATATGGAAGAAGCTCCAGATGATATGGATGAGTTTTGGCAGACAGTTGAACAGTTAAATGTTCTTCATAGTGATGGTGTGAGTTTTAATAGATATGCATCCCCATGGTTTAACAGGTGTCCCATAGAGCTCAAAAAGAGGCAGTCAACCAGGGGCAACGCCAAATTTGCTGTCTCACTTTTTAAACATGTTTATCTCATGGCTACACTTTCCTCTATGATACAGTTTTGCAGGAATCCAAGACCATTTTTAAAGCTGACGTATTTAGAACCAACATGTAGGGCTATAGTTATTGGTACCAAAAGTTCAGGAAAAACAATGATTTCTAAATGCTTTGAATGGGTTTTCGAAGCTAATTATATTTGTTATAAAACTTTTCTAGACATTGAAAAACAAAAGAAATTCCTTACCTATTCAAAAAGAATTCTTTCGGAAATTATTGCCACAATAGAAGATGCTAGGTTTGGAGAGTGGCAAAAGATTGAATCTGAACGAATGAAGAAATTAGACACATGGCATAAATCCACTTTAAAACCTCTTGAAGAATATTTTAGTTTATTAGTGGATATCTTGGAAAGTGATGAAGAGGAAATTTTAGATGAACATGTACCTGAAAAGATAGAGAAACCTCCACCTGACCCAGAAATGATACTAAGAATGGAAGAACTACGCGACCAATTGTTGTTCCTTCCTTATATTGATGATGTAGAACAAACAAGGCTAGCAGTTACAAATAAAAGTGTTTTACTTTTGCATGCTCCATTAGATCTGTTAACTCAAACACCTAAACCTGCTACACCTGCTCTTGGTGATGAAGACGTATCAGAAGCAATTAATAAATACATTGTGACAAATGACTTACAAAAGGAAATTGAACCTACTTTTGAGGAATTAATGACTGAAATGTGTAGAATTCTGAATGAAATAGACAAAAGAACCGCAGAAGAGACCAACAATGAAGCACAATATGGCAAATGGGTTATTGATGGATTTCCACTAGAACAAGAATACTGGGGGTTTTTATCTGATTCTAATTTGATGCCAGATTATACAGTAGCTTTAATAGAGAATAGGGAAATTGAACCAGAATTGCTTGAACAATATGCGACTATTGGAAAATGTATGAAGCATTATGAAGAACGATTTATCTTAGCTAATGATCCGTTAATCACGACTAAACTTCGGACAAAAAAACCATTAGATTCAATGTTATTAGATGTGCAAATTATCCTTCATGACTGTCACTTAAATGTCATGAATTATATTTCAAATTTGCCACAATCGGAACAAGGACCTGTGCCGCCTGATCCTACAACTGACATTACAGCTGAATCCATTGATCAATTTCGAGAAAATTGGGAAGCAATAAAAGCTAAACTAGAAGAGTTCAATAAGTGTTTCATAGAAGTTGAACTGGAAAATAAATCTGATGTAGAAGTTACAGAGGAAGTCCTAATGAAATTACGCCAGTGCTATTATCTGCCTTGTGTACCAGGAGAATCAGAGGAACCTGAACAGGTAGATGAAGATGACGATACGCCAAAGGATTTACTAACGTTTAATTTGCCCTACTTCGTATGCGATACAAATGTCTACTGTCCCATTGCTTATTACGACCACGGCGTTCTCTGGGAAGGAAAATCTGAATTCTCTTTGAAATATAACAACAAGATTCATTTATTTTCGAAAGAAGAATGTTTGAATGAGACTTTTGCAAAGGATGTAACTAAATATCAGTCCTATAACAAACCATTTAAAGACATACCTTGTTTAAGAATCTGTGTCATAGGATCTATTGGCAGTGGAAAGACTACTATTGCTAAATTCATTGCAAAGGAACTTGGCTTGATTTACATCGATTTTGCCGAATTTGTGAACGATTATTTAATTCCTCGACATTTTAAGAAAGTTGGTCGCAAATACGAAAATAATTTTACTGATTTACCAATTGATGAAGAAGGTGCTGCGGAACTCCAAATGGACGAAGAAAATCTAAATATCGAAGCCGACCTTCTGTCGAATGAAAATGAGTTCAGACGAATGGTTAAAAGTTATTTTGAACAAGGTTCACCGCTTTTGTCAATATTGATGCAAAAATTAATAAAAAAAATATGGTTTAGAAAACCTTTTTCCAGCACGGGCTTTGTTTTAGATGGGTTTCCGCGAATGCCCTCAGATGTTGAAGATATGTTGGCATGCTACTGTATCCCTGATTTGATCGTCGAAACAGAAGGAAGTGCAGAAGTTTCAGTTGACAGAATAGCATCCAGTATGTTTCAAACGTGGAAAGCCCAGATGAACGAAGCCAAACGCGTATCTAAAATGAAGTTTAATGTAATAAGAAACGAATGGCTCGATTTTATAACAAAAACATTAGTTTGTAAACTACTTTGTGACGAAATTATAGATAGTGTTGTGCCACCAGATGAAACTATTAAACAATCATCTAACGAAAGTGTTAAAATAGATGCCGATCCTTTGGAATCTGCAGAATTTGACTCTAACTTGGTAACTGCTTATAATGAATTGATAGCAGAATTTCCAGAGCCCGTTGATACCAGTGAATGGGAAAAGCCAGGTGACGCTCGGGAAAGAATCGAAGGAACAATAGAGAGCTTATATGAAGTAGATGACGAAAATATTCAAAGTTTAAAAGATATTGTATCGGAACAAAAAATTAAGACCATCTCTATCAACAACACCAAACCATTATTCAAAGTTTTAAGGTTTGTTTTGGCCAAAATTGCAATTCTTAGGGATAGATGCCAGTCATTATTGGAACAAACATTTATTATTGTACCTGACGTTGCAGAAACTTTATTAGCAGAAGGATTTTACTTTTTAAGCAAATTTAATCGCATGTGTCCAGTACACATTTTTGAAAACCCAAACATCATTTTGAATCCCTATAACGTCATGAAGTCTAAAGATATGATTTATACAGTTGGTTATCGATCTTGTATTTACTTTCTTAGTGGTGAAGAATGTGTGAAAAAGTTTCGATCCGATCCACTTAAATATGTTCAAAATAATAATATAAGACACTTTGTTCAATATCCTTTGCGGTTTAGTGTAATTGGACCACCGAAGTCGGGAAAAAGTACTTTATCAACGAAACTGGCCAAAAAATACGGGTTGTTGTGCATTTCACGGGGTATGGTTTTACGTCATGTGCTCGAAAATATGCATTGGACAGAATCGGCGTTCAAAATGATCGCAGCTTTAAGTAAAGGAGAACGTATTGAAACTGATCTCATTATAAGAGCTGTCCAAACAGTTGTTATGGACCACCGCGCACTCATCAATGGTTTTGTGTTCGATGGATTTCCGGAAAATATTCCAGAAGCGATGGAACTATTAAATATCGGACTCTATCCACTCGTCATATTTGATATATCAAGCTACAAGGAAACTGTTGTTAGAAACTCCCAGAATGAAGTGTTCTTGGACATCTTAAAGTATAAACCACCTTATTCAAGTCCATTTATTGGAGACAGGTATACAAAGTGGTCAGAGAAAAGTAATTACATCAGGGATTGGGTTCGAGATGACTTGCAAAATATTTTTGCGCTGAACGGAAATGAATCTAGGTGGCGATGTTCAAAGGACGCTATCGCTAGAATTGAATGGATTTCGCCAAAAGTTCATCATTACTTGACTAAAGTGCATACACAGGTTGTCTCTGCAGATGTCATGTGTATTTCTAATGAAACATTTCGACAGAATATGTCTAATTATAAAGATATGTGTCCAATTTGCCTACGTAAAAATACGTATAAGAATAGCAGGTTTCCCGTTGACAAAAAGGGCGTGGTGCGATTCAATAATCATTATTATTGGGTTTGTAGCGATCACATGAGTATGGTTATGAAAGATCCTAACTATTACTTACTTACGCGAAAAGTTCATATTCCTGAAACACCAGCAGTTGTAAAAACGATCAATGTTTCACTTGTTTATGAAAATGGAATTTGTATAGTAACCTATGCGGAAAATTTACCAGCGCAAAAACTTGAAAGAGGCAGCAACAAATTCGCCGCCAGCTACAAAGATAAAACCTATTTGTTTTGCTCTGAAAATTGCCAGAAAAAGTTTTTAGCTAAACCTCAGCTATATCATGATGTAGTTGTCTTTAAATATGCTAAAATATTTTCTGAACCATCGCTAAAGAATCTACCGCATATTGGTTATCTTGAGCAAACTCTGGGAAATCTTATAACCGAGGCTTGTTGTTCTGTAAACGTGTTAAGACCAAAGTATCCTGGCTTGAATGTTCAGCTGTCGGGTTTGCTCTACATAGCTTTATACCTCAAAACACATAACAGTCGTCTGGATAAGACCTATTTACCTAGGTTTGTTAGATCTTTCACTACGTATGAAGCCAGGTGTAAATTAATGCTAGACGTCGGTTTACGTATGAGGACCATGGAAAATCCCTTTGCCCATTATCCCCAATGTTGTCATACAAATAAAAATTATTCGAAAACGCCCAGCGATACTGTAGTATCCTCTAGAAACACGAGCCTTTCTGTTCTTCAAAACTCATTATTTTGATATGTTTATTTGTATTATAATTAGTAGATATTTAATTGTATTTTGATTTTGGCATACGTTATGTAATTTTGTGTTAAAAGAAGTCTTGTTTTTTGGTTTATCTGTTATATGCCAACTGTGTCTTTATAATCTTAAACAGTCTTCCATAATGTTGTCTTTTATTAAATGTTTATGCTAGTCGATCGATCTTTGAATTAGGTTGGTATTGAATTCAAACATTTTTGTTATTTGTGATAATGTGTTGTTTTACCAGATGTGTAACCAAGTTTATTTTTTGTTTCAGCAAGTAGGGTACCAGTACCAGATGAGCGATACGACTTTCTTTGCGAGTACCACAAGCCCGCTAGGTGAGTAAGCTTCTCATACCTATTTAAAATTTCACCACTTAAACGCTTTATAATGTACGCAATCATATTGTCACCAGCTTTGAGATATTTTTCATCACGTATTTAACTAGTTCTGGGGCCTTACCATGACGTCCTAATTCCGACTCAGTTCAAGTTTTAACTGTCACTTTTAGTATGAATCAGACAGCGAGCGAACCTAAACTTCATCGCATTAAGACGTCATGGTAAGGCCCCTGAATGACATCATTTTTGAGGCACAAAAAAGGAAACGGCCTGCAGCCTTACTCTAGCTAGCGTATGGTTTCTTTTTCAGCAAAGTACCAGCGTTTTTGAATGTAGTCGACATCGCTGGTCTCGTAAAGGGCGCAGCTGAAGGCCAAGGGTTGGGCAACGCTTTCTTGTCCCACATTAAAGCTTGCGACGCCATCTTTAACCTTTGTCGCGCATTCGACGACGAGGATGTCATCCACGTAGACGGCGAAGTTAACCCGGTGCGAGATCTGGAGACCATCGCGGAAGAATTGCGGTTGAAGGATGAAGAACAGCTGATGGCTTCACTGGACAAACTCGAGCGCACTGTCAGCCGCGGTGGGGACAAGAAACTGAAGCCTGAATATGTAAGTTTGTATATTTGCGTGCATCAATCGGTTTTGGTCTTAGAGCAACTTGTGACGGCACTAATGTTCCTTTAGCGTTTTTTTTTTGTTTTTTTTGTTCACATTTTCACTGTCATTGGTTTGTTTTATTTGGCTATGAGATTGCTCTAATGTCTTTTTTGGATGTTATAGGATGCCTTGTTAAAAGTGAAGGCACATTTAGTAGATGAAAAGAAACACATACGTTTTGGAGACTGGAGTGCTGCTGATGTAAGTAACTTTTAACAGACTATGTTCCATCTTCCAAATTAAATCAGTTCACCTAATTATGGAATATGCTTTCAGATTGAAGTACTGAACCGGTACTTATTCATAACATCCAAACCATCACTATACCTTGTCAATTTGTCGGAAAAGGATTATATCAGGAAGAAGAATAAATGGTGAGTGTTAATGTGAAATGGGTACCTCACGCGGAGCTCCTATTTCTGCGTGCTTTTGGCTCTTCGGGCCGATGAAAACTTAACATAACCTAAACCTACCCTACCCTACCCCTATGACGAGTCGAGTGTGGATTCTTACGTGCAAAAACAAAACACGTAAGTAGGCAAAATGCACAAATGCGTCTTCGCCATTTTATGTTTAGGGTGTTATGTCATGCGTTTTAGTCGCTTTTAGTTTTAGACGTATTACGCGGTAGTGAGATGTAGGCAAAACTACAACTAGTCAAATTGCGTTCTAGACCATCTGAGACCAACCGGATATATGTAAAGAGTAGAAAGTGGCTAAAAAGAAAGTTCCTAGTATTTTTTTTACACGAGGGAAGAAAGAAGAAGACATTGCCGCCCTTTCATTACTTAAATACTTTTTCTTATTAGTACTAATGTTAGTATTTCAAGCAGCATTGCTGGTTGCGTTAACATGTTTTTAAACTGACAACACCTAACTCGAAAAACACGTTGTAAGAACGTGTCAGAAGATGCTCGCTAACTAATTTTAAATAATATATTATTTTTATTTTTTATTCTTGTGAATAAAAATATTCGTTAATTTTTTTAGGTTACCCAAACTAAAGGAATGGATTGATAAGAACGATCCCGGAGCGCCGCTGGTACCTTTCTCTGGTGTTCTAGAAACTAAACTAATGGATATGGATGCTGAAGAGAAAAAAGCGTTTTTGAAGGAACATGGAATTACCAGGTGAATTTACTATGCATTATATACAATGAATCAATTTAACCATTAAAGTTAGAGAGTGAATCGGTATAAGGTATTTTCATTCTTAACTGTCCTATTTGGTAAACAAAATTCTAACCTCAATATACAATTTTTTGTAATATAAATAATATATAATATAATAATAAATGAATAAGGTGTAAACACGTTATGAAATAAACCTGAGGCAATATTTTGTACGTAATTTTGCTTCTCCAGTTCCTTTACTTTTTAATAGTTAAAAAATAAAAAAAATGAGACGTTTTGAGGTTAGAATTAGACAGTCAAGAATGAAAAGATATAGCTACCTATGTAATAAGTTGACTGACCGAAGATAATTTAAATTGTGGCGGTCTGTATAAATGATTGCAACGCCGTTCGTTTTCTTTGCAGTGCTTTAGATAAAATCATTGTACAAGGTTACAAGGCTTTAAATCTGGAGTACTTCTTCACTGCTGGCGCTGATGAAGTCAAAGCCTGGATCATACAGGTAATTATTACTTTCTCACTTTACCTCAACAAAGATCAATATGTCTTCAATCTCTAGACGTTTTTAAACAGTCTAGATTCACAACTCAGGTCGAGTGGCGACATCTAGTCGTACTATTAGCAAACTTGTATGTGGCCGTTTTAACTTGTTCACTGTGTGCCGGTAAGGCCGGTTATTAGACCTTAGACCTAATAAGGGCCACTTGCACGGACCAGGGTTAACGACTTAACCCCGTGTTAGATGCTGACCCGGGGCTAAGTAGTGTCAAAATGTCAAACCTAACCCCGAGATCGCTAGATTTAATTTTGTAACTCTGGATTGTGCAAGTGGGCCTTAGACAGTCCGGTGCCGTGAAAACACGTGTGCGAGTGCGATCAAATTAATGTAACGAAATGTATTCATTCCTAGCAGTGAATGCGTTAAAAACGAAGCTTATTTTAGAAACAATCCATCAGCGATTCCCGTATTGACTTTGTTAAATTTTATTCGCAGAAAGGTACAAAAGCGCCGCAAGCAGCTGGCAGAATTCATACGGACTTCGAGAAAGGGTTCATCATGGCTGAGGTGATGCATTACAAAGACTTCAAAGAGGAAGGCTCCGAGGCTGCGTGCAAATCTGCTGGCAAATACCGGCAACAAGGTACGTACCGCCATATAACATGACAATTCAGTAATAGACCTGTAGGCTTATTACGTAACTCGCTCGCGATCTCCATCGTCTGCATTTTGACAGTTCACGTATGGGCTGACAATTGGCATCGGAATCAGCTAGCTGTCACATTCATACAAGAAATGTCAAAATGAACACGATGGCGATTGCGACTATTGCGAGCGAGTTACGTAATAAGCTAGCTGTTCGAACATTAATTTAAAAACAATTATAATTTTTAATGACTTCAATTGATTTTGTACCATATTGTAAATGTAGCAATGTCGAATATTTGTGTACTTACATTTATGTGGTCACTTTTTGCACTATCTGCCTGGAAATGGGTTAAAAAGTTACGGCAACAACACTTGCATCATCTATGCTTATATCGAAGCGCTGGCATCTAAACAAGTAGGTTTTTATCTTTTTTATAATCTGTGCCCCTGAAAAGCGGAATATATTGTCGTTCCCCCCTTTAAATTAAGCTTAGCGACTCCTGTACCATTCATGCCCAATATGTCGCAAATCATCTTACTCATAATCCCTCAAGAAGCAGAGATTCCAACCTCTTGGCCGTCTTCAAATCAGGAGTGAAAGGAGAGAAAGACAGAGAGAGATAAAGAGTGCAAGGGTATTTACTAGGCAAGGGTGCGCCACTCTATACTTCATTTAATTTAGGATGAGAAACCACAACAACATTATATTGCGGCTCATGAACTGTAATCTCTTTACGATTTGTACTAGAGTAACAATTGACGCCACGCAAATAAAGTGGCATCAAAACAATTTTATTTTGCGGCTGCCAAACTATTGCACTGTACTGTTTGCTAGGTAAGAAATAGTTGACCAGCCGCAATATAATGTTATTGTGGTTTCTCATTCTAAATTAAATCTAAATAATATAATAAATGCGAAAGTATGGATGGATGGATGTTTGTTTGTTACTCAATCACGCCAGAACGGCCCAACGGATCTGGATGAAATTCGGCACATAGAGAAAAGTCTGGAATAGCACATAGGCTACTTTTTATCCCGGAAAATTGCGAAGTTCCCGCGGGATAGCGATAAACGAATTCTTTGCGGACGAAGTCGCTGGCAACAGCTACTGAAGTATAAATAGATCTCATCTTCGCTTACCATTGTGCGTGATTTTAATCAAACCCATGCTTATTATACTTCAAAGCCATTCCGAGGTTTGGAACCACTGATCTAAAAATTGTTGGCTGGTATCTATATTTATCTATATTTATCTATATTTATATTTATGTTTATCCGTTGTCTAGTACCCATATTACAAGCTTTGCTTAGTTCTCGGGTGGTAGGGCCTTGTGCAAGGTCCGTCCGGATCGCTACCACCATGTTACTCGCTAATCCTGCTGCTAAGCAGCAGTGCTTGCACTGCTGTGTTCCGGTGTGGAGGGAGAGTAAGACAGCCGGGGAAATTACGGGCATTTCATCTAAGTAACCTAGAGGTTGGCAACGCATCTGCAATCCCTCCGGGGTTGCGGGTGTCTATGGGCAGGTGTGATCGCTTACCATCAGGTGACCCACTTGCTCGTTTCCCTACCTATTCACATAAAAAAAAAGTTTGGGACTAGGTCAATTGGTGTCAACTGTCACAAGATATTTATTTATTTAACCTTAAGTTTTTTTATGCAGGACGCAATTACGTTGTCGAGGATGGAGACATTATTTTCTTCAAGTTCAACGCTGGCGCCGGCATAAAGGATGCTAAGAAGAAATGACGTGACAAGGTCCTATTAATCGTCGTACATTTCCTGTACTTTAACCTGGTACTCTACAGTTTACTGCACGTCTCCTAAGCGCAAGGTTTTAATAAGATTTTTTTATACAATAAGTAATGTCATTACATATTTATATTGATTGTCTCTAATGTAATAAAGCTTGTTGACTTTGTAATTTGCAGTTTATTTAGAAGTTAGTAATCTTGCAGTACATAAGACGGACACTTTGAGATAAAAAATGAAATAAGTTACTCAAATTCTGCACTCATAACAACCACAGAGAGAGTTGAATTATTTTAAACACTATCTTAATAAACATTAAAATCGTGAATTAAGTGAAGAAATTTAGGAATGATGCATGTAATCCAGTGGTACTTGTGTTAACTTATAAGACTTCGACGAATTCTTCTATTCGTAACACTTTGTCTTTTCCTTTTTCAATATCTGAATCGTCATTCCGCGCTTCAGTGAACATCGGTTCGAGTATCATTTTTATTTGTTTCAGGAATCTCTTCAGGTTAATATGCGATAGTAATCCCTGTTCCGTCACAGGAGCTAACTTCTCCCTGTCTTTCTCCGATTTCTTCAATACTTCATTGACTATGTATGACATGGCTTGAGTAACTGTTTCCTCTAACTCCTAAACAAAAAAAGTGAATTAATAAAAAAAGTGAAAAAATAATACGGTACTTTATAACAATAAAATTTCTTACTTGATAGTCTTCGTATAAAGAATTTAACGCTAGCATTTCTTCTATCAACTTTATCTTTAAAGTGTCGAGCACTGAATTTTTCAAGATATACATAATAAGATTGCCAACTGCCGCTACAGTGTTTCCAGCTCTGAAAAAAAAAGTGAAAAGTACAGATATATGACACAGAAAATCAAAACTCGTTAAAAGAAACACTATCGATAAAACATAACATAAATTTGGTTTAAAAACAAGAGATATAAACTTAAAAAAAAAACAGCCATTTCCAGCCATTTCCAGCCATTCTCAAAACATTTTGAAACTCATGACATGAGACGCGTAAAATTAAGATGGCCGGCGATTGGTTGAAAAATTTGTGTTTATTCGGAAACCGAATATTGCCGATACAAATAACTATCTTAGTCTGTAGTAAAATTACCTGCAAACAGCTTCTTTCCCGTGTATAATGTCAGTGACGCAAGCGACTAATCTACTGTGGGTATCCTTCATAAGGTATTCCAACGGGTCGCAGTCGCCTGGCGGGAGGGAGCCGTATTGCACTAATAGCCGTTTCTGTACTAGCGCAAACTGCCTTTGAAGTACGCTTAGTTCATCCTACAATTTTAGAATTATTATCTACTTAGTTAAGTAAACTTTATTTTTCATTTTTTTTTTTGTTCTGGGTATTTGACGTTTCGTTCCATTATTGATTATTTTGAATCTTAAAAACTATACATGTTCCAACTCTCAACTCTACATAACATACCTCGGAGCTCTTTAGCTTAATTCGTTCTTTAGCGTGAACTTCTATGCTTTTTAGGAACTTAATAATCATTTGCTTGCTCATTTCTGAGTCAAATTTAAACTTGTACCTAAATTCACTTTTTCCCATTCTTGTGTAATGGTCGATTAATTTTATGACCATATGGTCCAACAAAGGAATTATATCAGAAAAATCTTTAGCTTCCAATACGTAGTTTTGTCCTGCCACTCTGACTGTAACGGTTCTTTTTGTGTTTCTGTATTCAAAAGTGACTGCTTCAGACAAGGTTCCATGCTCAGCAAGCTCTTCTTCCGAGAAATCTAAAAATAGCTTACTTACAGATTTGCATTATAGTAAATACTTCATTACATTCAGTGCCGAATATTTATGGGTAAACACGTACCTGTAAATATCTCGTTAAAATTGATACAAGGTTTATTGACGTCTAAATATAGAACAATGTTGTTATCAGATACAATTTCAAAAGGGGAGCAATACAAACTAGTGGGAAGTAGAACTTTTTTAGATAAAACATCTATCTTGCCCGTGGAGTCAGTTAATGTTAGTAGAATTTGTACGCATGTGTTGAAAACATCAGCGTTGCTGGCCACGAATACTTGAGTTTCCACAATTTCTGTACCGTTTACACTGTCCAAACATATCACTTGTTCTGAACACGCAAAAGGAGCTGGACAGACGTATGTTATCTGGATATTTTGTACTAGCTTAGGGTCCTCGCAAGTTATTATCAAAACTACAGGACACATTAGCAAGTGCAATACGGCGTCACTTTCAAGTGTGAATTCTTGAAACAGATTCTGTACGGGTTTGCCGGCGTCAGCTTTGATTTTTATAATTTTCTCAATTGGCAATCTCAGTTGGTCGTTTATTTCTGCAAAATACGTAAAATTTAGACATCAATTTATTAAACCATTAGCGTTAAAATATGTGTGGAAAAATACCTTCTTTATTCTCTAGAATGTTCTGCAATGTCTCTTCAACTTCAGCTAACTCGGCGTGTACTGCTTCGGGGTCCGTAGTATCATTTATCATTGACCCAGCATTTGCATTCAAATCTGGCTCGGTTCCCAAGTAACTAACCTGGACAACACCATTGTTGGAAAGTGTGATAACGCCACCTGGTAGCGACTTGAGGAAACAGCGCGAGACTGATATAGCAAAATGAGGCAAATCGCAGCACCAAAGTAAAGACGTGCTTTCGTATACGAATAGTTTAGAATCTTCTGATGTAACCATTACTAACAATCGGGCTCCTGGTTCTGAAACAAGTAAGATTGCCGATAATTTTCCGCCCACATAAAAAAAAACTCAAAATACTAAGGGAGATTTACCATAGTACCATCCAATAAGGAAAGCGTTAAAACAAATTGGTACGAAATCAAATTTGATCATGTATTTCATTAGGCCGTTGTCTTGAAAACAGTATAGATGTCTCTCCCCCAATGCAATAATACTGGAGAAATTGCTGCTTGTCTGAAAGATAGTCAAAACGTTACAGCTACTCGTCAAGAGATGGCGTTGTAAGTAGTAGATAAAGAACAAACCCGAATGGCCTGCAACGACGCAACCTCCTCTCCCGTATTGTACACCCATTGCGGTATGCTCTTTTTATTTTGTCGAATATTTAATTCACTGAGCTCTCTTAACTGCTGAAAGCTGTGAACACAATTTTATAATCGTATTTTTGTTGCATAGTTCGTAGCAGATACTTTTACAAACCTGTATATTTCTAACACCCACGTAGATTTGCAAATGACGAAGGAATCGCAACTAGCAATGTAACATACGGGTCCAGGGATGATGACGTCGTTGAAAATGCACATAAATAGAAATGTATCTTGATCAAAGAAGCTCAATGTGCCATCGAGCGATTGGACGCAGATGTAGTCCCTGGACTTGCTTCCAAACGGGCCACAAGTTACGCTGCAGGCTCGCCTTGTGAAAGAATGCTTTATAACGGTCTCCAGTGAATTTTGATCACCTAAGTAAAATAAAATAGGTATACTAATGTCATCCTACAACTTCCAAGGACATCACCTGAGTAACATACATAAAACCGAAATGTTAACTAGACCAAGAATATGGTCATTTGTCACTTCTGAAAAGTATTCCTAGAACTACTTGCTGGTGCATTGTCTTTGAAAAGACATTAGGTAAACTTTGAGGTGATCAGAGTAATTTCTCGGTTGACTATACTTTCTATAAAGACCTATGATAATTTCTTACCTACGTCAGTATGTCCCTCTTTCTTGTATAACTTGTAAACGGCGTAACTCTGTGGATGCAGTACAAGTATTTGGCGATCCTCCTGTCCACTAAGGTATAAAACGAGCTAAGTATGGATCAGTGTAACTATGAGTCAAACGAAGGTAGTTGCATTGTACGGCTTTAGATAGTATTACTTACGCTATAAATTTTCCAGTTTCTATTTGAAGTATGGTGGCATTCAAATGTTTCTCTAGAAGTGTATGTGAGACGTCATGTTGAGAAACTGGTTTATACAACTTCAATATTGATCCCTCGCCGGTCACAATACAATCGCTGTCGCTATGTGAGCTAAATTTGTCAACTTTGAGACACCCGCTACTTTGAACACCGGTTTCCGGTTGGGCACCTTGTAAATTGTCGTTGGACCACCACTGTTTTACCTTAAATATGGACATTTTGTTGAAAAAAGTAGGTGGTTGGTCAACTGTTTAAGTAGCTTTGCAGCATGTGCACGTTACTAGGGTAACGAATGCCGTCAACATGGTATATAAAGGTCAAACGGGTCAAACCATGTTCGAGCCCGTAAATCGGCAAGGTATTCGCCGAGAGCTGCTATGATGGAAAGCGAAAGGCGAATACTGATGCGAGCGAAGTGTAGTGCTAGGTCCAACCCGATCTTCGGTTCAAAATAATTCAGTTCTCAGTCATGACTGTACAGTAGACTTCCAAAGGTGTCTTCTACATATACATCTCTTTAGAGCCAACTGTACAATTATGATGAAATAATTATTTGTAACAATGATTATTTTATAGCAACGATCTTCGGAAACGCTATTCAATCTTACTTCCGGCTAGAAACGCTCGAACTTAAACTACAGTATTTAATTTTAAAGTAATGGTATCGTCTCTATGGTATCACCATATATTTTTTTTTTTTAGAGAAAAGCTAAGGAAACATAGTTCATACAGCGTAGTCTAACGTTATTCTATTCTTTATGGAATCCATTAGGAAAGGCTGATTGAAGCCGTGTCAGGCTTTATAAATACTCCTAAATTCGATTTTTGAAGTTCGTGTTACGCCAATTTTAGAGTGAGCGGGACGGCAAAATACGAACTTCAAAAATCGAATTTCGGTTCGGAGTAGCACCCGATTTCTTCTCACAAAAAAGGCCGAACCCAAAGTCAAATGTAAAGTAAAAATACATGCACATTGAAAATATAAAAAAATACTGATAGCGCACTTCCGGTTAGAAAGACTCGATACCAAGTCAAAGAAGGATTTAAAAAAAAAAGGTAAACGTTTTTGCTCTTTTCTTTCCGTCACAATCACACACAATCACAAATTCACAATTGTTTGTATCGTCAAACCTTGTGGTGTTGTTCATTTGAGATTCAATTGTGCTTCGATCTGTGTGCTATTAATAGAACAATCAATCACTGCATTTACTTGTCACAAAATACTGAAAGCGGCAGAGATTATTTTTCTGAGTTTTAATTTATAATCGCGATGTCTGAGGCGAAGCCAGAAAACAATGGCAGTAGCGGAGAAGAACAAAGAGCAAACGGCGGCGGAGATGAAGGTGATGCGTGGGGAAGCAGCGATCCTTCGTTCTCTCGGATCGTTGGGAAGATGCCTGTCGATAGAAACGCTGCGTATTACAACATGAAACACAAACATCGGGGCTTTGCCATAATTTTCAACCACGAGCATTTCGATGTGCATAGCCTAAAATCACGCACAGGAACCAATGTCGACAGCGACAGCTTGAGCAAGGTTCTCAAGAGCCTCGGATTCCGTGTCACTGTTTGTCACAATCTCAAATTTGAAGATGTCAATAAGTACATTCAAGATCTTGCTGCCATGGACCATTCGGACAACGACTGCTTGCTTATCGCCGTGCTGAGTCATGGCGAGCTGGGTATGCTGTACGCTAAAGACACGCACTACAAGCCAGACAACCTCTGGTACTACTTTACTGCAGATAAGTGCCCTACACTGGCTGGTAAACCAAAGCTTTTCTTTATCCAAGCTTGTCAGGGAGACAAGCTTGATGGTGGAATTACACTAAGTAATCGTACTGAAACTGATGGGCTATCTAGTGCTTCCTACAGGATACCTATTCATGCTGATTTTCTGATAGTATTTTCCACTGTGCCTGGTTATTTCTCTTGGCGCAATACTACCCGTGGATCATGGTTCATGCAAGCACTTTGTGAGGAACTGCGCTACTCGGGAACAGAGAGGGATATATTGACCCTGCTAACATTTGTGTGTCAAAAAGTAGCTCTGGACTACGAGTCTAACACTCCTGACATGCTTACCATGCACCAGCAAAAGCAAGTGCCCTGCATCACTAGTATGCTTACACGTCTCCTTGTATTTGGGAACAAGAAATAAGTTATATTTTTATTTGATTTAATTCTAATTTTCTCCTGTCTCTTTGTGAGTTACTTTTTATTTTTTTTGATAATTCATGAAAGAAAATGATTCCAATATTCAATAGCATCTTTTAAAGATTAGAAGAAATGATGCAATATCATGACATTTTATTTTTACATGGTAAGGAATCTAAATTATGAAAATTTACATAGCAATACATTACATTCCGAAAATATTAAAAATGTTTGAAACACTTGGACCATGTGGTATTAAAATGTACTTACTAGATTAATGAATTCACACTTTTTGGCTGTAAGTTCACAAATTATATAAAATTGCACAAATTTATTAATGGTCCTAATCAAAATATTTTAGTTTAGTGGATCTACAGATATCCATTAACTACTTACTGTAATTTTTTAAGTGGCTACACTTATTATTATTTTGTTACACAGATTGCCAAATGCTTGGTTCAATTATGAATTTAATTATACTTACTGTATTTGATATTAAAAACTGCAGATGCGATTAAGGGTGTTACCACACTAATCAATCAATCATTGATCGATGGTAGAATGGAACAGTTGATGTTGATCAATATTTTCTACTAGAGCTATCTATCGATTGACGTCTGCTGTTCCATTCTATCATCGATTGGTGTGGTAACATCCTGTTCTTTCTAATATTAATTTGGTAAAAAATGGATTAGTAGTTTTACATACAAAAACTTTAGAAAATATCTAATATAGAATGAGATTTTATCATACATATATGTAACCTAAAATAGTGGTAATTTGAAACCTGTTGTATTAAGAAGTTAATATTTTTACATTACATTGAAGCCCATTTGTGTAATTCTACTTACCTGCTCTAATTTTGTTGCTTTTGATTAATATTTTGTTGATCTATTATTAGTCTAGTGAATTGTTTAGTTCAATAGTAGTAGAGTAGTAGTGTCAAACAGACAAACATGACAAACAACTCGAACAAGAACTCATTTATCCTTATTGGAAGTAATGTGATTTGTGTTGCATCTGCCCTTTGTTGTGCTTTTAGTAATTGTTGCTAACTGATTATTTTTGTGTGATTTTGTGCCTATCATGGGCGTCTCAAGAGTCCAGTATGAGTTATTAACTTAATTTGAAGATGAATGATTTAATGTTCTTAATTCAAAATATTTCTTTGTTTAGATGATTTTGATCTGCCTATGAACAAATAGTTATTATGTGTATGAAATTTTGTCACGCTATTGTGAATCTGCATTCAGTGTTGAGGTGCGAAGTATAGTATAAGTATTCTTCTGCCATCTTTAGAAATGTAGTAACTATTCCTTGTATTCATATCAACTGTTATACCAATGATCTTGAGAAATGTAATGATCAAATTTAAGTAGGTATTTTAGTGCTAGAATACTGGAATATTTGGATATGCTCAAAGTCAGACTGGTGTTAGTGATATGGATCTGACTGATTTTGCCTAGGATGTGATATAAATAGTATTCAAAATCCTGTGAGGAAAATTATTGGAACAATTAATTATTATTTTGAAACATGTGCCTTGAGACACTCAAGTATTTTAGTTATGTACTGGATACATATAAAAAAAGACAGTAAACGCACAATTTCCTCATAGAGATTTTAGGAAGAGCATAATAGCAAAGTTTGTTAGTGAAACTTATTTTTATAATATTTGTGTAAGGTAAAAAGCAATAAAGTTTTCTTCCAGATTTCACTTGTTTTTTTTTAGATTTAGACGAATTGAGATTAAATCAATCAATCTGTGTTGAGCACAGGTACCTACTAGGCCCGCTCCTCCTTTAGCAAAGCGCAGCGCAGCGTAAGGAGCAGAATAGATGCGGTCAATTTCATATCGCAGTTTATTAAAAACAACTGCGCAGTTCGTATAATATATGAACGCATATTATGCATTAAAGCTTATCATGGATATTAATTGGACCTTGTGGACATATTTTTATCGATGAGGACAAAGCCATTCATGGGATAAACAATATTTTAGTTTCAAACCGTTTACTGCTTATAAACTAATGTTAAATACATACCGTCACGCATCTTTCCCACAGGGGTAGGCAGACACTACTTTGGTTCCGCTTGCTACGATCCTGACACCTCTTTCGCTTCATCCACATTCAACAATCTCTTCATACATGCTCGTCGGTTTCGGGTACTCCTGACAACTTTTTCCAAAACGTCTCTTATTTGGTCTCGGAGCCTTCCCCTTCCAACGCAGCCATTCACTCCCCATATATGTACTTAGATCTGTTTAGTTAGTCTACTTTCATCTATCTGCTCTTATGTGACCAAACCAACTAAGCGTACTTTTTTCTATCCTAGTCACTATATCTTCTTTCACACCAGCACGTTCCCTTATCACACAGTCCTTATCCTATTTTTCGATGATACACCTTCCATACTTCTTAACACTCATTTCTACTAGATTTATTCTACTTTCATGTTTCTTTTGCCATACCCAACTTTCGCTACCATACATTAGTGTTGGAACGAGCACCCCTCTGTAAACAGCCAGACGCACCTTCTTTGCCACCTTCTCACTGCTCACAAAGGCGCGCAGCGCTTCATTAACCATGTTTCCTGCATTCACTCTTCTTTCAATATCACTTTCACATTTCCCGTCTTTCGTAAACGCCGAGCCCAGATATACAAACTCTTACCCGTTCTACTTTCTCACCTGCAATCATAATCTCACATTCTGTCATGCTATCGTCTTCTTCGAACACCTTTAGGTTCAATGAAAAAATAACGATATTTTAACATAAAAAATGTATTCACAGTTAATATATTTGGCTTAGTTATCAACAAGATTTATCTAATATATCAATTCCATGGGCCTTCTCTTGGAGTTCCCAGCACTGGTCCCAGAATTGACTCAACCGCTGCTCTTGATTCGCGCAGAAGTGCTTAAAGTCTCGTAACATTCGAGATTGGATAGCCTCGTCTCCGGTGGCTGGATACTGTGACCACTTCCACTTCTTGGATATCATGTGGTTCCAGGACCAAAGGAAACCCATCTGAAACAATCAGTTTATGATTTACATTCCTTTGCTTGAAAGCAACCTGAAAGGTCTAAAATTCTCTGGTTTGCTTAAACGGGTCCAAGCTCAAAACGCGTATGATCATAGCCTTCTCTATTGTCTGATACAAGCCGTGCTATAGGTTTGGGGTGGATTTTTGACGTTGTAATTTGTGTGCAATACGTTTAGCATGGAAACGTCGCATTTTTCGGTTAGGTTCACAAGCGACGTTGCCAAACTGCAACGACATGGCTATAGCGGAAGTCTATGGTATGATGCTACATGAATCCGTGCAACAAAAATTACTTCGAGAGTTAGCAATGCCACGTTCGAATTTTTAGTGTGAGAACGTTAAAAAATAGTCAGGCGATCTCGCTACGAGCTTGCTAGCTTTACAAGCTCTCATAATAACACAACGGCGTAATATAAATCATTTCCTTATCGTGGTTACTAGACAGGCAAATGATAAGAGGACAATAACATAGGGTTCGATTTAGGTCACTGCAAGTAAGGGGTCATCTATAAATTACGTATTTAGGAGGGGGGGGGGGTCTGGAAATTTGAGAACACAAACAAAATAATTGCAGTCTTCATAGTAAACCGTGTGACATCTCTAGAAATCATGAAATTGGTGTGACGTACTTTATGGACGGCCCCTAACCGCAATCAAGACCATTATAGCCTAACACACTTCACAATCGCATTCAGTTTCTTTCTGTAAAATGATATAGGATGAAGATAGAACGAGATGGTAATTGCGATTTAGATAATGTGTTCCCACAACGATATCAGTTACGTCAATTGTAATGTGCGAGGCGCAAGTAAGCTCAACTCGGCGTTCATTTATCGCTCATCCAACAGAACAATGACATCAGTGCAAAAAACCCTTTATTGCCCGTGGCACTACTGAGTGGTACTACTGTCCAAAGATTTCTATTTCAAAATCAAGTTTAACAAAGTCGACGGAGCTCCGCTTTCGCGCTTTCGCGGAGCTCCTATTTCTGGGTATTTTACTGAAGGCTACTGAAGGTCTAACTGTTAGACGCATGCGGCCCGTGGCCGTTATTTGTGCGGCCCGCGGCAAAGTAAACAATTGTAATAAGTAGGCAAAGGCTCTTGGAGCGCCTCCACATACTCTGCGGCCCGGCCCTGGAACTCACACCACACGGCGGCCACGACGTACAAAATCCGCGTTCTGAAATGAACACAGGCACGACGTCGTCTGTACACGCGTCAATGTGTGCGTAAGATACACAGGGCTGTCTATCGCAAAAACCTAGTACTATAAGTACTACCAATGACATAAATATAGGTACTTATACTGAAGATATGGCTTAGATGTGTGCAAATAAATGTACTTAATCGTTATCTATTTATTTAAACTTACTTAAAATGTGTCTGTCTGTGTATTTAAGCATTATTATTTTCAATTACAATAGATGTACGACAACAAACTTAAGCGAATGATTCTGTAGTTATTTCACGTATTAATCGCGATAACTTCAGAAAGCATTAATTTTCTAATGTTTTATAAAATGAAGTAGGTAGGATAGGTTCCCGAACTTGTGACGTGCGGCCGACATACATCGCGTTGCGAGCCCTACTAGTTGCCAGCAGCTTTCCGGCAGACTGCGCTTGAGGGGTGGGGTAACTCGAATCGGTGCGGGGCGGAGCGTGGCCATTCTGTACGTTAGTACTATTATATATTCTGTGCTCACACTGTCATATGTGGCCCTTTACCAGTAAAGTGTGACGACTGCTGGTCTAACATAACCTAAACCTACCTCCCACTTATGATATTTATTTTGGTCAGTAGTGCCACGGGCAATACACCCAAAAAACCTGTTATTAAAATTTGAAATTTCGGTATGGAATCTTTAAATCGCTCTTGTAAAATCGAAAAATGCAATAGCGTCATTGTTCTTTTGCATGAGCGTTATGTAGCGAGATTCTACCTGGGGCGAGTCGGTTACCTCACACATGTACAATGTATAGCTCCGCTCATGATATCTCCAAACATTCGTGCCGTACAAGTTGTTCTGCAGTCTTTGTGTGTTGCAACGTTATTCCTACGAAAAGCGGAGTTTAAACAATCTTACCCGTCGACTATTGTCATAGTCGTCTTTATTCTTGCCGCTGACGTGCCGCGTTATGTATGCCTCGTGAGGGCTTGGGGCAGCTTCTAAATGCACTGGATACCTGACAAAGAAAGCGAGACAACGTTAAAGGTAGCATAGTTCCTTTCCAGTTGGGTTTTACAATCTTACCTTGACGTCCTAATTCCGACTCAGTTCAAGTTTTAGCTGTCATTTTTAGTATGAATCTGACAGCGAGCGAACCTAAACTGAATCGCACTAAGACGTCATGGTAAGGCCCCTGGTCACGTCTTGACCATACTTTTTCTTAGCGTCTGGGTACACGTAGACAGCCAGAAGCTAGTTACTGGTAATCATAACTAGCTTCTGCCCTCGACTTCGTCTGCACAGAATTATACATATAAACCTTCCTCTTGAATCACTCTATCTATTAAAAAAAACCGCATCAAAATCCGTTGCGCAGTTTTAAAGATCTAAGCATACATAGGGACAAACAGACAGACAGCGGAAAGCGATGCTTTCATACTAACTACTTTAAACGACGCGGTTGGCCTAGTTGGTAGTGACCCTGCCTACGAAGCAAGCGTTCTGGGTTCGAATCCTGGTAAGGTCATATATTTGTGTGATGAACACGAATATTTGTTCCTGAGTTATGGATGTTATCTATCTATATAAGTGTATCGTTGTCTAGTACCCATAACACAAGCCTTACTAGCGCTTACTTTGGGACTAGGTCAATTTGTGTGAATTGTTCCTAATAAAATAAAAAAAGTGTCTACAGAAGCCTTACCTGCTGGCGTTAAGTGGTTTGTTGGCCGGCCGGTTCCGCAGTGCTTTCTGTTCACTTTTGACCGTTGTTATAATAAGTATGAACATGTTGCCGGTGACGTGGACGTATAGGTGATCGCCCACCCCGGCAGCGTGCGATGTGCTCTCAACAGTGCATTTGATAAAACCGAATCTGCCTACGATAGCCTCTTGGAAGAGGAAAAGACGCTCCAGCCAAGTTTCTTCTGGAAAACCTGTGGGGAATTGTTTTAGTGTTAGTTTGGAAGACACCAGCTATATTTTTTATAATTATTTGATTGATTTAAATCCTAAGATTGAAATTGCTTGAAATTTGGTACAAACAAGTACCGTCAAGTTGATATCAGACGGTTAATTTTTTGTTCATTTTCTTTTGCATCTTTCACTCAAAAAGACACGTCTGAACTCTAAGCGAAAGAAAAATGCCGAAAGAATGAATTAGTAAATTGATCAAACGGTGTTGGATATTTTCATTCGGCAGCTCGGCAAATCGAAAGAACATTCACTTGAGTAAACCGTCTGTTATCACCTTTACCAAAAAATTGCGTAAAACTTATTTTCTTCTTCGAAAAACTGATAATGTAATTAATTGCGCAGTAACATTTATTTCTTCTCTGAAAGTAATGATTGCTATTTTATTAGTAGATTCACCTTCAAATAAGGCAGTTTTGTTCCTAAGCAGTGGTTCTTCATTCAACGGCACATAGATAGGGCCCCGCAAAGGGTCCGATTTGGGGGTGAACGGCAGAGCCAAAGGGTCGGCGGGAATGGGCACCATCTGTAGCCGGCAGTTCTGTGCTTTGCGCGCCCATCCGAATATCTAAGAAACAAATGAAGTCAATGAATATTTATGTAGGTACAAACTTCCTAGACCCCTACATAGTTTTCGCGAGAGCGATAAAGACTGAGTTCTAGATTCTGTAGGTGCTTTCAGAAAGACTTAAAATTGGCCAAATTATATCCGTAGCTTACGTACGTACGTAATGGTTATGATACCATTTAAATATTCCTGGAATGACTCATCAAGGTACAGCTACAGATGTAGTGCAAATTGATTTTCCATGACATTTCGTTGAATCTCTTGTGGTTTTCAACTTTAACGACATTTGAATAAGGTTCATATTTATAAAACAATTTAATGTTACATTACAGCTGCATTGTACACACGACTTTAATAACATATTATATTACTAAAGTTAAAACCCGGATGAAATTCAACGAAATGTCATGGAAAAACTTTATGCACTACAGCTACAAACGGCCTGAGGAAAATGCATCCCCGTAATAGCACGCTCCGGCATAGATTATTGCAGTGTAGACATATAGAGGTTTCCTTTATAACCAAAGAGATAATTCTTATAACCCCCGAGCCAAATTAGCGGGCGAAGGTTCGTGTCGCGTTGTCGCGATAAAAAGTTCGACCACGAACTACGTGACCACACTTAGACCAAATTATCGCGATAAAAACTTCGGGGGAACTATGTCGCGCAATTCTGAATTTGGCGGTAAAATGAACCAAGAGCGCAAAGAAACAAAAAGAAAGAAAGCGTTTGCTTTGTATTGTATGTCTGTAAATAATTATTGAAATGTCACTTGTCAAAATTGACGTACATTTCAGAAATTTCAAAGTACGAAGTGTAGAGACTTGCACGAACACGAACTCTGTCGCGATAAAATCCTTTGATTTGCGCTAGATACCGACAGCAACCCGAACACAAGTTCGAGTTCGCCCGAATGATTCGCGATAAAGCGAACTGTCTGTCCACACATGCCGCGATAGGGCGAACCTTCGCCGAATCCCGCTAATGTGGCCGTAGCATTAGCCTACTCAGGCTGAAATATTGCTTGGTATTCACAAGTATTCTCAATTTTGACTGTCACTTGTTATAACTCTGCATCCATAGACACTACTCACCAGCTCGGCAACAATGTTCCCGCTGGCGACAGCCCACTGTATGCACATCTCGTAGGCCTGGTCTGGGCGGAACGTCGCCTGGTACCGCGCGTGGCCCCACTCTATGCGGTCACTTTTGTTGTTCACGTCAATGTCCAGGTGAGTGTTCTTATAAAGAGGCACTGAAAAAGACAATTTTGTAGAACATACATACTGAAATAAAAAAAAAAAAACATTTTATTTCAGACCGAGATCCATATAAAAATGTTAGTTAAGTACATACAGTGTCTTAACATATTGTTAGTTGTTTTATTTGTAATGAACCAATATATTTTTAATTTACACATTTTTACATAATAATTTAGTTTTTAAAACAATGAAATCAAAATTCATAGTGAAATTAAAATAACTTTAAATAATCAATACTTATACTAAAAATAAATAAGTAAAATTCAAAATAAAATAAAATTACTAGGATAGAATGTCACTGCAATCACGTATTTATCCCTTACGGGGTTGACAGAGGCTAGGGTTACAAGACTTAAAGGCCATGCAGGCGTACAGGTAGAAAGGGGCATAAAAATAGTGATAGGTTGCTAGCCGCATCGCCTATAACATGGTTCTGTGGTAAGAGAAACAACTGGTACGTTCCGTTTTCTCTTTGCTCCCAGACCAGAGTGGAAGAAACGATTTCAAAGTTCAAAACGATATGCCTTCAGAGCTTGCGCAGTACGAAAATAATCAATACACGCATACGTACATATTAATAAAATTGGCACCTAAAATAGGCTCATACAATTAAACCTGTGACTATATATGTACGTATAGATGTTTGTTACTCTTTCACGCCAGAACGGCTGAACAGATCTGGATGAAATTTGGAGCATAGAGAGATTATAGTCTGGAATAACACATATGCTACTTTTAATCCCGGAAAATTGCGTAGTTCCCGTGGGATAGCGATAAACGGGGCGCGGACCAGAATGTATAAAGTTTAAAATGTATAATGAGTTAAAATGCATAATGGTTCAAAATATTATAATGCCATTTTCTGTGAAACTACTAGCAAGATGTACTTTTTTGATAGTGTAATCTATAGATTGGTTTAGGTCAGGTTAGGTTTAGTTTATAACAATTCTGTTAATTTGTAATTTTCTGAGAAAATCGCATTATACATTTTGAACCAATATGTATTTTAACCCATTATACATTTTAAACGTTATGTATTTTAATACGTACCCCGATAAACGAATTCAGAACTAGTATTATATATAGTATTCTAGTATAAAAAAAAGAAAACTTACTGTCATTATCATTATCATTCTGCATATAATTGGGGTCAATATTGTCACAGAGGAAGGCCGGGACTCCCGTCAGGTCTGTTTGGGGGCTGCACCCGGATATATCCATGGCCCCGCTGCTGGATTCGAGGGGGATGAGCGGGGAGCGGGGTCCGAGGACCTCGACTTCCATCCATTCGTTCTCGAAGCTCTGGAGGTCGCCGAGCGGCCGCACGTAGTCGGTTGGGTCTGTGTTATATTGGGTTACTATACAATACAATGAGCATAAACAATACAGAAAAAACAGTCGTACAGAAAAATCGGTAGCACTCGAGTGCCGGCAGAAGTGAAAACAACACACACTGGCGCAAAAAGAAAAAAAAAAAAGTTTTTCTACACGAGATTTGAACTGCGGTCACTTTAGAGAACGCACTGTTATTCCACACCTTATATCACTAGGCCAAACGCACATACGTTAAAGAGACGAAATTAACGTATATATACTTCAAAAATTGAACGCGAGTCTAGCTTCATTCGTATTTCAAAATAAGCTCTTAGATGATCCTGTTATCCTGGTACTTAAACTCTCCCTCCGTCTTGCGTCTGACGCGAGTTTAACATTTTTTACCCATCCCAAAAAATGCCCAACGCTGCTAAAGAAGATTGCACTTCAAAAAATAAAAAATAAACTATAATACGTCCAAGATGTCGACTTAGTACTAGAAAACTCAGAAAGCACGCGATTGGTCAGCAATACGAGTTACAAATACGCATCTTATAGGTCTACAATGCGGCCAAAGTTCTGTCAAGTCAACATCATTTAGAGTAATCTCGTAGTCACTACACTATTTCTGTATTATATTTTATACAGTCGAGTGTAAAACTTCAACGTCTCAATTAAACATGTAGGTCTGTACAGTCAAGTACAACGTTAAAATATTACAAAGGCACCCACCCTTGTCCTTCTTTTGTGGTAGGATATGGTACATGTAGTATCCAACGACAAAGCGCTTCGTAGTGTTGCCCGACGCGTGACATATGTATTTCTCTAGCAACATTTTCTGAAAACAAAATAACAATTAACAACTGCTTTCATTGATTTGAATTGTCCGAAAAATATCTAAATATTAACCACGTTATTCATAAACGGTCTATAGCAGGGGTGGCCAACTTGATTAGACCCAAGATCTCCTATTTATTAACAAAACCTTGCGCGATCTACCAATTACATACATACTTCATGAAACCTTAAATGAATATTTTTTGCCTTGCCACGATCGACTGGACTTAGCAATCGTTTGTCCTTATCTTCACTTTGACATTTACCTTTCACAGATAAGGACAAACGATTGTTAAGTTAGCAGAAGCCTATAGAGCGTTTATGAATAAGGGGGTAAGTATCTAGTGTAATTTATAATACAAAGTTTAAACCCAACTTAAATTGTGAGTGATAGAACGCAGTGTCTCGCTCATTTTCTTGGCGAGTGTGTTCACTGGCTAACTTAGTGTAAATAATTCGTTCGATTCAACGTGATTATAAACAGGCTTATTCTACTTCAGTATTACACGAACAGTACAGATATCACTCTCACAAATATAACACATTTCATTAACATTTACGCATAAAAAACGAATATTTCTCGACGTATTTAGACTAATCGATGGGCTACCGATTAGTCTGTGTCGAGAAGTACTAGCTTTCTATACGTGAGTGTTCAGTTTATTTGACATTTATTGAATCTCACTACAGTTTTATTGTTGTTATTATTATAAATTCAAATATGTTTGGTTTTTTTTTTGGTCCATGAAACACACGCAGAGAATTTTACCATTGTGTAATACTCATTTTATTAATTTATTTACTTGTTGGAGTTGTGTGAATGTTGCGTTTTATTATTATTTGGGTTAAATTGTTACCTCCATAATGCTAGTGGCCTTTTCGTAAGTGACCCCTTCGACGTTAGCCTGGAGCCAATGTATGGCGTATATTGAGACGAAGGCGTGCGACGGCAGACTGACGGTCTGTTGGAGGAATCCCACGCCCAGCTGTGGGTGCCGCATGCGCTCCACGATCTCATAAAGGGTCGCAGTTGCTTTCAGCTTTGGCTCTAGTATGCTGCAATGAATTACGATTACGCTTTTTTATACAACACTAGTGACCCCCCGGCTTCGCACGGGTGCAATCAGTGTTTCTCTACTATTAATATATAATATACTAGCTGTTGCCAGCGACTTCGTCTGCAAAAAACTTGTTTATCGCTATCCCGCGGGAACTACGCAATTTTCCGGGATAAAAAGTACATTATGTGCTATTCCAGACTTTTCTTTATCTATGTGCCAAATTTCATCCAGATTCGTTGGGCCGTTCTGGCGTGATTGAGTGACAAACAAACATCCATCCATCCATCCATCCATCCATACTTTCGCATTTATAATATTAGTAAGATAGCCTATGTCACTCAGAGTGAATGTAGCTTTCCAATGGTGAAAGAATTTTTGAAATCGGCACAGTAGTTTTTGAGTTTATTCATTACAAACATACACACAAAAATACAAATCTTTCCTCTTTATAATATTAGTATAGATAGTATAGATGGAAGGCAAACGAGTAAGCGTATGTGGAACACTGATTGGTGCAAAAGACTTTTATTTAGTAGTTTAATTTTAACATATAAACTAAGAGAAATAATTTGTATGAGAACTATCATTGACCCCGGAATTTCATATGCGTTTAACTTTGAATAACCAACTATCACACATTTATCTATAGTGGTTAGTTACTAGTCTTGATAGGGGCATGGTAATGTGATAACGTTCGAATTGAATCAAGTGTGGTCAGTGGTCAGTTTATAATAAAAAAAAGAAAAAGATGCAACATTTACCTGTCATCGTAAGTGTCGTCGCATTCGCCTGTTTGTGAATGGGTCCTCTCTAAAACAGTTTTCGCCGCAGCCCTGAAATTTTACAACCGTTTTGGACACAAGAAAACAAAACTACACGCAGTTTTCTATATTAAAGCATCAATTCGCAAGCTAATTTCAGCTGAAGCTGTTGCCGACGCATCAGAAATAAAAATCTGGGTGTCTACTTTGAAAAAATAGTACATCAAAAACGAAAATGGTAAAATTTACGGAAGGTTGTAGTTTAGTTAATATATTCATTTAAATACGAGATTTTTTCAAAGTAATGACCATAGATTTATATTTTTTAAGATTCAAAGTTGCCATTACCAGAAATATATGAGGGTCGCTTGTTACAAGATTGTTGATTTTCATCACCATCATCATCATTCACAGGACTTTGGCTTCAGTTCCGCACTATCGTTAAGTTAATTACTACTACTACTGTCGAGAAGATGGGCAAGAAAGCGTGCCGTCACGTTCACCCGCTAAGCAAGCGAGCAAGACGACGCACTCTGTCGCCCAGTGCCTTGGCTACGTATAAAGTCATGTCTGAAGAATTCCTTCAGCATATACCTCATATTGATCACTGGCATTGGCTCGTCAACAGGCGTTAATTAACATGAATGAACTCGAAATTTTGATACTAAAGTGGCATCAGAAATAAAGAAGAATAATATAGTAATGAGTGATGGAAGCGTATGTGTACTTACTTGTTTGTCTGACTAGTATTTAGTGACTTAGCAGGTGAAACTTGCTGCAATGAAACATTCGGTAAGGATATAAGAAGCAACCAAGGGAGGCTCATACAAGCGTTCCACTCAATGATAGCATACAATAGAAATAAAGAAAAGTAATCGTTAATAGAATGGAGACGAAATCTGTAAAAAAGAAAACACCTTTGTGGGGAAATTACACTGGTCCGGTCGCTCAGTAAACGTACAAGTATCTAATCACTGCGAACATGTTAAAAGAACACAGTCTAACGGTTACGATGAAGTGACTACACGGTCCAGTATTAACTTATTGATATGACCATAGTTCAGAGGCCCTACTAGTATAGATAATCCGGAGTTACTTCGTCGTATTGTCGAGACTGACGTCCACGAATTGGCTGTCTGGACCAATGTAATTGTGCCATTAGTTGTCGAATCAAATTGAAAAATCAGGTGCGAAATTATTGCTTTAAAACCCTGACAGAAGTGCAAAAACAAAACAAACATGGCGTGTCAGAGTAAGACATAATAAATACAAATAATATAAGGTTTACATAAACTATTTCATACAATACGGTTAATGTAAAGATAAAAGAAATATTAATAAATATAACATAATATAAATAACAGATAAAATGCTTAGGTAAATGATGAAATTGATGAATGATGATACATAAGCCTATAAGCTTAGCATAAACGCAAACCATGCCCTTAGAAGCAACTAATGATAGTGCTTATATTTCTTGAATTTCTCTCGGCGAGCACCAAAGTTCCGAATTTTTCCAATCGGATTGAAATCCGGATGGTACTATGGCAATCATAAAATATTATGAGCAAGTTCTTTCATCATACTGTCAATAGACAACTGTGAAACTAATAGAAACATGAAGTTCGACAAGGGATATTATGAAAACATAAGCACTATATCTAATACTCTTTATAAGTATACAATGCTGACGTGCCAACTGTTACGTACGCTTACTTTGTCAAATTAAGTTCGTCGTTTATATAAGCAAACACTCAATAGATGCTCGGTCATTGAATAAAAATATTTATGAAGTATTCTTTTTTTTTTTCATAGTAATCGCTAAACGATTGTCGAAGCATTAGAGTAGGTAAATAACATGTGGGGGAACATAAAATATGTAACGGGTCGACGTGGCTAACTTTATCAAATAATTTCTCCCACGATATTTGACAATCGTATAAATCGCATCAATTTTATTAATCATTAGTAGGATCTGTACAGTACTGTGTAGACTTTATGACTGATTTAAATATTCGATTTTTATGTAACAAACTGGCACTGAAAAGAATCAGGCCATCAAAAGAGAAGCGACCTAGCCCAGACATCATTATAAGCATGACGATTAAATTTCGCATGTATTTTCAATTGCAAATTTCTAGGTTAGGCCATTTCTCTTCTGACGGCCTCAAATGCCAAGCCACGTCGGCCGGTCGCTTCTGTATGTACTGACATAGCTTCGATCCGCAGCCGCGGCCGGTCCGGTAGCCGGGTGCTGCCGACGCGCTCCCGGAACGGGGAGCTGGACACTCCGCCCTGACACCACACGCACACATTAACATCACGTATACATACGCCGCGGACGACCAACGAACCAACTGATACCAATATTGCAATAGGGGGTCGCGGTTAATGCAACATGTCCATACAGCTTTTTGGTTGGAGTGTGCGAAAGGGATGCTTTATATTTGCAGTAAAAGCTATTGGCATCATATATAATTTAATAAAAGCTTTGAATATTAAAATACAGTTTGAATGAGCCCGCTCCCGTGCAACAATTATATTATGATTGCTTCTTTACTTTGTCATTTGATGCAAACATTTTAAAAAAAAAGTAGTATTGAATCAAATCACAAAGTTTCAGAGCAATACTCACGTTACGGTTGTTTAGATAGGAAAGCGAACGCGACAAGCATGTTCTTATTGCGTTCCTGTATTAGATTACGGTAATTAAATAATTTATTTACAATTTCTCTTAAGTAATTTTTATGTTGTGTTCGTTCGCCGTCGATAGACATTAGCGGCAATTAACATCTATTAATAACGAAAAAATTATTTAAAAATAAGCCAGCAAACAATATCACAGTATTCAAAGTGCAGTCCGTGCATTATAATTGCATAATTTTATAATAAGCAGTGCAATATACGCATTTCTCATTTACAACTCGGTCGGGTCCGCTCCAAGTATGGAGGGTGATAGCTCGATGCACCGTGGTCTTGAATAGCGGTGCAGTCTCAAAGTAGCAAGAAAAATACTCGTACGCAGCAAGTCGGAAAATACAGCTCTGAACCCGGGTTCCAATAAATACAAAATTAATTCAGATAGATTTAGTGTTGTGACTGTCAATGTCGAAATTTTAAGTTGTTACAATTAGTGTTTGAGGGTTAAAATGATAATGTGCAAGAAATATTAAAATGCCAATCTCCACACCATTTTCAAGGTATTAATTTATATGGTTTACGTAACCTTTCGTTCGTTGAGCCAATAATAAAACCTGTGCGCGGAATATGCTTTGAAATAAATTTAAAATGCAGTATTTGGACAATCCTAGAGAAAAAAAAAACGAGGCGAACTAACGAGCAGAATGGACCTGGATAGAAAACATTTTTTTATCGGGAAATTGGATAAAGTTATTTTTTTTATTAATCGGGAGAAGCTATCGCAGAGGTGGTCCACAGAAAAGTCATCATACGCAAGAGCCAAAGATATAAACAAGTACACAGTCAGAAACTTGACGGGTTTCCTTGGCTGTCTTCAAGTAATGGAAGTAGACTTTTTTGGACGGCGAAAGAATGAGAAGCACGTCTAAGAGGGGATATGATAGATGTCATTCGCTCGTTAGCCGCTAGTTCGGGGCTGCGCCAGTACCTGGGCACTCCGATTGAGGATGGAGGTGGAGTGGCGCCGCCGTGTGAGCGCGTCGTCTGCGCCCGCGCCGCCCGCCATCTGAAGCCACCACATATCACTCCGCTACTCTAACTCCCCCGAACCACCCACTGGCGGCTTGCCCGACGTCGAACTACCCACAGACTGTCGCCTCTATAGCCAACGACCCTTCAATATAGCATTGAGCGCCGCAACCGCGAGGCATTTTCATTTTAGATTTTTCTAGCTCTATCGATCCTCCACCAACTCTCCGATCAGGTAGGTTTGCAGTTAGGTTTCGAGTTAATCTCATGCGATCGGACCCAAACAGGAAATTAATGGCGTGCAAATTAAAGTAACGTTCAAAGGAAAATAACATCCATACGCGACATGACATGGTTACTCTTCTAACCCAGTGTACTGACGCACATTGAGTACATCGATATAACGGTTAAGGGAATCATGGAACAGAATAATAACTTGGCACCAGCGTGCGGTCAACAACAGCACATTCTTTAACATACAATTTTCAATTTCATGTTTGAGTTTTTTTTATTAGTATTTCAATAGTGAAGGTCATTGTCATTATTATTGAATATGTCTCTAGCTACTCGGGCAAAGTTGTTAAAGAATATTACGATATAATTACAACAATTGAGTGCATTTCGATACATCCATGCAGTGCTAATATCTACAAGTTTTTCAAACCAAGTGCAAATAAAATAATCATGCTAAAACAACATGTATGTACATTTTTACAACAATATCGTACACAGTAACTTATTCGTAATTATATACAAATAATATATCGATACATCTTGTATAGGTATCTGAATATAAACAAAAAGTTCAATTAAGTAAATATATTATTATAAATTGTAAAATATAGTCAATTCGATTAGTCCTGTCGTTCGTCCATTCAACGATGTTAGCAAACCGACAAGTGGACAACACAAATTAAAGTATTCTCAATAAAAAACCAAATATACGCTTGGGCAATTTTCCGTTTCCGAAATACTACGAATAGGGAACCAATGTCCGCCCATCCTTACATCAAATCCTAGAAGCTCGCGTGACAAACGAGGAGCGACGAAACAGGCAATTGGTTGAATATACGTTCTTAATTCGGAAACACAAAAATTACCGAAGATGAATAATCATTATTCTTTATAATAGGACAATAATCTACCTCGACTAAATTTGTAATAAATGCTTGTAGCGTGAACGTGTTGCTTGAACAAACGACAAAACACAATACAACTATAATGTAGCTCTTAGTTACCACCAGTGTAATATGTATAACCTGTATTTGACACATTCACCAGCGAGATTCTATCAGAGTACTGAGTAACGGCCTGGGCCCTATTTTATAAGTATATAAGTTACACTTTACAAGCGGAAGTCTCTATCTAACACATAGGGTCAGAAAAAGACTTCCGCTTATAAATTGTAATTTGTAGCTTTATAAAATAGGGCCCTGGCAATGACTATGTGCGATCGTCGGCGTTTATTCTCTGTACACTGCGCGGTTGAAACGCTCACCACACTGCAGTTTGTTGTGTATTAATAGCATTACGCTATAGAAGTGTAGAGGATGCAAACGCGTAATTTTTGAAAAATGAATTTGATTATGATGTGAGTGTGTCGAATACAGGCCTTGATTTAGAAAAATAGTCGTAATTTTGAAAAAATGTATTTAATATGTTTTTTATTTTCAAGAATCGTACTTACCCTCTGCTTATTAGGTCGCTTGACTTTATTGAAGTAGGACTCGGTCATTTTGAGAAAGCCGTCGGTGAGTTGGTCCAAGTCCTGCCGCGTGGGGGTGGGGTATATGTCGCAGTGGGTCGTCTCGTCGTCCAAGATCTGCTTGGTGGCCGGGTTGTTCAGAGGCAGCAGCAACGTGCGGAACCGCCAGTATTTCAAAGCCTTATTTAAAAAAATATTATAAATTAAGTCCTTTCCTTTGAATGAGTAAAAAAAAATTCCTTACCTCGATATTTTTAATTTCTAGCGAAAATAATGGTTATGTAGAAGTTCCTAATGGTTAGCTTTATTTTTAGTATATCATCGGGGCTAGTGCAATACCGCGTAACTAGCACTGGGAAATAATGCGTATCTTCACAACACCCATAGTGCAATACCGCGTAACTAGCATTGGTAAATACTGCGTATCTACTCAATACCACGTAAGCAAGACGACGTAGCTAGAGGTATTATTAACCAATGCCGGTATCGCGTTTTGCTTACGTGTTGTTTTGTAGATACGCAGTATTTACCAGTACTCTGCCGTGCAATCCTTAAACTGCAGTAAGTGTAAGAAGTTCAAATAGCACTTACTGTGGTTTAAGGATTGCACGGCAGTACTAGTTACGCGGCTTTGCACTATCCCCGATGATCGACATCAATTCTAACGTAATTAAAAAAAACCGACGAAGTGTGACCCTCTACCATTTTTTTAAGTCGGTTAAAGAGGAATTTTTTATTTATATTATGTGTAAGTTAGTATCGAACCAATTCTAAAAAAAAACACTAATAGAAAGCTAATATCTCTGATTAATATAGGCTACTTATCCCGGGAAAGTGAAATGATCCCGCGGGAAACAAATGTTGTCAAACAAGTTTACCTCAACAAGGGCGAAGTCAGTGTCCCCCCTCGTGCATATGTAATGGTCCATGTAATTCCAGTTGTATGTCTCGAGCTTCTCAGTGGTGAAGGAAACCCAGGACACTTCGTATGTATCGTGGTTTGGTGCGTGGAAGCGGTAACGGTAGTGGATGTTAAAAGGGGGATAAGGATGCCTGAAAGATTAATTAAGTACATTTTTAATAGTGTGAAATGAATTAGTGTACCTTGAACTTACAATTGATGAACGAAACAATATGTCTGTTAATAATGATTTTATAAGAGGTATACAAATAAAGTACGCTTCTTGAGAAACTTCTTGCTAAGCCCGGTGAAACAGGAATTAGTTTGGAACAACAATATTTTTGGACTAGTGCAACTTCGGGATCTTCAAGAAACCTAATTTTTACGCAAAGGGCCGGCGATGCATCCTTAATACCTCTTGAGTTATGGGCGTACATAGGCGACAGTGTTTGCTTTCCAGGAGGCTACTCGCCTATTGTTTGTCCTCTATGATGTAAAAAAAGAAAGACAAGTTACTATTTTTTGTTACGAAGAGGAAATCTTTATGGATGACCTAGACACGGGGATGCTCATACTCATACTCATACTCATACTCATTTATTCGTAATAATTATTGTTATTACATGTCATTTTTATCATTATCCTATTATATTCCATGTCAGAACAACTCAGATCGATCGTCGCTCAGGGCTAAGTGGGACTCACCCTCGAAGGGGTAAACCCAAACTACTTAAAACCTCTCCGGCGGCGCCCTCAATCCGGTGTGATGGGGTCAGAGTGGGATGCCACAAAGGTTTCACCACAAACGCCCACATGACGGCCCCAGCTTTCGCCAGGACGCGCCAACAAGGGGAGCGCCCGTACGCTAGGCCCGTCTTTCCTTAGACGATGAGACCGTGCAATGTAAAAGTAAAGTAGGTAATGTAAAAGTAACTTACCTCGGCCGATATCTCGTGACAGTGATGGTAGAACCAACAAGGGTTAGCTTGTGGAATATCCTGCCGATGGACAATAGGTATCGTTTAGTGGGCGCGGCGTTGACAGGCTTGCTGCACTGTGGCGCCACTTTGGACGGCGGCGGCGCGGGAGTCGAAGGGCAGTGCGCTTCGATAACGTCGTTCTCACTCACACCTACTATAAGTTGGAAGCCCTTGAGAGAGAAAAATAGTGTTTTTACGTCAAATTGAAAGATAAATGTCGCAAATGTATTTTGTACAATAAAGTATTTACATACATAGGTACGTCGCCGTGCTAAAGGAGTTTGTCGGCATCAGTACGTTAATTTAAATCGGCAAAAGAATACTTTCGAACCGTTTTTAGTTTCACCGGTGCTCTACTAGTAAAAGCACCACTAGCAACATTAGTTAGCATTTCATCAAAAATATAAATGTATTTGACAAATGCCGTGTTCTGAATAAACATACATACATACATACCGTCACGCTTCTTTCCCACAGGGGTAGGTAGAGACTACTTTGTTCCACTTGTTACGTTCCTGACATACCTCTTTCGCTTCATCCTGATTCATCAATCTCTTCACTGAATGAAAAATAATGTTGTTAAAATTGAGAGCAAGTGCAACACCTGCATCGAGCATCGCCCTGTCCAAACCACTCGCTCTCACCCCCAATAATGTACAATAGGCTTGTTTAGCCATCAACGGAGGTGCCGCTGACAATGCTTAAATCATCTGCCACAGATGCTGAGGCCTAGATGATGATGATAGTCTTTTCTTTCATTCTTAACTGTCCTATTTGGTGAAGAAAATTCTAACCTCAATGTACAAATTTTTGTAAAGAATAAGGTGTATTAATGTTGTCAAATAAACCTGAGGCAATATTTTGCACATAATTTTGCTGATATTTTATCTCCAGTTCCATTATTTACGATGAAATAGTTAAAAAATAACAAAAATGAGACGTTTTGAGGTTACAATTTTGTTTACCAAATAGGGCAGTTAAGGATGAAAAGACCTTACATTCATGTGTAATGTTTAAAAACGACAACTGTCAAATACATTAAGAGACTAGAAGCACTATAATATTGGCTCTAACTCATCCACATACCTGAGCCAACCGTTGCGAAACGAGCTCCTTAAAAACTTCCATAGTAGTCAACGGCTCTTTGTAAATGGCCCTGTTTTGTGCAAAGTCCGCATTCACGTCATCCGGCAATAGATTATAGTCAGACACTAGATAGTCATTCTGCAGCGATCGTTTGTCCGGGAAATAGTCTGTCGTTATTGGCAAGCATGCCGGTATGGTCAAAGACTTCCAATCCACGCCTGGCCAAAGAACACGAAATAAGTTTTTGTTTATGAAGATCGTTGTAAGATTTTTGTATGTCTAACTAAAGTGCACAATAGATCGTATTTTTGTGATCGCGATATACTCGGCAATGTTAGTACATTAAAAAAATTGTAAGAACAACTCATGAAAAATTGTGACTTGGGTTGATGTACTAAGGCTTATAAAAAATCGGAAAAACCAAAATAACCGAGGTGTACATAGCTATAACGCCCTGTTTTTTTTTCGAAGGCCAAGTCTGCCTTTCAATATTCATAAAGAGGAAAATCTTGAGGTAGAACATATTTCAATAATGATCAGGGAGCGAACCTTTGGTGCCGGTGACAAGCTACATAAAGAGTGTTTTTATCTAAATTTTACATCATCAGAATCATCACTGTAATCAAGTTATTGGCCTCTTTAGTGTACAGATATTCACACTTGATTTGAGACGGCCAGTACTTATAAAACAACATAATTGACTGTTATTGTCACATTAAAAAGAAGATTGTTGGAGACAATAACAAACTTGTATTTCATTATTTTTTTATTTGTAAATCTATCTATATTTAAAAATGCTGTTAATGATCATAATATTATTAGTATGTTAGCGGTAATCTCATGCTTTTTCAAAGCATCATGTATAAGCATAACAGGCTTGTTAGTAACCGTTGTTAAAAAGCTCAGATAATGATAGCTAGGAGTGATACGATGAAATTAACGAATGTTTTGAAGTGACTAACTTAAAAAAAAAACTCACAACATGCAATCACTTTCATAATTTTGATAAAGAAACTAAGCCTCTTTCGTATAAAAAAATGTATTTTAATTGTCTAAAATTACTATGCCCATTTTCAATAAATGTCATAATCATAATTTCGTAGCATTCTAAAAAGCAGTATGTTTATTTACTTCATTCATTTCAGGAATTTCTACACTACTTGCGTCATATAAGATGCGAGCCCCCAAAGCGTGTCTGAATGCCTACGACTCCTGTAGCACAATGTTCAGCAAGACTTAAACAAAAACACCTCAACCATAGCCTTCTCTATTGTCTTCCACAAGCCGTGCTATAGGTTTGGCAACGTCGCATTTTTACGCTTAGGTTCACAAGCGACGTTGCCAAACCGCTAAGCCATGTCGTAGCGATTTGGGCTAAGCGTAAAAATGCAACGTTGCCAAACCTAACACAGCATGTAGAAGACAATAGAGAAAGCTATGGCTAAACCCTAAGAAAAACCATTTCTGTAACGGTAGATTTTTCTATCAATAAATTCAGGCTATTAAAAAAAAAATAACGATAAACAGTTCACAATTCGAGTAATTTAAATCTACAGTAAAACCCACGAAGCTTAGATAACAATTAAACAGTGATATTGCTACTGAAAAGATAAAAAATACAAGACTGATAGGCTTGCCTTTTCGTTAAGCCCTATACTCATATTAGGCGAGGCCGGGGTATGATACCTTCTGTTTCCCCACGTACTTTACAAGGCACACTTATTCCTTAAATTTGGTAGTCCTAGCATCCTTTTAAAAAAGAAACAAGGGCATACCTATAGTAAGGCGCTTGTGGTCTTGCCCCAATCAATTTTTACTTACCGTCTTAAAATGTCATTGCAATATGATCCTTAACAATTCCACAAACGGCTTTAGCGACTTACCCCCTTATTCATAAACGCTCTATGGGCTTCTGCTAACTTAGCAATCGGTTGTCCTTATCTGTGAAAGGTAAATGTCATAGTGACAGATAAGGACAAACGATTGCTAAGTTAGCAGAAGCCTACAGAGCGTTTATGAATAAGGGGGTTAGTGAATAATAAATTATATTTTCCAACAGTGTTGCGACAGTATGCTACAGGAGAAAATACATAATATAATATAACTATGCAGCTACTCGATGCAAACATAAATGAGCTGGATATCAAACCTATGGCTCGGTTGGCTATGGGCCGCGAACATCCAACGCGGACCGTTTATCAATGCGAGGTGTCATGAAACATCAGAAATGAGGTGAACAATTAGTATAAGGTGAATTTACTAGGTAAACTCACACAAATCGAATATTACGAGGATTTGTAACCGTTCAACTGTTTTCTGGCTTTTTTTAATTGTTAATAACTCGTCAAAGTAAACAGAATTCTAATCTTAAATTTAACTTTATCAAAATTATGTTAACTCTCAAATGAAACAAAGCGCAGCCAATCCAAACTTATTGCAGCAAAAAATAATGTTGTTGACAGTAAAATAAAATAAATTTTAGATTAGAATCATGTTTTTCAAAAGTAAGAAGACTAGGATGTTGTATGTGCATTGTTAATAAGATAAACTTAGAGCCAGAAAACTGTAGGCTTATTGTCTAACTCGCTCGCAATCGCCATCGTGTTCACTTTGACAGTTCTTGTATGAATGTGACAGCTAGCTGATTCCGATGCCAATTGTCAGCCCATACATGAACTGTCAAAATGAACACGATGGCGATGGCGAGCGAGTTAGACAATAAGCCTACTGTTCATATAGTTGAGTTGCGCAGAACTGTAGGTAGACCCAAATGGTTGATATGTTTGTTAGAATGTTTTGATGGAAATACTGTAGATATAATACAATTACAGAGTTAGGACTAAAATGTATGTCAGAGTTTCAAATTTAGATATTCTTTGTCAAAATTCACTGAAAAATTTAACTCGAATCGTTCAAAAATCACAAAGTACGAGTGTATTTTAACTGAAAATAATCATAATGAAATAAGCAAGCTTACACTTCAAATACACGCTCTCATAGACGCAATCCCGTTATAAAAAATGAAACTAACCTGTTGTTAAGGCCGGCGTCCACTCCTGCTCTCCTGTAGCTCCCCATAGCAAAGCTAGCGAGGCGTTGTTGGTGGACGGCGGGCCTAATACCGTGCCGAGAATGTTCAAAGCGCCAGACGCACTTATCATGCGCTTGCGGCTCGACAAAATGTTTCCTGTAAAATCATAAAACTTGATAAGCCATTTTGACTATCTTAATAAGTAAAGTAAAATTTCAGTTTGCAACATTATTGCAACGAAATATTTTGTCGGATTAACAAAATGCAACTTACAGTTCAATATATATTGTCATTTATTTATTTATAAGCTTTTTTATTCCGAATTCGCTACAATTTCAGTAAGTAAATGTTGTTGTTGTTGTTGTTGTTTTTTTTTTAATTTATTAAATTGTCGCGTAATTCGGCGTGCCTCATGGCTTAGGCCTCCTCCGTGTATTGGAGAGTTATTGTCATTATTAAAATTTTAAAAGTTTGTTACATGAAACGCTCTACTAGTGTCCGACCGAAGTTTCGGTTTCGGTTACGGCCAATTTCGGCCATAAAAGTGATTTCGGCCGAAGTTTCGGTTTCGGCCAGAATCCGGCCGAAACCTTCAGCCGGGCCGAAATTACTTCGCGGCCTCTCGCGGCTCTCGCATCGGGAGCGCTCGGCTTAATTCGGGCACGCTCAGCCGGGTAGGTATAGGTAATGCACAGGCGGCCGGCCCAGCTGAGACCAGCGACAGTAGTATGCATGCAGTTTTTTATTTTGTTTAACAAAAAAGTAACTGTTCTCATATAAGAAATCCTTGCAATAACCTTTTCCTTATGATTTGTACAGTAATTTTGAATATTTTGTTTGATATGATAACGTCTTCAAAAATTTCGGTTTCGGTTTCGGCCGAAATCAGAAAAAAACCGAATATTCGGTTTCGGTTTCGGCTAAAACTCGTGTTTCGGTCGGACACTACGCTCTACATAATTTTAGACTCATGTTGTAATCTCATACATAAAGCAAGAAAAAAAAATGATTTTATTTTAAAAACTAGCCAGTAATTAATGCACTGAGAACGACTGGGAAAAAAATTACTATGTAGACCTCTCTCTGTGTGGGCGGGTAGTACGCCTGCCGCCCGCACAGAGCTCGTTCCCCGCGGTCGTCACACCCCGCGCCCCTGCACCGCGCGGGCGAAGACTATTTAAGCGGTCTATAGTTCCTATTACTGATAGATTTGTCTCAAACAAAACTGGAATAGATTAACTCACCATCAACTTGGTATATAGGATGATTGTTGTTTATCATCGGCGACCCATTCTCCTTTGGCAGGTTGTTTTCTCGATGGCTCTCTCTGTGACTATCCCGATGACTTTCACGGTGACTATCTCGGTGGGCGTCCCGATGATTGTCTGGTCTGGACGCGGCTTCGCCGGCCGGTCGTGCTTGGTAGTGATGTTGCTGGATCAATACTCCCGTGGGACCTAGTTGGGGATAAAATGCAGTATGTTACTAGTACATATCATCATCATCATCATCTCCAGCCCATATACGTCCCACTGCTGGGCACAGGTCTCCTTTCAGAATGAGAAGGCTTGGGCTATAGTTCCCAGCGTGCCCAGTGCGGATTGGGAACTTCACACACATCATTGAATTGTTTCGCAGTTGTGTGCAGGTTTCCTCACGATGTTTTCCTTCACCGAAAAGCTCATGGTAAATTTCAAATGAGATATCGCACATAAATTCTGAAAAACTCAGAGTTGCGAGCCCGGGATTCGAACCCACGACCCTCTGCTTGAGAGGCAACAGGTCAAACCACTAGGTTACCACGGCTTATTTATTACTAGTATAAGATAGTACTATTTTGGGGACTTTTATGACATGTAAATTAATGTAGAACACACACTAAAATTTCGGAGTGTGTGATACTTGGAATTGCTCGAGATGCTTTGTTGGTATCAGATGAAAAAAGAGACCTCATGTTATATACATATAGGTACTAAATAAATGACATTTCACCATGTTTTAAAAAACGGTAGGACATTTGAGTAAATTAATCTTTATCCTTGGTATAATTATTCGGTTACAGAGATGTTACTATGATTTTTGACGACGGCTCTTGTGTCTTATTTTGACACATATCTGTCTGTATGTCTATTACGCTTTCTCGCGTAAACCACTGAATGGATTTTAATGAAATTTGGTACAGAGATAGCTTCAGTCTCGGGACAGGACACAGGATATTTTTTATCCCGGAAAATCGTTTTTTTTTTTATGTCAATAGGAAGGCAAACGAGCAAGTGGGTCACCTGATGGTAAGCGATCACTACTGCCCATAGACACCCACAACCCCGGAGGGATTGCAGATGCGTTGCCAACCTAGAGGGCTGAGATGAAATGCCTCTTGGGCCCGTAATTTCCCCGGCTGTCTTCCTCTCCACACCGGAACACAGCAGTGCAAGCACTGCTGCTTAGCGGCAGGATTAGCGAGTAAGATGGTGGTAGCTATCCGGACAGACCTTGCACAAGGCCCTACCACCCGCAGGATAGCCACAAACGAATTTTGCGCAGACAGAGTCGAGGGCAACCGCTAGTAATATATATTTATGCCGATGACAGACTCAAAGAATTCCTTTTACTAAAGCCAAACATGTTTTAAAACCTTTAAAACCAGAATAAACAGTAGACGTGGAAGTTCCCTTACCTTTAGGAAATATGTGGGTCCATCGTCGCCTGTTACTAGTCAACTTGACAGTGACATGTGACGGGTCAAAGGGGTTGATAAGAGCCCTCCCCGTCCTTATGACAGGTTTGTGCGTAGATATAGAGCTCCGAGGGGAGAGGCGGACGCCTCCCGGCGAGTCTGGGGTGTCGAAACTGGAATCTGAGCAACGTTTGGCTGGAAATTGAGGTATGTTACTGTCTAAAGGCCTCTAATAGTTATTTGTATCACAAGGGAGCAAAATTATTTATTTACGACGAGAGCGCCACATTGAATCCAGAATGTAGCGAAGGATTACAAATAAAGAATCCTGAGCGTAGTGAGGGATTCAAGTGTTAACGCCCAAGATGACATTTTGCTCCCGAGTGGCTCATACAACTTTTCACACCGAACAATAAAAAACTTGAAAAATCAATTCTAATTCTAATTAAAGAGATCAAAAAATTACATTTGCAAAAAAACGCTTAGAAAAGTTGCACTTTGATCCCTCTCGACAGGGAGCAAAGCTTACTTTTCTGAATAAGAGGTGTGAAAACACATATCTCATCCATAATCCCATACAGGGTGTATCAGACAGCCCCTAACAATAATAAACTGGGGTAGCATTTTAGCTTCTATAGCTATGGTTACATACCCCAGTGGATTATTGTTAGGGGGTGTCTGATACACCCTGTATAAAATGCACGCATCTGGAATTCCCCGGTATTTTAGTAAAAGCGCTAAAGCCTTCCTGGCGTCTCGGAAATAAGATATTATTTTTTATTAACGTATCACGGATTAATTAATATCTTGTTATATACATAGGATAAAAGCCAAAATGGTAAATTCTGCGAATCAGTAGTTGAAATGAAATACCATTCTCCATTAAAATATTTACCCCCTTATTCATAAACGCTCTATAGGACTCTGCTAACTTAGCAATCGTTTGTCCTTATCTGTAAAAGGTAAATGTCAAAGTGACAGATAAGGACAAACGATTACTAAGTTAGCAGAAGCCTACAGAGCGTTTATGAATAAGGGGTAAATGTTTCTCACTTGACCATATAGCATGTCTAAAAATAAACACGCTCTGTTCACATACCTATCGTACTTAGATCATTACATTATCTTCAAATAGCGGCCCGTAGTTTTTTTTTTTTTGTGGTGGCAAAATAAAACCAGTAAAAAGAAAAGCTATAAATTATCTGGTGGCTGTTTATCAAAGGAGGGTCCTCAATACCTCACTGAGTTCATTCGCGTGTAATGAGCATTCGGCGTCGAATATTCGAGTGGTGTGAATGTTGAGATGAGTGTTACAAAGTAGTAGGGTGGTGACGGAGGCATTCGGAGGGCTTCGGAGGTAACGAGTTTCGCCTCCGCGGAGGTTAACGGAGGCGGATGCGCGAAGATTGAAAGTGACTGTGCAAAAAATTGTTATCTATGGTTTATTGAACTCAACTGTTATCGGCCTCATCGTGTGTTTTAAATAAATAATTACTCTATATTAAATCGCCCAAAACAATCGCGGTTCAAACAATTACATTACAACTTTCCCGCTGTAAAAGAAAGAAAGAAGACATGTGCACTCGTTGATTTCGTGATTTCGCGCGCAAATGCGGCCGGACGGGTTAGTCATTGTCAAGCGGTGCTGCTCGCGCGTTATATTATTCTGTGATCATGAGATTTATGACGTATACAAACCTCCGTTACAATTCCGCAAAAAGAATTGCGGTAACGAAGGCGGAGGCGAAGTTCCGTTACAACCCTATTACAAAACTATTGGTAATTTACAAATGCTCGGGTAAGAATGCTTTCACTGAGAACGCTCCTTAAGGGGATCGCCTTACGTCTAACAAAATCTTAACTACAATATCTTTACATACTTCCTGTCGACAGTATATCGCCAAGACTGTGATGGATGTCGGGGTCGGACATCTTCCTGTGGTGCGTGATAGAGGCGGGAGGACTCCTCCGCAAGCCTTCGAGACCCGCCACCGACGTCTTTTTAGTGCGAGCCACCCTTTGCACACTGGAACGTAATGAAAGTTAAGTTAGTTTTAGTTTGGTTGGAGACCGAAAACCAGCGACCTCGCTGAGTCTCCCTTCCATTTTACCTTCGCATATAATTCTTATATTTGGTTTTATTCACTTGTATTTTTGTTTCTTCTGTTTTGAATTGTTGTGTTGGTGAATAAAAATTTCTTCTATTCTATTCTATAAAGTGTAGGACATGCGGGCAAGGGTTAACTAACTCCGAGTTAATCTAAGCCAGAGTTAAGACGTAACAAAACGAATGGAATTGACATCATTAAAAAATACTTTTGTACCCTACCTAGGCATACATATAGCAAATAGGTATAGGCGTTTGACATACTAACGTGACGTCACGTGAGACGTCCTTTCGTATAGTTGCAGAGTAGCAAGTAGGATTTCAGTTATTTTAACCAGTGCTTGAAAGTTTCAAATCTATAAAATCACGGCCACCAAAATGATGCATACACCACAAAGTTCCAAAGACATGCACATAGAGATTATACTCTGGCAATAAAGTTGATATTGTGCAAAATAAACATAAGACAAATACAATTAAACAACACTGAGATACATGAGAGATCTCTTCCACTCAACCTTTGAGTGAATGAGAGGAGTATTATATTAGGGACAGATGAGCGAATTTAAAACTGCAAATACTGAGCCACAATAGATAACTATGTTTATGTCTATGTTTGATTCATATGTTTATTTCGTTTAATAACTTTATGCGTACAAATATTGGTAATCTTGATAGTATGTTATGACTTACCAAGTACTATGGGCAGGAGGGAGCTGAAAAACTTGCGCGTCATACGCGTCATAATCAAATATGGAGTTGTGCATATATTCGTCCTCTTTCAACAGCTTCCCTTTCTTTTCGTCCTCATACATCTTCTTAAGTGGCTCCTGACTTTTCCGTGGCGGCAACTTAATCCTCGGAATAAAATTCGAATACGCGACCTTCTTATTCGTCGAGTAAAACGACAAGTTAATCCAATGAGGCATCGAGTAATCGTCTATAGAGTTGAGATTGTTGTCCTTGTTGTGGAATTTTAATAATGGCACGGCGTGTAGTGGCTGTTCGCCAACGCATACCAAGTCACTGCCGACTCCGTTGTCGATGATTCGTTGCTTTGTGACGTTGGTAAGCTCCCTATCGACTTCAAATACACCAACTCCGGGCGTTATTACTACACTCAACTGTCCCGTACGGTCGAAACATCTATCTAGGTAGTGCTTTTCGAATACTGAAAAAAAAAAGGTTTAAAATAATTAAATGCGACTGTTTCCTACTGCTCTCAAGTTTCTCTCTCCTGCGATCATCGATTTTTCTCCATTTTGCTCTATCCTTACACAGGGTGTCCCAAAACATAACAAAGCATACGTACAACAGGGTCTTGTCAAGCATCGAAGGATACTTTAGGGCCGGTTTCACCACTCTCTATTAAGTACTAGTTACCTTAAGTGTCAGTTATCTATGATTCCGTCTCTATCTATTACTACGTAACAGACAGAGACGTCATCATAGATAACCGACACTTAAGATAACTGGAACTTAGCAGAGAGTGGTGAAACAGGCCCCAAATCTGTTTGTATTAACACTTGATACTTCTACAAACCGTATTACATTAAATAAAAGATTGAATGCGAGGACTTTTGAGGGTTTATTTATATTAATTAATATCTTCGTACGAATATTATTTAATATTAAAGAGATCAGAGCTATGATGTGTCACCCGTGTTCCGGTATCAAGAGAGAGCGAGAGGGGCGATGTTAGGGAGGTTACAATGACAGCTTAGGCTGCATCCGTTATACTACACCTTCCCCTTTTCCATAAAAAAAAGCCACGGGTAACACTCCGGGTGTGCCGGCAGAAGTGAAAACAGCAGCTTAGATTAGATTTTAATGTTATAACCTCCATGACGCATGTACTGGCCGCTTACAAAAAAAACGTACGTATTATCTATATTGACAGACTTCTAACAATGTGCTGATACCCTAGTAATGCTGCTCCACGACTCACAAAAAACACTTCAAAAATCGAACGAGATTTATTCGTATTTCAAAATAAGCTCTTAGAGGATCTGATATCCTGGGACTTAAAACTCTCCCTCCGTCTTACGCCTGACGCGAGTTGAACATTTTTTACCCATCCCAAAAAATGCTACCGCCATTAAAGATGTTTTCACTTCAAAAACAATATTTATATAATTCCAAATTGAAAAATACTCCAAAGTAAAATTCCAATCATACCATTCAAGCTCATGTTAAGAACTTCCAGAAAGTTCCCCTGTGCCGCTGTAGAGTTGATCGCAGTTGGTATCTCCATGTTTGGCCTCTCGTGGTACTGCAGAACTATTTTTTGATAGTCCGTAAACAGCCTCCTCAACTGAAGAAGTACATTGGACCAGTCTTCGTAGCGCTCATTTTGCACTGCCACTCTAATTGACATAGAAGGTGTTGTGTTAAAAATTGTATGATAACTTTGTATGAGTACATATTTTAATACTGTTTGATTTTCTTGGTTACCTGTAGAAGTCTTCGTAAAACCTGCCCCTGTAGTCTTTCTGTAAGCACTCTTTCATGTGCTGAGGAAACTCTTCCAAAGACTTGGCTTTGTAAAATGTCCTAGAGAATAACACAATGGTCACCTCATGGTTGCTGCCATTTTTCTGTAAAATATGTTAAACATACATACATAAATCACATCTTAATCCCTCACGGGGTAGACACAGCCCAAGGTAACACGGACTAAAGGCCACGCTTAGCATGATTGTAGGCGTATAGGTAGAAAAGGGTACCAAAATAGTGATGGGTTGCTAGCCGCATCGCCTATAACACGATTCCTAAGATTTTCGCCCATTCCCTCGGTGGGATTTTACCATCTACGCGGGATGAGAAACAACTGGAACATTCTATTATTTTCCTTTGTTCTCGGACCAGCATGGAAGGATTTATATACTTGAGTTAAAACATAATGTCAGCATGAGAAGTACATATAATATTTTCATTGACACATTCAGTACCAAGAACCTGACAGTCCAGTTCATAGGCTCATTTTGCTATAATTAGAAGTCAATATGTTAAAGTTAAAGAATAAAATACCTTCCATTTGGCAAAGAGTTCCGCAAGAAACCCATTCACAGCTTTCTCAAAATACAAATCTCCATGTATGTCAAAGTCCCACATTTCTGACGACATTTGGATGAATAGGTACACCATTGATGTTGAAGATCTGAAGACGATTTTGGTGTCTTCAGTTATGACTCCACAGGCTACACGGTCGCCTTGAGACCACATCTCATACACTTGACATCTGATGGCACCACCACAATATTCGATCTTCTTGTTGAGGTAGACACATGTGCTGACCTGGAAATTATGGTATAGGTATTCTCAAGATTATAAGTTAAGTATCCTTTAATTTTAGCTCAAGCTCTTTTAATAAAGAATTTTGCCATTGAATTCAAAGTAAAACACAACCCCTGAAATGAAACAAAGATTAGTGGAGGAGCATTGAATTATTAGTGGAGGACCATTGAATTATTAGTGGAGGACCATTGAATTATTAGTGGAGGAGCATTGAATAATTATAAGTGGAGGAGCATTGAATTATTAGTGTAGGAGCATTGAATTATTTGTAGAGGAGCATTGCATTATTCGTGGAGGAGCATTGAATTATTAGTGGACGAGCATTGAATTATTAGTGGAGGAGCATTGGATTATTAGTGGAGGAGCATTTAATTATTAGTGGAGGAGCATTGAATAATTATAAGTGGAGGAGCATTGAATTATTAGTGTAGGAGCATTGAATTATTTGTAGAGGAGCATTGCATTATTCGTGGAGGAGCATTGAATTATTAGTGGACGAGCATTGAATTATTAGTGGAGGAGCATTGGATTATTAGTGGAGGAGCATTTAATTATTAGTGGAGGATTGAATTATTGGTGGAGGAGCATTGAATTGTTAGTGGAGGCGCATTGAATTATTTGTGGAAGAGAATTGAATTATTAGTGGAGGAGTATTGAATTATTAGTGGAGTAGCATTGAATTATTAGTAGAAACTTAATTTTTACTCTAAGGTAGTCTTCAAATTGATCTGGAATAATCAACAAGTGCTCGCGTTATTTCGATTGATAACTTCTGTTAATATGCAGTTTTCAATCCAAAATTAAGTTACTGTTTTGACGCCATTGGGAACTAAGCTCCAGCCCTCTCATTCCGAGAGGAGGCCATTGCCCAACAGTGGGACATATATAGGCTGGAGATGATGATGATGACGCCATGTACTTTGAACATCAATCAATGTATCTTATATCTTATTCGTACCAAGTGATTTTTAAGTCGCCACATTTCCGATCTGCCCATGTACTGGTCTTTGAATGTCAGTTCCACCGAGTCAAGTGCCACATCAGCAACATTGACAATGTTTACGTAGACATCAGCAAACGTCCGTAACTGAAATGTAGCAGCAATGCTCTGCTCCACGCTGATGGTATCTGGAAAATATTACATGTGAAATAGAAAAATGGTTATTAATTGACTTTTGAGACTAGCACTATAATGTAGTATTTAATTCACTTTTACTTCGATTTGAAATACTGCCTGACCCGTCAAACCTTGTTTCGTATAATTTCTACTATAGACTTATATAACTTAAGCTACCTACTTAATTTGGGGACCCTATGCATCCCTTTTATAAATAAAATGTAGTGTAGTAGATTTATATTATTATTTTGAAAAAATTACTTTTTGCCAAGTTTCTTGCACCACATTCTTTTTGGCAATAATGGTCTTTCCGAATGAGCTAGTAGTTTCAAAAAAAGACATGTTAAAGAACCCTAGGTGGCCTATTTGCAAAATTAAGTTTACGTTTTTTTTAATTTTGCCTAAGAATCAGTTTCCAACATGTCACCAGAAATAATGTTGCACATGAAATATTTCTCTTTTGTTATTCTGTTCTATCTGTGTTTATTACTTATTCTGCTATTTTAAGATTGAGACAGATCAACTATCATAAAAATCAGTGCAGGCATGCTGGAGCTATAAATGGTTTAAATAACCTGATTTTGTTTCATATAGATAGAAGATATGTGTATAGTAGAACAGATATAAGTATATGTATTTAGAAATTAAAATATACCTCTCCCTCTTCCAGGCACATCAACCTTTGTGACCTGCAGCAGTAGCCTTGGGTAGTCATTTTCGGGGTGGTAAATTTCTACTACATCTTTTTCCTTTAGTCCAGGGTAATCTTTTAGGTTGATTATCAAGTCCACAGCTGGAAATAAAAATATATATTACTGGTAACAACAATCAATACATTGTTTTAATAACCACCTATTATGTAGCTAAATAACTACTCCGTTATTTAGGTTGTTAAAAGCCCATGTGATGTAAACAAATACGTAAGCAAATAGAACGACATTGGTACTCTTCTTGTTCTAAGATTAGCACTTTAATCGATAAACCTACAGCTGGGTTAGAGTTGGAATAAATTGTTATCAATAGTAAACATTATAATAGTTATAATTATGGTTAATTAATCAAAGAATACTTACGACTGAAGCTGCTTTGATGAACTATAAGTTTCAACGCCTTCATGGTGTCCGTTCACGTATCATATTTTAGAAATTAACTGAATTCCAAAACAGTCAAGACATTTATCTGTCGAGGCAATACTTTTGAGTAACTATTTGTTCCTGACTAGAGTGGAAAACAATATTATGTATGAATTCATTGACTACTTGGAAATCGGTACTTTACTTAGCGTAGGTATACTATACTATTATATTTATATTAAGTACGTACTTCGTTTCGTTCGTAGTTCGTATTGTCCTCTCCTACTGTACTGTCACTGTCACTGTCATTACGAATGGCAGTCCTGTCATGCTACGGCCACATTAGCGGGATTCGGTTCGGCGAAGGTTCGCCCTATCGCGGCATGTGTGGACCACGTGTGGACAGCACAAGCAAAATGAATTTGCTTACGTGTTACTTTGAGAACAACGTGGACTCGCAAACATGGTTTTTGTGTTCTTTTTGGTACTTCAGACAGATATTGTGAAAGCGCAATAATGACTATCTTCCCAAGTCTTACCACGTGGTGTTTATATTCTCTTTGAAAAATAAATATACTGCAGAAAATGTACGCTTGGAATTGGAACAAAATCGTTGATATGAAATATTAATAAATTTCTGGATATCCCAGTAGAAATATAAAAAAAACTTGAATTGTGTAAAAAAAAAATGTTTTCTTTTGCTCTATATAGTGATTATCCTCTATTGTTCGTTACTAAACTTGAGATTGTTACCCCCGCGCCACATTAGCGGGCGAAGGCTCGTGTCGTTCCTCCGTCGTAAAGTTCGAGTTCGTGTAACCACGAACTACGTGGACACAAATTATCGCGATAAAAACTGGGCAAACTATGTCGCGCAACTCTGAATTTGGCGGGTAAATGAACCAAGAGCGCAAAAAACAAAAAAATAGAGGAAGCGTTTGCTTTTTGTATTGTATATGTGTGAATAATTATTAAAATGCCACTTGTCAAAATTGACGTCCATTTCGGAAATTTCAAAGTACGAAGTGTAGACACTTGCACGAACACGAACTCTGTCGCGATAAAATCCTTTGATCTGCGCTAGATACCGACAGGAGCCCGAACACAGTTCGAGTTCGCCCGAATGATAAAGCGCCCGTGATAAAGCGAACTGTCTGTCTACACTTGCCGCGATAGGGCGAACCTTCGCCAAATCCCGCAAATGTGGCCGTAGCATATGTGTCACTGTGTAGATCTGTTTAGGACACGACCAAGAGAAAATGTATCTAGATTCATGCACATAGCGTAAGGGAAGCCACTTCACACTATACATATTTGAATAGTTTCATTCAAGTATGTATTATGTGGGACGGTCTTATTGACAATTATGCGAAAAAAAGCAACTTTTGTGATGACGACAGCGTAAATTGAAACGTAATGTATCTGTATACTTGACTTGCTGTCAATGTCAATTCAATACGAAAAAGTACCAATAGCCATCATAATTTTCAAAAGCCTTGGAATAGTTGGCAGAAAATATTGACTGATTGTTCTTGAGTTAAAAATGTAAATGAGTCGATACGTGCAATATTGTATTTAATATTTGTAAATTAGTATGGTGTTATCAGAGTTTAGAGGTTTTGTGAGCGGCTTGGCTGTGGTGACAACTGTTTTACAGTTTTTGTCAGGAATGTAAGTTAAGTTTATTGGAATGGTCTGTTTTTTGAATAAACATTTCTTCTTTTATTTACCTTAAGTACTTCTTTGATATTTTCAGCCTCGTATGCAAGCAATATGTTGTTAATAGGACTACAGCGGAAGCTTCGCCCCTACCTTTTATCACCGGTGTTTTATCGTGAGTTGTGAATGAAAATAGCAAAAACTTGTATTTAGTTAATTTCTATGGAATTTAATTGCCTCAATTTTGTTACAGAACTGGATTGTGGTTAATGTACGGGTTATCAAAGAATGATAATGTAATAGTTACAGTGAATGTTATCGGCATAACTCTCATGACGGCGTACACTGCACTATTTTACGTGTTTACGTATAAAAAATCCAGTACTTTAAGGCAGATCTTAATCACAGCGGGTTTATTATTTTTCGCATTGGGATATGTGAGAGTGGAAGAAAACAGTGAAGTTCTATTGAGTCGTTTGGGTAAGACCTTTTTGTAATTTTACTAATTAATTTGTGGTATTATTATGTGAGAGTTAGGGCCTGTCTCAAGACTCTCTTTAAAGTTCCGGTTATCTTAAGTGTCAGTTATCTATGATTGCCTCTCTATTTCTTACTATGAAACAGACAGAGATGTCATCATAGATAACCAACATTTAATATAACCGGAACTTTGCAGAGGGTGGTGGATTTCCCATTTAAAAACAAAAACTTGTAGTTCTTATATGTTTCAAAGCCATTACAAAAATTTATTTGAATTAGGAAATGATAGGTAATTCTTATTCATATTTTTAGTGTAATAAATAAGTAGTTGCATGTTTTCAGCTCCATTTTACACCCCTTTTTTATACTTGTTAAAGATTCAATGAAGTTACTTTCTAACATTACTTTTAAAATTACTCTCAGTGATTAGGTGTACTTATAGTTGTATACTTCCTATGGCGACAAATAAAACCTCAAGTTGCTTGACTAGCCGGAAGACTTCACTGCTGTAGGCTTTCCTCTATGATTTCCACATTGATTGGTTTTGTGCACCCCTATGTAATGGCTGCCTGTGATCTATAATAGATTGTACATCCAATTTGTGGGAGGTCTGCGCCTTTGGGTTTGCGGTCGCCACTGCAGAACCTTACCAATTCATTCAGAATTTTACCATATCAATTTATAGACCGACCGCTTACATAAGTCCTCGCCCGCGCGGCACAGGGGCGCGGAATAGGATGACAGAGGGGACCGAGAGAGTTGCGGAGGGGTAGTGCGCCAGCAGCCCGCACCTCTCGGCCCCTATGTCGTCCCACCCCGCGCCCCTGCCAGGACTCATTTAAACGGTCGGTCTATAGGTTCTCCTGTGAATTTTAATTTGCAAATCCATCTCACAAATATACTTTGCATAGTTTTTTCATTGCCGTTTGAATGACCGTGAGCCTAAAGTAAGAATATATTAAGTAATCAGAACTAGCTTTTGCCCGCGACTTCGTCCGCGCAGAATCAAAATTTGCGCTAAAACTTATTCCTCTCTCCCATCGAAAATGTACAAAAACCAGCCAAATGCGAGGCGTACTTTAGCACGAAGGATTTCGTACTAACTCCCTAACTCAACGAAATAAACCAGTTTCTTGTATTAGAATAGTAAAATCTCATAATACTTACACAAAGTCTTGCCAAAACCACAACCAAATCGAATGAAGGAACTTAGCAATTTCACGGTATTCATGCTCTTTTGTAAAAACAGCATTATGACATCATATCTTCATTGCGAATCTAATTTAAGCAATACAAAGAGTTCATTACTGTTTTAAAGCATGGAATATGTGAGAAAAACATTCAAATAGCTCTCAATCAGTCACATTAGAGCAGCGGTTCTCAAACTTTTTCGGTGACGGAACCCTTTTAGAAAGCGATATACTTTACGGAACCCTAAAATCAGAATGAGAGGTGTTTTGAATTATTTCGAAATGATTGCGGAGCTCTCACGACGACTTCGTGGAACCCCTACGAGGGCTTCGTGGAACCCTAGGGTTCCGCGGAACACACTGAGTATGGCTGCATTAGAGTAAAACGTTTAGGTTTTCTGTGAACAAAAAGTACCTATACGTAGATAACTTGGCTTGAAATAAAGTGGCATCACCTAATAACCTGGTCCTGACTGAGCGTGCTTTGGCGAGGCAGCTGAATGAGGCTGGAAAATGGCTGCCTCGCGAGGCAGGGGCCTTACCATGACGTCTTAATGCGTGCCATGTTCTACCTATTTATGTAAGGAACAGAGCTATATGGCAGCATAACTGTGTCTCTTACGCTGAATAGAACATGACACGCATTAAGACGTCATGGTAAGTAAGGCCCCTGGTCACTCAATCAGGACCCGGCTTAATTCTTGGTCCAATCCAATCGGGCGGGCCGAGCAGGCGAGCAGACGAGGTAGTCGTGAACGCGTAGTGTACCTATCTTCGCCTATTTTCATAAAAGTTGAAATTCCCGCCTATTTTTTAGGCCAGGCTCCACACAAAACTGCTAAATAGAAAGTGTTTTTTATGCTGGACCATAATCTCGCATTAATTAATTGTGGCTAACTTAACGCCGTTTACGATCAGTGCCGTTTTTTTGTTGAAGAGATAAAGGAAAGTTTTTTCTTGTATAATCTACAACTAATGATCTTTCTTATGGTATTAGTATTTTTTAACCAAGCTATATATTTACGTCGCAATCGATTAATATGTAATTAAGGTCATTTTCCGGCCATCTTGTAGCTATATTTCGCCTACCCCTTGGGTTGTCAATCAAAGTGTGTGATATATTTAAAATCTCAATCAATATTGGAGAATTCCTTTTGTAAATATTTTTCCAGTAATTTAATAATTATTTTTACGGTTTTCCCGTTAGAATCAATTTCAAAATATTTTTGAATTCAAACAAAAATACAAAAAAATCCAGAAAATAAAGTGAAACACAGAATTAAACGTGACTTATCCAATGTGATTGTGATTTAGTAGGTATAAGAAAAAATAGATACCTACTCAATTTTCTAATTTATTTGTATTTTTTATTAGTCCTAAACCATTACCCTTTTTTTTTATAGTCGAGTAAGTCAGCGTGATTTTTGACAACCCTATCGAAAATACAGCAAATGTATGAAACTAGCTTCAGATTGGTACCTGTCTTCGCCTACCATCTTTTTCTTTTAAATGTGACCTATTTTGGAATGGTTAAGGCTCATAATCGAAATACACGTTAAAAATGCATAAAATTGCTGGAGGCAATTTCAAATTTCGTCTATAATTGACGCCCCAGCCATATGTAGGCGAAGACAGGGCATTTTGCCTATACTTCGCCTACCATCTTTGGAGTCCAATTGTAGCCATCCCTTAGCGAAATTTAGACCTTATGCTACGGTAATCTATGGCCCTAGGTAGGTTAATTAGTTTTTTGATGTTAACAATCAAAAATACGTGTAAATCTGAGAGGAATTTTCAAAAAAGTGTCAAAACCCAGGCGAAGATACGGAACTCTACGGTACTTTCTTTCGAGTGGTGTGCTAAAAATCGATCCCCTGGGCCGACCATATACATACGGAATTTTGATACGGTTTCCGTACAGAATGACGTCATTTCGTAGCTCTGTCCCGTTCCGTTATATAGCGATGTCTCGTTCGCTGAGGTCATTCCGTACGGAAACCGTATGAAAATTCCGTATGTATGTCTCCGGCCTTATTGTCCACGAAGTCCAGTATGCTTAGTGTATGTTTTCGGTCACAAAATACGCCTCGAACGCGTTTGCGTTCAAATGACAGATATTATGAAAACAGTTTGTTGCTGTTTCGATCCCCTAGTGGCGCTGCCAAATTTTCCATAGTAATTGAGACGTTTACATGAACGCGTTTGAGACGTTTTTATATGCGTAAACTTACACTAGTACATTTTATCATGTTACAGGCACATTGGCATGTGTACTCACATTAGTGACAATAGCGGCACCAATGAGCAAGCTCCTGTATGTGCTCAGGATGCGGTGTACGGAATGCCTTCCGTTTCCAATGATCTTGATGTCATTCGTCGTCTCCTCACTTTGGTTCCTGTATGGCCTCATTGAAGAAGATACATTTTTAACGGTGATTATCATTAATTATGAATTTTTAATTACTAATTCGTTTTGATCACAGATACCAGATAGATAGGTACCACAGATTACGCAAGCAAATACCACGATCAGTATTGAAACTAAGCAAACTCTACCTATTTGGAACAGTGAATACCTAATCCGAAAATCTCTGATTTCCATTTCTAATGATAATAATTAGTACTTATGTCCTTTGATAAAGTATAACCGCACCCATCAACGAAAACACCGTATGATTTATATGAAAAATCTAAGTTATTTTTGCATGTGGTGTGGTAAAATTAACAAGTTTTAAATTTTCATTATAGGTACCTATGTAATACTTACCTAATTTTTAATACCTCTTACGAAACTCTCGGTACGACGATCCGATCCACAAATGTTCAGATCTTTATGACTTTTTGTCTTTATGATCTTTGAGACTAGGTCGATTTGTGTGAATTGTTCCCGGGTATTTAATTATTTATTTGATTTTTATGACGAGCCTTACTGCGTCGATACTTTTGACGATCTGTTCTTCCTGATATTTTTACCTCATTGAACGTTTAGAATTTATTGAAATGTCGCTGCTCATATATTTATGACGAATTGCGTGTTCCGATGTTATTAACCTTATCTAGTGTAACGAATTTATTGATATTTAATGCTGCTCCGAAATATTTGAGGACCTCGCCCGCTAATTAAATAAAATTTTACTATAGGTACACTTAGGTGCATACATAAGAGAAGTTATCCGGTAGAGATCGTTTTTAAATCATAAGACCGCCTATTTATTGCCTTGTCTTTTTTATTGGTTTTATGAAACTACTGATTTTTGGTGTGGAATCCTATTAATATTATAAATTCGAAAGTTTGTGACGATGTGACGATATGAGTGAGTGAGTGTGTATGTTTGTTCCTTCTTCACCCTAAAACAGCTGGACGGATTTGGATAAAATTTGGATCGAAGATAGCTGGTACCCTAGATTGAAACATAGGCTACTTTTATCCCGGAAAATTGCACAGTTCCCGAGGGACAGCGATAAACATGTCAGTTGCTAATTCTACGCAGATGAAGTCGCGGGCAGAAGCTAGTAAAGAATATGTATGGTGTTTTTTCTTACCTATCACTTTTATTAATTGGAACTCATACTCTTGTTTCAGGTACCTAATATTATTGGAGCTGTGCTAGCGCTTCTCCAATTGTCTCTATTCATTGTCTTCCCTCGGACACCGCGATCTCCGCTTTTGGCCAAGAGTTTACAAGCATAGGTAGAACAAGTCTGTGAATGTGACCAAGACTAAAGATAAAACAAGTAAGCGCTGTATTATGATTATGAGTATTACCTCTGTTTATTAGTATCATTTACTCTCTTAAGACATGATTTATTTTAACCAAAAATTAAACGGTTGAAGCCACGATTTTAAGATGGGAGCAGTCCAACTAATATTCGGCCGTGCCTCGCGGCTCGAAGAGTAGTACGGGGTGCGTCTCGGTCGTGGACTCAATCGCCCTGAAAAAGGTCTTTCAAAAAGACTGAAACTACTCAATCTCGGATATAACCGTGAGTTCAGCCATTTAATTTTTACTTTATGTTTAATGTTTATATTTTTGTTTTGTTATGTCAATGTCGATCGTCAATTCGAGGAAAATTGTAACTAGAAAACAGAGCGGAAAACCTGATTTTGCGACTTCAACCCGCTAGACCATGTTACTTTAAATTTTATGCAACACTTCTATTCTTAAAATTTGACTAATTTGAGTTCTTTTGTTTTAAATTGTAGAACACTCAGAATGAGTTACGAATGCATAGGTATTTGTTTTTATCGTCGATCGAGTACTATACTATCATTTATTATGATACCAGTTTGGAACATCCGGTATATCGGTGGGAAATCTTCACTAATCACTCACAACTATCGATTTTCCAGATAATAGTACATTACTGCAGAGGCCGTGAAGTAAGGGATCGCAGGACGAGATTGGGGTACACGGCCGAGTCGTAGACGAGGCCGGATAAAGCGAGTCCTGCAATCCCTGTTTCCGGCCGAGGATTGTATAGTGCTTTTCTCAAGCAATGCGAGGAAATCAAGTAAAAATTGTTTACTTAGCCGCATTTTAAATTTTTGAAACATGCCATTTGAACAAACTATTGCTCGCGCCATGTTTAACCGCACACCCGCCACCGCGCCGCCGCACCGCGCCGACCGCACTACATTACTTCTTGGCCTAGGCCGCAAATGTGAAACTTCTTGGCTTCATTTCGACCGCACCACATTACTTCTTGGCCCAGGCCGTAAATGTGAAACTTCTTGGCTTCATTTCGCGACATTAACGCGTACATTTCCGAGCATGCTTGAGAAAAAAATATTTTTTATCTTTTGTCTGATTGTGTTGACATTTCCGAATAATTAATTAATTGCAGAATTGGTAATTTTTATCATTCTGCATAATCCTATATAAAAAAGATTTGATTAAAATTGACCAATTCCGGCAATTCAGGTTATTTTCTATGCCTGTCTCGAAAACGGCCGAGTTGATCTAGAAGAATAAAAATTCGATCAATCTTTATTGTTTTTAACACCATTTGCCTTTGAACAAGATTAAGAGCATGCTACAGCTTTAGGTAAGTAGGTACATAATTATTAAATTTATTCGAGTCAATTATGCTAAAAACGATTTGCCTAGAAATAAGATTGTATTATTTATCTATTTTACGAATTTGAAGTTTCTTGAAAGCACAGACCTTAACGAAGAGGATTAAATAAGTACTTACGGGAAATCTTTTTGAAATCGGACGTGTCAATTTATGAATACGACGTCGGCACATTTGAGTCGAAACTACGAAAATACAAGACTTGCTTAGACAGATTTAACTTCGACAAGGAACTAAAGTTGCCTAAATAAATAAGTTTATTATATTTAACAGTGGCCTAGGGGCAACCTCACTGACAAAACCCCTTAAATGCATGTGCTTCAAATCAAATGCCTATGAGACTTCAAACAAGTTCGAAACGAAAGTAGACGCGGGAGGGTATAGACTGGTAAACCTAATGTAACATGAAACATGAAATGTACCATTGTGTCTTTCACTGTTTGTTCATTCCATTGATGTTTAATTTAAGGCGTCTAGACTATGAACTTTTGTTACAAAATGTGTGGTGTGCTACCGACAAATGTGGAAGGCAAACTCTTTTATTGCCCTTTTATTACCCACCGCAAATAGGCAAGATTTGATGGCTAGAGAGAGGCTGTATGTTGATGATTATTTAGCTCGTAACTATTGTTTGGTGCAAATATTAATCTCGCATTGCATTTATATTATTATTAACTTTACATAGTGTAAAATTCTACTTTGCCATATAATTCGCCGCATTGTAGGTATAATTCCATATGAAACTGGAACGGTAGTGAGAGAGACGTTTAATTATAATATCCTAGTTTATAGTAGAGAATTTATAAATGACTTGATCAGTAGTCAGTACTTTTAAGTGGTGCTAATTGCTAAAATTTTAAAGAAATTTGACTTATTTTTTAATAATACCTAAATAATGCAAAATTTGAAATTTTATGGAAATCTCTGTGTTGTCATCTTGACGTTAAAGAATTGTTCAGATCTGATATTAACGGGCATTATTAAATATTAACTTTTTAACGGAATATCAAGGTGTTGGCAACACTGGGAAAACTCAGTATGTCCATGACCATCGAACTACTTAGTTCTTGGTGAATTAATGTCGCTTATTTTAATTTGTGTTAGGCAGATCTTACATTTTTTTAACTTTAAATATTGAACACCTATATCATACAGGGTGTAAAGCGTAAATGTTGCTACAACAACGTGTACAAATGCTTGGAATGTTAATAATTTATGAAATAAAACCGTTTTTAACTACGCATGTGCAGTTTAATTGAAATGTGCCTGATGACTCGGTACTTACAGTAAAACAGCTGCCCGTGGTGTCGTTTACAGCAATAAGCTTCATTAGTCATTTCAATGGCGATAACGAAGTACCTATGGCCAACCTCAGAAATTGCTCAACGCTTTACTGCTTTAATAAATAACTAGCGGTTGCCAGCGACTGTCTGCGCAGAATTTTCTTATCGCTATCCCGCGGGGACTGCAATTTTCCGGGACAAAAACTATCCTATGTCCTTTCCCAAGACTCAATCTATCTCTGTACCAAATTTCATTAAAAACGATTCAATGGTTTAGGCGTAAAAGGGTAACAGACAGACAGACAGATAGTTACTTTCGCATTTATAATAAAGTAGGGATTTACTTATACTCGCACTCGCGTAGTTCGAACGATTTTCTAATTTCTCACCACATTCTTAATACAACTTTGGCGTCCCAGATAATTTGCCTATAAATGTATATTGTTATAGGATAGATTAGATTGAGGAGAGAAGGGAAGAATAAGAACAACAGCTTTTTTTTATAAGAAAAAAAATGTTAGTTATTTGCAAGATTTATTTTTTTGACAAACGCAGTATAATCGTGATCGGGTGTTGATGTCTGTTGTGCAGCTCCCTAAACCTCTGTACGTTGATATAACGCTCAGAGGACCAACTATTTTAGAATCCTTCACTGTCGCTTCATAAGACATATTGCCTGGCGTCGTAGTAAATGCAACCACGTAATACGGATGAGATTTACTACTTTTATCATAATAGAAATGTACCCTTATGACTCTTTGTAGCGATATCTTCGTGCAACTCCAGCAACGTTTCGTCTTTATAGATTTAATCATCTTTTGAATATGACGGATGGCTAGCGTTACACTCTTCATGCCCCCAGTGTCTTGGGCTTGCGGATCTAAAGGATACAATTTGTGGCAACTGCACCACTTATCGTGAATGGCGACATCCTGACACCGGCGGGAGCTGTTAATTGGAGTAAAAAGACTTTGGCAGTTTGGGCAAGCGCTAGACACGCTACTCGTAGTCAGGTTTTTACAACTTGAGAAACGGTTTATGTTGATCAGCGTATTGAACAAGTCGTAAGGTGTGATCAATCGGAACTGATTGGCCGCAAGAGCCTTATATTCTGCCCAATGCTTTTCTCTAAATTTTGTGGGTGGCAACACAAAAAGGAAAGGCAATCGTTCGTCATAGTATGACTCTAAATTCATGCGATGCTTTCCGAATCGGATGCCATGGTCACTAAAGAATATGATGAATGTATTTTCAAATATGCCCGTGTATGTAATTTTATTAAAGAAGCTTTCTAACAGCCTGTCTGCATCTTGAGGACGGCTGTGCTCATTATGACTGAATGAATTTATCCAGAACAAACCAAAAAAGCGGTCATATCGATATGTAGTCACGAAATCTGCAGCGTAATCCAGTAACTGCTGTCCAGCAGTTGCTTTTCCATTGCATAAAACAGTTTTATTGAGCTCTGTTTCGCCTTTAAGAAACAAAGGTCTTATAAAATGGTCTGTGGGAATTTTATTAAATGTGTAACGTTTACTAAACGTATCTGGTAAACGCAAGAAATCTTCTCCGTACGCTGTAATATAGCCCTTTTGCCTAAATTTACTCCACATTAATAGATCATTGCATTGATCCATTTTATCTCGACATTTCTCCGTTATCGTTTGCATGCTGTAACCGGATAACGTCGCCATCAAATTGGGAAAAGTGTTATCCGCCACCTGTAATAAAAACGAAGCATAAAAAAGTGAAATAGGTATCTTTGATCCTGTTTGCAGAAAATTTGAATTAAATCACCTTGTGATATCCTCGGAAGCAGAGGTCGAAATTTTTGTAAAAGAAATTCGTGGTTATAGGCATAGTTTGCACAAATCGTGGCAAGGACATAGAGTCCATTCCCAACATTAGCACGTTGTAATTGTCCGTGCAGTTACTCTCGTCGCGTTTTCGGGAAGTGACGTCGATCTTTTTGGTGAACGCAAATACGTCATCGTACACCACAGGTCGAAACCGTGACGAATTCCTCCCGTCATATTCGAAGCACCTTACATTTATAAAATCAGTCTGCAGAATTATTTTGGCACCAGTAATATTTAACCTCTGGCAACTTGTAAACCTGTAAAAAAAAAAATGTAGTTTGCAACCAGACTTCAATAATAAACCATACGTATGCGGATAACGCGTATTTACTTAATTTTCGTATGCTCTTGACCAGGTTGAGTTGATCTCTGAAAGAATCGGTAACAACAATCAAAACGCGCGCTTTTCCTTAGATATTTTCTCATTACCCCGATGTTAAAAGACGCTTGGACCGAATTGCCGTCAATTTTCTTTAAAAACACTGCCCGTCTTTCACAATTCGGTCTCTTAGTGTTTTTATCAGCTTTAAGATATTTCTTATATTCTATCATTGTAAAAGGAATTTGGCATCCTGGCGTGTCGATCATAAACACTGGAAATAACAAAATACAATATAAATTCTCTGGTATCTATTCATCGGGCATGTAAGAGAATAATTTAGCCTAGGTAGTTAGGTGTTAGGACTTTACCTGGTTTTGTTTCATCCGAAAAATCGTCTTCTTGTTGAGATCTATCTTTATAAATTTCATTAAGCGGTATATGCATCATAGGTGTGCCTATAATGAACTCCTCGGCGGAGGTCGCGGGCCGAAGGTCCAACTGTGGGTGTCGGACATAATGTAGTTCTGGCGGTGACGGAGAACGAACCCAGCAATACATCACCAGAATAACAAAGCCGGTTACTCCAAAAATTATCAAAGGAAACTTGTACTCGTGCCTCATGGTGAAGTATTTTTTAAATTTTCTTAATCTGAAAACAAAAATTTGTGAAGTTTCATAAAGTGCTAAGGCCGAAAATTAAGTAGTGAAAAACATAAACAATTATAAAGAATTAAACGTGTACCTAATGACGATTCTTACGCAATTGAACCGAACACACTTTTGATGTATGTATGTATCTATTGTGTGTATGAAGATGTTTTCCTACATTAGGTTTCTACATAAGTAAGTATTAAGTATACCTAGTTCTATTTTTGACATAAATTCCACGTACCTATTATCAAGTGTTAGATGGTAAGTATTAATGATATTTCGGTACATTTATATCATGTTAACTACTTTAACTATCATGTTAGAGGCAAATCTTTTAATTGTAATTTAGATATTAGGTAAGTATGTATGTTACGGCTTACGGCTCTATCTACCCCGAAAGGGATAAAGACGTGATCAATACAATATGTACATACGAGTACCTATGACAATGATGACAATGCAAAAAGCAAAAAGTGCCGTCAGCAAGACAAGCTTTTTTTTAAAAACGTCAAAACTTATGTTACTTAAAAAAGTTGTGAAACAGTTTTACAACAACTTACATACCCAATTGGCCATGGCCATACGATACCTACGTCGGATCGAAATCTTAAAAATAACCTTATAAAGTAATGCCACATTGTAGTCCTGAAGTATAATAAACTAACAACATACTTAGTCACATTAAAACCACATTCATATTCACTGTAGGTATTTATCTACTTACAAATAACATAACAATTATTTGAATTGTTATCATAAGCCCACAACTGTTATTATTTTTGTATAGAGGAAACCCACGCTAAATACGTTATTATTTTTAGATGTAAAAAATACAAACTGTCAGAAACCAATCGGCCTTGAATATTGACATTCATAGGTAGATAATGTGATGTGATACTGTTTTTTTTTTGTTTTTTTTTTTTTTTTTTTTTTTTACCGTTTAAATATATTTTTATTCGCTTTGAATCAATAATTAGTTTAGTAAACAAAAACAAAATATTTAAAATCATCGAACGAGTGTTCGATGTATGCATTTCAATCGCACCGACAAACCAGCCAGTTCGCAGACACATGCTACCTCACAATACCTACTACGCAACGTAAAATAGTACATTTGTAACATATAGCTACAGTCGAATTTTAAAAAATGGGATGAGAGGTACCTTGATGTAGGTACAATCCATGTTCTATTCGCATTAATTTATAGTTCGGTTACAAAATAATGAAATCGTACCTTATAACATCCATCTTTCACTTCATAGCCACATTGAATCACGTAGGTACAAAATATAAGAAGTACCTATCCATCATAAAAAAAAAATGGAATTTGAATTAGCATTCTTCAGCTTTATTTTAGTATACTTTTGAGTCTAATTTTGCAGGTCTTCCTTTTGCACGTTTTCAGGACCTATTTCTAGTAGTCGGATTGACTTGAATTTTGGTACTATACACTGTGCAGCTGTGTAGAATAAATGACAATGCAATACTTGCAATGAAAAGTACAGTCAGCAAAATCTTGTATTTAAAATTTATTTTTTAGTTAAATTTATCGAAGACCGTTTTAATCAGAATAGACAGAACTCTACTAACCTTTGGGCGGGAACTAGCAGCCATTTCGATACTCTCAGACAAATTACCAATGGAATTTTATTTTTTCTTTCCATATAGGTACATTACTTAAGAACCGGCCAATGCAATGACTTAACACATCAAGTAACTGAAGCTGTATTGTGATTTAGGATACGACGCACGAGCCATAAGACACTTGAGTATTTGTAAACAGTCAATAAAAATGTCATTCGTTGTTCATTACCTACAGCATCGCTCGTTGTTACCAAATGCACGGATTTCGTTGAAAATGGTCTGAAAATTTGCGGTTTCCCTACACTGTTCAAATTAAATCAGGAAGCCAATTTATGGAAACCGCAAATTCGATCCGACAAATTTCAAATTTCTACAAAGAAAACGATCAAGTGCATATCCGGCCACGCCCAGTGAAGGGTTCCGTGTCTATTGAATAATCTATACATATAAAAACGAATTGCTGTTTGTCTCGCTAAAAATCGAGGATGGCTGTACCGATTTGTTTTTTTTTTAACATTTGTGCTAGTCCTGGGAAGGTTTAAATGATAGGAAATGTTAAAAAGAAAAGAAATGCATAGTAATAATGGAGCAATCTCAAACTAAGCGAAGCTATGGATAAGTAATATTAGACAACAAATAACAGAAATACTTGTTAAACACCCAAGAGTCGATAACAAACGTTCGTATGAACACAAAATATTTACCTTGCTACTCCGCTACTTACGTGCAAGATAACCAAGCTTGTGCGAAATATATACGTTTTGCACAAGCTTGGTTATCTTGCACGTAAGTAGCGGAGTAGTAAGGTAAATATTTTGTGTTCATTGAAATGGACCTCCGCAAAGTAACGCCTGATTCAATAAAACGTTCGTATTTTTTATACTTCACATAAAACAAAAAGTTAAGAATCAATAAGTATGTTAAATGGTGTAATAAAAACCAACATACACTTAGGTATTTATAATGAAACAACGTAGGTAACTGTTCAAAGCAAGCTTTATTTTTTCACGAATTTTGGAGCTGCCGTACAGTTATATAAATATCTATACTTGACTAGGTTAGGCCTAAATGATATGTATAATTATATTTTCTATATTAACGCCGACAGACGGGCATGCGATTCACTTTAAGTGATTACCGCCGCTCTAGACACCAACCAGTACCATAAAGGACTGCTGGAGTGCAAATTATTCAAATTACGCTTAAACAACTGACTATTCAAAGCAAGCCTTATTTTTTTCACAAAAGCAGTATAATCGTAAGCGGATGCTCTTGTCCGCTGTACATCTTCCTAAACCTCTGTAAGGTGATATTACACTCAAATCACCAATTATTTTAGACCTAGACACTTTCGCTTCAAAAGACACGTTACCTGGATTTGTAGTAAATGCGACAACGAAGTAGAGTCTCATGTCAACTTCATCGTAATAAAAATGCGTCCTTATGACTTCTTCGAGCGAAACATCTGCGCAAATCCATCCAGGTCTCGTCTTAATAGATTTTATAGTTTTTTTGACTGTAGAAACCGCATTCAGTACGCTTTTAATTCCCTCTGAATAGTCTTGGGGATCTAGAGGATTTAATTTGTGGCAACTGCACCACTTATCGTCGATTGCCACATCCCGACACCGACGGGTGATATTGACTGAAGTAAATAGGCTCTGGCATTTACGACAAGCGTAAGACATACTTTCAGATCTGCTACTCGCTCTGCAATCTGATAAATGACATATATCATACAGCGTGTTATACACGTCATAAGGCGTGACCAATCGTCGCTGATTTATCATAAGGGAGTGTAATTTACGAGTATGTTTTTCTTGAAAATTAGTTGGTGGCAACATGAAAAAGAAAGGCAATCGCTCGTCGTAATAGGATTCTACTTTCATGCGATGTTTTCCAAATCGTAAACCTTGATCACTAAAAAATATGACAAATGTATTTTTAAGAATATCTATTTTACTAACGGTATTAAAAAAAGATTCCAAGTGCCTATCTGCGTCTTGAGGACGACTATTTTCGTTATGGCTAAATGAATTGATCCAGAATACACCGAAGAAGCGGTCATGTTGATATGTAGTCACGAAATCTGCAGCGTACTCCAGCAGTTGCTTTCCAGCGGATGATTTTCCATTGCATATAAGTGTCTTATTTATTTCTCTTTCGTCTAGAAGAAACAATGGCCTTATGTGGTGGTCTGTGGGACTTTGGTGAAATGTATAACCTCTGCCAAATGTGTCTGGTAAACCTAAGAAATCTTCTCCATATGCTGTGACATACCCAATATTTTGGAACTTTCTCCATATGATATTGCATTGATCCATGGCATTCACACAATCTCTTTTTATAGTTGGCAGGTCGTACCCTGATAATGCCGCCATCAAATTTGGAAACGTGTTATCGCCCACCTGTAAACGTCGCTATGTAAAATACACAAAAGTTAAAAATACCTACTTATCTGTGACTGGCGAAACCCATGTAGATAATTCAAAAATGGCAATTTAGTTGAAAACGGGATCCAGCACTTGACAAACTATTGAAATAGGTTAACAGTGGCGCATCTGCGAGAACATGCTAGACGGAGAGCTATAGCTACCGAAATAGGTAGGGGAGAGTGGGTAGGATTCGTACACCGGGAGCATTCGTACAGTGGTGATATCTCCGCTATTGAATACAGTGGCGTGGTCACGTTTGTGTGGGTAACTCCCACTCATGCGCATACGCTACCCGCGGGGCGGCGCAACAGTGCGGCCGCCGGCTTCGACACGACAAGTTCATTCATGTTTTCGCTCCAGGAAAACTGATTTTGTATTCACCTTGAAACACGTTTAAATCTTATAAGTTTTGCTCGAATTAGATAAACTGATCAATATAGTTTATGATTTGATATCGAGGTTTTATATGTAAACAGCCATTTTGGGATATCTAGAACGGTTAATTTTATTTCAAATTTATTTGTTAATTTGTTGGGTTGGGTTACCTTCGTACAGTTGTCAGTGGGGCAGATTCGTACAGTACGAATGCTCCCCACTTTGAACTGCGTAACTAAAAAGATCTTATTCCATGAATATTATTATTATTATTATTTCAGAACTATTATGCCGCGAGTAGGTATATGTAAAAAAGGGACAAGATCGGAAGAGGTAAACGAAGATGCAAGTCAGCGATAAAAGATATCTTCTATAGCTGACTTGCATCTTCGTTTACCTCTTATAACTAACTAACTAACTATAACTCTCTTATTGACCCTGCGTGTTCCGCTGAATATGGCCCTAAGCGTATATAATGTCGGATATACAGGGTGTATCAGATACCCCCTAACAATAATCAACTGGGGTATATAACCATAGCTACAGAAGCTCATAAAAACATTTTAAAAAAAATTGGAGTCAATTTTTTTTTTGTTTTCTATAGGAATGATTACAGTTAATACTACCATTCCTATAGAAAATATAAAAAAAAAATTACTCCATTTTTTTTTTTATTTTTTTTAGCTTCTGTAGCTATGGTTATATACCAGTTGATTATTGTTAGGGGGTATCTGATACACCCTGTATGTAATGTCGCACTGGGCCCGCGTAGGGAACTACCAGTAAGGTTCAAAAGTTCCTGGCCGTATATATTTAAAAGAAGAAAACAAGAAACAAATGAATGTCATTTTATTTGTCATTTATTCAGCTATTGTGTGGATAATTTCGTGGTTTGTAACTTTCGTTTTCATAAAATTTTCTTTGATTTAAATATAAAAAGCGGTGTAATTTGTACAATGTTCAAATTGGAGTATCGATCAGTGATAAAATTTCTGACAAAGGAAGGCATAAGTCCAACTATAATCAAAGAAAGGTTAGATAACGTGTACGGGAATTCCTCCCCTTCGTTTTCAACTGTTAAGGATTGGTGTAAGCAGTTTCGTTTAGGGCGTGAGTCCATCGATGACGAACCCCGACCAGGCCGCCCTGTTGAGGTTCTTACGCAAGATAACGTCGATTTAGTCGAACAAGAGGTACTGAAGGACAGAAGACTAAAGACGAAGGAAATAGCGTCAAGAACGGGACTTACGAAAATAACAGTCCTTAGGATTCTACACGACCATCTAAACATGAATAAGGTTAGTGCAAGATGGGTCCCGAAACTTCTCTCGAGTGCTCAGCGAGCTGAACGAGTGGCGTGCTCCAAGGAACTTTTAGAGGAGTTCAATTCATGTGAGAGTGAATTTATCCAGTCCATTGTTACCGGAGACGAAACTATGGTCTTATACTATGATCCTCTTTCGAAAAGAGAGTCGATGGAGTGGCGTCGTTCTGGGGAAGCACCCCCTCGAAAGGCAAAGGTGTGCCAATCTACCAAAAAGATAATGGCCACAATATTTTGGGATTGCGAAGGGATATTGCTTATAGATATCAAAGAACGCAATCAGACAGTAAACGGCAGTTACTATGCTTGCCTTATAGACCAGTTGCGAGAAGCAATAAAGCTTAAACGTCGAGGAAAACTCAGCAGGGGTGTCCGTCTTCTTCATGACAATGCGCCTGTCCACACGGCTGCAGTTGTAAAGGCGGCTATATCTAAATGTGGATTTAAAACAATCCGTCACCCACCTTACAGCCCTGATCTAGCCCCAAGCGACTATTTTTTATTTTCTAAACTTAAATCGGACTTAAGGGGGAGAAAATTTTCGTCCGATGATGAGGTCGCTGCTGCAGTTTTCGAGCATTTCGAAGACAAAACTTCCGAATATTATTTTAAAGGCATAGAAATGTTAATCAAACGATCTGAAAAATGTATAACAATAGGAGGAGACTACATTAAAAAATAAAATTATTTTTTTTAACCTAAACGTTAATTTTCATTATTAGGCCGGAAACTTTTGAACCTTACCACGTATATAGCCCAAACCCTCCAATAAACGGAGGAGGCCTATGCCATGAGGCACGCCGAATTAAGCGATAAGTAATTTATAAAAAAAAAGAACAAAAAAGACTATATTGTACTGAAATTTTAGCGAATTCGAAATAAAAGGGCTATATTATTATTATTATTAATGTCGGTTGCATCTATTATTACCTAAAACTAAGACTTGTTACTGTAACGGTACAATTTATAATGTTGATTAATTATTTATCTATTAATAAGAGAAAAAATAATCACGAGTTTTTTGTTACTACAAATAAGTAGTTATTATTAGTACTCAAGTACTTAAAAAATAATAATCGTTAATTGTTATCACATAATGGCTGATGTAGTGTTAAATTTGACCTCAAGAAATGATAATATTACATTGAATAAATGGTTTTTTCTTTGATTGTACGAAGTTTCCCCGCTATGTACGAATGTACCCTACAGCATGTACGAAACGACCCCACGTGTGGGGCAGTTTCGTACGTTTCCCATTTTTGAGAAAAATCACCGTATCATCGCCATGCTGCTTAATATCCAAAAGACACTTAATTATTATTAAAGCTAGATAAGTGAGGTATATAGCCGCATTGAATTTATTATGAAATTGTAAACAGTTATTTTTTTATGTGGCTTACAATAAAATGTGTACGAATCCTACCCACTCTCCCCTATACAATTTATAGAGAAACGAAATCTCTCAAGTTAGTATGCACGCCTGGCAGCTTTTCAGCGGTGGGTGACTTTGGCACTTTTTTCAGCACCTTGGATGTCACCTGGCACTACTTTTTCCCCAATTAAAATGCCTGGCAATGTTATATTCCAATTAAATATATAATTAGCTATTATTATCACACCAAACTCAGAGCTTTATCAATTGCACACCTTCAATTACCGATATCGAGCTGCTAACATGTTCTCGCCAGAGTACATAGTTTTTTTTATTCTACTTTCGGGTGGAATCAAATTGTAAAGTACCTTGTGATAACCTCGAAAGGAGAGTGCCGACTTTTTATTGAGGAAACGAATAGTTTTAGGCATAGTTTTCTCTAATCGCGCCAACGACATGGAGTCCATTCCCAGCATTAACACGTTATAACTATCCTTGCAGCTATTGTGGTTTCGTTTGTAGGAAGTGCCGTCTTTTCTTTTGATGAATGCGAATACATCATCGTACTTCACGTTTTGATCGACGCATCTGCATCGCACCTGTATGAAATCGGTTTCCAAATTTATTTTCTTACCATCGTTTAATTTTTCCCAACCATACCTAGACCTGAAAAAATTAAATGTTGGTACTTCACCATCGGCCTGTAGTACCTAAATACATTAAAATACAAATTTAATTAAATCGTATTTACTTAAGTTTCTCCTCTTGAAGTGTTGATTCATAAAAAAATCGGTAATTGCAGTAATAATTCGTGCTTTGATTCAGAAGTTGTTGTAATTTAGTAGCGTCAATAGATGCTTGGATGGTATAATCGTTTACTTTATTAAAAAATACTACCCGACTGCCGCAATCGGATACTTTATACTTTTTTTCGCCTTTAATATGTTTCGTAAAATCAATCCTTGTCGATGGGATTTTGCAACCCGGAGTATTCACCACATACTCTGTAAATGAAATACACAAGATATAAGGTGCTATTTGGCGCTACTTCTACATTAAACAAAATAAGTACATTTGCGCCAAGAAATTACCAGCATTTGTTTCATCCAATAAGTTGTCTTTTTGTTTGTCTTTATATATTTTGTCAATTGGCTTTGATCTCATAGGCATAGGGCTGCCTATAAAGTCATTGGTGGCAGTTGGTGGGTGGGTGCTTATCGACGGATGTTGCTGGTTGTGATTAGAAGAGCCCATCCAGAAATACGCGAACAAGATAATAATGCAAGTAGCTCCCAAAAAAAGTGCAAATTTGTACCGAGTCTTCATGTTTTTTTTTTAGTTTTCTCCCCTGAAATATCAAAATTACATTATTCTTCAAGGCAGTGTATTTATTTGCAACTCTAAACGAAATTTGTACTTAACTACTAATTGAAAAAATTAAAAATTATTACCTACTGAAAAGGAAGGAATGTCCAATGAAGGTTCGTACACACGGCAAAATAATTCGGTAAGCATAGGCACGCACACAAACGTCGTCTATGTGTTGAGTACCGACATGAACATTACGTAGAATCCACATGTGAATGTGTGAGTGAGTTCGATCGTATATCTACCCTCTCAGTACAGTTTTTTTTAGTAATAAGATAAATAAGTAATGTCGCTGTAAATTACCTATTTATTATATAAACAACAACAATAACTATAAAATAACAATGAAGAAAGTTGCAATTATTTTAGTTAGGTAGTTTATAATAAACTAAGTTAAAAATAATTACAAATTAAACTAAAAAATCCCCTTGGTATCGTGCCTGGCTCAAAGGTTTAAAAATTCAATATCTCCGGTTTAAGTTAATTCTGCAGAAATAATGTAAAAGTATTGTTTTATTTTTGCATTTTCCTAAAAACATTTTACATTATTATCTTACATTGGATATTGTCATCGCAAGTGTAAGGCAAGAGAAGGCACCCTGGATCGAGTCTTACTTTGACCTTGAATCTTTAAATTTATGCAATCTGACGCATTGAACTATTATTACCAGCGTAGTAGCTACCATCTCACTGATTCAACTTGTTATATTTTTATTTCTCATCAAGTCTGGTCTGAGATTCAATTCCAACATTTCCAACCAATATTCCTTACAACCAGCATCGCCATTTAAATAACATCCAAAAATGTCATTTCTTCTAGGATTCGAACTCGGTTTACTAGAGAGCGAGTGCACAAATCAAGTATCCGACTTGCCTTTGTGACCGCTGAGCCACCGAGACATTTAATATAGTTGGTGAATTTATGAATTACTACATCCAAACTGTGACTACTGCATTTGCAATGTGTAAATAGTTGTTTAAAGAGCAATGAAATAAGGTTGAAATTTGCTAGACGATGCACATTTTATTAATTGCCGTCTAACAATATAAAGTATATTCTACCCTCAAATTATTAGTAATATGAATTTGTCAACGCTAGCCGCCATTCGTTACGCCTTGTTTTACGAGTGGTTTTACAACAACGAACTGTTTAATTTTGCCTTTGAAATACCTTGTGATTTGCAAAATATGGATAGTCATCATCTTTTTTGAAAAGAGCAGAAATTATTGTTCTTTACGAACAAAATATTTCTATAAGGAATCGCAACTCGTTTATTGATATCGGTAAGTAGACAAAATGTCTGATAAAATAATTACTTCTTATTTTACATCAAATTTCTTATAACTTTCTTTGACGAAGAATGTTTTTTATTAAACTTTATTTATTTTGCAGCGGAAGACTTCAATTATGGATTCACCGTTATGCAGACTTCGGGCACGATAAGAATATTCCTTCTGTGTCAAAACAAGAAGTCTCATCTTCACGCCATTTGACATAAGTAGTTGCCGCACACGCTAAAGGGACCTATTTCACATCAACGAGAGACAATGTTACCTACGTTGTGTGCGACTTCATCTGCATGTTGCAGGATAGCATTGTCGTAACTCGTAAACCAGCAAAAAAAAATACTTCAACGGATCAGCCAGCATAGAAGAAACAGAATGAACTTTGATCGTGAATATTTATAATTTTGATTCGAATAGGTAATAATGTAGTGATTTTTAGTGATGAAAAACCATTTACGTCTGAAAAAGATGAACGAAAAATTTTGTGGCGAAAAGTGCTTGGATGTCATCCATGGGATTTGTGAGTTAGTGGGTTGGGGGTCGTAATAACAGTGCTAAAAAAAAGTGATGTGTGACCTATTTCGTGCATAACAATGTTATTGTGTCATAGTCAAAGACTGGCTGAGCACCCAACAAGATTCCTTAACTGTTATTAACTGGGATCCATCTGATATAAAATCCAAAGCAAATTTAGGTAGCTTAGTCACTTGAAAGTGGAGATTTAATCCAGTGTGCAATGATGTTATTGTTAATGGCTGTCATTTAACATGTCGATTCATTTCACCACTGACTTTATTTCTCGACAAATAAAACGTTTCGTTCATCTTTCTCAGACCTAAGTAAAGTTAATAAATCGGAAATTCTTATAAATGATACTCTTTTCAAAACCCTTGTTAATTCGAATAAATTAAATCTTAAAAATAGCCCTTTTGTGGTGTGCATTCAATTTACCATTTGTATTGTAATTTTAAATTATGTTTGTAACAGAAATTTTTAATTAACCTAAAATCATACTGGTCACTATAGTGTGTGTTGTTTTACGAATAAATGTTGTCCTTCTTCTGTAATATTATAAGGAATAGCATGCAGTTTTATTTTGCTAATTTAATTAGTTATAGTCTTATGGTAATAATAATTACTTAAATGTTGTAATAAACAATTTGAAACAATGATTTTATTTTCTTATTTTGTTCTTTTACTTTCTTTTTTTCTTGTTTGAAGTAGTCATGATTTGGTTTTGAGATAGTTATAAATTGAAAAAAAAAATACAAAATAGACACATTTGAGCAAGATTCGAACCGAGGTCTTTAACATTCATAGTCCTAATCAGTACGACTGAGCCACCGCGCTCATATTATTCATGACGAAATTATTGTTCCATTGAGCAAAATCGTTTGAATAACAATAACCTATACAAAAAGAGATATGTGAAGGTAGTCAGAGAACATAATCAGCACACATAGGCCATGTTAGTGTGAATACTCGTGTGGATACAAAACCATTTTGTTGTGTGTGTAATTAAGGCAGCGGATAGGTGCGGATGTGTGTATAGAATGACACACATGGACAACTAGGGTGCATACCGAATAGTTTTGCTGTGTGTACTAATTAAACAAAAAATGTGTGTCTATTTTTTGGAAACTAGGTTACTAAGATCTATAGGTCCGGAAATAAATACATATGCGGTAAACACTTATCCCTTGTTAGGCTTCGGTGCATTTGAGTAAAAACATCACATGGCAAGTCAAAAACTGGAGTCGGCGGGTCGGACTCGCGCAACGAGTGAGAGATTCTACCACCGCACCAAAATAATACATACTTACATATACACATACACAAATCACGTCAATCAGGGTAGACAGAGCCTAAGGTGACAAGACCTACAGGCCACGTTTAGCAAGATTGTGGGCGTATAGATGGAAAATGGAATCAATAATAAATTCTTGTAAGCATTTTGTATTAAACAAAAGTACATTGGTTATAAGCATATACGTATTTTGAATTTCAGATTACTTATCTTAATATTCAGCAGATAACTTTTCACGTTTCTTACACGTTTCATTCTTTTTGCTTTCAAAATTAAAGCACATTGTTTAACAAGAGAGGAAAAGCAGCAAAAATATTTCAGATGCTTAGGCATAAGATAAGCTCATTTCTAACCTCGACGCAGTAATAGCATGTTGTGTGCGGCGACGTTTATTTTGACACTAGACTGAATTTTTGTTAACATACTGAGAGGAGACCTGTATGCTTAGTGTAGGTTTTCGGTCACAAAATACGTCTCGAACGTGTTTGCGTTAAAATGTCAAATACTATGAGAAATTTTAGTTGTTGTTTCGTTCCGCTTGTGGCGCTGTTCATTTTCCCATGGTAAATTGAAACGTTAACGCGAACGTGTTCGAGACGTTTGTCGTGCCTAAAACTTACACTAGAGGCTTTGTAGGCTTATTGTCTAACTCGCTCTCAATCGCCATCGTGTTCGTTTTGACAGTTCTTGTATGAATGTGACAGCTAGCTGATTCCGATGCCGATTGTCAGCTCATACATGAACTGTCAAAATGAACACGATGGCGATTGCGAGCGAGTTAGACAATAAGCCTGCTGGGGCCTTACCATGACATCTTAACGCGAGTAGGTATGGATCTGACAGCAAGCGAACCTAAACTGAATAGGAAATGAATCACATTGAGACGTCATTAACCCCCGTGGGGCCTTACCATGACGTCTATATGAAATTCAATTCTGAACCAAAGTTGGACTGTAGTAGTTGCTGACTGTACTTTTTATTGATTGTACTTGCATTTTCATCCATCCAACATATTATTATACCAATTTTCACTTATTAACACTCATTATTGTATGTCTCCGGATTTGTACTTTATACCTTATACACTTAGGCCTGTCTCACCAATCCTTAACTGTCAGTTATCTATGATTCCGTCTCTATTTATTACTACGAAACAGACAGAGACGTCATCATAGATAACTACTGACTGTTAAGGACAGGCCCTTAACGTAACAAACAAGTTATTAGGTACGACCGGTGAAAAGTGACCAACTTACTTAGTTACCTACTTTAAACTCAAACCAAAATAAACAAAAAAAAAATACTAAACAATCATACGAATTAAATTCACTTAAACAAAAATTCGCTTCGTCAACACACTTACACAAGCTATATTAATCATTAGATTAGATACTTACTTAAAAAATAGAACTATTCTTTCTCCTCGATTGTCTTCAGAAACAAATTATAAATAATGTATCTAGGTACGAAGATGTGTGTCAGGCTTTGATATATTATAAATAACACATATTTATAACCACCACGTAACATAATTAAATTAAAAAAACCCCAGGTATTAATCGAGTAAATTTTATTTATAAGCCTTTTTATTCCGAATTCGCTACAATTTCAGTAAGTACATTTTGTTGTTGTTATTGTCGTTTATTTTATTTTTTTATTTTTTTATTTGACGCGTAATTCGGCGTGCCTCATGACATAGGCCTCCTCCGTGTATTGGAGGGTTTGGGCTATAGTTCCCACGCGCGCCCAGTGCGGATTGGGAACTTAACACACACCATTGAATTTCTTCGCAGATGTGTGCAGGTTTCCTCACGATGTTTTCCTTCACCGAAAAGCTCATGGCAAATTACCAATGTAATTTTCGCACATAAATTCCGAAAAACTCAGAGGTCCGGGATTTGAACCCACGACGCTCTGCTTGAGAGGCCACAGGTCAAACCACTAGGCTACCACGGCTTTTTCTTTTATTGTGGTTTCTCATTATAAATTAAACGAAGTATAGTTTGTATGTATTGTACTCTCTACTCCATTATGCAGCTCTCCGTCTACAAGGGGAAGGACCCTCCGAACAGACGGGTGTTGTGTCTAGTGGGCTACTATCGAGTAAATAAAGGTACGCAAATACAAAAATAAATTAATTTTATGGCAAAAATACCTTGCACCATATTGGAAAAGAGCTGATACTCTAAACTACCTACTGGACAGATATTTATGAAACATGAATAAGAACCACCGCAAGAAAACTGGCTTTCGAATAAAATAAAAAACCGCATTGAAATCGGTCCATTCGTTTGAGCGCTATGAAGCACGCACACACACACACACAGCCATCGACGTCAAATTTATAACACCCCTCTTTTTGCGTCGGTGGTAAAAAGGAGCCTTCCCAGGTTTTCAAATTTAGAATTTTGACACCATTACGGAACCATCAGTGCCCGAGTCCGAATACAACTTGGCCAATTATTAATGTAAGAGACGCAAACTTAAACTGTTGGAAACGTATTATTATTCCAAAATATTAAAGCCTTATGGGTTTATATGAAGACTGATTCAATTCAGAATTAATTCATAATCAGGTGTCTATAGCAAGAAATAAATTAGTGTTATTTAATTATCTAACACAGCTTTATTGGTCCTTATGAATTTAAAAACAATTCCTCCAAATCATACAACAATTAGTTACACAATTATAAGCAATTAAAAAAACTAACTTCACGAGAGCGTTCAAGAGCATACTAGCCAACCACCTGCTAGAATGCAGCTTTGAGCTGCGCAGGTAATTGATGCCTTCTCTGTAAATCTTCACAGCTTAAAACGTATTCAAAAGAAATTGCCACACATGTATCGGTAGGTACATACCAATTTAACTGCTAAGCCATATTATTATCTTGCAACTTGTGAATGCTTGTACTTTCTCACTTGTAACTAAATTCACTTGAGAGTTTTAACGTAGTACGTATACGTTTCATCTGCTGTGCTTTGGAGGCTGGGCGCCATTTTGGTCTTCGTGCGCATGCGTGGCCTTAATTTTTTTTCTTCTTACAATCGAACGCACTATACTCGTACTCAAGGTCAAAGTCAAGACTAAGTTTTATCTATTTTAAGTAAAGTAACATTACCTACTAATACTGGGTCGTTTTGCTAACTTTTTGGTCACTTTCGGTGTCACGAACTATTTCACGTTGACTGTACCATAAATTTTGCCATGGTTTGGCAATGCCGCGTTTAGAAAAAATCATGAGTGTCTGGAAGTATTCACAATAAACGCCCGCCAGGTTAGAGACTCATTGTGAAAAGGTTTGACGTTGGGTTTGTATATGATCTAATTTCTAAATGATCAAAATATTGGTGAGAATTTATTTTTGTCTATAAACGAGCAGTTCTTGTATACTTACTTATTTAAATTGAAGGTCGATTTCGATCAAATATGCTGCCTAGGGGTTGTGTCTTTCACCCCGCTATTTCTCGGAGCTTGCGCGCAGACTACGTAAAATATCAAAATGTGTTTGATCTCCAAAAATGAATAGTAAGTATATATAATGTATATGTTTAGGTTGGGAAAATTAATAAAAAAGCATGATGTGCGGAACATTTTACTTACGCTTATTATAAATAAAATTAAGTACATTTTTTTTCTCTTTCGCAAACACAATACTCGCGATCGTTCGGTAGTACCACACAGCTACCCCTAGTGTTATATTCGGATATAGTTTGTGTCGGTTTTATTATATGAAAACCGTTCTCATCCTCTTTGATCGAAGCTTCGTAAGCAACGTCACCTGGCGACATTTCAAACGCTATAACATAGCTAGTTTTATTAACTAAATTATCTACATGCTTATGAGTTCTCATAACCCTCTTAAGCTGCAGAGTGGAACATTTCATGCATTTAGTGGTATTTATAGACTTAGTCACGTTTTGAATTAAAGAGACGGCTATTCTAATGCTTTGAGCGGCTCCGTACTCCCGATCGCTAACACTGGTTAGGTTGTAACAGCTGCACCATTTCTCATTGACATTAGCGCTTTCACAGGTTCGATTTTCCATGATCTCATCAAATAGGCCTGTACATTTAGGGCAAGCTTCACTTTCATCTATCGAAGATTCGGAAGACAGTTGAAGTATGTTTCGTAATGTTACGTACAAGTCGTAAGGTGTCGTCAATCTTTTCTGATTTAACAGTAAATTGTAATAATACTGGGTATGTGTCTCCTGAAAGTCGAACGGAGCCCACATGAAAAACATCGGAAGCCTTTCTTCGTAATAGGACTCTCCAAGTGTCCTCATTTTCCCGTAGCGAATACCGTGATCGCTTAGAAAAAATACAAAGGTGTTCGACAAGGCGCCAGTGCTATTTAATTTATTCCAGAAATCTGTTAGGTCGTTATCTAAAAGTGTAGGTAAATTATCCAGGTTGTGACTATAGGAGTTAAGCCAAAACATACCGAAGAATTTTTCATTTTTGTACGACTCTACAAAATCTAAGGCGTAGTGTAGAGTGTGTATCGCTGATGGCACTTGTTTTGTACAAACTAAATTTCCTTTCCGCGTCTCTCCAGTGAGAAAAAATGGCCGCATGTAGTGATTTGTCGGCGGAATTTTGAATCCTTTGTAGCGAAAAAAAGTGTCGGGCAGTCTCAGAAAATCTTCTCCGTAAGCAGTAACGTATCCAGAGTTTTGAAACTTGCTCCAAATCATCAAGTCATTGCAGTTGTCCATACCTCTCGAACATTTGCTGTATACCGTTGACATGTTTCTTCCAGTTAAAAATGCCATTAAATTGGGAAACGTGTTGTAGCCTACCTGTAAATAAATATTTTAAAAATAAAGCTATTGTAAAAGAGACTATAAGTACCTACCTACTTTATGGTGTGCCCCGATTCAAGTCATATTGGTTCTTAGAACCCGATTTCGAAGGCAGTGATATCGATGATTATTATTATGATGATCTTATGATTATGACGCATTAGGTTTATGGTTACGTCATTAGTACTCTGCTCTTCGATACTCGGTTGGTACCCAACGAGAGGCTTCCCAGAATAATATTAGCCGCATACCGTGAGATATAGATAGGTTAGTCTATCGCTATAAGAAACAAGAATCTTGCCTTTTGATAACCCCTGAAGTCCAGCCATCCATGTTGATCGAAGTAACTGGCTGTTTTAGGCATGGAATTCAAAAATCGAGCTCGAGACATGGTGTCCATTCCCAATATTAAGACATTCCAGTTTTTCTTTCCGGGTGCGCCACTACTCGTCTCCTTCAGCTTTTTCAATATTACATAAGCGTCCTCGTAAATAATAGCTATGCTTTTTAATTTTTTGTTAGGAACTGTGGTACAGGACACTACCACTATTTCTTCTTTTAATTTAACAGTGGTGCCGGTTTTAAAAATTGTGCATTGAGAGTAACTGAAATGAATAATGAATGTTATGTTTACAACTTGACAACGGATTGGGTTCAGTCACGTAGGTAATGGGATGTATTCACGTAATTGACACGTACTCACGTTACATTGATGTCTTCCTTGCCGGCTATTGTTGATCGACTCACGAATTGATAACAACACTGATACTCCTGGCTGCCTTTATAATGTTTCTTCATCAAAGTGTTATTAATTTGGAATTTTATGTCGGAACCATTTTTGTTGACGAAGATTGCTCTTTGACCGCATGTAAGTTTCTGGTCGTGAGCTTCGACAAACTTTAAACTTTTTGCGTAGTTTGGTATAACACATCCTGGTGTGTTTAATAAATAGTCTTCCGTCCCTGGAAATAAAAAGAAATACTCAGTGAAGTACCTCAAGCACTTCTAGTTATCAAATGAAATGCTCTAACATTTTGATATTGTACCACCATGAATGTAAAGGTGTCAAAAAATATTAGAGGATTTTGTCAATTATCATCGTCAGTACTCTCAAGAAGGACACCGGTTGATCATTTATATTACTACACATTTTAACAATTATAATTTACCATTAGTAGAGTCCGTCGTAAATCGAACGGGTCTTCGACTTTTCGGAATTTGTATTTCGATCGTGTACGATTTAACAAGATTGAAATTGTTGTAATAAAATAATGAGGCGACAATCCACGAACCCATCACCAGGAACACGGCAAGTTTTGCCCTCATTCTGCCTTACAGATGGTGCCAAGCCCTAGAAAAAAAAGTATAATGTACATAGGTAATCAAAGAAACCGGACCACTGGAACCTTTACGGAGCAAGTACGTACCTTAGCATGCCACATGGCATGAACCTGCCAAAACAAATTATTGTGAAACAAAATTGATTGGATTAAGACATCGTCAGTCAACGTCAAAAATTGATGATCATTTTAGAGCCTTGTCGCTGTGACAACAGCCACACATTCAACTTTCGGTATATTCGGTATACTACGACAAATCACTTATATAAGTGATATAATAAAATAATAACGCATGATACCAATAATTTTATCGGGTATGTGATCTCAACTGCTTGATATAAACTTCAAATTTCTACCTTCGGATTTAACCCTTAATTTGACATTGTTAATTAAAAAAAACACGATTCAAACCTCATCGTAATTTAGAGTCCTAAAGACTCTATGTTAAAAAAAACAAAAAGATATTCTTAAAACATGTCCACTAAATTCACATTGCTAAATTAAGGGTATAGGCTATTTTAAATTCACGGTAATACACGGCACAGACAGACAAGTTTAACCGAGGAGCTCCAAAACAGCAGATTTGCTGGTATGTCAGTCACCCCCAACAGAGCGCAATCTAGTTTATCTTTTAAATATAACTGGACCTACAAACGCTTTGTTCACTGGTAGGTATCTGCCGATAAACATATATGCCGAAAACAAGGATTTTCTACCCACTTTATAAAATTACAAAACAATTCTGGTTTTTTTTTCATAATATGGATTACGTGCATAAATTTGAAGTCCTACCTGAGAAATCTTAATGATAACGTTGCATCAAATACCTACTTACATACTTTTGTATCATACCAGTCATTCGTTGTACAGGGTGTGTTCAGAAACACACACTGCCTAATCAATGTAAACAAGGTCAGCTAAACACGAGAATAAATTTGAACGCAAAGCGATTGCAAGTTCAAATTCACTGACCGAATGGATTCTACAATCTAGACCTTAATTAGAAAATAAAAATCACATAAGTAAATAATTTTAAAATTTACTTACGGCCAATTTTTTTTATTTTACTAAAACTTCACACCACATAATAAATATTTCTCATTATTAATTTCTAATGAATTAAATGGTTTATGAGTACATAGTTAACATTTTTGCGCACGATTCCACGTTGAATTTGGACGCACTGCGTATTAGGTAGGTACATTCGAAACGACCGCCCAGTATCGTTTGAGAACAGAGCTTGACGCGATGCGTGATCTAACAAAACATAGTAATGCCAGCTAAGGCTCTACCAAACAGTAGGCGCAACGTTAGAGCGACATTTATATTTCATATATTTCGTATGTGAGTCGGCACAATAGCGGTTTCACGGGATATTTGCGTGAGCGCGGCATATCTTTACATAAATTTTATAAATTAGGAACCAGGCGTAAACGTAACCAAATAAGTGAAATACATATTTCAATTTAACCGTTGTTTTAACTCCCCTATTAAACACTTAAGTAGGGACGGCGTGTGATTCTTCAATCCGCTGTGGCATCGCTCGGCGGACATTAATTACTTGGACCAGCTAATAGTCTTTATGCGTAGTCAGCGGCCTTACCATGATGTCTTAATGCGATTCAGTTTAAGTTCGCTCGCTGTCAGATTCATACTAAAAGTGACAGCTAAAACTTGAACTGAGTTGGAATTAGGACGTCAAGGCAAAGCCCCAGGTGTCCTGACAGGTGTTGATGTTGATATTGGCTGACATGACCGTAATCCTAAGATTTACACTCCCTTCCTTAGAACATTGTCAGTTTTGCTGCATTTTTAGATAGTGGCCATAGCCATATCGAACAAAAACGCGCTACGCCTGATGTTTGGTAAAACCTTTATTGCAGTTACGGCGTTGTTAAACTGAGCTTCCATTATTTGCCGGGCGATTTGACAGCATTGTTATCATCGTTATATATTGTTATGAAATAGACTATTGAGAAAAATTGTTGTTTGTATAATACAAGCTAAATTTTGCATTTAGAAAGGCGATGTCAGATTTTAAGTTTAGGTTATTTTGTGATGTATTTTTATGGTTATGATTAGTAGTAAGTACCTTCAAGGTTTTGGATATTGTATCTTATTCCCACCGTAACATGGAAATAAACATTGACAGGGCGTATTAATACGTGATCGCAGGTAATTACAGGCCGTTACTGTCTTTCTCTTGCATTAAAATATATTCGAACATTCTACAACTAGTAACACTACCGACTGAAAACCGGAGAACATTTTGTTCAGAATTAAGAATACATGGAATCGATTACTCTTGGATGCAGGTTATATTTTTTTTTATTTATTGTGCCCAAACTAAATGTTACAAATGCAACACTTAATGCACATGCACGACATGGATTTAATAATAATAATAACAATGTAATCTGTTGGAGTGTCTAAGGTTTTAGTAGGTGGTTACACGTGTATCTGTGGACGAAATATGGATGTGGAAGAAGTACGTACGTACCTATCAAACGTTTTCGCTGTCATCCATCACACCTGTACTAGTACATTTATATATAGGTATGTATACGCTACGAAAGTACCAGTAGGTAATTTCTGTTATGAGAAAAACGGCAGACAAAATTATGTTTATTAAAACAACTTTTCTTTAGCACATCTGTTTTGGTTTCTTATGGGTAGGTATGTGGCTGTGAAAGGAGACTTTAGTATGTCCCAAAAAACAAATAATTTACCTTAAGTATCCGCTACCAATATAAGGGTGCGACCGTTTGGTATACGCAGTGACGTGTCGTAGGCGTCACGTTTTCTCACCATTTCTTCATACCTACATTTTGTTGCGATTCCGTAACGTCACCGTTTTTTAAGCGGCGGTGTGGTCGCACCTTAATGCAATGCTATTTAGTTCCTTACCGTAGTAGGATCAAGGTAAATATTTGTTTTCATTGATATCCTGGACGTCCGCAAAGTAACGCCTGATTCAATAAATTAATTTAGTGTGTGTTTTAAATAGTCATATGGTATGTTGTGTTATTTAGGTATAGATAGATACACCACACATATAAATAAATGGGAGAGTCAAAATTAAAAAAAAACTTTGCAATGTGTCGTGCACACCCCTTTTGTATAATATTAATTATTTAGCAGTATCCACGTAGACTAATTTATCAATGTGAACTCAATTAAGCATAGTAGGTAGTAATTATTAATTGTCAAGGGATTAAGAGGCGTGGCTGTTACACTGAACTATACCTAGTATAGTCGACCAAATAAGTCTTTTACGAACCATTCTGATTCCAATACAATTAGACATTGTCGTTAGCGCTTATTTTTCAATTCTCCATAGACATAATGAAAACTACGTACAGTGCACTAATTTCGGGTAAACAACAATATCAAACTCGATATATTGTGTGTGAAACTGGTAGTAGTTTTATTTCCTCGCTGAACAATCCACTATTTTCTATTAACTGTCATAAAAATGGCAAAGCACATACTCGGTTACTCGGTTGAGTGTATTGCTTTGCTCGTCGAGGCACTGAAAGTTTAGCCGCTTGGGACAATTTCACTATTAATGACACTATGACATGCCATATAAAGTAGTCAGTACGTCGTTTTACTGTGTAAAATGTTCTTGGCTAATATAGTTGTTATTACGTATCAGGCTCTCGTGAGGCAATTAAAATATCTAAAAATTAAACGGCTCAACCTACAATTTTATTATTAATCGACATCTGACCGAATAGTTTCGGTCTTTTTTTAAGACCTTCAGGGGTGGCGTTCACCCATGAAGTAAATCTTTTGAAAAATCGTGAGTTGAACTATTTTTCGTTGATACACTAGGTATCTTAATATTATTTCCATCGGTATAAAGCAATATAGAAATTTAGTTAAATAATAATATGCAGGTTGAAGTCCCGTCTGAGACTCTAGTACGTGTTTTTGAGACCAAAAACGTCTCGAACGCGTTCGAGTAAACATCGCAATTAGCATAGAAAAATTGGCAGCATCGCTAGTTGCACGTAACGGAAATAAACTAATTTAATAATATTTGAGCCTTCAACAACATACAAAATACTGATGATCAGAATTCATTGCCCTAAAATGGCACTAACTTTTCCTGTCACTGACTATTCCACATACTTATACGAGTATTTATATCGTCAATGCAATGAAATAGAGCATGTCGAAGGCGATCTAGTAGCATTGTCAAGCTTCAATAGTTTACATAAAAGTCGTGTCTTAATGCGCCCTGCCAATAGGTTAGGTACATTTATGACATTTCTTGAGGTACCAGTGAGATCCCATTACTAAGGCTCCACTGTCTCCGTCTATCTTGAGACAGGGCTAAATATATCTTCTGAACTGAATAGATAGACTAGGCACAAGGTGCGTATCTAAGAAGGAAAGGAATTCCCTATAAGAGTAACGCCTTTTTTACGGTCTTTTAGCACAATAAAAAACCTTCCGACTCGGACTTGGCGAACTTTTTTAGTTCGTAACTCAATTTTTATTTTCTGTTATTATTTGATGTGAATGAACAAATAGGAACATTATTATGACTTGGAGTCGATGCATCCTGAAGAGATACAGATGGCATCCTTATTGTCACACATTGTTGAACATCATGTATGTAATGTCCAAGAGAGTAGGTATGATAACATAAATGCACGATTTGGTTGTGTAACCCATACACTTGTTACAACTCCATACTCAAATTAGAATAGCTGTGCTAACAATAACCCCAGCGGCAGCGATAAGGTCTACGCATACAACGACTGAAGTGTAGGACAAGCAGTCTTGTTAATTTGAGCTTGACATTGTCCCGTATAAATATTAAACATTATTAGATAAGTACGATAACAAATTGCGGAATACCAGTAGTTACTCGCTTTTTACTCAATATATCCGACGATATTTTATCCGACAGTTTCGAATCTAACTGAGATTATTATTCATGGGACTGCGTTGCGGGTTGCGGGACACTACACGGCGGGAACTCTACGGACGATCCGATGTGTTAATATTTAAATTATTTAATAGGTACTTAAGTCTGGTGTTTTGCATCAATTATGTCTGAATCTCATGCTAATGCCTGCCTCTGCTTTGCGTTTCATGAACGCTGTAATCTGACCGTCGTCGTCTTCAAATCCAGAGTGCATCTTTGGTGGTACCTATGTACTACTTAATCAGGCGTGATTGTGGTTAGTTGTGGTCAAACTTATGTTTAAAAAAAAACTATTTTGAAGTGTTATCTTTTATTGAAAATTATTGCAATGACCGGCGGCACTTTTTTATGCGGAATAGCGAATACTGCATCTATTCTATGCATTCTATTCTATTTCTGTGACGTAGTCTTCCTGCACATTGTTCGAGGAAACGCCAGGTATTTTTTTTATACATTAATATTCATAAACCTACGCAAATAAGAAGCAATTATACATTTCCTACTTGTAACCATTTTGTTTATGCTAATTTATTGATTACTAGATTACGCCGAGGAATAAATTTTTATATTGTAGTTTTTTCTCAATAATTAATTACCTACCTTTTGTTCAAACTGTCCTCACAGTTAAGATGCGAATACCTACAATTAGAAAATATAGCGAAATCATTAGCACATGTGACAATTTTTATAGACGTATATTTCGTTTTTTAGCGTCATAACGAAGGTAAAAAAACATTTTGACATGTCTTTTTATCGATAAACACTCAAACAATCGGCAACTGGAAAATATAAACCGTATTTTTTTAAACTGTTTTTCAATCAAAAGACATGTCAAGATTACCTTTTTTCTAATGCTAAAAAAACGAAGTACCTACCTATAGATTGCGCTTGTAAATAATTATATAAATTACAATATATTTGAAAGCCAAGGTGAGCTGTGTTCGATATTGCGATGTTCATACAATTTGATCTTGCGCGATGAGAACATCAGACGTACTTACCTACGACCTTAATTTTATTCATAACTGCAGTAGATTGTAAGATTATAGGAGATTCAAGGCTATAAATTTCAATTAGACACCGAATAGAATTTATAATTGTTTTTAAACGCAAAATATGATATGAGTAGTGGAAGCAGCGGAACTGTTGTACAGTCAGCATCATAAACTTGTATACATTTGAGAGGTAAGTACATATTTATGACGCTGACTTTATTAATTCGCCTGGAGACAGCGTGTCCTTTCTTTGAAGCGGAGCACATCACTCGAAAATATATTTCGAAAATGGTGAAAAGCTGATCATGATGTTTCGATAGAACAATCCTAATACTTAGTTTTTTTTACTGGGCCCGCACGAATGCATTGTTGAATTTCAAGTTTTTTTTTTAATATAGAAATTAGGAAAACTATTTACACGAAAAAAAAACTTTATTTAAACTAATTTGTGAAGGTACATTATAACAACGAGTCACATACCTACTGAAAACCTCAGACACTCCACATGGTTGATACTTATTCCTCTGGATATTAGCCTAGTGTTTAATTTTAAATACGTGTGTTATTGCTAGAATTATAAATATGTTAAGTATATAATAAATTATATTCTTGGGGGAGGCCTATGTCCAACAGTGGACGTCTTTCGACTGACATGATGATGATAATGATATTCTAAATAATACTAGCGTGTCAAATGTTACATAAATTTTGTATCATTTAGATTTGGCACGATAAGAAAAGGAAATTAAAAAAAAAACATTCATTAAAATATTGGGTAAATTTATTTAGTAAATAGGTGCTTCTACTCTTGATTCGGAATAAACTGTCTTCAGATTTTCAGTAGGTGATGAACCGGTACGTATACTGGGTACACGAATTATCAGGGCGTGTATTGCTAGGTCGTACATTCCAGGACGTATACTAGTTGTACCCGTATAGTTCTGGTTCTGACAGAGATAGAGTTTGCTAATTTTTATTTTTATACATAGTACCTATTTACACGAACATACACTACGCGATAGGACAGCTGCCCTAGTTAACTATCAGGATGTTGTTCATTATAATAGTTTCATGCAGTTGATATTTTGATATAAGCTTCCTATGTTAATAGATAAGTAGGTAGGTACTGACTAGATAATAAACGTGTTATAAAAACATATTTGTCTTGTATTTCTTTTATGTTGTTGCATGCGTTTAGTTCAATGTTGTAGAAAAGACCATTGCAAGTGGTATTTAAACAAATACCTAAATAACCCTTAATTTTAAGAGTGGTAGGACCTTGTGCAAGGTCTGTCCGGATCGCTATCACCATCTTACTCGCTAATCCTGCCGCTAAGCAGCAGTGCTTGCACTGCTGTGTTCCGGTGTGGAGAGTAAGACAGCCGGGGAAATTACAGGCACAAGAGGCATTTCATTTTAGTCCTCTAGGTTGGCAACGCATCTGCAATTCCTCCGGGGTTGCGGGTGTCTATGGGCAGTGGTGATCGCTTACCATCAGGTGACCCACTTGCTCGTTTTCCTTCCTATTCATATAAAAAAAAATAAAAAAAAATCTGTAATGTAGGTATACTATAAATTATACAAGTTCTAAGAATACCTTTATGTATTTTTTTTACACAGAAGTTTTTGGAGTCTAAAATTACGGTGAGGCTTGAACCTTCTTTTTTTTAATTAGGCGAATTTAAGGGTAAAGCTCCAAGTATCAAGTACCTACCTACGACCACGAGAAATTAGTGAAAATTTAAGACCATTACATAATTGTGTGTACAATAATAAACATACTATAATGTTATAATTATCGCAAATGATAAGACAAGTACCTACTTGGATGACTAATGGAGCCTACGAAGCTACGTAATTATGCCAGGACTGGTCACGACTTTCTGACGCAGAACATGACTACTGACCGGCCTTCTCAAGGTAAGTAATTGAATAGTTCATCAAATGTATTAAGCCATCTCTATGTACAGTCAGCTTCAGAAATTAATAAACAGTCGAATATTTAAAAATATCTACACATCTTAACGATAGAATCGTGTGTAGATCTTTTTGAGCTCTTTGACATCAAAAAATCCAAAACTCAAAAAAAAATTTCATACCTACAGCAACTAGTTTCTGTCCGTGTCTTCGTCCGCGTATTTCTATTTGTGTCTAAAAGCTGACGCAGTGTCATCAGGGCTCCCATGATTTCTTAATGCAATTCAATTGCGATTCAATTTTACGTTTTAGCTGTCATTTTTGACACTTCTAGTATGGATCTGACAGCGAGCGATCCAACTTTGGTTCGAAATTGTATCGCATTAAGACGTTATGGTAACAACGTGATGAGGACATCGCGAGAATTGCGGGCAACCGGTGGATAAGGACGTATGGTTGTACTGGTCTTGTACTCCGAAATTCGATTTTCGAAGTTCGTTTCGTGCCGTCCCGCTCACACTAATAGTCATCCACTTTAGAGCGAGAGGGACAGTATGACACGAACTTCGAAAATCGAATTTCGGAGTAGACCCCCTGTAGTCGTTCATTGTAGCGTCTAACGGGGAGGCTGATGCGGATGGTATTCAGAGTCCCCAGAAAAACCAGGCTTTGTTCGAATCCGGCCTAAGAGAGCAATTACAGACACTAGAAACACCAGCTTTTATTAATCCAATTTAAAATCAGCTAGCAGAGTCCTCTATCGTCAGTTCTCAGCATTGTGATGACTACGTACCTACTAATGTATTGCTATAAAAGTTCGTTGTTATTTTATCAACGCTGGCAATCGACGCAGCCGTAGCGTATGCAACAATTGCAGTAGCTTTACATAGATGGCGTTGGTGACTGTTTTTACCACGGATAACCATCAGAGCAACTAGGGACATGAGAAAATTTTGTAGGAGTTGCCCCAAATTATCTCTAACTAATCTAACTAATATTATAAATGCGAAAGTATGGATGGATGGATGGATGGATGGATGTTTGTTTGTTACTCAATCACGCCAGAACGGCCCAACGGATCTGGATGAAATTCGGCACATAGATAGAGAAAAGTCTGGAATAGTACATACATAGGCTACTTTTTATCCCGGAAAATTGCATAGTTCCCGCAGCATAGCGATAAACTTGTCAAAGATCCCTAACACCACGCAAACACTGACGCGCGTTTCAATCCCTCTACGGGTGTGCTCTTTAACTTTGAAAATCATCCCGTAGAGGGATCGAAACGCGCGTCAGTGTTTGTGTGGTGTTAGGGTTAGTTAAGTTTGTGGGATTAAATTTATATGCGTTTTATGTGGCAGTAGTGGAGGGAGGGATTGCATGCAAAACATATTATATTTCGCACAAGCTTGGTTATCTTGCACGTAAGTAGCAGGTAAATATTATGTGTTCGTTCTTAAATAATAATAAATACGAATGTTAATTTATCATAATTTAATAAATATCACATTCACACACATAGACACGCTATATTACATTACAACCAATTACTTAGATTAGTTTGACATAAAAGTTATTCTGAAACATAAATAAATACGAGTAAGTTTTAACTTAAGTTATTAAAGTTATAAATTCAGCTATATTAAGACCAGTGTACTTAAAATGTTTTTATTTTTGCATTTATAACGGAAGATATTTATTACAATGATGCTAGCAATTAAATAAATATTAGCTAAAGTTTCCAAAAAACCGAAGCCAAAGCCTAACGGAGGAATCTATTTAGGATCGTGCCAAAAATCAAGTAGGGATACTAAGGGAACATTTTTTACAATAGCAACACTATTATGGTACAGAAATAATAAAGACGTCCATTATTAATACCTTCTAAATAAAGTTTCTAGTAACTTATACATATCGTCAAAATCTAGACAATGCGATATATAAGTTCTAAATTTATCAACGTCGTGTTCATGTTCTCGAATTACGAAAACTTAGGTTAAGAACTGCCTAATAATCAAATTGTTACATCATATTCTGAAATACAAACTTTAATGAAAATAAACCCGTCATTATTTCTCGTCAGAATATTAACATGATTAAGATACAGTTTGATAGTTCGCTGAAAAATTGCCTGAAACGGTCACTTACTTTGAGATTGTCGTTCTTTTGGTTTACGAAGCTGGCTGACAGACTGTTGTGTCTAGATAGTTTATTCACTTATCATGCTACGTACGTTGATAAAAGCAGACCTAAGAATTTGTAATATTTACAGTGCAGTGGTAATATTTATTCTAACAATGCTACTTAGAGCCAGAGTATTACTCCTCAGTCTTATTGCGTATGACCTAGTTAGCATTAAATGAAAGGTAACTAATGGTAAAAACGAATAATGAAAATTTTGATGTAGACTTCCACATAGAAAACCTTAGTTTTGACTTGCAAGAAAAATCGGCACTAGGTACGGTCATGTGTAATAATATGTATCTTGTCAAAGTTTGAAAAAATTGTATCATACATTCTTACACCGTGCACCGGCGTAATAAGGTCGTGAGACATGTTTTTGAGAAGTTGTACCGATACTTATTTTTGCACTTGACCATACTTCCTAACTCGTTCACAATGGGTACGGTGTGGCAATGTAATGAAACTTGCAGATTTTTACTTGGAAGTCTTTTACGTAAAAAATGTGCTATTTACGAAATTGGTGCCCTCATTTTATGTGGGAAAGCTATGTTTAGAAAAGTAGGCATTCAGACTTAACTTATTTAGATACCTAGGTACCTTTATCTCGTTTACCACAAATTACCTTACAATATCTCTATTATTATCGTGCCACTGCCTATAGGTACTTAAAATAAGATATTTTCTAGTCAAGTAATAATACAATCAAAATTGCAATTCGTTAGCTTCGTTTTAACAGTTCAAAGCTTAAATTTTGCGCTAACTACACGTACTCTGTGCTGCATTTAATAGCCCTAATTTTTTCTACATATCTAAGTGATGATGTCGAAATGTGCCTAAAACTGCCTGAGATACTTACACTCCTGTAATTAGTTATAAGATTAGAATTGACAACATAGTCTTAAGTTAATCGCTGAGCTGAGTCTTGAATTAAAAGCTAATATTATCAGTACATACCTAATCAGTAATAGGTAGGTGTGTAATGAGAATGCTGGCTGAGCCTTGTCTTGTCTTGTCTTGCTGTTGCTGAGCTGTTTAATTTTAAGTCAGCGCAGGCTTTGAACAACAGTAGGTATTCATCAGTACTTATCTACTCTAACTTATGTTTTGTCTTTGTCTGGAAAAGGCAAATGTAAATTGGCTGACAAATCAAATGAATGTTAAGTTAACAGAAACTAACAAGCCTTGAATAAAGAGCTAAGGCGGTAGTAGCTCTCCAAATGGAGCGCACAAGGCTTTGCATTTAGGCACTATACAATTGATCCAATCTACGAGTGTACTTATTCAACTGTTTATAAAAATTGTTCAAGTCGTTGCTACAGAACAACGTAACCTATCTCATTTGACAAGTATATAATAAATGCACGATAAGTTGAGATCGGACAGTCTAGAGCGTTAACTTGAATCATACATAGTTAGTTCCTTGTAATGTAACAGACATTCAAGGTGTTTGCTGTGGAGCTGGACAACCTGTAAAAGAAAACAAATTAAAGTTAGGTACTAATAATATCATTCAATATCTATTCTATGTCAATAAATATTAATATTTCTAAGCGCAAAATTCGAGAACGGCTCGACTTTTTTTGTATGCACACGAAAGTTTTTTATGAAACAATATTTTGGATACAATAAAAAAAACTGGAATGGTGACATGGCCGCGGGCATCAGCCAGAGCTGAATAAAAAGCCCTGGTAGCTTAGTGGTTTGACCTATATGGCCTCTCAAGCAGAGACACGTGGGATCGGATCCCGTGCTCGCACCTCTGAATTTAGGTATCGGAATTTATGTGGAATGTTATTATTTGGAATGTACCACGAGCATTTCGGTGAAGAAAACATCGTGAAAAAACCTGCACACACATGCAGCAATTGATTTGGAAATATAGCCTAAGCCCTCTCATTCTGAGAGCTGACTTGTGCCCAGCAGTAGTCGGACTTGAATGGGCTGGAGATGATATGGATTCGAATATCATTATGAGTTGTAAAATACGATCTACAGGATGATCTGGACATCAATGTGTATATATTTGGAACCTGTTCAATTTAGAAAAAGCTGTGTCATCAGCTCTAAAATTTAATCATCCTATCGATTCATTTAACCTTAGCATTAGGCAGGTCATATATGGCTTCATTTGTAAGTATTGTGTAGATAACGGCACCGCAATCGTGGCAAATCGGCTATGTATGTTACAGGCACCGTTGATGTAAAAAATATTTGATCAGTTGGTGCGGTCTTTTCAAACTTCAGTGGTAAGGTCAATTTTCATGGACATTGAACTGAGTCCATACAAGAAAAGTGGCTCTTGAAATTTGCTTTGATTGTTTGTTGTTCAACTACAGCCCTAATTTTTATGCATCAGTGTAATGGAATCACGATTGAAGTAGTACACAAGTACAAGTACATTTTCGTACCTATTTGGTTTTAATTCGTAAAATAAATAATTGAAGGCTAGTTACTAATATCTAGTGCTAACACTAAGTATATAATATAATGTATCTCAACCGGATAGCGATGCAAATAGACCTATTCCATTGTACACTGAACGAATTCACAAAGGCTGCCTTGCATGTGATATGCTATCAACCATAAAACGTTTGTATGTTTTTTCTTTTGCTTTTTTATATGCACTTACTTTTTTTAATGTGCCTGCGCTATCGCATTAGAATCAAAATTCTGTAATGGTAGTGTTAAGTGTGTTTATAAATAAATAAATAAATGTTACTCCACGTCGATTAAGAACTTCTGGGTTCGCATAAAGGTTAAGTCATTCACTCCTGTTAAAGTGTCAAATACCATGATGCAAAATTTAATTCGAAATTTATTGTGTCTTTTTCGGTGAAGGAGCCTGTGAATTAGTTCAATGGCGTGTGCAAACTGAGAACACTTAATATTCACTGGGTGAATATTAAGTGTTCGACTTAATATTCACTTACACTAAAGGCTCAGTATGCTTAGTGTAAGTTTTCGATCACAAAATACGTCTCGAACGCGTTTGCGTAAAATGTGAAATACTATGAGGACAGTTTGTTGCCGTTTCGATCCGCAAGTGGCGCTGCCAAATTTTCCATGGTAATTGAGACGTTTACGTGAACGAGTTCGAGACGTTTGTTCGTGTGAAAACTTACACTAGAGGCTCAGAAGCTCGGTTTACTAGTGGGTAAGTGGTTAGGGTTATTGTGCGGTAGACAGATAGTGAACAGTGTGACTTACTACAAACACTGCAAGCTATCTCGTCGCTGTTGTCTCCACACCCGTCTCGGCCCGAACAAGCCACAGCGGTACTCCGACAGCGGCCGTTGCCGCATCGTAGCGGGCAGAAGTCCGCGGCCCGCCATCTGCGCAAACACGGGGGTCAAACATAGCTCAAGGGTCATACTGTTATAGGTCACACGTGCGTATTGTTACAAGTGTTGAGTGGCAAATATCAGTGTTGCCGCAATGTGTTTTTTATTTGATAAGATTTCGAAGTAAAAGTTTGCCAGCTTAATAAATCGGCTTCACCGAGGACTCTACCCTACCCTGACTCTACATTAATAAAACGCAGAGTTAAACAAACGTTACATGTTACATTAATTATCTGACACTAATTTAATAGCTTTTTGTAATAGTAGGATTGTAAACTGTCGGATAAGTTAGGTAAGTTCATAATGTCTCAAGATTAATTACGAAATAACAGCTACTTTAATTTAACTTTCATCATGCCTTCAACACTTAATTATTTCCGTCATAAAAGTATCAACCTACCTCGATTGTTCGTTACAGAGGTGCGGAGGCTCGTCAGAAGCATCCTTGCAAGATACTATTGCGTTACAGAACTCGTACTCTGGCAGGCACTCTCCAGAGCCGCAACGGAACGTGTGCCGGGGGCACCTGGAATTTGAAAGATAGCACTTAATTTTACAGTTAGCTAAATTATTTTATATCATTTTCAAAAGCCTTGCTCCAGTAGTAACCGTACCACTATGCAATGGCAGAGAGAGAGAGAGAGAGAGAGAGAGACACTGAGTTACATCAATTTCTTCTTTCTCCTAGTAGCCTTGCAATTTCTCTCGTCTTTTCAAGCACGGAAATGTGGCGTGCCATAGTAACGAGCTACATGGACCCCATGCTTCCGCACTGCAACTCTAGCATGAGACAACAGATAGCGCTCACTCTTGGTTATCAGAGACATTAAAGAGCAGCTGTTCCTTACCCCTTTCTCCTGGTAGCCCTGCAGTTCCTCTCGTCTTCTCCACCAGGGCATTGCGGCGTGCCGTCGCAGCGCGCCGCGCGCGACACGCACCGCGACCCCACGCCGCCGCACCGGAACGCGTGCATGGGACAGCGCTCGCCCGTGCCATCTGATACATCAGGGTCACATTACATGTCAGACTGACACACGATACATATTGCGAGCAGTCAGCTGAGAGCGAGATGGCAGTTTGCTGAGATACATTATGCCAATTTTCATATGGGTCCGTTCGTTCTTTGCCACATTGAACATACTAGAATATACAGGATGTAACATACACCCCGTATGATAATTCACGGGGGTATTTAAACATAGCTATAGAAGCTAAAAAAAAAAGATCGCTTGCAGTCAAAATGAGACGTAGGTGATAATATGCATGTGCGTGACTGATTTGGAAAACGCACTTGCCCATAGTAATATAGTCTTGGAAAAAATATTCTCGAGTTTTATAGAGTGACGATAGGTGTTGTTTTTAAGTATACCTCAGAACACACTTTAATCCACCTCAACCCACTAAAACCCAACCCTGTTTATAAATATTTTTGTCAAATATTTTATAAATAAATAATAATTGAGCCTTAATTATGTATATGTTGAACTAACAGGGTGATAGGTTCAGATTGACAGATTTGACTAACTAATAAGATGACTGGATCCGGGAACGGTAAAAGCTATCGCCGTTGATTGGCATTATCAATGTCTTATGACGTGAATTACCATCAGCCAGTTCGCAACTTGTTTCTTAGAAGAACGGGTTTGTTTAAATTAGTGTATAACGAGGATCGAGGGTAATATAGTCGTGATGTCGTTGGAATAACGTTAAACGACGCGTATTACGAAGCACAGAGGCACGCGCGCGACCATATCTAGTCTACGATTAGGCAGTCGTGCAAAAACAGATAGAGGAGGTACGCCCAGTTTACACTATACATACATATATTCGTTGAAATGTTATTGAGAGCTAACGAAATGCACTACTACTATAGTGAGTCAGCAACAGAGATACAGTGACTGATCATCTAATTCTGATAGCAAAGTAATGCTAGCACTCTAGCATTACATTGTAACACGATTAAAATCAATCTTATTACTACCCGAAAGGTATAGACTGTGAGCCAAAGAATTAGAGAGTGGAAATAGAAAGAAGACGTGCAAAAAAGATAGTGTGCAATAATTACCTTTACCAGTACCTTGACACGTTTCGTCGGAGCCATCAGGACAGTCCTTTCGGCCGTCGCAGACGAAATACCAACTTATACACGCCCCAGTCGATCGACACTGAAAAAGGTTGCTCTTTAGTAAGCTTCAAAAAAAAAGTTTTGCACTTCTTCTGATACATTACAAAATTAATTAATTTACCTGGAATGTTCCCGGTAAACATCCTCTATTCCTTGCGGAGCAGGCCGAAGTGGAATTAGTACGATAGGCACAATCGCACCTCTTGTTGACGCAGCGAGTGTACGGATCAACAAGATGACACTGCGAGTCCGTCAGACAAGGCATGCCGAGGGAAGCGGGTCCGATATCAGCAACGGAATCTGCTCGGATACGGTGTTTATCTGGAGAACGCAAACATAACGTTGGATAATTGTATAACTGGCCATTTATACCAGCGAGTACGTAGCACTTACAAATAGCAACTAACCTTTTAAAGATGATTTCTTTTGATGTCCCGTTTTGTACGGCTTTTGCTGATCCTTTGACGTTCCACTCTTTTTGTTGTTTTTCTTTTCAACTGACGGCTGCGTTACTACTCTGTAGATGGGCTGATCATTCGCATGAAGATTGGCCGTTAATTCACCTACTCCAATAGTGTCATTGGGATCGCCTTCTTTGCGATTTGAAACTGGTAACTTTTTTGAAGGTTCAGGAACTTTCATAACAGCCTGCATTAAGGGGCTGTCTTCTTGAGTACTAAGCATTTCATTTTTATTAGTGAACATTGGCAAGTTACTGGGCTTGGCATCTTCTGCTGTGTCGATAATGGTATTGGATGCTCCGGTGTTATCTGCAGAATTAGAACTAACAAACACCGGTGAAGTTGGAGATTTATTGCTAAAGGTGGTGTCTATTATGGTTCCATTCATATCGACTATTAATGGTTCTTGTTCGGCTACGACTGCTTCCGTGACGTAGGTCGGCGTTTTTTGTGCAACACATTTATCACCGGTTAATCGGTAAAATGCGTTGCAAGAGCATCTTCCGAAGAGATTTGGTATAACGAATTCACAATGACTTTCTCTGTCCCATAATCGACAGTGTTCGTTGCTGTAGCAGACGTGACCAGGTGGAGCAGCTGGAACCATAAAAAACACAATGTCATGTAAAACAAATTAATACTCTCAGATACAAGAACATAAACTTAACGTACGAAGACAATCTTGTCTTTATTTACAGTAAACGTATGGAACGTGCTAGTGTTAATGATTGGTTGCAGATGGCAATTTCCCCAACGCTGGCTATACGCGACGGTCTGCTAACGTTCTATTAGTCGATGTACAGTTGTAAACAGCTGTTTGTGTGTCTACATTACGTTCTGTATTACCTATTTATAATTGAGCATTGAAATGTTAGCAATTCTTGTTGGAGTTTTGCTGAACTTTTTCACAAATGTCAATTAAGTTAATTCTTTACGTCTGGTTTGTAGGTGTGTAAATAAGCAGAATTATATAACCGGCAGTGTTCAGAACGCAAACCGATTAACCATGCAAATATTCTAATCGTATAACGACGCCAATTTGATTAAGTGTAGTGAATGTAAATTCACAAATGGTAATATGATCGCCCATTATATGGTAATTAGGAGCAGTATGGCACGCACCGCTGTACTTGGTACTGTTTTTTATGGTCGCGACCTGCCTCCGGTCGTGTTCACGACCTAGATAGCCATCAGCAGCGGAGCCATCGACGGTGGTTATTCAAATATCAAAAGTCTGACTAGATAATCGCTGGATATTCTTTTATGTAGGACTCGCCTACTTAGGTATGCCGTTTGAATCGAACAATCAGAAGACATTGTTAGAGTTATTAAGTTTGTGGACCAGGTATGCGTTCATTTGAAATTATTTGTGCTCTATGTCTTTGTATAACAAATTTAAGTACCTGATGACTACATTTGAAGACGAAATTAATTAAAAACAACATCGTTAAAGTTAAAGTCATTGACAAATCGGCATAACAATGATCTGTTGCAACATTTTATAATTGTGACCAGCGACTTTCGTTATACCGGCATTCGTTAATGCTATTATCTATCTCCCAAGTTAGTAAACATGGTTATTTAAGGGTCCGACCACACCGCCGCTTAAAAAACGGTGACGTCACGGAATCGCAACAAAATGTATGAAGAAACGGTGAGAAAACGTGACGCATACGACACGTCACTGCGTATACGCGGCGGTTTGGTCGCACCCTAGAGCATTTTAGACGCAGCTATGCTATAAGTGGTATAATTCACACAATAAGATCATAATAGTGGCGTTATTGGCGGTAATAAGAGAGGTTCACATGAAGTCGCCGGTGAGTCGAATGAACAATTACCTCGTGTTCTCACAGACAAGCTCCGCACACGGAAATGATGCACTATTAAGAGCACTTCCACTCACTTTATTGGGAAGTATGGCGGATTGCGCACCAAATAAAAGTTTTCTTTTAACATAATAATATCTTAAACTTTGCATATGCCGTTGGAAAAAGACAATGAGTTCGAATTCATCAAAAATACACCAATCGCTAGGGTCTAACTAATTTCATTAAAGTATTCAAATAAGTACTTTTATTAAAGTCCACTGTGTGACTTTGCTTCATGCGACGTTGTATTAGCGTCACCAACTCTTCTATTCTTAGCTGCTGGACAAGATCTCGACACGCCTAGGTACCAACCATGTAATTTAATAATTATCTATGAAAATATCACAATATCACTAATATTACCATCTTCTGGTACTTATATAAAAAAAGAATCTACAAAAAATTACCGAATAATCTAAATTTTAGATATCAGCTGACAAAATGATTTTAAATAGACCTGTATTCTCTACTGCATGCGACGAGCATGTATGAAGAGATTGATGAACGTGAATGAAGCGAGAGAGGTATGCCAGGATCGTAGCAAGTGGAACAAAGTAGTCTCTGCCTACCCCTTTGGGAAAGAGGCGTGACGGTATATATGAATGTATGTATGTATTATTCTCTACTATACTCTTATTACAAATTCAACAACAATTATGTTACTATATAAGTACTATTTTATTGAATCAGGCGTTACTTTGCGGAGGTCCATTTCAATGAACACAAAATATTTACCTTGCTACTCCGCTACTTACGTGCAAGATAACCAAGCTTGTGCGAAATATGTACGTTTTGCATGCAAGCCCTCCCACCACTACTACCACACAAAACGCACACAAATCCCACAAACTTAATTAATCCTAACACCACACAAACACTGACGCGCGTTTCGATCCCTCTACGGGATCATTCTCAAAGTTAGAGCACAACCGATGCACATGCGAACCAACGTCGTACTAATTTGTAAAACTATAAATAAACTAAATGTACCCACATTCGTATATTATCAAACTACCCTCTTATTTATAATTTTAATTAGCCATCAACAACTACCTTCATAAATTTTTTCCGACTACAACAAAACAAAGAGGGTTATGTATTTAACAAAACAATTTTACTATTCATCAAAATGGACACGCAACAAAGGTGACGACACCAAGTTCACCTGTTCGTTAATTATTGAAGCACTATTGTTGTACCTAATTATTTCCAACTGCTCTAAAACATCCAACCGTAAACCCTTTTCACAAAAATGCAAAACATCAAATGCTGCTGAATCTGACAATGAATGATTTGATTCTAATAAGTGTTTTGCAAAATTTGATCTATCTGGATGATTAAGCCTAAACGAGGCAACATGTTCCTTAAATCTTGTACTAAAACTACGACCCGTTTGCCCCACATACACACTATTGCAATCATTACATGTTAGCTTATAGACCCCAGATCTACTTCCTTTATCTACCCTCTCTTTGTTATTGCATAGCCTCGCACGCAAAGAATTATTTGTCTTAAAGGCAACATTAATGTTTTTTGACTTCATAACACTATAGATCTTATCTGACAAATAACCTACATAAGTAATACTAGATCTGTAATTGTCAGTAATCTGCGTAGGTTCTGCGGCGTAAAGCAAGCTATCCGCGTTTTTTTACGCCGCAGAACCTACGCAGATTACTGACAATTACAGATCTAGTATTACTTATGTAGGTTATTTGTCAGATAAGATCTATAGTGTTATGAAGTCAAAAAACATTAATGTTGCCTTTAAGACAAATAATTCTTTGCGTGCGAGGCTATGCAATAACAAAGAGAGGGTAGATAAAGGAAGTAGATCTGGGGTCTATAAGCTAACATGTAATGATTGCAATAGTGTGTATGTGGGGCAAACGGGTCGTAGTTTTAGTACAAGATTTAAGGAACATGTTGCCTCGTTTAGGCTTAATCATCCAGATAGATCAAATTTTGCAAAACACTTATTAGAATCAAATCATTCATTGTCAGATTCAGCAACATTTGATGTTTTGCATTTTTGTGAAAAGGGTTTACGGTTGGATGTTTTAGAGCAGTTGGAAATAATTAGGTACAACAATAGTGCTTCAATAATTAACGAACAGGTGAACTTGGTGTCGTCACCTTTGTTGCGTGTCCATTTTGATGAATAGTAAAATTGTTTTGTTAAATACATAACCCTCTTTGTTTTGTTGTAGTCGGAAAAAATTTATGAAGGTAGTTGTTGATGGCTAATTAAAATTATAAATAAGAGGGTAGTTTGATAATATACGAATGTGGGTACATTTAGTTTATTTATAGTTTTACAAATTAGTACGACGTTGGTTCGCATGTGCATCGGTTGTGCTCTAACTTTGAGAATGATCCCGTAGAGGGATCGAAACGCGCGTCAGTGTTTGTGTGGTGTTAGGATTAATTAAGTTTGTGGGATTTGTGTGCGTTTTGTGTGGTAGTAGTGGTGGGAGGGCTTGCATGCAAAACGTACATATTTCGCACAAGCTTGGTTATCTTGCACGTAAGTAGCGGAGTAGCAAGGTAAATATTTTGTGTTCATTTATATAAGTACTTTCGAGATTATTTTCAGAGATTAAAAAAATCGGCCCACAGATCTCAGTGACCCTCGGTGTTTCCCCATAGCGACACCGACACACATCTACCCGATTTATAGAATTACACGGCGGCTTAACGGCGTTCGTTGCAGTCCAGTAAGTCTCCGTGACTTGGTCAATTCGGCATGAGATCGGCTCGAGCTCGGCTCGCGCGAATGAAACAGAAAGTTATAGTGTGTGTGGCGGAAGACAAATTGTTAGGGTAATGCCTTCGACATTGTTACGCTTGCCGAGCCGAATAAGCGGGTAAGATTACTGCCATAGACTTCTTAGTCACAGCCAAAATCAGCTCACATTTACTTGTCGTATAGGTATAAATATAGGAACTAACTGCTATTGTTATTTGGATTCTTTTTGGTTCTACGGGTTGAATACTCTTATTATTTTGTCGGCTCAGAATGTTCTGAAGTGTAGCGCTTTCAGTATTAGTCAATAGTTTCTGAACAAATAAATTTAAATAGAAACTAAAAGGCTTCTGGTTTTATCTCTTCTGTGAAGCGTTAAAGATAAGTTCTTAATTAGCCTGCGTATACACCGCCGGAATGTCCAGCAAATTATACCACAGCGGCTTTGCCTTGTTAATCTGTATAAGATACATTAACAGAGTAAACATGTGCTATCCAAAACGGGCAATAAAACTTATGAAAGAGGGCCTAGACAAGATGCCTATTAGTATAAACGCATGCCGTGAGCGTAATTATATACATATATCCTTCTCTTAAGCGCTAAGCCTTACACGCAAGCCTTGAGCGAAAATCTTACTTGAAAGCCTAACGGCTCGGCTTGGTCACGACTACGCGCGACCGGTGGCGGGCGAGACGAACGTTTTCTCTGTTCATTGCGTGTACTGCCAATTAATCACTGTGCTGCGTGCTTTACGGCTGCGCAATAGAGACAGTAGTGCCCGACCCGTTAAGCGAAAGCCGTACGCACAGGCCTCACGCATAAGCTTACTGCGCAAACCTTAGGCGCACACCATAAGCGTATTAAGCAAGCCTTACAGCTCGGCTAGCGCTTATTCCGTTCAGTGTTGTCAATTTAGCAAAACCGCGACTGTCGCTAAGGTCCTAACGACAATATTAGTTTGTTATATTCGATAGTTTATCAATCATGGCCACATCTAACAACTTGGATCATTTCGAGTTGGCGAAACTGGTCTATTCCGTAGTCGAGACGCACCTCAAACAAACATTACCTGACATCACACACACGCAATGAACAGAGAAAACGATCGCGCGTAGTCGTGCCTGGCCCGTTACAGTAAAAGAGGACTAAAAATTATCTCGTGTCATCGGCTTTGTCGGTTGTAGGCATCTTGTCTACAGATACTGGATAGCAAATACTTCGAAAAAAAGAGGAAGTTCTCAATTATACTATTTTCAATATGTCCGTCGATTTCTTCGCCGGCTGTGAATCGATTTCGAAGAATGGATCATTTTTTATTTGATAGAACGTGTCTACAATATACTAACTGAATTTTCGAAAGTCTCATAAGTCCCACTGCTGGCATGAATCGAAAGGACTTGAGATATAGTTCCCACGCAGAAAAAAATGAATTTCTGACAAGTTTCTTGCGGCGCATTCTTCTTGGCAATGATAGTCTATCCGAATGCGTTGGTAGTTTCAAAAAAAGACATGTAAAAGAGCCCTTGGCGGCCTATTTGTAAAATAAAGTTTTGAATCTTTGAATCTTTGCAGGCCCAATGCGTATAGGGAAGATATGGGATTCTTTAAAGTATATATGAATCTAATAAATATCTGAACCATATAAGTGCACTTACGGGAGAGGCATGTGTGTTTTCTGAACTGGAGATGTCCATCTGTGCAGCGGCAGACGCCTTCCAAGCACGCGCTGTAGGCAACCTTGAGGGTACACTGCTCCGACACCACGCATTCTGAACCCAACAACGTAGCTGGAAAAGAAAAAACATTAATTAGTAGGTAAATTTTATAAAACCGGCAAATTCGTGTCGGGTCACTCTTCTGTAAGAGTTATATGAATCGACTGTTAGTAACTTGTGAAGTTAAGAGTGAGTTGTGAGTGTTGTGAATAGGCATGGCGAAACTATACAGTCATAATGTTTTTTTTTGCCACTTTGACTACCTACGGTTGCTAATCGAAGACCTACGGAATTTAAAAAAAAAGGTGTCATACACAATATAAATTATCGGAACTCATCTTTGGACGAGGGTAAACCATTTTTTTTTCGCCAGGTGTTGGATTAGTGTAATTAAAAGCAAGATCAGTTAGATTTAGACTTTATCAAATATATAGGTTTAGGCTTTGCACAAATATAAATAAAAGTCACATCAACCTAAGCATCAATAATGTATGTAAGTAGGTACTAATAAGATGAAAACCGGTCTCATTACTCTACATTAAATGGCAGTAAAAGTAATGTAAGTTATCCGGAAATGTCAACAAAGCGTATCCTCTAATAAATCATTTCCTTAACGATACCTACTTAATGGGACGGCATTAAAACATCTTACTTTGGTAGAGTTTGCAATAAAAGATTCCGTAACTAAGGCAACGTTTTCGTACACTTCAATCGTCCTTAAAATGTACGCTTTCAATGTATGTAATATTTTTTTTAAGCCAGAGGCAAACGAGTAATTGGGTCATCTGGTGGCAAAGGACACCACCCCCCATGAACACACATCACACTAGAGGATTGGAGATGCAATGCCAACCTACAGGATCAAGATAGAATACATCATAAGCCAGCAACTGTACTTATTGTCGGTATACAGCAGCATAGAAGCTTGTAGCAGCAGGATTAACAAGTAGAATTGGAATAAAGCCAGTGGTAAAAACTAGGTATTTTAGTTTAATTATCTAAAAAAAAGTCCGGTCATTGTGCATGTATTTCACAATAAAGGCGTGTCTAAAACTTATTTGCATTCAATGGATGGAATAGTAAATCTGAACACACATTCGAAACTGTTTATTGCATATTGATTTACTTCTAATCGATTTCTAGCAATACCTATACCAAACATTTTAGAAATTAAACACGAGGTTTTAGAAAATTCGCCAAACGTGCTGTTATTAATGGCGCTATCATAAAACGACACGAAAAAAGCGTAAAAACCACGGAAGCTTGCGAAAAATACTTCAAATATTTTACGACTTTCGAGCATTTAACTTACCGTTGATAACATATAGGTATGTATCCATTCATAAGGAAATTGGCGGGCAGGTGATAGATGTTTAAAAAATGTAAATTATGCATGCAATTTACATGGTTGAATGATCACCGATAATTTTAAACGAAATCCAAGTTCCGCGAGCCTTAAATACTTAATGAATCATTTACCAATCGACACCTGATTATTTCTGGTTTAATTTATGACGATAATAATTACTGTTTTGCATACATTCATTAGAAATCCACGCACATTTTTAATGCTTTCACTTCGATTCTTTGTTGCATGCAAAATATGCAAATGAAACAATAAATCATAACAGCAAATTATAAAAGGATCATACCTATAATACAACAATCAATCATTCAAGATATGGTAAAAGCAAGTTGTAAATTATTAAAGGAAAACTGCCATTTTGTACATGAATCAAAATGCATAGTACTTCCTTTAGCCTTCTAAGACCTGAGGTCCTTCATATAGTACCAATAAACCTTGTTATTCCGACTCTCCTTCAACAGATGTGAACAGATAGTTACTATCTTAAGGATGGAGTAGATATAAAGAGCACTACTGGTCGCAATATATCTAATACGATACTTATTTACGCATTCATACTTTCTGCTATTTTAGAAGCTTATTTTCTGCTACATTTAATCAGGTGATCTGGAGCACCGGGGCCAATTAACTTACAAATCTTACGGTCATAAAAAAGAAGCAATTAAGCACTTAGGCAAATCATCGTAAAAAATTGTGAGCGTTAAAGTTTGCAGACTTTAATAAACTTATTCCCCCTTATTCATAAACGCACTATAGGCCTCTGCTAAGTTAGTAATCGTTTGTCCTTATCTGTGAAAGGTAAATGTCAAAGTGACAGATAAGGACAAACGATTACTAAGTTAACAGAGGCCTATAGTGCGTTTATGAATAAGGGGGTTAATCTTTATCAAGATGTAGGCCTGACACAATAATTTCAAAATGACGAACACAATAGCGCACTTGCGTTATTGGATTTGGCACACCAAAGACAGCCGTGAAAAGTGGGTATGATGTGCGTGACTTTCCGTTTGATTTTTTGAGATTATCGTGAGACAAAGTCAAGGTCGATTCGATTCAGCGCAGATACCTACTTGAGAGGGTATGGCCAGTATTTGGGACAGTAGGTACAGTACATAAGTGAGTGAGTGAAGATGGTGCGCTTCGATCAGATCGGAAATAAATCGAGAAAAAAAATCAGCAAATAAAAAACCTGTACTTTAAAGGCATTAAGTACCTCGTCTTCAATATTTAGATTCGTAACTTTCATATTTCCATATTTATTCATATTAAAAATAAATTTTATTCACACTTTTTTAGCTAGAGATTTTTTACAGGTACTATGAGTATTAATATTACTATTTTTGGTACATTTTATCGAAACTTATCTGTAAAGTATATCTGTGTACCACAAGATAAATTTCATTATCGCCAGTGGCCTTGGACAATGACTTTTCGTAATATTTATCATTATAGTGAGGCACAAATAAAAGGTGTGACTTGGAGGCGCGACAATTAAATCATAATCAAAATTACAATTGTTTGTCGTGTAGCAATCAATATGTCACTTCGTATCATGTCTATATTTTCTGCTGTAAAAACAACAGAAATTATGTTCCAAGTGAGTATACTTTTATGGTGTTTGCCGGGTATTTGCGACGCAAAAGGAGGGACCAAGCCTTATATAGGCGTGTATAGGACGAGCGCTCTATCTTCATAACGGTTCTGTCATACGAGCCCTAAATCACCTTCTACGAATATTATGGGTGAAGAGAAATACACACGCGTTTGCTTTTCCTCTGCGCTAGTTAAAATGTGTAGGCTCAACTCAAACAACTTAGTTACGGACGCTATTCAACACGTTACAAGCATGCGTTACAGTTTATTTTGACACATAAATGCGTGCAATCGGTTACGAATAAACGCAGAACTAAAAGTCATTAAAATCCGTTCCACCGCGCTCCGTTAATTCGTTGCATGCAAAAACTGTGATCGCTTATCCTAAGTTACGGTCTTATAATCAATGTAAGGTGGTGATTGTTACAAACGAGGTGAAGAATGAATATTCGGGTAATCCATCATTAGTGGTTACCGTGGCGTGGCTGTTGAAAATCCAGTCGTCACTTGTTACCTGCTCTGTGTGAGTCTGTGTGTATGTAGGTTAATGGATGCACACAATATTGTGTGCGAGTTCAAAGGCGGATGGGAAATAGTTAATAGAAAAGTTTTATGATGTTGTTATGCCATCAAATATGTCTTATTTGCATTGTTTATTGTGGTTGTTCTTTGTTATCTTATAAAAAGCGTGGAAGCTACTGCTGGATTAATTGATTTGTAGAAAAGAGTCAATTGTACCGCTTCAAGCATGACCGAAATAGAATTATCTTGTGTCTCGGTGAAAATAAAGAATGCACCTTTTAACTTTACTTAAGAAACAACTCATCTCAACAGCGATTTCTCGGCCACAGATAAGCCTCGTAACTCATAAAAAAACTTGTAATATAAAAAGAGCAATTACAATAAAGAAGAAAACTGCAAGGGTAACTGTACCGCGAACACACACATTAAGCGCGAAACGTGAAGTCGGGAAACAGGCTCGTTGAGATAGAAACTACGGTTTGTTTGGTTATTTGCCCCTCAAAGTAGCGCCGCTGAACCGTATCAATCGCCTTATGCCGTGTTTACACGAGCTTGGTAATTATTATAGTGTTTTCTTAGGCACTATCTTCAAAGTGAATAGCGACACCATGTTGTTTAAAAATGGTGTAAGCAACAAAACTCTTCATTACACGTGCAGTCTCTAAGAACCCCTAAGAAGAGTCTCCCCCTTATTTATAAAAAGTTACAGTCCAAGTTATAGCTAAATTTTATCTTATAGACATACGAATAAAATATTTTACTAAGGAGGTTATTAATGCCTGTTACAGAGGTCAAGTGAGAGACAATAGTAGTTATTTTAATTGGACAAGACGCTAGTCGTTTATTAAATAGGCTTCTATTCTTTTGCATCTGCAGCTATGTAAAAACTAAGAACTAACACGGCGTGTGGAAGGTAAGTTGTAAGTGACAAATATCTAAGTAACCTTCCTGGTTAGTCACTAAGCTCGTGTAACTCCGACATTGCTTAAAGTGTGATATTTAAATGGAAGTAATTTATGTTTTTAAGTACTGGTAAGGTGAGATGCAACAGTTAACATTTAAAACGGAAATGTAGAGCGCTAACTTTTAACAAGACTTAATGTCAAAGATAAGCTCGTCCGCTTCCAGACGGAGTCTGTTCTCGTCTTCAGATACCACAGGAAATAATCTGAGTTAGAAATCGAAATCACACGCTTTGTCTCGCCCGCCAATTATATTTGTCAGGTCAGACAAGTTTCTAAATTGGTGCAGAGAATTATTGTCTTGTCATTGTTTTCGATTCCAATTATGTTTTCATATTAAATTGTGCGAATATTTATTTGTGCCCGGAGCAAATTCGCTGGCAATGGAGAGTTCTAGTTAGTTTTTGACCCAAAAATGTCTCGAACGCGTTTGCGTTTAAACGTCTCTATTACTGCGGAAAAACTGGCAGCGCCATCGGCGGCGCGCAACGGTAATAAACTAATCTAAGTATTTAGGTTTTTTAGAGAACCTTGAAGTGAAGTTCGCTGCGCACTGGGCCCGCGTGGGAACTATAGCCCAAGCCCTCTCATTCTGAGAGGCCTGTGCCCAGCAGTGGGACGTATATGGGCTGGAAATGACATGATGACTAGACAATCTCGATACTTCAATGCAAACTCATTCGAGACGTTTATTGCGTCAAGAAACTTACACTAATCGAATCGCTCACAGCCTCTTGTCAAAATTTTGAGAAAACAGGCCGTAAATACGTTAGCGTATACGTGTCGATTACTTTGGAAAAAATAGCACCACCACTAGCGGCACGTAGCAACAAGCTAATCTCGATCTCGTAACAGTTGAAGTTTCAAGACGTCTTCGAGACGTTTGATGCGACAAACAACTTACACTAAGCACTCGGAACAAATGCGACGGCAATTTACAGCAAGAAGACCGGACGATGCGCCGGGTGCGGCGTAAACCCGGCGGGCTTTAACCGTCAACAAGTTTATTTAAATTGGTTCCACAAATAAACGTGGTGGACACATTGCAATAACACGCCGTGCTTTAGGGCCGGAATAAGAATTTATTGGCGTCGTGCTTCGTTGAACCGCGTCAGCCAGATACATGGTTTAATTAAAGGATATCGCAAAACGCAGGAGGGTATTTACTTCAGATTGAACTCAGACATTTATTCCTTGATGCCGTAGTTAAATGCACGCTAAAACACCATTAAGCATAAACGTGGGATTAACTTCTCGCTATAAAACGCGAACGGCTTCAACAGAACGAAACTAAGTTAATTTACTTCAGTAATTACTAATTCATGTATCTAACTATACTACTAACTATAGAAATTGAGCTGCACATGCCTCTAATTTTGCTTGTGACTAATTCGGAATGAGTATTTAAAGTACTGTTATTTTAGAAGTATAATTGCAGCATTCATCTGTCACGGCAGATGGTGAAATGGTAAGGTATCAAACGGTATCGCACTGTTCCTGCGCGCGCGCCGGTGCCTCGCTCACGCGCGGCACACTGACCAGGGAACTTCGACCGTTGCCGTCACTCCATGTCTAGACACTTAGCCCATATTCAATGATATCTCCTTTGTTATTGTTGAATGGGTGGGTCCGAATCAATTACACTCGGTGCTTTTTGATACTCGCTGACAGGTATAATTGTGCGCCTGTTATTTAGAGAAAGTGTGCGAATCTCATCTATTAAATATCTAACTATCACGGATATCCTATTCCAAATTTGATAGAGCGTAAAGCTGTCATATGTTAGTTGTAGAGAGCGTACATAGAATCAATAATCTTTATATAGTCGAATAAACTGGCTTTGTGTAAAAATTATTGCAAACATTAGCCTGAAATTATGATGGTACCTATTTTGTAATTGACTGGCTGTATCCTTCCTGTTATTAGTTAGTGTATTTAATGCTGGTTTGGGAGTAAAGAAAAAACATAGAATGTACCAGTTGCTTCTCTTCCCGCGCAGATGGTAAAAGCGCATCGAGGGAATGGCCGAAAATCTTAGGAATGTTATAGGCGATGCGGCTAGCAACCCATCACTATTTTTTGATTCCCCTTTCCACCTACACGCCCACAATCATGCTAAACGTGGCCTTTTGATCTTGTTACCTTAGGTTCTGTGTTACGTGATTTATGTATATGTATGTATGTGAATGTATAAGTCATGAATGATCAAAGGTAAATCGATCACTACATTAATCAGATATTAAAATAACTGCTATTTTATACACTCAGGTGATTTGTTGACATATCGACTCCATCTAGATAGCCGAGAGATCGATTGGGCAAACATTATAAGTAATGCACGGTTTGATAGCTAGGTCTATCTACCTATATCATGGTGTACATTAGGTACATATTTGAAAAGGGGTCTCTTTATTAAAAAAGTACGTTACGTTGTGGATTTAAGAGACAGCGTGGAATTTAGCGTGGAAAAGTTTACAAACCAATTTGAACCTTAAAATTTAACGTTTGATGTGATGACATTCAAGAATACGGTGAATACTAGGTACTCACGTCCACTTGAAGATTTATTAAAAGTATATTCTTTATTGGTAATATAGCTTGCCCATAAAGAGTAGAAATTAAAAAGTGGCAATATAGTAGTGTCGTCCCGTTTTCTTATACTTATAGATTAGAAAGGGACTACACTACAGTATTGCCACTTTTTAATTTTTCTACTCTTTTTGGGCAAGCTGTACCTAGTAGTATCTGGTATTAATGTACATAAATGTTTAAGCTAATCATAGCGTACCTGCAATACACAAAAAATTGTTAGAATTTGGCACTTGGTAGTTTTCAGCAAACGTTATCTATATTTTGGTGAATTATGAATTTCGATCTAGGGCCCAAAGTAAATCAAAAATAACATACATTAGTGATAAAAATCTACAGATTGTTAAAATACTGCTACTCGAATTAAAATTTCCACTAGTTGACAAGAACAATGAGCTTGACAAGAACAGTTTTCTTCTTCTGTATTCGTATTTCAAATTCCGCTCAATTTTTCACCACTTTCGAGTGATGCGCCAAATCGATACATTATCCGACCAAAGTCTAGGAATTCCGAGTGGCAAACCCCAAGTACACGTACCGTATGGCTCAATAGAAACGATATAAGTAATACTAGGTATAATACTAATAAAATATGTAAGTAATACTAATAATAGTTGCATTTGCCGTTGGTCGGACCGGGCGCGTAGCGGGTCCGGCGATCCTCGTTTGAAATGCAGCCCGACTGGACCCGCAGGTTGAGAAGTGTGTTACACACCACATCCGCTAATGGTTCCTGCCCACAAGTTTACGCTTAAGGGCTTATAGGTACGTCATCGAACTACTCAAATTATACATAGAGCAGATAAGCCGTGCGATAATAACGTGTTGGTCTAGTTAATACAAGTGCCCTTGGTTTTGCCATAAATCCTGTTTAACAATGTCGGCAAGTTTACTAAAAAAGTACCTGACCTATATTTTGAAGAAATTAAATACTTTTTGTATGCCTTTAAAATCTTAAAAGAAGAAGAGAAGAATTGTATGTATTGTATATATGTATGTATAGTACATAAAACACATGAAAAAGATGAATACAGAACAATACAAATGCACAAAGGCGAACTTATACCTAAAGGGGATTTCTTCCAGTTAACCTTTAATTTATGAGATTATAGAGATTGTATTTAGTTTGGCATCGTAGGGTCGATAAGACTCTAATGGGAACCACGGAATAAATAAACTCTTTAGTTGTTTTTTATACCTTAAATATATTTTAAACATTACTTGTCTAGAATTTGGCTATCGCTATCAAGCGCAAACAACACCCCCCCCCCCCCCCCCCCCTCCCCCCTTAGGGATCCCTTCTTAGGGATAAGTTCGCCTTTGTACTATTTTCTGTGTACTTCTGTATTTTTAAATTTTTATGTGCAATAAAGAGTCTACATACATACATACATACATACAACACAATTTACCTATCTCTGTATCTCTGTATCAAAAATATCAAAATCCATCAAAGCGGTTTCACGATTAAGGCGTAAAACTTCTCAGTGTTACTTTCGCATTTATTATATTAGTTCCAAATCCAATAATTTTATTCATCTTGCTAATATCGATCCAAATTCAATGCTATTCAAGAACACAATTCGGTAAAAGCACCGTTGTAATCCCACAGCTTGCCAGATTTGGACACTTACGGAAAGTATTGGGCAAAGAAAGTAAACCGAGCGTGGGATAATGGGACGATCAAAATAAAGGCCTGCGATAGTGAGGCGATAATATCTCGTCGCATGCGCAAGACGTGCTGCCCTGTGGATGTTCCTACCGAGCTGGATAAAGATGTTACAAATAGCAAAATTTTGAATTCTAGAGCAGAAATTAAAATGAATATCAAAGATTGTGATGCTTCGGCTCATACCAATGGTGCAATACTTTAGATAAATTTGGCGAACGAGATTTTGGTCATTTGATGAAGTCCGTTCTGTCTTGCTATAGTTGAGTTATAGTTATAAATAAGTACATATATAACTATAATATAGTCTATAGGCAAAAACAAAAACGACGACGTAAGAAAAGAGATTAAAACGTAACAACAGATCAATAATAAAAGTCTACTACCTATACAGAAATTAAATGAGCTTATAAGTAAATAATTTTAAAACTCTAGCAAAGTATAATTTACTTAGTACAAAGCGAAAGCACGCTGAAAATATGTACCTATTAATCTTTCTTGCAAATACAGTTATGAAACTCATTATAAATGATTAGAACCAAAATAAGGACTCAATAAGAACAAAAGTGAGATCGTGAAATTATTAAGTAAATACATCTAAAAAACCACAGTGAAAGCAAAACGAATACCCATGCAAAGTTCGTCTCTATTGTGTCGACATTCATCCAAATATCTAATGGACTATTGAATAGACCAGCACAATGAAATCAAGAGATGGCACGGTCGTTGTCGGAAGCGGCATACCTTTTGATTAATGCCTCGAACTTGGTTGCGTTGCTAAATTGCAGAACGACATTGAAAAGCGAAATTCGATTTTGGATAAAGGAAAGTTATTTTTGATGGTTGGCGATGAAAACTGGGCATAGTTATGCAAACTGAACGTTTAAGTGAAAGTAATCTGTCGCACCGCAGTCTGTACCGCACAGGATCATTAGGTAAAGGCCTCTTTACCCGTAATGCTTAAAAGTGAAAAGATCTATAACGTAAGTAAGAAGTGTTTTTTGTGAAAAGGGAAAAATGATCGATCATGGAGACAATTTATACGAACGTAAGAGAAATTTACAAACAGTTAGAAGTCATTAAAATTGTGGTGGATAAGTCTTTGAATTTGCTTAGGTCGCTTTCTGTTTAAAGTGCAGGGTTACTTCTTATTAGAGTCTAGAGCGTGGTCAAACAAGTTCCTCAAAGTTAAGTACATAAAGCGCCACATTCTTTTGCACGAAATTCCCACACTAAGAACAACAATGACAGCTAAGGCCAATACGACTGAGACAATATTTTTCCATCCATATTTACCTGACGTTAACGAAGCGAAAATATATTTTTATGAAAAAAAAAAAATTTAGAAGTATAAGGTATACTGTACCAAAGGTGCAGGTATAGGTACACTGCAAGTATTTGCACCATGGTGTACTACTTATATTTTTGTGTAGGTATATATACATGCATAGAGGCATGCAGTTTAATTGAGATACGGGGTAAGGGAGCTACGAGATTACTGTCGACTTTGCACTCTCCCACTACGCCTCATACTGATAGGTCTAACAATACTGTACGCCTGTGCATTTTAGCTATTGATGATTTCACAAAGAATTCTCAATACCCACGGTATAAAAATTGTGTTCTGCCCTTCGCCGAATTTTTTTTGGTCGAATTTCATTTGGCAACCATCATTTCGCCGAATGTTCACTTTGACAACTACTAATTTAGGTCTAGGTGTGGCGGGCTTAGCCGCGAACATGTTTGTTTTAATTTATAAACAGTCTTTATTTTACCTTAAAATATGTTAGTTTTTATTAATGGTTATGTAGTACCATTTGGCTATATAAAAAGTGACATTTTAATAAGTGTCCATATAAAAAAACACTGAAACTAATCATTTTAACAAGTTGCGATATGACGATTCGGCAAAATGAAATTCGGCCAAATGTTGGTTGGAAAGTGAAATTAGGCAATAAAATTTTCGGTAAATCAACAGAGAACCTATAAAAATACATACATTCAAGGCACGTAGAGTTATCAACTCTGGCGAAGTAAGGATCGCATGCGCAGCGGCCGCTCTCGCAGTGCGCATTTCGCACCGCGCAATCTGCAACTGACCGGCATTGCTCGCCTAGCAGAGAACCACGGACTACCTGAAAAAAAAAAAAACTATATTAGTGAAATGCTAGGATTATTAAAATGCTTATCATAGGTGTAACAAGAAAAAACTGACTAAAGCGAAAAACAGATATTGTGCAGCGACTGTAGCTATTTTAACTAAATAGAATTAAAGGTTTTCCACATTAAATCAATTAATGTTTAAATATATCCGTTTAACAACACACGTTTTCATAATCTTATACTATATATATTATATAAAACGTAGGTATTACTAATGACTTATCATTGAACATGATTTTGGAATTTGTATTTAAAATTGCGTTCTGTAGATATCGATAAATTACAATAACAACTGACAAGAATAATGTAAGTATGATTAGTGCTTATATGTCTACACAAACTTAGGCTAGCAAACACACGCACAAAATTAAATCAAGTAGGTAGTAACAAAAACTCCAGTATATTTATTTTTAACTAGCTTTTGCCCGCGACTTCGTCTGCGTAGAATTAGTATTTTGGGTAGCTTATTCTTAGTGGTAGGCAAACATTCAATTAGAGCACCCTTAGGGTATTGCATCTTCGTAGTAAATTTCACTCCTCTAATTACATCTTTGACAATTTCTGCAATCAAAAACTATTCTATTCCCTTCCTCGGGACCGTAACAATATATCCATCCCAAATTTCGTTTAAGTCGGTTCATCGGCTTAAGCGCGAAAAAGGCAAATATATAAAAATTAGGCTAATATTTAAAAAAAATCATACATCAAGTCAGTACCTAGATATTTTTAAGATGTGTTAGTTTTCTAAGATACTTTAACACCATTTCATGTCCTAAAGCTATGAAAAAAGGTTCCTTCAAACGATAGGTACTACCTGCCATGTTAAATTGTCAACCCAATTTTGCCCCCCTCCACAGGTCTTCTTTAAACCGCTGAAACACAGTCATATTATTTAATTTTGTGTCTAATCAAACGTCTAAAAATAAAGTTCCTCCGTTTCTCAAGGTCAAATTTATCTCTGTACCAAATTTCATAAAATCGGTTCAGTGGTTTAGGCATGAAAGCATAACAGACAGACAGAAAAACGAATTTACTTTCACATTGATAATATTAGTAGAGATAGGGATTATTATAAAACATTTTTTTGTAAAAACCGGCTAATTGCGAGTTGGACTCGCGCACCGAGGGTTCCGTATAAAGCCGGCAAGTGAATGCGATATCCAGTGTTAGCGGAGCCCTGCTCCTAAACAAAATGTAGGCAGTGTGAGGTTATTTTATATTGGATTGGATTCTTACACAGGCAGACATAAAAAAAATATTTTTATTTAATTTAATTTGTGTTGTGCTATATGACCCACCATCATACAAAATTTCAAATTTCTAAGACAACTGGAATTACCTACCTACTCAATATTTTTTGAGAACACGGCGATTTGTATGGAAACACTCTTTCTAATGACTGTACCTTGTGATTGTATAGATTTAAGGGTTAATCTTTTCACAACTCCAAGGCACCGCAGATCTAAGTACCTATCGGTTATTAATTTCAACTTTATACCTACACGCGTTCCCGAGGAAAAGGAAGATGACAGACAGAAGGACGGATAACTAAGTGAACCTGGGTTCCTTTTTAGGGTTCCGTACCCGTACCTCAAAAGGAAAAAACAGAACCCTTAATAGGATCACTTTGTTGTCCGTCCGTCCGTCCGTCTGTCAAGACCCTTTTTCTCAGGAACGCATAGGTATCAAGCTGAAATTTATATCAAATACTCAAGTCTACTGCCCCTTGGAGCTGTGAAAAAATCAAACTTCTAAGCTTACGCAATCAAAAGATACAGCCGTTTATGCCGCAAATTTTCGAAACTCGCAAGGGAATCAAAACCTACAGGGTACTTCTCGTGGACGCAGAAACTTGAAATTTGGTATGAAGGTAGGACTTATAGCATAGATTAAGGAATAATTGCGAAAACCGTAAATATATGTGTGTATGTCTGTATATAGCAGTGACCACACACTGCGTACATTTTGCTTTGGAGCAGGGCTCTGCTTACACTGGTTTATAGATATAAATTTATTGATAATGGTACGGAACCCTCGGTGCGTGAGTCCGACTCGCACGTGGCCGGGTTTTTCCTTTAAGGAACCTTGAAAATAGATACTTCCTAGGTACATAACAAATTAAAGGAATAATTTAATTCATATAGCGTAGCGACATCTATTATCGAATAGCGGAACTAATTGACCCATAGTAAACTTTATTAATATTCTATTGCTTAGTATTATTATAACATATTACGTGTACTACATTTTTGAACTCAGCACTTCTTCCTCTTTCATTTGGTATCCCAATAAATAATGTATCAAAAAATATTTTTGGTGGACCCCCCTTTTTCTTTTATATCTCGACTTCTAGGTGGAATTTCGAAAAAAACGCGACATGGGAGTTTAAGTTAGACCTCCAGTAATACAATAAAAAAAACCGCATTCAGTTTGGTGCAGTAGTTTTTGCGTAGCGCGGTAACAAACATACAGACAGACAGACAGACATAAATTCTAAAAATGGTATTTTTGGCTTCTGTGGCGCATATAGAGCCCCCTCAGTTTATTTATTTTTAAATTTCTCCAATGTACAGACATCGACCTGTTACAATTTTATTATATGTATAGATTATTATTTTGTTCATAAATAAATCCGATGCTCTTAACATTATTTTTGTCATACGGGAACGTAGATGCAAGACTTGAGATCCCTTAGGTAGGTAGGTACTGAAGTTATTTCAATTTATAGTAAGCACACTGTCACTTCTATATTTATTAAAATAACATATAGTGACATTCACTATGAAATAACTACGTTGTTTATGTGTCGTTAAACACCAAATATGAGGCTTCGAAGAGTCAACGAGAGTATTTACATCTCTGGAGGTGTAATGCAAGTTATGCGAATGGTATTGCCATTCTGAATATTTATTCTTTTCAAGGGCAATAATCCTCAGCCAAGAGTACATGTTCTCCTTGACAAGTTATTTTTATGTCGTTTTACAAGTGCTAAGTCTGGCTTGATTTAAAAATAAATAAATATCTTGGGACAATTGACACCAATTGATCTAGCCCCAAACTAAGAAAAGCTTGTAATATGGGCACTAGACAACGGATAAACATACTTATATAGATAAAATACATACTTAAATACACATTAAACATCCAAGACTCGAGAACAAACATTCGTATTTTCATACAAATATCTGCCCCGACCGGGGATCGAACCCGGGACCTCAAGCTTCGTAGTCAGGTTAACTCGGTCGTCGAAATGATTTGGAATTCAATTACACGCTCATGTTAAAATAACTTTTGTTTTTAGAGACGGTCGTGTAGATTTTAAAACGCATTTAAATATTCAGACAGTATGTGAATAGCAAAATACATGATAGGCCTCGGATTCTTTACGGGGCAATTTAAATATCTTAGTTATAAATTGCTACAATAGGTCTGCCTATTACAATACGCTGTTTTCGCTTATATAAGGATATCCTAACGCCTACACGTCCAAGTCACAAAAATGCGAAATTATCCAATTGACCTTGTGAAATTATTCGGTGTATTCGTCACTTGACATAATAACTGAAAATGAAGATGGAATAGATCATAATAAGTGGATTGAACTCTTACATCAAATAGGCAACTCAACTACTCACGAGTAAGTGAAGAGGGTATTTCCATTATACTTCGTGTTTCACCCCTCGGTCGTAAAATCGACCGAAATTAAAATTTAAATGTTTCAACTCGGGGAAATATGTGCGTACAGTAACATATTTAAGCACCGAAAACACGAAATTATTCAGAAAGGAAGAAGGGTCCGACATGTAGTTATTACAATATTCATGAGCCCGTTTTGTAAAGTTAAGTAAACAGTTTTTATTCAAGAAAATTTAATGATTCCATAGGTGAATTGAGGCGCAGGACGTTCACAGTGGTAGAAAAGAATCGATATAAAACAGGTAAAATTAATACTCATGTGACGTTGCAGTCGAGTTACCTATTTTAAGCACGCTGACCCGTATTCCTCGTGAATAAGAATAAATGCAAGAAAATACCTTAAACAGTTAAAACACGATTTACACGATACACGTAGTTAGTGCATCATAACAAATTTCGATGTTCTATTAATGTCGTTTTTCAAAACTCCCATACGTGTTCCAATTAAACACGTTGTCCTGAGTAGGGTATACCTACGATGGCATGTGACTTACGTTGAGTTCATTTCTCGTATGTAGCCCAAACAATGACTAAACCTTTGCCCCTTACCGGCTCGCTAGATCGGCCCAACGCGCAAATGACCTCACGAAGAGCTCACATCAATTTCCCGGTAACTGGTAACCAGTAGGTAACTCAGAAGGTTCTTATCTCGGATATCTAGGGAACGGTTCGTGCAAGTTCGAAGATATACCGTATAATTTCGGATTCCGCATGATTTATTGTGGGAAAAGTCTGAGATAATGTGGACATGAGAGGGCTAGCCTGGTATCGTGAAGTGCATTTCTAACTTAACTATAACTGTGTACCATCAAGACATTAACATCCCGGGATTGAATATGCAGTGTTAATGTAATCTGATGACATATACTGATAATCAATGCCGTTGAACGTTCATTTTATCTACAGTTAGCGATTCGAGTCAGATAAAAGAAACTTGATGCGATAATGATGTTAGATATGTAAGAATCCTGTTTGATGATTATTATATATATTAACAACATGGCGCTAAGTAGGATCAATTAAGCATAGTGGCTTTCTCTGATTAGTGTAATTTAGACTTTCTTGTTGAATTTTGTAACACTCTTAGCGTGTCCTGTCCAAAAATGTGAAAGTTTTGAAAAACAAAATGCATTATGTACCTACCTAGGTACCTATATTTTTGTAGTACCTAATAATAATTAATCTTTTTTTTAATAGCCTATTGCAGTATCTCCCTCCCAAGCCCTTTCATTCTGAGAGAGGCCTGTGCCCAGCAGTGGGACGTATATAGGCTGGAGATGATGATTGCAGTGTCTCACTGCTGGGCAAAGACCTCTCCTCTCGACCTCCACAACTCTCGGTCCGACGCAATATCAGGCCATTCCTCCATATACGCGTCCAAATTGTCCCGCCATCGCCTTCTTGGTCTGCCTCGTAGTCGCTGGCCATTCTCTGGCCCACCTCTGTGGGTGCATGCGGCAGACATGTCCAGCCCAGTCCCATTTGAGCCTAGCAGTCTTTTCCCCGACGTCAGCTATGCGTGTTTTTGGCGGAGCGTGGTGTTTCGGATTCTATCTGTCCTTTTCACCCCTAAATATGCTGCGCTCCATCGCTCTTTGGCAAATCTTCAGCCTAGACTTTTGATTTTCGGTCAAAGACCATGTTTGCGCACCATAAGTTAGGATGGGAAGGATGCACATATCGACGAGTTAATCATATCATTGTTTTATCAAGGAGATACTAGGAACTTACCAACTACTTGAATTTTTAATACCCTGACAATAATCTTTGCAATAACATTAAATTAAAAATTAAATAATGAAAAAATAATTCAACTTTAGGCCAAAAATGCCTTTTATCATTTTGGAAAAGAGCTGATACTCTCCAAACAACTGGACCGAGTTTTACCAAACATGGCTAAAAACCACCGCAAGCAAACTGGCTTCGGATTAAAAACCCGAACCGACCGAATGGCCTAGCGGTTAGAGAACCTGACTATGAATCTTGAGGCCCCGGGTCCGATCCCCGGTCGGGGCAGATATTTGTATGAAAATACGAATGTTTGTACTCGAGTCTTGGATGTTTAATATGTATTTAAGTATGTATTTATCTCTATAAGTATGTTTATCCGTTGTCTAGTGCCCATATTACAAGCTTTGCTTAGTTTGGGGCTAGGTCAATTGATGTCAATTGTCCCAAGATATTTATTTTATTTAAAAAACTGCATCAAAATTGGTCCATCCGCTGTGAGCCATGATGCCACAGACATATATACACACAGACTCACATACACACACAGACATCGACGTCAAAGTTATAACACCCCTTTTTTTGCTTCGGGGGTTAAAAACAGATACCTATCTATGACATTTATTTATGTGCCTTCGGCCAATTAAAACAATTGGAAAAGGCTTCGTGATATTAGAACATTGCTTGATGAAACGCATGTATGGTATGCGTACGCAATTATTAACACCCCATTATCAGAGGACACTCACGTATCGCAGTTTGCATAGCACAACGCTATAATTACAAATGCATTCCGTGATGACATAATGATGCTATGCGCCGCAAAACTCGCAATTACCTTTTTTGACATCACTGTATCTGTCAAGAAAATGAAATGTGACTTTTCCTATTATAGTAGCCATGAGAGCGTAACAGACACGATTGTGTTTACTTTCATGCGACCTCTTTGATCGCGAGTACCTTAGGAGACACCAGCACCATACTGGTAATGAAGTGACATTGAACTCGACAAAAGACTAACTGTATCTTTTCCTTGAGAAAGTTCTTAGAGCGCTATTCATACTTGCGACATGACGAGAATAATACGGCGAACGGGTGTAATAAACAAACCTTAGAGGTTGACGACGTCTTATCATGCAACCAATGTACGCCTAGGTGGGTAAATAAATGAGGGCACTGTGACAGGAATTTTTAAACACCTTATTTAGATCAAAATCTTCACCACAAGTGTCAAACGGTAGATCTAAATTCTTGAGCTACTTGCTGACAAATCAGCAATCCAAGATTCCACGTGTAAAATATATTACATAATATTTAAATTAAAAGTAGTTTATATTGAACTAAACCAACCGTACGAGTTAATTATTGACATGCAATGTTTACGTCATTTTATAATTCAATAAACGTTCACATCATTTAATTTTGCACGAGAGTACCTATTATGCATTATCTTTTTATAACCAACTATATTTCTAGGATACAATTTTCTATAAAAAGCTATTATGGACGTAAGATGCAGGCATAATGGCCTGTCCATTGATGATCTCACTCGGAGCAGACTATAATGTTTCCTTAGGAAGTAATTTACTTTTACCACGAAATGGAAAAACTTTTACTCTATCATTACTACAGGGAAGTAAGCGGAATTAAACATGTTTCTTATATTGTTTTATTCATGCATGAAGGTGTGAATATTTGAGAAAGCAAAGTGATTATGAAAAAGACGCAATTGTTTTCGTTATTCAAATGTTAACCAATTTCACACAGCGCTCTATGAAAGTTAGAATAGATAAAATAAACAATAAAACATTGAGGTACGAAAGTATAAAGGAAATCGTCGGCGACGGTAAGACAAAACAACATAAAAATTATATGTGTGTTCCTGCGGGAACAATAGATCGGCTCGACCGCAAGTGAATATTGCACATTGTGGTCACCGCGAAGTCACTATCGGCCATTCGCGCAAAAAGTTTACTGGGAAAAACTCCAAGCCGAGCTGACATAAAAATAATGACGTATAACATAAAAACCGGTCAAGTCCGAGTCGGATGGCTAGTCGCACATTGAGGCTTTATGAGGGCCTATGTATCGAATCGGCTGTACCAATTAAGTTGAAATTTAGAATATGTATATGTGTATTATCAAGACGATAAGAATGTATGTGTCACTCAAATAAATTGATTTTCAATATAAGGGTTACTTTAGGGGGAAATTAGAAATCGAAGGAAATTTTCTTTCATTTGACCTCACTCATCCCCGTATTAGCTCCTGTTAACGGCATATCCAACTCTGCAACGTATTAATGATTTGTCACGTCAATCGTCATAAAATCTTCGCATAACGTAAAAACACCTAATTACGGAAAAATAGCTTAAACTGTAAAAGTAAACAAAGTTTAAGACGAATATAGGTATAAAAAATACTTATACGTCTTCAGGGGCCCGATTTTTGAAAACACATCACTAGAAAGTGGTAAAAATTATGCTTATATCTTCAAAATACGTAAATTGCACTTGTCTTTAATTGTCTTCCGTTATTGTACCAGAAATAATTAATCTAATGTAAGAACTATGTTCGAATCATGTCTCGACATTGTTTACATTGTTATCGCACTTCATTAAACGGCTGCAACACGAAATGAAGTAGTTAACATTGTTTTTCTTCACATTCAACTCTAAATTTCCTCATTTCGTGCAGTCAACGAACTTATTTCGATTTAAACAAGATCATCCGCTTCTATTAAGCCGATCGCTTCTAAACCAGTCAATAACTGTTTCTAAGGCAGTAAAATTAATAATCTACACATAATATTGATCCTATCTTTTATCTGACAAATTACGATTGTGTTGAATATTCATAGATAAGCGAGTTGCTACCTGTCGAAGAGACATTATCATGATTTGTTAGTTTATGCTTGCGGCGTCACTTTAATGGTTTAATATTTTTAACTTCCAGTTCAAAGTAGCACGTGACGAAACTATAGCAGTACCTATACAATTTATTTTAGTTTGGTATTTTTTTAGTCACGAAAAATACACTGCAGGACTGAACGCATTTAATGTAAGTAAACGATAATCAGGAATTGTTTACATATCATTTATATTCACGGTGCTTTGGTTGGAACTTCGCATGCGTTTGCAATATTAACTCTATACCGTATATTACGAACCATCAACAACCATGCCCGGTCATTCACACAAACGTTTATAAACAGTAAACATGCGCAGAATTAATAAAAGATTGCCAATGTTCCAAGGAACAAGTATTATAGCATAAATTAAGGTGACCCTACAAATTATAACCATGGGAGTTCGCGGCCACCGTTACACATTATGCGGAATTTTTAGAACCCGTGAATGGGTATAACGGAAACACAATGGACTGATTAATTCCATAGTGTTCAATATTATGAAAGATGGTAGAGATAACTTGCTTGGGGTATAAACAATGCATTGTTTGCCAATTAAGACCCGTTCCTCCCTCCGCGCACGTTCAGGCATTCTACGGCAGCTATTGCAAGCGTAATGAGAACGAGTGTCGATTTGCGTAATGAAATATGAGCTTTATCAAGTCGAGGTAGAAACTGTTTGGATTGCATGCGGCGAATCATGCACCGGAAGCAAGCGTGCGTGCGAACCCTGCGAGCTTTATTATGTACGAACGGAGTACCGTGAGCCGCTGGACATAAAAAATGCATCGATATGAAATAATTTTGCGACGAATGCCTTTACTTAGGTGTTCTGCCTTTTCGCCGAATTTGTTTGATCGAATTTCATTTGACAACCAACATTTCGCCGAATGTTCACTTTGACAACTACTAATTTAGGTCTAGGTGCGGCGGGCTTAGCCGCGAACATGTTTGTTTTAATTTATAAACAGCCTTTTTTACCTAAGAATGTCTTATTTTTTACTAATAATTATGTAGTACCATTTGGCTATATAAAAAAATGACATTTTAATAAGTGTCCATGTAAAAAAAAAAACAAACGTTGAGTTGGCAATCGTGAGGTTAGGCAATGATTATTAATCATTTTAACAAGTTGCCATAATGATGATTCGGCAAAATGAAATTCGGCCAAACGTTGGTTGGGAAGTGAAATTCGGCAATAAAATTCTCGGCAAATCAATAGAGAACCCTTTACTTAGTATAAAATATTGAATTAGGTGCTCTCATAAATGTATTAATATTGTAGTTTAGTCTGAAAAGTGGCAAATGTACTGGATTTTATCTACACTAACGTCATCGTAAAGCCTTATTTAGATCTTCCTAAATACAAAGCTATCTTATTCTTACCTAATTTACACTTCACTTTGAAAACGTCTCTAGCCTCTACCATGTAAAAAAGTTACCACAAAATCTGTTCTCTATTAAAATTAAAATATTTTTTTTTTTCGGGCTGGTATTGGGAACATTCTTAAAACTTTCAAAGGTCAGGTCACGGCGAGCGCGGCCTTGAGATGTTACCGCTGCGCTTACGCAGTGGCAGCGAGCTTCGTCGCAGCAACGAGGCGTGTCGTTGACCGCACACGCGCCTACCAGCGCCCATATATCCGAGTTCTCTAGGTTGAGTGATCTGTTTCTGAGTTTCTTCTTTATAGCTGTCAAACTTATTGCTTGAGAAGGTTTTATTAGACTGCCGTTTTTTATTATTGTTTGGAGTGTGCGGGTCCGACGTAGACTCGTCACTTGTAATGTTTTTTGGCAGCAGTCGCTTGTTTTTTGTCTAGATAAATTAAGGACTAGCGTTTATTTAGTTACCCTGGCTTTTTAGCTAAACTTATGTATGGAAAGTAAAGCGTTATTTTTGTACGTTTTATTTTACGTGAGGTGACCAATAAACATTAAGATTCTCCTTCTGTAGCAACACTCTTGAAAGATCCGTCGTGGTCGTATTTGAAATGATAACATAAATAAGTACAACAAATAAATGTATGTAACAAAACAACACCTACGTCCATACCATAGGTAACAAAAGAGAAATGATTAAGAGTATTTAGTTTAACTGCACGAGCCTTACCTAAGTTTGCTAAAGACGTAAAAAATACAGTCACAGCTTACAAAAGGGGGTCAAGCTTATAAAAATACAGTAGGTACTCTACCAGATACGTGTCCGTATTTATGAGTCAAAAATCTAGATCTTACGGGTAGCCATATTTTCGCTAGTCACGTCAATAACACATAATCTCGTTCTAGGCTTAGAATTCCAGTGTACATTATAACAGTATAATAAAAGTAGGCGGTAACTACAATTCCAAAATGTGTGGTATGTTTTAATAACAAAACAAATTTGGATGTATAGGAACATATGGACAAAACTTAAGAAAATGTAATTGTAAAAATTTTTGTGTCTTAGCAGCCATTACAGATTTTGTTCCTCATTATCAGGAAAGGCTTTTAGATGTTAAGTTTTATGCCGATATGAGGAAATGAGTAATTAGTTCGACATACTTAGCCGGTGGTTTTGCGATGTTCGCGGGCGCAGTGACCGAAGCATAGCGATTCAATTTGGTTCACGTGCTTAGTTACTTATTAAGTAGATTAATAAGAGATAAGTACCGAGGCACTTCAAATGCTCAAGTAGGTGCAATAAAATATAAAAAACCGTTCTAGTTTCTTCAGTATTTTCAAGCCTTTAGCAAGTACGGGCTGTATTGACTCAAGACGATAGCTTTTTTGTTAGAAAAAAATACACGTTTAATCAATATGCCACTCAAATTTAAGCAGCGTTTAACTTATCCATTTCATGGCTATGTCGTTGACGTTTTTGTTTTGACATTAACGGTCGGCTTTGTTACTGTCGCAAAGCAATATAACTTCTATTGCTTTTTATAGTCTTCAATTGTACAGAATCAATTGCAAACCTTTTTGTCACCCATTTCTGACCCACAAACTGACTCGGCTTAAACTGATAGGTTCCAAGAATCATCTTTAGACACGATCTATTGTCGGAAGATTATGATAGCGCGTATTTATAAAATGCTCCGCAGGCCTGTTCTTACCCCGTTGCACAAAAGGTCTTAACGGTTGCGAGATTTGGTGTGAACTTCACACTTTTGTATGTCAAAGTTGAACCGTTAAGTGTAGCAGTTAGCGCGGCGTATTCACGATTCCGCCAAAAGTAACAATGAGAATTGTAGCGAGATGTACCGACATAACAAAATGTGTTACTCGTAAACTAAATGGTTAGCTTCCGAAACTCAGGGCGAACCTCTTCACGATATTTAACAACAACGACAATGATATAATACGCGGGTTATTATTAGCTTAGCAGTTATCGAAACATGCAGTGCGATTTTTCAAATTATCACTTCATATACTAGGCGGCAAATAAGTAAAACTTGGAGGAGATAAGCGCAGTATGAAGAACTACATCATTTTCATACTGCGCTTATCCCCTCCAAGTTTTACTTATTTGTCGCCTACTATACCTAATCTTAAAAGACACGACTTAATTCCGCGATTCCATTCACAAAGGTATTTAGAAGTCCATTCGGTTTAGAAGTGTGTTTTTGATTGCAGTATTTTTCGAAATACTTTATTTTAAGTGCCTACTTAATCGAATGTTGAAAATTAAAATCTATTTAAAGTAAGAATAATATTATTTTCAAGAAACGACTGAGAAGTTTAATGCTCTCATGAATATGGTGAAATTTGGACTAAACCTGATGTAAATCATCAGTATTCTATTTAAACAAAAAAGTATCGAAATTTCTTCAAGTGTTTCATTCACTATTAGCGTACCAAATTAGCATTAATTTTCCAGATTTTCCAAAATAATTAACACATTTACTTATTAGTGGCAACATAATGTATTCATCTCTTTATGCAATAAATATGCATGGTGATATCTCGACATGGCCAAGGCGCTCGCTGAGGGCACGTAAATCAAAATTTCTCAACAAAACACCTAGGTAGTTTTAAGTCATTGGACCGTGGTGGTTTATGCCGATAGTTCATGTTTCTCCCATATTATCAGCTTCAGCTAGGCACGACTGAGTGAAATGCACGTGCAGCAAAAATGATTGCAACTTTCCCTCTATCTCGCGGAATCAGAATATGCTGAGAAATCGTCCTGACTTACCACCCGTCCATTACATATAAGGTACGTCAAACGAGACAGGATATCATTAAAACTGAATTCAGCAAAATGGACGTATTTTCTCGTAGTTTGCGATATCAGATCTTAACAAAATTGAACTTTACCGGCGGCCGGTTTTTAAAATCACATGTGTGAAAATATCACTCGACATATCTTTGAATTGTTATACAACTATCGCTCAGATTTTTTTAGTAGCTGTGAAAATTTGCCACAGAGGTTATTTTCTCTTACTGTAGACACATTTCAAATTCAACACAGATTTTCTACTATTATCTACTACTGCATTAAACTGATATTTAGCACATAATGTTTAAGATTCAAAAAATCGCCCTCCCGGAAAAAGTTAAGTTAATAAGTTGTAAAACATAAAAATAACTGCAGACGATTTGAGAACCTGGGGCCTAGTAATGGAAAACACGTCACTCCAAAGTACCATTTAAAAGTAATGAAAAAGTGCCGAACATTTGAGTAGAGTAGGAGAAATTAGGTATGTACAACTCTAATTAATTTTGTCAGTAGTTGATAACTTAATCTACTGACACGACACACGCAACCCTTACAAGGAAGCTATTAAGACTTATATGGGTGAGCCACTCCCTCATTCCTTTTCAAGGCGATTTCTATTTGTGGAAGTAGATTGAATATTATTTTATTGCTTTACAATTTTCCTATCTCCCCGAGGCACGCACCCTCCGACCCGTCTAGACGATCAACTTATTCTATTTTAAACATCCTCAAGAGAAAACCCTTCTAAACATGTTATTTTTCATAAGGATGATGTGGCTTTTTCCTTCATCGCGATTACCTGCGATTTTATCGAGACTGTGCTGTCTGTCGTGTTCTTGCAGAGTTATCTTACATATGCATTATGCTTTTTTGCTTTTTGGTTTGCGATTCGTTGCGCATTTTTAAAGGTGTATACCTACAATAAATAAATGTTTTTGAACCAGTAGCTACCCTTTTGCGTCTACGTTACGGCTAAGGCCAGTTTTCCTGTCTAAAAAATAAAGTAATAATAGAGGTTCCTTATATTGCATTTCTATCGCGTTTCGTAGTTTGCTGCAAAGAATTGGGACTTTATTCTGCAGCATTAAAAGCTACTATTTTTCTCGTTCAAACCATTTTCAATGGTCAAAATTAATTTAAGGCAATCTGTTGCAATTTTCGGAAACAAGAGAGAAACATTTCTATTATTGAGCACCCTTCGCTGCGGCTTGCGGCTGGTTGATGTTTTTTTCCCCAACTAGTTACTACCCGGCCGACGCAGTCTATAATTGGGTATTAACGTTAATGCTTTTCTATTAGGGACCTACATTATTATTACTGTCTGCTCCAAAAAACCTGCATTTTCGTGATTGCTGACCTACGAAGTAATGAAATTCGTGGTGGTACAAACATTGATGTTGCGTTGAGGGAGTAACGGTGAAACTGATAGAATTACGGCGTTTTATGTCAGCTTGCCAAATACGTCCTTTACTTATAAAGGCGGAACGGAGCAATAAAAATCCTCGATAACACATCGCAGGAAACTGAGCGTCAAGGAGTAAAGTTCCGTTATGAAAAAAATAGTTATTATTTGTATATTATAAGGGTGCGACCAAACCACCGCGTATACGCAGTGACATGTCGTATGCGTCACGTTTTCTCACCGTTTCTTCATACATTTTGTTGCGATTCCGTAACGTCACCGTTTTTTAAGCGGCGGTGTGGTCGCACCCTAACACAGTTGATCAAGCATATTAGTCTCCATATTAAATTCTGTTGCCACAATTAATCTTGACACGGCATAAAATGTTGTTCCTCATCGTCACAATTAGCAGATCAACGATGACAAATCATTTCAAATTTCAATTAATTCCTGATTTTAGTAGGGTGACCCCGCTGAGGGCTGTCCGCTGTCCCATTCCGACCGCATGTCCGACCACCGGATTACGAATATTATAGTACCGCTGTAATTCGGACAGTGATTTATAGAGGGGGTTGCCACCCTCGCCACCCCCGGTATTGCAAACAACATCGATTTCTGGAAACGAAACAAGTTCAGGCGTTTGAGATGTTTGAATGACAGCCGAGTCGATAATGTCGCGACTTTATTTGACGATCGAGAACATAAAAAAAAAACATTTCAAAGAGTGACATAGGTATAGTTCTTTTTAAAATTGTAGGTGTTCTACCTTGAGGAATGTAAATGTAACGCAAAGGAAAAGATTTAACTGATTACCGAAACAAGTTTAAACTCGAAAGTTTTAAAAAACGAGAGAGAATTTACCAAGAATTCTAAAATGGTACTAAATAGCGGTGAAAGAATCCTTTAATTGTACCGCGATATTTTTTTGTCCGGCTCATGTAAATAATAATTGCGTTAATTATTGATCTATATAGTTATTGTGATTAACGTTAGACCCATTTACTTACTTCACGATGTGACCATGTTTTTTTTAAATAAGTAGTAGCTAAGTACTTACACTTATTATTAGTCTTACATCATGAGTATCTCCATTTCCAGATTAAATGGAGTAACTTTAGTCATTAGGTAATGATAACAGCTTTGGTTTAAAAAAATGCTAGTAGGACCTAATAAAGTTAGTTTTCCTTTTGTAGGTATAAGTAATATTAGGTACATTGCATTAGGCTTTATTTGTTTGGTTTGATTTTTTTATTTTCGCAACTTGGGGATATATTTTGATGAACTTTGAACGTTTGATAATACCTTAATATTTACACATTAACTTTTAAAACTACCCATTACAAAACAAAAGTCACTCGATCACTGCAAATACACAGTGATAATCGTCTTGTGCCTACTTGCTAACTTACAATGAAAGTGGAAAATAAAATGAAAAAACCTTGGTTTATTATATTTTGTATCAGACCGTCTCAAATGTCCGACCATTTAATCTCTTTTGTCGCTTACCATTTTTCCCCTGTTAAATAAATAATAGCCTAGTTAAACATTTGAGAACGTCTTTCAGAAACGACATCGTTTGGTCAGCCGTGTGAACCGGCCGCTTTTTGCTCCAGTGTCCGACACCGCCTGTCACTATATAACGCTTATTTAATTAAACGCGGGCAAAAACTGAACCGGCGTTAACAACAACGTTAAATCAACACGGGATTAAATAAACATAGTGTAGTTTATAAGTGTAGTTAAAGCTCTATGTTCAATTGCAATAAATCTGAAACTAGAAATAAATAATTTTGTTGTATGTAATAAATTTGTTGTACCGACAAGCATGTATGAAGAGATTGATGAATGTGGATGAAGCGAAAGAGGTATGTCAGGATCGTAGCAAGTGGAACAAAGTAGTCTCTGCCTACCCCTGTGGGAAAGAGGCGTGACGATATGTATGTATGTATGTATGTAATTAGGTTAGGTACAAGGTATAACATGCACAATACTTGCAGAGTCAGCATGAAAAGTGGCTGTTCGTTTTAGTACCCGGTTTTTAGATTGATAAATGTGAACCTATGTGTGACAAAGTACAAAAAGTTATCAGTTTCTTATGACGCAGATTAGAAAGAAAGAAAAACTTTGTTTATGACAGTCACAAAAGTAGTTAAAAACAAAAAAACATGCTATATAATTATGTACATAAAAATACATTGCCACAAAATGGTCCCACAACTCAGCATTTTGCTGGCCTTACAGCCAACGCTGCAGGCTTATTACGTAACTCGCTCGCAATCGCCATCGTGTTCGTTTTGACAGTTCTGTTAGAAATGTAGCGATGTCTATAAACGCAACCCAAGTGACAGCTGTCAATGTCTAATTGTATTTCCTTCCTTCAATATCTGCATCCGCCCTGTTTGCCTTGTTTCGTTGCGCTCTCTCAGCCTTGTCTTAAAAGCATATCTGTAATCTATTTATTGCTTATTAATCTCGTTGTGTATTGATACTTGATATATCTAAAATTAAACTACGCCTTCTACTACGCCTTGAAGAAGTTTTATTTGCATCGCCAGAGATCTTCGCCTCGAGTCCATTGACCTCCTGTAATAGGTTATCCGGCCCAGACCGTTAATCGTTGAAAATAGAAGCCTGGTCGATTGGCAGAAGCTCCATACAACAATGCATACCGACGGAAATGGTGAGAATGTTAATCCTAATATTTCTAACAATGCCAACGTGCAGAATCCTAACCTAAGCACCGGCATGGCCAGCCACGCCAGCATGAGTATGATGTATGGCGGCGTATAGATTGACAGACTAGAAGGTGTGAGTAATTTTACAACGTGGAAATTTCAAATGAAGATGGCATTAACTTTGGAAGGCTTGTGGCCCTGTATTGACGGGACATTGTTTGATGCTGCACGCGATCAACGTGCTTTGGCTCGCATCTGTTTGGGAGTAAAACCGTGCTGTTTCCAATATGTTCGTGACGCTAAGACAAGTAAGGAGGCTTGGACTAAGCTCAGTACCGTGTTCGAAGACAAGGGTCTATATCGACGGGTCCTTTTGTTGCGCCAACTGCATAGAGTGGACTTCAGCCAGTACTCTTCAATGTCCAACTACATCGAGGCAGTGATGAATTTAGTTCATCAGCTGGAAAGCATTGGCAAAACCGTAGACGATGAAGAGGTGGCAGAACTACTTTTGAGTGGTTTGCCCCAAGACTACGACGCATTAGTATCAAATTTAGAGACAGCTTGCATTACAAATAAGTTATCTAGCGAACTAGTTCGCACGCGTCTTGTACAAGAGGAGTCAAGAAAGAATACTACGAGTGAAAGTTCTCCTTCATCTCCTTCGGCTTTCGTTTCAAGAGATGGTTCCCCGCGTTCGATCATTTGCAATTACTGCAAGCGCCCGGGACACATCGCGGCCAAATGTTTCAAAAGGAGAAGAAACAAGAAGGCTAAGGACAACCAGTCATCTAGTTACTTTGCTTCGGCTTTCCTGGCACATCATCAAGGATGGTACATAGACAGCGGTGCATCGACACATATGTGTAATGATAAGAACTTATTTATAAAATTAAAAAGGTGTAATAATAATAATAAAATTACTATAGCTAATGACACCCAACTTCAATGTGAGGGTGTAGGTGAAGTTGTTTTGGATACTGCTGTTAAGAAACTTGACAATGTATATTATGTGCCTCAGCTTTCAGCAAATTTACTGTCTGTTAGTAAATTAATACAGTCAGGGTTCTTTTAATAGAGAGGGCTGTTCAATTTTTAACGAGTGCAAGGTGGTAGGTCAGCCTATAGCTTCAGCCATTGATCATAAAGGTATATATAAATTAGTAGAGGGTTGTAAATGTAATTTCTTGCAACAGGTACACTCTTCGCTTCTGTGTTCTAGGCAAAAGCTACAGAGTGTCACAGATGCAGCTGTGCCAAAGTTGCCTATTGAATTATGGCACAAAAGGCTAGGTCACCTTAATTTTAATGATATGAACATTTTGCAGAATGGAGCTGCTCGTGGTGTCTGTTTTCAGAATGACAATCAACAGCAGCTGCGGGAATGTGAGGCTTGCTTTAAGGGGAAGATGTCTGCGAAGCCTTACCCAGTCGGCAAAGCTACGCGAGCCACGCAGCCCCTGCAACTGATCCATTCTGATGTCTGCGGACCGATGCCTGAGGCCAGCTGGGGGGAGGCAAGATACATTGTTACATTCACAGACGACCACACAAGGAAGTCATTTGTATACCTAATCAAGAATAAAAATGAGGTAATGTCCTGTTTTATTAATTTTAAAAGGATGGTTGAGAAGCAGTTGGGATTGACTATCAAAGTATTACGTTCTGACCATGGGGGAGAATACTGTAGTGCCAAATTTGAAGAATATTTAAAGTCTGAAGGTATTATTCATCAAACTTCGGTAGTATATTGTGCTGCTCAGAATGCCGTTTCAGAGCGTCTTAACAGAACGCTTGTGGAAAAGGCGAGATGTATGTTGCAGGAAGCAGGTCTCTGTAAGCGTTATTGGGGCGAGGCTATTATGACTGCTGTTTACCTTAAAAATAGGTGCCCTACTTCAGCTTTAGCAGGACTAACTCCAGAGGAGAAGTGGACCGGGTTAAGGCCAGACCTTAGTCATCTCCATGTCTTCGGCTGTATTGCATATTCTCTCGTGCCTCAGCAGCATCGCCGTAAGTTTGACGCGAAAAGTAAGAAATACATTTTCGTTGGCTACAGTGAAACGTCTAAAGGTTTTAGGCTCATGGACCCCCATAATCCAAGAAAGGTTCTAGTATCTAGAAATGTGGCTTTTGTCGAAAATAAATATTATAAAGATATTAGTAATTTGAATATAAATGATAATAATAATAATTTAATATTTATTAAGCCACTTTGTGATAGTAATATCTGTGATAATAGTGTTAATAATTCTATGTTGAATAATGTTAATAATATTAGTGCTAAGCTTGATTCTAGTGATAGGGTTGCACCGAATCTTAGCAGCACTGGTGGTGAACTGAATTCTAGCCCTGGTAATGAGCTGAACTCTGACAGTTCTAGTCATACTTTAGAGCCGAATTCTAGTCGCAGTCAAAATGGAGTGGTTAAGGAGACCAATTTGGGTTCTTCTGAGATTGCAAAACTGGATTCTAGTCATGTTTTTGAACCGAATCTTAGTAGCAATTTTGAGCTGAATTCTAGGCCTATTAATGAGCTGAACCCAAACAGTTCTAGTCATGTTTTAGAGCCGAATTCTAGTCCTAATACTAACTGGTTTAAAGAGACCACTCAGAATGATTTTTCTGTAATTTCAGGTTCTGGTGAGGAATACTGCACTGGCAGTGAAAATGAGACCGGCTCCGTCTGGTCGCCGCAGAGTGATGGTTCGCACCAAGAGTGCGTGACCTCCTCTCCCGGCTCGTTGGTTCGAGAGGACGCCTCACCTGGTATGCCAACGCCTGTTGACGCACGTCCGATCCGTAGTAGTCGCTCTAGACGACCACAGAGGTATGATGACTATGAGGTAGATTTTTCCTATGCGGCACAAAAATATTTGCTAGAGGAACCGCTAACGTATGAGGAAGCCATGTCTAGTCATAATGCGCAACAATGGCAGGCTGCTATGCAGTCAGAGTATGACTCTCTCATTAGTAATAAAGTGTGGCAACTAGTAGACAGACCCCATAAAGAAAACATTGTAAAGAATAAATGGGTCTTTAAAATTAAATATAATGCTGCTGGCGAGTTAGATAAATTTAAAGCCAGACTAGTCGCTAAAGGTTATACACAGGTTCCAGGTGTAGACTATAATGAAACTTTTTCTCCGGTAGTCCGCCACTCAACAATGAGAATTTTATTTTCACTAGCTAATGAAATTAATTTAGACATAACTCATGTTGACGTAACAACAGCATTCTTGAATGGCGAACTTACTGAAACAATATACATGGAACAACCTCAGGGTTTTAATAATGGTGATAAAACCAAAGTATGTTTGTTGTTAAAGGGTATATATGGGCTGAAGCAGGCCAGTAGGATCTGGTATTCAAAAGTCCATACTCTACTTTCTCATAATGGTTTTAAACAAAGTAAGTGTGAACCCTGTGTGTACACTAAGAAAGTAGGTAAAGATATATGTTTTATAGCGCTATATGTCGATGACTTTTATATATTTTCTAGCCAAAACAGCTGTATTAAAAATAAATTATTACATTTATTAGAATGTAATTTTAATGTAAAGAATTTAGGTGAATTAAAAAGCTGTTTAGGTATAAGAGTCACAAGAGATAGAGCAAGAGGCATTTTAAAACTTGACCAATCTGAATATGTAAATAAGTTGCTTTTGAGGTTTGGCATGCAAAATTGTAAGTCTGTGAGCACACCTATGCCTGTAAATTGTAAACTATGTTATTCTGATGGTGAAAATCTAGATGATAGTAGGTATAATTATAGGCAGTTGGTTGGATGTCTTATGTATTTGTCAGTGTGCACGAGACCTGATATTTCCTATGCATGCAGCCAGTTAAGCCAGTACAATAACAGTTTTAATAATACTCATTGGCTTGCAGCAAAGAGAATATTGCGGTATTTAGCTTCAACAATTAATTATTGTTTATGTTATATAAAGAGTAGTAAATTGAGTTTAACAGCGTATACCGATGCCGATTGGGCCAATGATCCCGTTGATCGCAGATCATATACTGGGTTTGTTATAAAGCTGGGTGCTAACGTCATTAACTGGGAGTCACGAAAGCAGCGATGTGTAGCGCAATCTTCTACTGAAGCGGAGTATTTGGCTATCGGAGATGTATGCAAAGATTTAAGCTTTATTAAAAACTTCTTAGCAGAGATTGTAATTAAGCAATTTGATATAATTGTATTTAATGATAATCAGAGTGCGCAAAGAATTCTAGAGCTTAAAGAATATTGTCACAAACGTACAAAGCATATAGATATAAGGTACCATTATGTTAAAGATCTTATTAAAAATAATGTTATCTCCGTTAAGTATATGCCTACTGATAAAATGTTGGCTGACATATTGACTAAACCCTTAGGCTCATTTAAACATGTAGAATTTGTAAAGGGCATGAATATTGTTAGCATGTAATGTTTTTGTTTAAAGCATGTATTCATTTGAAATGTAAAGCTGAATGCTTAATGTTGGAATGTAGAGTCGACTCTTTGTGTTTAACTGATTTTGCACTTGTTTGATAGATTGGTAGAGTCATTCTATTGTGTTGTAAGAGCCGTTTTTGAGACATAGAGGGGAAGTGTTAGAAATGTAGCGATGTCTATAAACGCAACCCAAGTGACAGCTGTCAATGTCTAATTGTATTTCCTTCCTTCAATATCTGCATCCGCCCTGTTTGCCTTGTTTCGTTGCGCTCTCTCAGCCTTGTCTTAAAAGCATATCTGTAATCTATTTATTGCTTATTAATCTCGTTGTGTATTGATACTTGATATATCTAAAATTAAACTACGCCTTCTACTACGCCTTGAAGAAGTTTTATTTGCATCGCCAGAGATCTTCGCCTCGAGTCCATTGACCTCCTGTAATAAGTTCTTGTATGAATGTGACAGCTAGCTGATTCCGATGCCAATTGTCAGCCCATACATGAACTGTCAAAATGAACACGATGGTGATCGCGAGCGAGTTACGTAATAAGCTTGGTAATAAGGTCTTCCGTTGGGGCCATCGGGAGAATGTTTACATTAAAAGTTAAATATACCTCTATAAACAATACGACAGTAAAAACAAAAATAAATATAATATAATTTCATTTGATGTGGTTGCCTAAGCACAAACTCATTCGCCTTTTAAAATAGAGAAAAATACAGAATAAGCATAACATCCAACTCGATTAAGAACAGTCAATGCCGTCCCCAAAAATTAAATCAATACTGTAATTACAAAACGCAATCCATAAGTCTTCCAGAAACAGAAAATCGGTCAGTCGGACTCGCGGACTGAGGGTTTTGTTCGTACATAGTTTTATTGAGACTGACTAAGTCGAGTCTCCAATTTATGAAATATTTATGTTTTTCAAACAAACAAATAGCCAATAGGTCAATTAGTTACATGAACATTGACCATTCGCTGCAACAGACACACAAGCAGACACACGAGTGATAAGGAGTTCTGTTTATCCTTTTCATTTCCAGAACCCTCTCAGAACACAAAAAAAAAACGCTTGACCTTTGTTGGTTAGTAACCGTTAATAGTACTCTAGATGTAAAGAGGTAATTATCCAGTACATAAAAAGCCTTAACATTGATTACAGTAAACTACTAAATCCAAAGGAAAGTTGTAGTTTATGAGCTGAGGGCCTAGATGAGACCTAGATGAATCGGCAGGGCATGGGGGTCGAAGACTCGACCCGGCCCATTGGCGGACTAGTAACGGTACTTGTACTGACCATTCACTATGTTCGATGCCCTTATCAGCTTGTTAGACGCATGCGCTCGCTGTGGCTAACTAAATTACTTTAAAATACTTGCTGTACTCAAGCAATGCTGCTGATGAAAATCTAGAAAAAATACATACACACATGCATACCGTCATGCCTCTTCCCTATATGCGTGGGTTCCACTTGCTAGGTTCCTGCCACACCTCTTTCGTTTCATCCACGTTCGTCAGTCTCTTCCTATACTCTCTAAACAAATTTAAAAAGAAAAAAAAAATCGCAGATAGGGAAGAAAAACAATCCAGGTATACCTACTCAATCAATCATTTATTGCAACCATGGTATTTACAAGATGTACTTGTGTAGGTATGGTATTATGCACTTGATGCGTACCTAATATGTAGTAATAAGTCACGTTATTATATTCATCATTTAATATAACAATTGCGCAATTAATTAGGTCCGCTATAAAAGATCATTCCTATCAAAAAATCTTAAAAAGGTTATCGCAGCAATTATTGTATCAACATACGTGCTATAACTATGTTAAATAATTTTAATTACCTGATAAGTAACTTAAAATAATAATTAAATTTCCTTCTTATTAATAATCTTACAATTTTGGTGTTGCTGTTTAAAATAATTGATGAATGTAACCAAATTTCAATGAAATAAAACTTAATTTAATTTTTTTTGGCACTCCTCAACACAATTATTTATAGATGATATGGTGTCCATAATACTCAAAAAAACTGACGAACATTGTTGAGTATTGTCGTACCATAATGCGTAGCCTACAAAATTTCGTATTTAGTTTAACTGTACAACAATATCATCTTTGCTTCGAGTTAAAGTAAGAATTTTCTGATACAAAAGAGAGATTGCGAAAGTTATAAGTAAGCTGCCGCACCTAACAATTTGAATCTGTGACCGCAAACAATAGTTACCGATCCTTATTGCAGTGAGAACTGTTATATATATTAAGAATGATAACACACTTACTCGTTATAACCGTTGCTAAAAATAGGAACGTGATTGTTTTTTTTATCAAAATAGATTAAGCATGGGATTCATGAAGTTCAGACTTTTGTTAGTTAAACTTTGTTTGTACCTACCTATCGCACGATTACACCACCTATTTATTTATGTTACGACTGAATATGGAAAAGACCGGCCTTAAGGTAGAGCAAGTAGAGCAGTCGCTCTGCGCGCCAGATAGCAAGCGGTGCCAAAATCAGGTGACACGAAGCACGAAAAACAACTTAGGGGAGGAGTAGAATCCATCTAACCAAAGGAAAGGACACCGAGCGACAACTTCGCTTACGGAGATTAAGAGCCTGCCCTAAGTACTGATTCACGAAGGCACGACCCTCCAGATAAGTAGTTAGTACAAATGTTTGTACTTCCAATGTGTCTTAGTATATACAACGATGAGGTTACTACTAGGTCCGATTCCGAACTTGAGTCGAGAATACGTTTCAAATTAGACATAATTCTATTTCCATAATGATACTTTATAAAATATCAAATTAAACTATTACAAAAATCTAATTACCTATCGGCTTCTAATCTTGATCAACCGACCGTTGCACTTTCGAAGGCTATGAAACAAACATTCCAAAGAACAGGTTCACATATATCCAATTATTAAGCAGATGACCTCTTATCTCTTTCCTATCAATAGTTAACACATGCTAAACAACCCACGACTGAATTCAACAACACTGGACCTAATTCGTTGATAACAATGGACATTGTATCTGAAAACGCTGGCTGATTTGCCGAATCGAAATTAGTTCCACATTAAAAAGTTCATTGTACCACGGTCTCACTATTTGAGATTAGATCTCTAGTTAGATTAACTTATTCAGCAAGTTTTTTACTGAAGCATTCCGTTTAGGAGATGCGAGGAGATGTGATCTAACAAACTCAGCTACTAATAGCTGTGTCAGGTGAGTATCTACTTATTACCTGCTAATATTAGTAATGTAATATCATTCTCAATGATGATGAAAATATTTTTTTCAAACCTATTAGCATCAATCAGGTAGTGTAAGATCAAATAAATAAAAGCAAGAATACTTTGCACGTCACCACGTATCCAATCTATAAACCTACATCAGTACAGTAGTCAGTTGCTATTAAGTATTCTAAGAGGATTAGGTGTTGTTGACAGAATCTATTATTTTTGACCTTCTTTCCGACAAGTTTACAGTTCTATTCAGTTGACGTGATATCGTCCTGTCATACAAATAAACTCTGTTTGCTAAGCACGCTCTAAAAAGAAGCAAGTCAGCAGTTTTTAGAAACGGACACTAGTGTGGCGACTCTAACTCGTGGGTAAACATCTATCAGAAAACTCCCTGCCGGTTAACACAAACTGGCAGTATCTGGAGGAACTGACACTACATCATAAATTGCTTTACGGTCGGAAAAAAGCTATTTAATCTATAAAAAAAATCTATTATGCAACTATAATTGGATTGGGTCATTGACTCGGAGACGTCGCAAAACACATATGATATGGTTTCTTGTATGTTTTTTTTTGCAAATCACTTTCTCCCTCAGTTTTTGTCGTTGATACTGATCGCTGCGTGCGTGATATCATTTGAGTTGGATAATTTGTTTTGCTACGCATGAGTTGGGTACTTAACGAGGTTAATAAGTTTTGAATTGTGAGGCATCGAAATTGAATTAGCGTATCGTTGAATGGAAAGATGCTAGTATGACGCATCTTTCAGGAAAAAGGTGTACTTACTCGAACATTTTGAACACGTGCTCTTCCGTATTAATTCTACAAATATTATAAATGCGAAAGCAACTCTTTATGTCTGTCTGTCTGTCACCTAACTAGATACAATTGTATGGATACTTTTTGAGGCTCATCTGAACTTTTTTTGTCAGTCGTTTAGTATGTAATTTTTTGAACTCCACCCAAAATTATCTTAAGAAATGTAACGAATACCATTATCCATCCCCGTAATCATTATGTCATAGTGTTCTTTATGGTTGCTAAGTTATTTTCAATCACAAAATCTTTAAAAATGCTAAAAGACCACACCAAAAACATGAAAAACGTCCCACGCAAGTAAAACTTACAAATATGTACAACGTTCATGCATCACTATGCTATTATTGTTATGTTATTAGTTATTAAGCTAGCGAGTGGCGTAATCAGTGCAATGTTATTACGAACTTGTATGAAAATAAGGTTAATTTAAGAACACGATGTCAATAGCTCTTACACACGCAGTTATTTGTCGGGGGCGCTGCGTGATTAACTTTTTACTACTATTACACTGCCTAGTGGAATATGCATGTTATGGTTTAGAGAAAAATGTTAACTAGGTATACCTAATGGCTGCTTTAATATCGCATTTAGTATGACCATACAATAAACGGTGGAGATAAATACTATCTTTACGTTGTCACTCATCTATGTTTTCTTAAACCTAAACACGTAGGTGACGGGAAGGTAGACATTTTTAAAAAATCTTAATTATAATCTTTACAATGAAAGAGGGCAAAAAAAATATCACACTCGTGTTATAATAATTTTAAAATAAGCAGTTTATCGCCCCCGTTTTATCTATATTTACTTAAGTAGCATGTGTATGAACAAAGTTGCCTAATATCTTTTTTTTTTGTCACCTATACGTTACGAGTAGTTTACAAGAAAGACCTACGACGTAGAATGGTTTCACGTTCTATATGTGAGGGTGAGGACATATTTTAATAAACTGTTTTTTATGAAATGTAAAAAAAAAGTATTTTGCCCCTTCCCGCTCTACGACGTATAGGTATAGGTACCTATCCCGTAAAAGATTCGAAAAACTGTTCATATTCATTTTCGACATCATAAATGGAATCTCTGTGCATAATTTCGGGTTTCAAAGTAAAAGGGCTGTCGCTAGGCTTGGGCTGGGCGTTGATGAGACAGTCAGTAGAGTTTTTCTAGTTAAGTGTGTTATTTATTTTCTGTTTAATTAAGTTTCAGCTGAACGTGATCCTAGATGACCAGTCGTTATCTGCACCTATCGCCATAAATTAAATTTTATTGAGTGTGAAATGAGGTTCGGCCGAATGACGTGCTCATGCTATTTCTCTGTACAATCTCAATAAAGCTTAATTGACTTACGAGTAGCATGCGCATGCTTCGCTCCTGGCGTTCCCTAATTGCGTACCGGACGTTTCCCACGCGCTAGTACGGATCAGTGTTTCCATTGCTGTTTAGCCAGCTAATAGGTTGTAAAAAAATAATTCTAGCTGTACTTTTTACTGACTCTACCACTGGAGTTAGACGAAAAATGGTTGCAAATTTTGAAGGAAGGAAAACAATAATTTCTATAAATTAGCGCTCACTCCCAGGTCCATCGAGCACTTTAGATACCGTAAGTACCTATATGTCTCTTCATGCTACATTTTTTTTGTTAATTGCATTTATGAAGCATGTTTTTATCACAAGTTACCATTGCCGCTTACTGCTAGATTCAGTGCAAGGCAGAAAATCATAAACAGTGATCAATTTCGAACGGACGCAGCTGATTCGATAGCACGGACAGACCAAGCCACTGGCCACTATGTTACTTCAATCCAAATTTCGTGAAACGCCGTAGGTGGGCTCCGAGCATTCGGATCCAGTAGTTACCGGTAATAAGCAGGTGCCTATGCGCAATACTTAACCGTACTGGTGCAAGCTTTAATTGTTTCCGGAACTTTTATACGGTTTTCCGAGCGCTGTGCATTGCATTATGTAGTTAATGGGCGCTTACATCCAAGTTCTAGTAAGCGTTACCTTTAACTTACATCGAAAATTGCCTGATGGGTTTTTTTTTAGCCTTCTTGATTATGTAAGATGTTTGTATTCGTAAATTCCATTCCGTAACAAAAGCTATTCGGATGTTTGGCAAAAAGCGGCTCAAGTGTGTAGTTGTTATTTAATTATCTAAATTCGTGTTGGACTCTTTTATCGCCAGGGTGTATATGTCATGATGCGTTTGAAGCTAAAAACCGCCCAATACAATAATCTTTACATTTTGAGGCACTAGAAAAAAAATTATTACCTACTAGACTAAGGCTGGATTCGACCAAAGTTTTTATTCCAGGAATAACACTTACTCTCGGATATACTAATGTCAAAATAATGGCGTTTTGACTAAGTATTAACAACAGCCTAATTCTAACTCCACAAATTGCTAATACCTTAACCGACTAGGGATATCCGGGCAAACTAAGAATTTTATCGATATTCTGCAATTATCTTAATTGGGTTACCTATCGATCCCTTCGGTAAGTCATGTGCAAAATCGATTTTTAATCGCTAAGCAATCTTGAGGTGATGAATAGGAATCATGTGAGTCTCAGTCAGTAATTGGGTGCACCCGAGCGTCTCTATAGTAATTGATATGGCAGGCTAGCGGTTCTCGGTGCTGGTGTGTCGCGGTTATAAATGTGTAGCTAATAATACAAGACGTAATCCCCAATTACATTTACTAAGCTCTAAGAATTACAGGTGAGTGACGTCAATTAAGGTAACACCACGGTAAGTGATGTTGTAGGGTTTATTTGCCTGGGAAGCTTCTACTTAGGTGCCAACACGGCTAGTTGATTGACTGGCAAAGAATGCGCAGGCTTAACCACTAGAATAAGAAACTTGAAATTTAGCGGACACTATGCACTTTGCTATTTCTGTATTGTTTTGTACTGACTTGTGGTGTTCAATAAAGAGTATTTGTATTGTATTGTATTGTATGCTTCGATTATGTATCATAAAATAAAGGTGGACTAAAATGCGATTTTTGGGAATTCCATTCCTCAAAGGAAAGAAAAGGGATGGAAGCGTTAATGAATTATTAAAATATATTACGTTCACACTATAGCTTTTGCAGTAAAACTGAATAAAGATAAATCTTCACTACGTGTTCCAAATTCCCACTTTATTGATCGCAAGTTATTGCTTACGTGAAAAATAATATACCCAATGCATTATGTATTACATACGTGTGTGAATCCATACCAATATTAGGTACCTATAAATGCGAAAGTGTGTCTGTCTGTCTGTCTGTTAACCCTTAACACATAAACCGCAGAATCGATTTAGTTGGAATTTGGTACAGGGATGGTTTCAATCCCGGGAAAGAACATATGATAGTTTTTATATTGGAAAATTGCATAGTTCCCGCGGAATAGCGTTAAGCGAATACTGCGTAGACGGTGATGGGGGTAGCGAGTAAGTAGTTGATTATGAAATAAATCATCATAATATAAAGTTCAGCTCTACCTTTCGAGTGTCGAACCAAAGACACGAGACAAACAAAAAATGTTAGCCATCAAATTTCCAGCAATACCTAAACCACGGTCTAGGCTAAATTTTCGGATCAACTCAGGTTTCCAAGAAATTGACATTCTTCATTTGAAATCTGCAATAACTGCCGCTGCTTTTGTCCGTCCGAAATGGTTTTAGAACTTAATATTGAATGGCAAGCATGACCCTGACACTCAGCGACTTGTATGCAAGATTTTTTTAATTTGTTCCAGAATATCTCAGCAGGTATGTCTGATCACTCCTGTCTGTTATTTCAGGATTTTTTTATTGAGGTTGACAATCGTGTCCACATACAATATTCGATATTCAAAGGGTACCTATACCGTCAAAAAGGTTTCTTAATTTTGACTTAAAAATTGCGATAAAAACACTGTAACAAATATATAAAACTAACTCGACCACTTTGTATTAAACCCCTATTGAACTGCAACGGTAAGAAAATAATGTAAGATTAGTCGGACAACTGTCGAACGCTCGAACGCCATCACGCAAGATAAGTTTATATTTTTAAATAATTATAATAAAGTCCAATTTTGTACATGTATGTTAGACATTGACACAGATGTTTTCTTAAAGTAAAGTCTACAAATGAACCGGATTTACAACGAAAACAAGTATAGTGGAAATAAAACTAGACTCTACATTCAAATGTAGCGTTCTTATATACATATTACGATCACGAATAGAGCATATAATACGTTTTGAAATTCAAAAGCTTAATGGCTACTGGTTTGGGGTATTACATATATTGACATTGGAAGACTTTATACATTTCCAATTTAATTTAACATTGTTCTTAATGAATTTATTCTTAGTATACCTGTTTTATGCGTGTTTGATGCGAGTGATTTCAATGCTACCTACAGGATTATCTAAGTTACATTAGACGGACTACGAACGCTGGGTGTAAATTTAAAAACATCTTCAAGTTTAACCTTAAATTTCGTGAAATTCGGTATTTATAAACACAAAGCCACTGGGTTTAAGGCAAAGACAATAAATGTTGCGTCCGAAATGCTACGGTAATCAGATCAGTACAGTAGCTCCTACAGTTTTAAAGATCGATTTAAACATGTTCGAACCACAGCAAAACTCCATAGTCGATGTTGCAACCATTACAGTTAGTTATCGTAACGTTCTAATGGTATAAACGTATGTTTAGATGTAAGTAGATACAAATTAAACTACTGTTTTGAACGGCAATTAAACTCGGTAAGTAATGAAAATAAATTAAGCGTGAAGGTAGACGATAAGTTGAGTAAATTGAATTTTATAGAGGTTTTCCAATTATTGTAGAGATTTTCGCGTGTCTAGGTTTTAGATGAACTGTACTTACTTAGTTTTTAATATTTCACCCGTCGATTCGGATGAGGTATGTAATTTTTTCGCAAAAATGTGTAGCTGCTCTATTTCTTAGTAGTAGTATACGTGCCGGCACGTAAGTCTAGCGATGACGAGTCACGTGGAGGAGATCTGCGCACCCATGGATAGGTACCGTTTAAATATTTCTGCGTATACAAGGTCATCGCTAGACTTACGTGCCGGAACTTATAGTTTCAATTTTATTTTGCCAATTTAAATTTAGACAGTAAGTATTTATGTAGCTACTTTTTGTGCATGTCGCGGCCTTATCAAAAAGTTCTGCGACCACAGGACGAAATATTCTTAATTTGTGGGTAGGTGGATTCGTTAATTCAATAAGTACCTGACAATATTGTGCGTTATGTTTATTTAAACTACGCTGTCCAATTACTTTATTTATGCTACAAAACTAATAAAAATAAATATAATTAAACGCATTAAGTACTTTTTTATTCGGACAATCGAAAACCTAATAGGTATTATCAAAGTAAATAAATACTTACCACGACAACATTTACTACGACGAGCCATCGTAGTAGCATCAAATAATCTGATATTATAGCCATGTTTTATGCGACGCACATAAAGTTTATATGGTTACAGGTACACGGATGCCGCGAGTCGTATTTCCCGCCAATATGGTCTTGGAGGTTGGTAGCACCGCGCGCGACTGCTGACTGACGCTAAGCCCGCCAAACTGAAGCAGCAAGCAAGCTTCGCGAACTCTCTGAATGGCCCTCTCGAACGGAGGGAGAGCCGGCGGGAGGGACGCACTTGTAGGGGAAACCACGTCAACCGCCTCCGGTAATTCACTAAGAAAAGTTATTTGCTGACTCGCCTTCGCCTCTGTAGGGAATCGTTCGATTTGTAGAGTAAAAAGGAACTGATTTATTATTTGACTTTGTTTTTTTCATTCCACATTGCACTGCGCTGCGCTGACTTCTTCCGAAATATAGTTATTGTTTACTATATTTTTCTAATTTCGTCACTAATACGGAAGTTATTTACTTAATATAAGTAAGTATAAATAATTCTACTCAAGCTTTCAGTCACGGTTAATTCCTAGAAAATTGTGTTCAAAGGACCAATTCGTTCTGCTATGGATTGCGCGTTAATAGTTGTTATTGTTGTTCTATCAGCATTACAACAGCGCGTCAGTTAATCGTAAGTTAGCTACTAAAATAAAATGTATTTATACAATGGTCAGAACGGTACATAGGATCCAAAACATTTTCAATAGTACTTGAATACTTATAATGCTCAAAAATGAGTAGGGAGAAAAAGTGTGTGAGAATAAGTATTTCTTCATCTAGGGAGGGCCCGAGATGCAACACTTGATGTGTGTTACTGACGTTTTTGAGAGCTGCATTAGCGTATTAAGGGTTTGATTTAAGCAAACTTTTCGCTTCTTGATCCGCCGTACCTACTTACAATGTTTCACATTAAATGTCCAAAGTTACGCGGTTTTTCTGGTTTGATGTGGGTTTGATTGAACCAAATTCCTTGTTCTTTGTATGAAATTTTTTAAACTGGCTTAACTATTTTTAGTGGAGAAAAATAGACATAATATTAGTTGTCTTCCAATGCGATTCGCATAACGAACCTAATGACGTAACTGGGCATTTTCAAAAAAACGTGTACCCTTGAATTTTTTTTCAAAATGAAATCATTTTAGGTTTTTCTGAATCAGAATTATTAGCTCTATTCATTTTTGTAAAGAAAAAAAAATGTCTTTCGGTTTTTTTTGTCAGTTTTGTGAAAATATTTTCATACGATTTGTATGGGCCGTCACAAAACTGTCACGAAAAAGTTGTATGGGAAATTAAGGCATATTTGTTAGAAAAAGGGTACACGTTTTTTTGAAAATGCTCAACTATTCATCCGGATAATAATAGGTAGTTACCTACTTATTAATATGCAGCTGTCAACCTCTTACACCAAGTTATGCTGTACATTTTGTAATTGGAACGTTAGTAAGCCCGGAGGTTATTAACGGATATATCTTATGTGTTTACTTATCCCTAACGCAACAGTTAAGTTACTGATGGCCAATTGCAACGGAGTAAGAAGACCAGTAAGGCAAATAAAATATCCTCGTTACTTGTAAATAACCCAAGTTCCTTTTTAGGGTTCCGTACCTCAAAAGGAAAATAACGGAACCCTTATAGGAATACTTTGTTGTCCGTCCGTCCGTTCGTCTGTCAAGACCCTTTTTCTCAGGAACGCGTGGAGGTATCAAGCTGAAATTTATATCAAATACTCATTTCTCTACTGTCCCTTGGAGTTGTGCAAAAATCAAACTTCTATGCCAACGCAATCAAAAGATACAGCCGTTTATGCAAATTTCCGCAAATTTTCGAAACTCGCAAGGGAATCAAAACCTACAGGGTACTTCCCCTTCCCATGAACTAAGAATCTTGAAATTTGGTACGAAGCAACGCCTCATAGAACAGATAAAGGAAAAATTGCGAAAACCGTAAATATGTATCTATGTTTGTATTGTATATATCAGTGACCAATATAAAGTGACCCCACACTGCGTAAATTTTGCGATGGAGCAGAGCTCTGCTTACACTGGTTTATAGATATTTATAGATAATGGTACGGAAGTCGTGGTGCGCGAGTCCGACTCGCACTTGGCCGGTTTTTTTTTAAACAAGATGACTAAAACACCGGATAAGCAGACACGAGTTGGACTGGCACCCGGAAGAGTACCTAATAGGTACCAAGGTTCCGAAAAAACACATTCCTTGTATTGCCAATAGGGGATCCCGGGATCCCTATTAATTTGTTACCCTTTTTTATTATTTGTTCCATAGTAATGACAAGTCTGTGAAATATTCAAGTATCTTCTCTATTAGATACCATTTTTACGATCCAGCTTATAAATACAGCGAAACTATAAGGGTTCCCTGTTACCGTTACCTATCTAGTATGTGAGCTCTTAGAATGTCATTTAGGTTTGTGTTGCAGTCTCACTCACTCTTATGGGTTGGATATTTGAATCGGCCGAGTGAGACAGATGACAAGACAAACCCGAATGACATTCTAAGAGCTCACAGGACCGTACCTAATTCTAACCTACAAATCCGTTCCTAGAACAGCAACAAAACTGCAACTTGACCATGTTAGTTTTTCCATTCGAAACTAGATGGCGTCAAGAGCTGCCACATTGTCAGCCGCTCATTGCGAAATGTGGACGCGCTGATGTTGATGCAGGGGGGCTACTCCGAAATTCGATTTTCGAAGTTCGTATTATGCCGTGCCTCTCACTCTAAAATTAATGCCTATTAGGGTGAGCGGAATAGCGTTACACGAACTTCGAAAAACGGAATTCGGAGTATAAGACCAGGAGTGATGCAGTGATCGTGTACTTCTGAATCAGAACTGATCTTCGGAATGTCTCATACAGTAGTTTTTTTTTTTTACAAATAGCTATCGGTAATGTTCGTATTATGCGTTCAATATAGCCAGTTATAACATCTAAGGTAGCTTCGTATTATTTAGGTTTGTAGATAAGCAAAAAACCAGACTAGTATACCTACGTACTGATCTGACAGTCATAATTGCAGACAACTAGTATCCAAATTATAAAATACTGTAATATTGGTTTTGCCTTCCACCATTTTAGAATGGAACGCAACGATTCTTAACATGAAAATCACGTCTCACTATGATTGTTTACTAATTTCTGAAACTACCAAAAGAAATTAATGCGGTTTTGTTTTCGATTAAATAGGTGGCGCTTATATTATGTAATAGTGAGACCCAAACAGAGCTCAGGGGCCTTACCATGACGTTTTAATGCCACTCAGTTTAGGTTCGCTAGCTGTCAGATTCATACTAAAAGTGACAGCTAAAACTTGAACCGAGTCGGAATTAGGACATCGTGGTAAGGCCCCAGAACTTCAAACGCTGAGCAACAGTTTAGTAAGCATTATAATACAAAAAAAGCCAAGTGTGAGTCTTACACACCGAGGGTTCTATTTATAAGCAGGCATAAATTTATAGGACCTCATCGCATTCTAGGAAAAGTGAAGTTACTTTTTGTGGATCAGTGATTTTCGGACTTTAAAAATATAAAAATTTATTTAAAAAAGCATACACTACAAACCACACCTACATGTATAGTTAAGGGAGGCGCGACCTAATTGTACAGTGCGTCAGTAAGAGAGCGAATTTTTAGTAATAAATAGTCTCAGTTATATTTATATGACAATCTTTTGAATGACTTTTGCAGGTGGATATCTTCCCATTTCCAACTGTCAATGATTGACTTGAACTTAAGTACTTAGCTAGGTACAGTTTTTTGTATATTTTCTGGTACCTTAACCGGTAACTGCATACTAATGAAACAAAAATAAGAAGTTCATTAAATCAAATTACATTTTATTAAAATACGAAAATGTTAATACAATCAAAATAAATAAAATAATGTAAATACAGAGTTGTAAAGGTACCCTTCCCTCCATTTTGAGACAAAATAATCACGAATTTAAAGTTTTGCTTCCTGTTTTGATTTGTGTAGTCATTTGCCAAGACTCTTCTTCAGGTTTTCAGCCAGCTTGTTCATGAACTCAAATGTTTCGTAGTAATCTGACCTCTTAACGTTGTTCATGCCCTTAATGCAAATGGCAAGATCTTTGGTCATCACACCTCCTTCAATGGTCTCGATGCAAACACGCTCTAGAGTTTCAGCGAAATTGTGGAGTTCCTGGTTGTCGTCCAGTTTGGCGCGGTGCAGTAAGCCTCTTGTCCACGCAAAGATAGAAGCAATAGGGTTGGTGGATGTTTCCTTTCCTTGCTGGTAGAAGCGGTAGTGCCTAGTTACTGTGCCATGGGCGGCTTCAGCTTCCACCGTCTTTCCGTCAGGGCAGATCAGCACAGATGTCATAAGACCGAGAGATCCGTAGCCTTGAGCGACAGAGTCCGACTGGACATCGCCGTCATAGTTCTTGCACGCCCATACAAAGCCACCCTCAGATTTCATCGCGTAGGCGACCATGTCATCGATCAACCTGTGCTCGTACCAGATACCAGCAGCTTCATACTGTGCCTTGTATTCCTTTTCGTAGATTTCTTCAAAGATATCCTTGAAGCGACCATCATATTTCTTAAGAATGGTATTCTTGGTGCTCAAGTACAGAGGGTATTTCCTGTCCAAGGCAAATTTGAACGACGAATGGGCAAAGTCAATGATGGAGGCGTCAGTGTTGAACATGCCGATGGCAACGCCAGCGCCTTTGTACTCATGAACGACGTGTTTGATAGGCTCTCCATTGGGGGGTGTAAAGATCAGTTCTAATTTTCCCTCTCCAGGGACAACAAAGTCAGTGGCTTTGTATTGGTCGGCGTGAGCGTGACGGCCGATGATGATGGGCTTCTCCCAGCCGGTAACCAGGCGAGGAATGTTCTTACAGATAATGGCCTCCCTGAAGACGGTTCCGCCGAGGATGTTACGGATAGTGCCGTTGGGGCTCTTCCACATTTTTTTAAGCTTGAACTCCTCCACCCTCTTCTCATCAGGAGTGATTGTGGCGCACTTGATGCCTACGTTGTATTTCTTAATAGCGTTAGCACAGTCAATTGTGACCTGATCATCAGTCTTATCGCGGTATTCCATACCCAAATCATACGTGTGCAGCTCAATATCCAAGAACGGCAGGATCAGCTTGTCCTTGATGAGGTCCCAGATGATTCTGGTCATCTCATCGCCGAGGATGTCAACAACGGGTCCAGCCTTTATTTTCGACATCTTGGTTTCTCTGTAACAAAAATAAAAATAGAGATAAGAAAACAATGACCTCAAATATGAAGTAACATTCATTATCATTAACTTTAACTATGTTTGTTTACTCTTTTCTTACGTCAAACGAAGCTGCAGATCAACGTCTCTTTGACATAGAGATAGTTGGAGGGCGAAATAGGTCATAGGCTACAGCAAAAAAAAAAAACTCTACTCTCACGTCTTGCCCATTGCCCAGTAAAATTTGACCAAAAATTGCATAGGTTTGCTGTTGCATTTCTTCTTTAAGTACCTACAATAATAATATATCGCCTCATTGATAGTACTATCAATACCCCCCTTAAACAAAGATCCTAAGGTTAACAATCATTTAAATAAACTATTTGGACGTCACAACTAGTGGCCTTGATTGTGAAGTTGCCACCAAAATTGTTTGCTATTGATTAGATATTCCATAACATTTCATGAAATCATTTTATCGCTACAAAAAATCCACATAAACCACATTGACCTTACGTGATTGACAATGCCACTTATGTAAGTGATACGGTTTGACTTTTGATATCTATAAAAATACCTATACATGGTGAGTGGCACGTTTTGGCGAATTACTATATCTAACGTCGGAAAGTATAATGTGTCATTCTTATATTAAAGAATCAATGAATGGATATTGAATTAAACTGGTAATGGTATGGAACCAAATGACAGATAAAGTAATGGTATAAATTCAACTATTGAGGAAAAATTAAATACTATTAAGTAGGTACATAGGTACTCTTATAATGTAAAGTGCAAAGTGCTTGCGCATAATTTGTAAATACTTACACCTGGACCATATAAAAAAAATATATAACTATGTACATATATTATAATGTTAAGTTTAAATATTCAACCTTAGTTTTAGTATACACAGCTATCAATTGGTAGAAATTGATAGGTGTGATGGGAATTATTGCCTAAAAAGAGATCTATTCTCTCTCTCACCCCTCCACAGCAAATAATCAATGTGCAATACCTACAGCATGTGCTAACAATATGTACTGATGACTATAATGACTCATATGGTTATGCCAATAAACATACAATTATACCCTTCCTTTATGAGTTAAGAGATCTGTTTTATTTAATGACAGTTTTAACCTGAATTTAATCAATTAACAAAATATTGTCAGTAGGCAATGGGCTTGCTTATTACCAGGTAAAGGCAACAGTTTCTATTTTCTATGTAATGCAAGTGAACCATTTTAGTCCAAAGCTATAGGCCAGGGCTGGCCAACCATTTGTACGCATTGACTTGTTGATCATGAGTATTGATCCAGTTGATCATAAGGCAGAAAAATATGTGATTGTTCAGAAATAAAGTTTTCAATTTTTTTTGGAAATCCAAAAATTGGAAATTAAATAATGAAGTTTTCTACCCCTGCTATATGCGTTAGAGATATTAGAGATATCTGATGATTGGTGTTTAATATGCACGGATAATTCACATAATAACTTTCACACTTGTTCGTTCTTTCTGTGTCTCAATTACTACTTAATCAAATATAAATAGGTATATTTCCAGTAATGAAATCTTGCTATGTATTTTCCTTTAAATGGATGCAGGAAATAAATTTTCCTAAACTCCAACGAGACCAATGTGATCTCCCTATAGAACTTGCAAATTTTTATACAAAAGAACCTGCTGACACTCACTGACCTGAACTTAGTATATGGGACATCAAGTAGGTGATAAATCAATAATAATGATAATAATATTTTATAATTATGTAAAAGTAATCTCAAAATAATGTTATATTTAGTATAAATAATATGTTAATAATTTGCATGCCTGCATGCAGGCTAGATACAAGGGACAAGAAGATTGTAACATGTTACTGATACTGTATTCTAGCAAATAAACGATTCTTATTCTTAAGAAAAGTTTATGCACAGGTTCACTCAGATTCAACGGAGAAAGTAATAATTTCATAATTATTAATTAAAACCAGTGATGGGAAGAAAAATAAAATGAAAACCTTACTTATGAATATATTTTAGCTAAAATCTAAAATACATTACTATTGAAAGTAAGTCTGTGAGGGAAATGTATTTATAGAAATGTGTGAGATAACATCCTCTAGTTAGAATGAGAACAGCGACCTGATTAAATATTTTTATACACACTTTAGCCACACCATTACCTTACTTTAACAAACTAAACGCAATGGACTTTGATCACAAGCATTATAAAATTGTATGAGTAAAATAATAAAAATAAAAATTATTGGTAGATACTTAATAAATAATTAAGTGCACCATTTTACATAGATTTTTCAAAAACTTACATCAATTTGAATTAAATACTCAGTTGAGACAAGACACTCCCACCGGACACAAGACACAACTAACTTCTTACTTTCAACATGCCATGCCAATTACAATTGTAAATCAAATAAACCTTGAAAACAGGTTTTTGTAAACAGCCAGTACAAAGTTCAAGTAACTCAGCCTATTGAGGAATTAATTAAAAATAGAGGCTGGTCAAAATAGTTGACAATCAACCCAACCCATCAATTTATTTATTTTTTGTGAAAGTTAACGATTAATAATTTGCCTTACCACGTCACAGCGCGCAGAACAATTTATAAATATTGAAATACGTCGTGATCGTACGGCTACCACTAATCAACTGCTGTTAGCAGATAACAGAATAATTTTAACTGACAAATTGTAAATTGTTATCAGTAAAGTAAAGTTAGTGGGTACAATCGGCCACATCAGAATGTTATTATAATATGAAAATTACGTACGATATCATATAGAAATTGCGCATGTGAGAGCCTGAATATTTATATACGATACAGTGGTAAATATTTCTAACAAAAGTTACTTACCAATTAAAATAATTGTGATCCAAAATTAAAGAAAATCTGGAAAATCAGTCGCTATAGCTCGGTCGGCTGTTCGGCTGTCACGTCACGCACGCACGTCACTACGTCACAAATATGCTAGTGATGTATCTATAATAGTAAGAGTTTATGTTTTGAGTTTTGCCATTTTATCGATACTTCGATAATAACGATAACTAGGCAGCTACTACGTCGCGACATGCTTTTTGGGCATTATTTTATTACAAAAAATAACATCAAACTTACAAATGCTAAGGCATGTTACTTTATTTGGCACGGAAACGAAAACAAAAACCTTTACGAATTCCGTTTCATAGTTTACAATGAAATTATTCTTCCATAACTATAAAAAAATACAAGTATTTATACTCTATTTAGTTTAGCCAAATACTAAATTGACAATTGCGAATGTCAAATTGTGAAATAATGATTCCAGTTTTTATTGTTTAGTGGTGTACTCGAAACCATCGACAATGTTTGTGGTCTGAATACAAGAGGTTTGGTCATGTTATATTTTAAGAAAAAATACGATTGTGTCAAGCAAATTTAAAGGTTTATTCGTTTATTACACTAGCTTATACATACAAAAATCTATACAAAATTTAATTTATCGTTAACTTTCGATAGTAGTGGCACATCACTATTTTTGAGTTGCAAAAAACAGGCAATACAGGTAATGTCATTTTAGTATCTAGCTAAAATAAATATCAGCGTTTTACCTACCAATAAAACGCTTATTAAGCGATAACCTTATTTGAAGCCTAAATAACTAAAAATATGAGAGAAACGAATTTGATTTCCGGTAGCGAATCGGTCATAATGCAAATACACCCACCACTTTTCATCCCTACCATCGTGACGTCACATCCTGGGCACCAGAGTGGGGAGGCGAGCTCGTGAGTGCTCGGCCGCTCCATCATCATTGAATCTCAAATATTTTTATGCTTTTACCAGGCAGTATTTAAATCTTAGGCTTCAAATAAGGTTATCGCTTAATAAGCGTTTTATTGGTAGGTAAAACGCTGATATTAAGCTTTGAACCGTTATTTGAAGCCTAAATAACTAAAAATATGAGAGTTGTTTGTTATCGCCTGGTGGCCAGGATGACGCCAATGTGACTTACTTGGGATGACATAGTTTATTATTAAAATCATACAAGCATATTTGACACAAAATCATTTATTTCAAACAATTTTTATTAGGTACATCCCTTTTGTTATACTTAATTAATCTTGTAATCACTTTATACATTTGGTGGCACGCACATTGACTGATACAATACAACATGTTAGTATATGCACAATAGGTATGTACGTGCATAATTATTTCAAAAATCTTAGTTTAAATTTTATTTTGCACAATAAACAAAAAATACATAAGCGCTCTGCTAAAACAACCTCAATTGTTCTATTCGTTGACTGGTGTGAATAACTTAGCAACAGAACTAGATCTAACAGAGGGTTGAACTACCCGACAATAGTATTTTAAGAAGGTGTTCTGCGAGCGCCAGTTTCCACGAGCAAGAATGTCATCCAAGGGGCAATTCTGGATCCAACTTTTAGAAGCTACTGCAGGTCGGATGCTGCCGGCACTGGCCGTGATACCAGCCTGCAGTAACACCTTTTTGATCCAGCCTGCAATATTTGTTCTAGATGCAGCCTTGGGTTTTCCACATGTCGTAATGAATAGATTATCCTCACCACAAGATAACCGTCTTGCTCGGGAAAGTGAAATAACTTTTCTTATCCAAAACAATGGATCCAAAGCCTGACAGTCTTTATTTTGAAAAATTTTCCATCCAGATTGCCGATTTACTACTGTGTCGGTCTTGGATCCATATCTTGGCCAGAAAGTTACAAAATTCTCTCCAAATATACATTTATCATTATCTATTGCTAGCAATGTCAAATCGTGAACTCGCCGGCCTGAAACTAGTAACAGCAAGATTGCAGCACGTGCAGAACATTCATAAAAACTATTTTCGTTACAACTGTTGTCTCTTAGCCAATCTACAAGAACGTCCGTATCCCATATGGGGGCTTTCTTAGATTTGTCGTGTGATCCACTTATACTAATTGATTTTAAGGCCTGTCTGACTAACAAATGTGAACTAAGACGACTATTCCTATTTGGATCAACCATTGTGGACACAGCGGACTTATAAACCAAAATAGTGCTGTACGCTAAACCCTGTTTCAAATGAAGATCTATTAGAAATCTAGCTAAGTCTCCACCCTCCGGTTCAGTTATATTAACTGAGTTTTCACAAGCCCAAGCGTGCCATCTTTGCCACGCTACGTTGTATGTTTTCTGTGAAGAGTTCCGCCAACCCTTCCGCAGCATCTCCAACTGGTCTTGAGACCAACCTGTTAGCTTATCTGTCCACCCCCACATCTCCATACTTCCAAAACCATGTCCTGGGTCATTAGAGGTGGATGGCCTGTTGTTACATCTACTAGCACTTGGTCTAGATTGCAAATTGTAAATGGAGGACTCAGGGCTCGGTTCTTGAGGTCGGGTCGCCAAAAGACTTTCATCCACCGCGGGGCTACGATAAGATATGTCCCTTTCGCCGTATTCAGGTGTTGCAAAACGCGGGGGATCAGGAAGGGGGGTGGAAACACCCATGCGAGGGGATATTCCCATACTTGGCTGAAGGCATCGTAAAGATAAGCCTGCTGGTCTGTCAGGTCTAAAGTTCCATATATTGGAAGAACGTGCGCTGCTGCTGACGCAAAGAGGTCTATTACGGGACGGCCAAATTTGGCGAAAATTAAATCCGTTACTATCGGCAAAAGGTGCCATTCTGGGGGACACATAAGTCGTGACAAGCGATCTGCTTCGCCGTTGAACCGGCCTGGCAAGTAATGTACTTCTACATGAATGCTGAACTGATCCAACAGCTCGAAAATTTTGTAAGTCAAATCCATCAAGGCTGCAGACCTCGTGCCGCCCTCGTTCCTGACATAAGCCACTACAGTTCTGTTGTCGGACTGTATCAACAGAGAAGAACCGGCCAGGTGCTGAGCATGATCTTTTAACACGTACCATATTGCCAACATTTCGAGATTGTTCGAATGCAGCTTTACCTCCTCTGGGGACCATATCCCTGATAGTTTCACATTGTCCAATTGCGCACCCCAAGCTATTCCTGATGCGTCCGTCACCAAGTAATGGGTCACGGGAGTGAAATGGATCGGAGACCACATTCTGATATTGCTGTGCCACCACTCTAATTCCATCAACGCTGGGGTTGGGATTGGATAACGGTAACGGGGATTCATTGCAAGAAGCTCTGTACAATGTTTGAGTAGCGATCTGTGGTTTAAGCGGCCTCTGGGTATCGTAAAGCTCGCAAAATTTACTGTTCCTATTAGACTCTGAATCTCGGAAAGTGTACCCTTCTTTATTTCGAGGAGATTTAATAACTTCCTTAGAACGTCCGTTACTTTTTGAGTCGGAAGGAATTTTTTGTTCTTGTGGGGGTCCCACACTATGCCGAGATATTGAAGACTCGTTTGGGGGGTTAGAATCGACTTGACATAATTGATTTGCCAACCAAGGTGTTCTAATAAGCACGTCGCTTCGCGAGCATGCCGGGAGAGTACATGAGGATCTTGATTTGCTAACAAAAAATCGTCCAAATACACTACTACACGAATGCCTCTGTCCCTGAGTACCTGAGCCACCCAATTTGTCAAGGATGCAAACACTTTCGGGGCACATGCCAAACCAAACGGCAGGCAAGTCATTTGCCAAAGTTGCTGTTTGTAAACTAGTCGAAGGAAGCATCTGTGTGCCTTGGCTACTGGCAAGTGGAAATACGCATTTGACAAGTCTATCTTGACTAGCCAGTCCTGTGGCTGCAGGAACGAAGGTATCTTGTGCATGTTTATTAGCCGGAAGGGTTGCCTTGCTATGTATTTGTTTAGGCTTTTTAAATTGAATATCGGGCGGGCCGAGCCGTCGCTTTTCGGTATGAGAAACATTGGCGACACAAAACTGGGGCTGTGATCTGCAGGCTCCAACACTTTCATTTCGAACATTTCGTTTATTACATGCTGCATTTCGTGACTTTCTGGGGTTTGTAACGGATGGTTGACTATGGTTTTCAAAATTAAAGGTGGTTTTGCAATGAAAGGAATTCGAAAATTTTGAATAATTTGAATTAGGGCTGTTGGAGCCTGTAAATCTTCCCAGCGTCTTACAAACTTTAATAATCGGCCTGCCTGAAAACTGTTCGCGTCAGAATTTACGTTTGCTATGCCCACGTGATGTGGAAGGTCCCGAAAATCTACCACCTCTGTTAGTTGAATCTGGGCCATGAAAATTACGGTTAGGCCTCGATCGCGAGGGTCTTGCTTGCTGAGCGTTTTGTTTTTGAGCAACTTGAGGGTAGTTGCGTGGTTGATAGTTCATAAACGGACCAGGTACGGGCATTCGACTCGTGAAATAATCAGGGTATGCAAAATTCGAGTTAAACGAGGCAGGGGCTTTATTGGTATAATTATTAGCATAACTAGGCTGGGCCTGAGCTTGCTGTTGGAGCTGAGCTTGCGCAGCAGCTTTAGTATTATTAGTAGGCGCCCGAGGCGGCCAAAATGCTTTAGATGCCCCACCTGCTTTTTCAATTGTTTTTGCAAGCATGTCTTGATTAAACAAATAATCGCAGGTAGGCGGAATTTTCTTTAAGGTAGCTTTCAGAAAATTATCCTTAACTGACCGCAAAATGCTGTCGCGCCTCTGCTGAATTAATTCGGCTCTGTGTCCACAAGCCATTTGCAAAACGTCATTGCTTATTTTTTGAAAGCTACCCTGCACGAAAACTTCATTTAATTTTTCCTCAACCAATGTTGGGGTAACCTGCTCAACTGTACCTAACCATTCGACTAGGCATTTAAAACCGCTCTGTGCCGCTTGGTTTTGTTTAATAACCGCCTGAGTTATTGCCGCAAATCCACGTTCAATTAGAGCCAGCGAATTTGATTTGTCGAAGGGCTTGATCTCATCGTTAGTCTCTAACTGCGTAAAACCTGGTGCTGAACAATACTGTTTCTGAGAATCTATGTAGCGTACACTGTCCCAATCATCCGTATTAAATCGCTGTATATCGTTAATCATTTGAACTAACTCAGGTGACGATTTGGGAACGGTTGGTTCTTTTAGAACAGTATTCAATGGCAATTGAAAAGAGCACGGGGGTGCTGATGGCACGCCCGGTGAAGGATCATTGTTAATTAGATCATCATTATCACGAAATAATTCACCACTAATGTCTGCGCTAACACTATGGTGATCCAAATCATTTACACCGGGTGTAGATTGAAATGCAGGTCGAAATGTGTTACTTGCAAGGTAATTTGTTATACCACTTACTTGCTCACTAAGGTACTTTATAGCTTCAGCAGTTGACAACATACGGCGACGCTTGTGCTTCCGTTTACCCTTTGCCTTTTTGGCCTTTCTTTTTAAATCGGCTCGAGGTGGGTCGCACTCCAACCCAACATCAGGCTGCGCCGGCGCAGTCTCCGCAGCGGGTGTTTCCGAAGATGAGTAGCTATTACTGGAAGAATCTGACGATTCTCCCGTATGGCTTCCCATCGTAATATATTATCAATATCCTGAAATTTAAATCAGTTTAAAACAAAATAATAATACGAACGGTAACACCGTTAAATATACTTTTCAAACAGAATTATATTAACTCTGATATATTATAGCAGTGAAATATAAATCTAGTACAAAAAATTTAAATAAAAATTTGAACGGAAAAAACCGTTATAAACAGTTTAAGCTTTCAAATAAATGAAGGTAACTCATACCTGTTAACACAACCGATTGCTATGGCAATCAAAACGCCAATGATGATGGAGCGGCCGAGCACTCACGAGCTCGCCTCCCCACTCTGGTGCCCAGGATGTGACGTCACGATGGTAGGGATGAAAAGTGGTGGGTGTATTTGCATTATGACCGATTCGCTACCGGAAATCAAATTCGTTTCTCTCATATTTTTAGTTATTTAGGCTTCAAATAACGGTTCAAAGCTTAATAGAGTATAATTTATTGTCGGTGGCCAATTTTATTTATGTCAGTGGCTAACCAAACCAATAAAAATATATTTCACGTAGCAACACTTCTTAGAAAATTATAGATAGGGTTGTGATTGTGACTGGCTGGCCTGGCATAGCACTGGCAAGTGGCAGTACCATATTTTTAATATGAGACTAGAAGTGGACGAGAACCACTTCTGAAAAGTAAAGAATCAATAAGAGCATAAAACACCTTGAAAATGTTCGGTTGTAATAATTAAAAATTTGCCATGTCATCGAATATGTCGGTCATCATTAAAGATTAGGGTTCAAAAGAATCAATTTAGTCCGTTTATTTTATTAATTTATTTCCTAATTTGTTGAGTTCAAGAGTAATTACCACAAAAAAACATTTAACGTACGAATGTAGTTGTTTAAAAGAGAATAATCAAAATAAAACATTTTGTTGTACCCGGTACTAAAAAACCGGTATCAAATAAATATTTCATTTAGGCAGGTGACGTGACATCCTTACTACGTATTGATGTATTGAAAAATGGAGCGAGCAAAGCGAACTGCTAAATTAAATAAGTTTTCGTAAAAATGTAATCGTTTTTCATAGTATTATATGAAAATTAGCGTGTATTTATAACTTAAACTTGTGTTTTAATACCTTGAAGAATCTAGTGCAGAGGTATTGTAAGGGATTGTGACAGTTTTACCTGCGAAATGGTGGTTCAAATGAGTTGGACTAACATTGAAACATCGCATCAGAATTCTGTGACTGAAAGCCAAAGTCAAAGTACTGCTAGCGTTTCATGGAGTTTTCAAGCGCCTACGAAAACTTTAACCGTTCGTCCGAACGTAACATGCACGATGCAGACGGTAAGAATCCTATTTGAAGATATGCTTTTATTTGCAATTTTTTTTCAATAACTACAAATGTATAAAACAAACGGAATTCAGAATGTGTGTGTTTTGTTCGAATTTATAAAATTATGTGCTCAGACAAGACTACTTATTCATTTGTTTTAACAAGTTGCTTCTCTCATGTTCCAAATTCAATTTTAAACTGATTTTTAATCCTAACTGCCAGTATTATAAAACATTATTTGTTTTTTAGAAACAACCAATAACACGACAAATTGCTATTAACACATTAGCAGCTATGCATCGAAGGTTCAGCCTGCCAGGGCCAGTGCAGCCTCACTCTCGGCCTATCGCTGAGTTTAGAGCAAGTGCCAATAAATCTTTGGATATGCTGCGACAGACTATACAGTCTGCAGTCACAAGAGAAATTGATCAAGTTATAAAGAAGTATCTAGAAGTGAGTCCTCAAGATTTACTCTATTTAGCTAATTAGTAAAGGTAATTCATGCAGAAAAGCCTATATTAAATTAACAGTTTAAATGATGCTACGGGATATGGAACCCAGTTACCTTTCATAACCCCCCAATTTTTGTATGTGGTTTTAGAATTTTATAGCCAATGGTGCTCTCAGACTGCTGTATCTTAAACCCTGCTATATAAGAAACAAAATTATGCATTCCATATCAATCGTCTTCTGGTCCATAGCCCTCCATTGAGTAATATACTTAGTGGTTTGTGCCTGGAAAAGGTTTACATTAAAGTAAGAACTGCTTTACATTAAAGTAAGAACACTTCTTATTCCAGAAATTCTTTGTGCCTGCTGTTAACAACATTAGATTGAATCTGGGAGATGAATCTGTCAGTGAAGATCAGGTAAGCATTGTTTAATTCTTGATTTAACATCATTATTAGTCTATGCCAAACAACGCCCTAGGTCTTGTTACCCTAGGCTCTGCCTAACCTGTACGTAAGGGCCAAAGACGTGATTTATGAAACTTTACATCTCGCCTTTGCAACATACATACATACATATCGTCATGCCTCTTTCCCACAGGGGTAGGCAGAGACTACTTTGTTCCACTTGCTACGATCCTGACATAACTCTTTTGCTTCATCCACATTCATCAATCTCTTCATACACGCTCGTCGGTTTCGGGTACTCTTGACCTGGCCTTTCTCCAAAACGTCCCCAATTTGATCACGGAATGTCCGCCTAGGCCTTCCCCTCCCAAAGCACCCATTCACACTCCCCATATAAATCTGTTTAGTTAATCTTCTTTCATCCATCCTCTCTACGTGACCAAACCAACTAAGCATACTTTTTTCTATCCTAGTCACTATATCTTCTTCGCCTTTGCAAGTAATTCAATTTTATTGAAAATAAATCATTTCTCAATCGATATTAAGATATTATTGATGCAGGGGCGTAGCTACCGCCGTATCTGCCGTATCAATTATACGGGGCCCCCAGGCCACGGGGGCCCCCGGGCCACGGGGGCCCCCGACGTGCGTAAGCAAAAATAAATGTGAGAAATCTTTACCCTTCATTAGGCCCCCAAATATTTTTTTATACGGGGCCCCACCAAGGCACGCTACGCCCCTGTATTGATGCCTTTTATGTTTGAATTCTGACTGTATGGATTTGTAGTGTACTGAAAACAATAGTTGTATTAAGAGTTTTTAATGATTCACGGTTAAGTTCATTCGAAATATTATAAACGGGATGTGAACCGCGATTACCTTTATTGAGCACCCGATATTTTGATACAGTTGCATGCATCATGATCACGGGTAGACAATCGGGTGCTCAATAAAGGTAATCGCGGTTCACATCCCGTTTATAATATTTCGAATAGTTGTATTGTAGTGTATTGTATACATAAATAACTAATTTTGTTTAAAAACAATTTTGCAAATTTTTAATTTTGACATTTGATAATTTATTCATTGTATAGTCATGTACAGTATTTACAGATGTTAGATACACACACACACTACACTACTACTACTACTACTACTACTTTTACAGGTGTTGTGTTTGTTGTGTTGATGTTTGTTGATGTTGATGTTTTCTGATAATATTTAATTAACTAAGCAACCACCGCACCACCATGTGAAGACCATTTTTGACCAACAAAAACCTCAATTCTAATGAACACAATTAAGCAAACCAATTTAAATTGCAGGTTCGAGCCATTTGCCGAGCCATGTTGGATGCCACTCGTCTGCTATACACCACCCCATCAAGACCTGCATCATCCCCCTCCGACACCAGTGATGATTCCAGCAATGACACTAAAAATAAACTAACAAACGTAAGTGCTTAGATTATCTTTGAAGTATTACCACTTACAGTTAATTACTGTTCATATGAAGTGTCCAATAAGTTTTGTATAGGTGGTCTGTGTATTTACAGTACTTCATTTCTGATTGCCCTGAGTGTTATTGTCTTATAAATTTTTAGAAGTTTATACAGTTACAGGAAAGTATTAATTTCGCTTTTTATGCCTTTTGAAGTTATTTTTTCTGTCCCATTATTGTTACATTATTGTATTCAGTATCTTTGGCATGACTTATTACAAACATCAACAATGAATCGTTACAGAAATTTTATATTTTGTTACTTTTTAGGGTTCCATACCCAAAGGGTAAAAACGGGATCCTATTACTAAGACTTTGCTGTCTGTCCGTCCGTCCGTCCATCTGTCTGTCTGTCTGTCACCAGGCTGTATCTCAAGAACTGTAATAGCTAGACAGTTGACATTTTCTCAGATTGTGTATTTCTGTTGCCGCTATAACAACAAATATTAAAACAAAATAATAATAATAATTAAGGGGCGCTCTTATACAAAAAACGTGATATTTTAGCCCTTTTTCATGGCTACCACTCGCCGAGCTAGATCTCAAGAATCGTACTAAAATCAAAATAATAATAATAATTAAGGGGGGCTCCCATACAACAGAGTAGTTGTTGGCGTTTTATGCCGTATCTCATGAACCGTAATAGCATGGAGGTGAAAATTTTCACAGATGTTGTATTTTTATTGCCAAAATAATAACAAATACTAAAAATAAAATAATATTTAAGGAGGATTTCCATAAAACAAAAGATTTTTTTTACCGTTTTTTGCTCGATATTAACAATGGCTACACGTAGACGCTAGAAATAATTACAAATTATTAAGGTTATGTTTTCTGGTACGGAACCCTTCGTGCGCGAGTCCCACTCGCACTTGGCCGGTTTTTGAACTTATCGAGTGTGCACTTTAGTACTTTTAGTAGTCGCAGTGATTTTTTATGGTATGAAAATAATGAAGGAAAAAGTTATATGCTTTATCTGAAAAGTATTAAAAAAAGCTATTGTGGTACATGTAATGATAACGCTGCTAACTGTACTCAATTAAACAAATATAAAATTTGGGCAAACAACAGAGAACCGGTTTCGGTATTACACTCCGTACATTTTCTATGAATTTTAGCTGGCGATAATTTCACTGCATGCGATTTTGAGCAGAGTGCATGAAATGGCAAAAGAGCAAGCGGGTTACCTGATGGTAAGTGAGCACCAACATCCATGAACATTTGCATCACCAGGAGATTGCAGATGAGATAACCTTATGTGACAGTATTTTCACCGGATGTCTTACTCCCCATTCCGGAATATAGGATCGCAGGCACTGCTGCTTATCTTTTTTTTTTAAATAACCAGAATAGGACTCTAGTGGATTTTTATGACTATTGCATTGATAAAACGAACATGTTATAATGGATGCGCCTACATAACTTGACAATGAATAAATAAATAAATAAATAAATGTTTAGTTGCAGAGCCCCTCGCACAGTAAACGTAAAGAGTCCGAATCAGAATTCGACGCTTGCTTCAAGCGTAAGAAGATAAAACAAGAGGACACCTCTGACAGTGGCTCCTCCTCACCGCTGCCTCTGTCCACATACAGGGACCCCGAAAAATGGAACCCCCACAGGTTGACACAGGAGACTTTGTTCATCATGGGATCTCATGCACACAAGGTAAAAAAGCCTAAACCAGTATGTAGGTATTCAATGTTTATATTGTTTATTATATTTATTTATTAATTTATTTATTAGATTGTAATGTCATGTACATTTATATTTATGCAGTGTCGGCCATGCTCTTTGATTAGAGTGAAGTTGTCCTTCGGCGCCTTTGCGCTCGTCCAGAAATCATGTGATACATATTATTATTATTATTATCAGCCTATTGTGTCCCACTGCTGAGCAAAGGCCTCTCCCCAACTCTTCCACTGCTCCCGGTCTGCTGCGGTAAGTATCCAGTCGTTCAAGAAGGCGTCCAACTCGTCCCGCCATCGCCGTCTAGGTCTACCGGGCCGCCGGTTTGAGTTAGTGGGACTCCACTTGGTGGTTACTTGGTGATACATATGTGATATCTATCTATACATATAATAAAATCGTTGAGACCAAAAAATCTGTACATTGAATATTAAAAAAAAAAAACCGACCAGGGTGACTTAAAATAAGTAACTGAACATATTAAAACAATTTTTAAAATTTTTGTTTGTTTGTTTGTTTGTTTGACTGAGCATCACGTAAAAACTACTGAACGGATATTGTTGAAATGTTCACAAATCTATTTAAATACATTCAGAATAGGATCTAGGCTATAGAAATTTTGGAAAATATTAGAAAAAGGGGGTGAAAAGGGGGGTTAAAGTTTGTATGAAAAAAAAAATTTAGATTGTTCTAGAATCATGAAACTCGGAATATATACTCAGTAATAAAAATAAAGAAATACCTGTTTTAGCATTTTTTTAAAATCTCACCCAAAGACGCAAAAAAGAGGGTTTTGTGTTAAAAAATAATGAACTTCATACACCTATAAAATAAAAACCAATGAAGTTTAACCTTTTAAAGTTGCTACATATACTTCCAATCTAATACAGGTAAATATAATTTCTCAGTTTTCTTGAAATTTGATTTTTGAGTTGACTACGCAAAAAATAGCAGAACTCAAGAAAATCAGCTTTCCTCGGTAAAGTAGTTGGTAATAATTACAAATACAATAATACTACGAAGAAAATAGATAGATACGAATGTACATAAGACATAAAGCCGGAAAAGTGTGTAAATTGTGAAAAAACATTAATAAAATAATTACATTCTGCACAGGTATTTTTTCAACGAAGACATTTTTGTCCAACCTAAATAAACCTAAATTGGCGTCCTAAATTGTGCTCTTTACCTAACACCTAAAGTTCAATATGAAATACCGTTACTTTGTTTTTATTTATTGCGCTATTATTCACAGCGCGTTCGGTTTTCGAACGCACTCTTATTTGAAAAGCTGATATTATTATGAGGGCGGCGTGAAACGCTTGGCTGTATGCTCTCAGTACCTTTGCCTAAAAAAAGCAAAATCCAACGGCGCGTTTACGCCTGCGCTACGAACATGTCAGAATTTTATTGTGAAAAAGTTGGTAAATGAAATAGTAAAAGTTTCTGTCCTCAGTCTATATATAAGATTTTTATAGTTTTGGTTAAATACCACACTGCCCAAGAATATACATATAACGCTGCGCTGCTGGCCCTTAGCGCAACATGTATCTTAAACACTTCAAGATAGGCTTGCTTACAAAATTTTCACAAATACTTAAAATCTGAATGTACATAATAGTACCTATTCGAGAAAACTATTTGAATGTGCCTGTTTCAGGATTATTACATTATTATTGTAAGGGTATAATAATAATAATAATTTTGATATCGAGAATAGCTATAAAGTATCACAAAAACACACGCGGACGAAGTCGCGGGCAACAGCTAGTATATACATATAGGGGGGTGGGGGTCAGCAAAATATCACGAATGATCACGATGAGGGAGGGGGGTATCCGATAACCGATAACACATCACATGTAATTTTTTTACACAGCAGGAAATCAAAAAATAACGTAAAAAATCAAATTATTGCTGTTTTTTTTAATTAACCAAATTAATTCATACTAAGTCCGTAAAATACACGTGACCTAGAATGGGGGGGAGAGGGTAGCGTTATAATCATCAAATTTCACCAAGGGAAGGGGTATGGGGGGTGTCAAAAGTAGGCCAAATATGATCACATGATTTCTGGATGAGCCCTTAGGTCAACGACTTCTACTACTTCCCCCCACAAGTTGAAGTAGCCTACAGCCCTCGCCATCTGCATAATATAGAAAAAAAAACCGATTGTCCTGTAAAGTCGGTTTACGGACGATAGTTTTACGTGATAACGTCATATAGAAACATTGATGAAAACTGATCTGCGGGTGGTAGGGCCTTGTGCAAGGTCCGTACGGATAGCTACCACCATCTTACACGCTAATCCTGCCGCTAAGCAGCAGTGCTTGCACTGCTGTGTTCCGGTGTGGAGAGTAAGACAGCCGGGGAAATTACGGGCACAAGAGGCATTTCATCTTAGCCCTCTAGGTTGGCAACGCATCTGCAATCCCTCCGGGGTTGCGGTTGTCTATGGGCAGTGGTGATCGCTTACCATCAGGTGACCCACTTGCTCGTTTGCCTTCCTATTCACATAAAAAAAAAAATATGTGCATCACAAGCCAAACGCTTAGGCCGATCTTGACACTTCTAACATTACGTTTATTTTCAAGCTGCAATTATCGCAGCGCAGAACTTTTCATTTTTTTTTCATGTTTTGTTTTTTAAAGCTCCATAGTGTAGGTATTGACGCTCGCAAATAACTTCTGAGCATTAAGAAAAAGCAGCCATTAATCTTTCATGTTGTATTATGCAGTTTAAATAGATCTAGAACTTGAGTTATGTGTTTTTCATTCAGGTGCTAGGTTTGGGCAACTGCCGCGGTCGTTTGTACACGAGGCACGCCGGCTTACTGAGGTATCCAGCGGACAGCTCCGACAAGGAGTGGATCGCTAGCCACAACCTGGTAAACGCTGTTGGTGGTAAAACCTACATCATGGTAAGTAGAGAGCGACTAAAGCAAACATGTTTTCAAATTTTATGGAGATGAAATACGAACCAAAGGTATGTATCAATAACTTACAAATTTGTTTACAAGGTACTCGAGGATATAGAAGAACTGGCGAACAGCGAAGCGTACCGTCACAACTCTCTGCCGATGCTTGGAGAGCTGACCGGTTTCAAAGTCCCACCTTTCATGCTGAGAAAAATCAAAGCTTACGTAATGAAACGTGCTCTCAGCGGCGATATCAGCAACCCCGACAGTCCCCAACCTTCCACCAGCAACCAGGAAGAAGGTAAATTCAAATGTGAGATCAAGCTGGAGCCTGACCAGGATACCTATGACTCTTTCGATGCCTCACGCTACACGGACAACACTAGAGATTTTGCTGACGTACCAACAATGAAAGATGATACCGACTTAGCTGATATAAAGGTAGAAGACATTGAAGATATAAAAGTGGATGGAATCAAGGTGGAAGATCTAGACGAAATGAAAGTTGAAGGCATTAAAGTTGAAGATTTAGATGTGGATAACATTAAAGTCGAGAATATCGACGACATCGATGGAATTAAGGTCGAGGATATAAAACTGGAAAACGATGATTTCTCTCTTTGCAAGCAAAGCGAGGACGAGCAGAATCATTTGGTGGACGGATTATTGGAATCAGATATTGAGTTTCTAAGCAGGAACTTGGGGAATATCGAGAGTGACGCCGACGCTAGGAAAACTATTGAGAAGTTGACCGGAGCCAATCCGGATACGATCACACTTGTTGGGGACGAGTTCGATTTAGGACCCACATTGAATACTAGCAATGTAAGCATTTTTCCTTACTAAACTATCATAATTATTAGTACATTCCAAGTATTATAAACAGGATATGAACCGCGATTACCTTTATTGAGCTCCCGATATCATGATGCATGCAACTGCGTCTCAATATTGGGAGCTCAATAACGGTAATCGCTCGAAATATTATAAACGGGATGTGAACCGCGATTACCTTTATTGAGCTCCCGATATTTCGATACAGTTGCATGTATCATGATCACGGGTAGACATTTCGAATGAACTTAACCGTGAATCATTAAAAACTCTTAACGGTAATCGCGGTTCGTATCCCGTTTATAATTATATCTAATGAACTTAACCGTGATTCATTGAAAACTTTTATAATTATTAGTATTTTACAAATAATTCAGAAACGTGTTTCTATCGAATATATTTCTTGTGTTGAGTTTAGTTCAGGCAATATAATTCTGCTTTATTATTTCAGTACTCTAACAACCAGACGAAATGCATCACCGTTGCTTCGACCACCAGCGGCATGATCCACAGCGTGCCGGTCGCGCACATCGCCGCGCCGCCGCGCCTCGCGGGCAGCACCGTGCACTACTACACCAGCTCCAGCGTGCCCGCGCAGCGGACCATACACCATCTGCCGCAAGCCACGGTCACCATACAGAGCATCCCGGGGTCAACGTCCCAGATGATACGCGGGTGAGACCACTACAAGCGCGGTGTCCTTCCATTTGACCTAAAAATTATTGACAAAAGCATCATTTTACAAAATGATCATTTGACAAAATTTAAATATCTGATAAACCATGAACTGTTTTTTTGCGTGGCTCACATTAGGTTAGGTTTGTTTTATAAGTTTTTGAAAAAGCTTACGGTTTATCAGATATTTACAGCCTTATTCATAAAAAATCCTTAATTGAGGTTTGATCAGTCTATTAGTTAACAGACTGATTAAGCTTATTTGACAGTTGTTAAAAAGTATGATTCACAAATGATTCATAAACGCTTGCTAGCACTCTGTTAGCTAATGAGCCCCTGATGGATGGATTAGACGCGTTATGTTGTCACTTTGACAAATCATAGACCAAAAATGGCCTTTTAGTGAATTAAAAAAAATTGACAGCAGTGGCAGCGAATTAGCGGGAAACCGAAAACATGGCTTCAGCCTAACACGACAGACGATGCAGTGTGGATCTAGTTTCATTTACCTTTCCCGGAGGGATTAAACTTCAAACAAAAAAAACTGTCTTGCGTATGGTTTTGCTCTTGCCAAAATCAGCTGTTCACATTTTTGGCGGCCATTTTGTGAGTTAGCAGAGAGATAAACTAGGGTCTACGGTCCGCTAACTTTCGGAAGACTTAACAGACCCTTGATGGACTGATTAATGCGCTAATTGACGTTTATGAATCATGTTTTTTTGCATCGGTCCTATAGCGAGCTTATAGCGAGCCTCTAACTTTTTATGAATAAGGCTGCTAAAGTTTGTCAAATGATCATTTTGTCAATAATTTTTAGGTCAAACGTTAGTGAACCTTACACGCGCTTATGTCTCCACTCTGGACCTGCTACAGGCGAAGGCCACAAGTTCCACGTCCCATGTGATATGGTTGTGATTCCATTACTATGTGCGCCAACTAGCGTTGAAAATTTCCGGAAAAAAACCCGTTTCTTTCCAAACGGCTTGCTTTTTTTCGGATTTTTACGGAAAAAACCATGAAATTTTCCGCTTAAGATTTTCCGAATAAAAAGAAAGAACATAATTTTTCTTAATACTGGTGGATAGGTGAATGATTATAGACTTTCTTTGCCATTGACACTGGTGTCAGTTCAGTTCAGTTGGCACAGCTGTGTCATCACGCTTATTGTTTTTTTTTTCGTGACGAAAAAAACGAAAATTTCATAGATTCTCGAAAAAATCATTTGCTTTTTTCTGACATTTTCAACGCTAGTGCCAACGTTTCCACTCAGGATCATACACTTCAGACGAAGGGCTCACAAGTTCATAATCGCGTTTTGATTTTCCTACGCAAAGTTACTACTGACATCCGACATACCTACTTAAATACGACATACGAAAATTTCTTCTAATAGATGTCAACGTCAATATATAACCAGTTACGTTTATCCTACCATTCCTACTTTCCTTTCCCCCAACCTTCCTTCCCCTTCCTACTCCTTCCTTCCTTTTTCCTCTTTCTTCTTATTTTCCCTTCTTTACTTCTTATTTTATATTATAAATGCGAAAGTTTGTGACGATGTGACAATGTGAGTAAGCGCGTATGTTTGTTCCTTCTTCACGCTAAAACGACTGGATGGATTTGGATAAAATTTAGAACGAAGATAGCTGGTACCCTAGATTAAAACATAGGCTTCTTTTTATCCCGGATAATTGCATAGTTCCCGCTCCGGCGTAGCGAGAAACATTTTAAAGGTAGAGTCAAAGGTAAATCAAAAGCTGCCTAGAGTCGCAACGTAAATAATTATTGCAGATACTATCAACATCAGTTCTTCAATCTAATTCTATGCGGACGAAGTTGCGGGCTGATGCTAGTCAAATTATAAAATACGTCTCTTTAATTCCAGAATACCAATCAACACCAAAACCGGTACATTCAGCACCGTGATGTCCCAGGGAACCGCTAGCACAATCATCGGCTTCGGTACCCGGACGACCAACGCGACTCCGGTGCAGTATGTCAATGTCACATCGAAATCGTTCCCCACAGGCAACATCCTGCACAACGCTATAGTCTCCCGAAACATCCTCAATCGCACCGCCGTAACATCCGGCATGTCGTTCAATGTGACCACAGTGAAGCCAGCGTTGCAAACCACCGCGCCTAAAATAAGCACCGTCGTCACAGCGAGCTCTGGAGACTTCGATAACATCTCCACAACCAAAGACATGATAGACAATGCTTGCAACTCTTCTGTCATGCTCAAAAAGGTTCTAACACTCGGTAGCGCGGGAGCAGCCAAGTCTTTTATGATGCATAACACCCAAAAAGTCTTGTCTACTGGTTTCGCTAACGGCGCAACACCGCCGCCTAACGTGACCATAGTCAGCTCTGGCAGTAGCGGAAGTATGTTAACAAACGCCAACATTGTGACTTCGAACATCATGAATCCAACATCTGGTACTCTCAGTGCCACTCACGCAACTCTCTCCGCTTTGCTTGCCTCGAATACCGATAATACACAGGCAAACAAGAATTAATATTAGAATTTATTCCAGTATTTTAATCGTAATGGATCTCAATGCTAAACATAGATTTCGAAATAACATTTACGAGTATAATCTTGCAGCTATTTAAAATAAAATTACGTTATCCAAACATAGATTTAAAATTTAGTATTGTGTATTCGTGTAAAAGTTCGTAAATATCATAATTATTGACTTAAATAATTGATCAGTACGCAAGATCATACCAAACGTTAACTAAGTTCTTCATTTGACTAAAGTCTAGTCTAGCATTGTAGATTATAATTTATCTACCTCTTAAGTTACCTGATTGCTTAAAATTTAGTATTGTGTATTCGTGTAAAAGTTCGTAAATATCATAATTATTGACTTAAATAATTGATCAGTACGCAAGATCATACCAAACGTTAACTAAGTTCTTCATTTGACTAAAGTCTAGTCTAGCATTGTAGATTATAATTTATCTACCTCTTAAGTTACCTGATTGCTTAATTATATTATTCAATATGAGCACGTGATCTACTATTATTGTTAGTACTTTAAGCTATACAAAGGTTGTTTTTATAATAATATGTGCCAAATTAGAGTACAAAACTGACGAATCAGTATTATTTATGTGATAATTATTGGACAGTATTTTGAGCGATTTTTTTAATAGCTTTGAGCAGTTTACAAGTAGAGGGTAGAGTAGTGTTTCTGGTTTAATGTTAGTGAAACATTACTCGACATTTACACACTTAAGTATTTTATTTAAAGTCGTTCCTACTTTCGCCGTATTCGAATCCTTGAAATCAAATTAGGTCCTTAAATTAACTCCTTTCTTGATTTGGGATAGTATTCTAAAAACAAGTTGCATAATATTTATCTCCTTATTCCTTAACTTTTCGCTGTTATGTGCAATTAGTTGCAGAGAGAAAGAAGTAAGTACGCTCCTAGTGATGAAAACATCATAAGGCATCGTTACGGAAGTAACACAAGGCAAAATCTTTTTTAAAATAACTGATATATTCTGATAAATTTAATTATTTTCGAAGTAGCATTCGACCCTTCGATGAATCTTGTTTATTTATTTATTTATGTTTGTCGTGTGGTGAGTCAAATATTTGTACGAAATATGAGTATGCACAGATATTTCACTCGATTTATATGGGAAAAAGACTGCTTGGCTTTGCTCCAGATCCAGCTTTTTATTTGAAAAAAAAAAAAAAAACATTTATTTTTTGTTTGCAATAATTAATGAAATTTATGCAATTTTTTTTGCTGGTATAACGTATTACCATGCTTATTTGTTGCAATGCTTTATAATCATCAGCTTTAATTAATATTTTACTTATTTAAATTTGCGTATATTGTGGCAATATTTTTATAATTAGGCTTGCTTGCGTGCAATTTTGTTAGATTACTCAATAGTTGTGACTAAAATTTTTGTTCATTATGAACTGCTTTGCGTTCTTCGTTTGTATACTATTTATAAAGCGTTTTGGCTACTTTTTTTAATATTAAGCTTTACGTACCTTTTTATGTTTTGTTGTTTATATTTAGTTAAATAGTCACAGAAAGTTTTAAGACGTTTTCAGAATTGTAAACAATACTAAGTTTACTATTCATGTTGATAAAAATAAAGTTACTTACTGATTAATCAGTACTTGTTAACATGTATTTTTCGGTTTATTTTGAAAGTACACAAGGAGACATATTTTTGTATACATGTTTTTCCTCCATTTTCTAATCAGACTTTTTATACTTACTTTATTAAAATAAGGATATGCGCATTACTCTAAAGGCTCTCAGTATTTCCTATTTGGCAGCTCCAATATTGTGTCTCGGATAATTTTGGGACTATTTTCTAAGGCTAGTTTAGAGTTTAGGAGGGTAGGTTGTTCATGTCGCACATTTGTTCCATACACGCGTCTTCTAAGGCTTAAAATACTGAAAGTTATAAATAGGCTTTGAATCCGTACTTTACGGGTCGTTTTATCACGTTGAAATGCAATAAAAATAAATGTATTTAGAAAAGAATTGAAATTCCACGTTATCTAAGAAATGACAGAAAGTGTTAGAGATGGATCATCGTCTAGCAATACGTTTTCTATCTCTGTATTCATTAACTTAATGAAATCATTATTTGAAGTTTCTGAATCATAACAATAATTGACAATATTTCAAATTTCTTTATATTCATAAATCAAAAACCATTTCGAGAGAAACACTTGTAGAACACAAAAAAAATATTTTTGGATTTTTTCGTACAGTATTTTTTGGAAAAATGAGCAAAATATGTAAAACAGGAAATGACGTCCAGCGGCCGGTCCAATACTGCCATTATAAAAAAACCTTGTCTTCCGGGTTTCCCTTTGACATTTACAACTTTCACAACACAAACACTACTGACAGCTGAAGGTTAATTCATTCGCACACCGCTCGGCTTTGTTGCCATCGGGAACACTAGATAACTGTTTGCCGGGCAATAATGATAATATTTTTGCAAGTTTTCATTTAAAATCATATTTTTTGTGAAGTATTCTGTTTGAGTTTGTCAGCTCGTTTTGACGTTCATCGACAGTGACAACTGCATTCACTGTCAAAGTATTTAAGCACAGGTTTTGGCGATCAATTAATGTAATTATTTCAACGTTTTTTTAAGTGTACGAAACAAAGCAGTGACGTCATTTCGCTAATACTTGACGTTTGTTACTTACGTCCTTTCTGCTTGAGCAACGATTTAAATGGCTTTTTCCAAGAAAATACAAGATTTTCACGAATATAAAAAAATATGGGTGTCTTAAATTTGTGCGCTCTTTCCAGCCAAACAATAAAAAGTAGCTCTTAAAAAATTGAAATATTGTCAATTATAACCTATTTGGAAAACATCCATACATGTCATAATGAAAAAAAAAACCTTTTTCTCGATATTTTTACACTGGGTAATTTTATTATCGCCTATTAATGTTGTTTGTTAAATCTTAGTCCATGATGAAATTCGTTTGGTTCATTCATACTTTCAGTACCTACTAATAAATTCCATACGGTTTGACGACAATTATAATAATATTGTTCGTTAGTTACAAGTGTTTTTTCCAAATAATACTTATTGTTTTTGTTGTTTTTACTTAATAGTATAAGAAATTCAACGGATAAAGTACTTAATATTAACCAAACCATGTTTATGTTCCAATCCTTGTTCTAGCGCACCATATTTGTTAAATAACGCCTATAGTAGCTTTTAAACGCAGTATTTAATGCGATAATAGCATTCGATTCAAATTTGAAATATTAATGGGCGTTTCCGCGAATCCGACCTATTTCAAATTTAGAATTAGCTTCTGGGGCATCGATTGGGGGATGAACTATTCGTTTCCCTGTGACCCGAGTTAAAGTTAGCCCCTAGCCCAGAGACGGGGAGGCCAGACCTCCCCCAAACGGGGAGGATACGAGTATCCTATTTACAGAAAGAGCTCGATCAATTTTTCTCGAAATATCACACCTGCATTGCTGCATTTCTATGACCTTAATTGACGAATGGTGTTCACTTAGCGCATTGAAAGCCTAGAATTAGATCCATTGCAGCTAGTGGCTATTGTAGAGTTATTGAAGTAGAATTTTGCGATGAAACACTTGAAATGTTTCATAGACGCTTACTCACTATTTGCTTACCTTCCAGAACATGGCTGTGTTTGTGCTACAAAAATAAAATAAAAATGTTTGTGATCTCTTTATTTTTCATTCCAATTGAAAAAAAAACGTAGTTTAATGTGTATTAATTATGTACCACTTCATTATGTCATACATACATATTCAAATCCATTGGAACATTCGTGCTAGCGTCAGAATTTATCGATTAATTATTGAGCTAAAAGTGTATAGACTGCTGCACTGAGAGACGTTATTAATATTTAATGGTTAGCAGTTGGTACTAATGCCCGAGAATAGCTTGTAGCTATATTTACACCATCTCGTACTTAAACGTCAAAAATGCTGTCAAAATTTTGTTATTAATGTTTTATTTTCATTATTACAGTTAGTTAACGTCTCTGGGTGTGGCAATGAGCGGGAAAGTCTTTACTATATATATATATACTCAATCATGTTGAAATAGTACTTAGTCATTTAAGTTTTAAAGGGAAACACATTATTAACACGCGACGCGACCCGATGCAACGCGACGCGTGTTGAGTCGAATCAAATTGTATTATTTTCTATGACCAGAACCACACTATGAACATCCGACGCGACGCCATACGCATACATTTGTTGCATCGGGTCGCGTCGCGTGTTAAAAATGTGTTTCAACCTTTACTATCGTTTACACTCAGACCAAAGAAAAATTAAAGACAAGAATTTTGTAAACAACTAAGTTCACGTAAAGTTGGGTTGCACTTGTGTGCGTGCAATAATACGTGTATGCACACGGCGAGGCGTAGGAGCAGAACTCAGTCAGTTTATTTGGTCTGAGGTTTTATAGTGACGTTCCACTAGTGTTAATTTGTATCGTTATTTATAGGTAGTTGTAGGTTAATATGGCTGTGTTAAGGATTCATATATCGATGTTGTTGATTCCTCTTATTGAAATAGGCGATAGAATTCTCCTTATAACACTCTTCCAACTCTAATGTGTTGTGTAAGTGTAGTGTATAGAATAAGTGACTAATGGAACCTAAAAAAAGGTAGAGAAAAATTGAAAACCTTAAAAATAAAGTACCTACCCTAATAATAATATTTTTGATCCGCTAATATATTCTGTATAATATTTATAGTAAGTAAAAGGGCTATAGACTACAGATTATCTATTAACCATGCTAAGTCGAGTTTTTTTAACCACTATGAAGACTTGTTAAGATCCGTTATTGATACTGAACTGTTCTAATCTAATCTAATTGCTTTACCATTTCGTGAACTCTCGTGCTAAAATCTGACTGTGCACCACGTATGATTTTTTGCATGAAGTCGCGGTGGAGGTAAGTCAATTAATTAGCAGATGTAGAACCTTTAGTGGCTCGAATTAAATTTATCTAGGGACTTCACAACAGTATTGATTTATCAATCAATTGGGTTTACTTACATATACTCGTACCTACTATGTAGTTGCACATACATACATACATACCTACATATCGTCACGCCTCTTTCCCACAGGGGTAGGCAGAGACTACTTTGTTCCACTTGCTACGATCCTGACATACCTCTGTCGCTTCATCCACATTCATCAATCTCTTCATACATGCTCGTCGGTTTCGGGTACTATGTAGTTGAATGTTATATTTTAAAGTCCATACATTACCTACACTCGATCGGTCGGTTAAGAAAGATAAAGATTTTTTTCTTAATGGCCAAATAAATAATAAATAAATATCATGAGACAAATTACACTAATTGACCCAGTCCCAAACTAAGCAAAGCTTGTGCTATGGATACCAGGCAACGGATAAACATACTTATGTAATGTAGATAAATACATACTTAAATACATACAATACAACATCCATGACTCTGGCACAAACATTCGTATTCATCATACCAATGTCTGCCCCTGCCGGGATTCGAATCCAGGACCTCCAGCTTCATAGTCAGGGTCACTAGGCTATCCGGTCGTCAAATAAGACGGGAACATAAAGATGAGTCATATCCGCTCAGTAAGACTAATTGCTGGACATAATTATACGTGTAAAGAAAGACGTGTAATTTTTTTATCATTATGATCTCAATTTCCACTATGAAAACGTCACTTTGAATTAAGTATCGATACTATTTATACTGACTGGAAGTCCCTAGTCAATTGTCGTGGCCACAATAACTTTTATGTCTATTGATTTGTCTCGGAAGTCCGAATATTCGATGATATAGAAAGGCTGTGGTCTGTGAGGGCAAAAATCATACTAATTTCCGTAGTCAAAACACGCGATTGTAAATGTTGAAAACGCCCAGCTTAATGGCAACTATCGTGGTCCATTTCTATATAAAAGGACGTAACAATCGTCCCGACAGACTCGCGACAGGATGTCGCTTTGGTGATTCACCCATGCGTGCGGATAATGGACGGGCGGTAATAAGAGTGTCCTATATTCAAGACCATTTAAAATTGCTTTGCTACTCATAAAAGTATCTTGGATTAGAACGAAATTAGTCATTTGAGAAATGAAAATCTTAATTTCTTGTACAGTAAAACCCGGTTAAGACAATTTTGAACGGACCTGGAAAAACGAGTCTCGCGGGAGAGCTTATGCGTAGGTACCTATGTAAGAAAACTGATTTACCTACCATCATTTGCTAAACAACTTTTCACAAATGCATCATTTCACAAACTCGCCATTTGACCTTTTTATTTTCTACTAAAATATTGACTTTCTGGAAACTTGTAAAACAAACCTAACCTTACCTAATGTGAGCCATGCCTAAAGGTTTCGATTTTTAAAAAGTTTAGGGTTTTAGCAGATATTGAATGGTTGTAATGATGAGTTTGTGAAATGATGCATTTGTGAAAAGTTTTTTAGCAGATGTCGAGATCCCGAGAAAACTAGTGTCACCGACACGTGGACTCATTTTAAGAGTAGGTACCTATTTTCATTATTGGGTGATATAAGTTTTGTTAAAGAAATGTAAACGAACATAATTACGAGTATATATAAAAACTACTTGCCTACGTGTAATCTGCCAGTTTGTCTGTATCTAAAAAAACCATATGTAAGTACCTAATACTAAAAAATGTTAACACGTACATTCAGTGATTGAATTCCAGACATTTTTGATCCAAGCGTTATTTCAACACTTTTAGCATTCTTGTTAGTTTGTATCTCTCTTATAAAGTACGAGTGTCACGTTAAGAGCTGGCGTGTTATTGGAGTCGTTCAGCACTACATACATTGTGTACAAGCTAGACTATTACTCGACTATGGTTGTAAAGTTTATGGTTGTAAGTAGACTTGCCTTTGTTATTGCGAGCTTGTGAATGTAATAAACGATGTGTTGACAAATTACTCTTCACTTGTATGATTTGAAGTCGAATGGTGTTAGAATAAAACAGGTAGTGTTATGAAATCTACACATCAAAGTCAATTTGGCATCAGGAACGTAACTAATAGCGAATGGCATTTAATTTGTTCAAAAGCCAGCCCAAGCTCAGTATGATGCAAGTTTGGAAAACTGTAACCACACGGCGGCCACGACGTACAAAATCCGCGTTCTGAAATGAACACAGGCACGACGTCGTCTGTACACGCGTCAATGTGTGCGTAAGATACACAGGGCTGTCTATCGCAAAAACCTAGTACTATAAGTACTACCAATGACATAAATATAGGTACTTATAATGAAGATATGGCTTAGATGTGTGCAAATAAATGTACTTAATCGTTATCTATTTATTCAAACTTACTTAAAATGTGTCTGTCTGTGTATTTAAGCATCATTATTTTCAATTACAATAGATGTACGACAACAAACTTAAGCGAATGATTCTGTAGTTATTTCATGTATTAATCGCGATAATTTCAGAAAGCATTAATTTTCTAATGTTTTATAAAATAAAGTAGGTAGGATAGATTCCCGAACTTGTGACGTGCGGCCGATATACATCGCGTTGCGAGCCCTACTAGCTACAAGCTTGAGGGGTGGGGTAACTCGAATCGGTGCGGGGCGGAGCGTGGCCATTCTGTACGTTAGTACTATTATATATTCTGTGCTGTAACGATAGTTAGTGTTATTCCTTGCGGTAACTAAACACAATCAATTTGGTGAGTAACACTAACATTCGTATTTTTATGTCACCATGGGCCTTACCATGACGTCTTAATGCGATTCAAGTCAGATTCAGTTTAGGTTCGCTCGGTGTTAGATCTATACTAAAAATGACGGCTAAAACCTGAACTGAGTTGGAATTGAAGGCCCTAGTACAGTCGCCATCAGATATATCGTAGCGGGCGAGGTCCTCAAATATTTCGGAGCAGCATCAAATTTCAATAAAATCGTTACACTAAATATGGTTAATAATATCGGAACAGGCAATCCGTCATAAATATAAGAGCAGCGACTTTTCAATAAATTCGGGACGTTCAATGAGCTAAAAATATCAGGAAGCACATACCGTCAAAGGTATCGACGCAGTCAGGCTGATCATAAATATCGGAACATATGTGGTAAATAAACCTAACGTTTATAATAATAGATTCGAATTCCAAACAAAATACAAATAAGGCTCAAACGTCATGCCAAAATGAACCTATATAGTGTACGCCTCTGCATGCATTCACTGTGTTAGTAACATAAAACCTTTTTTGTTGTATAAAGTGTAAATTGTTACTGGCCACTAAATTCCCATTATACTTATTTTAAGAATATTTTTTTTCTTCTGCTGTTATAAGTCAAAACATGTAGTTCTATTTTATAAAACTAATTTTATTATAAACACTGTAATTTAAACTGTTTGTCACAAAGTTAAGATTTATTTTCCAAAAATGTTCCGATCTTTATGGTCAGCCTGTCTGCATCGATACCTTTGACGATCTGTGTTGTCCCGATTTTATTGAAAAGTCGCTGCTATTATATTTATGACTAATTGCGAGTTCTGATGTTATTAACCTTACGATGTAACGAATTTATTGAAATTTAAGGTTGTTCCGAATTATTTGAGGACCTCGCCCGCTACGATATATCTTATGGCGACTGTACTAGCATTAGTTGTTCCGCGTCGTTTTTTGACGTCATCAAACTAGTTAACAAGTAAACTCCGTAATTCGAAGTTCGTATTATACAGTCTCTCTCACTCTCATATTGAATAGGTACTTAGTGTGAGCGGAATGGCACGTAGCGGACTTCGAATTTTGTATTTCTGAGTATAAGGCAAGGGCCTTACCATGACGTTTAAGGGTGCGACCAAACCGCCGCGTATTCGGCGTGACGTGTCGTATGCGTCACGTTTTCTCACCGTTTCTTCATACGTTTTGTTGCGATTCCGTAACGTCGCCGTTTTTTAAGCGGCGGTGTGGTCGCACCCTAATGCGTTTCAATTCCGATGAAATCTTACGTTTTAGCTGTCATTTTTGACACTTCTAGTATGGATCTGACAGCGAGCGATCCAACTTTGGTTCGGAACTGAATCGCATTAAAACGTCATGGCCCCAGGGCCCTATTTCATCAACTCGGCAATTGTCGATGAGAAGTGGCAATTCGAACTGCGATGCGTGGTCAATATGAAGCTTACGAGTATGAGGGTGCATCCGTGCTGAGCTCGCAACGTCGCATTTTTGGTGATTTTTTGCGATTATTTCACAGAAATTGAATGAAAGTATCAAATATCCGACTGTAGTGCACTTCGTTTTTAGTGTATTAATGTGTCCAATGCAATGATTAATGGTGTTGGACTTTTATTTTCGTATTAAAGCGATAAAATACTATATCTGGTTTAATAAGAAAATTAAAGTCCATCACGATGAATTATTGCATCAGACACATTAATACACTAAAAACGAAGTGCACAGACGGATATTTGATACTTTCATTCGATTTCTGTGAAATAATCGTAAAAAATCACCAAAAATGCGAAGTTGCGAGCTCAGCACGAACGCACCCTCTTATCAGCGTAGATTCTTGTCGAGTTTGTAATGTAATGTTTCTCTCTCTCTCTTCTCTCTCTCTCTCTAATGTAAACAAAATTGACACTTGTCACAGACTATTGTTGAGACTCGAGATGGTGAAATGGGTAAGATATCGTTTTTATTTCGCTCGCGCGTTTGTAAACTACAACGGTGACATCATTGCGCAGATAATTTTGACGACGCGGTTGGCCTAGTTGGTAGTGACCCTGCCTGCGAAGCAAGCGTCCTGGGTTCGAATCCTGGTAAGGGCATATATTTGTGTGATGAACACGAATATTTGTTCCTGAGTTATGGATGTTTCTATCTATATACGTATGTATTTCTCTATATAAGTATGTATATCGTTGTCTAGTACCCATAACACAAGCCTTACTTGCGCTTACTTTGGGACTAGGTCAATTTGTGTGAATTGTTCCCAAATATTTATTTATTTAATATTTATTTATTTATTTAATCTGGAGAGTCATGTCGGATAACGATTTCAGCTGCTCTTTAGAACTAGGTTTTGATACGTAACTTTTATAGGTTTCTGTGTATTCAAAATATTATATTTTTAACGCTCTCAGAAATAATTACACAAACGCATGACTCACGTATAAATGTTCGAAATATGTCGATCACCCGACTTATATGATTGAGTCTTCCGGTAGTTTCATATTATTGAAAGCTCTCTCAGAACGATTATTAAATATGTTATACGTACTTTGGTACATATTTAGGGTGTGTATGCACCGATCGGTTGGAATCAATATGTTTCAAGTGTACCCTTGTATCCTACTTATATTATAAATGCGAAAGTTTGTGACGATGTGACGATGTGAGTGAGTGAGTGTGTATGTTTGTTCCTTCTTCACGCTAAAACGACTGGACGGATTTGGATAAAATTTGGAACGAAGATAGCTGGTACCCTAGATTGAAACATAGGCTACTTTTTATCCCGGGAAATAGCACAGTTCCCGAGGGATAGCGATAAACATGTCAGTTGCTATTCTACGCGGACGAAGTCGCGGGCAGAAGCTAGTTTTCAATATTAAGATAAACTAGATGACGCTCAAAGTATTTATTTACGATAATGGAATACGGTTCCGATAATGACTAGTTGTTTTAAGTTACGTGCGAGTTGTCCTTCCGTTATGGTTATAATCGTGGAAGCATGACGTTTGACGCGAGCAATTCGAAATGGTAGACGGGGCCCAAAAATCTGATGTCGTTTTTTTTTTAAGTGAAATCTTCTTTAGCGGCGCTGAGCACTTTTTGGGATGGGTAAAAAATGTTAAACTCGCGTCAGGCGTAAGACGGAGGGAGCTTATGAAGAAAAAATTATGAATGAAGCTAGAGTCGCGTTCGATTTTTGAATTGTACGTTGATTTCGTCGCTTTAACGTATGTGCGTTTGACCTAGTGGTGTAAGGTGTGGAATAGCAGTGTGTTCTCTCAGGTGAGACCGTTCATATCTTGTGTAGGCAGAAAAATATATATTTCTTTTTTTTTTCTTTTTGCGCGTGTGTGCGTGCGTGTAGTTTTCACTTCTGCCGGCACTCTCGGAGTGCTACCCTTTGTTTTTTCTCTCGAATAGGGCCCCAGACTACTATGTGTCTCAGGGGCTCTGGCTCATAAAAAGTAGGTAGCGGTCAATATGATCCAATTTTCACCCTACAACATACTTACTCGCACGGGTACACGAAGGAATAGCCGGTACCTGAGTGTCAATTGTTTTGTTAAAATCTGAATTGCATAAAGCCTATGTTAAGTACATTGAGGTAATGGCCGGGTAGGATTATCAGCATACATAAGCCATTAGCAATCGTGGGCCGGCTCAGCCCATTTAACAAATGGTTGGAAGTAGTCATTTCCACGAACACAGCGCCACCTCAACCGGCTTAACGATCATCAAACGAATAATTTAAATGAGCCATGACGCCTAGACCAAAATGTATTAGTCGTAATTCCGCTGTGTTATTTTGTTATGGAGCCGCTATTTGTGCTCCTTTGAACAATTCTGGAATTTAATTTTTGCGATTGCAATTTTTTTTATGGCTGTCTAAATAATCGGTTATTTCAACATGAAACTCCTTTGAGACTCAATCGTAATTACACAAACGGATAACTCACGTGTAAAAGTCCAGTTAGTACAAACTAGTCCAAAACTTGTCGAACATCACTCGACTTTTATACGTGAGTTATCCGTTTGTGTAATTTTGATTGGTATTTTTACACGTGACCCACCAACGAACGTTCTCATATTAGGGTGCGACCACACCGCCGCTTAAAAATCGGTGACGTTACGGCATCCCAACAAACTGTATGAAGAAACGGTGAGAAAACGTGACGCATACGACACGTCACTGCGTATACGCGGCGGTTTGGTCGCACCCTTAATCGTCTTATGGAATATCCTTGTTAAGCGTTGCGATGTCTATTTTATCATATGTGGTGACTTAGCGTGGTCGTATGTGAGTAGGTACGTTGAACCGTCAAATTATCAGCTTATTCATTCCTCCCATGACTTGGTGTCCTTGAATGGCTTCAAGTAATAGACTCCTTACAAAATATCCGAATAAATATGAAATGAACACTTTGAACATCGACCAGTTACCGCGTATTCTTGTAAAATAAAATTATTATTATGGGCTGGAAAATGTAAACTTTATTCATAACTTTTTTTCCAATTGGAGTCAAAGTTCGGGTCTACGCACGTAGCACCGGTTGAGCGCACCGCTCGCGTAGCACGTTTCGTAGCTCGCTACGTACGCAAGCCGAGTGACGTCGCCCCGCCTCACAGATTTCACAACGTTTCGTCTTACATCATAGTAATCGCTTTGTTTACGATTTTTATCATTGTCACTCCGTTGCATCAGAAAGGTAAACGAACTAATGCTTTGTAATTGTTACGTTACAATGATCAAGATAATTGATAAACATGGCGTCTAGATCTAGAACTGAATACGTTTGAATTTCGCATGCAACTGTTATGAAACCAGCGATTACTTATTTAATTTTTATGATTTAATTAATTTTGGATTAATTAGTAAATTGGTAGTTAATAAAGTTTTTTGTTAATTGAAGTTTGTTTTTAGTTCTGTTATGGATGTGGGGGTGGCTTAGGGCGCGTGGGCGTGCGTCGTGCGGGGGGCGGGGCGCGAGCACGTGCAGCGCTCACGTGGAGCGCGCGCGTCCGTCGTGCCGGCCCGCATGAATAATTGTGTACGGAGTGAATGAATCGATGCGCGGCGCGGGAGCGGGAGGCGGCTGCGTGGAGGGGTGCGCCGCGCCGCGCCAGTCTCGTGCCGGTAGTCGGTAGTGCAACCGAGTGACTCCGGGAGCCGTCCCCGCTGCGCCGTCGCTCGCTCGTAGTCGTAGTGCGCCCGCCCCAAGCCGGCCCACGAGCCCATGGAAACCCAGAACCAGGATGCGGCACACAGCCCCGCTGAAGTGCCCAACGACCCCGGGTACGTGAACCAACGGCTGCCGACTTGACCACACTCCGACGGGGCCCGATTCTAATCGCAGTGTTTGTTGCAGGAAGATGTTCGTCGGAGGACTCAGCTGGCAGACTAGTCCAGGTACGCTCGCCGGCAACGGAAAGTGCATTCGATGCGGCCGCTGACGCCGCCCGCCCGCCTCGCGGCGGATCACGTTTAACTTTCCAATAGGAACTCTCGTTGCGTTTTCAGTGATATATTAAAGTTCGGTACGTAAACACCGGTAGCCGAAAAGTTTCGTTAACAGCTGATTAGTCGTGTTATGTAGTCGATAGTTAGCGGTGGCATTCGCGCAGTGCACGTGATGTTCAGTGGAATGCATGTGTAGGGGTATAGGGCGGCAGGGGCGTGGGAAATGCCTCGGAGGTGTCATAGAACGTGATGTAATTGAGTTGTGATGTAGAGGTGTATCGCGAGTCAGGTGAGCGACGGCGGCCATGCCAGGTGCGCGCGCAGGCTCGCCCGCCGCTGCGACCTCTCGCTTCCGAGCCTCGCAAGCGAATCGCATCCGTATTGTTTCAACGTTTCAGTCGGAAACTGTAGTCTCATCCCCCGATACCGGCTTTTCCTCTTTAACGGCTATCACAACATAACCTCAATCTAGGTAGAGCGCTACCGTGCGGCGCGTTTCCGTCAACTTAGGTTATGCACTTACCTTACGAATTGGCAATAAGTTTTGATTCTGTAATTGGTGTCTTGTAAAATATTTAAATACAAAACAAAATTTAATTTTCCTTGTTTCATTGAAAATCCTTGTGTGCATGGAATTAACGGCAATCCGGATTTATTAGATAGGTACTTAGTCCGAATAGAGCAACATCTACTTGTTTGATTAGTAAAACTTATCAATAGCATCATAAATCAAACAGCTTGTCGAATAACCAAACAAAGTTCAATGTTCAAAATAACTTTGTAGTTTCACGTTGCGCACTAACAATGCAATATAAACGTATAATTTTGTCCTCCAGCGTTCCCCCAGAACGGTAATAAAGGCCATCAATTACTTTTAAACTAATTGCGCGTGCAACGCAAAAGGTCTGTCCGCCAGCGCGCGCGGCGCAAGTGATGCCCGCGGTATTGGGTCGTGCGCCCACGCCGCACTTTGATCCCTCTATCTATGCCAACTTTGTTCTTCTCTGGAGATATCTAGGGCGCTGCATCGACGATTACTAGCCAATATGCTTTGGGTATTATCGGATCGACGGATCGCGCGTTTCTATATCGGTAGCACCATGAATCAGCTCACATGCTGCCTGTCATGTGCCTAACCGGCCTCTTTGTACCGAGTTACTTAATAAAGACTATTTCTGATGAAGCGAAGTTCTCTTGTTGCGCCATGTTTCAGCTGCAATATTCCTGAAGTCTTGTGAAACAACGTTAATAACCATTTCACACAGACTGTCGTGCCATGCCCGGTCGATGACTCTGACAAAAGTCTATGGAATTCATTCAATTTTTTATGCGTACAAGCAGAGTTTACTTAGGTTGTTTACACCTTACTGGTGCCATAACGATAAGATAATTTGAAACTTGTTATCGTGTGATAGTTGGATCGCTGGTCTCCTAATCTCAGCGTCGAACAAATTTAGCTTAGACGACAGTAGGTATTTCGATAATCTTAAAATTTTAAATGTACAAAAAATCAATCACAACCAGTGATAAAACTGACAGTTAGGCATTACATTAGGTACTCAACATTATCAATTTTAGTGCGGCTTTGAGATAGCTCAGTAGGTAGGTAAATATAGCATTTTGGATGAACTAAATGTAGGTGTATTTCTGATATTTTTGCAAGATAAATCATAAGAATCTTTCAGTACAAGTTTCTTAGGAACTTACCAATAAATAAAACTAACTTTATGGACATAGAAAGATAGTTTTTTCTTACAACATTATCTTGGATACGGTGTCAAGCAAATGATAAGATATAACAAACTACAAATATATGGTTAAATACCTACGTAGTTTAGTTCCCGACCATGGTGGAGTATTTTAAGGAGTAGATAAATTCTATATTTTAAAGTGGTAGTTTAATGATAACAACGCAGTTTGTAAGGCAGATGGTTATCAAAGAAAATATGCGGCTTTGTTCCAAAGTAATGTTGATAGGAAGTTCAAGTACCTAGAGCCCGGCTCGTCTAATGTATCTCAGACAACAGGCTCTCTAATGAGTCGATGAGAGATTAGAGAGCTTGTTATTGTGTTCGTGCGGACAATTTGGTCTAAAACACCATGAGAACGGAAGGAAACACGCCCCGCTCGACTTGGGTTACTTGATCTCTTGACTTTAACGACATTTTAACGACTAAACGAAATAGTCGCAGTGTTTTCGCTAAATGCTGTCAATCTTATAAGTTTGTCTTTATCTCAACCCATTATCGTATTGTTAGGTACTGAATGTTTAAGTCGTTTAAATCTAGATAAAAGTTTACCTCTTTGTTAAACTGCAGCGCAGCGGAGTGAGATAAGTTATTCTATTTCATATTTCCACAGTACAAACTCATTATCCCCGAGTTGCGAACGCAAGCTGTTTCATAGTAAATAGTTGCTAGACAAAAGGTTGCCTCCATTATCTGGCTGACTCCTCTCGCGCCTGACATATCATTGACACGCTTAAAGTCCGGGATTTACAAAGACCTTCTTAAACAGTCTCCCTGCAATGCCGTACGATGTTTTATTTAACACTCGAGAACACGTGTCCTGGTTCATGATAATGTTGCTAGGCACAATGTCGCTGTTATCAGAACTTTGATTGATTACTTGGGTCGTGTCTCAATTCTTCAGACGTATCTATTAACTTTACTTCAGACTATTTCGACCTTGTGTACCTACCGCGTATAAAGTATGTCATGTCTATGAGTCTGTAACTTAAGTATAAAATATATTTTTATATGAAAGCAACACGCATGTGCCGCATTTCTTTTTGTAGCGTGGATGTAGTTAGGCAATCGTAAAATTTGCTCGCGTTTTCTAAGAAACAGTGGAACGTAATTGTTCTGGAGGTCGGTACGTGCGCCGGTCGTTCCTAACGTAATACAGATGAGGGCAGGATCACCGCTAAAATGTTACGGTTATTATCAATGCGATTGTTTGCTCGCGGCAGCATAACGGCCGCGACTCTATCTATACAAATAATTTCAAGTAAAGTGAAACTACGAACATTAACTATTAATAATATAAACAAACAAAGTTAAAAAATACACAACCAAAATTTTCAATTACCTATCAACTACCTTACGTTACCTACCTAACTAACTAACTAAACAACCAGTCCGGGCACAAAGGTGCCCACCACGCGTTGTTGCGTTGAACGGCGATGGACAATAAAATACTTACAAATAATTTATTTGTCAAACATTAGGTTAGGTACAATAATTGTAGACTTGTATCACTAGTATGCTGCGCCCAAGGGCAAAATATCTTGCAGGCAGGTCACATTCACATCCAGCACTAAACCAATATACCGTCTAAAAAGATGTTAATCTATCACGTATATACTCCTCGATTGAATAGTAGGTAGGCCTTATCCGCCAAAAAGTCAAAAAGTTGTTTTTGATTATCATGAACATCCTCGGTCATCATATATTCTTCGGAAGCTTAAATTTTTAGCAAGTAGTATATTCATTCTAGATTTTTTAGCGGCAAAATTTATAATTTTTTCAAATAGCTGCTGTGTTATACCTATATATGAGTATATTAAAATACACAACTCTCCCACCCCCTCCGCATGCCGCTCCACCCCTCCCACCCTTAAAAAGTGTCCCGTTTTATAGATTTTTCTCAATTTTCAAGAAAACTATATCAGCTAGGACAAAATCATCAAAGACTGAATTATTTGTCATTACATTACCTACAAATAAGTACTTACATTCATTTTGATACGATTTATAGTTTCCAAGCTATGGTGCATCAAAGATTATTAAAAATGTACGCTTTGGAAGTGTCTCTCGCGCAAACTATTCAGTTTAGAAAAAAATGATATTAGAAACCTCAATATCATTTTTGAAGACCTATCCATAGATACCCCATACGTATGGGTTTGATGAAAAAAAAAATTTTTTTCCAGCCCCATTTTTCTGGGTTCTATGCGTTTCCTCGCCATAATTGAACTTGATGAAAAGTACGTCTTGAATGTTGAATAGCTACACCTGTACAAAGAAGGTGGTAACTTTGATAATATCACCGAATTGTTTGTCAGACCAAGGTATTTGTTGAAGTGGACGTATCGTGACTAATTTATACTTTTTAGCCACTTTTTTCCGAAACTATAAGAACTATACTGTTGAAACTTGGTAAGTAGATGTATTCTGTGAAACGCATTAAGATTTTCACACAAAAATAGAAAAAAAAATTTTTTTTGGGTTTCCCCATACTTAGAACTGAAACTCGAATTTTTTTGACGTGACAACGTCTTATAAATTGGTTTGCCGGGTGACACTTCAAGAAACTGCGTTACGCTCCGCTCACGTTATGCGCTCACAATGAGAGCGAGTGAGAGGCACGCGTCCCTTCCACTCGGGCATGGTTAGCCCGCCTAAGAGCGAGAGAGACAGACATAAAAAGTGAAAGGCACGCGTCCCTTCCATTCGAGCACAGTTAGTGTTAAATATAATTCTTTGTATAAATAAATGTTTTAAATTGTTACTATTATTTCATCCTTCTTCCTACTATACGAATGAATATTCACATTAAAATTATTTTACCACTCAAAGTCGTTGTCACGTAAAACTTTCGCCCGTATACCGACTTTACAGGCAACCAATTTTTTTTGTTTTTTTTCATCAGACTCGTACGTGTGGGGTATCAATAGATAGGTCTTTAAAAATGATATTGAGGTTTCTGATATCATTTTTTTCTAAACTGAATAAAACTATGACGCAAACGCGCGAGAGACACTTCCAAAGCGTACATTTTTAACAATCTTTGATGCACCATAACTTGGAAACTATAAATCGTATCAAAATGAATGTAAGTACTTATTTGTAGGTAATTTAATGGCAAATAATTCAGTCATTGATTACTTTGTCCTAGCTTATGTAGTTTTCCTGAAAATTGAGAAAATCTGTAAAACGGGACACTTTTCAAGGGGGGGAGGGGTGAAGCGGCTTGCGGAGGGGGCAGGAGAGTCATGAATTTAAATGTACTCGTATATAGGTATAACATAGCAGCAATAAATTAAAATTATATTTTTTGCCGTCTTGCCCATACATTCAAAACTAGAATGAATACATTAAAGTAGTGCTGTTCAACTATGCTTTTGCTATTTTCTTTCGAGTGCTTAATAAGCCTGTCAGTAAATAGCTTTTACTTATTGCAAGTTTCTCGTGTTTATCGGTTCAGCTTAGCATTTTTTACGCATTTTAATAAAATCTCGGGCCACTTTCCGCTGATTGAAACTACTTGTAGCTAATTTTTTATGTTAATAGGTATTATCGAAAATCCTTTTTTGCGCCTTTCAAACAAATATAATAGACATGTGCGACAGGCGGGGTGGATTCACGAGTTCAAGACGTTTAGAAATATTTTCTATTTATTTATATTCTAATATGTATCTACATAAAAGTTTGCAAATTCTCTAAGACGCTTAGAAAAACTAAATGAAGTAGGTAAAAATTTTGATGTTTATGCCCATTTTCAACCCTACACTAGGGCACAGTAGACAGTATTTTCTGAAGTTGCTGGAAATTATCATTGAATTTCCGCGAAGACAAAAGATTGCACAAACCCCTTTCAGTTGCTGAAAGGGTCAAAACTCAATTCCTTCGTCGATTGCGAGAATTCACCTTTGCCTTCATCTATTATTAAACCAGAGATTTTGCATACGTTGAATAATGCAGCAGGCAAATCTCTGATGCAGAACGAACGGATTGTCCTTATTTAATTTCCACTCAGAGTGAGGTTCGCGAGATGACGCAGTTCGCTCGCGAACATCGCGGCAATCAGGTGGAAACCTGGGTTCCCAGCAAAACAAATTACCACTCCAGAAGGCAAGTACATAGCATCCCTGATATCAAAACTAATTTGAACTAATTTTCCCTGAGGTAGCGTTTCTCGGCAGACTAATTAAACCACAACCCAATGAAACAGCATCGTTAGGTAAAAATGACAGCTGTAACTCCAAAGATCCAGTAAAACCTCATTATTTAATTCGAGTGGATAGTAATTATTGAGACAAGCATCGCTTCAGTGCTCCACAGCTGAAGCTGACAGCGTACTAGAAAAAACATTCCACTACGTCGTTAACGGTCTTACCGATTCAACGCTCAGCAGGTGGCCTAGGGAAAAGGATTGTGTTTCGTTTTACGGCAAACCTGGTCCGTAATAGGCGTGTTATGGGAAAATAACTGTACTACCTCACTGAAACTGAAAATCCCGTTTCTAGGGGTGAAGTAGAATTGTCCGAGATATTAGTTAGGTACTGCTTGGCTTCCGTTGCGATCGACTAAATAAAAATTATTACATGGAAGGTTTTGTATTTAATTACTAAGAGCTTAAAATCTTTACTTCATTTGTAAAGGGGTACTCAAACAATCTGTCCTCTAGGTAGGTATCTACTGTTACACCTTCTCTTACGAACGAGATACCTACTTATTCGTATATAGGCAAGTGTAAATCGAAAGCAGATTCCGAGAATAGCGTTGGTCCAACAAAGCTTCAAAGCATACCTACGTTTTCTGTGGCATAGGGGTCCATTATTCCATTTCGCTACCGGCTGATCTGACAGGCAAAAGATTTAGCAAGTGGTCAAAGAGGAAAGAGTGTGTAGCGACTGAACTGAAGAGTCGACCGCATTACCGCAAATCGCAGCATAATCCCCTTACAAAGCGTGCGGTGGCTGTATGCTAGGAAACGGCAGTTTGGGAGCAAGCTGACTATTATAGGGACCGGATACAAGTTTCGTTTTGTGGGTTATTTCGGCCTGGCCGCAAATAGACATACGAGCGCGCGTGCGAACACTTCTTTAGCTCACATAAATCAAGACAGAAAAAAATAATAAATCACTGCATAGCGTCTAACTTTTAGCAGGCAATAAACGACAGGATTGCGGTTTATTTTGTTTGCTTTTAGTGCGCTCCAAGGCTGGCTTAAAGGCATTACAGGCTATTTCTAACGTAGATTACCTATTGCATACGGAGGCGTTGGATGCATGTAGGTAAGCAATAAGCAAGTGTGCCGTTCGTTTATTTGACAAGGCCATTAAATGTTGTTAGCGTTTCGCACTTATCCACGTAGGTAGGTATGTACACATTTTTTCTTAAGTCAACTAATACTTTTTACATTAAACTCAAAAAATATTTTTTTATAAATAGTCGTTCGTACGTACCGCACGCACAGCTTCCTATTATTGTCTGCTAATAGAGTTGCCATCTTTTCAATACAAACAAGTATTTTTTTGTCTCTCCTTCGGACTTACTGACGACGAAATGTCAGTCAACGCTGTAGAACAATTTAGAAAATTTTGTTGATACGGCACATGTGGTTAATGTGAGTTCCCCGTAGAGGCAACTATTTTTAGTATTGCTTAGTAACATGGGGAGCTGAGCTCTAATGTGTACCATAATCTATAGATATTTTTATAAAGCAAATGGAATGTAGGTAACTTAGTACGTTGGTGACGAATGGTTGCGTTTCTTAAATACATAATGATAATAAAAGTAATACAGCGTTCGAGGTAAACATGCACTACTTCATTTCCTTGAGATAAAATTAGACAGTATTTGGCTAATGTGAGGCTACCAATGATAACGGACTACATAGTTATAACTTTAGTGCGTAGTTTGATAGCGAAATTATTTTTGATTGTTGTCCACACGTGTAACTGTGTATAAATAAAAACATTGTTTAATAATAAAATAACAGATTTGACATATTGTAACTAAGATTCCTTTTAAGCACTAATTCATTTAATTTCACTCTTAATCTTGTCCGGAATCCGTGATTGTTTAGAACATTTCTCCATTGTGCATAAGTAACTGGTGCAATCTGTGCATCGCATTCGCACATCTGGCAACATTCGGCTCAGACGACACACGCCACTGCGTTGTTGTCATTACTCATATGTCGCACACGACTTCGCTCTGCCTATCCGCCACTGTTCTACGTAAAACGTCGCGTCTCACCATTTGTTACGTAAAATAGTGAACTCTACATTATGTGTAGTAAGGTGTAAATCAAACTACACCTTTGTAAGAGTTACGACGTAATGAAATTAGCTGTTGTGGAGATCGGGGCATCTTGAAACGACTTGATAATTGACAGCGGCGTGAGGCTGGGGTAAAGAGTTGTGTAGATTTTATATTTTGGTCGCAATGTAACGTCAAATAAGAGAAACTTCACTGAACCGAGAAGTCGTTCGGAGTTAATTGACACATTTATGTTTTTTAAGGTTAGTGCTCGTGAGTTCGAAGAATAGGTTTGTCGCTATCTCGCGGGAACTGTGCTGTTTTCGTAAAGTCTTTTAGTTGGAAATTTTTACGTAAAAAAGTACAAACATTTTTGGTCTACCTTAAGCTCTATCTACACCGTAAGGGATGATTTTGAGACGTGCTTTTTTAACATGACTAATTCTTGACTGCGAATATGCAGACGAAAACTAAAATTGCAACATCCAATTTTAAAGACCTATTCTAGTAAATTAAAGTATCTTAGCGCGGCAACAGTTAAATTTGTGTCTACCTCAAAATAAGAAACAAAAAACAATTACTGTAAATCTTCCATTGTAGGAACGCAATATTTTTCTGTTAGCGGCTGGTAGGTATGTTGGCACAAATTCGAATCGGTTTTTATCCACAAAATGCGCCGATGAGCACGATCTTTATCGACGTTAGTCCGATAATTGACTTACTCCACAACAAGATCGCTATCAATGTTACTCTTTCTCTTATTTACAAATACACATTGCTGTTCGTACGATAAACCAATAAGCAACACTTTCTTCGTAAGTGAAACTCAGCTTGATTGTTATGATGGAACATGCAGCTAGTTTGTTACAATACCTTCTAACCTACAAAGCGCGTTTATTTATTTTGCTTAGACGAATTTTGGCACGATTTTGCATATTAATTACTTAACTAGACAAAGTGGCTTGATAATTTAATTTACAAATTGATTCTACTGCAACATGCGTAAGTACCTAAAGTCGTTAATTATTAAAAATATAAGCCCTGTTGTATCAGAAGATTATGTATGGATCTTGCAAAATAATTACCTACGCGTTTTACGTTTACTGTTTATCCGACAACATTAAGAAACAAACGTTTTTTGAAACGATCCATTTCACTCCTACTTTCCGCCAAACACCCAAAAAATAATGTTATCCTGACGTAAGTAAGCAAAGGACATGCAACAATTTGAAACAAGTATGACTTGCTGTTGAGCATTAAATAGTAAAAAATCTCCATCTTGACGTTAAAACGTACACGCGATAACATAACCATAACGACATCGACTCTTGATGTGTAAGAGAGTAGTTATTCATTTTGGAAACATTATTCCGGCGAGCACATCTGGCTGAGTGGATTCACACATTCGTGACCGCGGCCGACGAATAATCATACAGAGAAGGAAAATCTCGTTCGAGATATATGCGTCGTTTTCTATGGCCTCAGATTGTTTTGTAAATAAGAAATGCTAAGCAGGATTTTATTGACTTCTCGGCCGTCTCGCAGAGTTGTGTGTGAGGGATAAAAATGTACATTACGAGTCGGCGCCGACAGACATATTCCACTAGTAGGTATATCGTAGTTTTTTCGCAATCTCTTTTAGTATCATGTAGTAAAATTACCCCAATAGAAGAGATTACTCTCGCGTTTGTTGAGGGTTATTGCCTTCGTATATTTCATTTGTTTCTCCGGCTAAAAATAATATGATTTCTGAGACAAACGCATCTGTTAGTTCGGTCCACTTTTTATTTATGATTCAGCACGTTTCATATCTGCTGGCCTTGAATACAATAGACAAACACTGACTGACTGATAGCGCTCATCTATTATTGTAAAATATCTATTGGAAGTATCCATTTTGGAAAGCTACTTGCGTATTTAATATTAGGCACATTTAAATTGAGACATTGTAGTAGTAGTTACGAAGAAATATAAAGAGGAAGTTAATTAAAGTGTTCGTATGTCACGCAATAATTAATTTGAGCGTTTATTAGGTTTGATGCGGGCGTATGTAATTACTTCTGCATTCCACCGGACTCCTCTTACGGAGTGTTTGGCGTCGTCGGCCGTCACCTTATAAAACGATGTCGAATGTCACTGGCACTTCAGAGGCAATATCTACTAATCTCAAACATCTATAAATCTAGAAACACATTAATATTTCCCGGTTCAATTTGTTTTGCTTGTTCTAAATCAAATTTATTTTCTAACAATGAGCACTCGTCTCGCATAAAACTTTCGGTTAGTCAAACATGCTTTAACGAATTCGATGTCAGTGGATTCTAATTCTAAAATAAATAAACGAGCATCGTAAATTAGCCGTGAGCCGAGTGATTGAGCTGCTATTTACAATCGCCGATTCTGAAAATATCGATGTGGAGCTGAGAAAAAGCGTATTGTTCCAGGTAGAGTCGAGGGTGTCACTCCGAGAGACGTGCTCCCGCCACAATTAATGGCTGCCCCCGTACTTCCAGGGCCCTAATGGATCGCTCTCAGGCGCCTGCGTACCCCCACCATCCTCCTTCACCAACAAAATTACTAACAATTTTGATTTTACGACGTTTTCTATAAAGAACAGCTTAACTCGTGTCTGGGTGAAGTGCACTATCAAACCCAAAATATCTTCGCTAAATTTTTATAGGTAAATCCAATCGGTACTTAAATTTATGGGGAGTACATAGTAGCTTCTCTTCTCAAACGGTTGGTAAGTTACAATTTAATGAAATAATTCCGTGATTTAAGAGAAAGTGCTTGGACGGAAGCCAAAACACATGTCCCGGTGTCAAGATAACATCAAGAATTCAGCGAAATATGTTTACCCGCTCTACGTTTGACATAATTTAACATGAATGTCGTAAAACTATTAGTAAGTGCTTATTTAGATTCGACTTTTTGCGTTGTCTTCATTGCACCAGGCATTCGTTTATGCAATATTATTCCATCAATTGTTTTTATTCAGTAACGGTATATATTTTAAGGCTCATCCAAGTAACACAAATGATTGCTACATAAATCTCTTAGGTTCATTTAAAAATCATGAAAGTTTTTAAGACGTGAGTAATCTTTTTTCTTCGATAGTCTAGTAATTTTCTGTAGAAACAAAAGTTTTCTTATTTATTTGCTAGGTTTGCTTAGGTTTTGGTAGGTTTTTTGTATTTTTACAAAACTCTGTTTAGTGAGTAAATGATCTTTTTTTACTCGTAGTAGTTAGTGAGCTAATTATGCAGCGTAATTTACATAAAATCGTCACCGCATACTGTAAACTGGGACTGAAATAATTTCCAATACACATTCTTCAGGAATTTGTGGGCAGTACGTTTATGTTTTTGGGTCTAGAGTGTTATTAGGTACACTGTAAGCGTTGGGGCCCAACAAGCTGCCGTTTACGAAAGTTTCTAGAGGCAAAGCCAAATATTTGTTTGGGCATAGAAATTGCTCCCTCTTGAGCGCGATGGCACTGAAATAAGCCTTTCGATCTGACTTTATTGAGAGTCTGGTTATACCCTTTTATTAAAATATAGGTACTTGATTTTAATTGTTGAAATGACAAAAAAATATCTTATGGACATTGTTTACCCGGAAACGATCTCTGTCACAGTTTGAAAAAAACTGTCGTACCTACCTACGTTACATTCGTCGTACGTGACTTAAACGCCGTAAAATCCCTGGTAAAACTACTGCTTTCCTTAAATGCGTACAACAAGTATTTTTAAATTCAATGTGTAGAGAGTGGCCGTTTTAGAGTTACATTAAGGGGTTTCCAATTGCTTGGTGGTTTCATCAGGGATTGAATTTTACACCTGTAGGAAGCCTTGACACAAAAACTTAAAATGGTGCCCCATATTGGGCGCCATTAAAAGAAAAACTGGAGTAGAGAGTGAGCCGAACTCTGTTAGCACTTAACGAAGCGACTAAAAAAATAAAGCGAAGAGTAATTTTACGATACAACGGCTTTTTATGCCGCTAATGTGATAAGCTTAGTTGAAATAATAGCCAGTAAACAATATATTATTGCGTGATTAAGTTCCCAGAGTAGTACTTAGTAATATTATAAATTTTCAGAGCATTAACACGCCCAATAACAACGTAATCGTTTAAAAGTTGATTAAATCTCGATTGAAATTAGGTTAGTTTTATTTGATGCTACATTTTTTATCGGATCTTGCTGGGCATAATGACGTGGATTATAAGTAGTAAACTACACGTTTCACTTTTATGAGTGTAATTATTTGCCTGTTAACTTTGTGTCGTTTTCATAGCGAGAGTACCTAGTTGATTAATTTGAACGTCAAAAAAGACAGAAAATACGACGATGTCGAGTAAAAACTAGACGAGGACGCCACTATCTTTGTAACTTTCACATTTTTGACATAAAATGGCAACAAATTATGTGTTCTGGCACTTTAGTTATCGTTTTTTAAATATTGTAGGTACTTTATTGTCTCTGCTAGGCTGCTTGAACTTTTTCAATTTACTGCCATTAATCGATTCCAATGAGGTAGTGTTCAATAAAATGTTACTACAGTCCGCCCATTCATGTAGAATACCTCGCAGCAGTCGCTCGACCGGCTCGTGCCCACTGGGTTCGCACACGCGTGCAACGCATGTCATAAGCAGCCGAGGTTGAAATGCATGTTGCAATTACATAGATATGTTTTATGTTCCATTCTCCACGTAAAACTATCCCGTGCATTGTTAATTAAATTGTATGTTTAATATCCTAACTGAATAAGCTATTGACGCTAAGTTCATGCTTAATGCAACTAGTTTTTTTTCATGCATCTTTTTGCCCTGCTAGCTGTTTCATGCTTTTCAAAAGTTAAATAGTCCAATCGGTCGTTAGATCTGAAATGAAGATTAAATCATTCAAGAAAACTTATTGCGATAGTGTAGAGGTCGTACGCGATGACATTAGTGTGTTGCCTAGTCTCCCCGCGTCCCTACTCTGCGCCCGCGCCCTTTGCAATCTGCGCGACTCCGCGACCTCTGCTTAGTGCGCACGACTCGTGGAGTGGGCTGCGATAGCCCGCTGCACTAATCCACTTAGGAACCGATACTCGACCAGATCAAGGCAACTATGTGTCACGTCATTGAACTTCATTACGTAACACATGTTTACGCGAACCAAATGGCTTCCCGAGAATGCTATAACCGTAGAAAACGTCGCTCCAAAACGATTCCATTTAATCTTAACGAACGTTTCTTGCGTTTACGTCAAATTTATTTCAGTTCTAATCCATAACGTCTCTTAAGAAAACCCTAACAAGCAGTAATTTTTGACGTTCCTACCGTTGAGTAGTGCAGTGCATTGTCAGGAGTTTAATGGTTCTATGGTTTGTTGGCACATGCATACGGACGTAAGCGAAAATAAAAAAGACACACTTGAGTCCATTCACTCCGTGCTGACATTTGTACGAACTGTGTCGTGCCAATTTTTAAAGGAATTAAAGCTTCGACGGCAATCGCATATGCGAAAATTTATTTTATAAAACGCAGCGAAACACGCACTGCAGTAAAATTGTTTTGCACTTATCCCTGTATGGGTATTATTACTTTTAACCTTACTCGGAAAGCAATTATTTGCATTAATTCATGTAGGTATTTACTTAACTTCGATTATGATAAACCACATCCGTAGCTGTTATAAGTAAATTACTATAACTTCATCTTGAAGGACTAAAGTTTTTGCATCATGAATGAAGTGAACGTCTTGATTCAGAATTAGGAGGATACATTTTGTAGGAACTTTAAAGCTAGCCATCGAAATATCTGTAACATTTCCCGTCTATTATTAAAGTGTGAAGAGAGACCGACTGGTTCAAAAATAGCCGTTTGTATGACACTGTAAATCTCTGTTACGACTAAAGTTAGTTCGTAAATCATTAGTCCGCGACGCTGACTGAATGTTATTATATTACACACTCTAATGACACACGAAATTTGTCATAAATGTAATTAAATGCAAATGCATTTGACATTAACGTTGCATATAAACTGAACGCGGTAAAGCTAAGTTCAAGTGCTGCTGACTGGTTTACCGACGTTATTACAATTTAATTCAATTATTATGTCTGCTATTTAATACCTTTGAAGACCGACTAATAGTTTTTCTTTATTAACCGCTAACTAGTGTTGTGGCAGAACATGGTTCGTAGACAGAATTTACATTTCCTGCAAATTACAAACTGCGACCCGTCCGCGCCACCGCGGGAACGCTGCAAGCTTTGCATTCGATATATTCTCGTCATTACTATGCTAATATTATTGGTAACCAAGAGGCAAGAAACATCGAAGAGCTAACTCGACAAGTGCTAGATGCTTACCGTTTGGTACAAATTCACTTCGTCTTACAATTACAACTAATGCATAGAAGTATTACCTAAAAGCTGTAGGCAACTAATATTTTTATCAGACTGCGATAATCCAGTTGTTGTTCATTTAGCCGCAAATTGTTCAACATATATTTCCGTTCGCAAGCCATTAAAGCGCAGCACAATAACGTAATGTAAATCGTATAAATTAGTATATCGCGCTGAGTAAACACACATTTCATCTATAGCGGTACGAGTGTTTAGCGTTAACTTAATTTAATAGAAATGTAGTATCGTGGCGTAATGATATAAATCGCAAACGCAGCGGGATACTAACAGCTAGTTTCCAATGAATGGGTCAGTAATCATCTGCATTCGAGGCCATTATCTCAATTGGCGAGCGCTCAATGAGTGGCCGCGGAGCTCTGCTGCCGAGTTGGGCCGGACGCCGCGCCCGCGCCGCTGCGATGCGTTGCCTTCACAATGCTTGTTTGTTTGACTCACAATGTGCTTTAAGCGATTCCGTGCCCAGCGCTATTCCAGACTGAAACAGGTTTCAAGGTGAACGACATAAATACGGTTTACTACTATATGAAAACATACGTTTTACTCATTGTTATATTTTATTGGTGCCGTTAAACGTTAATTTATGTGCGGACGTGGAAGTGTGGCATCTACCTACGTTAATGATAACAATCTTTTTCAGGTCAATATCACAATCAATAGACTACCTCACACTAAAGTAGTGCTCATTATATAATGGTAATGATATTGCAATTGACAAATATTAGTTATAATCATACACTATATTTCTATAATAATATAATAGTAGACTTACTCCATTGTAGTCCATTATCGAGTACTTATTTCTTATATTTACCTCCACCATTGTCCTAGTTAACAATATTGTATCTATAAATACGAACGAACAATATTTAAATTACCTACTCAGTAAATTGCTGTATTATTGTGTGTTAGAAACTTTGTGTATTTATTTTAGACAACGATTATTGTGTTTTAGTTTTATACGAGTTCCTAGTACCTACCGGTTAGCGGTTACTAGTATATTTATTTTGTTCTTTCAAGTCTAGTAGATTCATTTACCAGTTTTATTTAATACCTACAAGAAGCAGAGTATTTCACGTTAGAGAGCCCTGATGCAAAAGCAGTCCTTGTTATCCAGAGTCTTAGAAGTGTACCGATCAGCATGTTAGAGTTAAGAGCTCACACCCCGATTTACGGAGTAATATTTGAAACCAGTAAAGTTGCCCTATGTTATAAGAACAACCATTGTAATTAGTATAACTTACACGTTAGATTCACGGAGAAAATATTTTCCCCAGGGTTACGCAAGCGGTAATTGTGGTGGAGCACCTTAGTTGCCATCCTCCGAAGTTTGGTAAGTGAGGCACTCCATTTATACAGTCTGCCCGTCGTGATTCCGGAGAGAAATATTTTGTCGATTGTACCGCTGATGCCCTGTTACAAAGCTTCTTGACACGAACAGAACTAGTGCGGAACACGCATAAATAGATCTTTCCCGGGAACCACGGGACGCATTCCTTACACAGTAGTCTAGCGCTTGAGTACAAAGCTTAGTAGATACTCTTAGATGAGCGTCTAACAGTCGATGTCACGCTATGCATGATTACGATAAGAGCACGATTATTATTGTTGTTCAGTTTATGTACCTATTGTGCTGTATTTTGGTGTTTATTGCACATTTTTATGTATTTCCTACATCGTCTTATTTTATGTCTTATAAATATTCGTGTCGATGTATTTCAGAAAGACAACCGCTGGCCTATTCTTTTACGAGCTCGTTGGATTGGTCTTTAAAATATTAACGTACGCGGTTTAGTACGATTTTAAAATATTATTGGTGGAAGTAAGCTATCAGAGTAATCGCAGCAGGCTCCGGAAGGGTTTTAGCCAATGAACCTGATCGTAAGCCAACTGAGCCGTGTAATAGAAGTCTGAGTTTGGCCGCCGCTCTTCGTGGATATATCCGTATGGTAATCTTCATTCGAACAAGTGAGATATTACTTAATTTTTCCAATTTCAGCGACGGCTACAACCATCGTTTATATTTCTGCTTTAGGTCGCCCGTTTCTACTTAATCGATATAAATTTTGCGCTAATGCTATAAGTAAGCCAACAAAACAAGATATTTGTCATTAGAAAAAAAAGGACATCTTGAATAACACTTAAAATCTAACATACTGCGTGACTTGAAACCTCTAAGTAGTAGTTAACCAGAAACATGTAAATTTTCAGGTCAGCCAGATTTTATTACAATTATTATTTATCAGCAACTTTTAAAACATACAGTCAATAACATTCACTGTATTTTTTTTCTTCAGTCCTTTGACTAATTTAAGTCACCGTGGACAAAAAGGCACTGGCTACCATGGACCAGGGCTGCAGCTATTTTTAGTACTACTGTCTCTCGTATTAGACGAATCGTATTTAGTATGCGGAAGACGTGCAAGGCGCATACGCCACTAGACGTCGCCGGCTATAATCCGATTACGTGTAACAAAATGCTACGCGCAGCCCCCTTCGCGCCCGGTTTTGCTGTTTGTTACCACTAACAGGCCCACCCTAGAGACGTACTTTATCTATGCGAAAATGCCCAAAAGATAGTGAGCGAACATGTACATAGTGTTGCTAGCCAATTGCGACTGGTCAAAGACTAAATGCTCTTCATTTAAACCGCGAACGTATGTACACTCGAACTGGATCTACAAATTTGTTAGAGCTTTAATTCAGGGACACCTAAAGCTTAAGTTTTTAAAAAGCAAGATAGTTGGAAATACTTGGTTAATTTCACACTCTAGTTAGACTAAGCGAGACGATCACATGTAAAAAATACTTGTAGTCGGTATGTACTCGTATAAAATGCTAATCACTTCTGAGTTGACTTTGAACTTTTAACGACAGTCAATACGTAATTTTACGAATCTACGAATACTTACCTACCAAATAAATAAAATACGAGACCTTGCGTGAAGTCTGAAGCACCGCATTAATAATTCGTTCAATAAAACATATAAACTCAAGGGCGAAGAATGTCTAAAGCATTAGTGCGCCAGACAGCTGCGTCGTAAGGAATACAAAAACGTCCATTTCAATGATTGGCTTCTTGAAAACGTATAATGTACAAAGATAATCCGGAAGAGCCATCAAATTTGCATCATTGCTCTGTGTCTACAGTCGACGGGATTGTTACTTATCTACAATTGTAAATACATCATTACTTACTTCATTTGTTTATCTTGATCTGTGATTTGATATCTCACTGATTAGTTAAAAAATGTAACATAGGACAGCAGTACCAAAAACATTGAAAAATAGACAAAGCGTCACTCTTTTCGTCACTTAAATATAACGGCAATTTGTGTGGAAACGCCTTCTTGATTGGATCTTTCGATTGCGTGCACTTATAACTATGGATTTTCACTGCGCCAATGAGTAGCAGACCTCGGTGTTTGATATTAATTTTAAACATGATACCTCCACGTGTTTCTGAGAAAAAGAATGTTGACTGACGAACGAGGTAGGTAGGTACGAAACGCTAGTAAGGAAGGAACAACTCTTCATTAGATTTTTCTTAGGTCTGTATAAAGCAGTGCTTCTAACTTAAACTTTTGGCAGTCACAGACCACTTTCAGAATTTCGAAAAGTCCATGGACCGCTGTTAAAAAAATCACTAAGTAAATATCTAGGTACTTATGTTAAAGGTTATCTGTGTTGCTGCGGACCCCTGAGGGTTCCATGGACCCCACTTTAAGAAACCATGTTACAATGCTATTCTGTAGACCTTTATCCAGTTTAATCTGGTTTGTTTCCACAGTGGGGCTCGGCCACTTGGACGAGCGATGCTAATGTCGCGGTCGCCGAACTAATTTTTAGCCGTTGTCCATTTTGTGTTCTGTGCCAAATTACATGAAGCCCAGCAGATAGTTTTTAGCGCGAAACTATACCGAATACACCAGCTAATTGAAGTTTTAAATGCTGAGTAAATTCGAAGCGGATTTTGTAATTGGCTTTAGAGCTTTGGCTAGAGTACCTACATCTATGGAGTGACGAGTTTTTAAAGTTTAAAATAAGCAGGGATAATTTACTTTACAAGTTAGCCAACTTAGAATATGTAACTGTTTTGAGTGGACGCACTAAGTATCGCAGTACCGATTTCATGTCGATGAAAATATTGCCTAGACCTAGCACATTCGTGTCATTATTAATTTTAGCAACTAAAAACTTCCGGAAGGATACGTCTGAATTGAACAAAATCAGCGCATAATTTCAAAGTCTAAATATATTTTTTGCAAAAACATAACTCTACAATGCAAGTACCATCAAAATAAAACATTCGATTCGGTTAAAAATAGGTACTTCTACCTGTAATGTAGGTCATGGCTCTTTCATGAAAGAAATTCAACGAACCATAAAAATTTCAGCAGGAACGCATTAAAAAATGGAGTTGAACCCTCTGCATATTAAATAAAAGTCAATAAACTATAGCAATCATTAGCCATAGTGGAATAAAACGGTAGTTATTGAACTGTCGATACGTCAAGTTAAACTAATGTTTGTGAGCTCAACTACTTTGTTGTTTGCGTGAATATTTTTTTTTTACTATAGTTCAAAGTTGTTTAAAGAGCGCTCCACATTTTTAAAATATGCAAGTTGAATTTGCCGCGTTGACAGATTCAAAGTTTATTGTGAAGTAGGTAAAAATTGTTCAGAAGTATGTATGTATGTATGTAAACTCTTTATTGTGCAAAATAAACAAGACAAATACAATTGACAAACACTGAGATACATGTACAAAGGCGGACTTAAGAAGAAAAAAAAAGTGGAAAAAAAAGAAAAAGAAAGAAAAAAAGAAAGAGAAAAAGAGAGGTGGAAAGTGGAATAGTTGAAAAAGTGGAGTGGGTGGTGGTGGAAGTTTTCAAGGATTGTTGTTAAATACTCGTACCTACTTGTTAATGAATTACCTCTTAGATACGTAATCGAACAAAATGCGGGCCATTTTTCATACAAAGTTGAGTGGAAGTAACCCGTTAGTTTTGCTTGTCAGTGTACTATGAGTACGATCGTTCAGCGTGTAATGTCCAAAAAATACTTTCGCTTACTCACGCTGAAACCCGATTGAGATTGAATTACATATTTTCAGTAAAATAAAAAGGACGCTCACTTTTTTTAGAGTCCAAACGGAGCTCTATTACTCTCGCTAACTCGTCAGCCCGTCTGTCTGTCGCTTTGTCTCAAGACTGTATATATTTAACCAGTAAATAAATATTTGATCTGTGAAATCAGAATGTATTACCTCTATAACAACTAAGAATAAAAATAAATACAAAATAAAATTTATACTTTTTGTTTTTAGCTATTTGCTTCGTGTAATTATATAATAACTAGGTATTCGAGGTTGTTTATTTACAGACGATCTAGCTGACACTTGACCTAAACCAATAATTAAGTAACTTTAAAATTGCATTTGTACTGAAAGCAAAGTAACAACCAAATCAAATTGAGAATTTCCCTTTTAAATAGTTTTAAAAGTATGCTTTGCCTGTGTCTGACAATGACAAAATATCAAACAACCAATGTTAAGTTAACACAAGGGTTTATCAGTAAAATTCAATTACTTAACTAATTTCACAAACGCCAGTATCCTAATTACTTACACACCGAACAGAACGGCCAATAAAATTTACAACATTGTTGAGCTACGCCAGTGGGTCAAGAAACTCTTGAGCGTCATTAGTCACAGTTGTTAACAATGTCAGAACATCTTCCGCTGCGGTGGTAAAAATCAGTTCTTGCTGGCACTAAATAGACTAAAGCAGTTGCGATCAACCTAAAAGAGCTGGACAAATGACAGTCGGGCCCTCAAAATGTCCCATTTTTTGTTAAGTCGTTACACCTCATAGTAAGCAACACGTAGCTTATATGGGAATTAAATTATTTTTGACTTTTTATTCGACTTGTGAATCAATGAGAAGCATTTACAGAGGAACGGGAATTCCTGACTTAATTACGAACCATTATGACGAAGTGTTTAATATTTTCGTACCTATAGATCCTTAAAAGAATTTTATTTCTTTAACTTTATTTTACCGTTTTTATAACTGATTGTTATGTCGACCTTAGTGAAACTCACCCTGTGAAAAACTCAAATAGAGCCCTGTGTGAGGCAACGGGACGAATGGACAGAGATACATTCTAGGCTTAGTAATAGGCCCTACGAGGGACCCAGCTTAGAATTACTGTTTTAATAAAGATGCATTTTTGGTTGACTTGTAGTAGTTCAAACAGATTTTTGGGTCCATCTGTTTGTGATCCACCGATAGGTCCCAACAGATAGTTTAGAAATTGTTGGATTAAAGAACCGGTGTGGAACCGGTACTTGCAGACTGAATTAGGGAGCGCGTGCGCTTCCGACGCAGGAAAGAAACACTTAGGTCGTCGAGTAGTCTTAGCGTGCGTCACACTAGCCTAGCAGCTCAGGGCCCTATTTTACAAAGCTACAAGCGGAAGTCTCTATCTAACACATAGGGTCAGAAAGAGACTTCCGTTTGTCAATTGTAACTTGTACCTAGCTTTATAAAATAGGGCCCAGGTCCGCCATTCAAAATAAAATCCAAAATGTCACTTGTAGCAAAAACCATTATTTTGTACACCCTTAGAGATACCATAGAGCAGATAGAAAGAAATTAAAGTAAAATTTAATCTGATTCTGATATGATAATTTAGGCTCTAAAGTTTTATAGAAAAAGAAAAATACAAGATGTAATACATTGACGGTAATTTAAACATCTCTTATTGTAGCTCTAAGACATCACTGCCATTTAATAGTCAATTGATTCATTACATCGTTGTAGTATAGTATTATGCAAACTGTGGTTACATCATATTATAAAAAAAGTATCCATGAAATTTTGTAGCGCAAAATCTTATTTGACGACTCTGAGTAAAACAGGCAGCACGATAGTTAAGTGGTTGTAAAAACACAAGATGTAAACACAACGTTTAGAAATGTACGTAGTTAATCTAAAGTTTAGCTGCCTACTGTGGTTTGCCACGCCATAAGATGGAATTCAAAATTACATTAATTTACCGCAGGATTAGTAAATTGCAAAATTAGCTTACGCTTGTCTTGAGTAAGCCTCGTTAATGTATTTTGTGAACTTTGCCGTAGACCGTGCCTTTTGCCGAAAATATATTTGAGTGTGACGGTACAGGGTGTTAGTTATTGTAGCATGTATTAATTGTTTAATTACTTACAATATTTGATCATGTAAAAATATCTTTTAAATTACTACGAAGTTTTGGTTACAGCGGCCTTTAGATTAAGACATTAAGGGCCTGTTTCACCACTCTTTAACTGTCATTTATCTATGATAACGTCTCTTTCTGTTTTGTAGTAATAAATAGAGACGGAATCATAGATAACTGACAGTTAAGAAGTGGTGAAACAGGCCCTAAGAGTAGGCCGACTCCTTACCAAGGCATCTGTCATCTCTCATATAGATAAAACGTCGAAATTTTGAAGATATATTTCATAATTTAAGTCTCAAGAGTTTAAAAATTATGATATAAAATTAAAGTTGAAAACTAAAGCTCTTCGTCACAGTAATAATAAGTTGATGAATTTAGATAACTTATAAACTAAAGTTTACATATTTTGATAGCAGATTGTGTGTTACTCTGACTAACAAAAATAAAAGATTGATCCAAACATATTGGCCTTGAAAACTTGTGAATTAACACCTTTTGTATCTTATAAAAAATAAGGATCAACAAACAACAAAGATCACAACAACAAGACAAAACAAGTATAAAACAAAGTCGTTTCCCGCCGTCTATAAATGTAGTTAGATACGCTTAGATCTTTTAAACCACGCAATGGATTTTAATACGCTTTTTTTCAATGGATAAATCGATTCAAGGCAAAGGTTTATACTTCTATACATTTGTAACATGTCAATAATTGTTTAAGATATCGGAAGAAGTAGCTGACAGAAAGTTTTCATCAAAAAGTTTTACTGACACCACATTAGTATCTGCATTGCTGCTGCTGATATTTAATATTTCACAGTGATAGTACTCAACTTTTGATAAAGAATCCCATATGGATTGTTTCTAAGAAGTCGTCTATGTATAGTAGTAGGAGCTCGCCGTCCCAGTAATACTTATCGCTTACCAATCAATCAACGCAGTTGAACTCAGTCACATGATTGACAATCAAATCGATACGCTGCACAATGGACCGAATCATAGCAAATAGATTCTGAACGATTTATGACATTACTTTTCAATAATATATTACTAGTAAAGGAGCAAATTATGAACTTTTGCAATGTTTTTCTATCTTTTAACTATCTTAAAGGGTATCCGATCATTTTACCAACGTTTGACAAATGTATCGTTAGAACAACACTTAATTTACAATAATTTATAATCTGCTAAACCGTTACCTTTTTTACATACATACATAAATCACGTCTTTATCCCTTACGGGGTTGACAGAGTCTAAGGTAACAAGACCTAAATGCCACGTTTAGCACAATTGTGGGCGTATACGTGAAAAGGGGAATTAAAATAGTGATGGGTTGCTAGTCGCATCTCCAATATAATGATTCCTAAGATTTTTGTATATTCCCTCGATGGGCTTTTACCAACTGCGCGGAAAGAAAAGCAGCTGATACATTCTTTGCTCCCAAAACAGCATGAAACATTTGAAGTTAGGAAGCTTTTTTTTTTATTTAAAAACTTTTTTGCGCGTCTCACATTAGGTTTGGTTAGGTTTGTCTTATAAATTTCCCAAAAGTTAATAAAATAAAGGGTTGTCAAATAGTTGGTTATGGTTAATGTTATTGTTGAAGTTACTTGGTACAACTTACACTGAAATGGCTTATGTTCCATATAAAGTAAAAACAGTAACAAAAAAAAACTACTGAGATAAAATAATGATAAAAATGACATGTAATAACAATAATTATTACGAATAAATGAGTATGAGTATGAGTATTATTTAGTGGCAAAAGTGGTAACGACGCGGTTGGCCTAGTTGGTAGTGACCCTGCCTACGAAGCAAGCGTCCTGGGTTCGAATCCTGGTAAGGGCATATATTATTATTTGTGTGATGAGCGCGAATATTTGTTCCTGAGATATGGATGTTTTCTATCTATATAAGTATGTGTATATCGTTGTCTAGTTCCCATAACACAAGCCTTACTAGCGCTTACTTTGGGACTAGGTCAATTTGTGTGAATTGTTCCTAATATTTAATATTTATTTACTTATTTATTTATTATTATTTTAGAACTCTATTTTAAAGTTTCAAATTTCAAAGTTCAAGTTTCAAATTCGACGGCTGGTTTAACTGTGTTGGTTGCTTCTTCCATGTTTCCCACGCATCAACTGACAGAGGCTAAAGCCCCGGCACCCTACAGCTTTTATGACTTTGGTGCGGTTTCACCCCAAAAGCCCTAATCCTTTGAAGCGTCGGTATTAAAAGCAAAGAATATCGAACGATGCACCGACTCCAGTTAGTATTTAGCCCAATCACAGAGGATTACCGGACGTATACTTTTTTAGGTAAGTACAATGGGTCCCTTTCTCAATTGTTGCAATCTCGCGTTCGTTTTAATGCGTCAAACGTCGCGTCATATTCATATCGTCGCTTCCCATTGGTCGCGAGCCAGCTTTTAATAACTACCTAGTAAAAATCTTAACCCAGTATTTTTAACTAGAAAAAAAAAAACTCATTATTTTCTACTAACTAACTAACTTGGCTCAGAGACCCAAATAGGGTCTTGGCCTCCGAAACGAGAGCACGCCATCTGTCCCGATCGTGCGCAGCTTCTTGCCAGTCGTCGACTTGAAGACGTCGCAAATCCGCCTGGACACTGTCGCCCCAGCGATACCTGGGTCGCCCAACCGGGCGGCGACCAGTCGGTCGTCCCATGTACGCCGTCTTGGCAGCACGATCCTCTCCTATTCGGAGTAGGTGGCCGAACCAGCGAAGTCTGTGTGATTTTGTTACGCCGATGATGTTGGGTTCAGCCACAAGCTCCTGGATCTCTATGTTTTTACGGATCCTCCACGTGCCGTCGTCTCTCTTGACAGGTCCCAGGATCTTACGCAAGACTTTCCTTTCCGCTACAAGGAGTTGATATTCCTCTTTTTTAGTTAGTGTCCAGGCCTCACAGCCATACATAAGGATAGGTCTTCCAACAGTTTTATAGATCCTTAACTTTGTATTCCTGCTGAGAAGCCTGGACACCAACACCTTGTGGAGGGCTGCACTGCATCGCAGGGTGTTTTGGATGCGGATATTTATCTCCTCCTCTCTGGTGTTAGTGTCGGTTATGGTGCTTCCAAGATACCGAAATTTGTCAACTCCCCTATATACGGTACCCTCAACATGCAGACATTTTCTACTAAGATTATAAACTAGTTGACACCCGCGTTAGTTCATGGGACTTCACTTTTAAGAAGGTGTTTTTTTTTACTAACAGCTTTTTTCCGACGGCAGATTATGAAGAAAAAGGGCCTCTAGCCTAGCCCTAAACTAATTGTAATCTACTCATGAAACTTTGATAAATTTTAAATATTAGCGTAATACCGATAAATTAAAATCCGGACAAGATATTCTTTCCCGGAAAATGATGTAGGTCCAATAGAATAGTAATAACCAGATTCTAGACATACAGCTGGTGTCAAATAATAGTGACATATATGCGGAAGTATCATGTGAACTTAGTGCCATCAGTGACACTAATGAACATTGAGAGATATTAATGAAGAGTACTCACGTTCAGTTCAATACGCGATACTTTGTAGTCAACGGTCTTGTACAAGTATATGACGTCTTTTCCACGTTTTCTAGTGAAGTCGTGGGTATCGCTGAAAATATGCAGTGAATATATATGTTATTTTTTCAGTTTTATTCGATTATTGTGCCTATTTAGTTACATTTTTAGTTTACGGGATAGGGGAAATAACTCCTCAAATTCGTTTGCATTGTGACCACAGCGTGGGTAAAATGCGACTATTTTCTTAATTCCTCTAGGCATTAACGGACTTCCAAATGTTTTCATATAGTATTTGAATTCATTTGATTGCCTCGGAAAATTGTATGGTCATGGAATGGAATTGTTTTTTTTTTATTGGTAGCAGGCGATGCAAATCGTTAAATTTCATTGTACTACGAGCGGTAAGTCAAAAATTCTTAGTAATTTAACAAACGTCTTCAGTTGGCTTATTTATTCTCTATTATATCGATGGCAATCCGACAACAGTCGAAACAAGAAGTTTGACGGAGAATATTAAGAAAATAGACGCACTGTACCTACGTTCATTTAACGCTTTTCCTCATTTTTATTAGGTACTCTATCTTGCGAACTATTACAATCACTAAAGTTCCCACAACGTCATGAGATTTTTAAAAGATTTTGTTGCTTAGCGCCGTGTATTATCATTTTGATAAACCAAATTTACTTTTTCGTCACAGATAATGCTGTTGACTCTTGTGACAAATCTGAGCTGGTGCTTACCAGGATGTCATCAAGATAGCTACAGTTTTTTTTATCAAACTCAAACATTTTGACGGAAAGTTAAGATTTTTGTAGATACAATTACCTACGAAATTCCATTTTCGCACACCTTGGTAGTTCCGTAGATAGATATCATTTATCTGTGTGATTTAGGCCTTTATTATGTGAAAGTTTGCTTTTGATGATTGAGGTGTTTTAAGTAGTGTCAAATGTAGGTAACTTTACTAGGTATGTATTGCCAAGCCCAATTAACGAACACGTAATAATATGAAATCTGATTCAAAGGTACGTCTATTATTCATCTCTCGCTAACAAGTGTGAGTGGATGTTCTAAAGCCAATGAAATTAATGATGACATTTTTATTGATGTCACAACATCAGTCAGTATTCAGGCAAGCCGTATTCAAGAAACATAATAAAGTTTAATGATATTAGACGCATTATTGAGCCGCGTTGACTTTAATCTTTCTCATCATGTTTATTGATATTTTCAAAGGCCTGGTGTTACTGGAAGTGTTCGGTCGTTATGTTATGATTGTGACATGTTTTTGATTAGTATCACCATGAAAAACATTTTCCTCTTTATCTAGTACTAGCTGTTGCCAGCGACTTCGTCTGCAAAGAATTCGTTTATCGCTATCCCGCGGGAACTACGCAATTTTCCGGGATAAAAGTAGCCTATGTGCTACTCCAGACATTTCTCTATCTATGTGCCAAATTTCATCCAGATTCGTTGGGTGGTTCTGACGTGATTGAGTAACAAACAAACATCCATCCATCCATCCATCCATCCATACTTTTGCATTTACTAACTAGTACTAGTACTAGTGTCTAGTACTAGTACTAGTGTCTAGTACTAGTATCTAGTATCTATTACTAGTATCTAGTATTTAAATATTTTTGCAAACTTGGAACATTGAAATCGTATTTTAAATACCTACGTATTCTATTTAAATCAGTTGAAAAGAGTTATCATATAGAGCTTATCCGGAAATGACGTCAGTGTAAAGAAATATCAAGACAACATTGGCATATTTTTTGCAAGTAAACAGTTTCAAGAAAGGAAACCAAGAATTGAACTTGGCAAGCTCGGCTGGCTTATGAGCCTCTCTTTAAGTCTGAGCAACAAACGCACCATTTTGTTTCAGGAAATCTTTGTTGCATTCAAGAATTCAATAACCAGAAGTCATATACATTGGAACTAGAACAGAAGCAAAAAATATAACTACAAAACTTTAAACGTTAGTTCATGCTAAATTACAAGTTGTAATTGCGTTTGATTTGAAAATAGATGAAAACACATAGGTTGGAATAGGACACGAGTTGACACCTTGATTAAACTGACTTCACGTGCACATGAACAGCCGATATTAATTTTAGCTGCACGTTCAAGATAGCTTGGTGCACAGTTTCTAAAATGGATGCAGGACGGTGTATTCTCGACATGATTATAATAAAATATCATGGCATGCAAATAGCAGCCTAAGTAGTCGACAACAAACAACTTTTATAACAATCTAGCCTTTATGAGATTGCAAAAGAATCTGAGAACGTAATAGGCACCAGAATTATCTGGTTATTCAATTTGCAAATTGCTTTAGGTCACGATGTGAACACGGCAGAGCTCTTATAACAGTTTCAGTTGGAACGAAGGCTTGAAAGTAACCTAAATGTGAAACGTCAAAATTGGGTTTCGACAAGGCAAATCGAAATTTGCATATCTCACTATCTACTGCCGCTTTCCTATAAAATATTCAAACATAATCTACTCCCTCAGAATTTAACTTAGGGCAGACGACACGCGTGCTCCGACTCTGCATGGGATCACGCGTTCAAAAACATCGCATTTAATTAAAATCAGAGCAACGGCTACATTTGGCGTTAATTTTAAAGCTTTACTTGGTTTGTTTGAAAAATAATAGTTGGGTTTAGCCAATGCTTACGTATTGTAGAAATTGGAAAATATGTCAGCCAAGTGTATGAGAGGTCAGTGCAGCTGCCTTGTATTTATTTCATCCAATGCGAGCATGAATAAATTAGATGCAATATCAATGCCAGATAACGGCAGTAATTGCCCTATAAAGACGCGGAACGATGTCACAGCGCCTAGAAACGCAATTACGTCCCCAAGCATGCTCTCACGAACACACACAGCTATTAAATGTCGGCTACTGCCATTATGGCCCCATGCATGTCTTTTTTCATTTTTGGGAAATTTCGATTCAAATTTTAAAAACCGTCCCATAAAATAGTCTAGCCTACACACAGTAGGTACATATACCAACATACGTCTATCTACTATCTGTTAACGGAATAATATATTGCTTAGGGAACTAGGAGGTTGTGGTCGAAACATTCCCTATTTGTAGATACCCTCCAGCCACCCTTTTGCTTAGTTTATCAAATTACTGATTTGATCTAACTATTTCATTTGTCTTGTTATTGTTTTTTTGACACTTCCTATTTTTATTTATCGGAGAAGGGAATAATTATTGAGAAATACTTGTGATATATTACACTCAATCAATAGGTACCCGTATTCATGGTCCTCGTTATTATTGAGTATCACTACATTTAACGAACGCTACCTTATCACAAAGCAAAAATTGTATTCATGTCTAAATTCGCGATGAGTAATTCGACAGCATCTCTATGCAGCCAAATGAATGGCTATGTGGAGAGTTCGCAAAAGCATTTCCAGAAAATAGGATACGATAACATAAACTGTCTTCACTTCATGTGGACATAACTCAAAAATTTGGCTGAGAAGTCCACATTGAGCACAAATGCTAGTGTGCAGAATAGTATAGTCCGTAATATATATCCGCTTTAGGATATTTTTGAAGCTCTGCGATTATAAATATGGCTTCATTTCGCCCTGCAGCGTACGCAGCGCCGGCATTACCGTATTGTACGGATTTCAAGAGCCATAGGGATTTTTGTGTTGTTTTAGGAGTCAGCCGCCCGTGAAACCAGAGCTTGTTATAATGTGACAGTTTTTATCAATTAACAGGAAGTTAGCGGAGTCAGCGTAGCGGGATCTTGAGGCGGAACGGGTGTCCGTCCCTAGCGAACAGTCACCGTCGAGTTATTCTCCGACGCCGTGAAAGCCGAAGCTAGAAATTCGAAATAGAGCACATTGAAATTTAGCAACTGTCTGTCGAGCCGCATTACCGAGTCCGCTACCGTATTTATAAATATTCAACCGACGATTTGAGCCGTTCGCCGAACGGAATAAGATATTTATGACTGGAAAAATAAAGACATTATTATTTTTTATGGGGCTCTTTTAATCAAATCGTTGTGCTTGACATGTATAGGTTGTTCATTACAGACTTCAAACAAAATGTAGATATCATTTGGTTTGTTTATTACAGAGTCACAATTATTTGGCTGAAACCAGTATACTCTAACGAAATAAACAAATTGTCTTTTGCCGACGACCAATTTAAATAAAATAAAGCTTAACAAACTTACAACTACATATTTACGACATTGAAGATGCAAGTCTTTGTCCGGGTCTATACTGAAAAATAGCGAAAGAACGGTGGTATGTGCGTATGAAATGTCATTAAAATCAACTTTTGGCTGCATTCCAAACCTCAGATATTGTTGGTCGTCTTTGCAGAAAGGATAAGCACCAAAGTCTGCAGATCATTCCTACATATCTTATCCATTTATATATTGAGTGGCTTCCCGGCCCGAGATTTCAACAATTACATTGTAAGAGTTTTTATTCTGATAAATTTATTGATTAAGATTTCTCTCAGCTGTTTCATCCATCAGCATAAAACAACTACTTACAGCGATTTTGTTGATATTTTATTTTCACTCGCCTCATCGTGACGTACTTGCTTAGTTTACACAAATGATAATAATGATGTCATACTTAAAATAACAATCGTGGAATCGTAAGTCGCGTACAATAAATTATCACAACAATAATAATTCACGTCTGATGATTATGTTGTCTAGTATTGCATAGAAAAGTTAGTGAGATTAGTGTGCGGGTTACACTACACGTTGTCATACGCACCTCGTTATCTCGACGAAAAACTAATAATAACCTGTCCATCGTTAAACAATTTGCCGTTGACAGCAGTGGTGCTGATGCCACTTTGTATTTTAGTGGCGAATATTAACACCGATTGGAACAGAACCGCAAATATATTCCTTTATAAATAGACATTCACGTGACCACATTTCCAACTACCTACTAGCACTACTAGCTAAACATACGATCTTTCAATCAGTTGCCAAACGAAAAAAAATGTTATTAATAACATCTGTCAGTTACTGATCATAGTTTGTTAACGGCATAGAAATAAGAGTAAAATTCTAGGGAGCAGAGAAATGTAATTCAAGGTGGATGCTACTACCAAATGCACTTGAGTAGGTATTTATTGTAATAGCTGAAATATTTCAAAGTAGTCGTCGACCTTTCAAAAATAGAGCATCTCACTTGATTGATGTCCAGTTTCACGCACGCTCGTTTTTGACGTCGGTGTCAAGAAAAAGGAGTGTGGTGCGGATGTTTTGTCTGAACGTCGGAATAGAACACCGCTGGTCACGCGCAGTCACATAATCCTATGAATTTAGAACGTATCCGTTAGGAACAGGAACTTGGTCTGTAAGGTAAAAAGTACAAAGATTGTCAGTTGTTTTATAATTGGCGCAAATTAATTGAAATACGAACGATTTAAAAAGATACCTACACGACGGTTTGATGTTATTGAGGATTGAGAGGCAAGGGAAGCGTTGTGTACGAAATCTGTACAAATTTAGAGTACGCGGTCCGAAAGCGTCAGGCATCCGATCGTTTGGCGTTTGAGACGGGAATAGAAATGTGATTTTTATTCTGTTTCCGTAAACGAAACTATTGCGGCGAGTAGTCCACGTTCCGTTTCACGTGTTCAGTTAAAAGTGTCTCCGGGAGCAAGTTTTATTCGATATTTTCACGCAGATGATTGAGTTAGACGGCTTGCGCGGGAGGCTGGGACGCAATCTCCGGTGGAGGCGCGGAAACCCCGCGCCCCGCACTCCTCTGTCGCCAGCACTGTAGGGTTGACAATATTGCTCAAATATTAGCCTAATGTTCATTGTTATTCGTGCCTATTGAAATAAGTCCCGAAGATTTCGCTGAGCAAATGTTTTGCACGTTTACCTACTAGGTTAGTATTTATGTACACGGTGTTACTTTGTACGTATACAGTCGATAAATATTAAATGCAAATACAACACAACAATGTATGCGGAGGTAACACGTATGCGTTTACCCTCTGGTGAAGAAATAGAGTTGTGAAATTAGAATTTACTCCGATTTTATGAGGTCACTTCAGAATTTGTTGACCTCTTCAATGAAATCCGCGTCGTAAATTTTACTTCGTCGCGAGACAGTAGGTAGTCAATCAACAAATCGCCTTATCTTTGGGTTAAGCTAAAAAGGAGATAAGTAGCCAATTACGTTGTCCGAGCATGTATTATTAGGTAGGTACCATCAGCCAAATATGTGGTCTACCACCCTAAGGTTCAAAATCCTTTGCACATCACAATAATTATTATAATGTCGATAAGACGTGGCTGTCAACTTGAAAGTTCGACTTTAGCGACTATTTTGTTTGATAGGAAGTTGAACGAAAAGTGGTAGACCACTTCTTTGGTCGACCGTACGTATAGTGTTACAATCTCATAGTGTTACAAATTATGATTGACTACTTCAAATGTCACAGATGTCAGATATGAGACAGATATTCACAATATTGATACACAGCCGAGTTCCGAATGGTGTCATCCCTAATCGCACCCTTCCCTCCAGTGCAGCGGCGCCCGACCTCGCGCTGCACCCACAATCAATTGGAACACGAGATAAGAACATTATTATTACTTACGACGTTTTATCAAAAAAATCTAAGTCGAGAGATATTACTTTACTTAATAGCTAGCCAGATTTCGTCTCACCACTGATTTTAAAGGCTGGAGAGGAGCAAACTGTCAGTATTTTGTTAGTTCATGCAGCTATTGCAAATATGAGTGTAGTATTTGCATAATTACTGCAAACAGAACTATATTTGCTATCGTTGTTAGTTCGACCTTAATATAACACACCGAATACCTACAGCATTCAAGTTTTCATCAAACAATCATCTGCTGCTGACTCGAATACTTCTTATAAGTCGTGTTGAATTTGTACAGGGCGGAGTACAAAACAATTTGAAGTAGAACTTATTCGCAAAGTAATTCGCGATAATAAATCTATACACCTTTCCTTAACGGATTTCCTTAATTATTCTTCTCGTGGAAACTTTGTCAGTTTACGGCGTATAAATTAACGTGTTAAACGTGCGACGGAAATTCAGAGGATATTTTCCGATCGGAGTTAGGAATCTAGTTTCCGCAGTCGCGCGATAAACAAGTTATTGCCTTAGTGCAGGCGGGGGGAGGAGGGGACCCGAATCGGGGGGCGAGGGGCGACAACTCACCCGTGTAATTAATAAACGAAGCAAAAGGGTATTCGAATGGATTTGATGATTTTGTTAAACTGTTTAACGTTTCACGCGTTACGTGTCTTAAGTAATTAAGTTTGCGTAGCTGTTTAAATTGTGATTAGTAATATTTAAACCAGCTGAAAGATTGAGAAGGCGAAGCACGAATATGAAGTGGCACGTCTTTGCATCTCATTAACATAAAGGGTTTAAGCGACACCGAGTGTTCGATGCTTATTCTGTTTTTAGAACGTCAGAATTACCAGAGGTGTGCTAAAGCGCGTGAACACGATGCCTGTATTTATTTCGCTCCGCTTTACACACACATATTATTGTCATGGGGACGTGTCAAATGTCTTTCCGACCGCTTCGTTGCGGCTGCAATAGAATGCTATGCAGTGCGTTGAAAGCAACTAGACCTGTTTACGTATCTTGTACTTTTATTCGAAATGCAACTGTATCTCGCGTTATTAAAGCCGGGTGTCGTTCACTCCGCGTCAGTTCTAGATAGCCTTCAGCAACAGTTCATTTGTTTCCGTTAGCACTTCGCTCCTGGTTGACAGTCTCTTCGGAGAAGTATCAGATGTGGATTTCTCCTTGATCAGAGAGGCACGACTTTCACGTCTACCGCTTTGCTCCGACCTTTGCTTTGTTTGTCTAAACAAACGTAGAGCGTAAGAAATCAAACAGAACCCTAAACATTTTTTACAAAAATATTAATATCAAATGAATCAAGAAATTTTTATTTCCTAATTTTTATGTTTACTTTTTACGGTTTTACCGTTAGAAATTTAATTTCTAAACGACACTGAAAATTAGAACACATAGAAAAATCCGAAAAGTAAAGCTATGGCCGGGAATCGAACCCGGGTCCTCGTCATTCCGTGACGCGTGCTATACCCCTACACCACCCATAGCAGGTGAGTAAGCGTTCGAATTTTTCTATCTATTACTAACTGTCACGTGACCTTGTTACTATGCGATTATTTGTCGCGAAGCGTCATCTATTTGAATGATGTGTCTGTACGACACAATTACAAACTCCCGTGGAACATCTACTGCTCACCAGGGACGAGAGATGGCGCTGTTTTTCAAATGATAGGAAATATCAAATGAATCAAGAAATTTTTATTTCCTAATTTTTATGTTTACTTTTTACGGTTTTACCGTTAGAAATTTAATTTCTAAACGACACTGAAAATTAGAACACATAGAAAAATCCGAAAAGTAAAGCTATGGCCGGGAATCGAACCCGGGTCCTCGTCATTCCGTGACGCGTGCTATACCCCTACACCACCCATAGCAGGTGAGTAAGCGTTCGAATTTTTCTATCTATTACTAACTGTCACGTGACCTTGTTACTATGCGATTATTTGTCGCGAAGCGTCATCTATTTGAATGATGTGTCTGTACGACACAATTACAAACTCCCGTGGAACATCTACTGCTCACCAGGGACGAGAGATGGCGCTGTTTTTCAAATGATAGGAAATATCAAATGAATCAAGAAATTTTTATTTCCTAATTTTTATGTTTACTTTTTACGGTTTTACCGTTAGAAATTTAATTTCTAAACGACACTGAAAATTAGAACACATAGAAAAATCCGAAAAGTAAAGCTATGGCCGGGAATCGAACCCGGGTCCTCGTCATTCCGTGACGCGTGCTATACCCCTACACCACCCATAGCAGGTGAGTAAGCGTTCGAATTTTTCTATCTATTACTAACTGTCACGTGACCTTGTTACTATGCGATTATTTGTCGCGAAGCGTCATCTATTTGAATGATGTGTCTGTACGACACAATTACAAACTCCCGTGGAACATCTACTGCTCACCAGGGACGAGAGATGGCGCTGTTTTTCAAATGATAGGAAATATCAAATGAATCAAGAAATTTTTATTTCCTAATTTTTATGTTTACTTTTTACGGTTTTACCGTTAGAAATTTAATTTCTAAACGACACTGAAAATTAGAACACATAGAAAAATCCGAAAAGTAAAGCTATGGCCGGGAATCGAACCCGGGTCCTCGTCATTCCGTGACGCGTGCTATACCCCTACACCACCCATAGCAGGTGAGTAAGCGTTCGAATTTTTCTATCTATTACTAACTGTCACGTGACCTTGTTACTATGCGATTATTTGTCGCGAAGCGTCATCTATTTGAATGATGTGTCTGTACGACACAATTACAAACTCCCGTGGAACATCTACTGCTCACCAGGGACGAGAGATGGCGCTGTTTTTCAAATGATAGGAAATATCAAATGAATCAAGAAATTTTTATTTCCTAATTTTTATGTTTACTTTTTACGGTTTTACCGTTAGAAATTTAATTTCTAAACGACACTGAAAATTAGAACACATAGAAAAATCCGAAAAGTAAAGCTATGGCCGGGAATCGAACCCGGGTCCTCGTCATTCCGTGACGCGTGCTATACCCCTACACCACCCATAGCAGGTGAGTAAGCGTTCGAATTTTTCTATCTATTACTAACTGTCACGTGACCTTGTTACTATGCGATTATTTGTCGCGAAGCGTCATCTATTTGAATGATGTGTCTGTACGACACAATTACAAACTCCCGTGGAACATCTACTGCTCACCAGGGACGAGAGATGGCGCTGTTTTTCAAATGATAGGAAATATCAAATGAATCAAGAAATTTTTATTTCCTAATTTTTATGTTTACTTTTTACGGTTTTACCGTTAGAAATTTAATTTCTAAACGACACTGAAAATTAGAACACATAGAAAAATCCGAAAAGTAAAGCTATGGCCGGGAATCGAACCCGGGTCCTCGTCATTCCGTGACGCGTGCTATACCCCTACACCACCCATAGCAGGTGAGTAAGCGTTCGAATTTTTCTATCTATTACTAACTGTCACGTGACCTTGTTACTATGCGATTATTAACCACAAATAATCGCATAGTAACAAGGTCACGTGACAGTTAGTAATAGATAGAAAAATTCGAACGCTTACTCACCTGCTATGGGTGGTGTAGGGGTATAGCACGCGTCACGGAATGACGAGGACCCGGGTTCGATTCCCGGCCATAGCTTTACTTTTCGGATTTTTCTATGTGTTCTAATTTTCAGTGTCGTTTAGAAAAAATATTAATATTACTAAATGTCGCTTGTCGCGTTGCTAACCGGGCCCGAGTGTTAAATGTGTCTTCACGTCATTATGTGGACCGTGAAACACATGATTTATCATTTAGCACGTATTTCGAAAACTTTGCGCTCAATAACTGTTGCAAAAACGATGCGATGTAGGTAAGATGGGAATATCGACTGAGTTCATGCAGCCATCACCGCCACCGCGAGATAAGGATGTGGTCACCGTAAAATAAATCACGATTAAAAATCTTGTCGACAATCTCGTCGATCGGTTTTAGTGCTCAGCCGCTGTCCGCATGCGAGGATTTATTGCATAATTCGCCGGTTGCCGTGCTTGCTGGCTGAAGCAACAATGTGCCTCCGTGAACCGGCGCATTTCACTGCCAGATACCGCTATTGTAATATATTAGCCCATAAATTGTCGTAACAATCAGTCATAGATTAGAGTCCCGTAATTTTGCATCGTGTTGTCATGAGTTGACTAAATAAAAATCGCCGGAGCGGAATATCAATGAGCTTGCTGATGACGTTTTGTTGCAACGAAGTCGCAGGAAACGGTAAACATGTATAATGTTATGTTTGTGATGTTTTAGAGAGCCATCTGCCCGTGTAGAATGTGACATTAGCTGACAAATTTTATGGATTGATGACTGATATAGCAGCTTGACATTTCAAGACGCACAAAGCGCTATGGCTGCCTCGGATATCGGGCGTTTACATAGTATTGCCCTCGGAGCTCTCGGAATCGAATGAAGTCATAATAATAACAACTGACATTATTACAGTGTGGGATTACCTCTATTTTGTTTCTCTATCTTGTCACGAATTTGTGTCACAAAACTCGATAAGTACGTGTATGTCATTAAAAATAAACAAACAAATTCTGGATTATAAAAAAGAAGAAAAATATCTAATATAATTTTGTACATACATAATAGGTAAGTACCTTACTTATAAGACGAAAATCCCAAATTTAATAATGTCGCTATGGAAACTAAATTAATGATGCGTACATCGTTAGGCCATAACAGTTTATAAAGTACCATTATCTTAATGTTTAGAAGATAATAATTTTATTACTCTGAGAGGAGCAGCATCGAAGCAATAATTAAGTTATAACCAACTTAAAATAAACACAAAGATTGATGTGGCTCTTTCATTGCTAAAATATTTTTTTTAATCGTTGACCCCTTTCGAGAAAATTTACTAGACAAGACTATTATAAAAACTCAACGGGCAAAATACAATCGTTAATGCCGAATTTACATTATGCAACTAATTTCGTGCAACTAGCATTTTACATTGCTCGGCCGAATAACCTAACGCTTCAAAAGTGATTAATCAAACGCCGCAGTGTAATGCTAGTTGCATAATTGTAAATTCGGCTTTACATTTAAAAATAGTTGAAAGTAAAATAATTTACAAGTACTAAGCTATAAAAGATTTACTACGATTAATTCACAAACAATGTAACAAGCGAAGCGTGCCCAATTTAAGTTTCGAAGTCACTTTATTGCTTGCTATTTTCAACGTTATTTAAAATATTGATGTACATTGTTAGTTTAATGTAGGTACTCGCACTACAGTACCGACAGACTGTTGAAAGTATTGAATATTTTACATGTTAGTCCACGCTTTATTCGTGATATTTTTATTAGGTGATGTTTCATTTTGTTTACTACTTAAACTAAACAATACACATATCTGTCTTAACATAATGTATAGAGTAGGGGATGCGCCTAGGAGTCGGCTCTCATTCTCGTGGTAGCATGATTGCGCTCAGATAATTTACAATCCGATCCGTCACGTCGTGACATACCACTACATACATACATCGTTTCCTCGGCAAGAGATTTTTCTGTCTTCAGCCTCAATATGGAGATGTTTGCCCAAGCTGAGGTCTTCTCAACAATCGATCACTGTCAGCACAATGTATATGTTACGACCACAACGCATATTATCATCATGGTTAAGGAACGTTGACCCGCTTAGTGTGTTTCATGGCTCACGCACACTAAAGCACTATTTTGCGTCTATAAAACGCTCTGATAACGACATACGTACGTAACCCTGTGCCAGACTCGCACCTTATCTTGTTTGTTTTGTAGTAGTTAAGATATTCCCTCCCTTGGTACCAACGGATTCTCTACGAGACACTTGTGCTTAGAGTCGGAAATTTGTGGTTAAAAATGTATTTAAACATTGTGTTTGCTGTTTAGGTAAATATTTGATTAACGTTTCAAAAATACTGGGTGCCTTAGAGATAGAAGCCTCAATCCTCTTGGTGAGGTTTGCGAGCATTGTAATGAGGTGGTAATTGACAGAGAAACAGACGCTCAGACGGCGTAGGAAGCATTCCGAGCTGAGTCGGTCTCGAGCCGCGTCTGTCGGGCTTTCAGCCGCAACGCCTATCTGCAGTCCTGATGTTTGTTTTGTTACTAGGCTTACAAGATTGAGGACGTACTTTGCGCTCCATGTCGCAACACTGTGCACTCAAATATAGGCGCGTAGTATTTCTGTGGCATAGTTAAATATTGAATTTAAGTTTAGAATCAGTAGTGCATCTCACTTTTAGATTAGGTACTATTCTATTTTTGATTTGCTGCTACCTACAAGATTTTCTCAAATCATAATTGAAGTAAGTAGAATGTCTCATTTGTTCGTCAACCGATGAACGCCAAGACAGCGTAAACAGCGCAGCCGTTGTTTATACTCGCGAGCATCTCAAGAAACGCTAGCTCGTTGCTCTAGATGAGATGCTCGCGTTGAGATACAAGTGATGTTTATTTTTCTCAACGCTCTTTACGAAAGGGCCTCGCGAAGAAAATTATACGTGGTATTTCTAAGATGAAGTTTAGAGGGGAGAGGCATAATTTTATATTTAACTGTTTCGTTTCTGACCGCGTTTAGGTGTTTTATTTTATTGTAAGGGTGCAGCCGGTTCTGTGGCAGTTGGCGTGTTTGTGCTAAGGCTGCGGCGGCGTGCGCCCGTCGATAGCCGCGGTAAGCTCGCACCAACCCGCCGCTATCGCCGCCGCACCGCACCGAGCCATTCCTCGTGTCATTTACCTAGCATTAAGTAGGCGGCTTATGCGAACGCTTTGAACCAGTGCGGATACGAAACTAAACTAGTATCCAAAATCGATACCGAAACCGAATTTTAGGTTTTGTTTCGGTTTTAGCCGAAACCGAAACTTAATACGACGACGACGTATCGACGACGATTTCTTAGCATGTAAATACATATCAGTTTCTGTTCATAAAAGCGAATAGGTACTGGATAAGTTGTTCTTTAAGTAGATCTAAAAAACCGGATGTTTATAAAGTCGGCTTACGGACGAGAGTTTTATGTGATAACGATTAAATGTTCGCTTTTGGGGGTAGGCTAAGTTACGCCATCTATCGGCACTTAGTTAAATCGCTTAGTATCTATCAAATCAAGCTATCGACCCTTAAAGTGATGTACACAAAGTGGTTGCAACAACAAGCAACAGATGTCGCCATTTGCGACACACACTCTGACGTCAGTACCATTAGTATGAGTCATGCTTCTTCGCGAGTACGGCCGGCATTCATCGATTTATGAGACGTTACGTTATCACGTCAAAAGTGGGTATCTCTTTTATTTGATGTGGGATGAGCCACTTGCCGCCGATTGCTTCAGAACGCCGCACGGAAGTTTACAAACGGAGTTTCGGTCTCATTTCAAGTTTCGGCAAATGTCTGCGGAAACTGTAAAATAATAACCCGAAACTCTAATTTAATGTGGAAACTTGCCGAAACCGACACAAAAACTTCGGTCAACCACTACTTTAAGATGCTTTTATTTTTTTCTAATAATAACACGTAGGTACACGACGGAAACGTCACACTACGGTATGCCGAGACAGGGAAATGAAATTGTCAAAACTATGACGAAAATAAAACACTCGGTTAGATTGAATGATGCAAAAAGAGTAAGCAAAAAGCCTAAATTGATATTATTAGCCTAAACTAATTTCCAGTAGCTGAATCACAATTCAAAAACTTGTCCATATTCCGCGCCGTTATAACTTAAAATCAAAGACAATATAACCACTAGACTGCTCATGCGGGGGGAATCCGTACCGCTAAACATTAGCTCCGACAGAGCTAATACAGGCTCGCCCCACTCAAATCTTCGTTAGTTCCAATTCCGTACTACGCTAGGAACGATCGCTCGAAAATAATAAAAAAAAATATAAATATGCCGTTCTGCGCCATCAAGTGGTGCGGTAAAAATAGTAAAACATCGAACTATTCCACTGATGGTGTTACATTCCACAGGTATGTACATTTTCATTTATAAATTCGAAAAACTTATTTAATAAATTAAATACCTTCGTTTTTAGCCGTCTCTGTCACTCCCAGGCTTAAATACATATAGCCATCCCGCTTTAGTGCGGCACGTGTAAGTTAGTGATGTCCCACCCGCTTTTAATAATTACTATCGAGGAATCTTAAGTAACAAGCTGCAGGATTACGCAGTGGAATAGTTAAATAAAATAATGATTAGGGTTTAGTCAGAGTATGGGAAAGTGGTCACCATTCGTAGACTTTATAGATTTCATTTTTTATTTTTTATTTAATTGTCAAATTTAGCTAGTTTATGTACAGAAGTGTAAAGTGTAACAAATATAAGTGTAGTTTGTTACAAAAATGTCCGAAACTATTATGTCAAAATGTTATAGCCATTTTTCAACGATAATGGTGACCACTTTCCCCTAGGTAATAATAATATTGCAAGCTTTTTTTTAGTTTCACCTGTCCCGAAAGTCCCGATGTTTGTTTGTCTGTAATCAAACCTTGCAAGTTAGATTTGATCCACTTCCCGGTTACCAATTGAGATGAAATTTTGCATACACATACAATTAAAAAAATTAAGTGTCAAACATGTATTGGTGCATTAATAGGCGACACAAATACTAAAAGTTATCACATCAAAAAGACGTTCAAAAAAAACTTTTTTACGGTTCAAATACAGTCCTAGAAATTTGTCGCCGGTGTGAAATCAATATTAAAAGAGCTATAAATGAAAATGGATCAAAAGTATTGCCACCAAAATATAATTCAGATTTCTTCGAAAGAACTGTGTTAAAGTCGTTTACAGGGTACAATGGTACAATTTGTTTCCTGACATACATTTTCATCAATTTGAAGTTGAAACCTAAAATCACATAATTGAGCTGACTAGGTGTGTTATAAAGAAATACGTCGATGCGAGGTTGTCATATTTTACCAAAAATTATAAAGATCCTAAGAAGTTCATTCGTAAAACTTTGTCAAAATTAATTCATTTTAAAAATCAATAGTACTACTATGTAACGTTAGATATGTTCCGATGCCGATTATGACTTCGGCTGACACTAATAATACTGTTATTGTATTGTTCATTAAAAGTGTTGCCTTTATAAATATTTTTTATATTTGTTGTTATTTAATCCAATTCCCTCTACATACATAGCCGTCTTTATTGTCTTCTACAAGCCATGCTATTAAGTTTGGTAACGTCCCATTTTACGAATCGGTTCACGGGCTGCGTTCGAAATCGCTATAGTAATCGTATGGTTTGGCTATGACATGGCTATAGCGATTTGGAACGCAATTTTTTTGCAATATTTAAAAATCTTATAGGCCGGGATGATGACGATGATGATGATGATATACAAAGTAAGAAGCCGGATACTGGGCTCTCTTTGCCGGATAGTCGCCGATTATGTTAGTTGCAAAATAGTCGGCTTTACCGACTAGTCGGCACATCTCTAGTGAACATACCTACATCAAAAAACGTACAGTCTAACATAGAAAGAACCTCCTTTTATTGAAGTCGGTTAAAAATAATAAGAGGTAAATGGGGAAATTACACACTAAAAGGTAAAAAGTAAATGTTTTATCGATAAAAGTCCAAAACGCGAATGGCACATCACTAAATTCTTTGTTGACATTGGGATGGCCTTGAGTCAGCCAATGAGAGGCTTCGTTTACCCCCCGCAGTCTTCACTAAACTGGCGAAAAGGTTTTAAGGAACAAATGCGTCTTTTATCACTCCACTGGTTTACTGCTTCGTGCTTAAAATAAATCCTATTAGCGAATCACCGGTTGAAGTAGGAGAACACGATAATTTTGGAACTGTCACCGGCGGACTAGGTCAAAAGCGAGTGGTTTAAATTTAAAACAAAGTGACACAATGGTTCCATTAACGCCGCAGTCAGGTGAGGCTTTGCAACGGGCCAGTTATACTTGTATCGATCGAAACTCACTATTATTGGATTGGTTCGAATGAGTGCCTCCGAATTTCAGCTGTCTTCTCTTATCCAAGACCATTATGCCGTGCGAGCGGATCGTTGATTAAATGCCAAATAATCAATGCCGTGTCTGTTTATTGTTGTTGGATTAACAGTTTAGTTCTACTAGATAAAACAATTGTAATGCAGGTTTAAAATTCGTGTTTTTGTGCCTATTTGAAACGGAGCACTCGACGTTAATTATACGATTTATCCTCTTTTTCTGGCGCGTTGTGTGACAATTGTTTGAGAATTGCCTGACCTACCTCTAGTGAATGTTACTAAAGCCATCGGGTCCTCGTTAAATAGAATTAATGTGACAACGCAAATATCTTGTTTTATACGGCACTTTTACACTTTGGTATTTGAGATTTAACTTCCGAAGCGGTTTTGAAATAGGTAGTTAATGCTTGAAGTGATTTTACCTGTTTGATTAGAAGTTAATTGCCAGTTAGTTGCACTGTGCCACTCGGCCCACTTACCTTCCAATAGGGTCTTACTCATTTATTTTACTATCACAACCATTAGTATTACAAAATTGGTAACTAATACTAAAGAAGTTTCACATGGACTGCGACCACGTGGACCACGTTTATCTGTGAAAGGTAAACGTCAAAGTGACAGATAAGGACAAACGATTGCTAAGCTATCAGAGGCCTATAGAGCGTTTATGAATAAGGGGAATAGATTCTAAAGTACATAAATATGTTGCTACGGCATAATAAGTTGATAGGTACTCGAAGGAACTCACAGCACTTTCACATTTGGTTTTGATCAGTTTTTTTACTTTTTCTGTGTGTCTACTCTTGCTTAATACCTATGTCCTGTCAATCGTTCAAAGGTTAACTGGAAGAGATCCCTTTAGGGATAAGTTCGCCTTTGTGCATTTGTGTTTTCCTGTATTCATCTTTTTCATGTGTTTTATGTACAATAAAGAGTTTTACATACATACATACATACATACATTTAACATATGTGGCACATTTGTGTAAAATTTGCTTTTAATTTCTAAATGTATTCAGCGTTATACTAAAATTTTGTAAATTTGCACCAATTTTGTTAAACTTATGTTAAATTCTGCACAACTTGCTTCATTAAAATCTCTTTGTTTTAGGATCAACACAGCACTAATACATTTTCTTCTTGTTTCAGGTAGAATTATGCACCAAATTGCAAGAGAAATACTTTTTCTCGGTTTCTAACAATGGAGGGAACGTAAGTTAAGAAGTCAACTTGCTGTTTCTTACTTCTCTTTTTATTATTCACTCGAGCTGCGACCACGGCTTCCCTAGATGCATTTTTGTGTATATTTTGTTAGTTTTTTATGACGATTGTGTTAACCTCTCTCGTGTCCAATGCATAGAGGAATTAACCAATACAGTGGATCGATGCGGCTAACAAGTCTAACAACCCATCATTGATTTCCCTTTCCACCTCTACGTGCACAATCATTCTAAAGGTGGCCTAAGGGCCTAAGACCTAAGGGTCTTGTTACTCTAGGCTCTGTCTACCCCGTAAGGGATAAAGACGACAAATAAACGATTATGATTATGATTATGATTACGTGATTTATGTATGTATGTAATAGACCGCTGCCTGATAGACCGGCTTAAGGCCACCAGGACGCAAGGCCAAGCAGGACTCTACACAGTATCATAAGATTCTTATGTCCTTAATGGCTTTGTCCCATGTAGGGTATAAATTTAATAAAAAATAAATAAAAACGAATGCTATCATATAAGGACAAATCCTTAGTGTGTTGTAAAATTGAAGAGCCCGTAATAGCCACTTTGTTGGTTCATTCCTCTGATAGTGCAGAGCTACATACAATTTAAGAACGTGGTAACGAGTAACGACGTGATACCTATTTGTTGTGCTTAAACTATCTTTTAGGAATAGGTGCGAACAATACCTGAGATAAAAAAGAAAAATGACTAATAAAAAGTAAAAAGAGAAATTTCTTTATAATCCCAGCAACCGTTTACCTCAACTTTAGCATTTTAACGTGAAAATAATTGCTTTATTTAATAAAAGCCAAGTAGAATTTAATATAACGCCACTTAGAACCATTGACACTGTGGCCCTGGCAAATGTGTCAGTAATTTAAACACCCAAAGGAAAAATAAAAGCAAACCTTAATGAGCAATAAAAGGTAATGATATCAGATTTTTAACATTTTCAGCCGAATTTAATGTTAACATTTAAGGGAGGAAAAATTTCTCATTGTTGGCATTAAACGCTTGCGGAGGGTGGGCGCGTAATAATAGGGCATAATATATTCAGGGCGGGTCAAATAAAATTAGTACGGTGAAAAATGTAAACGGTCCTTTACAGCCCTGAGGACGTGTAAGCATTAGGCCGTGCCGAGTGCGCCTTTCTTTGTGGGACGCAAAATTTGCTGTTTCAGTGTCCTTCCTTATTTGACTTAGGTCCCAACTTTATAGGCGCCAGCTGTCGCGGTACTTTGGAAGTCGGGCGATAGCTTGCAAAGCGTTTCATCTTTGTTGCGTTGTTAAATTGCAATAAGTAAAAAGTTAATACGTAGCAGTGGCGCGGCGTGAAGTATATCAGAAGGCAAGCCAAAGGGAATTTAACTAGGCTTTTCCTATAATTCTGCACAATAAAGTACCCAACTGTCTTAAAATAGGCAAGCCGGTGGGAATCGAGTTCTACGGACGCCACGCCACTGATACGTTACATGATACACTGATACGTGACATTATGAACTCGATTAGAATAATATTTATTGAGAGTAGATTAGTTTTGATGCGCTTGTGGTGTCATAAATCTAAGGTCAATTATTTCTAATGGTTAATAGAAAGTTTTGGTTTAGTTGGTGTACTTAAATCCTACTCAAAATCTACTGATGACACGTGCGGATGAGATTGAGGATAATGCAGCGCTGTGACTATGGTCACTGCATAATGCTGAGCTGCAACCTTTTTATATGTAGGTATTTCAATGTAGTACTGTTGTTGTTTTAAATGATTTTTGAAATGAAAACTTCTTTAGCGGCGTTGAACATTTTTTGGGACGGGTAAAAAATGTTAAACTCGCGTCAGGCGTAAGACGGAGGGAGAGTTTAAGTACCAGGATGCCAGATCCTCTAAGAGCTTATTTTGAAATACAAATGAATCGCGTTCGATTTATGAAGTGTTTTTATTGTGTCTATACGCTTTTTATAAGCCCTGTCTGAGCAACGAATAGCATTAACAAAGGAGTGAAATTTAGACATTTCGTGCTATAATGAATTTCGACAAAGAATCACGCGACGCCATCAAAACAGATTGCAAAAATCTGAAGAGCATTATTGCACAGAATTAAACTGCACCCAAATTGGTCTTCCGTTCACAATCGCATTAGCTGAAAAAGGCTGTTAATGTCCGTTTCGGTGGTGGTCGTATGAATGGAGTTAATTGTCGTCGAGGCGTGCTGGCGCTGGCCGCTGGCCGGCGCGAGCGGCGCTAGTGCCAGTTGGCGGACTCCCCACCGCTAATCAAACAGCTGAACTTCCAAAACCGCTCGTTTGTGTTTCGCTCGCAATCGCGCACTTTATTTTTAATTAAATTTAAAAAATCACATAATTATATTACAATAATAATTAGCTTCCCTATATAAGTCTTATATTACAAGCTTTGCTTAGTTTGGGACTAGGTCAATTGGTGTCAATTGTCCCAAGATATTTTTTTTTCTGCTCGCGACTTTGTCTGCGTAGAATTCAATCTATAAAAAAAATTAGCATCAAAATCCGTTGCGTAGTTTTAAAGATCTGAGCATACATAAGGCCAGACAGACAGACAGCGGAAAGCGACTTTGTTTTATACAATGTGTGCTGAAGAGGGTCGAAAGTCTGTACATAAAAGATATTTATAAAAAATGGTTGGGGACACTTAGAATTGATAACGCAACACGTTCCAATAGTTTTTAGAATTTTTGTCTGTTTATCTGTTTGTCTGTACATACCTACATATTTGCGAGCGCATTGCGTGAAAACAGCTGAACGGATTTTGATGCAAACTTACTACTACAACAGGTTATAGGCTACTTTTTATTCCGGAAAATTGCATAGTTCCCGCGGGATAGCGATAAACATGTCAATCGCTAATTCTACGCGGGCAAAAGGTAGTTTTGAATAAAACAAAACAAATGAGCATCGTGGGTTGATGATCACTTATGCACTTACTGAAGCTAAGCAAAGATAAATACAGAAATAATTTTCTCAATATTAAGGGACAGACACTGAGAACGTTGGAAACGCTAATGAACTACATGGGTACACTGTTTTTTAAATATCAGTCAACTATCTGGTTTCATCCGGTTAAATATCATTTTATCTTTGAGAAACGTTCGTCCTCCGAATTTTTCTGAAAGTAATTGAATGGGGTGCCGCTAAGTGCCCCTCAAAAGTTACCAATGATGGCAGTGACATCGGCCTATGTCCCTCATCTTGGACATCACGTTATCTCGTCCGACTTTATAACACGATAAAAATTGGCTTAACATAAATTAAGTTCAACACAAACCATACAATTTGGCAGTGGACAACTGGAAAAAACCTTAGGTTAATACGAATTGTTCACGATGTGATTATTTCAAAATAGGTTGAGGTTGCTTTCGTGTTATGGTGGAAATTAACCCTCAAAAATACAAAGTATATAAGTTTATATATATAGCGTAACAACTTTCCATTTGGCCCTAACTATATTGCTGATTTTTGGTAGAAAATTACTAATTTATTTTACTGGCAACGAGTCCATTTTTATTTGACGTAGAAGGTCATCGAATGTCACCGATGTAAACAAGCAGAAAATATTTATATTATAAGCAATTTTATCACAAAAATGCCTAAAAATATTTTCAAATTTGCAAGGAATCATATTTTGAAAATAATAAAATAATGTACCTATATCTAAAAATGGAAGAAGGATTGCGTAACATTCTAATGAACTATGTTTTCAAATTGGTCTTTGACAAAACCGTAACTGACAATTTGTAGTGCTATTCATGACACACATAATGTAAACTATTTGTAATGACACAATCTCAGTGCCAAATAGAAAGTTGTTAGCAAATCGCAAAACAACTACCTAATACGATGTGTTTTTCAAGTTGAAAAATTGAATGCTCTAGCTGCCATTCGTAAAAAATATTTAACAAACCGTCTGACTAATCTACTTACCTACAAAGAAAACAAAACGGAGGAACAAATCAAGACTGTTTAGCATAACAAGACAAACTGTACAGCACTTGTTAGACAACCCAGCCAAGTATGAGACGCCGCAGCATTGTACGGAGATGTTTCCTGTGGGGGAACTTCTCAATTCTGCTGGTTTGGTAGCACTGTGTGCATTCGTTGAGGCGCACTCAAGTCGAAAAACCAGCACGCGTGAAGATGGTGGCGCGTAAGGACAAGGCCGGGAAGAGTAGGTGCGAGGAGTGATTTTACGGTGCGTAGGCACGGGGCACGACAAAACACTTACGACAGGAGGTGCTAATACGCGCTTTCCCCTGCCAGAAAGTACATAGACACTGACCGAATCGGCCATTTATTTATTTTTATTTATTTATTCATAAACAATACAATTATTGTGTTTGAATTACAATACATTAATAATTATTATATTAGAAGCATTAAAATTAAGGAATTTCACTAACAATCCAAATAGCAAAAATACCTACCTACCAAAAAACGCAAGAGACAGAACGACATAAATTAATTACTAAACAATGTCAAAAACAATAAATCATTGAAATGTATTATCTACTCTATTTAATCGTACCCTGGAAATATTTCATTAATGCTGTAGAAACACTTCTTCAGCAAGTAAGTCTTTAACTTAATTTTTAAAAATATTGTGTGCAGTAATGGTCTTCAGATTTATCGGCAATCGTTTGAATGCCTTAATTGATTGGAAATTGATTCGAAATGGAAATTGGCATTGGAAATTTTGAGGTCAAATAAAAAATCATACAAAGAATAATGGTCAGTATTTTAACTTAGGTACCTACAGTCCATGAGCTCTTAGAATACCATTTGGATTTCGGGTACCACAGTCTGATTCAAGCATCAAACCCATAAGAATGAGTTAGACAGCATGACAAAACCGAATGGTATTTTAAGAGCTCACACGTACTGTACCTACCTGATATTTGTTACAGATTATTAGCTACGTATAACATTAACTAATGGCTGCAGCCATTACAGTTGCGAAACAAAAATACTCTTACTACTGCTAGACGATACTTAAAATAGGATAATAATACAAAAGGTAGTCTGCTTCTCAGGCAGAACATTAGCGCTTAAATATTATTAAGAGATTAATATCAATTAATATACAAGTATTTAATTATTGAATAAAGTGGCGGTGTAAGGTTTAACGTAATCGTCTACGGCTTAAGTGTTAAATACATAAATTAACTAAGAAGATTAACTAGTTTCAGCAGGTTTTCAGTTTCCCCGTAGGACAGACTTTGCAGACACCCTCAAAGTTTGATTTTACAACTGCTATGGTCAATGTCATATATACAGTTGTGTAACTATTTCGCATTACATCTGTGTGAAAGTTTAGTTTTGTATGAATTGCAGCGTTGTAACCAATTTGGCTGTGACAAAATGTAGACGTGTGTAGTTCGTCTTCCACGAAAAGTGGCGGAAAAAATGCAGTTCAAAGGACAAGTTACAGGCGACTTCCGTCGTAAGTATTCTGTGGGCAGGAATACGGCGCGACCACGGCCGGTGTCAACTGTCGCCGTTTACCGATACAACAATCCAAAGATCGGATGACAACTGGTAAACGTTAAAAAATGCATTCAGATGAAGACGAGCCCCGGTTTACTAATGAACTAGTATTAGTTAACATTCTTCACTGACATCAAACGTGAGGCCCGTCCCAAGAGCAGAGATCGTGTCGCCGGTTAGTTTGAATTTTTAATTTTAGAACCATCCGTTCTAAACATAAATACTCACGAGTGAAATGTCACAGCCGTTACGAGAACAAAGAACACCCCTTTGAGAACAAAAAAAACATTTTTATTAAAATGACAAAATCATGTAAAAGTGTTACAACATCGTATTTTTGCTTCCCCTTTTAACAAAAGCGATTCAGTTAAACAATTCAAATAATGCCAAAGCTCATTTCTCAAAACCAATTTCACAGAGGAGTCAATTTAAGGAGCGGAAATTGCTTCATTTAACGCTGTTGTGACGGTGACAAAATATACCTTAGAGCTGTTTAAGTACATTTCCTGTAGCTAGGGATATGTCGCTGCCCTAATTATGGCAATCAGTGTCTATTAAGTATTGTAAATGAGCGCTAAATTGATAATTTTGTGGTTATTATTATTTAGACGCTGCCTGTTGGGTGGGCTAGCTGTGGTTCTCTCATTTACAGCATAATACTATGGAATATACTTAGATCTTTGCGAGAAATTATTACTAACATACCTACATTTAGTTAGTAATTGCACCAATGTAAATAAAATTTAACGACAGCAAATTAGAGATGGTGCGTATTTACGTTACCAGCTTTTTATACCAGGTATTTCCTTGCAAGTATACCAACCAGGTACCGACCCGATATACTTGCAAGACTTGAAAGTATTTTTCCATTTAAGTATACTGTCCCTTCAAAGTAAGTACTACTCCATACACATAAGGTTCAGATTGCGCTTATACGTGAAATAAAATACTTTCAAAGTAATTTACGTATTGATTGAAATATTTTGAATCTTATCTATATAACAACAAGGTTTAAACTTGCAAGGAAGCAAGAATTCGACTTTTTACGTTGGACAGAAAATACTTGAAAGTATTTTGATACCTGGTTTCTGCACCTGGTATGAGAAGGTGGAGTACTTTTAAGCCCTGGTACGCGATTTAGCAAGTATAACCCATCCCTACAGCAAATATATCTGTTCGTGCTAGAGTAGCTTTAGATTTAAGTTTTATCCCCACGGGTATCCTTACATTAAATTTATTGACCTAGCTTCGAAGAATAAAATAAACTGCGACTGTCAACAAAAACCCGTACTTTATTTTTTAGGGTTCCGTACCCAAAGGGTAAAAACGCGACCCTATTACTAAGACTTCGCTGTCCGTCCGTCCATCCGTCCGTCTGTCACCAGGCTGTATCTCAAGAACCGTAACAGCTAGAGTCTAGCTGCTAGACAGTTGAGTTTTTCACAGATTGTGTATTTCTGTTGCCGCTATAACATCAAATACTAAAAACAAAATAATAATAATAATTAAGGGGGGCTCCCATACAAAAAACGTGGTATTTTAGCCCTTTTTCATGGCTACCACTCGCCGAGCTAGATCTCAAGAACCGTAATAGCTAGACAGTTGAAATTTGCATAGATTATGTATTTTTATTGTGGCTACAACAACGAAAACTAAAATAAAAATAATAATTAAGAGGGGCTCTCATAATACAACAGAGTATTTATGGGACGGAACCCTTCGTGCGCGAGTCCGACTTGCACTTGGCCGGTTTTTTTACTTCTACTACAACTTTTTTTAAATTAATTTTAATTATTTAGACTACACTGACGAGCAAAATAAAGGGTCACCTTCCATACAAAATTGTATGGAAAGTGACCTGTTAATTTTGCTCGTGAGTACATATAATTATATTGGTATACGGATCCTGAGTTCAATATTATGGCTCTTCCAAACGATCGCTTCATTCTCTAACTACCAGGATGAATAATAAAAACATCATGTTATTTTTTTAATCTGTGGTGAAGCGCTAAACTATCTTGAGTGCCTAGGTATAACTGTCATCGGTGACCTTTACACTCTATAAAACAAGTTTAATAATGACCCATTTTCAAAAGCAACATTGACATGTTTCCCCTATAATTGGACATTTCTGCCACGGCATGCACTGTGATCGTTTTCTATACCCCACCATCTTCGCATGTTCCCAGTAGACACCTATTACACTACATTGCAATAAAAATAGACCATAATTACAACAGACCGGATAACTCACGTATAACAAGCCGAAAGATTAAGATCATGTTTGAGTCTCATGGTAGTTTCATGTTAAAAAATAGACCACTTCAATTCCCCTTCCTTTCTGTTGTGGGTACACGCGTTTTAAATGTCTACTGTCTAGTCTAGATGAGAAACTGTAAATTGATAATGTAACCCGAGCCACGGCGCCCGCGCCGCGCCGCTTCTAATCTCCCCTCAACTGGATCTCAGGGCCCTCTCAACTTTTCCAGCACTTTAAAATAACTTTTAATTTCATTCCGACTCGGAGGTAAGCGTGCGTTCTATGTATTTTCTCTTTTCAATGGAATTATATGCAAATTTACCGGACTTAAAGTGTAAATTTAATTATCAAAAGGTAGCTTTTGCTTGCGGTTTCGCTTGCCGGCTGGCAATTATGTAAATAAGCCGAAGACACCAAGATAAAGCTTTGAGAAAATTAATTACGTGGATGTAAGGTTTTATTGAAATGAGATTCGTAGTTTCAGAGATTTACAAGGGATAGATGGCAGTGTGGGGAGAAGGCTTGATTTTATGTCTGTTTAAGCGAGTTGCTAAGGGGCCTTCGTGAATAACTAATCTTATTTATTTTTACCAAACATTAAGAAATCTACAAATGAGATCACATCATGATTTTCGTTAGTCAAGTATCCATTGCGTCACGCGCTACTGTTTCAGCAATTCAATTACTCATTTAACAAAACATACGAAACGACATCATCCCATCAACTTACTTAAATCATTTGATTAAGCCGGCACTCCAATGTTCGTTCCCACTTGAGTTCGACGTGTAAAGCTGGCAGTCGCAGCCCATGTATAAATCTGCAGTTAGTTAAGTCTGCGTAAGCGGTTCCTGGCTTGAATTAGTCGGCTGTGCGAGAGAGCAGTCGGTTAATAGCCGCCGCGGCAAAGAAAACTTGCTATTAAATTAATGGGCGAGAGCCATCGAGCCTGCCTAATGGTCGCACTAGCTTAAAATCCCAGACAGATTGCGAAGACATCATTTGTATGGTAATTGAGTTTAAACGCACGTGTGCTCCTTGACTGCCAACAGAAATTAGACGACGTGTTCAAATAAAATTATGATAATTTCCAGTTTCAGACAGTTTTTACTCGATTATGTGGCGGTTGAGAGCGAGTCGTGCGATGTATTTTAAATTGTTGCGTTTTAGTCAATTGAAGTGTAGAAGGGTTGTTCATCTCGGGCATTTCCACTGATATTTTCTCCATCACGCTTACGACGACGCTTAGACGAAACGGAAAACTGTTAGTTTTTTTTACATACGACAAGGAAGGGAAACGAGCAAGTGGGTCAGCTGGTGATGAGCGAGCACCACCATCTATGGCCACACGCCACACTAGAGGATTGCAGATGCGTTGCTGCGCGCTATAATAATAATAATAATAAATGCATTTATTTCGAACAACAGAGATTCATTTTGTTAGTTACATAGTACCTATGTCCCTTAAGTCTATGTTAGTACTGCATTTAAATGAAGAATTAAATTGAAGGATAAACTCAGTCGCAAACAAATTGAGTAAATTAAATAATACAATAATAATATATAATAGAATACCTCTAGTGCTAGCAATTTCACTGGCGTCTTATTTAAACCAAAGTTGCAATAGAAGTAGATACAAACTTATCTCTATTAAGAGAACACGTTGTTTATTTAAATTTAATCACGTTAGATGGCTCATAAACATGTAAGAATCAACAACAGCAACATAAAGCGTTTAATATAGGACCAATTTGCTTTATTTTACCAAAATAATATTCCCACTTTCAATTAAGCCATATTTCCTCAATGGAATATTATGTAAATAAGCAGCTCGGAGGTAAACAACGATTTCATAAAATAACCTCTAATACAAGATCATAAATATTTAATTTCTCAGGGCTGTCACCCTCATTTGCGTAGCGGCAATGGGCCGGGCGCTCGTCTGTTAGTGGTTACCAGAATTGTAAGAGGAAGCGGGAGAGTGTAAGGAGAAAAATCTCCAATGAAATCGCTGGTCTCCGCGTGGTCGAGAAAACGGAGCGTTGCCATTGGTCTGATTCTTCTTCGTTCACCGCAGAGCTCTAGTGGTAAGCCACCTTAAGTGATTACCGCTTTTATGAGAGCTCTGCTAACATTGTGCAGTGCGGATAACTATGCCTTTCCCACGCTGTACTGCAAATTAATGTGTTTATGTTATTGCACAATCGCAATGCGCATTGTCACAGAAAAACTGTGTTTTGCATTATAATACTCTTTTATTTTACTCCATTTTTATTACTTAGGGACATGTATAAATTGTGAGCCATAAAAAGTTATAAATAAAACAAAACACACTTGTCTGTGCCTGACAAAGCTTTGGCTTTTGGCGTCAAAAAACAATCAAAGACAAGAATAAGCATTTCTTAATAACGGGGTAAGTCATTTTGTCAACTTGACTGTACCTAGTAATTAGAAGAGCTGAAGATTAGATTGACATTGGTGACAAAGGAAAATGAAAATATTATTATTTTCTTCAAGCACTCCAAATTCTATTAGAATAATATCAGAGACCCAAACTCGGCCCGTTCATTTCAAACAAAAAAACTAATCAAATTTGGCATGACCACCAGCAAGTTTATTCCATAGCTCCTGGCAGTTACGCCGATACATGCAATGTTAAATTATGACAATCCAATAACGCGTTGTAGGTGGCTCGGCCTGGGCCCAAATTGTTCGTATCGAGGATGCCAAGTCCTGGCACAGGCCTCACTGGCCTAACATGATACTGCGAACCGCGCACGCCTCTGCTGCCAAGTAACCCGTCTGCTCTAACTGTTGCTATACATGACCCACATTGCATGTGGCTACGTAAGAGGAACAAACTAAAATCATTTCAATGAATCACAGACTGGCAACTTGCATGGTTTTTTTTTGGCGGCAAACGAGCAAGTCACAATATCATCGTCGAGCCACTTTTAGTGACCCGACAAGTGCTGAGTGGACTCCTTTTTCGCATTTGCACTTTATCTCTATTTAAATTTTGCATTATTTTTAACACAAACATTACTGTATAAGGTGTAATTTTGCGAAATAAAGATTTCTTATTCTTATTCTTATTCTTATTCACCTGATGGAAAGAAATCAATGTCGCTAATGGACATCATTCATAACCCCACAGGTATTAGGCTTTGTTCCCAACTATGCCAGATCAGCGGATTTTTTAGATCAGTAATACACATACATACACAAATCATGTCTTTATCAGACAGAGCCTAAAGTAACAAAGCCTAAAGGCCACGCTTACGAGTAACATGATTGTGGACGTATAAAAAAAGAAAAAGAAAAGGGAAATCAAAAGTGAAAAGAGGAATCAAAACGGTGATGGTTTGTTAGCCGCATCGCCTATAACATGATTCCTAAGATTTTCACCCATTCCCCCGATGGGCTTTTACCATATGTGTGGGAAATGAAGCAACTGGAACATTCTATGTTTTATCTTCACTCCCAGACCAGCATAATATAAAAAAAATCAGACCAGCATGGAAGAAAGCGGGTGCCTTGTGCAAGGTCCGTCCGGATCGCTACCACCATTTTACTCGCTAATCCTGCCGCTAAGCAGCAGTGCTTGCACTGCTGTGTTCCGGTGTGGAGAGTAAGACAGCCGGGGAAATTACGGGCACAACATCTAAGTCCTCTAGGTTGGCAACGCATCTGCAATCCCGTGTCTATGGGCAGTGGTGATCGCTTACCATCAGGTGACCCACTTGCTCGTTTGCCTTCCTATTCATATATAAAAAAAAAACAATTGCATTTGGATCAGTATACTGTCAAAAAAGTCGGTGGCATAGTGGGAACAAGGTCTTACATAGGTACGTTGTTTTAGCAATGGAACCGTCCGCGTAATGGCACGGTGTCGTCAACATAAACTACTATGACGCGACCCTCATGTGCAACGCGACACGTATCCACATAATGAACGAGCCACTATTTAACCTATTTACTCTTTAGGGCCATTGTGGTTTCATACAACCTTTAGCTGAGTACTCAGTTCTATTTGTAAATAATAGCGGCAATTTAAACGACCGTGGAAATACCTAGGTGCTTGACAATGTGAGAATTAACGATATCGCCGCCGACAAAAGTATGCTCATAAAAATTCTTTACTTCTTACGAAGAGAGTTTTTCTTTGTGCAAAAGATACTTTTGTTTAAAAGAGAGAGAAACACCTACGAACAAAGCATACAATTAAGGATAAAAATTGAGGAACAAAACATTTTTAGTAAGGCTCGGGGCTGTTATTTAATGTAACTGGCCTTATTTATGTAGACACCTTTCCCTCTACAATAGGAATTGGGTACTATAAAATTGTTGCAATTTTATGTCTATGTCTTACAACGTTACTACCAGCCAGTTCTTGTGAAAAAAAGCCGACTAAGTGCAGATCAGATTCGCACCTGGAGAGTTCTGCACCTAACAATACACAGAATACACTCAAGCTCATTTTGAAGATGCCAATCATTGCTCTAACGTTAAACACTTTACGGTAGAAAGAAGTCAACCTTTCTTACGGATACACGGACTCTCAAACATAAATATAAGTTTGTAACTTCATTATAAATTAACTTTTTTTTGTTTTTTTTCCGTATTCGTCATGACATCTCTTAAGTGCTATTTTTGCAAAATTCCGCTATAGAATAGAACCTAGAGGTACCTAGGGGTTAAAATAAACTGGCAAGAAGTATACCCTAATAGATGAATTAACTTGTAAGTGTCACAACTAAAAAGACAGACAGAAAACTAAGTTGTCTAATTAAGGTACTAAAATAAAAAGTAATACTGCTAATATTGGAGAAAACAAAATGACACCCGCAAACCAAACAATCTGTTATACCGACATTTTAAAACGTTAACTCTAATGGATTAATTAGCTTTCTTTGTTGTCATTAGGAGAGCATCGCGTGACTTGTTAATTTTATACGTTGATGCTCCTTTGTTTGCGTTAACGTATACTAAAATTCGTAAGCATAATATTTGATTCAAACATTTAAGCTCAATGGATCGTCAAAGACGACCATAGATTTTTGGTGCCGCTAAGGAAATACAAATGAGTTTTAGAATCACTCATTATAATCAACACAATATTGCACTGTGTATCGTGTTATCATGCAACAGATGTTTTTACAGAGTAGTAGTGATGTAAAAACAACTAAGTTAATGATGTAAAACCGGAACGTCAATTGGGATTTCCTAACGGCACATCTCATCGCATCGTATAAAAACGACAGTCATAGCTACAACCGTGCTACGCCCTGTACTATTACTATCCCTATACCTATGAGCGATGAGTTTTACCGACATGCCTATGTTTCTTCATAGTTAAAATAATCGTATTCCTCAAATCAATTGTTAAGCGGGCTATTCAAAGTAACGTGGGCTTTTTAAATAGTTTTTTCTCAAAGATGCAATGAAATGTCAACCTTACGTTCCAAATAATAGGCCGGGACGTATCACGTTGCGGGCGCGGTTGGACAAGTGGTATGTAATGGATTTTCATACAAAATGGCTGGCCTTGGCCTGCAAAGCGATCGTGTTTTGTTTTGTGGTGGTCGTCGTCGTGCGCGGGGCGCGCTGCTGGAGGACACGCACGTGGTGGATATGCAGCTGCTGCTGCTCGTCCGCCACCTAATGCACGCGCTAGCGGCAACATTCTAAGGGATTTTTTGGATTTTTTTTAATTTATTTCATTGCATGTTTGAGAAAAGCACTATACAAGCCTCGGCGTGAAAGAACTTGCAGGCTTCGAACTCCTATCCGGCCTCGCAAAGCTCGGCCGTCTATATACATTACTCAGCCTGCAAGCCTTTCTTTCCCGGCCTCTGCAGTAATGTACTATTACACTATACTACAATTCTTTTTGCAAATTATTTCTGGCTATGGGTGCAAAGCCCCGAACCTACATGAAATACAAAACTAATCTAAAGAACTGGCTTTACTGTAAATGTTTTTATGATTTAAATGAATATTATTCTGTAAATTACTAAAATAATGTTTTTTATTTTGTGAATGATTCTGTTTTAATGTTTTTATTGTTATTATAAATTATTGTACGTCCGAAATGGGCAAAGCTGTTGATACTTACCTTATTTGTTTGACATTCTATAACTGTACACAGTTTTGACAATAAATGAATATGAATATGAAACAATTTCAGTATTTAAGTAAATACACTACAAATATTTAGCACACTGAATGAAATAAACACTACTTTTCTTCTGAAAATCAATGACGCTGGCAACATTTAATTCAGCCAGGTATCGGGATAACGTCGGACGTAGCAACCCACGTGACGGCTTCCGACGCCGGCGGTCACGTGACACCAATCTCATTGCACCGTCAAAACAAAATGCGCAGCTATGACGGACCGAATTCAATTGTTGGTCGTACTGGCCTGACGTTTTCGGTTGTTTCTGTTATAATTAAGACTGTTGACTGAACGTTTGGGATACGTTTTGATGAATCAAAAGCAAACGAATTGACAGAATGTTGCGTAGAGTTTTTTGACGTTCCTCAACAGAATTATTTACAAATTGGTGGTAGTTGAGTTTTTTTAAAGTGAGTTAAGATTATAGCGATTTCTGAAAGATTGCTGGATATTTTTAATTGGATCTGTTGACAGAATTTCTTCGGCTGCAAAATAAGCTTTTTGTTACGTTGCAATATTACATGGTGCTGATTTAGTTGAACTTGAGTTACATTACGTAGGTACCGTTATTGTTCACTTTGTTAGTCACGAAATTCTCGGTCGTAAAGCAAGTTTCCAGAGAATATTTCTCAGCGAACAGCTGCGTAAAAAATGCGACAAACATTTAAAAAATCGAAATCGAAAGGGATTTGTGTAGTATTGTCAAGTTTTTTTAATATTCTTTTCGCGGCTAATGACTATGCCAGCATCTTTGCTGGACTCAAAAACTGAATTAAGTCCACATTGTCAAGTATTTACAGGTTTTGCCAAGTATTAAACTAAAGTATTACCAAGTATTATACTAAAGTATTACCAAGTATAAGACTAAAGTATTGGCAATAACAGGTGAAGGACCACGTGACAGCGTCACGCGCGCCCCCACCTGACGGGACGCGTGACGGAAATCGGTACCTACAATCCTTTTCGAGTTGTGTAACTTTAAAGGGCTTTCAACATGGACAAAGGCATTTCTAGAGTGGCTGGATTAGAAACAATATGCAAACTACTTTTTCGGGTTAGGTATTTCTAAAGGAATTTATTTATTTATAATAAAGTTAGTTTATAGTTAGTTTACCTTTACTTTTTCCTTTAGTAATACACGGAGGAGGCCTATGCCACGAGGCACGCCGAATTACGCGACAATTTAATAAATAAAAAATAAATAAACAACAATAACAACAACAACAACAACAACATGTACTTACTGAAATTGTAGCGAATTCGGAATAAAAAAGGCTTATAAATAATAATAAATAACCTTTATAATAGGATCAACCTGTGTGTCTGTCGAGACATGATTTGCTTGTATGTTTTTCCACTTGCAAAAACAACTTTGTTTTTCGACGAAATAGCGTAAGATTTTTTTATGCAATAGTTATTTGTGTCACAAGGGAGCAAAATGATGTATTTACGGCGAGGGCGCTACATTGAATCCAGAATGTAGCGAAGGATTCTACAATAGGATCCTGAGCGTAGCGAGGGATTCTAAAGTAGAAGCCAGAGCGAAATGAGGGATTCAAGTGTTAACGCCCAAGATGAAAATAATTTTGCTCTCGAGTGGCTCATACAACTTTTCACACCGAACATTAAAAAAATTGAAAAACGAATTCTAAATATAATTAAAGAGCTACTAGCATAGAAAATGGCGTGGTTTTACAATTATCAACTTCAAAAAATTGCATTTGCAAAAAAACACTGAAAAGCTTTGAACAGGAAAGTTGCACTTTGATCCCTCCTGGCAGGGAGCAAAGCTTACTTTTCTTAATAAGAGGTGTGAAAAATAAATTTATTTTTGCTTGGGGTAAAACGGCCTAATTCAAAAGTTACGTTTTATTTATTTTTGTTCAGTTCGATTTTTTTGTTGTGGCGATTTGCAAGCGACTTTATCTTCTAAATCGATGACATACAATAGATCACTCTCGATGACCTACCTATTTAAAATGTCGTCATTTATGTGCGTATGTATGTATAACTCTTTATTGTACATAAAACACATGAAAAAGATGAATACAGGACAACACAAATGCATAAAGGCGAACTTATCCCTAAAAGGTTTTACAATTTACATGGTTAAAGATTTCTTTGTATATTTATTCAAATTTGAAAAGCAAATACACTGTGCAAACACCTAGCCGTAAGTAAAGGTTCTAAAGACGTCAGAACGTTACTTCCTTAAACGCGTTATCTCCTCCAAAACTCCCAGTAAAATTAGTTCACTAAGCGACCACGCTTTTCTATGTAGAGCAACGCAAACATTAAACGTCCACAACTGCCAACTAACTCTAAAAGATAGCTTGATAAATAAGTTCCACCGGTTAAGTTTAAAACGCTTGAGATCGCTGCACGCTGCAAGCTCGTCGGAGGTGGGTTAATGACTCTGCGGAGGTCGTCCATTGTTTTTGTAAACAATGCCGTGGCGCGCCGTCAATCCTTCCAGTTACCCGCCTCACTAGGTGACGACCCTTTGCTTCCCACGCAAAAAACACAAATTTTTCAAAGGTTTCATCAAACGATATTCACACTTCCATTTGACGCAGATAATGAATGCTCCGCACAATACCATTGTTGTCATGTTTACGCTTATTAAATTCTGGTTTGCCTTTCGCATCGTTCATTTGGTTCGTTCGCATTCTTAATTTTAGCGCACAACGATTACAATCCGGCTAATGAAGGTCAAAGTGCTTCTTATTAATGTTCCATAAGTGTCGGTCCGTTGGAGCAAATAACTTAAAAAGAGCTATGGTCTAACGCTGCGATCATTACCGGTCTCATTCGCGCTATACAACATTTACAGCTATTCCTTCAATTAACTTTCGACAAATTAACGGAAAAGAGAAAAATATAAGTGCGGAGGGTGCCAGGCGGGGGGCAGGAAGAATAATTGGGATCGCGGATAATTAATTGCTTCATTTATGTTTCTGCACTTGAGAGTCTTGATTGTGCTGAGTTTGACCGCTTTTTCACTTTTTTGTAATTCCAAATTGCTATTGTTCTCCTGAAACTTGAAACCCATTTACATTGTTGGAGGTTTTTTTAACTACCTACGATTAAAGTCGATAAATCCACGCTAAATTGTAAATGACAGAAACATCTACGGTTTAATTTGTGGGCGTGTAAATTTATTAGTTTGGCAGGAATATGTGGAATGCTGGATTTTATTCTGACTTAACTACCTACAATTAATTGTGGTCCTCAGTAATTTCAATTTTTACGGTAAAAACCATTCTTTTGGCGTTATTTTGCGTTCTTAGCGCCTTTTTGTCAAAAACCGAGAAAAGTTTTTTAAACCTTCATAATACTTCTTGCCTAGGGGTCGCTCAAAAGAAAGAACGGCAAAACTTTGCTGAATTTTGTATTACGTAGGTCATTATGATAAGGGTTACTTGCTTTTTACCTGCTTGAAAGTCTATTTAATGATGTTTTAAAACTTCGACCAAGCTTACTTGTTATTATTATATCTCCAACGTGGAAAGTACCGTTTCTTATGTTTTTTAATCTGCAAACTATAAAATAAAGCAACAACAAATTCGTTGTACAAAGAATGATTACAAGCATGTTGAAACCCGTTTGGAACCCTAAAATGTATTAGTTCCAGACAACACGGCACCAACTTCACCGGTACAGCTAATATCACAATTTGAGGCATTATCCGCATTCACCCCTTCACAAACAGCCCCAGAACCACTGTTCTAATGGTTTGTTTACAAACCTTTGCGCTTGTTATGTACAAATACAGCGAAGCGGATTCAAATCCATTCCGCAATTCTTATTCCTTCCACGATCGCCGAGATAGTTACGATCACGTTTCATCCAGGGTTGCCCCTGACCCGCTGAACCCTGTCCGGGATGTCACGGGACTCAGATCATTCCTCTTGAGTTTTGCTTCCAGCCAGTACGTTGTGGAACCAGATGCAAGCTGACGAAGCGTTACTTCATTTGAGCGTAGAAGGCGCGTAAACGGAATTTTGATGTAACCATGTATGTTAACAAAAGTTATACGCTGAGTTATGAAACCAGCGAATTCTTTCTTATTCCATATTACCATGACTCGGCCAATGGTTTAGATTGGAAAATATTGAAAAAAACTTGTGCGAGCAGAATAAAATTGATTTAGCGTCTTAGGAATGGCTATAACTTAAAGGCGCTAGCTTAAGTTGTCTTGAATAAAAAACTCCAAAGATTATCTATCCCCGATATTTTTTGTTTTGATTATTAATGAGTAAACTTGGACGTAATTAAAGGATAAACATTTTCTGTAATCCGGGCAGCTTTCTGTACAACGGACCTTTAAAGGATTAAAATACTTTTCCGGATATTTTTTGCTGCATATAGGTGTAGCAGTGTGTCCGGGCCTTGACATGGGTTGCCAAAGTAGGTGGTTGGCTATATTTTTCATTCTTAGAACTAGAACAGTGACACAGATGGCGTCGTCTGCGTTGAGAATCAGACTCATTGTTCGTTTTGTTCACTGTTTGTACCCTATAAAGATTTTTTCTTTTATTCTCTTCGTTTAGGTCGGGTGAGGTAATGATAGATTAGCCTTAAAATCGGGCGATAGGTCTTGATAATACGAGGTTTTCATTTTTTAATTCGTTTAATTGCTAATGCTTCGAATCTTACAAGCAAATTTTGTCTCCATCCGCACCTAGTTGGATTGAATTGGCAGGAATATATTTTGAAAGTTTTATTCATACACCGGCCGATTGAAAACTTTTAAACATCTTTATCGCTTTGGCGTAGCTATAAAATTGTGCTTTATGACGTACTTATGCGTGCTTTACTAAAAATGACATTAAATAAATTGCAACGATAAATTGTTTCCACTGCTGTTTAGAGTACTTAATCGACATAAAATGATTCATTTTGATACATACATTTCTCTACAGGTACACGCTCTCAATGCATTTTTATTATTTACTTATCGACGTTGCAGCCCAAGGCTGTGACTTTATGAGAATACCTTTGTTGTTTTTCTTGTTATTACCATAAACTAGATACATAATGTTAACTTTATTGATATAGGTAACTTTAAACGAGTCCAGATGGTTTTTTAAAGGTGAAACTTTGACATTGTTGTAATAGTAGCAGATTTTGTATTTCTTTCAATAATTTAATTTAATTTAATTTGCAGTAAATGAAAGCAAAATTGTTGTCTACGTATTTCTGTTTTGTAGGTACGACTGTTTTAGTAGCAGGGACCGAGATAAAAATGTAGGCTAAGTTGAGCTATTTACGTAAATTACAATCATGTCCAACAGACCAGAAACAAAAATAAGACAATCAGTAAAGTAAAACTTGAGACGTCCCAAATTTGACGAAGACTATTCTAGCAAGAATATTTTTCTACGGGCCCTTACCTATTTCAAATAGTTGGTTAATGTTACGTCTTTTATTAGAATAGCTATTGAGAGAAATGCTTGTTCCTCTTCTAATTTGAGAGGAGGCAATCTAGAGATCCCTTTCGCACGGATTTAACCCCGCCCATCGGGCGGTGAAAATCAATAACATACAGCAGAAGTACGTTTGGTGTCCTACCTTGCTGACGTCGGTAGACTGACGCTCACGATGGCTCCAGATGTCCACAATATTAGCAGCAACCAATCCAGTGCCCCTTTTATAAGGATCGAATGAGAAAATCAGGTCAAGTCACCACGTGACAGTTTACCAGTAAGCACCTTACTAAACACTTGACTAACCTATTTAAAAGAACGTTTAACTTAATGAAACTTTAAATGCTACAAGCTTTTATTTTATTAAACTTGCCTTGTTAGTTTGATGTTAGTGTTGGTCATTTCAAGTCAATTATGACTCACTTTTAATACGATTATTTTGACTTGAAATTAGGTATACCATCATAATGTATGAACGTCAATGGAAGCGCAGTTAACAAAAAGAATTTTGAAAATCGGTCCACAATTGACGGAGTAATCGATGAACATACAAAAAAATACATACAGTCAAACATAGAACCTCCTTCTTTTTTGAAGTCGGTTGAAAAGTATGTACTCAGAAAAAGTTTTAGGTGCTTATTAAAAATTTAAATAGAAAAAACTTTTTTAGTTCTAGTTAAAAATTATTAAACTAATTGGTTTACAAAAACATTTGATAAAATTGTTTAGAAGTTTGAATTTGAAAAGTTTTCAAATCCACTCACGATCCTATTCGATACGTTTACACTGCAGTGGAAACGTACGTTACATGGCCTTACCCGTCTCTGTTTGTATTTGTCACACAAATTATCCTTACAATGCCCATTCAGATCAATTACTACAAATGACAAGACGGCGTTAATTCAATAATTGATTTTTCCTAATACAAATTCTTGTAAGTCGTTAACAATTGCCGGTAAAGCTTTTAGTAAAATTAATATAGAATAATTTCGTGCGCAACGTGTTATAGAAAACGATTTTCCGATAATTGCCGAAGATCCTTTCGGTAAGTTTGCTCGACGCGAGCACCTGCATTAATTACAAGATTTAGCGTCATCCCTTCCATTAATAAGGAATAAGCCCTCCCACTCTACATTCCTCGCCGTTTTTAGGGCTCCGTCAAAACTGGAACCATTTTAAACTAGTTGCTCTGTCAGTTGTAGATGTTGCGAAGTTTATCGTTGAAAATGGGGTTGGGATAAAAATGTAAGGTTTTAGGGTAAAAACATGTCCAGTGTCATTTTTTCACGCCTGTATCCCCTAATAGCGTAGGCAGAGTACGTGAAATTTTAGTGCTACGTCTAGCACTTAGAGGGTAAAAGATGGCCATAATGTGGTACCTATTGAATTCAAGTTTTACATACATACATACAGTCACGCCTCTTTCCCATAGGGGTATGCAGAGAATACTTTGTTCCACTTACTACGATTCTGACATAACCTCTTTCGCTTCATCCACATTCATCAATCTGTTCATACATGCTCGCCGGTTTCGGGTGCTCCTGACTTGCCCCTTTTTAAAACGTCTCCTATTTGGTCCCGTAACGTCAAGTTTTGAAACCACTATAATCGACTAAAAACCACGTGATAGAGAGAATTCCAAACCATGCCACGAAGAGGCCTACCGTATGATTAAAGAACCGATGACCAAGATTAAAACTGTATTAAGATTTATAAACAGTTAAGGGGAAACCCTTCGAGCGCCAAGAATGTTGAGTGGACTTTTTGTATGTTTATTAAACCGAAAGATTAATTACGATGCCAAATTTTAAGAATTCGCAACTTTGTTCAGTCGACGGTACCCCAGAATTTAATTTAAAAATTCCAAAGTATAACGAGACAGGTGAGCGGAACTTCTAAGCACGTTATGAATTTTATTCCACAGTAGTTTCGGGTTTTCACCCACGGACGTTTCAAACTTTTTGGAAGTATTATTAAACGTTACTTTTTAATGCTTTTTAACATAAGTGCGAGTGGAAATTAAGTGAAAAAATAAAATTTTGAGTTCGCAATGAATATTCTAGTAACTTATTTGATAGTGATATTCAATGGATAAAATAGGTACTGTGATCCAATAATAAGTATGTCTATAAAATATTGTTTCTTCACTAGTTATAGATATATGTATGGTAGTATTAATGCTTTAAGGGTGCTATTCTGTAGTTAAATGAAAAATTGCACAATCGCACAGCTTAGTAGAAACTGACGTGTATTTCAATTAATGTACTCGATCGAATTCTTCTCATTATCGATTAAGTACATTTATTTGCACACATCTAAGTCATATCTTCATATAAGTACCTTAAATATATTTCCAATCTTATTTCAACCAATAAATATTTACAAAAAACAAATTATTATCAATTTTTGACTATTAAGTCTATTCTGTGTCAAAGGCCTCTGTAGTGACACTTTTATCTACGTTCCTGCCAAAGCCAGAAAGCCGGTTTGCTAGGTTTCCTCGATGATATAGAGAAGGAATCGTATTGTGGTAAATTCAATATTATCGTGATACTAGTATGTCAATATAGGATAGTGGATTTCAAAACGATAAACGAACGAAGCGATATACGTGGATCTTACTATAATACTGACCGTCTAATCCATACCTACGGTATCTGAAAATGGATGAAGGAGCGAGCGGCAAGCAAGTATTTAAATAAATTCAATGATCAACCAATTTTAAACAGTAACGTTTGAAAGTTAAAAATAATAACAGCGATAGTGGAAAGTGTCATAACGGTATGCAGAAAAATGACTTATTACCGCGCGGTGTGTAACAAGGTTAGTCTGTGATGGCGGGGTAATCAATCACATTATAGCAACGAGTTAATATCACTTTTAATAAAACGACGAAGATTTTCAACGAGCTTTGGCTAAAACGGTGTAGACGGGTCACTAGCGTAATATTAGTTGACATTTGACTGATATGTTTCAGATCAATCTGTGTTCCTTCATTAATGCGTGCTTAAAGCACTTACATTATTCCTCGTCGCCTCCGCCTTATTGCTATAATTATGGTAACGAAAGAATAGCAAAAAATCTCTCATTGTAATTTTTTAAAACTTTTTTTCTAATAATGACAAGAAGGTGGGACTTCTTCTGGGACTACTGTAAAAATACGTATATAATTATTTACTACTTTCCAATTATACTTTCGGTGTGCTCAAGAACCGGGCCCTTTATTTATACGCACTTTTACGCCATTAAATGCGCACTTTTAATGAACATTAAGTTTCCATTTGCGAAAGTACCTCGTAGAAGTATATCAAGTAGAATAGACTGCGTGAGTGTCAGCTGGATTGATTTAGGTACTGTCTCATTAAATCGAAGTCTCTTGAAAGTGAAGCGACGTATTTTACAGCCGTACCTTACAAAGGTTAAGTTTGCTTAGCTAGTGCTGTAAAAAACGTTTTACAGCGTACTGAGCGTTATGGGAACTACCTATTGTAAGTCGAGTATATGGTTTTATACAATTTTTATTCTGCTTTAAACTGTTGGTGTGATGTATTTATTTACGTACAAGCACAAAGCAATGCATGGGTTTTCATCCCTTACGGGGTAGGCAGAGCCTAAGGTAACAAGACTTAAAGGCCACACTTAGCATGATTGTTGGCGTAGAGGTGAAAAGGGAAATTAAAATAGTGATGTGTTGCCAGATGCATCGGCTATAGCGTTATTATTAAGATTTTTGCCCATTGCCTCATCGAGGAAATGGGCATCTAATGCGGGAAGAGAAGCAACTGGTGCATTCTGTTTTTTCTTTGCACCCAGACCTATCTACTCACCTATCTACCTACCATCAACTTGTTAATAAACAATCATAAAAGGCTAAAATTAAATATTGACGCAACATAAAATAAAATCAAATACAGATGTAACTTGGTGTAATTTGTCCCATAATATTTATTATTATTATTATTATTATTATTGTTGGTACGGGTTTCCGATCACGGGCCCATGGGGACCCGGTCATTTGAAAGGCTTTCATGGGGCCGAGGCCAACATGAAGAGGCCTTTGGTACCATATAATATAAACATGAGATGGGCGCAACTATGGAGGTCTATCCCCTAATACACCATGGAGATGTGCTAGCGGACAGTCCTCCACAGTTGCCAAACTATTGCCTGGTAGGGAACGACATGGAATGGGCTATGGGGTTGGGATGCTGTGGCAGGATTAATGGGCTATGGAGTGAGATAAACGGACACCAACCATTTCAATATCTCAACAAATTGAAGTTTGGTAGGCGGTGACTTGCCGCCCACTAAATGGGCCCCTCAAACTGCCGCCCGCTCGGGGCAACGAGGTGGCAACATTGGTGTGCACGGCTAAGGATGGAGAGGTGTTCCTGGACTTTGAACAACCATCACTTGGTCCTTATACAGTCGCATCAGGTGCCAACTCGCCACTTACGCAAACACATCCAACCTTCGAGCATTTAGCTCTTGCGCTCCACTCTAGGCGGCCAATTAAGGCAAACTAGAGGCGGGGTGGGTGTGTAACTGTGTGTGAGTGTGTGTATGAGCGCATGTGTGTGTGTGTACCCCCGGAGGTCTCAGGTTCGTGGTGTCGCTACACACCAACAGCTCGCCACAAGCCGCCCTGCGATGACTGACTGCACTGGTGACACGACAACACCAGCGGGCGATGGGGTCGTCACATCCCTACGCCTTTATTATTATTATTATTATTATTATTATTATTATTATTATTATTATTATATTTATACATTTTAATGTCTCTCCTAAGCTAGGAGGTTAAATTTTGCGCGGGCCTAAGCCAAGCGCTTGTCTTTTTTTTTTGTGTGACTAATAGGTGCCTAACTTATATTGAGAGAAATTTGCGTACTATGCGGCATGTATTCAGGATTACAGCTTTTTGTAAAAGAGTGTAAGTGGATGAATGTATGTTGAGTATGCGGAGGCTTGCGTGGAGTGATTTTGGTATGACGCCTGTCGTGGAGAGTATGATTATTAACTATCGCAGAACAATTTGAATACAGATAAGTATATTTTTTTAGGGTACAGATCTGTTAGAAAATAAATACCCAGTAAGAAAGTAAGTAAGTAATGCTTTATTGTACAAATATAAAGAAACAGATACAATTCACAAAATAATACAAATAACAATAATATATGCACAAAGGCGAACTTATCCCTATAAGGGATCACTACCAGTTAACCTTCGAGTAGACCTACCTAGTCAGGAATAAGCAGTCAAAATGGCAAACAGAAATAAATAAACCTATGTCCGAGTTTTATTAAGTCGGTTGTAATTTTCTAATCCATATAACAGCAGAAAATCAGAAAACCACAGCGTAGCCTTGTAGCATAGAAAACTAGTTTCCAACAAGAAAACAGTTAACAAGAAAAGTCAGTGAGATTGAGAGTCTTTACTTTTCTCTTGCGTATTTTTCATCAAGCCGGCAGTAACTAAGCGCATTTTGTTTAGTATCGGAAGTAGTTGCCGCCATCAAAGTTAAAAGAGGCTATTAAAACGGCAGTAAATCTTGCTAACAGTTAAGTTGTTGCAACTTTAAAACACCATTAAACGTGGATCTGTAAGTTTAGGCCGTCAGATACGGAAGCGATTCAGACTCGTTCTAAAATTGTTTCTCACTTGTAACCATATTCTATTTGAGGTGTGTAAACGCATTTGTTGTGATGACTATGATTTTATAAACAACGTTATATTCCGCGAGCTGCTACGCATTTTACACATCTTACTCACTAATCCAGCCGCCAAGAAGCAGTGCTTGCGCTACTGTGTTCCGACATGAAGTGTATGAAAGCCGGAGAAATTAACGGCATATGAGATACATACACAGGACATAGCACATGAGAGATCTATATGAGAAGTAAAATTAATTCAAACTATTATTAAATACTTACTTCATTTAAATGTAAATAATATAATTAATAAACAAAATCTAATCCAAATAAGAGTACGCTTTTTTTACATTTACTTCAAGTATAAAAATAAAACCTACTAAGTACCTACTTTTTTACAAGTCTTACACACTAATTTGAAATTAGAAATTGCGTTAGTCTTATTTAGTAAAGGTCATTTTATTTATTTTATGATTTAGCGAATAAGTCTTTGCATTAGCATTGGCTAACCGCCACCAGAGAGCCCTGAGGCTATATCTGAATATCTGACACCAACGAAGAGAACTACAGAACAATAATCTATTCTATTTATTTTTAGCCACCCCAGAGTGACAGCAAATGTTCATAACGATAATACTGGTAGCTATACATGATAGCCTACGTGCATGTCACCCATTCATTATGTTAGACGTTTACGAGTACCTACCGTGCAATAAAATGTTGTTTAAGCTTCACTTAGTTAGGAACTTTAATGAGCCAATTGTGTAAAAAACTACATGTTACATGCTATTATATTCAGTATTTTATTCAATTAGCGCGCTTACGTGTTGGGGGAACATTGTGGTCACGTGACTGCCACGTGGCTAGACGAACAAACAACGGGGCACGTAATAGTTACCAATTATGTTGAAGAGGAACGTTGTATGAACTATTGATAGATTGAAAGAGGCTTTGCGGAGGTCCTTATAAATAAACAAAAAATAGTTACATTGCTACTCCGCAGCTACACGTGCAAGAAAGCTATGTCTGTGGGACACATATATTCATATGGAAAACTCACTCGCCCTCCGCCTGTTTGACATAAAATTACGATTACACGTCTTAAAATTTCTACTAGTTCATCCTTCAAATACTCGTAGTGGCGAAGGAGGTGTTTTAATCCTAGATTGTTTGTTTATGTACTGTTTACTACAAATATCATTATCTTGATAAACGGATTTAAAATCCTTTTGAAATGTTGTTAAGGTGCAAAATTCATGCAAAATAAATTGGAACCTAGGAGGTTAAAGTTTATCAAAATTATAACAACTCAATAATAATGATAATGTACACTGAGCTATGTTACAGTTAGTAAAAAAACCCTGATAACTTAGCGGTGAGCTGTAAAATTTTATATTTCGTTAGCCACAAAACGTAGGGCAAACCCTGTTGCAAAAAACGCACGAAATTCTCTCGCGCAACTTGCTATCGCTGCAAAAAAAACCAAACAGAAGCAATATTCAATTTAGAATGCAAACGGAGCGTCCTGCCCGTTGAATCAATCAATACGTAATAGATATTGTATCAAAATATTTTCATCGAAATATTAGCAGCCTTTGTCGGATTTGTGGATATTCCGATAGGATTATAACCCAATCTCTTTTTGTTACTCTGCCAGAAAAGATTAAGTAGGTATTTGTTATGTACAGACGCTGTTGATTAATGAAAGTCGGCTGGGCTGCTTTACGGTCTGTTTTATTGTGCCTCGCTAATCTGTCCATCTGATGTATAAACTTTAAATTTTTTCATTTAGTTTTATAGTCGATTTATCTATTTTTGTGCGTGTTTGATATGATGTATCTATCTTGTCTTGTTAGTAGCGCGTGTTCAGTTGTTTTCTTAAATGTGATTCGATTTAGGATGGGGGCGATGGGAGGAAACGGGCGAAAATCTTTGGAATCATGTTATAGCAACCCATCACTATTTTGGTTCCCTTTTCCACCTATTTGCTCTCAATCATGCTAACCGTGGCCCAACGTAACAAACCTTAGACTCTGTCTACCTCTGTCTAATAACCTGTACAAACTAACTGATTTTAGAAACGGGTATTTGCTTAAGATAGAGCTATGTCAGGATCGTAGCAAGTGGAACAAAGTAGTCTTTGCCTACCCCTGTGGGAAAGAGGCGTGACGGTATGTATGTATGTATGTATTTGCTTATATATAAATAGCCAAGTAAGTTACATTTAGTTTTATTTATTTCACCCGAAGCTAAAGCAGATCCGATTCGCGCAATAACGAAAATGTAAATAAATTCAAACGACAAATTATTTAGGCCTCATAAACCGTGCTTTACACAAAACATTATTCATAGCTATTATAAATTATGGGCTAAAAGATCATTCCTTAATATTAAGAAGTACCAACGAACCGGTGCGGTGACTGTTAAATGACGCCTTCTAAAATAAACAAAGATGCATTTCATTTTTATCTTCAATTTGAGTCAAAAAAAAATCCCCTTTTATTTATGAACGCTTACTATATTAAGCTTCAGTTAACTCAAAATTCATTTTCTCTGTCATTTTGACATTTGCCTTTGCTGGACAAAGACAAAACACAGTTCCTCTTATAACGGGTCTGTAACTTTTTATGAATAAAGTATACTTACCTACTTACTTTTTAGTAGTGTAGTACTTTCTTCATAAAAAGTTATTATTATTGTGTTAATAATTTTTGTTTTAAACCAATTCCATAGTAAATTTATACACGACACAGAAAATTAGAACACTTATAAAAATCCGAAAAGTAAAGCTACGGCCAGGAATCGAACCCGGATCCTCATCATTCCGTGATGCGTGCTATAACTCTACACCACCCTAGCAGGTAAAAAGGTTACCGTTAGCCGGTTAGAAGTATTTTTCTGTTCTAATTTTCAGTGTCGTTTAGAAATTTAATCTCTGACGGGTAAAACCGTAAAAATAAATATAAAAATCAAGAATTAAAATTCTTGATTAATTTGACAGTACCAATTGCCATGCGTCAACTCATTTTTGAGTGATATGATATTTTACGACAATTTTAATTCAATGCCGTTCTGTTTGTCTGACTGAAAACGTGTAATGTAAACGAGCTGTCATGTGTCATATTGTATTGAGGAAATGGTTCAAGAGAAATTGGCGTTAATGTGTTTGCATAGAGTGCGGGGTGAAGGGGCTCGGTACACGTAGGGTTGCTTACGCTCAGAATATTCCCACTCTTGATTTAATATTTAGGCAAAATCTTCCAAAATTTTCATTGGTAAAAGTCACAAAATAGTATGTTTCAGATTGACTCTTTTGGCCGTATGAATATGAATAACGATTGCGTCAAAAATGGCACATGCAAAGTGGCCTTCGATGAATTAGCATAAAGCCCCATAGCCTTGGTCACACTTTGGCAACCCTACCGGGAACGCCTGTAAGCCGATTGCGCGGCTCCCCCGGGGCCATTTTCGTTCCAAGCGATCATGACTGACAAATTTAATGTTTTTTCCAAAGGTACAGGAATCAAATAAATCGCAATCGCAACCAGCCGATGTGCTAAGTGCCCTTTAATGCGCGATACCCAAATGAAAGCCCTCGGTATTGAGGAAATTATGTTTTTTCATGGCGCTCAATAAAATATGAAGGTTGCCAGTTTATGTTTCGAGGCGATAAGAAAGACGCATGAGATGTTTCAGCGAATAAATTGACGCACCGATAATGTTGACTTGAAAATAAAATAAAATGATCCGTATGTGTCCATGAAGTGTCAATTTTCCGAAAACAAGATTCAGATGTTAATTGCAGTCTATTCCTACTAATAATAATAAAAGGCTAAAGTTTTGTTTGAATTAGTATGTTTAAATGTCAAGAGCGATCTATGAAACTTACGAATTACGAAAATAATTCATAAAATGCTTTTAGTCGCAGTAAATCCCTGATATTATACCAACGATTTTTGTCCCGGGAAAGTCCAATTTTGCCACCAGTGGGACACAGAAAAAATGTGGTAAACAGACTAGCAGCTATTACTACTTCTGCGAATATACAGATAGGTAGCTTATACAAATAAAGCTATATGTCATATTTTTACATCTTCTTACTAAAGTATTCGTGATTTTGATCGAAGTAACGCAAATAGTGAATGTGTAAAGCGTTCCGAACACAAAAATCAGCCCGCCATTAAACTTTTAAACGGTTCGCTATTCGATAGTGATCTAATTTGCGTCACGTAAAGGCTTCGCGAGGCTTAATAATTTAAGGGTTTTCATTGGAGTATTTACGCAAATTTTTCATGCAAATATTTGCTTGTGTGCCGGCCACTGTTTGATTGCCACTGTATTTATGTTGTTCCAAAATGTCGCCGCGCCTGCAAATCCGACGGACCTTTTTGCGAATTGATTTCAGAGATGAGTTTTTTTAATAACAACCGCTGGTTTAGTTGATTTTAGCTGTTATTGAGTTATGATGATTGATGACGGACGTTAAAATTAAAATAAACAAGGTTAAACCAAATAGGCCTAAAACTTTTTGGAACTCCGGAAATTATAAACTGAATATGATGATATGTTTGGCTAGCATAGTAGGTATGCAAATAGCGCAGTCCGTGAATAATAAATCCACTGTGTGCAGGCTTCACGATACTATTTCGGTACGTGTTTGTATTCAGCAGTGAAAATATCACATTATGCGTGACGAAACAAATGAATTTTTAACAGGAACTGAGCATTAGATTTTAAAAATACGCCAGTAAAAATATCAACTGACGGGATTTGAAGTGAAATAGTTTTAAATTAATGGCGGGTGCTGCGGCGGCGCGTCACGCGCGCGTCATGGCGCGTCATGACGCGGACACGCGGGTTGGGCCCGCGCACGCACATGCGCGTCATCGCCGCGTGATCGACGCGCGGCGCACGCGCTGCGGGTACAGTACATGATGTGTTGGCACCGTCGAAGGGACGTTTTAATTTTAATTACGAGGAGATATATTTCGGTTACCTACAGCTCTCGGCACGGTTCTTGAGCGCTAACCTTGTTTATGCAAGAGTTATGGGTCTCTTTGGCGGGTTGAAGCTCTTGCATACGATTTACTCAACGCATGCCTTTTTTTCATCCTACCACTTACAATGACCGTACAAAATTGCTAAACAAAATATTGCTTTGTTCTGTGACGCATTAAAAAGCTATGACTCATATAGTAAAATTTTTGGTAGGAAATTCATCAGTTTGACACAACTATAATAATCTTGGAACTGAGGAGCCTAATTAATGAAATAGTTACCTATTGATAGCATTCACGCCTCATGTGTGACAGGCTCTGCAAAAGGGATGTAAATAAATGATTAGGTGCATAGTGTTAAATTAGTCGGGGGCATTCCAAACGCTTCAATAAAGTTCTTCAAAAACTCGTAAATAGCCGCACAGACTCATGCGGCTCATAAAATAGTTAGCCGTCGAGTTCGGTCCATTGAAAAGAATTATGTTATTAAAATTTGTAACAGAACAGTAGACTCTTGAAATAGAAAACTCGTTTTAAATATTATTATTCGAATTTGTTTTCCCAGTCACAAGCGTCATCGGGCGTTAGCCTAGTTGGCTGTTGGCGCGCCTGTCATGTGACTACCGCTAATGCTTCTGATTCTCTAATGTAATGTCTAAAACTGATTGCCTTTACTCGAGACAGAAATAATATCGAGCTTGTTACGGCCGTTAGGCGTTCACTCGATTTACATGCGAAATTTGATTAAATTTGCATATTTGCTGACTGACACCATGGTGGATTGCATACTACAACAAAAGCCTACCTTGCGATGTGAAATCTAAGACAAGACACGACGATACCACGAAAATATCCAAAGTAACTCAACTTTTAGTAAAGCTACAAGATAATAAAAATCACATTAATATTATAAAGGCGAAACTTTGTGAGTATGTGTGTGTGTATGTGTATGTTTATTACTTCTTTACGCGCAAACGGCTGGACGGATTTGGATAACATTTGGCACGGAGATTGCTGGTACCCAAGAATACTGATTACATAGGTTACTGTTTATCCTAGAATGCATAGTTCCCGCGGGATAGTGATAAGCATGTCAAAGGTCGTAGCTGTCTAGAGTTGCGACGTAAATAATGATTGCAGAATAGGTATACTATCAACATTAGTTCTTCAATCTAATTCTACGTGGACGAAGTCGCTGGCAGAAGCTAGTGGTAAATAAAAAAATTCCACTCACATTCCGCACATTGCCTCTAATCTCCATTAAAAAAACCACCTGAGCTTTTTGTGCGCCAAATTAAAATCATATATATCCCGCATAATATTAAGTGAGGTTAGCTAAGGTTAAGCAGACACAAGAAATATATTTCATGTGATGCCACTGACATGTTATCATCTAGGGATCGCCGTGACGATTCCGAAAATATTATTGTCAACACTTGCTACGCTGTTTATTTTGTTTTCCGTATTTTTCCACTAAATATTTCCGTCTCTTGTGATTTATGAAAAACAAGATGAATTTACTGTTAGCTTTTGTGACTATGTATAACTGCGTGCAGTTATTGACTGGGAATCTTTTAAACATCGCTTATGTTTTCCCGTACAACTAACAATATGCGTAGAAGTGACAAAATTCCACCGTTCAGAATGCTTCCGTTAATTATGATTTATGGTTTTTTGTCGCATCTATGTTGTGTTGGTTGCATGTCGCTCAAATGAATGGCAGGCCTTAGAAGAATATGAATGAAGCCCATCGAAAGCAGTAAATTATATTATGAAATTTAAATATTGAAATGTACAAAGAAGTTTAGAGGAAGGGCTGCTGGTTGCGTGGCTGAGCGGTTGAGCGCCGAGCGGCTCAGATGCGTCTCATTATGTCGAGGAGCGTTTGATAAACGAGCGTATTGGAAAACGCCTTGGCACGCCCTGCACGTCACGATGACGGGATATAAATGAGTTTTATATTGTCTGTTCGCACCTAAGCCTATCTCTCAAGTCTCTTAGATAACTGATCAGGAACCGAGCGTCTAAAAGACATTTTATTTTGCTCATTCGCGACAAGACCAAATTAGACGAGTGGTTGAAATGTTTGGCTAGTGTCCAGAGCCATAAATTAACGTGCACTTTTTTTCTTATTTTCAGGTAAATCACTGAAAGATGTCTCTGTGCGAGGGAGCTTCTCAATAGACGTGGCTCACAGCGTGACTTAGGGCGCGTGACGCGGTACTTTTGTCGCTATGTGTAAATGACATGTTGAAATGTACTGCGAACGCCAAGTTTCATATAGAACAAGACATGGATAATAAATGATCGTATATAGTCGTAGCATTTTCATTTTTGTCTGTAGGTATTAGATTCTGCTAATTCTAGTTGCATTGCTTACCTACCACTCAACTAAACTTATTTCAAAATCGTAATGGTAGCTAAACTCTGTTTAGTTTAAGGATTTTAAGGACAAATAATTGAGCCAAGGTAAGTAAGCTGGCATTATAAATGTCTTCTCATAATGGCAGTCTGCTCGTGACCACGGCCGCTGCATCGTGGCAGAAACGACGAGGTAATTAAAACAATTTTTATCCCGACACTTTAAATATGAGTGAAAATCGCGGAAGTTTAAAACAAGTCTCCTATTTCTGATTCACTTCACTCCTGACAAAGTACTCTGAGTCGGCGTTGAGGAACTGAATCATTGCAATGATTTTCATAGGTAAATAGAGTGACTTCTGGCCTTCCACGCTGCAGTGCAAGACAATAACAAATTGTCTAGTCAAGCAGTTACAAAACTCTAGGCACCGATGGCGCGACTAAAGTGGTTTTGGCAAGCAGTCCGCCGTCTGCTCAGCTTAATCACGGTGCACCTTAACCGGCTTAAGCTCAAGTAAGAGTCGAGCAAAACTCGTAATGAGTCGGAACCGATGAGCACGCCTTAACGTCGTTTTACGTGCTCAAGCACTGTTAATAGCGAGATTCGCCTTCGGTGAATTTTCATATTAAACTGTAGTTGTACAAGTGCTATGCAGTTTTAAAACTTGTTATGTTCATGTGGGGCCGAGGTTTTAAAGGAATGTTCTTATGGTAGAGGTATGATCGTGTCTCAATGTTTTCATGTAAAATGAATAGTGATTTATTTCGCAGGCAATTTATTGTTTTTGTGAAAGGTTAAAATTGTAATCGTTGGAGTGAGGAAAATAAAGCAAGGTTAGTTTAATTGCTCTATTTGAAAAAGCTAATAGCGACTTAGTAAATGATAGATAACCAATTGGGAATAAGAATGGAAGGATGTGGAAAAAGTAAAAAGAAGCACGGATATACCAATCTATGTTTCCGATTTTGATTTCGATCGCGAAATTACGCAAAAGCTTTTAATAAAAATGAAATTGCCACCAAACAACAAGTCGACTATCATTTTAAATGTTTTACGGTGCATTAGATTTTTTATTTTCTACGGGACAAAGGCTGATCGTGGTCACCTCTGTGGTGGGCTCTGCATTTTGACGCGGATTTATCAGTTGAACTCTTTAACCTTGTCCCAGCTGCCAAGTTCCATCATGGTACTACTCGAGAAAAACTAGTTTCAATCAACACCACCGTGATGGATGGTGGTCCTTCACGGAACGGCTTAAGCGGTGTTTATTGCTCAATGGAGGGCCATTTCCCATAATTTCATTTGTACTAATTTCATTTGCCATAATGGTCACTGGCTATAACCTTCAATTGCCCTAATATCACATGCCATAATACTCAAACGTCATAATGTTCAACATCCCTAATATTAGATACCATAATATCACTTCCCATAATTTTTACTTTCCATAACTTTCAAAATCACTAATATTTCATGCCATAACAATCATTTGCCATAATAAGGAAAATACAGATCCAGACTGTTGAAATTTACTGCTACCGAAACACGTTAGGTTCGTTAGGTTTTTTGCGACCCTCAGAGCAGAAATAGAAGCATCTCTAAGGGCTGGGGGGGCTCGGGTGGCGAAGCCCCCCTCAATAGCCACATGACTGGTCAATTAATATATAGGTTAGGTTAGGTTAGAATGCTGTCAAGGCGCGAAGCGCCAAAACTAGGCGAGATAGGAGCTCCGCGAAGCGGAGCTCCGTCGACTTTGCCTCAGTCATTCAGTTCATATTTATATTTGTTTTCTAGACATCACATCTGTTAAACATAGATAATTAACACGACGATGACGTAGTAAAAAAAAACGTTTTAAAATTAGTTATTATTATTATTACAAGCATCAAAATTCTGGGTTTTTTATGGCAAATCCCTCCGAGGTTGCGGGTGTCTATGGGCAGTGGTGATCGCTTACCATCAGGTGACCCACTTGCTCGTTTGCCTTCCTATTCACATAAAAATAAATAATTATTATGGCGTTTGAATTTTAAGGCAAATGAATTTAGGACAATTGATAATAGGAAAAATGAAATTTATGGCAAACGTATCGTTATGGCACCTGCAAATTATGGCAAATGAAAATATGGCTAATGATCATTATGTCATATATAACGTTATGGAATATAAAATTATGGCAAATGAAATTCGGGCAAACAATAGAGAACCATTGCACAATACGTGCAAAATTTGAAAAGGACGTTACGTCACAATAAATAATATTACTAAAGTACGTAAAGAACTTGTTTGTAGCGGCTATGGGTACATTTAGCAGGCGAGTGTATCACTTTTTGCAAGGTGCCACCAGCAGTCTAAGTATGCTGTTGGTGTCCATGGACGTTAATGATCTCGGAACACCAGGTGTACCGCTTGTTCGTTTGTTGCTTTAGTATTAAATAAAAAACGAAGAATGGAAATTTCGGCAGCTTGTCAAAAGTAATCGTGGTCAATATCTTTTCAACAGAAGTTAAAATGCTATGAATGCACTGGTTTAAAAATAAACGGAAATAAATGATTGTCGCATTGCTATCAGGTCTTCATGTGTTCGCTAAATTTTGAGTTAATACGATTGCGGGAAGTTGGTTAAAACCGACTTTCAAGATTGGACGACATTATTGGTTTTCATGTGTATTTAAAAACAGAAATATTTACTTTTCCAGTAGGTACTTGAACTGATTTTAAAACTCTAACTTGTAAACTGTCTTCAATGCACCTACGATTTTCAAATGGCATATTATTGATTTACCCAACAACACAGTAGCGTTCGCCACCTAAACCTTTCCTTACCTAGTTAAAAATTGTGAGACATTATGTTAGTAAAAACAAGGGGTCACCAGTAAAATGCTTCTTACCGCCCGCCCACACTATCAATATAATTTCCCTAATACGTAGTTCTCAGTCCAGTTCCATATCAGTAGGAACGGATAGTACATAGCAAACAAAGAAGCCAATTTGCAAGTAATGCAGTCACGTAGCGTGCTGCGTCCCGTCGAACGGCGATCAACAGGCGTCGAAATTTGAAAATTACCACCCATTTGAAGCAATAAATCTGTGGAGCTGTCGCTCGCAAGTGGCGACCGTTCGCGATTGTAGATTGATTCGTTGATTGAAGAGCCCCATTCGTTTCAGCCTGCACGAACCGGCATAGTCTTAATTGCCATCGGAGATTGGTGTACCGGTGCCATATTGTTTTCAGTCAATACGTATCTAGCTCGAGCTAATCATGTTGGTTGTAATCAGTGTTGTGCAGGTAACGTAGAACGTAAAATAAAAATGGTTCATTGATAAATAAAAATTCACGATAGTTATCAAAATCATACGCAATACAACGTGTGACATGCTGCGACGACAAATATTAGTAGCAAAAAGCATGTAATTAAAAATTATAAAACAAATTAGGCTTGCCTATAATATCTTGAGGACCGGGAGAGTGTTTCAAATGAGCTATTATTTTTATGTATGTTATTGGTTCAATATACTGGTGTTTCAATCAGTACAATACTTAGTTATAGAGTGACAATGAAAGAATTATAAAATGTTTGCTGGTCTATATGAAGACGGGTATGTATGAAAACTCTTTATTTTACTACATAAAAAATGAATACAGGACAACACAAATGCATAAAGGCGAACTTATCCCCAAAAGGGATTTTTTCCAGTTGACCTTTGAACGATTGACAGGAAATAGGTATTAAGCAAGAGTAGACACTGAGAGTTGGGAGTAATAATTTGTGTATGATCTTTAAGATTTTGTTATGCTTTTACAAATAGGTATAAGATATAGGTGCAAATCAGTTTCGTGCTGTCCTAACAAGGTAAAAAATTACGAGTTCGTTAGTACCTAAACGTCCCTAAGTTATTTTTAACATAGAGCTTTAAAGGACATGGCACAATGGCAGACAAAATTTTGCAACAAGCAATAAAAAATAACCAAAAATTAGGATCTTTTGTGCACATGCAAAAAATTCACTTAATTCCGTAACACAAACGAGCGAAATTGCGAAAAGAACGGACGCCAGCCAGGTAACAAGCTAGATCAAAAGAACGTAAAATTGAACTCGCGAATGACACCAGGGACAAAAACAATTAGACTCGGTCTAGTTTTGAACAGTTTTTGGACAGGTGAGAGCTTTGACGTGCGCGCGCGAAGTACATTGAATTAGTTGATTTGACTTCGACGTGTAGACGTGACGAGGGCACTAACTGCAAGCGACAGCCATTTACCCCTTTATTCACGAAAGAACGTGTTTATAGCAAAATATATGTTTGGTCTATGTCTCGCATAGGCAAATCTCAAAGTGAAGATAAAGATTAAATAAAGAGCTAACATCTTTTATTTATTTATAAGCCTTTTTATTCCGAATTCGCTACAATTTCAGTAAGTACATGCTGTTGTTGTTGTTGTTATTGTCGTTTATTTTTTATTTATTTATTAAATTGTCGCGAAATTCGGCGTGCCTCATGGCATAGGCCTCCTCCGTGTATTGGAGGGTTTGGGCTATAGTTCCCACGCGCGCCCAGTGCGGATTGGGAACTTAACACACACCATTGAATTTCTTCGCAGATGTGTGCAGGTTTCCTCACGATGTTTTCCTTCACCGAAAAGCTCATGGCAAATTACAAATGTAATTTTCGCACATAAATTCCGAAAAACTCAGAGGTGCGAGCCCGTGATTTGAACCCACGACGCTCTGCTTGAGAGGCCACAGGTCAAACCACTAGGCTACTACGGCTAAGACACAGCTAAGAGCTAACATACGGGTTTTGAACCCACGACGCTCTGCTTGAGAGGCCACTGGTCAAACCACTAGGCTACCACGGCTAAGGCACAGCTAAGAGCTAACATACGGGTTTTGAACCCACGACGCTCTGCTTGAGAGGCCACAGGTCAAACCACTAGGCTACTACGGCTAAGGCACAGCTAAGAGCTAACATACGGGTTTTGAACCCACGACGCTCTGCTTGAGAGGCCACAGGTCAAACCACTAGGCTACCACGGCTAAGGCACAGCTAAGAGCTAACATACGGGTTTTGAACCCACGACGCTCTGCTTGAGAGGCCACAGGTCAAACCACTAGGCTACTACGGCTAAGGCACAGCTAAGAGCTAACATACGGGTTTTGAACCCACGACGCTCTGCTTGAGAGGCCACTGGTCAAACCACTAGGCTACTACGGCTAAGACACAGCTAAGAGCTAACATACGGGTTTTGAACCCACGACGCTCTGCTTGAGAGGCCACTGGTCAAACCACTAGGCTACTACGGCTAAGACACAGCTAAGAGCTAACATACGGGTTTTGAACCCACGACGCTCTGCTTGAGAGGCCACTGGTCAAACCACTAGGCTACTACGGCTAAGACACAGCTAAGAGCTAACATACGGGTTTTGAACCCACGACGCTCTGCTTGAGAGGCCACTGGTCAAACCACTAGGCTACTACGGCTAAGACACAGCTAAGAGCTAACATACGGGTTTTGAACCCACGACGCTCTGCTTGAGAGGCCACAGGTCAAACCACTAGGCTACTACGGCTAAGACACAGCTAAGAGCTAACATACGGGTTTTGAACCCACGACGCTCTGCTTGAGAGGCCACAGGTCAAACCACTAGGCTACTACGGCTAAGACACAGCTAAGAGCTAACATACGGGTTTTGAACCCACGACGCTCTGCTTGAGAGGCCACAGGTCAAACCACTAGGCTACCACGGCTAAGGCACAGCTAAGAGCTAACATACGGGTTTTGAACCCACGACGCTCTGCTTGAGAGGCCACAGGTCAAACCACTAGGCTACCACGGCTAAGGCACAGCTAAGAGCTAACATACGGGTTTTGAACCCACGACGCTCTGCTTGAGAGGCCACAGGTCAAACCACTAGGCTACCACGGCTAAGGCACAGCTAAGAGCTAACATACGGGTTTTGAACCCACGACGCTCTGCTTGAGAGGCCACAGGTCAAACCACTAGGCTACCACGGCTAAGGCACAGCTAAGAGCTAACATACGGGTTTTGAACCCACGACGCTCTGCTTGAGAGGCCACAGGTCAAACCACTAGGCTACCACGGCTAAGGCACAGCTAAGAGCTAACATACGGGTTTTGAACCCACGACGCTCTGCTTGAGAGGCCACAGGTCAAACCACTAGGCTACCACGGCTAAGGCACAGCTAAGAGCTAACATACGCATATCTAATATAAGTACCGGGAGCTCGTTAAAGGTAATCTCGTTTTGCGTTCCGTAGAAAATTACGTCTACTAGGTAACGTAGTTCAAAATCCATGCACATTTGCAAGTCAGCAATCTTTTTAGTTCGCTGTAGCTTCCTCCTCACACTGAAATGCTTTCAAGGAGCTGATCACGGTTTGGAGTGGGCAGATGTGCTCAGCTGCCCATTGTCGCTCTCGACCCCATCGCGTGACCCAGTTCGCCGACTCCACATTTTAGTAGCTCTATTTACACATATTGGTTTACTAACTCGGCGTTTGATGTCGACTGGTGACAAAAGTAACAAATCTTCAAGAGGCCGATTTTTGAACTTGCGCTGATATTTATTCGATAGCGGTGAAATTTCGTCGAATAAAGATTGTCCGAACATCAACTCCAGCACAATTGCAGCAATATTCATTCATCGCTATTCTGGGGGAAATAAGAAAGTTTCCGGGATAAAAAGTCAAAGTTTCTCTGTTCAAGGTTATAAATATCTCCTTGTGCAATTTCTGCGGTTTTTCATGAAACCGTTGCGCCAACAGACAGACAGTGAGACAAAGTTATTCTCTCATTCATATTATACTCTGTTGTTAACAAATTTCTAAGGGATTGGGACTCATTTTTTGCTCGATACAAGAGTATGGTGAATGTGGATTGCATATTCAAAATGCATAGAGAAAAATGCAGACCTGTGGGCGAGGGTAGTCGAGAAGCGTTCCGTGAGCAAGTGGCCGGCGGCCGTCCTATTCTGTTCAATGACACTTAAAAATTCTTTGACAGGTAAAAAGCCGAGCTACTATTGTCTCTCGGCGTGAACTCGTTTTGCGTCACGTTGCGGGCAAGTAGTTGTAAGAGTATACGGGAGATAGGGGGTTTTTGTCACGTGGGAGTTTAATTACACTTCATTAGACGCAGTATTAAATCAATGAAGGAATCGAGTATTATTGTGCACTCACTGAGCTGCGGAAAGTATTGATAGTTTCGATTATTTTTTTCTGTGCATATTTCAAACGTGTGTCCGTGTTTTACGTGTCACATTTTAAATAAATGAAACAATAGGCTTAAATATTATATAGTAGGTGTTGTGGATTTTCTCACACTACTAAAGACTGAATTGAGAAACTTAATAATTTTATTTAAAATCTTGTACTAACTGCCATTGTTGGTTATCAAATTTTGCAATTCGAATTTTACTTCCTGTAGCCAAACAATCTTAAAATTTGGTACACACAGCAAAACTATTCGGTATGCACCCTAGTTGTCCATGTGTGTCATTCTATACACACACATCCGCACTTACTCGCTGCCTTAATTACACACCACTATGTATGCTAATCGTGTTTTCAGACTACCTTCATAGATTTCGAATGTATAATTTGTTCAATGGAAGCATAATTTCGTCTTGTCAGATAGTTAGCGCGGTGGCTTAGTCGTAATAACCTAGGACTATGAATCTAAAGACCTCGGTTCAAATCTTGCTCCTCCGGTTAATATGTTTCTATTTTTTATTTTTTTTTATATAATTTTAAACTTCTTAAAATAAAATCATGTTAACAACAAGAAAAAGAGGAAGTAAAAGAACAAAATAATGCAATCCAATTATTTTTTCAAATTGTTTATTTATGTAACAACAATTTAATCAATTTATTATCACCATTAATTAAATTACCAAAATAAAACTGCATGATTTTCCTTATAACAGAAGAAGAACAACATTTATTCGTAATACAAATTAAGTTAGGTATGACTCTTTAGTGGCCAGTATGACTTTAGGGTAAATTAAAAAGATTTATGTCACAAACATAAATTTTAAAATATTTATCTGGAAAATTGAATACACAACTACAAAAGGGTTTTTTAAGATGTGATTTACTTGAATTAACATGGGTTTTGAAAAGAGTATCACTGCTAAGAAGAAATGCCGAACCACACAGTTACTAATATTATATTCTGATTTATTAAGTTTAAATCTGATAAAGATGAACGAAATATTTTATTTGCGAACAAGTAAGTCAGTGGTGAAATGAATCGACATGTTAAATGACAGCATTTAACAATAGCATCATTGCACACTGAATTAAATCTACACTAATTTGTGGTAGGGGAACGGAATAGGGACTAAAAATAATACTTACACCAATTCATTGTTAATAAAAGGTTTCATAAAATTGTTACGGAATATTTCAGCAGGTTTTTGGGTTAGTTTGACTTACTTAATAGCTCTGTAAATAGTTTTTAAGATTTTTAAATCATAGTTGACAAATGTTTTTATAATTTGATCGCGTTCAAAGTGACTAAATTTTGAATCAAAAAATTAAATGTAAAATCTTGGTAGGGCTGAATACCCTGTCAAACTAACCGAACTACTCTTGCTAAAATATTCCAGGAGAACAATTTTAAAAGACGTTTTGTAATGACGGGTTTACTTACTAGGTTTACATATAGGTATTAATAACGAATTGGTGCTCCATCACTATCTATGACCTGTTGTAGTCTATTTCTCATTCCGCTAACCATATTCCAGCAAAGGTCCGTCCCACGGATTGAATCCCAAGTTGAAGTTACCAAGCTATCTAAATTTGCTTTGGATTTTACATCCGATGGATCCCAGTTGAGAATCATTTGACCCCATAGATTTTCTATGGGGTTTAAGTCGGGACTTTTAGCAGGCCAGTCAATAACAGTCAAGGAATCTTGTTGGGTGCTCAGCCAGTCTTTGACTATGCGACCACGATGCACGGCGCAATTGTCGTGCACGAAATATATGTGCGAGTCTGGGTATGCGGCCCGCACCGTAGGGAGCATCACGTCTCTTAGCACTTCCAAGTATCCTTGACTGTTATTACGACTCCCAACTTCCACTAACTCACCAGGACCCATCGATGACATCCAACCCCAATAGCCTAAAGTAATACGGCCACTCGTTCGGCACGGTAAAATGTTACTATAATTGTAGCGTTCCCCGTTTTTTCTCCACAATATCTTTCTTCCATCTTTATCAGACTTAAATGCTTTTTCGTCACTAAAAATTACTACATTATTACACCAATCAAAGTCAATATATTGACGAGCAAAACGCACTCTATTTCTTCTATGTTGTTCCGTTAATGCAATTTTTTTTGCTGGTCTTCGGCAATGCAATCCTGCAGCATGCAAATGGTTTCGCACAGTTTGCAATGTAACGTTATGTCTCGTTGCTGTAGACCGTGTGCTGAGAAATGGGTCACTAGCGTGTGCGGCAACTATGTCCAAATGACGTGTAGAAGACGCTTCCGCTTTTGGTCCAGGACGTATATTATTAACGTGCCCGGAGTCAGCGTGACGATGAACCCATAATTGCACAGTCTTTCGCTGCAAAATAAATTAATTTTAATTAATAATATTTTTCGTGAAAGAAATTGATTTAAAAACATTACCGATAAAATAAAAAAACATTGTTTTTTAAACCACGAAGAAATTTTATGGAAAATAGGAAGTAATTATTATATCACATACTTATTCTACTTACCGATATCAATAAACGCCTTGCGATTTCCTTTATGGAAATATTTTGTTCGTAAAGAACAACAATTTCTGCTCTTTTCAACAAAGATAAATGATTATCCATGTTTGTAAATCACAAAGTAGATAGGTATTCGAAAGGCAAAATAAACGATTCGGAGGTGTAACACACGAAGGGTTTAAGTATAGCGTAACGAATGGCGGCTGGCATTGAAAGTTGTTCACAAATTCATATTACTAATAAATTGAGGGTAGAATACACTATATTGTTTTAGACAATAACGAACAAAATGCCCATCAGCTAGCAAATTTCAAACTCGAACTAGTAAGAAGAATCATATTATTAGTAAAAATGTTAAAAGAAAACGCAATGCGTTTGTCGTTTTTAACATATATCAATAAGAGTAAAATTAAACATACAGCAAGATTGCAAACAATAAGTTAAACAGTTATCTTTCCGAGGAAAAAATGTAATTCTAATTTCAACTTTATTTCAAAGCCTATTAAACACTATTTACACATTGCAATGCAGTAGTCAAAAGATTGGACATAATTCATAAATTCACCGATCACCTTAAGTTCCCCGTGGCTCAGCTGTGAAAGGCGGGTCGAGGATTTGATTGTGCTCTAGTGGACCGAGTTCGTATCCGGTGAAAACGGAAAAAAATACAAAAATGTTGTTTTTGATGTTCTTAGAATGGCGATGCTGGTTGTGAGGAATATTGGTTAGATAGATGGAATCCTCAGACTTGTTGAGAAATAAAAATATAACACGGCGGATCAGTGAAATGGCAACTACTTACTACTACGTTAGTAATAATAGTTCAATGCGTCGGATTGTATGAATTTGAAGATTCAGGGTCGAAGGAAGATTCTCTCAGTTACACTTGCGATGACGGTATCCAATGCAAGATAATAATATAGATACCTACCTACTTAAAAAATACTTAGGACAGTGTGTAAATAAAAGTAAGAAAAAACTTGTAGTAGAATTCATTGACACTGGACTGAAGATGTTTCAACCTTTAAGTTAGGCAGGGGATTTTTTTAGTTTAATCTGTAATTCTTTTTAACCTAGTTTATTCTAACTTAACTTATTTTTGACATTTTTTTAATTGTTATTTTATTATTGTTGTTTGATTCAATAAATAATTTACAGCGGCATTACTCATTAATCTTATTGCTTAAAACAATCGGGGCAGTATTTAGTGGGTAGATAGACATACGATCGAACTCACTCACACATTCACACGTGGATTCTACGCAATGTTCGTGTCGGTACTCAACACGTATAGACACACATAGACGACGTTTGTGTGCGTGCCTATGCTTACCGAATTATTTTGCCGTGTGTACATGAATAGAGCTCCAACAACAATCAAATATGTATCAACAAAAATAGTGTACTAAAATATAAATGAACACAAAATATTTACCTTGCTACTCCGCTACTTACGTGCAAGATAACCAAGCTTGTGCGAAATATATACATTTTGCATGGTTATCTGCAAATAAATGTTAATGCTGAGTTGGGACCATTTTGTGACAATTTATTTATTTATCTGCTGTATTATGTGTTTTTTTATTTTGATGTTTTGTTTGTCATAAATAAACTTTTTTCTTCTTCTTCTTCTTCTTCTTAAGTAGCGGAGTAGCAAGGTAAATATTTTGTGTTCATTGAAATGGACCTCCGCAAAGTAACGCTTGATTCAATAAAATACTAAAATATAGTTCAACGGCTTCACAAAAATTAGTTGTGAAGCCTATCTATAGACCGATGAACGTAGCTACGAAAACAATCCAATTGTGAAAGCACACTAGATAATCAAAATAACGCATTCTGCTGCACCTGTCTACCTATTCTTTCATTCAACAATGTAGCATAAAGGTTAATGACAATATTTGAACAGTAACAGAGCAATCTCTTACAGTCCTAATTACGACTAACCCTTCGCTCACTCATTTTATTTAATAATCGGCAGCCTAGATGTGGGTCGCTCTTGACCTCTGACCCAGACTATGTTTACCCAACGTATACAGTAAGAGAGCTCAACGATTTAAAGGGCCCTCCTATTGTTTTCTGCGTTTTAAATAGAGATATTTCTAACGCATTTGCACAGATGAAATAGAGGAGGCAATCATTCAATTTGGTTTTTAGTATTATTGTGCCAGAGTATCACAAAGTAAGATATGAAATTGTTTAGTAGACATTGTACACAAACATAAACAATTTACACAAGTACTTGCAGTTTCATTCAATCTTCAATTTTATTAATGTAGGTAAGTATATCAAATTTGAAGTAAATCCAACATCTAAGAGAACTTCTAGACGTTGCAAATTCCACTAACATGCCTTTATCTCTTTTAAATTTGAGCCAAATAGATATAGTAAAAAAAATTACAACTTGCAAAATTCAAAAATATCTAATCTTAATTTAGCAAACTAGAATTCCTTTGAGGAACAAAAAAATATTAACGGCCTGTTTCACCACTCTCAGTTAAGACACTGACATTTTAAGTGTCGGTTATCTATGATGTCGTCTCTCTGTTTCGTGGTAAGAAATAGAAAAAAAAAACCGGCCAAGTGCGAGTCGGACTCGCGCACCGAGGGTTCCATACCATAATCTAGAAATATCTATAAACCAGTGTAAGCAGAGCTCTGCTCCAAAGCAAAATGTACACAGTGTGGGGTCACTTTATATTGGTCATTGATATATACAGACATACATACATATTTACGGTTTTCACAATTATTCCTTAATCTGTGCCTACCTTTATACCAAATTTCAAGATTCTGCGTTCACGGGAAGTACCCTGTAGGTTTTGATTCCCTTGAGTCGAAAATTTGCGGAAATTTGCGGCATAAACGGCTGTATCTTTTGATTGCGTTAGTTTAGAAGTTTGATTTTTTCACAGCTCCAAGGGGCAGTAGACTTGAGTATTCGGTATAAATTTCAGCTTGATAACTCCACGCGTTCCTGAGAAAAAGGGTCTTGACAGACGGACGGACGGACGGACGGACAACAAAGTGATCCTATAAGGGTTCCGTTTTTCCTTTTGAGGTACGGAACCCTAAAAAGAGAGTGGTGAGACAGGCCCTTGTAATAGAACCTTCGCAACGTACCTACCGTCTGATTCAAACAAGAATTCCTTTTATAAAACGAAATAGATTAAGTCTTTTACTGATAATGCCTACAAAGTATCCAATCCCGAAGGAAATTACAATACAAGGCCTTATTAATCTGCATATTAGCGTTAACAATTCATATCGGTACTTATCCTTCGTACGAGTTGATTGCAAAATGGCCGTTATTACGTAACCTTAACCTAACAGCGGTAGTTTGAAAAGTCAATAAAAGTCAATAAAGATGCAATAGCGTGACATGCCAACATCAATACAACCGCTACACTAATATAATTTGCTTTTATTTTTACCCAATTTCGGCCCGTAGGCATATTTGCAGTAAAAAGTCGATATTTGTGCCTACTGAATTAAGTTATTTAGTTCATTGTTAGTACATTTTTTGCTACCATTAGTCAATTTCAAATAAAATCTAACTCATAAATTCCAAAAAAAACAAATGTGATATCGAATGGTTTGTGGCTAACTAAGGTATTTGATGATTGTTTGATTTGTATTTCAAAGCGGTAAAATACTTAGATTCTCTTTTTGCTATTACATAGGTTCCCAGGGTGAGAAATCAGCCTTAGGTAGAATATTTTACTGTAAGTACTTGTGTGGGACCATCTTTTGGTGAATGACTGAACTACTGTGAAAGTCACTAAACGAACTTGCTCGATCGCCAGGTACTAAAATCTAGACAAATAGAAATCGTGGAAAATGTAATCAAACTTTTAACCGTTAACTGATATTTAACCGTTATAATATTCTCGTAAGGCTTTTAATAAAAGTAAGTTGAATCTCGTTTCTCGCACTTTATTTTCTACTAGCTTTTCCCTGCGACTTCGTCCGCGTAGATTTCATTTATCTTCAATTAACTAAGCAATTTTCGAGTATAAATGTATCCGATAACGAGTTTTTATAAGAGTTCTAGTGATAGAGCCACTTTAAAGGAAATTTACCGATCTCTTATTTTTTACCCCGCGAGTTTTTTTTTCTCAAAGCACCACTGTGATCCTCAAGAATATTTTTACCTACAAACTGCCTTTGTCCCAAATTTCGAGTGTCTATATCAGCCACATTGATAGAAGGACAATAATGAAAAAAAATAAATAAAAAAAAAGTATCCAATTACCTATTCCTGGTTCTCAGCGACCTCCTCACCAGTTTTCAGTCAAATCGGTTCAGCCGTTCTCGAGTTATAAATAGTGTAACTAACACGACTTTCTTTTATATATATAGATCTGATATGATACTTGATCCGGCCTTTGGTCAAGCTTGTCATCCTATTGGCTGACGGCACTAGAGAACGCATCGCGGTTGCCAGTGTCTGCGGGTACAATCGATGATCCCCTAGCTATTTGTGGCTCCATATTGGCATATATTGGTAGCGAGTTTCAGTTTGAAGTGACACTTCGAAAGGCTGTTGACCTTCCGGAGTTAAGTTAACGGACGAAAGGAATATATCAAACATATTAAGTTATACTTAGGGGCTGTGTTACCACTCCTTAACTATGATGACGTCTCTATCTGTTTCGTAGTAATAAATAGAGACGGAATCATAGATAACAGACAGTTAAGGAGTGGTGACACAGGTCCTTAATGTTTTGTATTCTATGGCGGTTATTTTTAACAATGTACATTAATATTTTGAGATTTACTAATCTGAAACTTACACTTCAAAATAAAACTTATCTAACGTTAAACCGGATTTCACGTCTTAAGCTGTCAATCACTGATATTGAAGTATAGAAATTTCGATGTTATTTCGAGTTAACCAGAACGTTGACTCAACTAGATATAATCATCATAGTTGTAACTTACCAAAGGAAATAATAAATCCCATATGAAATTGAGTTGTAAGTAGAATGTTTACGTTTCAGATCAACGTGCGTTTCACAGTAAATTTAATCATTAATAACTTATGTAAATGTGCCATAAAACCTGTAATATTTCAGTACTGTGCCAACTAACATCGAAATATTATATTGAAAGGAGGATTACTTCTGCCTTCCTTATTAACCAAGAACCAAGATTTCAAAAGCGACTTAGAGGAGATAAAGTCGTAGGGTATATATTATATTTTTGTTATTTATGTTTTAACGATATTTTCACATTTTGTGGTTTTATATTAAATTTATTATTTGACATATTAAAGTGCTTTTACTTAAATTATTATTATTTTCTTTTTTATGTACTCATGACGATCTTTTTGTGAATCTAAATAGACATTTCATATGGTTTTATTTTGTTTGTTTGTTGTTGTTATTTTGTTTTAATTTTATTTCAATTATTATTATCATTTTTGTATTGCAGTTGACGATCCTTTTGTGAATTACTTATGTTTGACATTTAAATGTATTGTATTTTTAAAAATTTGACAAATAAATCTATCTATCTATCTATCTATGCCATACTGCCATTCGTTTCGGTATCAAATTTTTGTTTTTAGTTTTTTGAAGTTTAATTATTCGACACGTATACAGTCATCATGTCAGAATGCCATTCGGGTTTGCCTTGCTGTCTCGCTCACTTATAGGGTTTGATACTCGAATCGACCTATGGTACCCGAAACCCTAATGACTGGATGTCATCTCGTTTCTTCCCATTCATAATTCTTAGGGCATAATAGCGATTCATCTTAATCGGCACAACAGCCCTTACTACATTCAGACTGTATTATTTCATTATGAATAGGACAAAGTAAATGATGATGACAAAAGACCGTCCAGAATAGCGAATGTGATGAAATATTGACGTGTAGAATTCAGATAGTACAGAATTATGATTAGAAAGATACGAGAATGTCATAAATGGTGATTAGGTTCAGTTAATTTTAATTAATATTCTCTCTCTCTGCCTCTGGCGTTCGTTCCGTCACAGTAAATTTAGTTAGGTTTAGTTTACAAGAAAAAGGATCACATCGAAAATTAACGCTGTGGCTTGCCGCAGCATCATGCTGAATGTGGCCCTTTTGGCAATAGTATTCGGCTCTTATTAGTCGGTTGTCATGTCTAAGATGTTTATTTTTATTTTTTGTGTTGTGCCGAATTTTTCGTCAATAAATGTATTTCTTCTTCTTCAAGTGTCGAATAATTAATTCCTTGAAACTGACTTTGGCAGTAACTGGTCAAAACATGAAAATTTGACGGAAATGTTTTACAGACACTATGATGAAATAATAATAATGCAATAATGATTTGAAGCGCGTTGCGATCACCGTACCAATTAAAGAGCAACCGCGCGCTTTATAAACCTTTTAATTTGTAAATGTTAATTTCGTGGCATATTAATTTGTATTCGTGGATACAGAGTTGCTTAATATTTTCATAAAACGACAAATTTAATAAAGTGGCCGTCAACGTTGAATAATTCAGGCGCGCCGGGACGTTATACATTATTTATGATGATGAGACGTCGTAGGCAACATACGCTTATCTTTGGTCTGCGGTTTTGCATCTCGGGCACGTCGGTGGTATATTGAAAGGTGCCCGTGCTGGGCCACTTCTCACGAGAGCGCCGACCACGAGAGGGCTTCACTCGCAACTATGTCGAAGAACGGGCGCTTTACGGTGGACGCGGATTGAAATACGAGCTGTGTTCTGATAAGTCGATGATTGGGTGTCAAAACAAATTAAAAAAAAACCGACCAAGTGCGAGTCAGACTCGCGCACTGAGGGTTCCGTACAAATTCGCCAAGTTATTATAAAATCCAGTCTTAGCAGAGCCCTGCTCTTAAGCAAAATGTAGGCGGTGTGAGGTCATTTTATATTGGTTATTATATAGACAATATTATGTAAGCACGTTGCATTGGAATAGTAGGAGAATGCTAGAATATAAGTTAGGATAAGCTGTATATTATATTGTTTTGATTAACTCTGTGTAGTTTAGTTAGTAATATTGCTCAGTCTAGTTTCTCAACTGGATCCTGTCACACAGGGACTCCTAGCTCAGGATCCAGAGTCGAAGATACACTGATTGTTATAGTTTTATACAATAAACTTTTTTCATTTTCATTTTTTTTCATTTTTCATCATTCTCTTATTTTAGAAGTTACGGGGGGGGGGGGGGCACATTTTACCACTTTGGAAGTGTCTCTCGCACAAACTATGCAGTTTAGAAAAAAATGATATTAAAAACTTCATTATCATTTTTGAAGACCTATCCATAGATACCACACACGTATGGGGTTTGATGAAAAAAAAAATTTTGAGCTTCAGTTCTAAGTATGGGGAACCCCAAAAATTAATAGTTTTTTTTTTCTATTTTTGTGAGAAAATCTTGATGCGGTTCGCAAAACACATACCAAGTTTCAATACTATAGCTCTTATAGTTTCGGAATAAAGTGGCTGTGACATACGGACGGACAGACAGACAGACAGACAGACAGACAGACAGACATTTGCCATTTGGCTACGGAACCCTAAAAAGGACAGAGTTCTTTGAACATCGAAAGACCAGTTTAAACTACGCCTCATCGTGTGCATACAGTTCCACGTACACAAGTGCAACCAAACTACGTCTCGCTTGTGCTCAAGAATATTGGAGAAAAATCTCACTAAATATCTAAAAAAACTCCTTGAGAATCTTGATGAGTCACACTTAATCCCTAATCGCTCTCTTAAAATCATAAAAACACCTTAAGTCTGTTCTAGGCAGCTGTCTCCGTATTCCAAATATAGCTTTAACGGCAGAAACACGTCGGGAATTCAAAATACTCCCATAAAAGATCACATTGATTAGGTGCGATGATTAAAACGTAAAAATATCACTGGCTGCTTTGTTATAAATCTTTACTTAAACCCGAACAATCTCTTTTATAAATAAAGGCACCGTCTACTACCCTGAAGTTACCTACACACCTCTAAAATATCAATGGGACAATAGCAAGGGATAAGAACGTGATCTATGTAGGTAGTCAATATAAATAATAGTAATCTTACTCAAATGAGGAAAACGTGAAACGAAGATATGTACGCAAAGTGTGGGCCTTAACCTATAGCAAAAACCAGTCATGAGCAAATCACATTCGCACACGCAAGATTCCGTACCTTATTATCGAGAAAAATTGTTACCTAATACATAAATTGGTACCTTATTTGTTGTTACAGCGGCCATAATGATCCACACTGTGGAAATATGACCTTCTACGGTTCAAAGAAAGAGCTCTGTGACGCCGGAAGAGGAGGCTAAGCCTTAACATAACATTATAGCTGTGAGAGAATGAAAACGACACAATACAAGCCACCATACCACATTGCGTCAGACAACTGCATAATATCATACTAGTGTATAATGTAAATAAACAATACGCATTCACGACAAATCGCGTAAACAAATATAAATTCGAATTTCTAACAAGGCGTGGCGTTTTTTCTTAACGGTACCCTAAAAATCGAAGACAATAAAGTAAGAATCGGAAATGTCGCAGAAGTCGGACAGAGGCACGAACAGGAAAACGATGCGACACAGCAAGAAGTTTCTCTGGAACAAGAGTGTCTTGTTAGAGTCGAAAACTTGTACAAAACGGATACGTAGTTAACGCTAAACGGCGGTTTAAGCGAATTAGCGGAACGCAAACGAGCTCCTTATGCACGCCACAAAAATGAAAAAACCGTAATTGCATGTGAAGTATGACGTTGAGAACGGAATACGATGTTGATAAAAATCATGTTTCTAAACGTTTCTGAAGCTGAACGAATCATTAATTCTATTTTTTGATATATTATTTATATTGAGAAAAGGTTTGAAAAGTTTAAGAACAATCAATAAAATCGACCTTGACTTAGTTTGTATTTTTTTTTATCGAGAGTACAATAAAAATTATTTCATTTTCATTTCATTTCACTTCCAAAAATTGGTTGATTTAATCTGGCTTTGCTTGAAACTCAAAAAATACGTTGTCATTTTTACCTCTATTTTTTTTTGCTGATCGAAAATAGCTAATCTGGGCAATAACATCATCATAAATTTTAGTCGATATTTGTTTGAAGTTATTAAATTTATGTCCAGTGACACCAAAATTATCTCTCAACACGCAAATTAAATTGCTTTGATTTATCCTTGAACAAAGTACTGTAACTGATTTGGTAAAAGGACAATAATTGTTTCCTTAAATCAAACATCAAAGCACAATATTGTTTATTAACGCTTAATTATGTGCAAGAATGATTTACTCCGTAAGCTAACAAGTTTCCTGTATAGGATATAAATCACCTTAATAAATAAGAATGGCTGTTGGGGTTTTTACATGGTGTTACCTACCTTAAAATTTGTTATATGGTAACCATTATTTCGTTTTTAAAACTGTTTAATACTGCGTCGATTTTTTTTTAATTGCTTGCTTGATGGGTCGCAATCAGAATCCATCACATTTTACAAACCTCAATAGCTATCAAATGTGTAAAATTTGGATTCCAACCTCTAACAGGATGTAGGTACTGGAACTATTTAATATTTTAACAACTACTACCTATCGTAGAATCACAGCGTTATTGATGTAGATACCAAACGGTTTAAATAGATCACTATCAGGCTATGTGCGCAAACTCTCACATCTTTTAAGAATCAGACGCACATTACGTGTTGTTATTTCATGTATGAACATGTAATACGAGTAAGTTTACATTGCGAAATGAGACATAATTCCTGTTTTGAGCATGATTTTTTACGCTTGTACTACTAAGAAGATTAAGTAGCTGTAAATATTTGTTATAGTTACTAATTTAATAGTGGGATAATACAGCTTGTTCTTAAGTATCTTCATGTTTAGCCTTCAGCCAACGGTATTGATACCTTACTAACTCTGACTAGAAATACAGTACAGCCAGCACGAGTGCGTGCGAGAGTTGTGTCGCGCGCGAGAAAGATTACCCGTCTTTTTTTACTGTTTGTTCGTTCTAGAAAGAGACGGGTAGTCTCTCTCGCGCGCGATATAGCTCTTGCGTGCCCTTATACTAGCCGTGTTGAGGGTTGTCTCGATAAAATAGCTGATCATAGCCATCGTAGGTCAATTTCATCAGCTCAGGACCGAAATTCTCCCTAAAATCAACGCTGTAGTTGGCAAATCATAACTTGAACTTTTGACTCATAGGCATCATACGGAGTCAAGTGTCAAGATACCAATGCGTAGGTTAATACCAACCAGAATCCGGCGCGTAGTTACACGCAGTTCCTTCTCCGCATAAGGACGTGGGACGCCGGTTGCGAAGCGTGGCCTGGACTCTCGTTCCGGGTCATTCCTGGCGCAGAGGTTGTCCATCGCCGTTCAACGCGGCAACGCAGCGAGCGTGAGGGGTACCTTTGCGCCCGGTTTGATGCGGGGCGGGTTGTTTAGTTCGTAGGTTATGTAGTTAAGGGGTATTTCGTTGTTTTTGTAATTTAATGTGTTATTTTATGTGATGAACATATTATTTCAAAATAAACGCCATAAATATTTTACCAGAATACCATAATAATAATGCCTGCTAGCGAACGGATCAAGTTATTATAAATGATGTTAAGCGCAGCTAAGACATTTCGGAGGACGTGCAGAGAATCAATTTATCGTTACATTGCAGTGGTCCAATTAACGAACAAAAACCTTACCTTACCTAAAAAATACATTTTTAATACAAGCTTTCTTGCTGATTGCACTTTTTATTGACTGTACTTCATTGTCATCTATCTTGCATTATTTATTACCAAATTTCAAGTTAATCGGACAAACCGTTGAAGAATTCACTCTTGCGGAGACGGTCCTAGGAGGGTCACCAAAATTTCGTTACAAGATTATTGTATTGACACCGGACTTACGTACATAAGTGGACCAAGTTTCACGTTAATCCAACTACTGGAAGTTTCAAGTAAGAAAATTTCAATTACTCGATAATACAAACAGGACAAGCTACTTAAAAGCTTGTAAAAAAGCATTTGGAACAACAACCACAGTGTAATAATTTCAACAATTGTACCATATTCGGAGAAATAAACTATTCTATTCTATTCTATTTAGTGTTAGCGGAGTAGCAAGGTGAATATTTTCTGTTGACTAACGATCTAATAGCAATACACTGCTTACAACCATAATATGTACTTCTATTGGACTAGACATTATCCATCCTTATCTGTATCAAGTCTCACCTCTTTATCTATGTATGTGTAAGCGTCATTATATCAGATTTACGTAATAATTAGCCGCATTGACGCATTTCTGCGGCACCACGTAAGAGCTAACGTTTCATCATCATAATCATAAAATATCAGCCAAAGGACGTCCACTGTTGGACATAGGCCTCACCCATTCTACGCAATTGCTTATAAACAATACCAACCATGCTATTCCGCGACCACACATGCAAGACAGCTGCTTCAATGCAGCATGTACTCGTACGTACATATTTCATTTTCACTTAGGTAAATAAACACATCACAACGGTACCACACAGCAGCGTCTTATGGTAGCTAACTGGGGCCTTAGCATGACGTCTTAAAGCGATTCAGTTTAAGTTTGCTCGCTGTCAGATTCATATCAAAAGTGACAGCTAAATCTTGAACTGAGTCTGAATTAGGATGTCATGGTAAGGCCCCTTCATATCTTTCGCTGCAAATGAGCTCAGTCCGAGTATTACTGAATATAACAAGCTCAGACTTAGAAATTCATAATGGTGAAGAAGAATGTTTCGTTTATTGGTTTTGAGCACATCACGAGCAAAAATATCATTGTGTTTGTTGTGACTGTACCACGTGGAGTACTTTTATTAGTATTCATTAATAAACCTTATGAATCTAGATCTTGATACAATGCCAATGTGACTATTACATACAATGTAACGACACAGAAACAAACACTTTCTGTTGCCGTTGAGTGTTGAGTTGTCGCGCAATATAAATGACGACCTGCTTTCATTCAAAAGTAAACGTTTTGATTTCTTAATCCACAGCTGCCCGTGACGAATCCATTTGAACACTCGATAAATTGGAAGTCAGACTCACTTTGATGCAAGTAAGTATCTAAATTGAATACCAACAATAGCCAATGATCACGTTCCAAGCGTCAAAATTAACGCTACAAAGTACTGTAAAACAATGAAAACGAAATTTAACTTGACAAGTTTAAAAGCCTAATAAGTTGCGACGGTGTTTTATCAAACTTTTGCGTTCAGGTAATTTCTGACGACCGCAAACGAACCATCATATTGATGTCCTAAAATTAAGAGTTAAATAGCGGTTTGCGAATTGGTCACCAAGCGATGCGGTGAACGTTGAAACATTACGTAATTAACAATAGAGCAATTAAGTTCGTCGGGATACGCTATTCGGGCCAAAAACGAATGCTATGCGTGTTGGACGCGGCCGCCGCCCGCGCCTCGTTCCGCACTGCCGATGGACAATGCATTTCGCTGATTACGCTGACGCAGTTGTTGCTGATTCCTACCTCTGCTGGTATTGGATAGTTCCAACGAAGGATACGCACAGCTGAGCCTGGAGTAAGTGTTTGATGCATAAAACTTCTCGTTCACGTTGCCCACTCTAGCGGCACGAGAAATTTATCACACACCTAAAGTCGTCGCAATTTAAAAGGCCCGTTTTGACAGTTCACGCCCATGAAGTTCTAAATTTTTTACCAATCGAAATGTTCTGAAGGTATTTGCATTTTTCATTGATGGGTATCGCTCACTCAGCGAAGTGCTGTGCATAACGATTTTTTCATATTGTCCACAGACTATTAATAATCGGTTAAGGAAAAAATAAATCGATCAAGATATTTTTTTTTAAGGCCGACTCGCACTTGGCCCGTTTTATTTATTTTATTTACACCAATTAATTACTGAATTTCACCAGCTGTGTAGTGATATTTACTGAAAATTATGACCTTGGAGCTCAAAGCCGTAAACAATGGCAGCACTGATTTCTATAGAATGGCTCGTCTTCATCATCTGAAGAAAATGATTGACTGATGATTCACTTTTTCTCGTTTTTTTTTGTGATTGAGTGAATGTTATTGTAATCAAAATATTAAAAATTGACTTTTCGTAACATTGTATCATTTCAAAATGCCTATTATATCAATTTAAGTTAAATTTTCTAATCAGAACTTTAATCCAATGCACTTTACAATACATATTCAAATCGATCAAATACTCATGCAAACTTGAATCGATTTATCGTGAGTATCGAGTACCGAGTCATATGGTTACATCACTTGTTACCGTAAAACCCCGTCTATTCGCCTAGTATACCTATCTTCGCCTATTTTCATAAAAGTTGAAATTCCCGCCTAGTATTTAGGCCAGGTTCCACACAAAACTGCTAAATAGAAAGTGTTTTTTATGCTGGACCATATTCTCGCATTAATTGTGGCTAACTTAACGCCGTTTACGATCAGTGCCGTTTTTTCGTTGACGTGGCAGCACGTGTTTTTTTTTACCTCTGCGGAACTTTGCTATAAGTAGCGCTAAAGAAGAGATAAAGGAAAGTTTTTTCTTGTATTATAATCTACAACTAATGCTCTTTCCTATGGTTTTATTATTTTTTAACTAAGCTATATATTTACGTCGCAATCGATTAATATGTAATTAAGGTCATTTTCCGGCCCTCTTGTAGCTATACTTCGCCTACCCCTAGGGTTGTCAATCAAAGTGTGTGATATAGTTAAAATCTCAATCAATATTGGAGAATTCCTTTTGTAAATATTTTTCCAGTAATATAATAATTATTTTTACGGTTTTCCCGTTAGAATCAATTTCAAAATATTTTTGAATTGAAACAAAAATACAAAAAAAATCCAGAAAATAAAGCGAAATACAGAATTAAATGTGACTTATCTAATCTGATTGTGATGTAGTATAAGAAAAAATAGATACCTACTCAATTTTCTAATTTTATGTATTTTTTATTAGTCCTAAACCATTACCCTTTTTTTTTTTGTAGACGAGTAAGTCAGCGTGATTTTTGACAACCCTATCGAAAATACAGCAAATGTATGAAACTAGCTTCAGAATGGTACCTGTCTTCGCCTACCATCATTTTCTTTTAAATGTGACCTATTTTGGAATGGTTAAGGCTCATAATCGAAATACACGTTAAAAATGCATAAGATTGCTGGAGGCAATTTCAAATTATGTCTATAATTGACGCCCCAACCATAATGTAGGCGAAGACAGGGCATTTTGCCTATACTTCGCCTACCACCTTTGGAGTCCAATTGTAGCCATCCCTTAGCGAAATTTAGACCTTATGCTACTGTAATCTATGGCCCTAGATAGGTTAATTAGTTTTTTGATCTTAACAAGCAAAAATACGTGTAAATCTGAGAGAAATGTACAAAAAAGTGTCAAAACACAGGCGAAGTTACGGAACTCTACGGTACGTCTTTTTTTTTTTTTTTTTTTTTTTTATATAAGAGGGGGCAAACGAGCAGACGGGTCACCTGATGGAAAGTAATCACCATCGCCCATGGACACCTGCAAGACTTGGGGAATCACAGGTGCGTTGCCGACCCTTTCAAGAACAGGAAGGCTCGTTTTTTAAAGATCCCTAAATTGTACCGCTCAGGGAATGTTGCAGCAGGAAGTTGGTTCCAGATCTTCGTCGTACGAGGAAGGAAATTGCGTTTAAAACGCACGGGAACGTCGGGAAGACAAATGTCAAAACGGGCCTTTTATTTTGCGACGACTTTAGTATTTGACATTTTTCATCGCAAACGCATTCGAGAAGTTTGTTGCACCCAAAACTTAACTATTGATAAGATTAGATTAGATTATTTATCCATTCAATAAAAATTCTTCTTGTATTTAAGAGCCAGGGTCTTGTCGGTGGAGTCCTCAGCCAGCCTCTTGACCTCCCGATACAAATAATACAAATAAAAATTACATCATAAATTTTACATTGTGAAGTTAGGAGAATTTTGATTGAAATCGTCAAGAGTAAATAAAATAAAATAAAACAATACAAATCACTTGTCCAATTCGACGCTTTTGTAAACAAACAAGCCCCTTCTCCCTAATTAAATAATCGTAGTAAAATTGTTCTAAAATGTCGCGAGCTATCCAGTAATGATGTGTTGCTAATTGCATACGATTCAAATTCAAATTCAAATTCAAAATCTTTTATTTCGGACTTTAAATCCATAATGTTAATAATTATAAAAACTTATGTCTAGGGTTACTTACGTAAATACGTATACAATGAGTTATGGTATAGAATTAAGATGAAATTGGTTTGTTTTCAAAGGCATTGCAATAGTTTAGAATGGAAAATACTCTAAAAGTCTGTTTTTAAACTTGAGTGTCGTTAGTCCACTCGCAATCAATAAGATTGAGACTTATTAATGACAGTAGACTGTTTGTTTTGTTTAAACATGTGTGAACTTACCTTAGATTAGTTCAAAAAGTATAAGTAGTCAGTTTGTTGAAAACTACTTACTTTCCCCAACAAAACGTTTCCAAGGTATTATAAAACGGTATAGCTTTCCGTTTAATTATTAAAAATAGTGATGGCTATGCGTTGTCTGTCTACCAGGCGCTCAGCATTGGTGTTGCCATAAAAAGGAAATAACCACTCACTTGATTGCGGTAACCAGAGCTACCAACTTTGATAACCTACAAAATGATTCTGGTAGCCAGAGCTACCAGACGACCTTTGTACAATTTTTGATTTTTAATCTGTGAAGGGCAGTTTCGAAGCGGTTTAAACTATGTCCAAAACATACCCAAATAAGATGGCAACACAGAAAAAAATTGGCAGGCAACATGATAGAACTAAAATATTTTTAAATAGCTGTCGTTCTCAACGTTGTGAAAAAGTGAAGTTGCGTAAAAGTGGACAGTATTTATCCAACTATCAGATTATAGCTATATTTCAGTACCAATGAATAATTATGAAATACAATCTCACTTCAAAGTAGTTAAGACAGATATTTTTTCGGTGACTTGCTATTGAAATGGCCAACATTTTGAAGAATAAAGAATATTTCTCGTAATATTCTAGTGAATAAAACAGTTTAAGTATTAGTTGTTCTATGTAAGAAAATTTGGGAGACTATGATGTTATTAAGGTTTAGCTTTAGTCACCTGTCTAACTAAAATTTTTGTTTACAAATCAGGATTGTATATGAAATGCGCACATTTTTAGAAATAATTTCATTTAACGGGTAACTTTATTTGTATTTTTTTTCCTTTTGTAAAATCAATGCCTGCAACGTTAAGCATTTTTCCCACGAGCCAGACAAGCTTTATTATTTACTTACGCCACCAAACACGCAACGTGGCTCTGACAAAGACGCCACCCCATAGCAAAGACAGCGTAATAAATTCAGTTTAACATCGTAGTCTAGAAGGAAATTGCATTTACTTATCGCTTGCACCTTTTGATGTATTCTCACCTCTACTACTAATGACTCAATTATACACTAAGTCAAGCTAAAACGACGTACGTTTCGACGTACTGACCCGCGGGAAATTTCAACCGTATCGCTAAGCATTAAGACCATAAACGGAATAATATTCGCTACAGCAGTAAAACATATTGCATGGGAATTTTATAATGTTAAGTGAAGCTTTTTTCCGAGTTTAATTACAAGCTGTAAGCGCGATATTAATTGTTGAATTGAATTAGTGTTTGTAAAAAACTGCGCGAGTGTAAATTTGTTCCGAGTTTGCGTTGGACACGATTTGTGCCGTTGTAAATCTATGTAGGGAATTGTTAATTTTGTACTCGTGCCAGTTGTTTTTAGTTAAATTGTTTTTGTGCAAAGGTAAAGGAAATATATGAAAAAACTTTCGTTGATTTACAGTAATAATTATCACAATGCTATAGACTAAAACTACGAGAGCATTTATTTGAGTTATTCAGTAAAGTCTATACTCATCAAATGTTTGAAAAGTTGACCCCTTAATCCCTCGAATGAAATAACGCATATTATCAAAGTAACTCCTTTATACTTGAAACAATTTAAACCTGTGTTGACAAATGAAATATTTTGAATTTTGAATAATATTTCACGTCTCACAACAACCGTTTTATACCTAAAGTCTTGTTTCCGGATCATGAACTGATAAATGTCACATTTAGGAGTTGTCCCAAAATAACTTATAAACTTTATTTTATATGATAGGGGGCAAACGAGCGGATCACCTATAGAAAGCAATCACCGCCGCTCATAGACACTCATAACAAAGGGCGTTAAAAGTGTGTTGCCGGGCTAATAATTAAGACCTACCATTTTAACATTTACAAATCATTTTCATCATGCCGATGATAAAAAAATGAGTTGCAGATATTTCAACATGAAACTACCGTGAGACTCAAACATAATTACAACAAACTGGATAACAGACGGAGCAGAGCGTTGGAGCGCAGTGTTTGTTTCGCTGCCGCCGGGGCGAGCGCTCTCTGATGAAGGACTACGGAATAGTCCGAAACAATTGTCGGAGCATTCCTTCGGCTTTTATACGTGAGTTATCCGGTTTGTTGTAATTGAGTTGCAGGTAGTAAAAGTCCATCGAGGGAATGGGCGAATATCTTAGGAATCAAGTTACAGACAATGCGGCTAGCAACCTGTCACTATTTGATTCCCCTTTCCACCTATACGCGCACATTCACTCTTTGTCTACCCCGTGTAGACCTGATTTATGTATGTAGGTATGTATATATATGCAATTAGTTTCAATATAAGGTTAGTCATAACTAATGTCATCTTATCTAAACGCTTACAGGGGCCTTACCATAACGTCTTAATGCGATTCAGTTTAGGTTCGCTCGCTGTCAGATTCAAACTAAAAGTGACAGCTAAAACTTGAACTGACTCGGAATTTGGACTTCATGGTAAGGCCCCAGGTCGATTGAGTTGTATTTTAAATTTCACGTATTTTTAACAAATTAAAAATTTATCAGCAACAACATTCAGATTTCGAGGTAAAATTAAAATCCCTAAAAAATACACACGCTGTATGCTCGTGCTCGCTAACACTTTAAGCTCCAAATAAAAGACTAGTTTTAAATCTCTGTTAAAGTGTAAGTAATTTGAAAAGCTTTTTACTCTCACAGTATCGGAAAATTGAATTTGAGTTAACTGAAGCTTGGTAAGTACCAGCGCACGAGAAAGTTTTTGAAATTGATAGTAAGAAAGTAACATAGTCGTAGGCGTGGGATGAGCTTTATTCAATATTGTTTATTATCTTCTTGTGACGTTAAATATTTCTAAGCATGGAATTGAGTAGCACCATTATGAAGCTACTTAACAGTAAGTACACATTGCTGCTCCAAAACCGTCCCGTCCGAGACAGTCCACGTGTGTTTTCAGGCAAAAAACCTACCCTACTCCTCACAAAATCAAGGTCATCGACCTCGATACCCAGAATCATCTATAGACCGTATTAACTACGCCTTGTCCATAGGTACAGTTGCACGCGCATAAGTGATGCCGAACTTCGCGAAACGAAACAGAACTACCTACGTACACGTAAATAAGCCGAGGCGTAGTTTAAACCGATCTCATTTTGCTTATTAAAGAAACTTTAATTTGTTCTGAGCCTAGTTTTTTTTTTTGGTTTAACAGGTAGTGGGTTGAGTAAATACTTTTTGGGCTGAATTGGTGACCCTTTTTTTAAATGAAGAAACCGAAATATATTGTGAATGTACAGTTTTTCCTATACCTAGGTACTATTTTCATGTAGTCAATATAACTTAAGACTCCAAATTAATTTTGCTCAACAAGTAAATTGAAGTATTCTTAATTGTAATATGATATCAAGTTTAGGTGCGACCACACCGCCGCTTAAAAAACGGTGACGTTACGGAATCGCAACTAAACGTATGAAGAAACGGTGAGAAAACGTGACGCATACGACGCGTCACTGCGTATACGTCTTCGTTGAGTTTTCGCCCGCGTGGCACAGGGGGCGCGGGGTAGGCCACAAAGGGGATCGAGAGAGGTGCGAACGACAGGCGCACTAGGGCGTTTTTTTTTTTTTTTTTTTAAATATTAAAACCGACAAACGGGCATGCGGTGCACCTGATGGTAAGTGATCACCGCCGCCCATGGACAACCACAGCACCATTGGGACTGCTAGCGCGTTGCCGGCCATGCAAGAAGTGGTACACTCGCCTCGAATATTTTAGAGTCCCGAAATCTGTGTCTCGTCATAATATTACTACTTATCATCAAAGAAATTCAAAACTTTTAATGTTGAATCTGGTACCTTAATGAATATAGAATATGTACAATAACGTCATTATTCTCACAATGTGTCATTATCAGCAACACCTTTTTTTAATGATTTTTAAAAATATTTAAAATTAATGGACTAATTGGGGTGCCTTCTTTACAACATAATATATTTGATATATCTGTAAAACTGGCCTTAAATAGAAGCTTTGCCGCGAGGTTTAGAAAATCTTAATTATTTTTGTCAAGAATATAGGGATGGGTTATACTTGCTAAATCGCGTACCAGGGCTTAAAAGTACGACCACCTTCTCATACCAGGTGCAGAAACCAGGTATCAAAATACTTTCAAAGTATTTTCTGTCCAACATAACAAGTCGAACACTTGCTTCCTTGCAAGTTTAAACCTTGTTGTTATACAGATAAGATTCAAAATATTTCAATCAAGACGTAAAATACTTTGAAAGTATTTTATGTCACGTATAAGCGCAACCTGAACCTTATGTGTATGAAGTAGTACTTACTTTGAAGGGACTGAATACTTGAATGGAAAAATACTTTCAAGTCTTGCAAGTATATCGGGTCGGTACCTGGTTGGTATACTTGCAAGGAAATACCTGGTATCAAAACCTGGTAACGTAAATACGCACCATCTCTACAAGAATATTGTTTTGAGGAGATCCGCCCACTACCCGCCCGCGCCGCTCGGCTCTCGGTCCCCTTTGTCGTCCTACCCCGCGCCCCTGTGCCGCGCAGGCGAGGACTCATTTAAGCTGTCGATTTATATCACATCAACATGATTAAAGCCGTGGCTGCACCACTCTCACCAAAAAGGCCAACAGAAATACGTCGCTAACTTTTTCAATTACAAACTTGCATGGGCGAAGATTTCAAATATCGAACCAATCAGATGCCGCAATTTGAATAGCGACGAATGTAAACTGTCTCTGTTAAAGTTTTTTAAGGTTAACCTTACCTGCGTAGGTAAGTGCATAAAATATTCAGACCGCGAAACTCGTCATGAGATTTGTAAAATCTAACTAATATTGTAAATGTGGATATAAATGTCTGTGGAATGGATGGATGGATGGATGTTTGTTTGTTACTCAATCACGCCAGAAGGGCCCAACGGATCTGGATGAAATTCGGCACATAGATAGAAAAAAGTCTGAAATAGCACATAGGCTACTTTTTATCCCGGAAAATTGCGTAGTTCCCGCGGGACGGCTAGTTTACATATAAATTAGTAGCTGTTGCCAGCGACTTCGTCTGCAAAGAATTCGTTTATCGCTATCCCGCGGGAACTACGCAATTTTCCGGGATAAAAAGTAGCCTATGTGCTATTTCAGACTTTTATCTATCTATGTGTTGAATTTCATCCAGATCCGTTGGACCGTTCTGGCGTGATTGAGTAACAAACAAATATCCATCCATCCATACTTTCGCATTTATAATATTAGTTAGATAGTTAGATTATTACTTCCTACGATATTATATTTCGATTTTCTGACAGGGTCGCATCATCTCAGATGTGGGACTCGTAAATAATAGTAAAAAGGGTGGAGATGACAACAATGATGATGATGACCCCCTTGTTAAATTTTGGAACCATAAAGCCGGGCCAGTTTCTATCGTAGCCAAATGTTGCGAAGTTTTTTATCGTGACCAAAAGTACAAAGTCAAATTGTTAGTAAGATGAAGGCTCTCAGCGTAAGTTATCTCGGCATTGTTTAAGGCGAGGGTGATGGGATAACGGCTTCCCGGCGCTAGTTCCCTTATCGGCGTCAGTTAGGGCACTTGCGAAAATTAAATCTCTATTAAAATTTCAGAAAAGGGTCTCAACTTTTATCAGTTATGAACTTTCATGACATTTCCCGAAGAATTATTATAGCCTTATCTACCGCCCAGTTTTCCTAGGAGCGTATTCAACTTTGCCGCGATCCCATTCATCCCGTTGCATTTTCAATTAGACACACGAACTTTATGCAGATTCATTAGCAAAGTGAAAATATTTCCATGATAAATAAACGTCATTTTTATGGAACGCGGAAACAAATTAATTCAAGTTATGAAAATCCGACCAACACGTTTTATAGAAATGAAAAATAAAAGCACAACTGGTACCGCGCGAAAATTAGTCATCATTGTGTAGCCTCCCTCCGCCTCCCGCGCCACAAACGTTACAGTTAAAAGTTAATTAAATAAAAATGCCAACCGAATTGGGCCCCGCCCACACCCGCGCCGCAGAGGTGTCAAACAGCAATCAGCAAATAAAGAGGCGATAAGTTAGCAAGGCCATTCACCAAATCGAAAAGGTCCTGATTCAGTGTCAAACCTCGTTTTGATTGGACGTGCTTTGATACCGATAGCCGGGATTGCGATCGTTGAAATTTTTTTATAAATTCTTTTTTACTTTTCTCGTATCGATTGCCGTTGCGGTTTGAAAACGTTTCTGACAAAAGCCGCTGGCAGATGAAACCATTCTGCAAGGCTTAGCTCTCGAAAAAGTATTCTCACCGTTGCGAAATAGTACCGATAAAGTATTGACTTTGCTCGCTAAGTTTCGGAGCATATCAATTAGCTCTGCCATTGTATTGATGTCCGAGACCGTGAGTTAAGAAAACGCTTAGCTGGAATGGTTGGTGTTCGTACAGTTAGCGGTTTACGTTTTCGTGGAAATGGTAGAAAGTGAGTAAAGTGGCGTGAGCAGGCCGGGAGCAAGGCGCGACCAGGCATGAGGTCATGCGGCATTCTGTAGCCTGTGACGGCACCGTGACTCGCCATTCATTATGCGATGCTGAATGCGATCTGCTTGGATAAAGCGTCTCTAATTATTTCCGTACTCTTTCGTCATCGTATTAATGTGCCGAGGCGGTCTGATTTTAAACTACGAGCGGCATAAATTTATTTAAATCACGCGCTTGGCTCAAACGTCATATTCATGGGGAAAACACTTATATCTACTAACATGTATGTGTGGCTTTTACAAACAAAAAAAATGAAAAATTGTGTAAGTATGTATTACTTAGTCAGTTATTGACTCTTTTATTGTAATCCATATTTTTTTGCAATATCAAATAGTTAAACACGTGTCTAAAAAATAATCTATTGCAAAATCAACCTTACGTCAATGGATTAATTTTTAGACACGCGTTTAACGTCTGTTTGACTTTTTTGTACTTAATAAAATGAACGTACTCGTTTACACATTGGTCTTCTGCATATCCAAGTAGATAAGTAGTAAGGAAGTCAGTTGATTTTGAAATACCAAGAAACTATAATTTTATTTGTGGATCATACTCTGGGATATAAATAAGACTCCAACAGGTGCTTCTGAAAGCATGTACTACAATGATAGCCATCGCTCGACGCGAAAGACGTAAGCGACAGTATTTCAGCTTATTTTAGAACGACGAGCGCGATAAAATCTCTAGAGTAAAAATTTTACGACTTGTGAAATCAAGAGTTCAGGGAGATAGCGAAATAATTTTACACCTGAGGCTGAACATTCTGACGGTAACTTTTTCGTCATAAAACACGGCAAAGGTGGGACAACACGTTACATCGCCGTATCTCCGGACGAGTCCATTACTTAATTTGCCGTCGATGTTTAAAGGCGAACTGAAAGATTTTCGAAAATGATTTCACGTTTTTCTTCTGTGTATAAATGAAAATTCATCACAATCAGACCAAGAGCACCTAGCTTACCTATTCGTAAACCGAAATACGTAGTGGAAGTGCAATCGAAGTTTCGGTGGCATTCGAATCATTCATTGTAGAAGTATAAGCTAGCACTTGAAGCTAAGTCTGAATTCTATAGCGCAGCGGCTTTTATAAATCGCTTTAAATATGTTCAGGCCAAAGTTCACCCCGCCTAGCATTCAAAGCATTTATTGCTTGCTATTGGCAAGAGAGTCGCGTGCGAAAATTTATCGCCTACATGCAATGCACAAAATTTGGTGAATTGGCTAGCAGCAACGCCGGAGTCTGTATTTGTCAAGTGTATATAATGTCGCTTCGACGAGTTCTCGCTTGTAGCGAGCTTGTTTAGAAGGAGCGCAATAAGCGCATCGCCTGCTGGTGACTTGATATGGCTGTAGATGGCGTTGATTCGCGGAATAAGGGTGTCTATTATTGAAAGTAAGATCACGTTATTATACTTGTAGAGAGCAATATTGAAAAGTAGTCATTCTTTTATGGATGAAATGTAGTACAACGACGAGTATGAACGTTTGTAGTGTTAGTGAAGTCTAAGAAATAGCCGCAATTTTAGCGTCGCATTTGTCTGCTGACAATGAGCGTGTAGTAAGTTTGTTGCACAAACATTCTGAAGACATATTCGAGTAAACATACTCGATTAATAATGCACTGAATGCTTGTTCTACTTCCAATATCTGACGCTAACTCCTGACACAAACGGCGCATTCTAAAATACTTACCATTATTTATCAACGTCTCAGTATTTGAGGCAGAACTATCTCGTGCGTAGGGTCCACTGACGTCCTATTACATGTGACTGATTTTAATGTGACATGGCCTACTGGCTTGACAACTAGCGTGCACGTCATCTTGAGTCAAGATTTAGATGCCTTGTCAAATTGTTACGCTTTGCTTGCCTCGCAAATGAGGGGGCATTCGTGATATATAAAAATTTCAAAATCAACATGTTACGAAATTAATGATACCTGTTATAAAATAAGAAACCGCCATTGATATTTTGTGAGTAAGATTTTTACCACTTTCGAAGGGTTTTTCCAAGTGCTGTACCTAATTTCAAAAGTCAGTCGACAGACTATATCGCGTCTAAACTACCTGCCTACCTTAACACATTGCGTACCCAGCACAAAAGAGTATCAACTTAAAGTAATACACCATTTTGTTCAAGGATTTGATGTTGCCTAGCCCGCGACTTCAACGTTAAATATAACCTGTGTGTTCAACAGGGATACCTAATGTATACTAATGATGATGTTTCGGAGCCTATTAAATGCGATGAAACAAACATTATATTTCCTCTTTATAATATTAAATAGTGTAGACAAACGCACATTGAATAGAGTTTAATTATGTAACAGATTTTATTGAACACAAAATATTTACCTCGCTACTCCGCTACTTAAGCAAAAAAGCGTATGTGTATGTATAACAGGATTTGAAATTAATATAAAATCTGTTATTTTATTGAACCAGGCGTTACTTTGCGGAAGTAGCGGAGTAGCGAGGTAAATGTTTTGTGTTCATTAAAATGGACCTCCGCAAAGTAACGCCTGATTCAATAAAATAACAGATTTTATATTGATTTCAAATCCTATAATACATACAATTATAATCTAAATATTATAATTAAATATACGTGCAAATGTGTCAACTAAACTAAACTAGTGCCTACACCAAATCTTGGGATTAGGTTGTCAAAGCGGACCCCAGGCTCACTGAGCCGTGGCAAATACCGGGAAAAATGCTAAGAAGATGATACGTGCAAATGTCAAAAATGTACACTAAACTTCCTTTTAGTCTAGCTTGATGACTTGAACCATTGTGATTAAAATCAAAACGACAGTACAGCAAAATAAACGCAGCTTCACTGCAAACAGATCAAGAACATATCAATTGTAAAACCGGTAGGTAAGTACCGGAGATTTTGTGGCGTTATTTGGAGCCTATTTAATTTTCACTTAACAACGCGCCCCTGCGTTAAATTAACCGAAAGGTTGTTTGTTCACCGAAATGCTAAAGCGAATGCTCCGAAGTAGCAGAGACTTGCAGAAACCATGCAAACAATATTGGAGTAAGTATCTTGTATCGTAAAACCCCTACTAGGTAACTGATGCAACGTGAGATAATTTGCGTTTTCATTTTATGCTTTTAATAAAAACAGATTGTGTGAAACTGTCCAAGTCAAAAGACGTATTTAATTAGTAGTAAATGAAATGAAGAACGAAAAGTTGAAATGTTAATTTCATCAGTTTTGTAGTTATTCCTAGTTATGTACCTATGTATGTAACCATATTAATGTACATAGAATACAATTGTCAAACAACAAGATACGAATTTGTGCATTTCAGGATTTTTTTACCAATTTTATTTATTTATTTCCATTTGGAATTTGGACTAATCGTAATTTAAACAGAATTTATTTGTTTCTTGTATATGAATGTGTTTAACTATTCTAACTCTAATCCTTAACTTAACTTCTTGTCCAACTTCATCTATTTTCCAAATAGTTAAAATTATTAATGCCATTAAATTGGATACGTAGTCATAGGAAAAATGAACAAATGGACCAATAGTAGAGGTTCCATCGGAGTAAGCTGTTGCAGTCTTTTAAGATACTCGGTTGCCGGAGAGTGCAGCTCTGTGATTGGGCGGAGAGAAAAAGTCTGCGTTATCTTCGGAAATTCCACAGAAAAACGTAGTCAAAACTTTGCACACAGATGATGTTAAACTTAGCCATAGGTGGTCCAGTAATGAAGAGTAGAAAATAAATGAAGGCGCCAATTTCTTCGTAACTGACATTATTTTTAAGGAACAATGCTTGAGTGGCAACTATTTCGAATGGAAAATTATAGTTTCTCTTAAAAGAGAACCCGTCTCTCTTTTTCTTTGTAGGTTTGCACGAATTGGTTTGGTTTTGACAGTTACTTACCTAATCTTTTATTTAAAACTACCGAAACACACACCACTTGTTTAACTGACAATCGGTTTTGAGAATATTTTTAAATCGGCGTCCGTAAAAATCGATCAGTATAATCCAATTATATTTAGAACGAAGAACAAAAAGATTTTGCAGTTGCATCATTATTAAAAATTGTTATTCTTCATGTTTTCATACTCATTCTAAGAAATCCTTCAATTAATCAGCGTTTTATATTTATTTCTTAGTTTGGAATCACTTTGATCGACTTCAATATTTTTAGTAATTACTATTAAGTTATACAACTTTCTTTACAATAATCTTCTCGTATTATAAAACAATAGCAAACTTTTCACAAGTAGCCACATACGCCGGCTTCGCCATGCCATTGATCGTACCATTTATTGCGCCTGAGAATTGCGCAAGTTTCCCTGCTCCTAGAAGGCCGGCTCTTTGAAACTGTTTCTTTTCCAAGTTTTAGAATGTCTTGCAAACTGTGCTCCCCTTGTAAATAGTGCCACTAAAAACTGAAAACTTTAATGCCGGTACGTATAATGTTGTTTGAATTGAATTTCAAATTGAGGCGGCGGCGGTATGAGAATTTAAGTAAGAATCTATAAGTTTAGTTTGTATCCCTCACTAGGTATTAGTGATATGTCTACTCATTGTATGTAAATAGGTACGCGTAAAACTGATTATGACATTATAATAACCAGCTGCTTCCCGCGTTTTTCTCTGCAAATAATTTATTAATCGTTATCTCGCGTTAATAAGAGCAGAGGTTATTAAAACATTACCTAAGCAAGACGCTAAAAATTAACGGATGAGATGTGAATAAGCTGTTGAGAAATAAATGTAAGTAGAGGCGGTCTGACACGTACGACATTTCTATTTTTATGTAAAGGGAAGGCTTTTAGGTAGTAAATCTGAATTTGAATTAGACCCTCGCAGAAAACCTATAAATGGGATTTATTGTGCGTTGCTGATGCATGAGGCGGTAGTCAGCGCCGAGGAATGCCCACGGTCTCCTATAGGAGCCGTCTATTGTACAGGATTCAATACGTCTTTCAAGCCTACGTTTTACTCTTTGGATTCAATAGCTAATGGAATTTCAGATTTATTAATAATTTGGACAATGAACAAAAACAACATCAAAAGTCCCAGCTCGCATACGGCGAACAACTTTATTAAAACAAACGAAATAAATTCTACCTGCATAGTTCATGAAAAGCCAACCGTTTAAACCGTTATCTCGACGGCAAAAGAAAACAGAACAAAAGTCCAACATAATTGGTCGCCACTTAGTTTCACATTAAGCGTGAAGTCTTACAGTCTCAGTTTACAATGAACACGTCTATTCTAAATTCAGTCGTCAGAAACAAAATCAAACAATGGGAGACAAACGGACGGTAATCACTTTTAAAATAGATCAATAACGATTTCTCGGCAGAGAATGGTCCACGACCGTGAAAGAACAAAGTGGCTACTGATTTGTGGTCGTCGTCGCCGGCGCACATTCAGACTCATTCCCAGATAGAATGCGCGGAGAGGCTCGCGGCCAGCATGCGTCTCGCAGCCGAGCAAAAAGACTAATCTGGCTTCTGCCCAGCCAACTGTAGACGCGGCTAGCTTCTACGTACAGAAGAAATAACCTAATGATGGGCAACTTTGAATAATACTAATCCGATTAGTCGATTATTGTAATCATTCGACTTAGTCGACTAATTCGAAAATCATTCGAATATTATAGTGTTCAAAATCCCATCCAGTCTAGTCCAGTCGAGTTGACATTGATACAACTAACAAGCTAACAACTAACGCAAGCACCGCGCCGAGTCGACACGAAGATTCCCGATTCGGTCCGAGCAGTCTTCCAGCCGCCGATTAGTTACTAATATTAGTAGTCGTTATTCGATTATCGGCATTAGTATATTACTAATTTCAAATTCGAATTATCATATTAGTAATGAATAATCATTCGAATCAGCAAATTAGTCGAAGTCGCCCATCACTAAAATAACCAGATAGAGTGGCTACGCGCTAATTCATTCTGAAACACATCTAGTGCCTTGTCAGTTACATAGTCACAACGTTATTGTTTTTCCCATGAACATACATACATCCAAACTTACAAAGTTTCGCCTTAATATATATTTCCACTCTATTAGTTATGTCCTCTTTGTTCTTACGTCACATCAAATAGAATCTCAGAGTGAAAAGCGCTCTAAGATATTTACGATACGTCCCCAACTCTAAACTAAGTCCATAACCGTGATGTATTTTAGAAGCAACAGGTGTCGTAGACGTTGGATAATGACGATTTGTATTGAACTTACTGAGCGGAGAAAGGGTTCGTCAATCCTTTGGGAACACTTAGTGTCGCTGTCTTTTTTTAAAATACCTAACAATGTATTAATACAATCGTACGAGCAAAGAAAAAACATAAAATGTACCAGTTGCTTCCCTTCCTGCGCAGATGGTAAAAGCCCATCGAGGGAATGGGCGAAAATCTTAGAAATCAAGTTATAGGCGATGTGGCTAGCAACCCATCATTATTTCGGTTTCCCTTTCCATTCATACGCCCACAATCATGCTAAACGTGATCTTCAGCAGGCTTATTACGTAACTTGCTCGCGATCGTAATCGTGTTCATTTTGACAGTTCATGTATGGGCTGACAGTTGGCATCGGAATTAGCTAGCTGTCACATTCATACAAGAATTGTCAAAATGAACACGATGGCGATTGTGAGCGAGTTACGTAATAAGCTAGCAGGTCTTAGGTCACACACAAACACAAATCACGTCTTTATCCCTTACGGGGTAGACAGAGCCTAAAGCAACAGACCCAAAGGCAACGATAATAACTTTTAATAAATATTCGACCGATTAAAAAAAAATGGACTATTGAACCGGTTTTGACAATAAGAAAACAAGTAAAAAAAATACTTATGATGTAATGTGATGTGGCTTTGATGAACGATCGTGTAAAAAAACTATTTGTAAATTTCGGTCAAGTCAATCGGTATCGTAATGTCTGTTACTTAGGTACCTATTTCAAGTATTAAAAGGAATGGTTAACAACGCTGCGAAAACGGAGACAGCCCGTTGCTGCCACATGTCAGCAGCCATCACACATGCTTTAAATGTCCGGACCCGATGATTTATGCACTTCAAGCAGATAAGGTGACAGAGTTTCGCACATTAAAACTGGTGAGAGTTATTATTAACATCGTCCGCGTTGGCTTTTATTGTAGCACATTATCCTATCATTCCTTATATTAAACACACGTTATTTTATCATTTTACAATGCCTCTGGGGGATGGTTTTTAACGGGAAAAAAATCAAACTAGCTAGGATTCATTTTAGGGAAAATGCTTTTTGTGTAAATTATATTTGCGTTTCTCTTGTCCATTTGTTTCAGCCACCTACTTTAACTTAAACTGTCTCTTTTTTTTTTTCTTCATATTATTGGTTGTCTGGGAGAGATCGCTTTTAAACTATAGAACCGCCTATTTTCTACCTAGTCCATTTAGTTCTGTAATTTGTATTGTATTGTATGTATTTATTTGGAACGGCATAAATTCGCTCGCATGCTTCGCGATCAGTAGGCTTATTGTCTAACTCGCTCGCAATCGCCATCGTGTTCATTTTGACAGTTCTTGTATGAATGTGACAGCTAGCTGATTCCGATGCCAATTGTCAACCCATACATAAACTGTCAAAATGAACACGATGACGATTGCGAGCGAGTTAGACAATAAGCCTACAGGGCCCCGATTTTTGAAAGCACATCACTCGAAAGTACCACTCGGAAATGTTATAAATCTGTTTATATCTTCAAAACTACGGCTCTTATCAAATTTTTGACTAGTTCACAAGATTAATGAGGGCCGTAAGTATCATCTAAGCTGCTCGTATCTCAAATTCAGCATAATATTTCACCACTTTCAAGTGGTATTTTCACACATGTGCTTTCAAAAGTCGGGCTCCAGGACCGGAGCATGTGTCTCGATTATGTCTAATACGAAACGCGACATGCGTTTACTCTACTACAACGAGGAACGCGTTGTATTACGGGAATTACGGGCGGATGTTTGTTTGGACGGTAATTCGAAGATTTTGCATCAAATATTAGCGTAAGTATTCTGACATGGCACCGGCGATGAGGCTGGGATGCAGTGGGGAATGCGAGATTGTTTCGAAAGCAAACATCTGACGGCTAATTATAGTATTGTAAAATGTGAAATTATTTCATAAATTAGGTCAATAATGTAGCGGTTTATTGGGAACTTTAGTTTTGTGTAAAATGGCTCACGGGGAGATTTAATTCCACATGAAACTACCGTGAGACTCAAACATAATTACAAAAAACCGGATAACTCACGTATAAAAGCCGAAGGAATGCTCCGACAATTGTTTCGGACTATTCCGTAGTCCTTCATCAGAGAGCGCTCGCCCCGGGGCGGCAGCGAAACGAAAACTCCACACAACACAGAACAGAACACACAACAGTGACAACACAGAACAGTGTTCGTTTCGCTGCCGCCGGGGCGACCGCTCTCTGATGAAGGACTACGGAATAGTCCGAAACAATTGTCGGAGCATTCCTTCGGCTTTTATACGTGAGCTATATCCGGTTTGTAGTAATTATGAGAGTTAATTAATTCAAAATTAAACATGTTTTAAATCTCTATCCATACGTACTGGGTTGTCATATCCCAACAGCGTATCTTCTATCTATACTCACGAGCAAAAATAATGGGTCACCTTTCATAGAACTTTGTATGAAAAATGAATCGTCGAAATGTATGTAGGTACGCGCATAACTTCCAAACGAGTGCATTGAATTGGATAATTATTTTTAGTTGTGTTTGTTACTGTATAAAAGTGAAGTAAGTATACTGTAAGTATAAGTATAAAGTAAGTATAAGTATAAAGTGAGCATAAAGTATAAAGTAAGTATACTGTACAAGATGTGTATAAAATAAAATTATGAAAAAAAAATTGCAGCGGGAATATAGCGGGGTAATAAATAAACTGTATTTTTTCTTAATTCAAAACATACATTATGTACATAAATCACGTCTTTATCCCTTGCAAGGTAAACAGTTTAAGATAACACCTAAAGGCCACATTTAGAATGATTGTCGGAGTATAGGGGGAATCAAAATAGTGATGGGTTGCCAGTTGCATCGCCTATCTATATCATGCATGATTCCTAAAATTGTGCACCCATTCCCTTGATGGTATTTGTCATCTACGCGGAAAGAGAAGCAAATTGTACATTCTATCTTCTATGTTTGCTCCCCGACTGGAAGTTTACAAAATATTACACCTTAAAATTTTGGGACGTTTTGGAAAAAGGTCAGGTCAAGAGAACCCGAAACCGACGAGCATGTATGAAGAGATTGATGAATATGGATGAAGCGAAAGAGGTATGTCAGGATCGTGGCAAGTGGAACAAAGTAGTCTCTGCCTACCCCTGTAGGAAAGAGGCGTGACAGTATGTATGTATGTATGTAATTTTTTTTAATAATAATAAACCGCAATCGCCTGTAGTTTAAACCGCGCGCTTAAGCTAGTGGCACAACGGCTGCGATTTACATGCCAGGGTCAGAGCGGTCGCCTCACTATCTACTGATTTACAGCCATATTCAATTGTTAGCAAATCTTGTATCAACTGCAACTGCTCCTGACACTAGTAATGGATGTACGGCAATGCATCGCACTCAGTGTGCCCCATTCTTTATGTAGACGTTGGTGCAGTTTTTGAAGGTAAAGTATGGTATTACTTTTGAGTTATCGAGCTTTCTTGTGTCGAATATACACACCCTTTCAAAAAAATCGGGCATCTATGGTTTTTCAGATTTTTAGGCATTAAAGCTTAGAAAATGCACATAAAAATTCAAAAACCATGGGTGCCCGTTTTTTTTTGTAAGGGGGTATATTTGTTTTTCAACCACGTAGTCTTTTACGGGAATTTTCCTATGACTTTAATGTTATTGGTAGGAACACGAGAAAATTTCTTAATTAACAGGTTACTTGTATTATGCAACATAAATGAATCAAATCTCGATATATTATAAAAAGATTAGCTGTTGCCCGAGACTTCGTCCGTGCAGAATTAAAATTTGTACAGTCGAAGGCATAAATAATATTATTTATTTATTTAAAACACACTAAACACTACTATTACAGGAAATAACCCTAATGCGATAGAGAAGGCACTTAAAACAACATAATATTGATACAGCCATCATGTGAAATATATATTATGTGTCACCGGCCTTATTGTTTATGGCATAAAGGTGTATCTATACATGTTTTTGACGTCTTGGTTACGTTCATATATATTATTTATGTCCTTGACTGTACCAGACAGGCTTGCCATTCTGTTATTATATTTCAACTGATTTTGACGAAACTTTGTCAAATTATAGTTATGTGTTTCCGGCCTAATAATGAAAATTAACGTTTAGGTTAAAAAAAATATTTTTATTTTTCAATGTAGTCTCCTCCTATTGTTATACATTTTTCAGATCGTTTGATTAATATTTCTATGCCTTTAAAATAATATTCGGAAGTTTTGTCTTCGAAATGCTCGAAAACTGCAGCAGCGACCTCATCATCGGACGAAAATTTTCTCCCCCTTAAGTCCGATTTAAGTTTAGAAAATAAAAAATAGTCGCTTGGGGCTAGATCAGGGCTGTAAGGTGGGTGACGGATTGTTTTAAATCCACATTTAGATATAGCCGCCTTTACAACTGCAGCCGTGTGGACAGGCGCATTGTCATGAAGAAGACGGACACCCCTGCTGAGTTTTCCTCGACGTTTAAGCTTTATTGCTTCTCGCAACTGGTCTATAAGGCAAGCATAGTAACTGCCGTTTACTGTCTGATTGCGTTCTTTGATATCTATAAGCAATATCCCTTCGCAATCCCAAAATATTGTGGCCATTATCTTTTTGGTAGATTGGCACACCTTTGCCTTTCGAGGGGGTGCTTCCCCAGAACGACGCCACTCCATCGACTCTCTTTTCGAAAGAGGATCATAGTATAAGACCATAGTTTCGTCTCCGGTAACAATGGACTGGATAAATTCACTCTCACATGACTTGAACTCCTCTAAAAGTTCCTTGGAGCACGCCACTCGTTCAGCTCGCTGAGCACTCGAGAGAAGTTTTGGGACCCATCTTGCACTAACCTTATTCATGTTTAGATGGTCGTGTAGAATCCTAAGGACTGTTATTTTCGTAAGTCCCGTTCTTGACGCTATTTCCTTCGTCTTTAGTCTTCTGTCCTTCAGTACCTCTTGTTCGACTAAATCGACGTTATCTTGCGTAAGAACCTCAACAGGGCGGCCTGGTCGGGGTTCGTCATCGATGGACTCACGCCCTAAACGAAACTGCTTACACCAATCCTTAACAGTCGAAAACGAAGGGGAGGAATTCCCGTACACGTTATCTAACCTTTCTTTGATTATAGTTGGACTTATGCCTTCCTTTGTCAGAAATTTTATCACTGATCGATACTCCAATTTGAACATTGTACAAATTACACCGCTTTTTATATTTAAATCAAAGAAAATTTTATGAAAACGAAAGTTACAAACCACGAAATTATCCACACAATAGCTGAATAAATGACAAATAAAATGACATTCATTTGTTTCTTGTTTTCTTCTTTTAAATATATACGGCCAGGAACTTTTGAACCTTACTGGTACCTTCCTTGTGAATCACTCTTGGTTAAAAATTGCATGAAAATCCGTTCAGTTTTTGAGTTTATCACGAACAGATAGACAGACAGACGCGGCGGAGGACTTTGTTTTATAATAATGTAGTTAAGTGATATAGGTTCAATAAAGTAGTATCGTCTATCAGATAGGTACTTTGGTACCGAATTTTACTGGCGCAAACTATTTGTTTTACGCACCCTATTCGACATTTAAATAAGCCAACTGCGCCAAAAGTCAATACCGGCACAGCGAAGGAAAAAGGCTAGAATTTAAACGCCAACACTTATATATAAAATACGTTTGAAGCTCACTAAACAATGAATATTTTATTAACGACGCGGTAAACGTGTAAGGTTTCTTTTAGAGCTCGGCGCCAAATAGGCTGCTTTTTTTCTTTAGGGACGTAGGAGTGAGCAAACATGGTGGTCCGATTTATGCGAAGGTTTGAGCCCCATTCGTTCTTTGTTTCAGGTAATGACCTCGCTTTCATCGCGCCCTCAATGAGCTGCAAAGGCTGCGCAGATACCGGCCGGTCTCGAGACAGCTTACTGCACTTTGCCATCCGCTATACGTGTAGGAATAGGAATAAAATGTGGCTGAGGAAAGTTCAGAGTAGGTACTACAGAGGAAATAACGTATAGAGTGGAAATGTCGCACATTCGTATGAAAATTCGCCATGCTTTTTAAACTGCAACTCAAACGCAAAATGGTAGTTTGACTGCAGTCCTGATGACGAAACTGAATTAAAACTGTAAGCCGACTGCATGGTTTGCTTGCAGTTGCCATGCAGTCCTGTTACCGTACACAGGCTGTAAGCTAGCTGCACGATTGTAATACATTTCTATTGCAGTTGAAGCAACAGTTTCGAAAATGAAACAATCAATATTATTAAAATTTACTTTGAAAGAAAATTTACGAGCAAAATCTCATAAGGTTTTATGAGTACCTACATTATACATATTTGTATATGTAGACCGCGATTACCTTTAACGAGCTGCCGATACTTCGTCGCAGTTCTTTTGTCGGGTAGACCCCTGATCATGATGCATGCGACTGCGTCGAAATATCGAGAGCTCGTTAAAAATAATCGCAGCTTGCATCCCGCAGAAAACATGTCTAATATAACGTAAACCTCGTAAGCCACGTCAGATTTTCTATCTTTTAAAGTTTAGTAATAAGGAAAAAGTAAAGGTTTGCCAAACGATGAGTTTGCGAAACAATGTATTTGTCAAATGATGTTAGCGAAATGGTCGGAACCTCATAGAGCGTATCCATTGTCCATATCTCATAGCTATTGTAAGACACGCACTACTGGTAATAATGTTCAGAGGCGGACTCAAGAACTACGGAGGATCTCGTGACGTCACACGGCCCGCTCCCTCAGTAATGACCCTATAACGGTCCGCATTATTATTTATGTTGTGTAGCCGAGAACGGCATAATAGTGCCATAAGAATGAAATAAATTCTCGCAAAGGTTGAGTTCTTGGCTTCACTTGAAAGCTGCGATAGCACTTATTGTTTCACATTTGTGAAAATGTTTTCTTGGACGTGTTTTGCATGCGGCAATTATTTTCTAAATTTCTTTACTGCCACTTTGTATTGGGCAAGCCATTTCAATGACTTGAGTAAACCGTTAACGTCTCACTTTATGTGCGCAACATGAGCGAAATTTTTGTCGCTTGCCAGGGAACATTACGAGTAGTACCGGTACAAACTGGTATTAAAAGGATTCGGATTCGAGAAAAGTAGGGCAGACAAATATGCGATCTTACCTCTTAATAGCGATCACTCATAATATTAAATGTATTAAATCCATACTAATATTATGTGTTGCCTCTTCATTCATACTTAAACCACTGGACCGTTTTAGTTGGAATTTGTTAGAGAGATTCAACCCGGAAAATTACATAGTGCTCGCGGGATAGCGCTAAACGAATTCTGTGCAGACAGAGTCACGGGCATCAGCTAGTAATACATACAATCATAATATTATAGTAGATTATAATAACGGTGAAACTGCTGATTCTATAAGCCTATTCTGAAACTAATATTAGATACTAAATCACTTTAACCGTTAAATGGATTTTGAAGAGGCTACGTAAATTTGAACTCTCTGCCGTCTTATCGGACGGTAATGCAGCATTCAAGGCAGAATTACGTATCCCATCACGTTGGTGATCCTTTACCGGATAAACTAATAATAAAATGCGGCATATTAATTATACCTAGGTACTTCTTCAATAAAAGTTTAATTCACAATAAAAAGTGGCGACACAAATAAAACCAATTTTCAGAATAAAGTAGGTAGTTAATAACACAATAACATGAATGTTATAAAAAGTTTCAAAAACATGCAAAGCATCCGAATTTATTGTATTACCATGTCGCCTCAAATTTACAAACAAAAACGCCGACAGCTTCTTTTCACACATTACAAATAAATTATTTGAAAATAGATGCCAGTATTATTTTCACTGCCCGACGCCGATACAGTTAAAAAGAAAACATCAGTATTTTCTAATGCGAACATGAACAAAGTCGTTCATCAACCCAAACCTATATTAGAATATACCGTTTCCTTTTCGTATAAATAAATAAGTTTTGCTTTGAGCACGTGCGCGGGGCTAGGCCGATAGAAATAAAGTTATAAATATGAGATGAAGCACTGTGGGCCCACGAACGTAATACCTATTACTCACCCACTTCATTATCACACGTTATTGGAAACTCAATAAGGCCGGCAATGCACTTTTTTCCACCTTTTGTTTCTCGTATTCGAACTGTGAGAATATTGTTTGCCTATTTTATTATGAGGTAAAGTAAATATTGCCAACACTCGCTCCGTTGAGTACGGTTTCATCATGTAGATGCGGTAGGCAATAAAAGAATATCACTAGTGTGTGGTGAACGTGCTTATTGGAGACGGTGGTGTGAAAATTGAGATTACTTGATCTTGGTGGCTAGATAAATGGTATTGTGCCAAATACATACCTATTTAATAAAGAGAGAAAAAGGAGGAGCCTTAAATTGAAGTTTCTTTTTACTTGTCTGTCTATTACTGTACCGCGGTGAAGAGACGTTTAAAAACATTTATTATAACAAATACACGCTACTAGAATACGGCCGCAGCTTCGACCCAGTTACAAAAGTACCTATGTGGCATTTTGAAAAATCTGTGTTTTTTCCTTGTCTATATCATAAAGGAAATATTAAGAGTTTTTAATGATTCACGGTTAAGTTCATTCGAAATATTATAAACGGGATGTGAACCGCGATTACCTTTATTGAGCTCCCGATATTTCGATACAGTTGCATGTATCATGATCACGGGTAGACTGAAGAAATTGCGGGTGGATGTTATTGTTGGGTAGACCGAGCTCTGTCTACCCTCATTCTTGCGCGTCGACTGCGTGCACTCTCGTTACATCGTTCGTGATCATGATACATGCAACTGTATCGAAATATCGGGAGCTCAATAAAGGTAATCGCGGTTCACATCCCGTTTATAATATTTCGAAGGAAATATTAATGCAAAATTTCAACACTATAGGTCCAAGGGATCGGCTGGGGCGTTGGTGAGGCAGTCAAGACTTTTATTACAATTCAAGAGCCGCTTCGAAAGTCTAGAGTTTGAACCTGTACTTATCAAGGGACAGTTCCATACATTTTAACTATAGTAAAACTACCTAATAGTTTTTTTTATTAAATTATAGGTATTTTCAGTTTTAATTTACATTTAAAACTCTTTATCCAGGTTTGTTAACTCTAGGATGCGCAAACCTAATAAGGCAGAAAGACTTATTTCAGATTAGCGGTGTAAGCGTTCTATTATAAAATGAACTGATCGCCAAAACGCAAGTAAAAATAAAGCAAGGAAACACGCAAGACATTAAAAAGCCCTAACGACTCTGATCAAATGAATAAATGATTGACTTTTCAATTAGGATTCGCGCTAAAACGCGGCAGCAAATTCTGTTGACAATTGTCGGGAACTCAAAATGATTAAAAAGTGTTCCTCAAACTATTCAGCCTTAATTAGTTCCTCTTATAGAATCTTAACTATTATTTAATTCTAAACGTCGAAAATTAAGATAAACGGCGCTTGCCTTTCTGTAGTAAAAACACTGGTGCTTATTGCTAGCTAAAAGGCTATTCTTTCATTAAATATACAAACTAAAAAGAGTGGCCAGTTACAGAGCCGTTATGTGAATATGGACTTTCAGCACTAATTTCTCGAGTCACGTACGACGTCAGAAACAAATGCTTTTTGAATTATTGAAGTAGTTCTGCATGAAAATTGCTCATTAAAGAGTGAACAATTCGTTTACCGTTCGAGGTGAGTATTTCCAAGAAATTGTAATAAAGGCCATCATTACAAAAACAAAGCGTAGGCACGGTTGGAAAATTGACATTAAGGCTCCTTACAAGCTCAACACGCGTATTTCGCTAAATTCTTAATTTTTCTTCAAAGACTATGGCGTATGTGTTCATAATTTCAGTAGTATTATTAATGTACAAGATAATTCACTTCATCTATCATCGAAGGTAGAAGAAGGTAGGTAGCAATTTAAAAAAAACGACAATGAAGGTAACGGGTAATTTGGTCTGTTTAATGTTACGTCAAAAACGCCAACAAACTTTTTGATTGAGAAGAGCCTATCTATAAATTTGGACCTGATCAGCTTTATCTGTTCCAAATTTCACCCAAATCCTTTTCGACTGTTTTAGCTTGAAAAAAGCATACTCACAAAAAAGAAAGTTGACTTAGTTCGAAATAATCTACTAATGTGTGTGTAAACACTCAGGTAAATAGGCATACAAAATACTTTTTATAATGATAGAGTGCAACATTAAACAGAAGATATTACAGTGTGGGTGCCACGCAGGGTTGCCATTTACAACGTAGCTGTCACATTTTTGTGTCATCATGCATAAACATGGCAACCATTTTATATAAAAATTTTAGTTCCTCCTACACTCGTTTCCTAGTCATTCATTTAGGTTAGTTTTTAACTGTGTACAGATTTAAATTTAAAAATGTCCAAGTAAATAATATGCCTATATTACGCGGATATTATTTAGGTCAGTTCTTACATAAAACGTTCATTTGCAGCATTAGAAGGAGGCTCGGGAATATCGTTATTTTTTATTAACTTTGTAATTACTGCGAAGTGAAACAGATTGAAACAAAAGGGTCTATCCCACTCATTTATTCAGACCTGAAGATGTTTAAATGTCGAACAAACTTTCTCATTCCTGCTTACACTGAAATGGTGGGCATTAATTGGAATATTAGTTGTAAAGTTACCTCCAGAGGGCTTCTATTGTCAGTCCAAATACTCCAATCAAGTTTGAATGCCACGAAGGGTCAACCTACAACTAATTTATAATTTTGTCTACTAAGTTTTATATATTTTTCATTACGTTCTACCTACTCATGATAAACATAAAAGCTGCACAGGCATGACTGGCTTTGGTTAGGTGCAAGATAAACTAATCTTCGAAAGAGTTTACTGTAAAAGTTTTTAATAATACGCGGGTTTTGAAAAATATTATCTTTATTATACATAGATGAATTCGTCATCAGGGGACCAAGTTTTGAAATTAGATTGATAAAAAATGTGTTAAATAGAAACGTGACAAAAGCAGGTAGTAGAAAATTACGTTCGTAAATAATTGCCGCTTTTCGAGTCATAGGTTTGAATTGAAGCAATGCACAGATTTTTCACCTTTGAATGGTCCTTTCTTAGAAAAATTTCAAAAATCGGCTCCAAGTAGTACATTAATTACAAAGCATACTGCGTCGATAGTTAAAATTAAATTGCCGCCGGTACCTACGATCGTCTAATTATAATCAATCGTGTGCGGATTGACATAAGTCAAGCGTCACTATTTTATCTAAAACAACGTCCCCGCCTTGACGAGTGACTAGACATTCAAAAATGTTCCCTACTGCTCCAAGGGACGATCTCATCTAATCTGTTTTGTAAGGATGTGTGTACGGCCCGAATTTATGAAGCCACTTGACGGTTGTCTTGCAATGAATTAATTGTTGTTTTAGATTTAGATTTAGATTATTTATTCATTCAATAAAAATTACATCATAAATTATACATTGTCAAGTTAGAAGAATTTTGATTGAAATCGTCAAGAGTAAATAAAATAAAATAAAATTAAATACCTAATACAGACCAATTGAATACTACAAAAATGACAAAATCAGAGACAATAATAATAATAAAAAATAAAATAATAATAATTGGTAGGTACAATTAAATTAACCGCTAGGGATCGTCACTTCTTTTAAACAATAAAATAATAATAATAATTTTAGTGATAGATATTGTTGTTATGCGTTCAATGGGTACTCAAAATAAAATAAAGTTAGATTTAATTTATTAGAATTTATGTGCGAAATTACATTTGAAATTCACTATTAGCTTTTCGGTGAATGAAAAAATCGTGAGGAAATATGCACACATCTGCGAAGCAATTCAATGGTGTGTGTGAAGTTCTTAATCCACACTGAGCCCACGTGGGAACCATAGTCCAAGCCCTCTCACTCTGAGAGGAGGCCTTTTCTCAGCAGTGGGACGTATATTATAGGCTGGAGATGATGATAATGATGATGAAGATTAAACACGGGGGTAGAGGAAAGAAAAAGCGGCGATAGTCATAACAATATAACAATACCATACAAATACTCTTTATTGAACACCACAAATCAGTACAAAACAACAACACATACAATACATAACAGCAGAACACAACGTATGAGTAACTTAACGAACAAGGAGTGTTTAAGTTGAAGTGCTAATTGAAAGGAATGTTTTAGTATGACCCTATCTACAAAATCTCACATTTGTAAGAAATTGCTGGCACATAGGTACTCGTAGCTGATCTAGGCCGGCAACGCATCTGAAATCCATTGTTGCCCCAGAATTACCATCAGGCAGGTAACCCACCTGTTCGTTTGCCGCAATAAAGTTCACAAAGAAAACAATATGAGATCTATGAGGCAATTAAACATAATGCTAAAATATACACACACAATAAGCCTCCTTCTGGCGCAGTTGAGTAAAAAATAATCGTCTAGATGTGTTATTTGTAGAAAATCACCTGCATAGTTATTTGCGAAAAATAGAAAAAGTTATAGAATTCTAGTTACCACCTTGAACGCAACTTAATATTTAAAAAAAAACTCCTAACCTGTCTACCACACGTGTAGTACACATGTGTCTATTAATTAAAACAATGTGTCAGTTGGAGTTCGTGTCAATCTATGGCAAAAAATAACATTCCCGGTAGAGAACATCATAGGGTTAAAATGAGACTAGCACATTTGATGAATCACTCACTTGCTTTGCTATTATTACCAGAAACATAAAGCAAGACGAACATTCGTTTTGCATAATTTATTAAAAGCCAACGACGTTACTATCCTTTGTATTTTGTTAATACTTATTGCTTTTAAATCTCGGTCAATGAGATTACAAGACACTGCCATTTTCCTGATTGGAACGCCCGACGTTAAATAGCGACATCTAGAGGAATACTCGCAGTTTGAATTTCTCGTATCCCCTCGGGCATGAAAGTTTGCTTTAACGCCATCTAGTGACAACAGGCTTGAATCACAATGTTACGTTGTAGTGCAACCTGCAAGGCTTACAGTGAAGTGTAACAAGTGCATTACCGACTTCACAAGTTAATGGGTAGGTTTGCTTGATTGGAATAGTCTCGTAATTTGTCAAGCTCTTAAAGGATTTAAATAGTTGTGAAACACCAACGATTCCACACGCTCATAAAACTGTTCAACGACGTTTAGAACTATGTAAACAATGCTGAAACATTCATGAAATGTAAAAGTAGTGTCGTTGTTTATTGTCTTCTGAATACATTGATGAATCTGTGTTAATCTAATAGCCACGGTATAATTCGATTAAATCATCCATGTAGAATTTGTTAGCGCACTGGTAGGAGTTACAATTAGAACCGTAACTCTTAGTGGTCGTGCTGTGACATGTCAATACGGACCTGCGACGGTCGCGGTCGTTTCTATTTCGACCGGCGGTGCGTTGACCGGCTCATATGGTTGCAACACAGCAGCCGATAATTATGTTGTCAACTGGCTAAAGCAAACGGACTACATAAAGCGGATCTGGACCGGATCAGTCGCTTTTTGTGCTCGACAAAGGCCATTACGCGATCGGTTTCCAAGCGTAAAGTCAACACTGTTATGAAGTTTTCATTGAGTTTTCACGGAATATCGGCTAACGTGGGAAAGCTGCGACTGCGATTTGAATGGATAATGTGCTGAAGCGTATTCGTTAATTGAGTCGATAAGTAAATAAACAGCAATCTGCGCTCATTCAATCGATGCAGCGGGATCAAAGACTTCCCCGTTTTATTGTTACCTGCCGGGATTGTTTGCGGGCCTACTGTATTCATTATGACTTTGTGGAAGTTGACTAGCGAATTAATTTAATTCTCTCGCAAACAGGACATGAACTGGCGTGCTGTTGCCTTAAAAATGTTTTTGTTTCAGCATATTGATTAAAGGGGTGGAAAGTTTAAGAGGTGCTTTGGTGAATGGGGCTTTTGGTAGTTAAAAGATATATTTAACGTGTTGAAAATTAGATAAAGTATAGCTAGACATACCTTTTCTATTATTGACTTTGATATTTGTAGTTCTGGTTGATTTATTGTGACCTTAGTAGAAACTTGGCGTAAGCAGATGTTTTTAGATGAGTTTGAACTTGAACTTTTTGAAGTCATTTCTGGACACTGTAGTTTTAGGCTTTACCAATCTAGATTCGACTAAAAATTGGCCAACATTCGGAAGCGACAAAATAAAGCTTTGATTGTTGACAAAGCAAGTACAAGGAATAAGTCTTTGATTAACTTGTTCGTTCGTATATCGCACGGAGGCTTTCGTATGCAAGTCCGCCTTGCAAGTAGCCAATTTTTGACACTTAATTTAAAGTAAGCTTTTCATGAAGAGGGCCTGCACAAAATGTACAGTTTGTGGTAATGAAATACGCCGAGCCAGTCGATTCAGATTTAAATACCGAAAGATGTTTTATTTCGATGCGTGATTTGGTAGTCAGCGTGAATGCAATGTGATATTTCTGACACTTTCGCACAGAATTTTAACGTGAGTAAAATTCATATGATTTTACGCGAACCGTTTTTTGGACGGATGGATGGTAGATCTATATGTATAATAACAAATATGACGACACAGATATGGGACATAGTTTGTTTGAAATAGTGAGCTTAAAAATTGGTCATCGATACACAAAGCCGTCTGATATTTATATTTACATAATGCTGCAGCATTATTTTCTCACTTTTTCGTGTTAATTTAACTTTCAAATGTAACTGTGTTAAAATTAATTATTTGTTAATACTTGTTTTTGCTGCGTCGCAGGTAAATTTAGCCTTTGTTAAGGTACACACGCATACATTTTTCTGTTTTAATAAAAATAAACTTATGGTTTTATTAAGGAGTCATAAACATGGGAGGTGATGCCCGTATAGCAGTAACATAATTATTATTATAACATACTGTATTTATGTATGGAAAGACACACACAAAACTACGTATAAAGATCATTAAAAATAAGGGGTTTCTTTCCGTAGGTACGAAGTTGCATGGATCAGTTATCTTCGCCCGTCAATGCATAGTCCTAAAACAGCAACATCTACTACAAATCCCTGGAATAGACGACGGCAATTGCGCTTCCGATTGTCTTTTTGTTTCGAGTTCTTGGATCTATAATAATACGGCACAAGTGTGCTCCCGTTACTGTGTACGCAGTTAATACCGACCGGTATCAATTAAAACTGTCTCGTCTGATTTATTTTATTGGTTCGGCAATTGATTACATTACGCCGAATTGACCGCAATGAATGGGGAGACTCCCGAGGCCGCATTGCGATGAAAAAGATACTTAGTTTTGTTAAATAGGGGCTTGTTATGATGCCACTTTAAAATCGCGTTACATTGAAAGAGCTTGCAAGTAGAGATCTATGGAATGCAATATTTTTATATATTCTGAACTCAAGCCCCTAAGGCACAGGCTTAACACCTAGTTTAAGGGTCGACCACAATTTCATCTGACCTATTGTACAACCGATTAATGTTTTGTAACGCACCAATGTATGTACAAAATAAATTATTATTATTATTATATTATTGTTATATCCATTAATATAGGTAATAACACTTCATCTAAGAATACTAACTTCTGCAATTAAACTAAAAAGTTAAGTACCTACCTATTATCTAGTTGGGCAGGTAACTGATTTGATATATCTTTTAGGCTCGATTCGACCAAAGTTTTTACTATGTTATGTTATTTGGAATAAAAACTTTGGCCGAATGCAGCCTTAGAGGCCTAACTTTGATAAAAGTTTTCTTATTCCCAAAAAAAAAACATAAAAATTGTTAAGCAGCCGGCGCGGAAGTATCGACAGATACATACAATCGAATTGAGCACCTGTCCCGTTTTTCGAGGTTACTTACACGTAACTATATCAGTTACTAGCTGTTGCCAGCGACTTCGTCTGCAAATAATTCGTTTATCGCTATCCCGCGGGAGCTACGCAATTTTCCGAGATAAAAAGTAGCCTATGTGCTATTCCAGACTTTTCTCTATCTATGTGCCGAATTTCATCCAGATCCGTTGGGCCGTTCTGGCGTGATTGAGTAACAAACAAACATCCATCCATCCATCCATCTATCCATCCATCCATACTTTCGCATTTATAATATTAGTTAGATTAGATTAGATTAGATTAGTTAGATTAGATGAGTGTGACTTGCATTATGGTGCTTGTAATACCTAAGTATGTAAAGACCTACAGAAAAAGTAGGTACTTATCTACTTGTTTTAAGCACCACTTTGGTAATAAGTAAGAAAAGCGAAAGGCTGCCAATCTTGAGAACGTCACCTGCGAGTGTATCTAGCTCTTAGTGGCCAAGGCCACAAGGTGAGTATAAGTTATAGTTTTTCATCAACTAAATACCTGTTTCATTCAAAGGTTTACTATATTGAATATTTCTAGCTATGAAGCATAATAGCGTGATTCAATCAATCACCCAGCGCGCCTTGTTATTTATCTACGGCCATTCGGAAAGCGCACTGTCATCGGATCGCGCAGGATAGCTAATTTACTTTAGTGTTTAGTGATTGAGTGGACTAATCATTTTATAGTTTACAAGCTCTAAAAATATCATTACTCACGTGGAATACAGTGTAACGCGTAAATGATTAGATTGATTAATGATACACAATTTGACGTGAGATTTAAAATGTTCAAAGGTGAGTATCGTATTCAATGTTTAATCAAACACGTCATCGTTTCACAAAAGCTTTCTGACAATACTTTAACTTTTTGAAAATGTTATGAATCAACATACATTTGAGGCAGGTTTTACGACCTACCCTAAAAGTAAAGTATGCGATTAGGGTTATTCTTTGATGATAAAGGATGATATGAAGTGCTTGTCAAACTATACAATTGTCAAATCAAATTTTTAATGGGCGTAAAAATTTGCATACAATGTTGTAGTACCTAATATGTATATAAGAGCAACAATAAAAATATTAATTAAAATTATAATTGAAACCATTTTGTATAAACTGTAGCCTAGTAATGAATCATTAACAGTTCGTAGAAAATATATTTAGTGGAACAAATCACGTTTCAAGTGATGAATGTGTCCATTCCAAATTATTGGCATAAAGATAGATCAGTTCAGAGGATTGATAGTGCATTGGAAACTATTTATTCACGTGGACAAATTGAACATTTCAAAAAACATTGAAAAATATTAATGTATATACCTAACAATTATATTAAATTTCTAAAATTTTGTTCAGTTAAGATTATACTTTTTCCTTAACGGTTAGGTATAAAAAATAATTTTGACTTTTATGAAAAACAAAAACCTACACATTTTGTTTTCAATAGTTTAGCCAACAATGCACATAATTTCACCCGAACCTCCCCATTTTACTCCGCTTTAAGAGGTATACCTACCTAATGCGGCAATAATGTTGCCAAATACGGAAGGCCTCCTGTTCTTTTATAACGCGTGTATTATTATTTCTTGTGACTTCAGCCATCATAATATTTAAAGTGTGAGCATTCCCAATTGCATTCACAGTCTCTTTCTACTCTCATCCTATATCGTTTTTTGTATACTAAGTTTTTGTGAATGTGTTAATGATTCCAAGTGTGTTTGACAAGAGCGCCTCTAATTTTATAAAGCGTGAAAAGTTTTCTTTGTCAACCATAGTTGCCTCATTTGTAAGGTTGTCGATTCAAAGAACAGGATAATTATTTGAAAAATCTACCTTTTTAATGCCGGATTTAAAATAAATTTGTTTAAGGTGTGTCAGTAGGCTCGCGCGGGCGTCGCAGGCATTCTTGCTTAGTTAAATGTTTTCAGGATATTCGCACGCTGAAGAGGGTCGGTGGCCGGCCAGCCCGGCCGACTAGAATTATGGCGATTGTCATGATATATGAGGGCGCATTATTTTCTTATCTTTTCTCTTTCTCTCTCCACCGCCCATACTTCATTCCCGCTCGTATTATAAACGTTTTACTTTTCATATCTCGTAATAGACGCTTCGGGTCTGAATGGTGTTAGTATTACGTAAATTTCTGGTAATATGTTATAGTCGCTGAACCCCTCAGCGCTCTTAGGCTTTCCTGATGATTTCATTTTGCTCGCGGAACGATATAAAATATTTTTTGTTTGAACGTTACACTCGAAGGAAATTGTTTCTCGAAAATGCGATGGCGAAATTGTTGTTTTGAGACATTACGCGTTTGGTGGAAAATGGGACGTGTAGGTACGTGAATGTCATTTTAAAGTCAACCCTTAGCTCTTGCTCAAGGTAATCAGTACATTTCCTTTCATGCTGGTCTGGAAGCAAAGAAAAAACATAAAATGTACCAGTTGCTTCTCTTCCCGCGCAGATGGTGGAAGCCCAAGGGAACGGGAAAAATCTTAGAAATCATGTTAAGTATAGGTGATGAGACTAGCAACCCATCACTGTTTTGATTCCCCTTTCCACCTATATGCCCACAATCATGCTAAACGTGGCCTTTAGGTCGTGTCCCCTTTGTTAGGCTATGTATGTATATTTATCCCATGTTGACATATTACATTTTTTTTTAATGTGAATAGGAAGGCAAACGAGCAAGTGGGTTACCTGATGGTAAGCGATCACCACTGCCCATAGACACCCGCAACCCCGGAGGAATTGCAGATGCGTTGCCAACCTAGAGGACTTAGCTGAAATGCCTCTTGTGCCCGTAATTTCCCCGGCTGTCTTACTCTCCACACCGGAACACAATAGTGCAAGCACTGCTGCTTAGCGGCAGGATTAGCGAGTAAGATGGTGGTAGCGATTAGGATGGACCTTGCACAAGGCCCTACCACACGCAAAAAACATTTCCAAACTGTCACGTTCTACTTGTACCATTAGTGGATTTACCGTACTACCGTAAATAGATAGCCCTGGCACGTTAGCAATATCCGATATTCGTATTCAGGTGTACGATAACAATCATTTGAATTTTCGATCGGCCAGACTGCATCCGTTTTACGTATTTTTCGCGCCTGACAGACAGCGGGGCGAATTAACATCGCTTTAAAATCAGTTCTAACTGTACAAGTCTGGAGTAAACAAGGCAACCTTGCTCTTTTTGACCTCTGACATCGAGCTTCTTATGTTTTTGTCATCACAAGGAGCCTAGTGTTTACGATTCCTGGTTATAAATATACCTGACAAATATCACTCGGTTAAATCACACGATTTGTAACTATCTCGCTTACACAGGTACGCGTGCGCTAAGGATAGCGCTGTTTTAATCTTATAACCAATTGACGTCAATCGTTTTGAAATTGTAATATACCGAATAAAGATGAGCGATCGTTCAGGAAAAATAATCGAAGGGTACTTAAATAAATATTTCTGCTGTCGGAGTCAGAATATCAGATTACTTTGAAGCTTATTCTGCTTTTGTAGATAGGATCAATTATTTACAAATTTGGGCAAAAATATTATTCGTTCACTGTAGTGCTATCGAGTAGCAATTACTTGAATATTGTAAATTAATCCGCTTTTATTTACTGCCAATTATAATGGATAATAGTTCATTGACTAGTCCCAATACTTTAGTAGGTAGGCACGAAAGAGATATTTGCTATTAAAATACTTATCGTCTGTGAGTCTTTTTCTCAATATAAAGTTAGTACTAAAGACAAAAAAAAAAATGAAATCCGCAAAGGCACAGTTTAATTAAAAAGTGACAATTAAAAAAAAATACGAATGATTTTTTTTTGCTCTTGCCTGCGACTTAGTTTTTGCAGAATTAAATAAATATATTTTTATAGCCTATGTCTTAGAGGAATAATAGTAACAATTTTTTCCTGTACCTGACTTAATTCGATACAAACAAACATTTCACATTTTTCTTTATAATATTTGTATAGACTAATATAGATAGGATTGCTAATTATTATATTGGAGTCCTGTGTGTCTGAGTAGTTTTACTTACTTTTTAAAATCCACCATAAAGGAATAACGTGACCGTAACGGAGGGGAACGTCTGGAAAATGTGTCGTTAAATGATCAAAGCTTAATTGCATTGACCGCGCTTCGGCGACGGATATCCGGCGTTCTCGGGCAACAAACAAAATGGATTAAAATAAAAATAGTGGATACCTTTAAAAGTTTAAATTGACGTTACCGGTTGCCGGTTGCGTTGCGAACGTGGGCTGGCCAAGTTGTATTGGCATGAGCATGTTTGATATACTATCTACAAAGTTTTATTAACCTTAATATTTTGGTAAAGTTGACAGCAAAATTACATCACTGAATGCTATTTGGAATGCGGCATTTTTTTATACAAGGAAAATAGGAAACCAAATCCTAGTACCACATTTTAATTTTGATTTCACTAGTCGGTATATAATAATAATAATAATAGCTTTATTAATTATCCATATCGGGTTAGTAACAATAACAACAAAACTTACATTTATGTTAGTAATCAAATAACTTATGAACTAAAGTAAATAAATATGTACGTATCAACGGGTTAATCACACAATATCGGATTCTTTGTACCTACCTACATCACATTAATACATGGAATTAATAATGTATGTATGTATGTACTCTTTATTGCACATTAAAATTTAAAAATACAGAAGTACACAGAAAATAGTACAAAGGCGAACTTATCCCTAAGAAGGGATCTCTTCAAGCTAAGCTAATAATAATATAAACATAATTCAAACGACAATATGAAATAATTGTTTATTAAACAAATAATTGTTTATTAAACAATTATTTCATATTGTCGTTTGAATTATCACTTATTCGACAAAGAAGCGTGTAGGGTAGGTAGGGACTCGAAACATCAACAATAAAATTATACAAGCCAAGCTTTATGCCTGTATATATAATTTATTTTAAAACCTCGTTGTTTAAATGTTGATGTAGATAATTAATACGATTGTATCGCACATCGCGACGCGTGTTATTGTCCACGAAACAAGCGGGCGTCCCCGCTGGAAGCCGCAACAGAAAATAAAATTGATATCGCTCCGCCTCGGGCAACCCGAGAAAAAGGATTTCGAAATAAATGACTTTTTAAATTTCATCGTTGCACACAGTTTCTCTATCAACTGTCGAGGCTCGCTCTACGTAACTGGATTCCGCGACGGGCATTTATAGCGTAGACTTTGATAAATAAGAAATACACGGCTGATATGTATTGTGCTTTTGGCTGCGCTATTAACAATCAGTTCCTTAATATCCCTACACAAACGCTAGTTTCGTAGTAGTTGCGTCCGCGGACCGGGAGACGAGCTGTTGGTAGGCCTCCAATAAGATGGAGCGACTGATCAGGATCGCGGTGGATGCGGAAGGCACAGGACCGGTCCGAGTGGAGAGCCTTGGCGGAGGCCTATGTCCAGCAGTGGACGTCTTTCGGCTGATATGATGATGATGATGAAACGCTAGTTTCTATCGTTAAGTAATAAAAGCTTTTTTTGCGTCCTTTTGGTCGTATTGGCTACTTTCCTGATGACTAATCGCGTCTCTAGTGATTTGTCTACTTATTGCCTCTCTGTTGTTATCTTATCTGTGTCCTCGTCTCGTACAAGGAAAGAAGTTAATATTTGACGGCCGGATAGCCTACTAGTTAGTGACCCTGACTATGAAGCTAGAGGTCCCGGGTTCGAATCCCGGTAAGGGCAGACATTTGTATGATGCATGCGAATGTTTGTGCCCAAGTCATGGATATTGTATGTATTTAAGTATGTATTTATCTACATTATATAAAGTATCTTTATCCGTTGCCTGGTACCCATAGTACAAGCTTTGCTTAGTTTGGGACTGGGTCAATTGGTGTAATTTGTCCCATGACATTTGTTTACCTATTTATTTACTATTTACCTACATTTTATTAAAAGAGACTAGTAAAAGACTACACGGAAATATGCTGAACTTACTTAATTGGATTTTCTCATGTGTGACTTGAAAAGTTTATAAGAAACCTTTGACTCGTAGTTTTTGTACATTGTTTTGTTTGTTTAGGTGAAATCTCGCAGGTCGAATTTGACCCACTTCTAGTGGTCGGAATGAATTAAAATTATGATTATGTAGGATGTATGAACATTTGAAACAGCCAACAAAACGTACAGTCGCCCTTATGAACGCAATCTTATTAATTGATTGAATAAGGCGTTACTTTGCGAAGGTGAACAAAAAACGGGAGCCCATTTGAGATCAGACAATTTTACTATCAGCTAATTCGTAAATTTTAAAAATAACCCAAAAAACTATTTTCGTGGCTGAGCGCCAGGTTACGTTACATTTTATACTTTTTGATAAGTTAATATTATAAGCAGAGATTTTTCAAATGAAGGTATTTGAAAAATATTCTATAAACATTTTACATTTTAATGACCCCAATTTCTTAAGCAAAACGGTACATTCTTGGTATACACGTGTACACTGTTATGTGTACGCCTCACCTACAGCGCAAGCTGTCGAAGAGTTTCCCGACTCCCGGCTAACAAGCTACCTATGCGTTTGAATTTAAAAGGCTTCAATTTACGATGCAGACTACGTGCAGAGTTGTATTTGCTTGGAATTCAGCGTTAACACAGTTTCCATGGTGTAAGGCAACACGAGCAATTACTGATACTGACACGTGCTTAGCCGGTGTAGTGCTTCATAACACTTTGGTTGGTGATTGGTGAATACACGTGCCTACAATAAAATAGAAGGAGTCTTAGTATTATTCCAAAAAAATTCAGCAGACGGTTAGGTCAACTTGGGTCAAGTTGAAAACTTTCACAGAGTTTTTCATCGTAGATTTGGGTTAAAATTTGGTCACCCCTTTGACACTTTGACCCCTTTGATATTTTTACAGTTCTTATTAGTTGAAGATTTGAACCTAATATTATATTGTGCTTTTTAGGAATTATTAAAGTAAAATTATTCATCTTATAAGGGGCATTTCAAAGAGAAATATCAGCAAAGATTAAAATGAATGCTAATGACTGTCCTACGTGGGATAATTTTACTCAATGCCGACTGTAATCGGGGTGATGATCGTAAGAGTAGAACGTGAACACTTAGACCTGGGACTACGTGGATTCTTGAGATAGACAGGTTAAATGATAAGAATACATGGAAAATACCTACGAGTAAATTTGTTATACTTTAAACAAATGCTTAACCTAACAACTGGGATCATGAACGTGTATTGTATCGTTGTTTTTATTATTTTTGATAATAGAAGTTCATAAATTATAAAGCTCCTATGACGCAACTTACACGTACATGTCTCTCAGAATTATTTCGGAATATTCCAGCAGGCGTTACATTTACTGAATGTCCCTCTAATATTTTTTCTGTTGTGCTTAACAAATGTTATCATACATTGATACCTGTACTCATACATGATCAAAGTGTACGGCGCTAAAAGGGTGACTTAATTTTGAATCAAAAACTAGATACAATAAAAATATGTGTGTCCACCTACAGCTTGTCCATCTGGTTTTCGACAGAGCTCTCCTTTTTCTGGGTATTTTGCTCTTTGGGCAAATGAAGATACCTAACTAACCTAAGCTACCTATTTTTGTAAAATAATAATTAGTGATTCGAAATAATGGCAGCAAGCCTTAAAAAATCAGTACAGGAGTGAGGAGTGTTCAATCAGACTAGCCCATCGAACTGCTGAAATATTACGAAAAATATTATAAATGCAAAAGTATGGATAGATGGATAGATGGATGGATGTTTGTTTGTTACTCAATCACGCCAGAACGGCCCAACGGATCTGGATGAAATTCGGCACATAGATAGAGAAAAGTCTTGAATAGTACATAGGCTACTTTTTATCCCGAAAAATTGCGTAGTTCCTGCGGGATAGCGATAAACGAATTATTTGCAGACGAAGTCGCTGGCAACAGCTAGTATTACGAAATAATACAAAGAGGCCTTGTATAACGCAGGTACTGTTAATTCAAATCACGTCGCTCAAAACTGTTATCAAAGATTACCATATCACTACTGACTAAAGTCAAAATCTGACGACACCACGGTTTCAAAAATGCCTGGAAGCATGCAAGTTCTTCAAGAGCCACCTAAAAATTTCGCAACACGGAAAAGTTTACTTTAAATCAATGTCGTTTGGGTTTCTACTTTACAATATGGTGGTGCTTTGCTGGTTTTTGCTGCCTGCATTGAATGCAGGCGCCCGATAAACAAATTTTTACTGCATCTCATTAGTGTCACTCACTGCCGTGTTCTTTGTTAGCATTCTTGACAAGCCTGCGCCTATATCGATTACGTTTTTTGTGTCGTTACGCAACACTAACGACTCAAATTAGAGCAAAATTGTACTTGTTTTGGTTTCTAAATTAGAATAGAATTCTTCGTTATCCAAGCAGAGCAGTTGTTTAAAAGTTTAAAGGTTTCAAATAAATAGTCAAACATTGAAATGGGATGCTCTTAAATGTATAATCTATCTTTAGTTATTGTTAAATAACTAAGAGGTTTAAGATAATCTTAGTTCACGATGTAAGTCATACATTAACATTTTTTTAACCATTTCCTTATTATGTGTAAACTATAAATTTATAGTAATTTATAGTCTACAATACACCCTATTCTACATCATTCTGTCAAAATTTTGAAGAAATGTTGCAATTAATAAAAATACGGAATCATTTAAAAATAACTTGTTACAGATGCATCTTTATATAACTAAAAACGAAGTGAAAAATAATTTTACCATTTCTTTCATTGAGTAGTTACTCAATGAAAGAAATGGTAGACAGCGGAATGAAATAGGGCAACATTCCCTATGAATGGGCAGAAATGTGTAGCACTTCAATCAATTGTTTACAGTTTGGTATGCGATGTGTTATGAATCGCTGAAATCTGTTTCGAACTCGACTATCGGTCACTTCTATGGCAACGAGGGAAAACGGAGCTGTATTTGACTACCTCTTTGATTTATACGTTTGCTCTGCATCGCCCTTTGAAACTGTTCAATTGCTTAGTTAGAATTAGAAACGCCTCTGGAGCTCCAACTGTAACTATGTAGTTTACAATGGGAAAAAATAACACGCAAGTATTTACACATTTTTACAACAAAAGGTACTCAAGTGTAGAATTAGTTGTAAGTATTCATTAACAAAAAATAAAAGTTCGTTGAAATATCCTCTATTGAACACAAAATTACCCAAGATTTTTTGCCTAAGAGGCAAATCTTTGACACCTAAATCTGTATATATAAAACTGTTCCGTTACTAAGTGACTGACAGACAACGCACAGCCTAAACCACTATACCTAGAAACTTGAAATTTGGCACAGATATACCTTGAGTATTCCAGAGGAGCACTAAGAAGGGATTTTTCGAAATTCCCACGGGATAGGGAATAAATGAGGCTTATATATTTTTCAGTAAAACTGTAATAACTAGACTCTTCAAATTCAGCACACATGTAGATGATCGTAACACTAAAATACTAATTTCAGGATTTTTTGATATTCCCACGGGATAAGGAAAAAATGGTATTTATATGTTCGATTCAGAGTGACTGATTGACAACGCACCGCCTAAACCACTGGACCTAGGAACTTGAAATTTGGCAGACGTATATCTTGAGTATCCCAACTCAAAGGAGCACTAAGAAGGGATTTTTTGAAATCCCCACGAGTTAGGAATTAAATGAGATTTATATATTTCTCAGTACATAGCTGTTAACTAGACTCTTTAATTTTGGTACACCTGTAGATGATTATAGCACTAAAACATGTTCTCCGGAAAAATGCAAAATTCCCGCGGGACAGAATAAGTGCATTCAACTTCGGGGCTGTTTCTAAAAATCTAAATATAAAAGAAGAAACTGACTGACTGACATATCAACGCACAGCCTAAACCGCTGGTTCTAGAGATTCAAAATTTGGCATGTAGGTTCCTTATCTAGGGGTGCACTAAGAAAACATATATATATATATTTTTTTTTTTTTTTAATTCGACCCCTAAAGGGATTAAATAGGGGTCCAAAGTTTGTATGGGGAAACAAGATTAGACTATTTTATTTGAAACTCCGCAGGAGTATTCTTGACGATAAATGAGTAAACACCTCTTTCAGGTTTTTTGAAAATTCAACCCCTAAAAGGGGGAAATGTGGTGACAAAGTCTGAAAATCAACATGGGTATTTGTTTGTACGGTTTATCGGGTCGCTGATTACGAAAACAAAAACACACGCACCTATTTTTGGAAATTTCCACGGAAACGGGAAAAAACGGGATTTATATATTCGATTTCGTGTGACCCTAACTACGTAATTATAATAACGAGACTCTTCAAATTTCGTACACAAGTAGGTGATTACATAACTAAGAAAGTAATTTCCACGGGATAAGGAAAAAACGGGATTTATATATAGTTCTACAGGATCTGGTCGTAGAAAACTGAAATTACAGAAGTATTACAGACACTACAAAAGGATTTCCCGAAATTCTGATGGAAACGAATGAGAAAAAACGGGATTTTAATAATTATACTGGTCTTAGAAAGTTGAAATTTAGCATGTAGGTTGCTTGATCAATGTAGAGAAGCATTAAGATACAATTTCCCGAGACGGGAAAACGGGACTATTCGTTTTACTGGTTGTGGAAAGCTGAAATTCGGCATTTAGGTTGCTTGATGAGTGTAGAGGAGCATTAAGAGACAATATCTCGAAATTCCCACGAGAACGGGAAAAACGGGACTTTTCGTTTTACTGGTTGTAGAAAGCTGAAATTCGACACGTAAGTTGCTTGGGGAGTGTAGACGAACACTAAGAGAGGACTTTTCAAAATTCTCAGGGGAACGGGAAAAACCGGGATTTTTCGTTTTAATGGTCGTAGAAAGCTGAAATTTGCCATGTAGGTTGCTTGAAGAGTGTAGGGAAGCTATAAGAGAGCATTTCCCGAAATTCTTACGGGAACGTACGTTTTACTGGTTGTAGAAAGCTAAAATTCGGCATGTAGATTGCTTAGGCTTAGAGTGCAGTGGAGTATAAAGAGAGGACTTGCCAAAATTCCCACGGGAACGGGAAAAAAAACTGTTTTTTTTTTTTTTTTTTTTTTCGTTTTACAGGTCGTCGAAAGCTGAAATTTGGCAAGTGGGTTGCTTGGGGAGTGTAGTTAAGAGAGCATTTACCGAAATTCTTACGGGAACGGAAAATAAAAAAAAAAAAAAAAAAAAAAAAAAAAAAACGGGATTGAAATAGGTACTACTGGTACCTACAAGCGAGAGAAGCCGCGGGCAAAAGCTATTTGAAAATAAATGAAGTCTACGTGGACGAAGTCGCGGGCAAAAGCTAGTATCCTAATATGTCTTATGTTGAGCTTACGTTAAAAACATATTCTCCAGACTTGTAACTTTTTATAACTGTTGCTCTGACCCGACTTAAAGCTTTGAGATCTGTTTTTGATTGTACGTGTAATATAAATTCGAAATGAACCCGTCAAAGAAAGTATTATTTGCAGCTCTCTAAGATATCTGACCCCATTATTTCCCTGTGGGAAAGAGGCGTGACGATATGTATATGTATGTATGATTGTATGTATTAATTCTTTTTACTTTTTTCTAACCATAAAAAAATAAACGTGTTTTGGTAGTCAGTACCTAAGTCATACTAATACTAGTCCTATAGATAAGTCTGGTCTGAAATAAAGAATTTTTATTTTATTTATTTATTTTATAATTTCCTTTTGACCATAGTGGTAAATCTAAAATCTAAGCCAGAAAACAGAAAATGTAACCGTTTTACCATCAAGTTCATTATAAATGAAATAAAAAACAACGCAATCTTATTCTGTAAGCAACTATCACCTCGTAATATGCCAACACGCGGCGTGTAGTTCATAGTTCACACAGCGCGGAGAATGCCATGTTCAAACTATATTATTATAGTTGTTGAGCATATAACGGGCACTGATCTTGGCTGTCGCAAGTTTATTTACATAAGTCACGTACGTCTGTCATTACGACTGGGGATCGCCGGAATTATTCTGCTCCCCTCAACTTTGTAAACAACTCGGATTGCGGATTAATCTGCAATCTAAATAAAGCTAGACCTTTTCATTTCAATGTTAATCACTTTTAGTATTAAAATATTCAGATTTTAAAGTGCTGAGTGAAAGTTATAGATGGGCTTGTAAATGTTGCTCTTGTTTTCTATTGTTAGATACCTACTATGTTAGAGGATAATTAAATTTAAGTGTTACATTTTAGGGACGTATGGCATGATACATACTTTACCTATTTCATTTTGAAGAAGATAGCGGGATGAATGCGTATGGAAAGAACGGGCGTGACAACAGACTGGGAGATACAAAGGTCTAGAGAAGAGGCCTTTGCCTGTCCACTTTGATATTTTAACCTTTTTAATTTTTAAGCACCATTAGTTTGCTCATGTCCTTGCTAATCAGTGAGTAGCCAATTTTGCAAGATTAGCGTATCTGTTTGTTAATTCTAATTTGAAATAGACTTTATTTTTGCTGTCTAGGTATTCTTTTGCGCATCGTATTCGTATCGTATTCGTATCATGATAGCTGTCAGAATAGTGACGCAGTATGGACCGTTGAGTCACGCCATTCAAGATCACGGCCTCTAGTGGGATTACGGAGGTATGTATTCTGAATCACAATTAGTTGTGACCGAGTGGGTACAACTGGCGATCACTTATTCGGGTGTACAGCTTTTACTGTATTCAAATAGCAGCACTTAGGTATTTTTTGACGTATTTAGGTACTGGTTCAATGAGCTTATGAAAAAAAACCGTTCACTTTAGCACTTTTTCAATTGCTTTTGTAAGGCAATTGATAGATTATTTCTTTCTACATAGAATGGTCTAGTTTAGTTTTATCTTTAGGGAAAAAATAAATTATTCAGATATATTATATTATTCAAACCTTCATGTGTAGTTCCAGTCAACAGATGGCAAAGTGCCATCTGTTGACGAACGCCTGAACTTTTTCGACATACACAAAAATATTTATCGATCCTTCAATCTCAATACAAGAAAAGAAACTGTGTTTTGCATTACCTACTAATTAATAAAACATTTATTAGCATTACTTACTACCCGTAAGTAAAAGAAAATGTGCAAATGTGTGGGAGCTGTAAGGAAAACTTTAACAAATTAGTAAGTCGGCATGAATAGACTCAAGTATGAGCCATAATTACAGACAGTTAAAAGCCAACATGCAATTACAGGGGTTTGCAACGATTCTCCATCGATTATAATGGTGCTAATAATAGGAAACATAATTATATTAAGCATGGCACATACAGTGGTTGCATTGTGAGAAAAATTGCGGTAGTTTTGACAATACTATAAAAATCTTCGAGAGTTCTGCGATTCTTTTAACTTACAACTGAATTTAATTTAGGTAAGTACATTATATTTAATCGTCTGCTCCTAAAATTAGCCTCTATTAAGAATAAGAGGGCGTGGTTCCCAGTTCTAGTTCCCAGGCGTGCCTGTAGCGGATTGGGAACTTAACATACACCGTTTGAACTACACAGGCCCTCTCAATATTTATTCTTTCACCGAAAAACTCACACGATACATACTAACCTATCGCTAATGAACACAAAATTTGCTAGCAACCAAAAAGTACTTAAATTAGTATTACCACAAAACCTTGTATCTTTCGCTGAATGCACATGATTCTGTGAGTGCGTAATGAAGCGCATGGGTCCTGGGAGGGCAGTGGAAGGAGCCAGTGATGCGATCAGCTCAGCCGCATCAGGAATCAATTAAGAACGGCTGGCGGCCACGACGCGCCTACCGCATGAATTATTGAGGACGCCGCGCACCTGTACTACAATTACTCGCTTGTAACTCGGAGAAGCAAGAATAAATAAGTTTATGTTATAAATATCATTCCAATACTAGATTTTTGATGACTGTACTTGCGCTGTCATCTATCCTACATAATCGACAACATTTCATTTTTATAACAGCTGAAAAAGTATATATGGTTCGAAAGCATTTTGCCTCTTGATCACTGCAATATGTTTATATAATTTTAATATTGCTTATTATAGAAAATAACAACAACAAAAATTAATTAAAAACATGTCTTAATTTTACCAATTCTACCACAGGATAGGTGAAATGCCTTTGCCTTTTTCACGAGAAAAAGTAAGCGACCATAATTTTGTATTTGACAACTACTTCAAAGTACAAGGGGGGCAACTCTGTAATTCTATTTTTGAAGTTCGTTGCATACCTTCTCTCTCACTCTCAAGTTAATGACTATATTAGTATGAGCGGAACAGCACGAAGCGAATATCGAAAATCGAATATCGGAGAATAAGGCCTGACATTGTCAATTTGAAATTGACGTCAGTTTTTTTTCTATACAGAAAAGACAAAAGGATAAGTGTCTATTCTGTGATAGTTTAGGAGTTACGCCCTTTTAGAATAAGCAAAAATTAATAAATTAATTATAAATTAATTACAAACCCTAGCGAAAAAATTAAACTTCCAGCATGTTCATCTTTTCAAACAAAATACAGAGAACCATTAAAACTATAGGCTCAGAAATATGGAATAATGTTGTCAATTATTACGCGTACCAAATTTCGAGGTAGGTACGGTCGCCCAAATATGTGGTCTACCAGTTTTCATCCAACTTCCTATCAAATGAAAATGTCGCTAAAGTCGAACTTTCAAGTTGACAGCCTGTTTTATCGACGTTATATATTGTGACGTGTAAAGGAATTTTAACCTTAGGGTGGTAGACCACATATTTGGCTGATGGTATGTACGCCACTGCACGTCGGCGATTGGCGGTTATCACAATCGCTTAGTGCATGCCAAGTTCAATTCAGCCTAAGGGACACAGTTATGCAGCCTTAGCTCTGTCCCTTACGCTGAATAGAACTTGGCACGCATTAAGCGATTGTGGTAACCCCTCTGTCTTCGGTTCGACCAAGAGGTGATCCGTTATACCAAATGATAAAAAAGATCCTAAATGCTAATATTATAAATGCGAAAGTTTGTGAGGATGGATGTTTGTTACTCTTTCACACCAGAACGGCTTAACGGATCTGGACGAAATTTGGAACAAAGATAGATTATGGTCTGGAATAACACATAGGCTACTTTTTATCCTGGAAAATTAAGTAGTTCCCGCGGGTTAGCAATAAACGAATTCATTGCAGACGAAGTCGCGGGCAACAGCTGGTTACTTATAATTATTTACGGAATGCAGTGGATTTTTACTATATTGAAATACCTATAATATACTTATTTTAAACACAAGATTTGCTAGCAAATTGAACAAACAAATGTAAGAATTAAGTGTAAAACAATAAAACTCTGCTAAGTATCTGAAACAATGTGAATGAAACAACAAACCGCGTTTTAATATTCAAAGGGGGCATTAGTAATGCCCGCTTACAGTACCGAATAGTTTTAACTATAACGCAAAGAAATTCTAAGTACCTTAGCGGATTCGGTCGGCCGACCACAAGCCAGAAGTTGCGCTCGGCTCATGGCCCCGGTCAGAGAGAACCCTTATTATATTAAGTTTGCGGATTCCAGATTAAGATGCCTAAGGGGATTTACAAATTATAAATCGATGCCGTGTACAACAAGTAAAGCGCCTATGGTTGGTTAAAGTAACATGCCCGGTAATTTTGTAATGTCGAACAATTGTACCGATTAGCACTCGTAAAACAGCTTGGTTGGTCGGAAATTTGATTTTCTAGGTAGATTATGCTGTCACGGAGTTGGTTAAATATGATAACGTGATGATATTCTGACACGGGTGTTATCAAGCCATCTATTTGGTGTGACGTGCGGGCGTGTGCCGGTGCGGTGTTCTGAGCGCTTGACAGCGAACTGCACGTTAACTGCAATGCTGCGTGTCTACAGCGTCATTGAAACTTGTGGTGTTTGTATAATTTTGCTAGAAAAAAAAAACGCACTCAATAGGACTACTGGTAATTAATATAAAACTTAGTTGTTACTTGTTGATGTTACTGCTTGTCTTCCGAATATTTATTAGGCACTTCAGTAAACTACGAATAACTATGAATGTTTCAATAAAGGTGGGGCAACTTTGAATCAATATCCCCGTGAAAGATTCTTAGGATTTTTCTATTGGGTTTGAGAAAAATGTTTCCTTACATTGATCGATATTTAAAATGCACAGCAAATAAGACGTCATTTCAATTGGAATCAAAAGTTCCACCTAACTCAAAATCACATAAAATTTGGTTTAGGTACTTACTTAATCATTAATTTACCTTCTCTGATAAAAAATGAAACTCTTTTGTACTTATTCATTCGAAGTCTTAATCTTCGCCTTCTGTAGTTCTTTCAATTTGGCGACAACTGTTTAACATCCTGCATTTTATTGTAATTTCAAAGTTTAGCATGAAATAAATCGAATTAACACATTAAACGGAATTATTTATGCCGTCATCCTGTATGCGTTCATCATTCTAATACATTAAACTATGGGACAAAATTTAACTGAACAACACCGTAATTATTAAGGGACTCATTATGTGTCATGTTTCAATAATTAATTTCACTACATTTTCGCCTAGTATATCAATTATTGACATTTACAAAATTGTGTCTATAACAATGATAAAGCTTAAAAGTAAATGATATACAGTTGTAAGTCCTATCAAAGGCTTAGTCCTGTCTTTTCAATAATTAACCCCATTAAACATAAACGCACTATAGGCTTCTGCTAACTTAGCAATCGTTTGTCCTTATCTGGTGAAAGGTAAATGTCAAAGTGACAGATAAGGACAAACGATTGCTAAGTTAGCAGAGGCCTATAGAGCGTTAATGAATAAGGGGTAAGGCTTCAATATTAAGGAAAGAAAAAAATACATTATGTAAAAAAATGTGTATTATGTTATTCGTAAAAAAAATTAAAACGCCCGGCCGTATTCAAATCAAGGAAGAACGAGCATTTGTTAGGCAAGCAAAAAAACAAACAATAACTTACATTCATCCATGATTGAGCTCAAACGCATGCTCATATTATCAAGTATAAATATAAGTCAAGTCTAGGTATACGTTTTTGTATTGTAACTAACTCAATGATCCATGTTGGTCGGAAATAAAAGCTATTATTATTATTATTATTATATCACTACATAGTGTAAAACAAAGTCACTTCCCGCTGTCTGTCTGTCCCTAATGTATGCTTAAGTCGTTAAAACTACGCAACGGATTTTTATGCGGTTTTTTTTAATACAGTAATTCAAGAGAAAGGTTTATATGAATAATTTTACGCAGACGAAATCGCGAGCAGAAGATAGTAATGGATTATAAAAAATGCCAAACTTCAACTAGGTTTAATTATATCATTGTTACTAAGTCGTCCTAATTATAGCATTTTAACATTGTATCTAAGCGCAGGCAGGCATTGTTCCATTTATAGAACAGAAATGCATAACTACAGATTTAGATGAATTTTGTTGCACGAATATTCAAATACACGTTTTCATTAGGCAAATGGTGTTAATGAACGACCATGTAGAGGCTGGCATCGATGAGTTTATTACTGATTTGCGTTTTACGGTAGATTTATCGTACTTAACATTTTGCTGTATGTACTAAGTTAGTGTCATAATACGAGGTACAGTACCTGACCATAAACATTGCACTTCGGTCTTTGGAAAGAGACAACTGGCGACACGTAAAGTTAGAGTGAGACAACGCTCTACAAGGTCTAAATTAGCCGAGAAGACCGATGTGCAATCTTTATTGCCGGATACTGTATATTGTTTTATGTTTTTTTAATTAATTGATATGATAATTTTATAATTTAATGAAATAAAATACAGTGTCACCGTGAACAGTTTGTTTTATTTTATTGTAGGTTATGTTTGTGTTTGAAGTAGTTTTATTTTAGAGAAAATCATGATTTATTACAACGTCAAAGATTCTGACAGAGCTCGTATTCGAAAACGTTACAGATTTTCTTTACATCAATTGTGGAAGATTTTCGTGACAAAATGTTTAATAAATACCTATGTTTTTTTACCATGCTTATTAGAAGAGAAGAAAATAATTAGGTATCACTAAGATGTAATCTCCAACCTGCTGATGCGGAGTAGCAAGGTCGTTATATTTTTCAAGTTTTTTTTCAAGATCTTTCAAGATCTTTACGCTTAAGAAGATTTAATTAAATTCAGACGGTTAGTTCACGACATGATTTAGTTCCGCGAGTCACCACAAGTTGGCGCTGCTGAGAGCTCGCTGAGGGCGCCGTGACCACGCATAGTAATACCGGTCCCAGCTAGACACGTATCTGTGGGACAAATACGAGAAGAGTTTGATGCATGCATTTTGAGGAATAATTTGGTTAGCGATTTGGTTTATTACATGACTCATCAATCATATCAATACAAAGTGAGATCTTTTTTTAAGCGAAGATGTGCGCGAAACATCTTTAATAAATAAAAATGAATCGTCGAAATGTATGTACGCGCATAACCCATTCTTGCTTCTGTTGAACATAATCACCGCGTGACAACATGCGAAGACTTTGGAAAACTAAACTTCGTCCAAAACATGTTATGACTCTGTTTATAAATGTAGGTATCTCGGATTTGCTGGACACTTTAATTTTGATTAGTTTACCTAATTAGATTAAAGAGCGTTTCATCCCCAAAGTATAATTTTACCAGCCTTAAAACAATAATATCGTAAGCGTGTAAAATTCCCTATTACTTGCATGAAAAAACCATATAATGAATATGGGGGAAGCACCTATAACTCATCTCCGTTTCTGACTTACGTTCTTACGTAGGAAATCGCTTCATAAAATATTACCATTTGAGATTGAAGTCGACTGTGACATTGGTTTATGGATGAAATATTGCTTATAGGTAAACTTTTATTGTACCTGTCACCGGTATGATAGGATTTCGCCTTTTGTTTCGTATGTCATAAGAAAAATTTGGTTCACTGTCTTTTGTATTAGAGTTATGAACAAGAACGTATTTAAACGCGATTTCTTAATAAATATAAAGAAAATAAATAAAAATAAAATGAAAGTGACTTTCAGGCTAAAAAAGCGCTAAAGGTACCTAATCCTAGGTTTTTGTATGAGAGATATAGAGTCATTCGCAAGATATTTTCCTACGTATAAGATATTAGTATCTAAAGGAAAATATTATCTAACGTGTTTAGCTATGACTGACAAAGAAAAATGCTAAAGTGACAGAAACTAACAAATATCTAAGTTAAAATACGAGTAGGTACCTAACCTAAACATAACAAGCGTTTATGAATAAGAGAGCAAGTGATTTGTGACCGTTACCTTTTCAACGTTAATCTAATTAATTAATACCGAGTCCTTTCTTTTAGTTCACTTATAGCACACCAGAGGGCATTACGTTTAATCCCCAATGAATAGTGACGCTAATAATGAGTTGAATGGTAGTTGTGCATGATTGATTTACGAGCCGTAATGGGCGCGGGGTTAGCTCGCTTCATGTTAATGTGAGGACCATTTGATCTATTTGTTTGACTGCAGTCAAGCGAAAATTATGGAGCGCTGTGCGAGTAGAGTAAAGAGAGTCTATAAACTACTTATGACTTATGACTGTTGGGTGTTAATAACTGTTTATTTTATGAACGGCGAACAAGCAAACGAGTCACCAGATGGTCGGTGAGCGCCGCCCTAGATATTACCCATAGTATACAGGGCTAAGAAGGAATATCTCATGCTACAGTAATATTCCTGGTTGTCTTACTCTGCGCTTGGACCTTGTTTATAGCCCACCAGCAGAACTTTGCCATTTCTGAGCAGGATACGTATTTTCAGTAAGTTTTGTCAATGGATACTACGGATGGTTTTATGATCATAATTAACTAAAAACATTGGAATTGCTAATTTTTTGTTTGGTCTTTTAAATTCTATGCAGTGCCGTTGTTGTGATAATCGCAGACGAATTTCACAGGTACAGTCATAGTTCTGGATTTAAACTGTCGTTCTTCTTTGCAATAAATAGGTATAGGCAGACACTATTTCAATATCCTTAATGATGCATTAAATCTTGTAGATTGGAAAGTAAAAGTTTTTAAGCACCTTTTTAGGCTTTAATCCAAATCCAAAGTGAAAGATCCATTATGGTTCAGACCTTTTACTTTTAAGAGTATTAATACCTTTTACTTTAGGTACTTGTATAGTGAACATTATCGACGAAGGTAGGCTTCGCAAGGAGTTGCGGAGGAAACCTTCCGCAATGTTTTCAATTTCACGAAACAATTATTCCGCCATGTCATCAATCGGATCCCGGCTTTGATTGCGCGGCAAATTCGTTTTGTTTGGACACAAAAATTGCAATATAAAGAGCTGCCACATCATTCCCTTTTGGTTTAACGTAGATTGCTTCCAAAATGTAATATTGTTTGCAATTCATTTTGAACAGGCTATTGGCCACTTTTATTTCATTTATTTTTGTTATTTCGATACTAACTTAATATTTTTGTTCGATTGCGCTGGCAGGTGAGGGGTTAAAAAATGGATTTATTGCTCCAATAAAAAGCTCGTGTCAATATATTGGCGTGCTAGGATTTTAATAAATTCCATTGCGTGCGCTTAGTTAACTAACACCCAGTAGGTACTAACACACAATTCGACGTGACTTTCTTTTTTTGATATTGGCTGGCTTTGTCTAGCAAGTATTGAGTGAAAGAGACAAATGCAAACAATTCAATACAAACAGTTTCGTATTAAACTGTGACTCTATTTTATCAATTTTGCACGTGTCTTTTTCTGTGTCGTACCTACTCGTGTGTTATAACGGTGTTGCAACATTAACAAAAGTGAACTATAAGCCTTGTTTTCTGACGCGACAATTGCATTCCCCGATTCTTTCATTCAAATGTTATAACAGGGCGACAAAAAGAGACGTTGATAACGATTGCGAATTGCGACTGCCCACGCGTTACACGATATGGCCTTGAGTATTTGTCGTAGTTTTGAACATTAATAAAAAAAATACTGTGATTTTAATCCATGTGGACAAACAGGCAAACAAGTATTTTTAATTGTAGATAAAATTGATTATAAAAATAATACCTATCGACTGTCGACACTAAACGCATTTCAGAGTGCTGCATAAATTGTGCACGCAGACGTTATATTCAGTTCCCTCGAGAAGTTCGATAATAGGTATAGGTATTAAATGGAAACTGTGACATACGTGCATCAAGTTCTAAAACTGTAATTTTATGTTGATAATATAAATTTACACTAATTGAAACGAATCCAAATATCCCGTTTATTCCCTATTCCGTAGGAATTCTGTTCTTATTCATTGCCTACATCATAAGGTGAACATCTTTCAGCCTTCTAAGGCCAAAGATCTGGACATAGCGTTGATGAGTCCTTCAGGGCTTTTATTATAATGTATTATGACATTTTTTTTTGTCGTAAAAAATATGTTCGAGAAGGTACCTTGGTACTTTCACAATAAAGGCCTATAGCAATTGAATATATGTAAACAGGTTCAAAAAACTATCAGGAAATAGTCTAAGTACATTTTTTTTTACAAAAAAACACTACGTTGTCACGTTTCAAGTTTTCATCTCGACTCCTACTGTTACGTAGCGACCTAATCAGCCTGAGGTGTGACGACCAAGTCGAAATTAGAACCTCGGATTACACCGTTCCTCTCGTTCTTCTTTTCAGCACTATTAGTCTGAGCGGGACAGTACTATATGAAATTCGAACTCTATTTGCGGAGCATAAAACCTACACTTTTTGACTAATCTTGAACCTTTAGTAAGTATTTCAGTTTTTTTTTTCACATAAAATAGGCTTACGTTTGACTTCGATCTCGCTTGATGGAAGGCGAAGATGAGGCCTAAGATGGTATACGTTGGCCTAGAAGGTGTCTGTTGTTTACATTCAACACCACCAGAGAATTTTACTATTTATTCCCTAAACATATAATAACAATTCATTTTTGTTACTTTGCACGATTCTAAATATTCTAGTAATAAGTGGGTGGAAGTAATACTTTAAAGTCAACGTCAAAAATCCACCCAAGTAGACAACTTTGAAAATACGTATTTATCCCTGAAAAGTACTACATTTCTGTGCAGTTTTGGGCAACACCTAGCCGTGTTATAGCTTTTGACAGTTATTTTCATTTCGTTTCTAATAATGAATGCAGCGATAAACAATAAGGGTAGCAACATCACATTATTATCAATATAAAATTATAAATACACTGTATAAGGCATGTAATTTCAATTAGACAGCCGTAGATTCACAAACCCCTACTTAATATAAAGTTATTTGTGCGCGATTAGCATAATGACATTGTGACTTAAAACACTGGGTCGAGAAGGCGACCAACGTTCCGCGGTTATTAAAACGACTTTTAAACTGGTCGTTTTAGTTGTCAACGGCTAAATCATAAATAAAGTTCAGGGATGAAGTTTTTAAGGGAGTTAGTGGGAGTTAAAAAGCGGTGCACTTGGTGTGGCAGGTGACCGCTATCAGTGCAGTGCAGGCGGCTAGTGACGTGGCTTTGTCCAAGTACCAACGTTGCACCGCACCTCTCTTAGTCTATGCAATTTGGATGGATAAGGACACATAAAACAAAAAAGTCGTCGGTGTAGAATTTGCGTTGACATGGTACTTTTGCGGGTGATAAAGACGTACGTTATTCTGTTTTGAATAAATTGATGCTAAGCAGTTGGCTGTTTATCAGGCCGTTGATTATTGATTGTAAACTTACAGCAGATTGCCAAAATTTCTTCTTTATGATCGTATTAGACGATCGGATAGTCTAGGGCTAGTTGAGGTAGGATTCCCAGTGTCGGTACATACATACATAGTAGTTATGCATGATGAGTGGAAATGTTTCTTCTTCAGTTTTAATGCTTAATGTGAATAATTTAATTTGAGTAGGGTAGTTACACCTATTTAACTGTATTGTACTCACAGTTAGAGTAAGTATTGTTTAGATTGAATCAGGTTAATTTGGTGTCAAATTGTTGTGAATATTTTTTCATTAAGTATTATTTATTGTTGTAATCATGTCTCAAATATGTTGTGACCGCACGAATAAAACATTTCATGATCGGTTACATTAAAAAAATCTGTAATGAATCACCTGGACATTACAGTAAATACCTAGTGTTATTAGTTAGGTAGTAAGTAGTCCATAGGGAAGTAGTGAGGTAGATACGGGTAATACCGGGAACATCGTCGCCGTCCAGGGAAGTCGCACACCTATCGCGAGGACCGCGGATAATCGCCTCATTTATAAAGTTTAACGGGACAAAGCTGTGCGAGTTTTTGATTGAAAACAAACTTAGAAGGGACGGCCTCATTTGAATAAGTATTCTGCGAATAAAGTGTGGCTTTATGTTTTCCTTTAGGTGTTTTTTTTTTCTTTTGTAATGCAAAACAATGTTCCACCTTGTTTAGGTACAGCACGCTTTATTTTTGAGTGAAAGACTCTTTTGAAGTAAAGCTTTACGGTATAAATTATTTCATTTTCGTAGCATTGTTCTAAAAAGTCTGTCTTTTAGAACTTTATGTGACTTTCGCTCACGGAATCTCAGTTTATAATTTTGAGTTATTTAAGGGAGAGGTCGTTGCGTGAACTTATTGAAGTACTTATTTATAATAATTACCAGCTGTTGTTTTTTTATTATTTTCTTAGTACCTATTTTCGTTAAGAGTTTAAAAATAATATTAAGTTCCTAGTAGGTACCATTTAAATACACACTTACTATATAACTCATCCAAGTCATCTCCGCATATCCATCACCATCTCACCATCACTCAGATTTCTTAGGGTGTACACAATTGCTAGTTTGTTACGAATAACATTGTTGTTTTTTAGTAATAGTAATTTAGCTGTAAGTTTTTGTGTGTTTTGTTGTTTGTTTTTGGTTGCCATGAAAACCAGCGTCAGACATAGGTGCTTTTGTCTGACACATGCTGAGCGGCAACCTTTTTGGTGTGTGTTTTCATTTCATGGTTATTTTTGTACGGTATTTGTTTTATATTGCACCAAATAAACCTTTTTCTTTCTCCTTTCTTTCTTTCTTTCATATCCCCATCAAATTTCTGCGCCTTCAGCCAACGTGAAGCATTCGTACGACTTGTTAATTGTTGTCCCATCGGCATCGTACCGCTAATTGCAAACCGGACCGACTGACGGACGTGAGCCGCTAATCGGAAAGCAAGTTAGCCGTACCGCGCGAAATTTGTCTAATCAACATCACTGCGCTAGGCACGTGTTAATTCTGAAGTGAGCGGCTGGGATTGGAAGTAAACGTGTTTACGAGCAGTTAGAGGTTTTTCTTGACGTGAATCTAGTTTTGAGACTTGATTTTACCCTAGTTTTGCCTATTTAGGACCGCTTAAGCTGATGAGATATAAAAATAGTACTTATAATAATAATAATGTATTTATTTAGGCATTAAATCAACCAATACAATTACAATTTGAATTGAAAAATTACAAATTAAATCGACTCACATTATTTCAAATTTAATCACGTTATTTTCCCTTACGGGACAGAGCTTATAGTGACAAGACGTAAAGGCCACGTTTAGCGTGATTGTGGGCCTTGGCCCGCAATGTTGTATGAAATCCCATTAAAGACCTCTCGTTTAGTCGCACCCGAGACGTGACACTTCGCGGTCTAATATAAGGAGCCTAACATCAATATTTCATTGCATGTTTGAGAAAAGCACGTTATTGAACTCCTGCCTTATCATCAATCTTGATGATATTAAAATTAAAATATGAATTACAGCTAAAATACTCGATGTTATTTGGAAGTAGAGCCGAAATAACATGATTTGCGATGATTTTACTTGACTTTTTCGTGTTTTAACTCACAACACAAACTAATCAATGAAAAAGTATGGCAATACCGTCTTCAATTAAAAACAAAAAGGCGTCCTACATTAATGTAACCTTTTTGTTCAAACACGCTCGATCCAACTCGCCGCCTCACCTTTCCCTGAATTTTAAAACATCGTAAAAGAGATGGCACCAATAAGCCTCGTCTATTCTTTCTAACAAGTTACTTACAATCCCGTTTAAGTAATATTTAATGAAGGGGCCGTCGGTCGACATTCACAGCCGCAACACAATTAGAAAAGATCAATATCAATCGTCTTATTTATTCAAAGGTATGTTCAGCACGTAGGTATCAATTACGGCCTGCCGGTGTTTTGTTCTGCGACTTGAAACCAACATATTAAAATTACACGTTTCGTGCTGGCCAGTTATTAATCAAGTGTATACCTGAATACCTTGAAGGATCGCCCACCTCTATTCGTTTTAACTTTTCACTTTTAGATAACATTTCTGATACAGTTTCATGATGATATCACGAAAACTAAAGGTAGCTATAGTACTCCGTGAAACACCACTAAGTATATCTTAATTATTCAAACGCTTCGTCGAAAGCTGAAAGTAAAACTTGGCAGTTGGCAGTGTCAGTGCAAAACATACCAAACCTCTAGTTAGCATAATAAGAGCGAAATCACACCCCGTTAAGTTCGCGCAAGGCACCTACTGATTATACCAGCCTCAGTTGATTATATTACGAGGTTTTTGCATATTGCTAACACACAATTTCGTTAATTGTGCGCGAGATAACCGGGCGTTCATAAAATTAAGAAGCCGCGTTTGGAAGCTGTTATGATGTTCGAGCAAAGAATAATCTTACGGCAGAACACGCCGAGCTGAGCTGAGTTTGACGACGATGCTCATAAAACAGTTCTGTTTTACTGCTGTTGCTATACCACCTGTCATGAAAAGGTAGAAACCAAGTTGCAGGGATAAAAATACTAACAATGTTAAGTCAACGTTCTTTCAATAAAAATAAAATTATGGTTTGAAATTTCGAGGCCACGTTGTTTGCAACGACACATTCTATTTCATTTCCCATTTCGTTTCACTTTTGAATTTAGCTAAGTCCTCCTTGGACATAGTTATTGTTTTGTTTTGTAGTTGAGGTAAATTTTTGCGCTTTTACGTTTTTGTTAACGTTCACACATAAGCACGCCCATTCTTTAACCGAAGTCAAAAACTGCGTCTCAATATAAATTATGCAGTTGTAAAACCAGTTTGAATTTTACACCTAAACTTAAGCATAAGAGGTGGGTAACTAGATCACAGATAGTCGAGAAAATCCAATTATCGCCTGCACAAAGGGTCACGAAACAATCTAAACTAAGAAAATTAATCTTCTGAGTCCAGAGAGGAGCACTGTCTGTGCAAACTTAGACAATGGATTTATAGTTCATCGATTTGGGTCCATCGGAAGCGGGGTGTGACGGGTATCATACCGAGCGCACTAACTTTCCAAGGAATCGCAGCCAAGTGGTTTTAAGTGTCAGATTGCATGCGAAACTGTTATCGCAGATGATGTTACGAGAGATAGGAGTCGCTGCGGTTGGTTGTCATTATGCTATGGTAGGTATTGCGTCTGGTGAGGCCACACTCGTATTCATGTGGATTCGTTTGTGTAAGTAAAATGTCGTGTAAGTAAATAATAAATAAATATTTGCGACATCTTTATCATTACATTACCCATACCATAAAAACAGACACACAACTTACACAAACTTTCACCAACACCAAACTAAACGCTAATGCAGTTTCTAATACAAGTTGATTTTCCTTAAGCCAATGACTTACATAAAAAGCCTCACACAAACAATAATTCAAATATTGTAGTTACCTATTAGGTATTGATAGGTTTATAAACGCAGATGAGAAGCTAACTCATACATGTAAGTCCCGTCACTTAGCATGTAAAACACAAATCTGTTAGTTTGAAGAACACTTTATAAATTCCGCAGACGTCCCCCTATTCGGATTCGACGAGAGCTCAGAGAATTTTCGCATAAAACAATAAGATTGACGAATGATGAAGACGTTCACCAAATCGACTAAGCTGAAAAACCGTTTACTGAAACGAGCGATGCATGCGCAAGAAAAGCAGGTTATATTATAAAAATTGAACAGAAACTTCTTGGCAATCTGAGTCTCGTCGAAAATGAAGCAAATAAAGTAAGTCGTCGGGCTGGCTCGCGATTGCTCGGCCTAGCGTTCCAGCGCAAATTTTTACAATTACAATTTCATTTTAGAACTAAAAAGAGACTCATATTTACAAATATTTCCTTAGCGCGCTTGTATACACGAGTATAACCTACTGCTATTGCTGAAACCATCTGTATCAATTGGCAATTCAATTTTCTAACAATGATATCAATGGGAATAACAATAACAATATTATATTGACAATATGAGTTAATCCATGATTAGCATTTCGTCGAGGTAATCAAAAACTACAACTTCATGCCATTCAATGCTCACTGATTGTCCGATTGACGTTTAAAATATGGGTAAAAGAATAAAACCAAGTGTTTCCGTGATAATTGGTGATATTCCAGTGTATCATGATGTGGTAATGTTTTATTACTACCAGGTAAATTTCTGGTCAAAACGGACGGTGAAACCGAACGAGTTTTTAACATTATTGATGATGTCACTACATTCAAACCAAACAACGCGCCGGACACGATCACGATTGGCTGATTCCAATCTATTCATTTAAATAATAAAAATTGAATATTTCATACTGTTTCAACCTGTGGTCCAATTGCGGCAAAATGGATTGGTATGAATCGATTTGGTTGGATAATACAGAGGCTTAGCCGGGCCTACCCGAAACTACACACGTCGAAACAGTTTGCTTTGCTCTATGATAATAACGATGACGATCATTATAATCAAGTGTTTTTATATTGGTCGTATGCCGTTAATTTTTTTGGATTTATAAACATACATTAGGTGGCCTATAGTATTTATAGGTGGAAAGGAGAATCAAAATAGTGATGGGTTGCTAGGCGCATCGCCTATAACATGATTCCTAAGATTCATTATAACTCAATCTAACTAATATCATAAATGCGAAAGTATATGGATGGATGGATGGATGGATCAATCACGCCAGAACGGCCCAACGGATCTGGATGAAATTCGGCACATAGCTAGAGAAAAGTCTGGAATAGCACATAGGCTACTTTTTATCCCGGAAAGTTGCGTAGTTCCCGCGGGATAGCGATAAACGAATTCTTTGCAGACGAAGTCGCTGGCAACAGCTAGAAATCTATAATTATAAATAAAAATGAATCGTCGAAATGTATGTACGCGCATAACTTCCAAACGACTGCACAGAATTGGATAATTCTTTTTTTTTTTGTGTTTGTTACTACTGTTTGGATAAGGTTTGTATAAAATAAAATTTTGAAAAAAAAAATGCAGTGGGGGCAAAGCCCCGGGCAACAGCTAGTTTTCTATAAAAGCTAGCGATGGTCATGTTTAAATTAAGTATGTATTGTTATGGTAGCTGGTGCTGGAGTATTGAAAAATAAAATATGTTAAGAATTTAGGTACTTTGGTAAGTATAACTTTTTAATTCGTGAACTTGTGTTTGCATCACTAGTGCTTAAAGTCAAAAGATCATAGACTCTTTTAATATGCCAGGTTTATTTAGATAGTCATTAAATTCTATCTCAGTAGATTTGACGTATTTGAACAAAGCATTACTCGTATTATCCACTCTACTACAAATAGTGTAACTGAAACGTAATTTTGCCTGAAAGTATTTAGAAAGTCACCCTTCATTTAAATAAACTGTAATTTTCCTGAAACGAATTAATTAACGTGATATTTTCTTGAATTAAATTAAAATCAGCAGAGCTGCATTCGTGAGATACGCCTGGCTGGGCTCGTTTCCTCCTAGCTGTCACAAAATTTTATCTCTACCTGTTTTAGTTATTGCCCCTTCACGTCGCTTTCGCATTTTTTCTCATTCCTTAAGCTTTAAAGAACACGTGCAAGTGGTAAAACAGCATTTTATAAAATAACAAGTACAACTTAGTATTTGTTATGTTACGAAAAACGAAATAAACGATTTGATCGGTACCAGGGACCCATGACCGAGCAGGAGCGGGGTCCGGCGCGGCGCCGTCACTCCAGAACATTTAATATTTCAGCCATTCGACTCACGCGCGTCTTCAGCGGAAGTCCTGATTGCCGCTAAATTGAACTAAAAACTTCTTTAATGCCCCAAAATGTTTCAATGATATTCCATATAAAATCTAGATGCGAATGCTTTAAATTTTCTCTAGCACTGTGTTTTATTATCTTTCGACGCCAACGGCCAACGACAAAATGTTAACAGATGGCTGGAACAAGTTGTCACTCGTTTATACAATCGATGTCGTATTAATTGAGGAGTCGAATAAATTCAGCTTTAATTAAATCAGAATGTAATTACGAAATGTTGTCTGCATTTCTAGATTAAATTTAAACTTTACTCGATTGTAAGTAGTTTGCTTTGTAACAATTTATAACCCCGGCGTGTAGAACTACGAATAGCGTTAAGATGTTTTCAATAGAACGTTAACAACGGGATGTAAAGTTTTGCAATAGTGCGCTGCCGGATCGTGCAATTATTGCCAACCCAATCCTAATTGAATTCTTAGGTTAAGTTTGCGTTTAAAGTTTGCATAAAAGACGTCTTGCAAATTAATAATTTCCTCTTGGAACGTTTCTATTCTGTTACGTTCTTAACTAGTAAGTAAACGTAAAATAGTAAGCTTTAATTATAATTACCGTGTTTATGCTTTTAAAGAACATTGAATTTTATTATTTAATGTCTGTAAATTACATAAAACTAACTTAGCATGAAATAGCACTAAAGACAAAACATACAGCTAAAGCTTCATTTAAAATAGTAGTCCAATTTTTTTACCAAAAACGACTTGTTAATAATTAAATTGCTCGTGTAAACTTGTAAATTTTCCGCATGCCGGAAATTATGCGAACGTTTCGTTTACACGCACGTCATGTCTGCAAGCGTCCACGTTTTCGGTCTATCCGAAATTTAAAATGGATTCGTTTATAAAGGCATTTACCAGGGTTCGCATTTTCGATGAGGGAGAGCGGCATCGGCAGGTGAGTGACTTGTTTGCCGGCGCAGCAGCGCGAGCAAAACGGCGAGCAGTTTAGTCGGCGCTCGTACCGCACTCTATAAATCACCCTGCGATTGACGCCTTCCTACAGGGAGTGATCTATTCTACCCGCCATGATACAGCTACACTTGGAGATTTTTCTATTCTCCAAGCTTCCACTGAAAATGTTATAAACACAGGATGTAATTGCGTCTTTAATCCGATGGGTTTTGATTGACTAAGATAAAATTGCTCGAGAATTGGCTGGCGTTGCAGTTCAAAAGAGCTCGAGGTGAAATTTGCGCTTTGAATTTTCTGTAATTTCAAATAAAAAGTTGAATCAATTTTAGACTAAAGCGTTTGTTCCCGTCTGTGGTTATTTGATACGAACGTTAACTGTACTTTCTCTTTGTCCGTAATAGACTGAAAACTTATACAAAACCATCACTGACACTCCGCTTCATGAGACCAATTTTGAAATCTTATCTGTGAAAATATCACACGTAATAGACAAAAATCATTGTATCTTTATTATAATGATTATTATTTTAAATGATGGCTTTTTGAAACGTTTGGATACCGCGTAGCAACTAGTACCTAAAAGATGGAAAATATGTCGCAAGGCTGGATCCGAGCACCCGCGACGGTGGGAGTACGTTTAATATTTTGCCAAGTCGTCTCACGCGCCGTTCTCAACAGGCCCTGATTGCTGCCCGATCGAAATTATATTTCACTGCCACATTCAAAGCTCGCTGGACAAGATTGCCTTTCCTGTAATATGGGTAACTTTGATGCTGTTACAATTCACAAAATATACTCGTAACACAATTTCGGAATGTAGTTATACATACCTGCATTTTAAGTGTGTCTAGAGCCATAATTTTTACTTTTATTGGTTTTGTGAAATTCGGTACCTACTATTTTATATTAATGTACCTAGTAATGTTAAATAAGCGGTATATTTTTATTTTATTTTTTCGAATGTATTCATCTTCGAAACTTAAAAGGAACCTAGAGTATTTCGTTGACCATTTGTTTGTCTATGGTATATTTATCTGTCCATACTTATTTGTTGGTCTTACTATGCAACATTTACAACTACATGCTGATCTGGAAGTAAAGAAAAAACGTAGAATGTACCAGTTGCTTCTCGTCCCGCGCAGACGGTAAAAGCCCATCGAGGGTACGGGCAAAAATCTTAGGAATCATGCTATAGGCGATGCAGCTAGCAACCTTTGGATTTGGATTCCCCTTTTCACCTTTTCACCCAAAATTATTTTAAACGTGGCTTTCAGGTCTTGTTACCTTAGGCTCTGTCTACCCCGTAAGGGATAGAGACGTGATTTATGTATGTACTAGCTGTTGCCAGCGACTTCGTCTGCAAAGAATTTGTTTATCGCTGTCCCGCGGGAACTACGCAATTTTCCGGGATAAAAAGTAGCCTATGTGCTATTCCAGACTTTTCTCTATCTATGTGCCGAATTTCATCCAGATCCGTTTGGCCGTTCTGGCGTGATTGAGTAACAAACAAACATCCATCCATCCATCCATCCATCCATACTTTCGCATTTATAATATTAGTTAGATGTATAAACGTGTAAAACCCTTACAGTGCGCGAGTCCGACTTGCACTTGACTGCTTTTATCTGTGTGGTGAATATGATTAGATAAACAGATGAAACGAATATGTTAGTGATGTTGTCAAAATAACTAATGTGTAATTTCGAGAATCATAAAGCACATAGTCAATTGCATTATTGTGTCACAATCCAGATACTTGGAGTACTATCATATCCATTGATAAAAAAGGTAGGTAACACATGACGAGTTTCAATAGGTGAAGGGAGTCTATTATTGTTACGAAATCAGCGGTCGTGGACGCTACAGTATCCAATGGCGAATCCGATGGCGAACCTTTTTTTGTGCAAGAATAGACGCCTGACTTGAATATTTCGATTCCTGATAAGTTCCATTCATTTTGAAGACAGGCAGTGTAAAATGTATTGTATGCTGCAGACTAGCGTGCTAGTGCTAGATATATTAGGTAAGTAATGTACAAAATTGGACAAATAATACCTATTATTATGTAATGTAAGTTGATCGTAGCCACGACTAAATAAAGTGTTGATAAGCATCACTTTTCAAAAATGAAAAAGGATAATTACAAAAACGGATAACTCATGTATAAAAGTCGAGTAGTGCTCGACATGTTTCGGACTAGTTCGTAGTCCTTCTTCACGGAGCGCTCGCCCCGGCAGCAGCGAAACGAACACTACGCGCCAGGCGCTTTGCTCGCGCGGCTAACTCGACGCAGCTGACAACGGCGCACAACTACCCTAGTTTTATACTCGACTTTTATTAGTGAGTTATCCGTTTCTGTAATTATGATTGAGTCCCACAGTAGTTTCATGTTAAAAATTTAAAAGTAGTTTGATTAAACATTCCTGTGTTATTTAAAGTCGTCACAATTTCGTTTTGACAGTTCACGCCTATGAAGTTCTCTATTTTTTACCGATCGAAATGTTCTGAAGGTAATTGTATTTTTCATTGATGGGTATCGCTCACTCGGCTAAGTGCTGTGCATAACGATTTTTTCATATTGTCCACAGACTATTATTAATCGGTTAAGGAAAAAATAAATCGATCTAGATATTTTTTTTTAAGACCAACTCGCACTTGGCCTTTATTTGGATTTTATTTAGACCAATTAATTACTGCATTTCACCAGCTGTGTAGTGATCTTTACTGAAAACTATGACCTTGGAGCTCAAAGCCGTAAACAATGGCAACACTGATTTCAATAGAATGGCTCCTCTTCATCATCTGAGAAAATGATTGACTGAAGATTCACTTTCTAATCAGAACTAATCCATTGCCACTTTACAGTACATATTTAAATCGATCAAATACTCATGCAAACTTGAATCGATTTATCGTGAGTATCGAGTACCGAGTCGTACGGTGACATCACTAGTTAAAACGGGCCTTTTATTTTGCGACGACTCTAAGTCATCCCTTTGATGCTGTAAATTAACTCAACCACCTGTTGTAATTGCCGGATTAATTTGATGACACAGTGTGTAGGTACGCATCTTACTATCCGCTTTACTTAGTCCAGTCCGTAGAATCGTCTTTCATAAAATGTAATTCACAGAAACCCATTGTTTAAATCACTTTTTCTCTAACCCGGTAAAATGTCCAATATAAGTGTGAGCACAGAAAAATACAACACAATACATCACCGAGGCTCTTTATTTTATATATTGTTATATTATCAAGGTTTTTTCTCATGGCAAAAGCGGTTAGATCGCGTGACAACCCGCCATACTTCAGGCCGGCCAGAAAGAGTAGCCACAGTATTTGTCTTGCTTTCATTGTGTAAAATATTTTGGAGTAGGTAAGACTTGTTTACACATAATCACTGGCTGGTGGAACAATGCTGATTTTGGGTTCGCTCTAATTCTTCACAACAATTTACCATTCCAGATCTTTTATGGACATTAAAACTGAATTCCGTAGCAAATGTACTCCTACAACGAATATGCAAAGCTTGTATTAATTCCATTCTGATGTCGCGTGCTGAGACTAAAGCAAACCGCCAAAATCATTGACGACATTAGCTCAAGCGTCCCTGCAGATCTGCGAGTCAGGAAATTCAACATGTGTTAACATACTTGAATTGTGGATTGCAGTCTCTGCACAGACGTCACTTAATATTAATCTACCTGCATTCTGTCGAAGAGCATTATTGTAAAGAGCATTGTCTGTTTAGCACTATAGATATCACAAGGGATATGACTAGAATAGTAACAAAACACGACCCCTTGATTGGATTTTAGCCTTCGTTACGTAGCGACGTTCATTTAGCACAAACACCGACATTCATGTCACAAACTACATTTCTAAATTAGTAATTGGATGCATGAATAATTGTATTCATTTATACTGTGTTCAAATCAATACATAAACAATTTGCGTGGTTTCTAATTTCGCCTTCCCGCAGGCAGTGATTAAGTGGACGATTGTTGCGTCCCATGATTTATTTAATCAGTTGGATAATATCATGTAATCGCAGAGATCCCGTTCATCCGTCCCTGTCTTCAGTATGACATATGAGCTGGCCCGCTATACGTTGCTAATTTTGGGACGCATTTAGCGATCACCAATGTGAATGGGAACAGACAGCGTTTGTAGGAAGCATAGAATAAACGGTAGCCATAAATTGTATAAATTACATTTCAGAATAGAACTGGCAATTAAATGCAGAACAATAAATAAGTAATGCGTTTCGGGTACAATCACTGGTAACACACCAGACAAAAGGTAGTTATTTATAAACTGTTTATTATTAGTTATGACGGTAGGGAAAATAAAAAATTGGTAGGCTTTAACAGAACAGTTAAGATACCTATTAATGTATACATTCTTACTTAAAACCTCAGACCAAATGTCAGCGCATCATACGAGCAATGATGGCATAATGTAGACTGGTGACATAAAATACATCACGATACGGATTTTAAAAGATGTTTAAAGATTCATAAACGTAAGCTTTCCACCTCAGTTCGAGTCGTAAAGTTGAGTGTAATGTGTCTGAATATCGTATTACGTATAATACGACGGTAACTTGGAGCGTTAGGCCGTGTCTCCACACCTGGTGACATGAATAAACTGTGTCACTGTGGTCTAATATTAAGTTTGCTTGTTTATAATGTTGCTCGCCGAAATGCTGTTGTTACGTTTAGGGTTGCCGGAACAAAAATGAGATAAGGCGAATTTGGCAAGTTTAATATAAGGAGTTTTGGCGGGCGCGGAACTTCAAATGAGTTTTTATGGTATGTTCATACTTTGACAGGTAATAACGGTGCCCTTTTATCGTGATCTGCTCGTATGAAGTAAAGGGGAGAAAAGTATTTTTAATTTAAAAATTATAAATTGCTATGCAAATTGCGAAGCCTTGATGCTTTGAAAGACAATTCGAACCAGCCAGCGCAATTAAAATCTTCGACCCTAAGTCTCCTAGTCCCTTTCTGGCAGCCCTAAGTTGGTTGTTTGCTTTAGACGGGATCTTGTGTTTGTGCGTTTGCGCTTCCACGAACACGTGATATAGTTAGCGATTTTGACAGCACCCTTTGTTTTATTGTAAACAACAATAGTTAGCATTTTCGCACCTTCTCTGTAAACTTGCGTGAATATTAAATCTTAAGTACTTACTACGTAGTTAGTCATATCAGATACATATTAATTACCTTTTGAATATAGCAACAATTAAGTTTTATGTTTCAAGTTGGTAGTCATGTATTATTGTTTTTTCTTAATGTTGTCAGCTCTGAAATATGGCTGACAGAGAGCTCATGTAATTCCTGTGTGACTGTGTGTTTGAATCTAACCTAATAAAGGATTTATAAAAAGTTAAAGCCTCTTCTTCTTCATCTTATATTTATTTATACCTACTTAAAACTTAGGAGCCGTTAAGAACACTACAAATCAGTACAATAAAATATTAAGTTGTAGGTATTGTTTTTAGTTTGATTCGAGAGTTTAATACTGTTTCACCCTTCGTCAAACCAAAACATGTGATCATTTCGTTTCAAAGAATTATGATAGGGTATATTTTAGAACCATGAATTACTCACCAAAATCACAACCATTTGATTAGCGGCATTTTCTCTCAAGGTACAAGAGGTATTCTATCTAGCCCTCTAGTCTGAAAACGAATCTGCAATCCTCTACTAACTACTGCGGATGTCGATGGATGGTGGTGCTCGCTTACCATCAGGTGACCCACTTGCTCGTTTGCCGTCCTTATGGTATAAAAAATATAGCGAGGATGTTAAGTAACGCGATGGTTGATTCTCCACGTCCTCTCTGCGCACTCTTGTGGCATCAATCACTTACAGCTGTAAACAAATAAGGCTTTTTGTCATACCAGTCAACTTTTGCGATTACTTATTAACCTCTGCTAACACTAAAACAGTTCTAAGCTCGAGCGCTGTAGCCAAGTTCTCTCTGCTGAGTGACTTTAATTCATCGCGAGACGCCATCTGGGATTGCTTGAAGATGTCACAAAGATACTATAGTCCAAGTTGTACTTCGTATTGGAACTTCAGCTTAGTTTGACTGTCGAAGATATAAGCATAAGTAAATAGTGTACCTACTGTGGTTCAAATTAACAGCACCCGCACAACCATGTGATCGTCACGTAGTAGCTGTTCCATCTTTTCATAAAATAAATTATTATTAAATATTTATTTTATAATACAATATTTTTTGCAGACTATCGTACTTGTATTATCACCCATCTTATTATTATACATAATTATGTTTTTTTTTTTTATGTGAATAGGAAGGCAAACGAGCAAGTGGGTCACCTGATGGTAAGCAATCACCACTGTCCATAGACACCCGCAACCCCGGAGGGATTGCAGATGCGTTGCCAACCTAGAGGGCTAAGATGAAATGCCTCTTGTGCCCGTAATTTCCTCGGCTGTCTTACTCTTCACACCGGAACACGGCAGTGCAGGCACTGCTGCTTAGCGGCACATACACAGTTATTACATATACAGTTAAGCTCTTGCGCAAGAGAGCAAGGTAAACCGTGGTTCAATGTGGAACCTTTTCTTAAAAAGTTACGGTGGCATCAAAGTGCCTAACAAGTAAACAAGCAGATATACCAAAAAAAAAAAAATTAGCTTATTAGAGGTATAAAACTTTCCAAATTTAACAATACTTAGAATTACAGTTTTATTATGCTCTTTCTACTTATACTTCAAATTCTGTTCAATTTATCACCAAGATTGTATTTGTATGATACCTACTACTATCAAGGAATAGGTGTGCTATTTTCGAACCCAAGACCGCTTAGTTGAAGAGCAATAGGATAAACCACTATGCAACTACAGCTTCTTTAACAAATTGAATTAGTGAAAAGTACAGCATTAATCTTGATCATGAACAAAAATTATTTATGTTGCTACTTGGCTACCGTAGCGAATGTGAATAGCTGAGTAGTAGCGTGTTAGCGGAGTAGCAAGGGAAATAATTTATATTCTTTGATATGAACCTCCGCAAAGTAAAGCCAGATTCAAAAAATGATTTACATATCCATTTGCAAAGAGGTAGATAAATAAATAGTTGGATTTGGGATCGCTCCAGTATCTAATACAAACCTCCGCAAAGTTACAACCAACGCAATGTGTCATATACAGATTACTCGGCAAATATTTTAGTTTGTGCTAGTGTATCTTACAGATTATAGACAATGCCGCTAAGGACCATAGTTTGTTGCAAACTTTAGGCAGGAGTTAGATAAGTTCCTACCAACCGGCGGCCCTCAAATTGAAATGGGTACCAAAATATCTAGTTGGTTGTTATTAACTGTTGAACAAAGCTATCGTTGCTATCTTTAGTTGGCGTTTTCGACGACCCTCTAAGTTTAAATTTAATTTTAGGTTTCTAATTCTTAACTCGTGGTAGCCTAGTGGTTTGACCTGTGGCCTCTCAAGCAGAGCGTCGTGGGTTCAAATCCCGGGCTCGCACCTCTGAGTTTTTCGGAATTTATGTGCGAAAATTACATTTGTGATTTGCCATGAGCTTTTCGGTGAAGGAAAACATCGTGAGAAAACCTGCACACATCTGCGAAGAAATTCAATGGTGTGTGTTAAGTTCCCAATCGGCACTGGGCGCGCGTGGGAACTATAGCCCAAACCCTCCAATACACGGAGGAGGCCTATGCCATGAGGCACGCCGAATTACGCGACAACAAGAACATGTAGGTACTTACTGAAATTGTAGCGAATTCGGAATAAAAAGGCTATAATAAAAAATAATAATAATAATAATTCTTAAGTTTACTTAAATAGGTACCTACTTAAATTTATTTTACATATCTTGGATTTGCTGACGCCCAATGCCTCCGCAGAAGTGCATAATATGTCGTGAGAATTACGCAAAATCGGTTCATATTACTTGTCTACAACACATAGAGAATATACCAAATGTTTGCTTTTCAGGTTCATGACTAAGCTAGGCATTGAAGTCATTAAAAAGACTCAATTAAAAGGAAAGGTCGACTGGGTAGTATGGAAATATGTATTATTAATAATAATAATTATTATTATAGCCTTTTTATTCCGAATTCGCTACAATTTCAGTAAGTACATTGGAAATATTACCGGTTTTAAAATATTCCATAATAAATTCTGAATCCTCTTATAAATATTTTTTTACAACAAAGAAGGTCAACGAGCAAGTGAGTTATCTGATGGCAAGGAATCATAACTGCCCATGGACATCCACAATAATAGAGAATTACAGATGCGTTGTCAGCTCAGAGAGCTAATATACAATTAGCTGTCATACCCCTCCACTTCAGAACACACTGCTGTTTAGCGGCAGGATTAGCTAGTAAATTGTTGTAGCGATCCGGACGGACTTTGCACAATGTCCTAACACGCGTAAAAAGACAAATAATACGTATTGCAGTACTGCTCTAAATAATATTAAAGTAGGTAAGGCATGCGACAAAATAGCCTGTATTTAAAAGATTATTTCAGTATCAAAACACCTGTATAAATTAAAGTATTAATAATAGCTGAACTAACTATTGTTGTTTGGTGCTGGCGGTCGGGAGATTACTTGACAATGTCATGAGTAACAAAGTCCCGAACTTCGTCGTCAACTTCTGGCTCGTGCGCCCTTAAATTGAATTTGAACATCTGCACTCGCTTGATAGTTATTACGAATAAAATTACTCTATGTTAGACTTTAGCCCAGTTAGCTTGGTGTTCGAGTAAATTGGAGGAGTATTTTTTATGTTATAGGTAACGTGAATTTACAGATCAGGTACGCGTCAAGTTAATTATTGATTAAATGCTAGCAATACAAATAATAATTAATATCAAATGTTGGACTATGTTATTTGGATAATATCATCCACAGGTAATGTGAAAATTATGAGCAAACAAAACATGCAAAATTTATATCGGGCAATCAAAATTTTATTCTCTCATCTCTCTCATAACCAAATTAGCAATTAAATTAATTCTTAATGTAACGAATAACATTTTAAACTAATTAACGTTGCCATTGCACAATAGGGACTGCTATGAAATTAATTAGGTTTTACTGATTTTAATTACATGTAATATTATAATCACAAGATGAAAAGACAGTTAATACTACTGCTGAATTAATTACTACTTTTTGCCATTAAAATATTGTTCCACACTAAACAATCGACACCGGGCGGTGTCGTATAAAAAGCATAAATATGCGTACATATAACACGAACAGCCACAGGAAATCGTAAAAGCAATATATAACGATCGTGTATATTATGGGTGAATCTGAATGTGTCAGTGCGTAATTTATCGCGGAACGTGTTTTTTGTGGAGGCCCTCTCTTGACCTCATAAAACACAGAGCCCGTTGCAGAGCTGAAATCGGAGAGTGCTCGAAGGGGCCGGCCCGCGGCGACCATCGAAAGTGGGAAAAACAACCGATCGCCACTCGACTGAGACGAAGCAGATGACACTTCACACGTCGTCGTGATTTTTACAACATCCCCCCTCGACTCTGTGGCGTTTTTTGCTCGCAATTACTTTGATGTAAGCACGATTTTTTTCGCGCCGCCGCGTCTGTGTTTTGAGTGTAAGCCCGGGGTTGATAAGTCATGTTTTTATCATTTTGAAGGTTTCCCGTCGAGGGCTCGCCAGATGCCTTTGTCTATTTCGTGTACTCATCCGTTAATGACTGTGATACTTGAGAGAAAAAAAGATGAGAAAAATGGTGCTCTTTATATGTGATGTTTAATAAACATAAAATTTAAATTAAGAGGGAATTTAGGCTTATAATTACTTTGCTCGAATTACTCGAGTGCGAAATGTACCTAAAGATTTTTATGGAACATAAATTTGTTACAGTGTGGTTTTGCGAGTGCAAAGGGTAACCGTAGATTGTTACTTTTATGGCAATATGAATATCTCGTTTCACAATGATATACATTTTGTGTGTGTCAATAAAACGACGACATTCGAGAAATCACCAGAGAAATATGAGAAACACCCCTTAACATTGACACCGTTTTAGAAATCAATTTCTGAATCTTGTACGAATCAGACGATTCTATCTACGATATCTTCTTGAATATAGCATTACGTTTTGAGATAAGATAACTGTCGTAAAATTGGCGGTCGGAGGTACAAGATACCTTTTTCGACATAGTAACAAAGCACAATAAATTTTTGGTAGGTTCATGACGTGTGGTGATCTGAGTCTTAACCATTTTTGATTTCTAAATGACTTTTTAATACCCCCAATATTAGTTTGCTTAATATATTTCTTTTTAAATGTACTTGCAATGCCATCTATCCTATATTTATGTGTCGTAATAACTTTCACCAACACGTCAGAGATACCACGTAAAGAACTACCATTTTTTTTTATATTCATCTTTCGTTTACTAAAAATAGCAGATCTTGAAATTACTCAAGACATTTTTTAAATACTCATTCAAAAATTGCAAGCGTAGGTAGCAAGGCAATGGGATTTTGCACATTTCTTTAAACAGGAGAATGTGCAAGACGGGGTTTAGAAAACGTTTCGTAAACGAAATTTAGTCAATGTTTGTGTGGAAAAATATCGTGGACGAGTATCAGACCGAGTGAGAGATTCGCGAGTCCAAACGTGTGTCGTACGTGGTTGGCGGCGCGCCAACCGCAATACACATTTAACAGGGAGTTTTTATTCACGGGACACAATTTTAAACTAGTCTATAAACGTTAAAAGTAATAGTAAGTAAACGCATCGTTGTTTTTATTTTAGGTACTCTGTTGTGATTTTATAGTCGAAGTGATTCAAGCAAAGTCTTTAACGAACAAAATAACTCAAGCAAAAATTAATATGACTAAAGATATACCACTTTCCCATTTTTATACCGATAATTCTTCTCACGTGAACAGATTTTAAATCTTCGCTTCGGTTAAATAATAATTAAAAAATGCACGAATTATCGTCATGCATCATTAAATGAAGACTACCAAGGAGTTATTAGAAATTTCCATGTATTTTTTTGTAACAAACCGTAATAAGTCATTCGACCGTCTAAACTGATGATGAATAACAGGGGTAAAAACTAGTGACAAAGTAATGATGATATGAAAATATGAATAAGCCTTTTTCATGTTTAATTTGAAAAAGAAGGACATGTAGATAGGTATAAATTTTGCGACTATAGGAGCTTAACGCTATAAAGAGCAAATTGCCTATGACAAACGACTAGGCACGAATGATTTTACAGTTGAGTTTTTCGTAGTACGGAACCCTGCAAACATTACCAAATACGCATTGAAAACGGCACAAGTTAAAAATATAACAAGTTCGTCGATTTAATGCGTCCAGTCGCAAACTACGAATGCAGCACACTTTATTTGCTGACAGCAGTGAAAATTTGCGTCAGGCTAAGTGCCAAATTTATAACATCGGACTGTACTACGAAAGGTTTTTACGCTAATTGGTTCGGTTGAGCAAGGATTGTTAAAGATAAAATATGCAATGCGGATTGTTTTCGTTTACATTTTGATTGATTGCTTCATTACCACTGCGAAATTCGATGACGAAAGAATATTTTCTGCCTTTATGCGACTGCGGGGGATGATTCCATGTGTACTATACTTTTAATTTATTATTTTCTATTTTTAATGGTTGCGGGTATGAGGGACGGTGGTTAATTGACATGACACACAGAACTAGCCCGCTTGTAGGTACAGACTTTTAATAAGAAAACTTCATGTTTGTAGGTAGGTACGTACAATGATCTTTCAAATCACTTTCTCGAACTTTGGCAATTAGGACTCACCGTAGTTTTGTCGTTTCTGTGCGTAACTTTTGAAGTAGGTACAATCACGCAATAATCAAATTAAAAGAATACAGAGTTTACTTCCCAATCAAACATTGCCTTACAATTTCAAACGAACAAATTGAGATTAGTTTCGAGCAATTTTTAACAATTTCTGAGTGTTATTTCACGCGTTTAAACAAAATTTTACTGTGGTCAATTATGTCGGACAAGCTTTTAACCGTTTTTACAAACTTTAATTGCCTCTACTTAGCTAATATCGCGTTGTTTCGATGTAATGGATGCGACGGGTCATTTCGGACGATTCGTCGGACTAGTTTCCAATTTTATGGTGGTTGGGCAGGCGGCAGCACCGTGCCCTCCTTTCCAAATGCGAAACGTTAATCGGTTTATTCTGATAAATATTGAACGAATATTTTTGTACTTTTTAGAACAAAAAAAAATCGATAAAAAAAGGGCGTTTAAATTTGTTTATAATTAATAATTTAAAAAAATGAAGTGAAAGATGGATGGTAAAGCGCAGGTAGTGAAGACATCAATTAAAAAATAATGAAGCACTTATTGACAATAAGTAAGATAAAATAACTACAGACTGTCTCAAGTTAAACAGTTAAAACCCCAGAATATGACCAAGAGATTAAATATCTTATTATTTAATTGAACAAAACAAATTCAAATTTTTCAATTAGAGCCGCTTCGTTTCACCACCAACCACGACAAGTTGTTGCCTACTTCTGTCGAATTCCGCACAAAAGTTAGTACATTAAAACTGCCAATTAGAGGCATTTCAAGTCCAAGTTGTTTAAGAATTCGCGTAATTATTCTTGGATGACTTGACGAGAATGGATACTTGACAATTCTATTGGCAAAGAACCCTTTCTTAGCATAATTGTCCGGTCTCTTGAATCAGTGGATTCATCTTGATTTTTTTTCATAAGAGTTTTGAGAGAAAACGTGAAGGAGTCTAATCCTTGAGCCTAAGTCGAAAAAGATCAAAAATAGTATATTTTCCATAATATACGCGCTGTCATGTATCACTAACGGCTTATACCTAGATATGGCGTGGTCGTGCCCTGAATAAATAATTATTGTAAACAATTTTGATGTTATCTATACGTATCTACGTGTAGTGTAAGGGTTGAACGGATCCCGACCGAATTTCGATTTTATGGTCACTGAACAATCTTCAGTCATTGAACGTTTTCCTGACTAGAAAATACTTTTACTTTCAAGAGACTTCCAATGTTCGCTTGAAAAATCTTGGTAAACTAGGGGGGAATCAGCAGTAACAATAAATCATTCTACTTTTTTTACATTGTTTATGTGTAAATGACGATGCCGATGTGCATCCTTTAAAATAAGTACATAACAATTATTTTCTGCACTTTTTCTTTTAGATAGTGTGAAAATAGTGTCCCAGTTTCTTGCTCTACGTATTTGGCAATGTTCACAATTTTTTAACGTAAATATGCCGTTTAGTGAAGTTCCGCCGTCAAAAACTGTTATTAAAACAACACCCTAGTTGCAATAAAAACGAAATAAAAATCTTCAACTATTAAATTGCTATTTCAAACTGGCCATAAATTAGAACTGGCAGCTTCACAGGCAAATACCTCATTTATAATAAATATATAATCTAACTAATATTATAAATGCGAAAGTATGGATGGATGGATGGATGGATGTGTGTTTGTTACTCAATCACGCCAGAACGGCCCAACGGATCTGGATGAAATTCGGCGCATAGGTAGAGAAAAGTCTGGAATAGCACATAGGCTACTTTTTATACCGGAAAATTGCGTAGTTCCCGCGGGATAGCGATAAACGAATTCTTTGCAGACGAAGTCGCTGGCAACAGCTAGTATTTAATAATTTAATACCTGTGACTTGTGGTTAGGTAAGATTGTGGGAAGTTAAGCATTTAATTAGAGCTACAGCGATATACGATACGATAGCATTTCAGTCGCGCAGCGCTAGTTTCAGCAGTAATATGGTAACTTCCAATTTAATGGTGGGTGAGCAAGTGCCGCGTGGGTTCACCGACAAAATATATTAAAATATGGTACGCCTCGCGCACTTCGTCATTTCTGTTGGTAGGTATGCAATATGCGGTTTTTGTACATCAAGTTGCGATATTGTTCCATTGTAATACTGCAAAAAATCTGTTCAAAATCGTGGGAAATCAATCAAAAATCAGCAAGCAATAATTATACAAATTACTAGCTTCTGCCCGCGATTTCGTCCGCGTAGATTTAGATTTAAGAACTGATGTTGATAGTTATATTCTGCAATAATTATTTACGTTGCGAGTCGCAGCCACGACCTTTGACATGTTTATCACTATTCCGCTCGGGAACTGCAATTTTCTGAGATAAAAAGTAGCCTATGTGTTAATCTACAATATCAGCTATCTCCGTTCCAAATTGTATCCAAATCTATCCAGCTGTATGCCAGTGAAGAAGTAACAAACATACACACACGCACACGCCTTTATAATATTAGTGTGATTTTACTATGGCTGTGCCAAAGTGCATATAGTTTTTCAACTCTGATTATTTGAACTCCGAAAACGTTTTCCATTAAATTTTATGCCATAACGAATTCATATAATTTCTTTGTACATTTATAAAACTTTGCAACATAATTTTTCTACGTCCTGCGTCCAACAAAGAAACGAGTGCCCGCCAAACAACAGATTAAGTTAAAATTGCAATTACAATAGAACCGATTGTGTATTTTATATTATGTTTCATCATAGTGCTTCAGCACGCATCACAAATTAATGAACGGTTTAATTTCCCGGCCCTAAGTTTTACTTTGGATTAGTTCAATGTTAATACTTATATGTAAAAACTTTATTAAAAAAAAGTTGACAGACATCAGGACACAATGTACAAAGGCAAACTTATCCATTTAAGGAATCATTTTTAGTCAACCTTATTTGAGTAGATGAGAGGAGCATTATAATATTAGGGACGGATAAAGAGTGAGTTAAAAATTGCAAACACTGAGAGTCACAATACAAACTTACTTACTTTATAGAATACTAGCGACCCGCCCCGGCTTCGCACGGTATATTATGCATATAAACCTTCCTCTTGATTCACTCTATCTATTAAAAAAAACCGCATCAAAATCCGTTGCGTAGTTTTAAAGATTTAAGCATACATAGGGACATAGGGACATAGGGACAAAGAAAGCGACTTTGTTTTATACTATGTAGTGACAATACACAAACTCTTAGAAAGGATGTTGTAGTTTCTATATTAGGAAAGAATAATGACTTATGATGAAAAATTAGTATAGTGGAAGTGCTCCATGAACAGATGTAAGGCTTAAATTTGAGCTGAGCCGACGAGCAAATGTTGTTTTAAGGGGCAATGTTTAACGCGGTTAACTTAATAAATAGAACACTTACTAGTAAGGCTTGCATAACTTTTACCGTCATATTTAGTTGCGGCGTTATATCATTTTTTATTTAAAACAACATGTGCATCAAATCGCAGTGCAAGTACAAAGGCTTAAGTGCTTACTGCATTCACTCGTTATTAACTTTCTTCGTTCTTATTATGAGAAGTGCACAGAAGTGGGACGTACACACGTTCTAGACGATGATAATGAGTTCTAACTTATTCACTTTTTTTTTTTTTTTAGCACCTTCGTCACTTTTCGTCACTTCGTCACATTCACTTAGCATCAAATGGGTGAAGACCAAAATTTGCACACCGTTAATACTGCGTTAGTAGGCAGTTAAAATTTCCACAATTTTTTTCCATTGTGACATGTAAGTTATCCATAATGTAGGACGTGTAGGACTGTTGTCATAATTTAACTACCTACTAACGCACGTGAAATCATTGCCGTACAATTTAATTCGACGTCTATGTGCGCTGAAATTTAATTTGGCAAAGTACACAACCAAATGGTTTCAACTAGAAATAAAGGGAAAAGGGACAAACCCCAACACAAAAAACTGAGATAACCCCCAATGTCCGTGTAGTTCTTAGACGTACAAAATCTCCAATCTCTTGAGAAGTGCGCTCGAATAATTCAGGTACCGCCACAAGTTGTGTTTGGATGGAAACGCTACTCGCCAGCCAAATGCTAATTTTATGGTGGTTGAGCAACTGTGCCGAATCTACCCCGCTGTCCTTCGCACTGGCTCCCCGGTATTGCCTAGTAGGCATCATCTAAATAAAATATACATCCTCCCAAAGGCGGACCGGCATCGACGTGACGCGTACGGTGCGTTACTGTTTAAGTTATTCACTTATTTATTTATTCAACAATTTAAAAAAAAAATACAGTAAAAATTAATGCGCTGTAAATTTCATATATTATACACAATAAGTAAATCTATATACATAAGTAAAAATTATTGTTGCTAAGCGCAAAACTCGAGAACGGCTGGACCAATTAGGCATCTTTTTTTATATAACTCGGAAGTTTCACTGAATGTTTTTTGAAAAAAAAAAAACATAAAATAAATAATGCCTATAGAAAAAAAATGGCACTGGGATGAAGTCGTGGGAAATAGCTAGTACTTAATAAACATAAAACATAAATAAAGTAAATTTTACAGACAAAAAAATACCAGCTAAGTACTTAATAATAATAACAAAAAAAAACATAATTAAGGTTATAGTAGATGATAAGGTGGTAATTTAAATAAAGGTGATTTATAATATTCATAATTTAGTAGACATGTAGGTATTTGTGCCTATGTACAGGTATATTTTTTGTTCTCAATCATATAAATATGAAATTCTACAGTACGTTTGCGTCTTGCACAATGTTGTTGCGGAGTAGCAAGGTTACTATTTTTTAAGCTGCAATATTCTTAGTTCAGCTTTATTTTTTCCAAGGGTTATAATTTTTATCTAAGCACGCAGTCGTTTCCGCGTCGTGGCCGGTTTGAGGTGCTATAAAGATGCCTCAAGATGACAAGGGTTGAAATGACTTCTGCCGCCATCATTCTTGCATAATATTATAGCTTGTAAAACAATTAACTCCTTTCCTCCCTTCTGCTGCAATCACTGCAACTAGGATGAATACGCTGGGGCATGTTTTCCATTCAGAATGAACATCCATTTCACACTCTTACATAGTTACGAAACTTTAGTAGAGAAATGCAATTCGCTCTGCATTTAAATGTGATTAAAAACTTTGACGTATTTCCAATGCCTCAATTTGCATAATAATGTAATAATTGAATTAAGCCGATGTACGTTCCATTACCCACGTTCGCCCTTCCCAACAAAGAAAATAAAATAAAAACTGTAAAATGCGCTTCGTTTCCCATATGTCCTAGGTGATTAATGGTACAGTCAGCATGCAATCGTTACTTTTCATTACTGTTCCGAAGTGCGGACCCTAAAGCCGCGGCCGCCTGGTCAGATTAGAAAAGTTTACTTCTAAACAAGTCGAAAATCGACTTTAAAAGCATGGCCCAACATTTGGTTTTGCAAGCTCCTCGCAGCCGGATTGAAGGCAAGTTTAAATTGGAATGTATCCCGCAATAAGCCTCTCGTGATTGGCCTGTTTGTTCTTAATTACCTACTAGGTATTAATCCTGAAGTTTACAGGATGCATTTCAAAAAGCACTACGGTTTGATAAACTTAACATTGCATTGACAATCGTGCGACAATTTTATTTATCACTAGCTAAAAGGTTTCTATAAAATTTTCAACGTCCAATCCTTGAGTTTATACTGGACGTTGATGAGTCCGTTAGAGACCGTAAGATTTTTCATCATAAATATTACTATGAAGAAATCGCGATCTAATACGTTGTCTGACAGAAAAATAATGTGAATCATGGAATGTCCCACTCCCGATTTCCGCGTGTGCTATCGCTTTGATAGCGACCATCCCCCATTCGAGAGTGCGTTCTCTTTCGCGGCCATCAAAATAATTGAATGCATTCTTAATCAAAATAACGTGTCGGCTACTGGCCGGAAATTATGTAAAGCAGGCCTAAAACATGGAAGTGGGAAATCGGAATATTCATTTTATAGGGAACCCAATCCATTAGTGAGTCTTAGGGCGGCGCAGCCGCAAACAAATCTCGCGGATGCTCCTTGCATGTTTAAGGCAAACATTCGAGACGTTTTAACAAGCTAACATAAATAGAGAAACTCGATACTAAATACTCGAGCTCCCTGTCGAAGCAAATCTCTCGTGACACGATAAACAACCGGAACGGGTCTGTGGAGCGTGCGCTCTCGAACATTCTGCCTGACGACTCCTTCAGTCATTTGAAGGGAACGGCTCTTATCGTCTTACTTTTATGGACTGCGAATCGAAAAGGCTTCGGCGTTACAAAACGAGACCCTTCTATTGTGTGGAAGTGTTGAGTGAATGTACCATGAACGTTCTTTGTCGCTGTACCAATGCGTAACTTTTCGTATTCGGAAAATATACTAACCCTCTGATAATAAAATCCAATAAACATTCGTGTACTTTTATTTTTTTCAAACTAGCTTTTTCACTGACCCACGCATCAGTAGTATTTGACCGGATTAAAAAATATTCAATTTAGCTAAATGTTTTTATACGTTAAACCCTAAGTAATGGTAACAGGCCCAATATTGATGGTTAGGTGACTTTATGTTCTCTTAAAGTTTTCAAAATCCATTAGACGGTTTAGAAAACTTTAAGAGAACAAAAAATACGTACAAAATATAATTTTACATGTTGTAAATAAACCCAACGTCACCATTCTCATCTCACTATTGACCCTTTGCGATTCCTATTAAAAGTTTACTGAACAATGTTTAACCTATTTTTTTTCTCCTCTTTACAGAAAGCCTTCGGGATTACTTTAGCAAATTCGGCGAAATCACAGAAGTTATGGTTATGAAAGATCCAACAACGAGGCGGTCGAGGTACGTCTTTATACATTCAATTTGCAGGAATATTCAACTAGGATTTTGGTATTTTATTGTAATCGTCGAGATATTTTCATGAGAAACGAAAAGTGAAAATTTTACTTGGGCACCAGCTGACGTACAGAACCGGGGATAACAAGAAGTGAAACAGTAATCCGCTTCTTTATTTTTACTTATTTTTAATAATGTTTAAAAATTTTGCTGAAAATTTTCAATTCAGTAGGTAGTTAAAGACATCGGTTCAGGTAACCACAACCTTAATTGCCGACGTAAAATTTATCTTTATTATTTCGACTAAGTATACCTTGGCTTCAAAAATATTTTGACATTGGTTGTACATGTGATGTTGCTCACTCATAGCAGTCATTAGCACTCGTAATCCAGCGATAGACCCTAAAGCTTGACCAAACTTCTTCGCATACAGAAACGCAATGACAATTACCAATAAAATTACTAGCCAAATATAATACTGATAGCGCTAAGCACGTTTACCGTGTACTTTGCTAATCTGAATAGTACGCGGAGCAGAGCTGGCCATTTTTGTTGAACAGCAACTTTTGCAGCCGCGGTCGCTCGGTCGGCGCGTGGCGTGAACTGACCGTCTCTCGCGAAAAGTTATCGGTTTGCTAATAAGTTTCATTCTATGTAGAGGCATGCTCGTTCCAAAATTTGCGGTTACCTTTGAATCGTAAGCAGTTAAATGTTAGACTCCAATTTTAGGAACTTAACAATAGAACTCGAATTATTCCAACTGAATTAAGCGTTTGGACGAGTACAATGAGTGAGGATTTCGGTATCCACTTTACAGTTGCTAAACTAAATTCCTACAATAGCAGTATTGCTTTGGGCATAGCTCGAATATTTTGCCGCGTAACTCACTGACCCACGTTTATCTTGAAAGTTTTTTCACGTTTGTTTTGTTTTTGTTCGGTACCTAAAGATTGACTGTCTATGGAAGTTCTAGGTAGGGATTACGTAATATTTCCATTATTTGAACTAAAATGAAGGTGCATATGTAAATAAATGTGTGAATGTGACTGTTGTAATCTGGGAATGGAATCTTTAAAAATTCCAATCATTAAAAGCTCACAATAAAACCAATCTCGATCAGCCGATACGAACACTATCGCGCCGAACAACAATCAAGCCTGTATAAACAAACTGAGTGGCTTAGCAACTCTCGAGACAAGAAATAAGTTGTCAAAGTGTCGAGGTAAAGTTCGTCCGTAAACAGCGTCTCCTGTTAGGTAAATCGTTGGTTTCACAACTCAATATTACCCCTCGTCCCTCCGCCCTGAAATAATACCCAGAGAACCGATATTGAAGCAGCTCAGCTGAATCTGAACGCAGCCTGCTAGCTATTACAGTGCTCTGCCTCTCAGGCAAATGTAACGTAAACGTCTTTTGTTTATGCTTATTGGTATATTGGATAAGGCCACTGTTAACGCCCTGTTAATTAAATGCTTTAGCTTGCGCCACAATCAACTGAACTTGTGTACAAGTGTAGCTGCAATAGAAGTGTCTTCAAACATTATGTAAATTGTGCCTTTCTGGAACACTGCTTTTCTTTATTCGAACTTGAACTACTAAAGTCACGAGAAGAAGTTTTAAGCGTCATAAATGCTGTAGTCGTAAAGTGAAAGAAAGTAAAAGAAAAATATACAAGAACTTTTTTTTTAACTTATCTAAATTTTGAAAATAAATCTTGAAGACGATAAATTGCGGCGAAGTAATCTAACTATTATTGGCATTGTGACAGTCGTTTTACGACCTGCCACCTTCCGTATAAAAAACTGCCTGCGCAAAACTTCAAAGTTGCAACCCACTTTTCAACTTACAACATTCTTTTGAATTCGTACACCTATCTTAAATCTTCAACTTAGATACCATAAAGTTGAATCATGAAAATGGGGAAAGAGGTAATACCTGAGGTAGTATTTTTTCGGTTTTAAATCTTTTGCGACAGTGTTCCGCGTCCAAGGGAAGCACGAAAGTTTTCAGGTCGACACCTTATCGTTACCGTAAATCAAGTGGACATCGGGAAAGGCCGAGATGTACCGCCGCCCTGCGCCCTGAAAGTGATAACAGTTTCAAACTTGCCGTCGTAAACAAAGATATTAATGTTGGTTCTGTATCTTACAAATTATTATTGAATGGTTGCTTAGGAAAAAAAGGTAATGGCGGGGTGTAATACAATAAATGTTAGCGCAAAGTGTTATGGAAATGGTTATGGCGTTGTCCGGTCACACCTCTCTGATTTATCCGGTCGGAAAAGTTGTGTTTAGGCCGACTATTGTGTTTGTCAGCGGCGCACGCACGCGCGCGATCCCACCCTTAATTCTTCAGATCAAAGGCCGTTTAGTTTGCTCACCACGGAGTTTCCCCAACTACAGCTTATGCAAGCAAAGTAAATCAATATCGAAAGTCAATGAATCAAGAGTAATATATTCGGGTACATAATAAATGTGCGCTACCTGAAGGCAATATCTGAAAAATTTGCCTGCTCGATATTGCTTACAGGGGAGTTTCCTTTCTCCCCAAAATTTAATGCGTCGTTCGCATTTTTATAAAAGAAGTAGGTGGGTAAGTGAAATAATTTGCGGTCGGTGCCTTATTTCCTTTTATTTATTTTAATGGTAGGTCGCCTTTTTATTTTTTTCGTAGGTTCAGGGGGAAAGGAGCGGGTTCATTATAAAAAAAGACATTCGTCGTATATCGGTATAAATGTTAATTTAAATCTCAGACAAGAAATCGTTTTCCTCTCACTGTATTCAAATGCTATTTCTCTCAAAATTCATTTGTGGCAGACCTCAAAACGCTGAACCGCAACTTTTGCCAAATTATTCTAGTCGTAAAAACAAAACCCTTTATTATAATTTTATGGTCCAAGTTTGTGTAGTTAAGACGCCTATTTCCTGTTGGGGGCCGAGCAGATGATTATGATTTAGCAATCACAAAATTTTCCTAATTCATTTGGAGACTCCAAACTTCAGAATTAGCCCTGAATCGTAAATCGGTGAACTAGTTAGGTGCGCCTAACAAACGTGTGAGTAACTTTAGGGTTTTCTGATATACGCCCGGCTGAATGGGAATTTATATCATAGCGGGGCTTACACCGGCTTTGAACGGGCGCGTCTCCATTCACGCCCGTTTCATTCGTTTCGCTTTCCACTAAAAATCTAAAATCAATAAAGGATCACGGCATAAATGCAAAGATTACTTGGTTCGCTATTCGCGCCGCATGAAAAATGTACGCCCCATTACAAGCGTCCGAAATAAAACCGCGAATCACTATGAGGCTGTAAGTAGCGCTATAAAAGGGAGATCTTTCGTTGGAATCGCTTGGGCAAATACCTACAGATGAATAGAGCGGTGTTTAAATGAGAGGGATTGGGGGTATCCGACGGTGCCTTGCGAGCTCCGCCACACGCTTGACACTTAAGTCGGCGTAATCTTGAGCGTTCAGTTGAGTCGTCCTCACGCTGCTGACAAGCGAGCTTTAAACGATATTCATCAATCTTTATATCACCAATGAAACTCTGCGTATGTTACCTCATTTCATCTTCTTCGTTTCACTCTTGGCACTCTGCTCAATTGTTGTGGTTGTCCCTCCAAGATTTGTGTCCGCCTCGCCCGTGTGCAATCCGTCGCTACTCCTCTCTGACAGTTGCCTTCCATGGCATGAATGAATAGTTGAAAAACAGTAAATTTCTCTGCTGTAGTGATATTACTATTTAATCAACTTCCAATTCAAATTTTCTTATTCTTCAGTGCTTATTATGCTTTAGAGGCTTTAGGCCAACTCAAAATACCTTTGTCTTTATCCGTCACTGTGACATTTTCCTTTTGCAAGATACAGATAAAGCATAAAAAAAATCTAACATGTTTGGACTATTTTCATAGTTGTCAATTTATTAATGTAAACAAACGGATAACTCACGTTTTATTACGTCGGAAAAGGTCCACAGTTACATTAATATGTCTGAGCCTCACGGTTATTTTATATTAAAAGTTGTCAATTTATTAATTTTTGATGCTAAAGTTACTAAATCAGTTACTATATATTAGCGCTATCGAGGTATTATTTTGGCCGATCGCACAATCATATTGCGATGCTGATGGCCAACGTATTAAGCCAAACCGTGAAACTAAAGGTCGTAAGCGACCACCTATCTCCGTGAACATACAATGTTTTGGAATAATGGAACGAGGAATAGTTGCGTCTGAAATTAATTTTACTAATTGATAATCTACTAACGGGCAATTAGATTGAAGACTACCGGTTCTGAAGGGCATTTAGTGGTTGATTTTGTGGATAATCGTTATGGACAAAGTTTTATAATGAAAAGTGATTTAATTTGCACTTAACTGAACATACTATTACGGACGCTATTTTACGAAAACACTATTTACAACAAATAGAGACAGTAAAATGTACCTAAGTACTATGTTAAGTACCTAACCCAACTTACCAATCAAGGGTTATATTTTTTAAACCTTTTTTCACCAAAAATTATAAAATATATATATTTCTATATCCATATCTGTATCTAATCAAGGGTATATTCTCATGAGTAGTACTCGTATCGTATTCGTATATACCATTATGTTACGGCGACTGAGCGTTACTCAGGTAGGTAATAGAAAGATGACGACAATACTACAAATACAACGCCTACCTAAAATAATTTCCCTCAAATACTTTGACATATCGGTTTCTAGATTTTTGTTGAAATCGTTACAAGTACCAAGAAGAACCTACTCCTACCTAAAAGGCCGGCAACGTACTTGTGACTCTTCTGGTGTTGCAGGTGTCCATGGGCGACGGTAATCGTTTACCATCAGGCGATCCGTCTGCTCGTTTGCCCCCTATATCATAAAAAAAAAAAAAACTATTTGAAAGATCTCCGTGTCATTATACTAGTATTATATAAATATAATACTAGCTGTAGCCTGCGACTTTGTCTGCGAAGAATTCTATTGAATCAGGCGTTAATATTTACCTTGCTACTCCGCTACTTAAATAAGCGTAAGTAGCAGACTAGCAAGGTAAATATTTTGTGTTCATTGCAAAGAATTCGTTTATCGCTATCCCGCGGGAATTTTCCGGGACAAAAAGTAGCCTATATGCTATTCCAGACATTTATCTATCTATGTGCCGAATTTCATCCAGATTCGTTGAGCCGTTCTGGCGTGATTGAGTAACAAACAAACATCCATCCATCCATACTTCCGCATTTATAATATTAGTTAGATACAGTTTAATAGTAGCAAGGATACCTTTACCAAAGTTCGTTATTAAATATTGAACTTTCTATGCGGTAACGTTCATTACTAGTTTGGTAATCGGTTGGAAGTAGCGCGATGCATAATCAAGTAGTCGAGTCTGCTGTGCTGAGGGAGGGTGAAGTCAGAGGGGACAAGGGGAGCAAGTATGGTGGAAGCCACTAGTGGCAGCGGAAGCGGTAGCATATTTCTTCAGATTCTTATGCAACATAATATTTTTTCCTTTTACACAGGCACAGTCGGAGGATTAGCTAGAGACATAATTTGAATTCGTAAATCATGTTCAGACGATATATTACATGTAGATCATTAGCTAGGTGTAAGAAAATATTAAATTATGTAAATTAAATTATAATTTAGAACATCTTTAGTTCCATAGTACTTAACTCTTATTGAAGAGTCAGTCGTTCGTTCAATAAAAGCTTTTTTTACTAATAAGATAAATTTAAACTTTTTGATTAAGAAAGCTAAGGCTTTTGCACGTTGTATAATTGTTACAAGGAGTAAGGACGGATTTCCTTTATCCATCGAGGGCGAAGTATCTCTCTAGTTACTTTACAATGAAGCTGCCAGGAAAATAAAACTACCCCTATAGCAGAATTATTTCTTCATATTTTTATTACTTAGTATGTTTGGTAATATTTTGATAAATAGCTTACGTTTACTTAGAATACGTTAGTGGATTAAATGAATGAAGCTGTACTTCATTTGATGTAGACGTTATTTTATTAATAAATAAAAAATTAAGGTGCTAAATCACGTTAAATTCTGTAATTAATTACGACTCTATCGCCTCCCGCTCCCGCTACCACTCATCACTTAAACGCATCGTCGTAAAACCATTACAGGAGCGTTGTGCTCCACACAGCGCTGGCTTCATTAATCGGCCATCGTATGAAGCTATCCACTATCGTTACGATATGATGGTAGGCTGACGGCACACCCAGCCGTAGTTTGGGCTGCATGCTTCAGCGTTCTTAGTAAACCGTTTGCTTCTACGTTTCCATGTGTTCCTAGTACTTTGCGTGCCTTTTACACACTCGTAGGTACGGATAAAACAAGGAATGCAATAATTTCATCACCATCAACCAATAATTACTTAATTTGAAATATGCATCGTTTTACAAACTGCAATTTGGCAAACTTTCTTGATCAGATTGATATTCGTAAAAAAAAATTTATTAACCTGGCAGCGTGGTTTAGTACGACAGGTTAGGTTAGGTTCATTTTATTGTTACCAAATTATGTCTGAGTACAAAATTATGTACCTGTGAAATATTTTTTATAAAAATGACGATACAATCTAACACAGTTTTTAGATTTTTTGAGTTCTAAGCAGTAGTTGTTTAAAAAATCGTTTATCGCCATAACTTCGTTTCAAAGTTTTAAAAAGTATTAAAACGCTCTAGTTGTGCTTTACTGCCATCTACTTCCTCCTCCTAACTTCACTTCCTACTTTGAGAGCTCAATTTAGAAAACGAGAAAAATTACGTTCATTTTCACAAATTTCCTAATTACTGAGCTCAATAAAACTGAGTGATTAACGTTTTAAATCACCAACTCGTTTGATTTTACGTAAGTATAGGATTTTTAGCACGAAAAAAGCTTGTTTGATTCGTTAAGTAAGTCTGACAGTTCGTTTTAATTTAATTTTATTTGGAATTTCCGCCGATTACTGTGTACAAAACTGTTAACCGTTTCAGCACACACACAAAAATTTGAAATAATCTAAATACGCGTTTTCACACCATTGAGTGCCGTACAAAATAGATAGGTATCACGTTTTGACACACGCAGTAAATGGACGAATTTATTTTGTGTAACGGTGTACAAACTAGGCGCTGTTGCATACCGTACCTTGTGCTGTGACGGGCTGGTTCTGAGCTAGTTTGAGTTTTTACACAAAGAAGCATCTCAAAGCGTTCGCGTAAACGTCTCAATTAGTATAAAAAAATTGGCAGCGCCATTTGCGGATCACAATGGCATCAGTCTTGATGTATTTGACATTTTAACACACACGTGATCGAAACGTATTTAGCTAAGTACCGAAAACTTACACTAATCAAACGGATACTATGTATAGTGGACTAAACCAAACCTCTTCTTCATCTTCAACGTGTAAACGCCCACCGTTGGGCATACGCCTCTCCAATCCGTCACCAGACCTATACAATTTATACTAAACTAGCTGTTGCCAGCAACTTCGTCTGCAAAGAATTCGTTTATCGCTATCCCGCGGGAACTACGCAATTTTCCGGGATAAAAAGTAGCCTATGTGCTATTCCAGACTTTTCTCTATCTATGTGCCGAATTTCATCCAGATCCGTTATATCAGTTAGATTGTACATAGAGTTGTATTATTTTTTGTCGGATCGGCAACGATCATCCTCTTTCGACACGGTCTGATGGATAAATATCTTAAGCCCTTAAAATTCAGCCTAAATTGCTTTTATAGTGCCCTATTGATATGATTGCCTCCAAATACAAGAAATCTCGTATTATATCCAATTTCGAAGTTATCGTATCGCGTTGTCGGAGTAAACATTAGTTGCTGACGTTACCGCAGTGCAACATGTCGGACAAAGCGCAAGTTCGGGATACATTCTGCCGATGGGAGAGCATAGAGCAATCTTGGTGAGTGGTAAGTAGTCGGAGTGATCGCAGCGGACTGTGGGTCACAGAAAAGCGAGTTGCAGCGGTTTCGAGGCAATTTTTGTATCTGCTATTGCCATTTGTGTCATCTTTCACACAAAGGCGTGCCTCTATACAGAATATTATCGATGTGTAATATTGCAGTAAAGCTCATGCTTACCTCGCACTGTGTGAGCGACTGAGTACCGACAGCGACTAGTAGCCAGTTATGATTGAAAATAGATACCTACATACGCCACTGGGATTTGGACTATGTTCTTGAAATGTGTAACAGTTCAAAACGCATCTTAGCTTCTTGATAATCATGAACAAGAATATTATGGTGTTTTCATATCTCTACTTCAGGTAATATCGCTTCCAACATCCTCAAATCTAGTCTATTTCCGAATTTCGGAATTAGGGACGTGATTAAAAAGTGAGATGCTCCGTGATTCCCTGCTTAGTGTAATCCATCTGGGGCAAACAAGAGTACTCACATTCATGTATTGTAAATTGGTTTTCTTATAGTATCCTTCGCTTTCATATCTGAAAATTATTAACTTAGAAACAAATCTATTCTGCTAGTCTGCCCGTAAATAGTCTGTAGCAGACTAACAATTCCGTTCGTCCCACGTCACTGCTCCTGATCGGATAAAGCCTCTATATCTGGTTACTTTCAACAGCTTGTGTATGGGTTTAGCGTTTGCAAGGAATTCTAACCTTATCAGGGACGACGTGATGTCGCTTTTGGGTGGCAAAATTAGTTGAGATACGAGCTTGCGAAGGTTAAACGTCGATATAGGCGGGCTCTTAGCTAGCTAATACTGCAGAATGATAACATAGACTACGAACATTATTAAGTGTAGGTATCTATTTCATGTGAGGCAAATAGGTAAGCATGTAGAGTTCTGTTATAATATAATCGATAATAAATATGTAGAGTTATAAAATGTTTCTACACCGTACATTTTTACATTTCAGTGATTATTTTTTAATTTCCTTGCATTACTTAAATATATTTTTTGATGAATCTTGAAAGCTAAGTAACATTTTAAACGTAAGGATTGCGTCATAATACGTAGAAAGAAAAGTACTGATTGATTCAGCAATGCCAGCTCAATCCCTTTGAACGAGAAACATAGAGGTTTCATTAATAATCTAGACGAGCTACGGCCGTTCTATTTCAAATAAATTTATGAAGATAATACCCACTTGTTCAGTTGTCCTACCATTTGGCAAACACAGTTCATGTATAACGAATGAGACTGTCTTAAGTCTATCTAACTGTAATCCTCAGCATTACTGGGGGTTACGTCTCTAAATCTGACTTCAAAGCTGCAATAAACATGAGGACAGTTTTGTACTGAGTCGATAATATTTCATTTCATCTCATTCACACTGCGTCTAGACTCCCAATGGTGGGATTGCTTATACCGCTATAAATATTTCATGAGTTGGAAATATGAGTCCGAGCCTTCGTTCTGTGGGAACCACTAGTGAAATTAACAAGTTGTTATTGGCAGTCGTCCACAGCTCTGAAATAATGCAAGGACGGGGTTGAGTAAACACATAGAGGAATTACCCAATAGAATTAACTACCTTCTAAAGATTTACGCCGATTCTATTCCATAAAAAATTGAGATTTTGTCATTCATACCGTACGTTCAGTGTGCGCCACATATTTTGCTTAATGTCAAAAGTAATAAATTCTTAATTTCTAAACGACACTGAAAATTAGAACACATAGAAAAATCCGAAAAGTAAACCTATGGCCGGGAATCGAACTGTCACGTGACCCTGTTACTATGCGAATATTTGTCGCTAAGCGTCATTCTGTTTGAATGATGTGTCTGTACGACACAAATTACAAACTCCCTTGGAACATGTACTGCTCACCAGGGACGAGAGAAGGCGCTGTTTTTCAAATGATAGGAAATATCAAATTAGTAATCAAGAAATTTACTTCTTGATTTTTAATGTTAACTTTTACGTTTTACCGTTAGAAATTTAATTTCTAAGCGACACTGAAAATTAGGACACATAGAAAAATCCGAAAAGTAAAGCTATGGCTGGGAATCGAACCCGGGTCCTCGCCAAAAAATAAATAAATTCTTGTTATGTCAATAGTGTTTATACATATATTGTGCTTTTAATAGTAATTTGTAAAGACTTTCAGGGACTGAAGAAGGGTAATTTCGAACAAAACTCGTTCACGATTTTGTTTTAATTAAAAAACTTCTTTGTTCGCTACCATCATTACACTTGACGTCCAAACACCTGTCTTAAAAAAGAAACAATTGAGTTTTATTCACTATGTCAAGCAATGACTATAAGCATTTACAAATTGTACACAATACCTGCTTGACCTTGGGCTGGCCAATCAGAATGCAGAAGTCAGTGCAGCAGTTTGTCAATTTTATTTCGTACATATTTATGACTGCTCCATTCTGTTGGTTCTTTAATCTATGAGTAAACACCTTAAGAACCTAATGCGAGAATCAATACAGTAACAGAGATAGAGCCATTGTTGGAAGTGCTCATTATTTTCAAAGTATTAGTTGGATAGATACTTGACTTCTCTTTGGATCGGGATTAAGTTAGCACAGGTTGTTATTTCTTATGAAATTCCAATTAAATTGACCAGGTTTTTTTAAATAGCTAAGTGGTGAATCTTCATGTTTGAGTTGATGACAGCTCCCAGCTTGTGGTCCCGGGTTCGAATCTCAGTAGCGGCAGCCATTTATATTACCTATGATGAATATTAATGGTTGTTATACTAAGTGTGTATTTATGTACCTATTTATGTAATGTTTTTCCGTTGCGTCGTCTACGGGTACTAAGATTTGCTTAGGTTGGACCTAGCTTGATACATATGTAAATTGTGACCATGATATTTATTTTTACGTAATTATCAACCCCTTTCCATGATTCGTAAAAATAAAGTTTACCAAAGTTCGCCTCTATGCAATTTTTTTTGTGGATCAGTGTTGCCACAACTGAGTTCCCAAAAGGTACAAATCCAGCGCTGAAAAGGTACATTTTGGGATAAAAAAGTACATACGGATTTTTTTACTCAACTCATAAAAACAGCTTCTATCGCTCTCAGTGTTGCCACAACTGTTTGGTGGCGGATTATAAAATGTTACACATAATTTTGGATGACCACAAAAGGTACGTAAACTGGACCCCATTTTACACATAACACATTGGAGGCTAAAAAAGTACGTCAAATGTGTAAAAAGTACGCTAACGGCAACATTGTTGTGGATTGCGTCTTTTTCTTTATATTTGTACAATAAAGCATTTACTTACTCACAAATGCGGTATTCTCATAAGGAAAGTCAGAAACACAATTGTCCGCATTTTGACACCGGAATCAATCATGAGTATTGTTATCTATTTGTTAGCGTCAAGTATTGCATCGGTTAATCCGCCGACCGCCTCGAGCGGCATGTACGAGACGTATCTGTCGGAAAGACGCGACACGTGCATACAACGTATTGAATATCACGGAAAATGCGATATCGTTGTGATATCGCTTTTAAGAGAAGTGAGATAATTTTCCAAAGCAAATTTCGCTGTCGCAGGAACAGTAGTTCCTTGTTGCTGTTTTTTTTTTTTTACTTTAAAAGCCTCGTTCACTCGTTTGGCGAGCGCTGTCATTGTGCTAGAATCGGACAAAGGTAGGCTCTGCTATGGGGAAGGTATATGTCCAAGAGTGAACATCCTATGGCTGATATGATGATGATGATGATGATGCTCTGCTTACTTTAACGTTTGCAATCGTTTACCAATACATGACACAAAATCATAGAACTGCAACAAACTGCATAGTTTAAAGAGGGCACTTAATAATGTAGTACTGGGGCCTTATCATGACGTCCTAATTCCGACTCAGTTCAAGTTTTAGCTGTCACTTAGTATGAATCTGACAGCAAGCGAACCTAAACTGAAACGCATTAAGACGTCATGGTACGGCCCCTGGTAGTAATTTAAAGTATTGTAAGTGTTATTCACCTCAATACCTTAAGGACTGATATAATGCCATTGAGGGGCAGCATGAGAGTTCTATTGTGGTTGCTAATTATTCAATCAATCAATTAATTGATCAAATCTACCCACATCCACCCACTGTCGGACAAAGGCCTTTTTATTTTCACGCCAATTTGCGTGATCCTGTGCCAGCCTCATCCATAGCTTTCCAGTTGACAGTCTGCCTGATCTGATCAACAATATATTAGAAAGTTTTAATCTAATCCTGTCTTAGTACATGTAGCCGCCTTGTAATAATATCTGTGGTAGTAATTCTTGTCTGTTGGCCTGTTTATCTGTTTGTCTGTACATTTGCGAGCGCATCACGTAAAAACAGCTGAACGGATGTTAATGCAAACTTTACTAATACCGATGTCAACAAAATCCCGGCCAGGTTATAAGCTACTTTTATCCCGGAAAATTAAATAGTTCCCGTGGGATAGCGATAAATAAGGCAATTGCTAATTTTATACGGACTAAGAAGCGGGCAGAAGGGGATGTTTCTCTCTCTCTCTCTCTCTCTCTCTCTCTCTCTCTCTCAGAAGCTATTAGTGTGTAATATATCGCTACGCTACTAGTCGCGCATAGTCGTGGCCGGACCGTTAAAGTGACGGCAAACAGCGGCACTGTTTTGAAATATCAAAAACACGCATTAAATAATACTCTAATTAACTTATTTAGTAATAATAATATAGCCGTATTATTCCGAATTTTATACTAATTAATACTTTTGAATGAGCAACTCCCTCTCTCTAATCTGAATCTCGGAAACGGCTCAAAACGATTTTCAATGAAATTTGGTCCCTATGCAGTTCGTTTCGAGGGCGATAAATCGATCTAGCTAGGTCATCGGTCATCCAGGTCCTATAATTGAAAAGATCAAAGAGATAACAGAGCAAAAACTGTAGTAATAAAAAAACTTCATAATAGGTACCTATACCTAATAAAAAGTTAAAGATCTCGAGCAGTTTTAATTGAATTTAAACTGGCATCTGATATTTTTATCTCTCCACACGTTATCGAGTTCATTTGTATTTGAATTCAAAATCGCGGTGGTTAGTTTTTGCTCATTTCGTATTAATAGACGCAATAAGCACGTTCGGCCACTTTAATGTTAAAATAACATTTAATATTTAAATTCAATCCTCCTATCCCAGAGATAACGTTTTAGATAAACTTTTATGTTCTGAAATAGGTTTGATAAAATTGCATTTGCGGTCCTATTGCTGTTTAATATTCAGAAATTGAAAGCTTGCTATTTTAATGTTATTGGTCTGTTTTATTTTCAACCAGTGAACCACCCCGCCTTCGCATGGGTTTGCTTTTCTTCCTTCTTTCTTCATTTGTTTCGTGAAAACTTTTGGCGCTTCAAAGTGACTAATTTCGAAGATTATCCACCTTATTCGTAAACACTTATAGGCTTCTGCTAATTTAACAATCGTTTGTCCTTATCTGTGACATTGACATTTACCTTTTACAGATAAGGACAAACGATTACTAAGTTAGCAGAAGCTTATAGAGCGTTTATGAATAAGGGGGATTGATGCCAAGCACCAATTGCGGAAATATAAAGCCAAACCTGATATCACATTGTCTAACGTCAGTACGTGAGCTTTTAGAATGTCATTCTGGTTTGTCTTGCTGTCCCACTCACACTTATGGGTTTGATACTTGAATCGAGTGAGGGAGAGGAAGACAAACCAAGAATGACATTTTAAGCACTGACGAACTGAATTTGGAGTCACCATTTCTGTCCAAACGATATGAGAAAGGGGCAGAAAGAGATAGTTTACTGTACATTGCAAGTGTCCGAGCGGTAAACAATTATAGCCCCCTATGAATATAAAAGTATAACTAGTAGTTATTCAGAGCATCTTGCGATCGCACATTTAGTACAAAATTAAGGATCGCGAGTCATATTTGCTCATACAAGTGAAACATTTTTACTTGGTATATAAAACTGTTCGCCGACGACGAATAAATATCGAAAAGGTCATCATTTTCTTTAGTTCATGAATGAGCATAATCACACAGGAAAAACCGCGGTTGAAATGAAGATACCTAAACACATAGAATATACAGTCCGTCAGCTCTTAGAACGACATTCGGGTTTCGGGTATCATCGGCCGATTCAAATATAAAACCCATAAGAGTGAGTGAGACAGCAAGATAAACCCGAATCTTATTCTAGGAGCTTAAGGATAGTATAGTTGAAGCATAGTTGAAAATAATGTTGTTTTGTGGTTAGTAATTACGATCAACCAATACCCCACAAATAAGACTCATTACTCACCAGGGGTGGTGAAATAAAGCATGTCTCAGATCGCAGCAACTTGTCGCAAGAGCCTAAGGTGAGGGCGATAAACATGCGACCAGAGGCTTTCTTTATCACCGCCAGAGATGTGTACACAATTTTACGGCTTCCCTGGCCAGCAAGTGGAAATTCCCGCTCGCGTAGTGAGCGGTAAATTACTACTTACGGCCCGGCCCGGGCGACGTAAAAAAGTGTGCTTAACAAACATTTTGGTGAGTTCAAAACGCAAATTAACAACAATTCAAATAGGCAAGTAAAGTAATCCTTGAAATGGTTTTGGACGCCGCTAATCCCCGTGGCATCGGGCTCAGTATTCGGTTGAACACACACATTTATAAATGAAAGAGCAAACAAAGCCTTTGTAAATAGTTTCGCGAAAGTTAAAATAAAAGGCGCTCACACTAGGTTTTGAATGGAATATAATATGATTACATGTCATAAGTTTTATGCCCCGAAAGTTGGGAACATTCATCGATAAATCTTTGCGACGCTTGGTACGATTTCATTTTCGAATTTCAGGAGCGATTGCCTCCACTGTTAAAGTTTGCCTGAAAAATTTCGCAGACGATTGACTTGCTATAGACGGAAATAAAAAGTTTTGTGTGAGAGCAATAGCGTTTTACGCTGCGCGTACGAAGTTAAAAACATACTCGTATCTGCTATCTGATGACAATTTGTCGTTATTGCTTGGATATCATAATTTGAGGACTTACTTTTTTACACACACTGTGTAATCCAGACATACGCCACAATCACTATCATATTTTAAGGCAACTCCCATTTGTGTTGCATAGACCAAATATATGTCCATCTAATGTGTGTCCCGCTGCTGGGCACAGGTCTTCGCTAAAAATGAGAGGGCTTGGACTATAGTTCTTTCCACCGCGGCCCAAGTGCAGATCGGAAACTTGACACACACCATTACTTTGTAGGTGTTTCCAGGTTTCTTCATGCTGTTTTCCGTCACCGGTAAATTTGAGAAGATACCTACTATTTCACACTTAAAAATTATATGAAATGCTTATGTACCTAACGTCCTAATTGAAAAGACAAGTTATTGAAATTGCATTCCATATAATATTTTTAGCATTTAAAAAAAAATAAGCGGTTCAAATTTTACTTAGGTACAGACATACATAGTACACAAACATTTCAAGTTAAATAAAAGCTAATAATAAAACAAAAATAGTACAGTGTACAATTATTATTATTATGTTTTTGGTTAGCAAAAAGAAGCCAAATATGTCTTTTGTGGAAGTCACAGATAACGAAAATTTTGTTGTCTGTCTTCAACCGAGATGGAGTAATGTGTCTCATAGGAAAAATAAAATAAAATATAAAGTCTCGAAAGTCTCTAAAACAAAACGTATTGTCAGAATTACTTACATTGTAAATAAGAAATATTTACTTGAAGCTCCAGAAAAGTAATTTGATTCTTCGTAAGTAAAACATCGCGCAGAGCAGTTAAAAAGCCGTTTTTCGTATAATATGGCTACCATTGTTCCTTTACAATTAGATAAGACCTTTGATTATTTTCGTGCCGTATGAGTATGTATGTTAGGTTCAAAGCAAACTAATTCGTCAGGCAATAAGCGCGAGCGCCGGAATTCATGGCGCGCAAGTTTAATTCAGTTACGCCAATGTAGCGAGAGTTGCGGAACGCATTATCATTACTAATAGCTTTTATTATTCCACGATATTTGGCTAGAGGGGCTCACACACTCGCTAATGGAATAAAAAGTGAGGTCACAAAGTAAAAAGATACACAGCACCTCCCCCGATGCCGCTTCGTGCGAATTTCAACTGAAAATTTTATACGTTCAATCTATTTTGAGCGCCTTTATGCGGTGTCTCACGGTCCCGCCTTCGTACAACAGTTTCGTTTTCAATTATTGCCCACTTGTGGAACGGGATTCGATGGAAAGCAAAAATCATAGAGCTAGAAATGATATTATAGACACGCCGCTTTATTCGATGTTTACGGCGCCCCGATTGTACTTGGAAGAGATCTGTGACGTTCAAAGAAAATTATTGACGGAACGTGCCCGGATAGTCGCCGGCAGGGCGAGGACGCGCCCAGGAGCCCTTGCGAACCGCCTGTATAACGATTCGATTGCTTTTAATGCCATTCGAATATTGCCTACCAAATGCCCATTCTGCTTAAGCTCTGTTTCGGAAAAAAGACTCTTATTTAAAGGAGTAATTTTTAAGGACCATAAAAATTATATTGTTCGCCGTAACTTTAATTCGGGCAAAGCGTTAAGAGAATTAAAATTCCAGCGAGGAAATGAGCTCCGACAGATAAACGTATTAGCTTTTATGTTCGTCAGAAAAATCCGTGGCGCAGGGTATTCCTTCGGAATTCAGTTTAATTAATTAACAGCCCGTATACTCTGTATTTATTACATTTAATTTTTTTGAAATAACTTTGCTACATTTATTCGCATTATTATAATTTGAAGCAATTTATATACAGCAACTTAATATTTGAATGGTCTTTATTTTCTACGCCAATTGAAAATGTTACTCCCTTTACCAAGTGTAAGTAAACTATTTCGTTAATAAAGCAAACGTTGTGTTATTGTACAGGTAATATTAAATTACACTCCAAACTAAAAGGTGACAGTATGCTGTAGGGGTTATCTCACACTCTGTATACGTAAACATGTTTTCTTTGATGTATTCAGCGCACCCATACCCACATAGTGAACACACCTGTATCATAGCAATTAAGTCTGTGGCCTTCAACTATTAATTTAGTCAGAAAGTTAGCGGTATGTCTTGCATCAACCCTAACATCATACTCAGTTCCATGCTCTCATTTCGCCGGCTAAATTGCTTCCATCGTTTGTTTGCACGTGAAATTATAAGGGTGCTGGGCTTTCATTTGTAGAATGCACGCGTCGCTAGGTGCATTTTTGTGAGATTACAAATTTTGCGCATGCACACCGTGCAATCTTCAAGTAAATGCCTAGACGGTAAAAACACAGTAGATGCTGTCACAGTACGAAACGAAATAGGTAGTTTTTTTATTGGTAATGGTAATAGGCCTTCCAAGTTAACTCAAAATTATTATAAAAAACAATATCAATGGGCCACTTCCTCAGTCAGCCTCTAAAAATTGTGACAAAAGCTGCATTCCTAATACATATCATTCTGGCAGACGGGTGTAAGTACACCTTAGTTACGATGGCCTACAGTAAAGTTGTATTTACTAATAATATATAATTTTTCCGTGTTTTCGTTGATAAAAGTGAACGTTCAGATATTTTTGACCATTTCGACAGCTATATTTTATGGTGATTGTACAACTGTACCTACAAAATTAACAGTTTTTTGTTGCAGTTCCGAAATTAGTTTGAATTTCTATGAACCAACTTATTAACCTAGTTTAGCATTATTGCCTTTGTTTTTTTTATTAACTGACAAACCGGCATGCGGTTTAACTAAAGTTATAGACATCTACATACCTAATAAACTTAAGTACATTTTATATAATTTAGAACACGACATTTAACATGAACTTGTATGTCACATAAACTTAACCTAACTGAATGGGCTGTTTCCTGGTAGTAGTTTTAGCTACTGTGGAACTAGATTTTACCTTCATATGGTGTAACGATTATTTTCTAAATAATACTTGTTAGCTATTTCGGAACTACACGCGCAAATCTACTTTGTTTGGGCGACGCATATGTTGCGATGTTCTTGTGATTGTTGGATCTGTGAAACGGAGGATGATTTATTTTGCCTGAGCATTATTATGTGCCATATAGACGATGTTGTCGTCCGGGTATGGCCGTGATACTCAGCATGATACTTCGCAAAGTAAAGCACGATTCAATCGACCATAATCTTTAGATTTCAAAAATAAAAAAAATCATTCTTAAATTTGACACGAAAAGTAAGTACTGTTTTTGTACTTTTACTGTGGAAATACGTGCGGCAGCTACCCGTAGCAGAATTCATTCCGATGCACATTTTCTTTTCACGTTTTAACTCTTCAGTTCTTTATACTTTGTAATGCTGATTACACTTTCATTACCATTGAAGTCTCGACTGTATTGTGGATGGTATTAGGTCGATTTAAGGTATTATGAGGAGTTCAAGTCGATTTATTAAGTCTAGACTACCCTCGTAGCACACAAAGTGTGTGGAAGCTGCATTAAGGTTGTTTGGAGATGCCTTAACTAGCTGTTGAAAGGCCGCATAAGTGCTTTACCGGCCCTTATGACCACCAAATTAGACCTCAAATGAAACAAGTTTACTTTTATTTCTTTGTATTGTGCGGTTCGCTTCAGTATAAGTTAATTAAGATTATAACTCAAAATGGCTACTGTTAAGAACCAAGGTTTGTTTTATTTGTTATCCATGGTCAGGTCTTAATGCGTTTCAGTTTAGGTGCGCTCGCTGTCAGATACATACTAAAAGTGACAGCTAAAACTTGAACTGCGTCGGAATTAGGACGTCATGGTAAGGCCCCTGTTGAGTGCTCAAGATCATCATTGTTTTGATAAAGTGCCATAGGCTTACTCCCTTATTTATAAACGCTCTGTTAACTTAACAATCGTTTGTCCTTATCTGTGTAAGGTAAACGTGACAGATAAGGACAAACGATTGCTAAGTTAGCAGAAGCCTATAGAGCGTTTATGAATAAGGGGGTTAATGTCTAACGGGTAGACAATTGCAATCACAAATAGCATTTCTATCAATTTGCGATAGAGGCAGCAGTACAAAGAAGTCAGAAAGAGGAAGACGGAGGTGGTGAATGCGATTGTAATTGCGGGTGCGTAAGATAAAACGGCATCCGATCTTATTGTTAAAAAGGTTGAAATCCTCAATACATTTTGTGTCCTACCGAAATACTCTTAAGTTAAGCAAAGCGTAAAGCACGTTATTTTTGACTATCAGAAGCGCAAGTTAAGCGTAAAAACCGGCCGCCACACAAAGCTTTGAGTGTAAGGTGAAGTACGGGCGCAAGTGCTCGAAATTCCTAAGCCCTGTAATTTGTAGTTGACATCGTTCACCGAACGCTGCGTCAGGACTTTTAGTCGCAGTACACAGTCAAAACAGACTGCTAAATACAGTTGCCGGCAAATATCTTCAGCAGCGTCACATGGAGGTAATTTACGCATGTTTAGTACCAAAGTGACGTCAAACACGCTTCCCCCCCCTTTTTTTGCCCTTTGCCCCCAGCATTTATATGATAACAAAAAAGTTAGGAGGTAACATGGCGTAAGTAAGGAATGTCTGCTTACAAACTAATTCCCGCTTAAGTTTAACCTTGTTGTAGAAAAATTTAAACTAGGCCAGTTTCCTTCCCGTTGGTAGTTTGAAAAACCATTCTGATACCAAGGATAATAATTATAGATTATGGTTGCTACATATTGAGTCTGCAGCAGCACAAACTATCGAATCTCTCATCCGTCATCTTATGTCCTTCAGAACAGTGTGATAAAAAATGAACAGCGATTGATAATAGACCTACTACTGCTTTTGATATTATAATACAAGACATAAAACACTAATACTTAGAAATAATTAAGTTTATGTGGGGTGGAGCAACTAAAGAAAGAATCTAGTGATACTGTTTTCAACTAGTTTACTGTATTTATAGTCTGTCGATGCACGGAATGCGGTTTAGGGTGGCCAAGTATTTTTGTTGCATTTCCTTGGAACAATCGTAAGATAGCTGGAATACTAACAGTTACAATGTAACCTTTGATTTAATGCTGTAAAAGTAATTTATTTATTGTTTTGCTTTAGGCAAAAACCCATTAAGTTCTATTGGATTACAGTTATTTGTTTAGGCTAAACTAAATATTCATACTGAAATCCAGCATTTAAAATTAATTGAATCAGGCTTTAATTTATAGACGTCTATAAATTATTCACGAACCTTGTTGTAGCTCAACTACGTCCGAGCGACGTTTATTTTTCTGAGAATATACAACGTGTATTGTGTCAGTCAGTAGGATAATTTGATTGTAATTCATTGGCCACGATTGAACTTAAGATTTCAGATCAGTCAAATCTTATAGGCCATATAACATAGTAAAGGGGGTTGAAATTAACGATCTACGGATACGGATGCGGATAGGCAATTGACGAGTATGATGAGATATCAACCGAGCGCATTTGCACCGCTGTAACGGCAGCCGATCAATGCAATACATTTTGCATAATCGATGTCCCATTTACGTTTACGGAACAGTTATTCATATTCACGATAAAATTTGCAACCTTAACTTTGTTGCTTTGCAAAATAGTGGCATCATCATCATCATTGGATCCTGTAATCCCTGTAATGTTTTTCCACATGATTGACCTTGACAGCTCATGCCTAGGGATTGTAATTCCTTAGTGTAGTGTGTTAACAGTGAGGTCAATTCCTGCAAAACTGCGAAACAAGCTTACCAGTGACCGTTGGAGCGTCGACAACCGCTGAGGTTTTCGTGAAGAGAGGTTATTTATTTGTCCGTGGTATTGTTTCTTGTGGTGATGGTTTTGGTTGTGTCTTTGGTAGCAATTGCGTTGATTATTTCATTGTATAAAGTAGCGGGTAGTTTAACTACACGAATAAAATTATTCAACGCCAACTTAGCTATGCATGACTTGACCTCACTATTTATAACAAGAGCCTCCGCAAAGTAACGCCTGAATTTTTTACAGTGGGTAATCGTGAATTTTACCACTGTATTAACAAATGTAGCTCTCCGATTTGCACCAATACAACCTTCGTAAAAGCAGACCGTTCGAGCGCGTGCGGCCATCCGCAATAAAAGTGGCATCTAATGCGATATTTCGATGCTACGCCACTTCCAATAGCCTTATTCCTGCAACTAGCAAAACAATTCCTAACATTCTATGGAGCAATCAAATCGCGTTTATGTTACACGCTTACAAGATACTACGGTATGATACAAAAATCCGGACTATAGAAAACCGTTCAAAGGGAAAAATAAAAAAAACTGTAACAAAACTAATTCCCAGTCGTAGCAGTGCCTTGGAGGTAATGGGAGATTGTAAAAGGAGGCAATAAAAGCTTAGTATTGTGTGCGAGTACCGCAGGGGAGTCCCTATATTGTATTCGGGTCCGCGGAGGCCCCCAAGAATCGTCTGACCACGAGCGCGGTCAAATTGTACAGAAATGAAATTATCAAGGTACGCTGCCGATTTTCCGAACCAATGAATCAAGATCCAATTCCCTTTTGTAATAGAACATCGTCGCGAAACGCGCCCATGGAGTTACACTGCCCACTCAGTGGACGCTTAAGCGCCGTTCACACAGTCGCCGGGCCTTGTTTGATAGTACAATTGGGTGAAAGATACCAACTAACCTAATCAGAAGAAACAAAAAGAGCGTAGGAGTAAGTATTAAGTAAATACAGGTGTAAAATAACCATTAGGGCCAATCATCTATACGCTGACAGTGTTAAAATATTCGTGACTTAAGTTTACGCTTCATAATATTTACCAGCGAGCTATGGCGTCATAGTGTGTGATCATTTTTGGGTGGGCCGTTTTTTCACTCGCGATGTTTCAGGAAATTGTGTTCTCTCAATACGGGAAAAAAAGGACACTAAGTAGCTAATTTGTTTGCTAAGTTTATTTTTGGAACATTTTTAAAATTAACCTTATTTTATCTTTAAATAGTTTACATTTTATCCATGCTTTTGTGAATATTTTTTAAATTTGTAATATTTTGTCCGACACGGTCACAAGTAGGTACTGTTATTATAAAATTCACGGCAAGAATTCCTTAGGTTCGGATTATTATTCTCAGAAAAGATCATAATCATGGCAATAGCTGAGTCTTGTTTCTTGAAACAATGTTTATTTATTACTTTTCGTAATTGCTGGTTTCTTCGCAAAAGGGCTTTTAACACCTTCACAGACACTGAATAAGACTATACAATCAATAGTTATCTTTTTGTATTGGCCACATAATTGATACTAACTAGTCTGTGCAGATTCACTAGATTTATTCGAGGTTGCTGGTTGCTAAGCTGTGTGCGAGTAAAATATCCACCAATCAGATTAATTAATTTCCCTAAACTTGCCAAGCGCAGCATTCCTATTGGTGGATTTTCACTTGCACATATGCTTTGCTAGCTCACAAGCTTAGCTTCGCAAGCTTAACCACAATGTCCGCGCGCGTATCACAAATTAATTAATCTATCAAATGAATAGGTATCTTATCTCATGAAAAAAAAAAGCCATTGAATCACAGCCTTAGGCTGCGTGTAGAAAATGAACCGCAGGCAACTATTATCACATTCTTACTCAGTGTGTGTATCCGGTAAGGGCCGACACAATACTTGATAACGAATACCCGTGTAATATTTTCCTAGTGGACTGCAAGCTATGGGTTATTGACGAACCGTTTGTTGTATACAGCAGTGTTTGTAAGCTGAAAGAAGATCATCTTATGAGAAGGTTGACATTCTAAAAATCGTTGGTGTGATCTAGTTCTATTGCGCTAATAAATACCTGTAATATCAGTTTTTCTAAAACATTTTCCACAACCATGCTTAACGTGGTCTTTAGGTCTTGTTACCCTACGTAAGGGAAAAAGACGTGATTTTATTTATCTATATTCATTATTATATTATAATGTATATTTTCCATATTTACAGGCCGCGTCAGAGTTCTATAATACCAATGCGTTTTAAATTCGGTTTTTTAATGTACGTGTGAATCTATCCCGTTTTATCAAATGTTTTAAATTCATAATCTTGAACGTACCTACATCGAGGAGTCAGTCATAAATTATATTCAATCGGCGCGCCCTTTTTATTCATATCGAATGAAATGTCTACAAACATTCGCGTTTTAGTAAGAATCTCCTCAGTCGTCCCCGTAATCTGCGTCGAATTGACTTTTCCGCCGGAGAGCTGACGAGTCTTCGTCTGTAATATGCCATAAACGACCCGAACGTATTGGACCCGATGCTTGGAGGTTGATAAAATTTCGTTGATATTTGAATGCGTTATATTCCTTTCGGTTTATGGCCGACCGTCCCTCCCGTATATAAATACTCGGGCGCCAGTAACATTCTGTTGACGCCCTAAGCCTTTATTAATGAATCTTCCACAATACTCCATCACGTACTCATAAGGGATGGCTAACAATTTAATAACGCTTAATAAAGAAAGTTACTAAATTAGCTACCGAAAGTTGATAAAATATCAAATCGAAAAATAAAACAATTTTCTAGAAAGTTATAAACCTGCACAGATTTCCATATCTGCGCAAAGTTGGCACAAAGTAATTTCTCTGGTTTGGAGATAAATTTTACGTCATTTCCTGTCGCCAGGAACTCCGCAAAAATTATCAGGCATCGGCCCCGGCTTCGAGACCATTTAAAATTAATGAATAATGTTATCTGATAATGATTCTGCAAAGCTTAATTAAAGTTTTCTTTTTGTCATTTTTTCTCACTTTTTAATCGCACGAATATCTTAATTATTTCATCCTGGGATAAGACTTCTTAAACCGGGCTTCTCTTGAAACAATTTTCCAGATAAGGACAGTTTAAGATGACGTAGAAGGCTATCAGAACCGAAAGTACATTTAATGTCAGTTTAAGGCCATAATACTCCGGAAAGCTGTACAGTGGTTTGTTTCGACTTGTATTTTTAGCTGAACTAGTACTTACAGTAAACATACGGTTGACATGATTGTGAAACCATTTTGTATCGATTGCTAGACAGCCGACTAACATCAAACCCTAGGGCTATTTTTAGTGCAGTGCCCGACGAATAAGATTCGATTTTTATTAAGCCTTATCGTGCCACAAAAGAATCGCGATGTGTGGTAGGAAAAGGCAAAACGCGAAGCAAATATAAAGAATTTAGATCAAAAAGAGTGAAACATTTGGGAAATCGCGATAACATCATTCAAAGGATGAGGAATGGAGAGCTTTATACGCCTTTGAGTGAGTAAAAATGAATATTTGCGGATCTACATACCGTAGCAGGGGAGATGCGAGCATAACCCCTTGAAGTTGGTGTAGTGTTGGATTTTGGTAACGTCCAATCCATTTGTGTGTCGGCACATAATTTAATAAACAACGGCTTACTTCTCATTGTAACGAAAATAGTTACATACATATATTGAAATATGTAACGAAACCACCCTTTAATTCTTAATAAATCTATAATATACCTAATTATTTACTTATTATATAAATATATATACTCTATTTTATATACTAAATTTTTCGATTTTAAAATAATTATTAAATTAATTAACGCGCCTACGTAACGTACATAGCTCATTCAGTTCATTTAAATGCGTATTTAATATAGGAACTAATAATACCGCCTATTAATAAAATATACATGTCGTGAAACCTAATAAAACTATACTGGTCGTGATACGTGATAAATTGAAGATATGGCCATGTGATCGTCTAGTATGTGAATCGTCTAGTAATTAAATTAAATATACCCTTCGTTGTGTCCGCATCCTACGTAACCCTGGGATCGTTTAGTGACGAGTAAAGATTGATCTACCTACTAACTGAATCTAACTATGCTAATACATACATACGCTACGGCTAGCAACACATTACCTAAGAGATCGTAACTTACGCTGACTAAAAAGATAAAGATTAGCTTATCAGAATGAAGATATTTAATGTCGAATCAATGAAGTACAAAGTTAATGTAGTTTAGTGGTTATGAGGCAAGTAACGACAAATGTATAGAAATATGATGCAATCAAATCACACCATACTGATTATGGTAATGCTTATTCTGTTAAGTAGGTACCTTTATGAAAAGTAGAACGTTGATAACAAGTGGATCATATACACAAATATTAAAGATCATAGTCACTTTCAAGTTATAAATGTGCACCTTACCGTGCCTCCTTTTGACTTTCCTGTCGAAGACTGCCTCTGAGGAAGAACAACCCGAAGCGCTGGTAAATCGGGTTCGACGCATTCTCGAAGCTCCGGCCTAGTGAGAGGAGCCGTCAACCATTTTTCCCCTGGAACGTTATTAAATTCCGGAACAGCATCACATGTTCACCAAGACTCAGTTGGATGCGAAACGAGTTTATGAGCGTTAAGATTTAAATCTTAATAAATATAAGCTCTGTTTAGACTTAAAATATTCACAACTTACAAAGGTGACGCAGTATTAAATAAAGGTTCTATTACGTGTACAAAAGTCGTGATTAGTAAAGTTTAGATCTTACTTCTATTAAATACATACATACATACTTAAATCACGTCTCTATCCCTTTCGTGATAGACAGAGTCTAAGGCAACATGACCTAAAAGCCACGTTTAGCATGACTATGGATATTTAGATGGAAAAGGGAATCAAAGTACATTAATCTATTAAATACATTAAACTAGTTAAATAGTTACATGTAAAAGTAAGGGATATTGACTCACCGGGAAGTAATATCACTAGCGGCAAGCGCAGGGTAGACCGCGGACTCCAGCAACGAATACGCCAGCCGGGCGCAGCGTCAGAAGAGGCCACAATCAATAGATGGCGCAGCAAAGCGAAACAAGACATAACAGAAAACACATACAAACAAGCAATAGGTGAAATCAAGATAAATAAAGATAAATGCCTGTAATTTTTATAACTCAACGGTAGGTAGTAAAGATTGTACCAATAATGAAATAGTTAGGTGCAAGATATAAAGAGGGTACGATAATGCTGTTCCTGCTTGGAATAGCATAAAAGCAATAGGCACAGCAATTAAGTAGATTTCACTAAATGGAAAAGACACGTTGTAAAACAAAGATATGTGATATGTGATATATTAATTATTTCCCCCCCCTTATCCCCTACCGTCACAGTAGACCTTCATAGTCATTAGTTTGGGTTCCCTTTAATAAAGAACAGTCATTCTGATTTTGATTTAAGGTAGTATTCATTCACTACTATTTAGTCTTCGAAGTAGGCAACCTTCCAAACCAATGATCTACCGGATGAGGAATGGTCACCCGTCTAAACCAACGGCAATATCAAATTACCCACATATAAAAGACTTCATTTTCCAAGTCTAACAAATAACGTATACACTGTTATTGTAATTATGTCCAGATAGCTGTGAAAGTTCTCAAGACAAATTAATTGTGTGTTGATGATAGCAGATTCCATTTCCACTATTAGTTGATCAAAATTTAGATTTCGACTCTTAACGCAAGCATAGTATTTCGCCCCTTAGAAACACTACACGCGAGTCTTGACGATGTATGAAAGGTTTCAAATATGATGTTGATTAATTTACCTTTAAAACAATCCAGCTAAGGCAAATTATAAAATTATTTTAGTAATTGATCCAAAAGTAGGTAATTCAAATAGCCGTTGAATATAGACACAGCGAATGATCTTTTGAACATTATAAATTCACCTATACTCACATATCACAAAACAATGAGAAATAAGGTAAAAGGTACAGTAATAAGTAGAAAGAGGTCACTCACGTGATATTTCCATAGTAAAAGGTACACGATAAAGAAATACTGTCTGACCTGACCGCACTAGATTTCTCCACCTTGGTGATGGTTACCTCAGACACCCTCGCTCTGGATCTTCGTTAACACCGCAAGGTATCCCGATCCAGAGGCGAAGGTGGAGGTAACCGTCGAATAGCCGCAACCCCGAAGAAGTCAAAAAAGCCTCGTTTCTGCCCGTGCAGCGTTTTTTATACCCTCATAGTGATGTGCATATTTCCTATATCACCGGTATTCCTCATAACCGTAGACAAAGAAATATCGATTTTTCGGTTCGATCACTAGATTTGAGTAATTAACTAATTAATCAAATCAATCTCTAAAAATGCGCTAGAATTTCCTCTTAACGTACATTTATTTACTTAACTTATTTATTTAAAACTATGTCCCGTTGTCGAATAATAATTAAGCTTGGTTAAAATCGATAATTCGACTGATATGTGGCGTACCTAGTAGGTAGACAGCAAAATCATGTCTTTTAAAACTACCGGCATGAAATAAATAAACCTTTAAAATGATTTTCAAAATATGCTTAATTATAATGACAGTCAGAAGGAGAATAACATAAGGATGCTAAAGATATAAATATGTCTCAATTCCGTGCAGTAAGTGCAGAGAATTCTAGGAAAACGTTCTGCCAATATTGTTGGCTGTTCCATGTAACTCTGTAATCTTAAAAATGAACAACCCATTAATACGGTACTGGTATTATATAATCCTTTGTACATAATATATTAAGCATGAATACTGGCAAATCATTTCATATTGTATTTTGCTCATTAATCGTAAGCTAACCTCTGACCGAGAATATGTGCGCCTCCATGACTTAATAGTAATTTAATTTTAATAAACATTTAAGTAGAATGTTACAAAATACCTATCGCATTTTACAATGCATTACATAATTAAATTAATATTCATGCGAGATACCTATTCCTACTGGGTTCCTCAATTTTCTATCAATGTACAAAATATTGATTTATTCCATAATTATATTAATAAGTAATATTAATAATTAATATAATAATAATGGTATTATTATATTAATATTTAATGTTCATTATATTTGTGAATTAAACGGTAAAATACGCTTGTACCGTTACAAATAGAATAGGTATATTTGCACAAAAATCTACCCAATCTAACCAAAACCCATAGTTCCCGCGGGATAGCGATAAACGAATTCTTTGCAGACGAAGTCGCTGGCAACATCTAGTCTTTAAATAAATTCGGTTTTGCAAACTTAAATACATGACAAAAAAAAAAAAGAAAAAAAACACATTTTATACTCATCATCTCATCTCATCTCCAGCTTCTATACGTCCTACTGCTGGGCACAGGTCTCCTCTCAGAACGAGAGGAAATAGTAAGCTTTTTAAAAAGCTTTGTAATGAACTGCTATCGCTGTTTCCATAAAAAAAAATTACTTAGCAATACTAAATTAAGTACATATTTTCTAAACTTCAGCTTAAATTTGATAACACGTTCTAAACTTTAATTAATCACCGCATAACTAATGCATAAACCGGTCCCATGACGAAACAACACATCGCGTTCAAAAACAAACAAATAACCGTTAACGACTACACATGCTCCTAACTATTACATGTTTTACGTGCTGGCAAAAAATCCCTTCATGCATGCTAAAGGTGAGGGGTTGTAATTGCTGGCAATTTGTAATGGCCGTGTGATCGCAGGGCGGAATGTCGACGCTAAACTTCACTATTAATTTCGTACATTTGATTAACGAAACTACTTGTTATGGTAATGAACGCAGAAAGAATGCACGCTAACCTGTTAACACGATGCTTGTCGACACGTCGTGCTTGCAATATTTTCGCTAGGCTTGTAATTGTCGGCTAGACGTGTGGGGTTTCTAGCGGTATTTGTCCCGTCGACTAGGTACTATAATAATATTTGCCAGTTCCTGTTACAAATAGATTATGTAACGGGTCTTTTTCATACAAAATTATGTAGGTATTGTGGCTCTTAGTAATTGTAATTTTAAAATTTACCTACTCGTTGTCCGTCCCTAGTATAATACTACTATCATTCACTTAAAGATTTACTGAAAGGGATCCCTTAAAGGGATAAGTCCGCCTTTGTGCATGTATCTCAGTGTTTTTCGAATGTATTTTGAATTTACATTATCTACATACAAAGTTATACGAAATTGACTCATTTTTGCCTTTCCTTTTAATCTATTTTTCGTTTCAAGAGTGTAAGTAAAGTACTACTACAGTGCTTCGTAGTTAATTTCAAGTAGGTACCCGCTAAGAACACAAGCGTTAATAATAGAGACCTTGACGATCTTTGCTTAGTCAGACCTCTCAAGTCAGCCGAAGCTGTCAATGTCTTTGTAATTAGATCGAAGGCTCTACAAGTCGATTTTTTGCACTTGAATTAAAATTTTGCTGAGTTTCAGCCCGGCCAGGCAAGGTCCAATCCCTTGAGATTGCCAACAAGGTGTCTTCAGCAAATGGCCGTTTCAACTAAAATACTTTGCAAGAAAGGAAAATAAACGTTTATTTATCCAATTAACACCCTTTTAAAATTTTATTGCAGAATAAATATTTTCTATTTTTTTTTAAAGCGCGTTTTGACATCCACAGTTCTTTATTTTAGAAATTTCTCATTACAATTTCTTAGATATTCTATTTTATCTTTATCCATTTACCTCTTTATTATTATCGGTAGGTATATAATTGCTTTTGGGAGATCCATATTTTAAACTACTCCTTATTGGAAGATTGCCTAGGACTTATGCGTTAACATTTACAGCTTATGAAAAAGATTCTTACTTACCCTCCTTTTACACAATTCCGAAGCACCGATGATGACGATTTAATATTCGTAATTCTCCAAACAGCGCCTTCTGCATTTCTAGCTAGCGCCGCAACATAAACGCAGTAAAAACATATGTCAAACTTAGGTGTAACTTTATGCCAAGTTTATTAGTAAAGTCGTAAAGTGCAACAAGTCCGGAGAATGCATTCATAGTATCTGCACTACTAGGACCACCCAACTGTAAAAGTTCTTGGTATAATGTTCTTCCTTATCTTATCATTCGATGTCTTCATGGGAGACATACGCAACGCTGAGTCTCTCAAAGATGTAGTTTACTCAAAGCATAACCTAAGTTACTCATTTATTATTTCTTTATAACTACTAAAGTAATTATAAAGTGAGATTAAATCACAAAATTTACTTAACTTTGTTTAATAAACACTCAGTGTCTAATGATAACTCGTAAGGCCAAGCGCTACTAAGCGTGCTATTATCCTAAAGTTTCTTGCTGTAAATTTGGAGCTAAGTAAATGCATTTTCTTTTCTGTTTGCAACATTTTTTCGCTGGTGAGCATTTGATTACGCATTAAAATTTGTGTTTAACATTTCAACAAGTTGTAACGGTTTGCTCCAAATATTGTTTAAGGCGTTTTTTTAGTTTATAAAATAACTGCGTTCACAAGCGTTTTAAACTAAATTCGTGTCCCGCAATTACGTGAAGCGTGAACCGGCAGTGACACGTATAGTGATGTCAGTGCAGTGATAACATCGCCGCCGAGGTGTTAATGGCTGATGGCTATCATAACACGATTTAGCAGCGATTGTTTACATTCGCCGAGCGGCTGCCGCAGTTGCTGTCATAGTGTTATTGAGCGTTATAAGCCGTCTTAAACAGGTAAGCGCTTTGCTTACTTTGGGCTGATACGTGTCGCTGTTTTTAATGGCTCTTTATGAGCCTTTAATAAAAAATTATGTGTTAGCATTAACTTTTTATATGACACTGTTCAGAACAGGTACTGTAAGTACTGTAAGTAAAAGTGCTAGCGAGATTAGTAGTGTATAATTGGGGGACCTGGATCAAACGAGATCCAGGATCCCCCAATCATACGTTATAATGATTACTGATCATGAATCAATACATTAATACATGTCAATCGAATTATCTGTTGAGCATATAATTACAGTACAATCCGATAATCAAGTGCTAGTTCAATCAAAAACTACTTCAATTAAATTCTAGTTCTAATACACTCTGAGCCAGAACCGCCAATTGGCCTCGATTTTTTTGTGGATCGATTCATTAGGTCACGATTCGAATCGATTTAAAAATCGATGTTTTTCGGAAAGAATCGCCATCCCTACTTTACAGTGTAAACTGTATGTAAAAGTTCAATTCACAATTTAATTATAATGTTTGAAAGTTCAGGTCCGAACCGTCTGAATAATATTTTAGATCTGACTTATCTTTTACTCTCGAACTGTGCATCGGAGCCGTCGCGAGGCGAGCTATCTAAAGGAATTCGCAACGTAGCGTCTGCAGCGCCTCCGGTACGTCGCCAGTGCACAGAGATTAAGTATTCTTAGAACCTATACAGTTAAACGAATTCTTATAATCTAGTTAACTTTACGTGAAGTGTCTTAATAATATAACAAGCGTAGTAATCTTCTCATTTAACATAACAGCCTACTGTGCAAGCGTTAGATCTGTTGAAAATAGGACTCTTATCTATTAAGAAATAGCATCAAAATCCGTTTCATAGTTTTAAAGATCTAATCATACATAGTTGATAGTTGCTAACGAATGCGGGTAATAACCTTTACGCATAGCTTTATTTAATACTAGCTGATGCCCGCGACTTCGTCTGCAAAGAATTCGTTTATCACTATCCCGCGGGAACTACACAATTTTCCAGGATAAAAAGTAGCCTATGTGTTATTCCAGACCATAATTTATCTCTGTTCCAAATTTCATCCAGATCCGTTAAGCCGTACTGGCGTGAAAGAGTAACAAACATCCATACATCCATACATCCATACTTACAAACTTTCGCCTTTATAATAGTAGTAGGAAGTACATAGTTAATAATATTCATAATACACATACAGATTCTGTACTCTTTACATGCAGCAATGACGAAGCTTGCCAAATGCTGGCAAACGTCTCTATTAATCATCGATCGGGGTTTTAATTGTTACTATAGATTGACGCCATCTGTTAACCGGTAACACCTTCTCAATCTCACTGCTCTTATATATTTTTTAGGTCTATGTAATGTGATCCGGTTTTGAGGGATGGGTCTGTCGTGAATTCGAACTCGAACCCGATGATATAGGTTTTGAAGTAGGTAAATAGGATTGATGTAGGTTTTTATACAACCCGATTTCATGTTTGTATTATACGCCTTCAGCATAGAAATCATTCAGTATTTATTAGAAAACTTTTCATTTAAAACAATGTGATCAATAACAAGTGAGTACTTATAGAATATTATTCGGAATCTATCGAGCTAAGTTCTAAAGTTACACTATACATCATTTAAATTAAACATTTACGTTTTGATGCTTCTTGCGTGCTTGCTTTTTTTATTTTCGCGCGTCTCAAGAGGTATCGCCGATTCGGGCTCAGACCCGGATTAATTGATTGATTGTTGGATTGATTGACTGATTCATGGATTCGAATATTGTTCCGAGTATGGTTCTACATGAAACTTATGTATAAAATAAAAAGTTTTAAAGAATACTTATATGATTTCATACTCAAGAACTGTACTGAACTCGGTAAGAGTATCGGAGGGGAGGAGGTAGTCAGAAACAGGAACCAAACCGTGGGTCACAGGAACTCTGAGTTATGCTTTAAATAATGTTCAAATCATGTGTGTATACAAAATACTATCTAATTTTCATTTGTGCATCGTATACATAAACGTTAATAGCATGCTGGAAAATAACTTCTAGCTTCATATACATATTGGTCAATATCCGCTACCATCTTTTCGTATTAGAATAAACTACATAAAACTAGTCTTCACTCGCGAGTTTGCTGGCTCACAAGAAGTATGGAAAAAATAACATTAATGTGTCGTACAGACAGACGAGTATTATCTTTGCAGCATAGTTGTAAACACAGTCGGTGTTATCTTACTGCCGACGCAGCATAATTATTTTTTCTTATAAGGAATGTTAGCTCTCTTTGAAATAAATTAGCGATTTTGAACTCTGACGACCAGCATTCCGATTAATATAAATTATAAAAAAATTCACTGAAATAATTCATAACTTATTTTCTAAGCGAGCGGTTCTCTATCACTGAAAATGTTGGTAAGTAAAGTGAAACAATTTAACTTTTTCTAGTGAATAAGCTATAATTATTATTTCCATTTCTCAATTAAATATTAGTCATAATTATTACTAAAGGCTCCAACTATGTAATTTCCAGATAAAAAGTATTCTACGTCTTAATCGAACCATAAACTCTCTTATACATAAAACTCACATTAATATTATTGCTTATTCGGGTTTTCACGATACGGAAGATCATCTCTTCAATTTTATTCCATCGAGTCAGCCGCGAGAACATTCGGCCGAACCACGAATGATGGGATTAGCTCGTAAAAGAAAACCAGAAATTCTATGCTTTACTCATACATCAAAAAACCAAACCGAGGTGTCGCTACTAAAATAATCAGAATAGAAATATTTGATGCTGATAAATTTGATCACAGTGATCAAATCTGTAAGTGCGAAGTCGGATTGTGTGCTCAATACTCGGTAAAACGTCTTGACGGATGATACTTACCAGACTGTGCGAAATATTATCAATAGAATTGAGGAGTCTCTATCAGCGGACTCCTATAATAGTTATACGTTATTGTAATGGCGAAGTATTCTATAAATACTGTACTGCGATCTTTCGAACGACGAAGTTGAATGTTGAATACATGTTTTGAATAGATGATTGTTAGTATGAACGATCTCTCGAATAAAGAAATTGAATGACGAATACTAATTTGAATGATGATTGGCGCATCTTAATTTCTTCTGATTGTGATCTTATATTTAATTTTGAAGAATTGCATAAAATGTTTAATAATGTCGGCAATCCGTATATTAAATGTATTAAACAAAAAAAGGTATGCTTTAAAAAATTTAAGCGTATTAGACAGTTATACATAGAATATAACAATCTTATTAATAGTTAAATAAATGGTTTTAATTATTATTGCAGCATTTTATTTCAATATTGAAAGTTCATAAATAAAACAAGACTAGTATTTGTGATCGATGGTGTTTGTGGCGGTTCTGGCTCAGAGTGTATTAGAACTAGAATTTAATTGAAGTTAAGTAGTTTTTGATTGAACTAGCTTTTGATTATCGGATTGTACTGTAATTATATGCTCAACAGATAATTCGATTGGCATGTATAAATGTATTGATTCACGATCAGTGATCATTATAATGTATAATTGGAGGGGTCCTGGATCTCGTATGCTTTTAAATACAATACTATATTTTGTGTTAAAAGACTTAAGCTGCTGGTTACATGAATTCGAACGATTAACATTATGAATAAAATAATTTCGTAATAGCCTGTAGATCAGCAGTACTTGCTTACGAACGTGAGGGAGTACAGGTTCTGTACTCTTTACATGCAGCAACGACGAAGTTTGCCAAATGCTGGTAAGCTTCTGTATTAATCATCGATCAGGGTTTTAATTGTTACTATAGATTGATGCCATCAGATTCAGATTCAGATTCAGATTCATACATTTATACCTAAAGAAATAGCAATTATTTGCAAAAAAGGTGTCATTGTGTTGTTGATTAAACCGCCTTATCCATTTTATAATTTAACTAAGAAAGAACGGTTGCAAGCCTCATGGATAGAGAGAAACAGAGGAATATTACGGTATGAGGGCTATGTGTCATACTTCAATTATAAGAGTTTGATATTTAACTTTTGTAAAAATAAGCGTATTTATACAAAAGGTACTGAAAAAGTGGTAGAAGATAATAGAAAGTGACAATGTATACAATTTAGAAGACTTTAATTGTCCTAATTTAAAAACACTTAGTGAGAAATATTTGATTTCTTCCGACATTTATAATTGTATTAACCGTATCCAAAACATGTGCTTTTAAAAATGTATCTTGTTTAAATAAGTGGTGTGTAGATAATAATATTTTTATGTAAATAAATTAACAATCATATTATATATTTGTGTAATACCAATATTTGTCAACGTAACAGCTTTATAATAAGTATATAATCAAAATGAATATCAGCATAGGAGATATCGTCGAGGCTATCATTGATAAATGTTAGCTTCATGGTCGTCATGATGTCAAAATATTAAACGCTGAGCACTATTCTGGTGTGCTAATAACTCAGAGTTATTATAAAACTAAACGTTCACGAATCTTTTACACAGGATTACGAGTAGCAGCTCGAGTAATTAAAATAGATAAATGTTATATAGACTTGCTACCAATCTAATTGGAAGTTTCTAAATCATTACGCTGAGTGGTTACAGAAACCTGAGCATGTTATGTATAGAAATAGTAGTGTTGTGAAGGATATGATGGTGTTCTATTTATTCGCTGCGGATAATAATAAACAATTTGATTATAATGTTTGTGTCTTTAAAAATGTATGTTGTATAAATAAATTATGTAATACTTAATCCTTGTTTACTTTCTTCCTAATGTTAGGAATAAACCTAAAGATATAATTTGATTTTATTACCGTCTGCGAAATTCGAGCATAATAATTATCGTTTATTATACGAACAATACGCTAGACTTCAACAGTCGTATCACAACCGTCATAGTCTAGAACTGCTTCTTGTTTTCGAAGAAACTAATATGAATTCAAATACTTACGTAATTAACATTGTGTGATTGAAAACGGGGAGCGCTGTTTTACAATGTAAGCTAAAGCTTGGTTGTTTAGCTAGTGCTTTATTTATTTATACAAACAATACGCTAGGCTTCAATCAGTAGTATCCCCCACCGTTATTGTGTAGAACTGCTTCTTGTTTGCGAAGAAAGTATCATGAATTCAAATACTTACATAGTCGACGTGCAAGGCTTCAAGGTGAAGGAGAATAATTTTATAATAAAGGAATTTGCCTTCGCTGCAGAAAATTATGCGCAAAATAGTTTAATATAATCACCGTACCCGTATTCTAAGTTAACAGATGAAGAACGAAAACAGGTGCGGTGCATGAGGAAAAACTGTGGCATAACATGGAGTGAAGGAAATATTGACTATCCAGATTTCAAAGGATATGCTGAGTATTTGTTATTAATATAATATCAGTGCATTTTATTTCACTATTCAAAGTTCATAAATAAAACAAGACTAGTATTTGTGATCGATGGTGTTTGTGGCGGTTCTGGCTCAGAGTGTATTAGAACTAGAATTTAATTGAAGTAGTTTTTGATTGAACTAGCACTTGATTATCGGATTGTACTGTAATTATATGCTCAACAGATAATTCGATTGACATATATTAATGTATTGATTCATGATCAGTAATCAATATAACGTATGATTGGGGGATCCTGGATCTCGTTTGATCCAGGTCCCCCAATTATACACTACTGAGATTTTTTGTATTGTTGTCTAATCTATCGTACATAAGAATAATAAATTTAAATTCGTTGTTAAAGTCGTCGTTCACCCTATTCAAATTTCAGGTCATTCAAACTCAACACAATACATTAGTGTCACAGATTAAATAAGGTAAGCACGTTATGAAAGTTTGTAAATTAAAGCAGGGGTACATTATGCTAGACTAGGTAGGAAGTTACTGATTTTTTTTCCGAATAGAAAAGATCTTAAAAGAAAGCTAATCGCGTTTGTTGTTTTTAAGAACTTTTACGATTCGGAAATAAAATTAGTACCTTCCTAATATGGCAACCAAAACATACTATTAATGGTTTCGTAGGAAGTAATTTTATTTTACGAAAGAAAAACCCTTTGATTTTCTGAAAGCAAATAAATTAAATTGAACCTGTGACCACTCGATAGTGGATGCGTCGGATCTTACCCTATGCATATATTATGTTTAGTGCCGGATTTAAAAAAGATATACTCTTGTACCGATTGGAATTGATGTTTTATTTTATTTATTCGTTTATTCGGAACACCAACATGTTGATTTAAGAGTAAAATAGAGCAATGAATATTTTCGTTCATACACAATACATACCTAACTATAAAAGAGTGACGTGACTGTTGTATGTATGTTGCAAATATTGCACAGCTTAAATTAAATACCGGAGCCAGAGACTTGGTAGACATATTCCATAAGATATTATAATTTCTATTAAATAGAGAACTATAGCCCAGTTTTTTGTCATGCAAAATAAAGCCGAATTTTTACTTTAAGTACCTAAGTACATGAATAATGTACTACTCTGCTTCTTGCTATGCTAAAACGGATGAACAACAAAATTCTTTGAAAGTTACGTTTTTCTACTTAAATTAGATGATCACTTAATTTTAAAAACTAAGTAGGTAGCTATGTAAGGAAAAGTGAAAAACCGATTAATACTTGTCAATTTTACCAAACCTATAAACGCAATAATTATTAAGTGGTCTTCGCATCTTAACTGCAACGAGACCACATGAATTACTAAAATCATGTGTGCTAACTAAACGCGTCTAACCAATTATTGACTCGTCACAGTGAGTCATTAGATAACCGTTTATGCCCAGAGCTTGCGCTAGAATTATTCGTGTTGTAACATTCGTGATTCGATATCGATTCGATCTCGAGACAGACGGCTCGGCTGAAAACTTTACAACACGGAAGGGGATCGAACACGCAAACCGTTATCAGCATGGAAATCGGGAGCTTTATGTGTTATGACTCCAAATATGCAGGGTGGATGTCAAATGCGAGCAATACGGAATGGTTCTTTGCCGAATTTAATATTTTTGGTCGATGCCTTCTTGTCGTGACGCATGATGCGAGGTAGTTCGTATAGTATTGGGTCATAAATTTTGGTTTCGTTCAAAATTGTTCATAAAAGTCAGTAACTGGGACTATTTTTTTTGAAGGAACCTTAACTATTTAGAAACGTTCCTTCTGCGTTATGTGCCGCGTTCTCATGTTGAAGCCAATTTAAAAGCGCATGTTGCTACAAGTATCACACAAAATTTATATAATCTGAAAATAAAAATCGCATTCGAGTCTAAACTTAAACATTTCACATTAATACGAACCAGTTAAATTAATTGGTAGAGTGGAACCCTGTTCACCATTATTTATTCCGTTCAGTTTAAAACAGGGCAGTCTCATCAAAGAAGTGAGGAGTGATTTTATGCATTAATTAAGTTCACAGAACGAGATTTACAATTACACGGAACTCTTATAAACAAACTTGATTGCTTTACAAAAACTCAAATAACTAAGGCAGTGTCTCAAGTAGAGGTTCATTTAAATATCAAAGACGAAATTCAAATTACTCCGTTTACAATAAAGGCTCAGTCGGTACGGGATTACGAGCTGATGTAAATTTCCGATACTCATTTTGAGGATAGGGTTCAGATGTAAGTCACGATCTTAAACTGCTGGAGAGTGCCTCTGATCCCGGAAAAGGTCATAAACTGTATTTGTTGGCAATTGGTGTGGTCGTGAACAATTACTTTTTTAACCTCCAACGCCGAAGACGGGTGTTTAGTTTGACCACCGTGTAAAATTTATTTGCATAATTTATTTATTTATTTATCTGTTGTTTTTTTTACTGTGTGTTCTAACGCGTGTTTTATAAATCCGCAGATTTTTTTAGATAAATTTCTTTGTGTCGGTGAATTTGATCGCGATCCACGAGATCACATTACTTTCGTTATATAATTTTTGTTCGTTTGAGACAAGTTATCTGTTTATTTAGGTACTTACTGCGTTTTAGGCTGTTTAATCAGAGACGTTCTACCGTGACAAAGTAAGAGCTAACAAGCAAAGTTTATGTGCTTAGATGTCTTAATAGGCAACATACATTAAAAATGGTTACCCGGTGCATTTTATAAAGCATCTCGACGTAAAAATTCCGGTGTTCAGATTTTTCCATGTAAGTATTCTAATTTCCAGTGTCGTTTAGAAATGTAATTATAACAGTTAGTATTTGAATCTAACTAATATTATAAATGCGAAAATATGGATGGATGGATGTTTGTTTGTTACTCAATCACGCCAGAACGGCCCAACGGATCTGGATGAAATTTGGCACAGAGATGGAGAAAAGTCTGGAATAGCACATAGGCTACTTTTTATCCCGGAAAATTGCGTAGTTCCCGCGGGATAGCGATAAACGAATTCTTTGCAGACGAAGTCGCTGGCAACAGCTAGTTACTTTATAATATTAAGAGTTTAAAAACGTGGTTAATAATTATTACGTGTATGCAGAGTTTAATTTGCTTAAAACGGTTATTAAAAGGTCTTGCTGAAGTCTGTCACCTTTACGATCCACTTCATCCACATGAACCGAACCAATGGTGGTACTTGTAAACGCAGATTGCATCGCGTTTTCTGAAGAATTGTGTTGAGACCGCAATATTGTAGTGGTAAATGGTGACCTGTAGGCGACTTTGCTTGTGCAAACTCGCTCTAAAACTTAAAGTTACGATCTTGTTTCGCTGTTGCTTTATTCTCTACCTAGGAGGCCACAGAAACAGCCATATAATTTTAAATTCTATGAGGCCTCTGAGAATTTCGTATACAATCAAAAAAATTCAAGTCATAATTTTGTACGGGTACCAGTTCCATCTTAATTTGTTTCGAGCTCAAAAAGGTCAGTTTACTAACGTCAACGTGTAAAAGACTCGAAAAATAAAAACTCGAAATTCCATCAGCAATCCAGTTCACACAGCAAAGTCAAAACTGCTATCGGCATGTTAAACGACTGTACAACATCCAGGGCAAGCGATGACATAGTGACGTACTGACGTAACAAGAACGAAATTCGAGGAGCAGCCGGTTGAATCCACAGGACGCCTGATAGCAACCGACGTCCGTCGTCAACGACGCTTTGTCTTGTCCACCAGGCAAACCGAACCACGAGTTTGCATAACAATGCTCCGAATCTGATGCCTACATGCGAAGCATCGGATGTATAATCTTAGAAAAAAGAGGTAAAAAACTGTTCTCGGTAAACGTGAATTTTGGTTAAATTGCTACGACGGCTTTTGGAACGCTTTGTCTATTGCTTTTTTGGGCATAACTTTTTTCAACTTATGACTAAAAATAGGGCTGTCATAGGTTTGACGTGGGTATATCTAAGTTTGCCTGTAGTATCGTTACTCCCAAATAAAGGAACTGATTGATGATTATAGAGAATGAATCTGTTACTGCGATAGGATATCAGTGCACTGACGTTCTTTCTGATGGAAAATGAATTAACACTTTACCGTAGTGCCACATTTTTCTACGTGGCTAATGAAATTTTGCTAAAAGTTAACGTGACTATGGCTATGTCGCTTTTTATCGTATGTTGAAGTTAAATAAAGATAACACAAACAACATTAGAAACAGTTAAAAAAATGATGACAACAAAAACGTTCGAAAAAATAACTCGCCTAATCATTATAAAAAGCTGAAATAACTTAAACTATTAAACTGAGAAAAACAATTTTAATTTTAAACACTATAAATAATTTTAATCAAGCACTTTCCTTTTAAAGTAGAGTTCCTCCATTTGAATATCAGATAAAAGCCGTTTCATTGTCTCTCAGTGATTAGTCTTTCGCATGTCAACCCCTTGGGTATAAATCTAATCCAAACATCGTACTTAATTCAGACCACAATAAATCTACATGCCCTCCATTGTCCACTGCCTCCCAAATTTGTGTCCCTAAGCTAATCATCATAAGACCTTATAATAACACTGGCCATTGTCGATCAAAATACATCATATACAATTGACAATAACATCTTATTGCAAGTTCGGCTTTCGCATTCATAGGTGGGTCGGTTCCCTCATGCCGAACAAGACGTCGCTAGTCACATAATAGTCACATAATAGTCCTATTGTCCGACATTGAAGATTGTTATCTCGGAATCAATTCCAGCTATAACGCTAGTGGCTATAATTGATTTAAACACTACAAACTTGCTTCCTGATATATTGTCCAATAAGTTGGGACGTTTACGCTGCTTCGGGTGATTGATTGAATTCAATAAGCCAGCTCATGATGTATTGGAAACAAGTAGCTTTAAGTAATTGAGGAGATCTGCTAATTAAAATTTTATGTGTAATTTTTTGAAATTATTTGGAACTAGCTGTTGCCAGCGACTTCGTCTGCAAAGAATTTGTTTATCGCTATCCCGCGGGAACCACGCAATTTTCCGGGATAAAGAGTAGCCTATGTGCTATTCCAGACTTTTCTCTATCTATGTGCCAAATTTCATCCAGATCCGTTGGGCCGTTCGTTCTAGCGTGATTGAGTAACAAACAAACATACATCCATCCATCTATCCATCCATACTTTCGCATTTATAATATTAGTTAGATTAGATAATAAAATATTACTATTGTTTGTGAACTTTAGTATGAATCCGTCCACATTTGGTTGTTTTAATGTCTTTAAAAGATAGGTAGGTACAGTATCAATATAATAAAAATTATATATACGTTGCTTAATCAAGCACTTGCTCAATGATAACTTTACATGAATTCGTGGAACTCGTCCCCATTAACTATATTCACAACTAGCGGTTACTCGCGACTTAGAATTTGTTTATCGCTATCCAGCGGGAACTATGCGATTTTACGGGATAAAAACTATCCCATGTACTTCTCCGGGACTAAAACTACTTACGCACCAAAATTCATTAAAATCGGTTCTGTGGTTTATGCGTGAAAGCGAAAGACAAACAGACAGACAGTTACTTTTGCATTTATAATATTACCAGTAGGGATGAGTCAGGCCTTGTATCACTCCGTAATTAAATCAGTAAAACAATACCATAGTAAAACTACGGAAACACAACCCTAAATTCACCTTGAGGCTTTCAGGTGCTTCTAAAAACGCATAGAATTTCAAATAGGGTTTTCATTTTTTCCTCCCGGGGCATCTTGCTATCAGTCAGATGCAAGCCTTGATATGCAAAGTGTGAGGCGAACGAGAGCTTTTTATATTTGCGGCTTCCACGCCCGGATTTGCATAATATTGCTTCCTTAACATTCCAACTGTGGTACTACGTAACATATTGTATACCTACAATTCGGGTACTACGATGCGTAATAATGAGACCTCTATTCAATGAAGCCACTCTCATATACCCTAAATTAAATACGACGAACTTCATTAGCTTTATTAAAATTGGTGTAGTTGTATTTCAAAAGGATTGTTTCTTAATGTGGTGATGGAAAAACAAGCGTTATGACATGTTATGATCTGTAAAAGATTTATGTTTGGTCTTATATAATGTAGCTATTGTTTTTTCGTAATTACAGATTGGTTTTATACAAGTTGTAACTTATTACAGCACAAGCAACCACCACTTCGGACGTGAGATTTTAAAATCGTATTCTATTGGAAATTTAATGTATTCTAAGTTCAAATTTCAGTTGAAACACACATTAAATAAGACGAACTGCTGTAGCTAATTTTTTATTAGCTAAGCCAGAATTTTTAAATACAAAAGATTAAGCCCACATTTATTGATTCCCGAGTATGCCAAAATCGGCAAAATTGCTTTTTTTCTCAAGCGCGAGAAGCCAATGAAGTCTGCGGCAGAAGATAGTGGCAGCTGGGCTGTGTCTGATATGTTTGGATAGTCAAATGCTATGGTAATGTGGCGGCGTGCTCTGTTTTAGCACTTCTTTGAATTTGTTTAAACCGTCCTCTGGCTACAAATCCAGTGAGGAATGATATTTTTTACTAAGCTTTTATTTAACTTCCACAGAACAAATAATAAGAACGCTGCCAGCATCTTCGGTTCTATGCCACGGGGGAGCTTTTTTTAGGGTTCCGTACCCTAAGGGTAAAAACGGAAACCCCATTCGTGAGGCTCCGCTGTCCGTCCGTCCGTCCGTCATCAGGCTGTATCTCATGAACCGTGATAATTACACAGTTGAAATTTTCACAGATGCTGTATTACTACTGTTGCCGCTATAACAACAAATACTATATGCCTGTACTACTAGTATGTCTATATATAAATAAATAAAAAATAAAATAAATATCTTAGGACAAATTACACCAATATAATGTATTATTAATGTATGTAATGTATTATGTATTATTATTATATCAGTGTCGAATATAAAGAGACTCCACACTGCGAACATTTGGCTTTGGAGCAGGGCTCTGCTTACACTGGTTTATAGCAATTTATAGATTATAGTAAAGTTAACACAAGGTAGGTACCCTACAGTCAGTACACCTAATAAAATATTACATTTTTAACAAAACTTTTTTTTTTTATGTTAGAGAGGCCAGACAAACGAACTAGTGGGTCACCTGATGTTAAATGATCACCACTGTCCATAGACACCCGCAGCGCTTTATGCGATGCCAGTTCGTTGTCGGCTATACTTTGTCTTAACTCTTTCTAATAAAATCTAGTTTTCATTCAAGTTATTGCTACAGAAGTATAACAATTCAATTAGACTTCCCAATGTCTATGGTTCGTCTTTAAAAAATAGAAAAAAGGATTTTTGACGCAAAAATTTGTTCATCCTAGGTCAATCCACCTTCTATACTGGTTTTGGAATTTTCTCTTCACAATACGGTTTAAGAATAAGAGATAAATGGTGCATGAAACGCTTGCACTCAGCGGAACCCTAAAAATCAAAACGGTCGTAAATCGCAGGCCACTTCCAATACGAACACAATACTATACAAATAACATGCTTTTGCCCGCGACTTCACCCGTGTAAAATTAAAATTTGTATCATAGTTAAACCACCTTGATCCAGCCTTGTAGCCTAATCCTTTCTTAGATAATGCCTACGTCATAATAACTATCTACGTCGTCGTCGTCTCCAGCCTATATACCTACGTCCCACTGCTGGGCACAGGCCTCCTCTCGGAATGAGAGGGCTTGAGCTATAGTTCCCACGCGGGCGCAGTGCGGATTGAGAACTTTACACACACCCTTTAATTGTGCACGTTTCCTCGCGACGTTTTCTTCCACCAAAAAACTCACGGTAAATTTCGAATGTAGGTGCGAAACCCGGGCTCGAACTCACGACCCTCCGCTTGCGAGGCCACAAGTCAAACCACTAGGCTATCACTCCTTTTTTAACTAACTAAACTATCTGCGTGCCAAACTTCATTGTAGTATCAGTAGGTTACGGTTGTCTTTTATATAATACATATTATTATGTATCTATACAGATAAAGCCTATTTTCCCGAATCGGCGATACGTCTGCTTCGAAATTAACAATAGTCCGACTTCGCTGTCACAAATGTGTCATATAAGAGCAGGTGCTCTTTTCTGTGACAGCGGCGCACGTGGAGATGACGTCATTATTTGCTCCGGGTTTATTTATTCGAAACTTGCGCGCGCTCCGGACGACCACTGTCCACTCATAACCTGTCACTGTATTTTCCTGACCCTTTATTTTCACTTGACAAGAATATTCGAAGCCGCGTCCCCTCGATATTACATTCCGATTCGACTTTTTATTCGTGATACATTTTTCCAATTGTCTCCGCGGCGCGCCTCCGCATTGCGAACTAACGGAATAGAATTTTCAAACAGTTTTGATTGATAAAGGTAGATAGATTTTCGCTTTCTTTGTTTGCGAAATTAGATTCGGGAGGTAGCGTGAAACTTCAGTTCCACTTGATTAATGGTGATTCGAGGGGGATCCAAGAAAAAGGAGCGATTTTATGTCGCCCGGTTTTCAATAAAGCACGAATTACCGAATCGTTTTCTGGCAGGTTTGAAAATTGTATCTAAAAAATAAGCGTATTTAGACGGACGAACGCGATATTATCCCATTTACCGAAACAACGCTCGAGCACTGTTAATATTTGATGTGTTCTCGACTTTTCTCGAATTTAACGCGCCGATTAAACAACGCCGGGCGAAGGATTTTATGTGAATATTTAAAATGCTATATTGGTTCTATTCCTGCAAAGAAACAACTGCATTGCTCATATATTAGTCATAGCAGTTTTGTTAGCTGCCGTGATTGCAGAGAAGTGAAAGTAATAGGCAGTAATCTACAAAACTCGATAATTTAATACAGATGTGTATATTATTTCTATTTAACAAAAATGTATTCAACAAAATTGTATCAATAATAATAGTTTTTAGGGTTCTCTATCTGTCCATCTATTTATCATAGGACTCTATCTTGTAAGCCATAACGGGTATAATTAAAATTATGGTCATAACATGTGTGTTATTTTATTAGCGCATTAATGCGGTTGCCTTAGCAAAATCTATTGCTCCTATGCTCAATGTTAATAAATAGCTCTTTTACGGAATACTTAGTGTTTTGTGCGTGTCCAACTCGCACTTGGCTGATTTTGCCAAAATATTATCTCACTTCGACTTTTTTGTGTAGCTCTGTTATACATGCTTTATTTTTGTTGATTGAAAAAGGATATAGTACTTTTCACGTGGCAACTTAAGTATGGGCATGTAAATATTAAAATAATATCAAAATATATGTGGTTACTTATTTTTTTATTAAAGCTCGATAATAACAATAGACGCCATCTATCATTATACTTATTCAAGTAAAATTAATTGATACAATAACCGCAATGTATTTACTAGTACATTTACTCGTAATGTAAGTATTTGAATAATCCCATATTTTTTTTTAGTTCTTGCTTTACAATAATGAGTTTTTGTTTCTATACTTCATCTTAAATTGATATTGTATTGTCTAATTTTATCTGCCTTTTCACGGCTAGGATACCGATTGTGTAGGTAAAAGTACCCAAGTATTTCGGTTTGATATTACTCCAATATTTTTTGTTCATGTGTCGTCATGATCAGTACCTACATGTTCATATCTCAATAACTTTACCCAACTCCCATTCGTAAATTTTATGATTCTAATGAAATAGAAATAAATTAACTCGACTTTATACGATCGCTCGAATATCTTACTTAGTAGGAAAAGTAAGGGCACGTACACACGACATCCGAAAATGAAAAACAACTGCGCCAATTCTAACTCCGGCTCTGTTAACGAACAACACACTTAGTTTAATTTGAAGGTGATTTAATTTGCGAAACTCGTAAAAGATTCTTCACACTAAGAATAAGAAGTTGCCAAAGTTTACATTCACACAATCAGAAAGTGGGTTAATGAGATTCCCTCAAGAAAAACATCTCGTTAAAGCATACATTATTCAAGCTTTCGCGAAGTTATTCCGCGTTCACGCGTTCATTAGACACGCGAACAAACTTGCGAATCCCCTAAAACGCCTGACACACCTACTTATCACCGACGCACAACTATTTCCAAGTATTTCGGCCTCGTCCCGGGTACGAGCCATTATCTTGTTATTTTAATTTATCACTCAACTTTTATCCTCTAAATTCATTGGAACAGGTAATATTTCACAGGTTATTAATTACGTAGCGCCGGCATCCTCACGGTGTAACTCTTATTACATTATGTCAGTTTGCAAATTGAAAAATTCCCGGGGCGTGTGTCCCATCTCTCCGAAGTATTTTGGCAAAATTATTCTCATTCATTAAGTTGAGAAGTGGAGGGCGCGCTCGCGAGATTGTCGACGTACCATTCACTTGTGAGTAACGAGGTGACTTCCTGTTATTAGTTATGTCGGCAAATTGTTTTTCTTACGCTTTTGTGCTCCTCGCAGATAACAGGTTTCAATTATAGACGGAAATAAGACGAACGACGAGTAGGTAAGTATTGGATTTACGACGAAAACGTTCGTAGTTATGGATCTATCCGACCTTCTTAATTGGTAAGCGCTTTGTTTTTTCCTGTCGTTCAACAAAATTGTTGCTACATTTATATTTTTGTTATTACTAACTAAAAGTAAAAAAAATTAAGGTGATGCCTATTTTTTTGTGTTTTTCCGCGTCCCTCGCTTACCGTTAATTAAGTAAATAAAAGTAAATGTATCGTCTGGTATGAAGGTCGCCAATGAGCGAACATGCGTGTAATAGAAGGCAGCCGGGCCGCGCGTGTCTCTAAGTGCCACTCCATTAATTAAAACTTATTTGTGACGGTGCCTAACATAAGCTACAAGGACCCTAATTCGGAACAACATGTGAAATCACCATAACGCAAACTCTCTTGTGTGGTTGGCCTCCCAATGATCCCTCGTTGCAAATTATGAAATAATTGTTTCAAACGCAGAACGTGACATCGTTCATTTATTTAAAAAAAAACTCAATGAAGTAAACGTCAAAAGTTAAGTTTATGAAACAAAATTCAGAACACAGGGATTGCATGCCAAATCGCTCCACACAGTCATTTTCCGAACAAAGTGGCTCAGAAAATGCTCTGAAGCCTTCAATTTCGACATCCAATACAATCTACGCTAGAGCTGCCGCAAAGATGGGAAATCTCTCAAAAGGATAGCGTTTAGCACGAGACAAAGACTGATTTAGATCTTATCTGGGGAAGCCCTGCCGGACCACTATTTACTTTCCGCAAGGGACGCGCACTCCTCCAGCCGCGACGTCCACCGGCTCAAAGAGCCCGAGCCGCCGCCTGCGCTTTTCACCAGCGGCGGCTCTCCCGTTCCAATGTTAATTTTGAATTTTATTGGAGCGCTATCGAGGAGACGTGGAGAAAATTCCAGGTGTTTAACTTTCGCGTAGAGAAATGTAAACTCTTTGCGACAATGAGCAGGGGCGGCGCGTCCTTTAAGTGCCTTGGGCCATAATCCTAAAGTGTTCTGTTCAGCGTGTGTTGTACGTGCCACCGCTGCCGTTCAACGAAAATTCCTCCATATAATTTCCCATTGCTTAACTCGGCGTAATGAAGTTTATTCGTCGCTACTTCATTGTGAGTCGTTCGCAACGAAGCCGGCGAGGAATGTAATCAGTTGCGAACTAATATCGTGTCGTTTGCACTTTGCACAGCCCCCCTCGCGTATGGAAATGCCTCGTTTGAACCGCCGTTAGTTCTTTTGATTGCTGCCTTCTCTTCTCCTTGTCGAATTAAAGCGGAGGTCGCACTTGGGTGATTTCGGCAAAATTAAAGGACCATTTCATTTTCGGCGATGGCCCTTTTCCGTTGACATTAGTATGATTGTGGATGCTTTTCTAAGTAGGTGATATCGTTAACAAATGCTAAATTGCTATAGGGTTCATGATTCTTAGGAGCATCCGACCACAGTCAGTGCTCAGCTACTTTGCGCATCAGCATTGCCCCGCCTAGAAGTGTCATATTTTTACACTTTAATAAAATTTATTACTGTTACAATCTATAATAAGGCGCAATTGTCTTTCATAATACATATACTATACTCGTATAAATCCGAGATTTCAAATCATCTTTGAAATTAAATCAGTGTTTACTATCAGTAGGTACACGACTACGAATCACGAGTACACTGAAGTGTAGACGATGTAACATCGCGGCGCGGCTCTTTATAGATATTTTAAGATTTTGTTACGTAACATGTATAAATAAGTGAATATTATTAACTATTATAGCTAATAGACAACATTAATTAATTATTTAATTAAAACTACTACTAATTATAAAACTATAAAGTAAAGATGACGTCAAAATATTCCGCCACAGGCATCGACCTCAAGACGCTGGCCGCATTGCCTCTCTGAACTGCTATTTCTAACCTTTGAGAGAGGTAAGCGCCAGCCCTAGGGTCACCTGTGGCCAGCTCGAAACTTGTCGGAAGTTCATGTAGGTATATATTTTTTTGTGTCTACCGACCAAGGTCCCATTGTCTCGAAAGCATGCATGCATTGTAATTCGTTAGTGCAGAATATATGCGACGCTTGCTCATTTGGGCTAGTTCGGCAGCTGCCCCAGCCCTTAGTGAAGTGCTTTGAATGTGGGACGCGGCAAAGGTGTCGAGTCGACACACGTCGCGTCCCACACCAAAGAACGCCCTAGCGTCCACGGAACCAGGGTGCCACCATCTTTTTATTATTTACTTTAAAATATATATCACTAGCAGCTCTTTAAGCTGATGCGTGTATATCACTTTTAAACGAATGTCTAGTCTATTTCTAAAACTGTTTACAGAGGGGTGCACTTATCACTAGTTCGTGGAGTGCATTGGACGAGTTTACAAAGAGTGTTTTCTGACGTATTATTTCCATTTTAATCAGTTTTCATTTTAAAAAAAATCAGTGTTTTCAGTTTTTTTTTTTTTTTTGTTTTTTTTTTTGAAGAGATTGATGAATGTGGATGAAGCGAAAGAGGTATGTCAGGACTTGCTACGACAAGTGGAACAAAGTAGTCTCTGCCTACCCCTGTGGGAAAGAGGCGTGACGATATATATGTATGTATGTTCATTTTAAAAATCATGAACAGCCATACACCTTGTTAATCTAATCTATAAACCATAGGTACCTACGTGACTTAAGAAATTTAATCCACTAATACGAAAAAATTGTTCGATCATTAGGTTATAAATAAGATTTTATAAATTCTCAGAAATGTACCGGGATTGCGTCTCAATGTTATACTACATTTCAATCCCCGAATTGGGTTTTCCACTTACACCTAAGTGCGCCATATACCTGGTTTATCCCTTTCTGACGAAGCCCTAGATAAAGCGTACCTACTTAATTTGTGACGGCACCTATTGTTTATCTCTCTTTTAACCCTCATTTCAAAGTGACATGAGACCTTCTTTTGCGTTTCATTTCAATTCCGCAAGCTCTTTGATTTAGCGTGACACATTAAATACACGCTTTTCTGAGTCATAAGACTGAATCCGAAATGAAATAATATGTATTTAAACCTGAGTGACTTAAGCAACACCCTCAAAGAAAATGCAAAACATATCCGGTAGAAACGAAACCGAAGCATGATATAGCGTGCGGTACGCCCAAGTTCACGCAAAACGTCGCGCAATATGTTCTAAGCCTTAGATGATGGTGTGTAGAGTTGAAAGTTGTCTGCTGGAACGACGTGGAATACTATGATTAATGCATTTTAAGGAACGTTTTAGTTGCAATAGTAGACTTTGACTTGCGGAGCGTGACGGTGCAGTGCGATGCTGCGGGGATTATGCCTTCTACCATGGCGGACGTAAAACAAACTTAGTTAAAATAATGAACGTCAATTTTGTAAACTACTACAGATATATGCTCAACAATTGAATGGATATAAGTGTTAACAAAATGTAAACTAACGCAAACAGTCACGAAACCAATAACAAACTGCTATCATCAATTTCAACATGCATTTGGACTATATTGTCAACTGTGTGTAGAAGCAATTTTAAACTTTTCCTAAACTGCACACGCTATCAAAATTTCTTGCCAAATTGTTTATCCCGTTTAAAAGTTAGCGTCTTTTCCAGCAGAAGAGTTGCATTGCATTATTAATCTCGCAGGAGTTTCTAGAACTTATCAGGTACGAGGTAGATTGCGCAAACATTCCAACAAAAGATATAAGCAGGGCACATACAAAACACAACAATAAAGTTGGCCGGGACCGCTGACCATTGCAAAAAGCACATCGTCCGCGGTGTCCTGAGCACAATACCAACTTAAATTGTTCGTGAAAGCGTTATGCACTGGACGGTTTCAATTTCCCCGCGAACTAGCCATTGCAGATGTTCGGACGACACCCATAAATATGATTTGAAAATCGTTTTATGTATAAGTCATAAACTTTTATCTTCCCCGCCAACGTTGAGGCTCTCGCTCTAAACGATTCCAGTTAGTTTCCTGCACAAAAGCTGCAGACGTTTTAATATCTGACCGTCTGGCAGGGTGGATATCTGCTAGTGTAAATTTCGCTGAAGCAAAACGGCTCTCTGGCACGCCACCTCTGCCTGGTCAAATAATGCTGTCCTAATGGCTAACTATTGTCTAATGTATTTCAGAGGAGCGGAATAATGTCGCGGGCTTCACGCGATCTCAGGTTTCGATGCTCCTGGAAAGCTTAAGGGTGTCTCGCCCGACTTACCTGTCCTGTTTATTAAAAGACGTTAATTTTGTGTCACATATTTTACCCAAATGGCATGCAACAGGCACGGCCGTGTTTTTCTGAGAAATGTACTCGTATACTCGTTTAAGGGTTAAAAAGGTTTAAGATAAGAAAGGTCATGAAAAAATTTGTAGTTAGGTCAATAGGTACATGGTCTTTTTGTAGTTATTTTACATTCTTGTGTTCAAAGATGTGTGAAGAGTATTACATGTATATATAACTAGCTGTTGCCAGCGACTTCGTCTGCAAAGAATTCGTTTATCGCTATCCCACGGGAATTCTTCGGGATAAAAAGTAGCCTATGTGCTATTCCAGACTTTTCTCTATCTATGTGCCAAATTTCATCCAGATCCGTTGGGCCGTTCTGGCGTGATTGAGTAACAAAAAAACATCCATCCATCCATACATACTTTCGCATTTATAATATTAGTTAGATTGAGAAAATATTGATGTTTCATGCCTTTATAATATTCGTACATAGTACATAACAAAGGAGTAGCTTAGTGAGGCAAAGAGTTCAAACGTAAAGAATGATGTTCAGATTGCCCTTGTAGTTTCTATCCATTAATCCGGGATGGACCCTCTCTATGTTGCTGACCACGAATTAATTACGCTCCGTAGTAGATTTCTAGGGACCAAAACCATAGGTTACTAGTCGAATCAGTTGCATGTACTAAAAATCATCACTTAACAATTCCTTGATCAAATTCATTTGGAGTTTTCCCTACAAAAAACAGCAAATTTGATCAGAGAAACCAAAAAGTCAGATCCAGAATCTATAGGCACCTTTTAGTTTCAGGTAAACCAACTTTGACAGTGATTTTGTTCATAGAATAGTGTGATTGTGAGACGGTTAGATAGAGAAATAGTAGGTATATCCAATTCTGTCACACATTGATGATTTTGTCATTTATATTATACTAGCTGTTGCCAGCGACTTTGTCTGCAAAGAATTCGTTTATCGCTATCCCGCGGGAACTACGCAATTTTCCGGGATAAAAGGTAGCCTAAGTACTATTCCAGACTTTTCTCTATGTGCCAAATTTCATCCAGATCCGTTGGGCCGTTCTGGCGTGATTGAGTAGCAAACAAACATCCAACCATCCGTCCATCCATCCATACTTTCGCATTTATAATATTAGTTAGATTAGTTAGATTAGACTAGCACTAGTTTTTCAATATTTTATCCATTGTCATGTCATGGAATACTTGTCATACAAAACACTTTGTTTTATTAAATACCTACTAGCTTCTGCCCGCAACTTCGTCTGCGTAGAATTATACATATAAACCCTTTCCGCTTGAATCACCCAAACTATTAAAAAAAACCGCATCAAAACCTTTTGAGTAGTTTTAAAGATCTAAGCATACATAGGGACAGACAGACGGACAGCGGAAAGCGAATTTGTTTTATACTATGCATTGATGATGCCTCACAACTTTACATCGATCATAATACGTACCTAGTATAGCGTTCTGCTTGATTGGTTAATCAAGTCACACAAAAACAGTCCGATAATCGCTGGAAGAATTTGTTTTTTTTTTTTGAATATTTTTAATTTTTCAATGAGCCAGAGGGCCTGTTTCTCCAATCTCTGTTAAGTTTCTGATATATTAAGTGTCAGTTATCTATGATTCTCTTTCTATTAATTACATAAGAAACAGACAGAGACAGCATCATAGATAAATGACACTTAAAATATCAGGGTTGTGAAACAGGCCCCGAGTGATGTAGGTATTAGGTAAATATATATAATTATTATCATGACAAAACAATGATGGTAAAAATATAATTTCAATTGCAACAATTGGACCACAGAGTTAGCTAATTAATAGGTGGCAGCAAACCCGCGGCAATCCAGGTCGGCGTGAATCAAACAACATTTTATTTGAATCACAACAACACATAATATCATATATATATTCAAAATTGTTTGTCACCGACTGAACGTCATAAAATAATTAAGCAATTGTTACATTAATATTTATTTCATTCACCGACGGTATTTCAATTAATTAAAATACCTATTTGATACAAACACGCCTGTTTGTGTGTGGTAGAGAATTACAGACGCACTCTGACCTGTACCGATGGATTGAATAAGTAACTAATTTGATCCTTTAATCCGATAATTTATACTAGGATTACGAATCCACACGGTATTATCATTAATATAGCAATTACAACTGCCCTATAATAACTACGGATGGAAATCAATGGTAGCTATGGAAATTTGTGTTAGGAATGAGCTGGATTATATTAATGGAAGGCCAAATTAAATTGTGTCGCAGGTGTTACATAAACTATCTACCTATTGCTGTTACACTCAGGCATTTTTTGAAGTAGCATAAATTGATATACTACTTGTAATTCATACGCATAATCATGTGGTTCTGACGCAATAAGTTTCATATTTTAGTAGATAATTGATTCTGGGTGCTGCAGCCAATTAAAAAATGCTCAAACTTTCATGATTTACAGTCTGAAATTTAATCTAGTAAATGAACACTTAAAGTTAAATAAATAAAATAAATAAAATAAATATCTTGGGACAATTGACACCAATTGACCTAGTCCCAAACTAAGCAAAGCTTGTGATATGGGCACTAGACAACGGATAAACATACTTATATAGATAAATACATACTTAAATACATATTAAACATCCAAGACTCGAGAACAAACATTCGTATTTTTCATACAAATATCTGCCCCGACCGGGGATCGAACCCGGGACCTCAAGCTTCATAGTCAGTAAATATAACATTAAATAATAAAAATAAAAAAAAAAACCACACACATTTGTCGAGTAATCGTACGTACGTGGTAAGGTTCAAAAGTTTCCGGCCTAATAATGAAAATTAACGTTTAGGTTAAAAAAAATATTTTTATTTTTCAATGTAGTCTCCTCCTATTGTTATACATTTTTCAGATCGTTTGATTAACATTTCTATGCCTTTAAAATAATATTCGGAAGTTTTGTCTTCGAAATGCTCGAAAACTGCAGCAGCGACCTCATCATCGGACGAAAATTTTCTCCCCCTTAAGTCCGATTTAAGTTTAGAAAATAAAAAATAGTCGCTTGGGGCTAGATCAGAGCTGTAAGGTGGGTGACGGATTATTTTAAATCCACATTTAGATATAGCCGCCTTTACAACTGCAGCCGTGTGGACAGGCGCATTGTCATGAAGAAGACGGACACCCCTGCTGAGTTTTCCTCGACGTTTAAGCTTTATTGCTTCTCGCAACTGGTCTATAAGGCAAGCATAGTAACTGCCGTTTACTGTCTGATTGCGTTCTTTGATATCTATAAGCAATATCCCTTCGCAATCCCAAAATATTGTGGCCATTATCTTTTTGGTAGATTGGCACACCTTTGCCTTTCGAGGGGGTGCTTCCCCAGAACGACGCCACTCCATCGACTCTCTTTTCGAAAGAGGATCATAGTATAAGACCATAGTTTCGTCTCCGGTAACAATGGACTGGATAAATTCACTCTCACATGACTTGAACTCCTCTAAAAGTTCCTTGGAGCACGCCACTCGTTCAGCTCGCTGAGCACTCGAGAGAAGTTTCGGGACCCATCTTGCACTAACCTTATTCATGTTTAGATGGTCGTGTAGAATCCTAAGGACTGTTATTTTCGTAAGTCCCGTTCTTGACGCTATTTCCTTCGTCTTTAGTCTTCTGTCCTTCAGTACCTCTTGTTCGACTAAATCGACGTTATCTTGCGTAAGAACCTCAACAGGGCGGCCTGGTCGGGGTTCGTCATCGATGGACTCACGCCCTAAACGAAACTGCTTACACCAATCCTTAACAGTCGAAAACGAAGGGGAGGAATTCCCGTACACGTTATCTAACCTTTCTTTGATTATAGTTGGACTTATGCCTTCCTTTGTCAGAAATTTTATCACTGATCGATACTCCAATTTGAACATTGTACAAATTACACCGCTTTTTATATTTAAATCAAAGAAAATTTTATGAAAACGAAAGTTACAAACCACGAAATTATCCACACAATAGCTGAATAAATGACAAATAAAATGACATTCATTTGTTTCTTGTTTTCTTCTTTTAAATATATACGGCCAGGAACTTTTGAACCTTACTGGTAAATAATCAATTTTGTGCCAGAAATGCTTTACATCATTTTGGAAATGAGTTGTATATTCTTCAATTGCTAGACTTATTTTTACTAAACAGCTAAACAACCGCAAGGAAACTGGTTTATGAATATAAAAAACCGCATTAATCAGCGTGAGAGCTGTGATGCCACAGACCGACACACACACACCGTAGAGAGACATCAACGTCAAACTTGTCTTATAACATCCCTCTTTTTGCGTCGGGTTAAAAATAGATGTTGCAGTCCGACCTTTAAATACCTTTTGTATGTACTTATTATTTATGTTTAGTTTTCTATTTTTAAAAAGGTAAAAAAATATGAAATTGTCTATGCCATTCGTCTGGTTCAGAGATGTAGGCTAATAAAATTGGTTCCAAAGTTGTCGTGTTCTCATTCATATTTTAATAGATTATACCTATCATGTATGTAAAATACGCGTTTTATGTTAATTTTTACTTTTTAAAAGGGGTCGATCCCGTAATTATGGTCCAAAATTAAATCTTCGAATGAATGTGCAATACAAAGAAAAATATTCAAGTCTTAATGTACCTAGGTAGTTTAATGTCAAAGATATTTCATGCTATATTTATAAATTTACTTTTAAAATTTAAAGTGAAAAAGAGATACTTGAAAAAACGCACCTAACAATTCTAAACCAAGCACATAATAAAAACAAAACCCTCGTCATGATAAATTGATGCCATCCACCAACCACGCAGGTTAATCCATCAAACCTCTTGACCTCTCTTGGCTACTCTTCAGTTATTACCATACACGAACTAAACGTGCAAATACTGTATACATAATCAATAAAGCGGAATATGTACGGGCTAATGTAATTATTAACTAAGTATACACACGACCTCCATCGCGGTATCCTTGTACGCAATCGACAAACAATACCCAATGCAGACTGCAAACAAATAAATACAGGGATGAATTATTTGACGTGTTACATAGCTATAAGTACTTACCTAATTTGCTGGTTGGATATTTTAGTTCCATTATAACAATGACTGACTATTTATGTTCCGGCTAGGTAGGTACAGGCTTTCTCCCATGGCAAATACTAACAAATACGGAATGTTAACTGAATTGTAGCATAGAGTAATATATGTTTGTTATCGAGATGATTTCATTTACGACACAAACATTTAAAATTGAATTTTATACAATTACTTGTCAATAACTTAAGTATTTAAGCCGTGGTAGCCAAGTGGTTTGACCTGTGGCCTCTCAAGCAGAGCGTCGTGGGTTCAAATCCCAGGCTCGCGACTCTGAATTTTTCAGAATTTATGTGCGAAAATTACATTGTAATTTGCCACGAGCTTTTCGGTGAAGGAAAACATCGTGAGGAAACCTGCACACATCTGCGAAGAAATTCAATGGTGTGTGTTAAGTTCCCAATCCGCACTGGGCGCGCGTGGGAACTATAGCCCAAACCCTCCAATATACGGAGGAGGCCTATGTCATGAGGCACGCCGAATTACGCGACAATTTAATAAATAAACGACAATAACAACAACAACAACAAGGCTTATAAAAATAAAAACTTAAGTACCTATTTATGTACAGAAATTCAATTCAATGCAATACAAATACTCTTTATTGAACACCACAAATCAGTACAGAACAATACAGAAACAAAGAACAATGTAGACAATAATTGGCGGTCTTACCGCTAAATAACGATCTCTACCAGAGAACCAATAAAAAAAAGAAATAAGTCTGCGACAGTTTAAAGTAGGTGGCGGAAAGAAATAGACAGGAGAAACGCAGGGATAATAAAAACAACAATAATAACAGAAATAGGATACATAACTAATTACTTAATTAATTTAAATTGTTTGTTGTTAATTGTTACATATTTCAGATACTCACAACACAACAGTGAATTAACACGACACATATTGAATTGTTATTATCTTTATTATTATTACTGTCGGATCCTAATAGTACTACACAATTAAATTTATGTGTGCATCTCAATCGATATAAATTTTTGATACTTCTAAATCTATGTGGTGATTTTAATATAAACGTCAAGTAGAATGTACTAGACATAAAAGTCGATTTATCTAACCACGACACGAAGTAAAACGTCTGTGAATACCAATGAACAGAAGGTATTTCAACGTCTGGTTTAAGTAATCACCGTGTATTGTTTGCAATGCAGAGTTCAGCTCAAGTTCGAGTGCATCACAACAACAACATACCAGACAAGTTCTGTGATCCACGTCACACAATATAATCCGTCGTCGTAACGACAAAGGTAGTTTATCAGACACCAGCCCGAAGCACAATGCAATAGCTGCGGAGCCGAACTTGTAGTTAACAGAAGCATAAGTCGCGGGAGTTCCGTACTAGGCTACTAGGTTGATAATAAATAAACAGAGCGTGTGTTGCACCCGATAAGCCCCGTCGCTTCGACATATACCGACAAGCTCCCTGCATCTTGTCCGGGCCACCCAGATAGCTGACGACTTCATTATATAAAATTATACGAAAATGCAGCGAAGTGCAACGCTGAGATTAGGCTGTCTAAATTCGAGCTTAAATTTTAATCGCCAGTTAAAGCTTTCGTGAACGGAATTTGTGAAAAGCTCCACTTTATTGAACACTTCGGTGCTGTAGGTACTTAAAATGTTTGCTAGGACGTGACAGGTATACTATAGTTACTTACTTAGGTACTGGAGGCATGCTTAGAGTTCTGTTGAGAAAGAAAGCTATTAACCATGACCAAATAACAAATTAGAAACCTTTCATTCGAATTCTCTTGTTTAGGTATTATTAGCATCAGTATAAGCTATCCTTTCTCATATAAGAAAAAAAAAATCGCGAGACTTTTACACCTACGCGTAAATCTAATCTAACTAATATTATAAATGCGAAAGTATGGATGGAAGGATAGATGGATGTATGGATGGATGGATGTTTGTTTGTTACTCAATCACGCCAGAACGGCCCAACGGATCTGGAAGAAATTCGGCACATAGATAGAGAAAAGTCTGGAATAGCACATAGGCTACTTTTATCCCGGAAAATTGCGTAGCTCCCGCGGGATAGTGATAAACGAATTATTTGCAGACGAAGTCGCTGGCAACAGCTAGTACCAAATATTTCAAGATATTCAAATTAAATCAGTCCGAAAATATGTTTGTAATGAATTTAGAATAATTACAATTGTAGCAAGTGCTCCGGTCGGTAGTCGCGGGCTGTTTTTCACTGGGCCTTATTTTTACACAGCGCTACATCGCTGGCCGGCATCGAACGGATTCTAATCAATTTAATTTATCAGGGATCCCTGGAGGCGGCGATTCGCTTCATTTAATGCACGTATTTTGCGGCAGGGCTGATTGTTTTGAACCATTCGGCTGTACGGTCCATTTAGATTAATTATTGGATTACTTACTTAATTTCACTGTGGATTATGTGGGTAATACTTGTACGGTCGCGAGCGCACAGCTGAATATTGCATTTGAAAACTGCTTGCATTTACGAAGCGCCGCCGCACGCCCAAATTGCACCAGCATTAAATCATATTCCGTTCAACTGGGTAATCCAATAGTGAGTTAATTACACCTAACTAATACAAATTGAAAAGGTGACCACGTCAACCCCAGAAATGTAGCGGGAGAGGCCGTAAGGAGTATTAATTATCGTCAAGATTAAATAAGAAAGGCGGCAATCGACGAACGAAATAAGGGTGGAATTACGACAGCGGCGGCATTTGTCCCAGCAACTAATAAAGGAGACAATATTGCACTCGATACGTATAAATGTGCGAGCAACATTTGGGGCGTGATATTAATTCCGCCGGTAATTGCTATCGGCTCCCACCCGAAGCTGCAGCCATGAGCCATGAATACGGGAGTTACCGCTATTTGTTCCTGACGTTGCGGTTTGGGGTTTTGCCTCAACCCCGTCCTATATTTATTTTCTTGGAGTTTTGTTCAAACACAATAGCCGAGTGGATTATCGGACTCGTTTCGATAGTTCGGCCCTAACCTAACGCCGCGGAAAACAATAGGCTCATTTGAAATAACTCTGCTGTGGGTTGGGCATATTAATTAACTTTTATCCAATAATTGTAATTAACAATGGCAGAAACAGTTCGATAGAGTATTCGAGTTCTGCATAGCTACTGCTACGAGCTATGGAGAGAGTTATGCTCGGAGTTTCTTTGCGCGACAGAATCCGAAATACGGAGATTCGCCGAAGAACAAGAGTAACCGACATAGCTCGAAAAGTATGTACGTTGAAGTGGCAATGGGCAGGCCACATCGCTCGTAGAACAGACAACCGTTGGGGGAGAAAAGTTCTCGAGTGGCGACCGCGATCCGGAAGACGTAGTGTTGGAAGGCCTCCCACTAGGTGGACTGACGACATCGTAAAAGTTGCGGGAAACCGGTGGATGCAGGTGGCGACTTGTCGTTCATTATGGTGTGCTAAGGGGGAGGCCTTTGTTCAGCAGTGGACGTCTTCAGGCTGATGATGATGATGATGATGATGATAGCTACTGTTGGGGTTCACATATCTTTATCAATTTTATTCCAAACAAGGAGAGATGTTTTTTTTTTCATAGGGCTAATTTCAAAAAATAATAGGACATTAGCAATCACAAGGGGTACCTAGGGGTAACTAGGTGTAGTTACAGTGGTTTTTTTTTAATTTCTTTCGGCAAACTTCGTTTTCACTGACGTCAGAACTGAAGACAAACGAACTTTTCCGGGTGACATTAAGAAAACAGAAGCACATGTCCTACATATTCCTTCAAAGAACCATTAGTGACGTAAAAAACACGTACAAGCAATTGCAAAATACTATTCGTCAGAATATAATTCTAACTTATTCTACCCTCCACAATAAGGCTAGTAACTAAGTCAACAGGCAGGTGTAGTGGTCAAGCCACAACCGGACTCGTTTAGTTATAACAGGATAACTACTGGAGCTGCAGTATCAAAATCTCGCCATCCATAAATTAAGGGAGCGCGGTTACGCTTGCTACCGACTGAGCCGTTTAAGCTCTATTGTGCATAACCGAAGAGGGACAGGAAACCGCAACACAGTTCCAGCTAAACTGACACCCCTGAAATACAAAATAGGTACTAAAAGTTATTGAAGATGCAGCTATGAAAAAACTCGAATAACACACTAACTGAATATCCGCAAATTCGGCAACAGGTTTGCAAAATCCTCGCAAGATTTAATGATAGATTCGAGTGAATTGAGTTGTTCCTCTTGCAAGTGGATGAAAATAAGGCATCGTCTCCTTAAAGATAAGTAGGACGTAACTCTATTCGGTAAAGGGCCTCTCCACTCGTAGCTGCCGTAGTGCTACCAAGTATCAGAGAGCTCTCACGCTTCTTGTATCGATGAAAAGATCAGAGGAGATAGGGAAGATCGAAAGGCCGGCTATAGGTCATTCGACAGTGGTCGTGCCGTATACAGGCGGCTTGATGCGCGGTGCGAACGGAGGTCCTCGTTATTTTCAATTTCCCTACACGAGCGCCCTTCTCTGCATGTTTTTGTATACGAATATGAGTGCCGAGTGTATTAAGTCATGAATCTTATAAAGACCTGCCTGATTTAATACGGTTTCGAGGGTGTATACGACTGTGATGCGAGCGTTTTAGAAAAAGGGTCTTAACTCAATTTTTGGGGCAACTTTTTATTTGACGACGGAGTAATCTATTTTCTCATACATATTTATATTTTAACGCTCGTATCTTAAAAACCATTTGGGCATTTTAACATAATTACATAACTCTAGTATGTTAGTAAGTTTGTTGTGATTGTTTTTGCTGTCAGTATATAAAAAAAAACAATTACTTCGACTTCAAAATGACAATTTTTAATACTAAAATACACTCAGCAAAATTAAAGGTGGTATAACAAAACTCATCTTCAGTACCACCGGAAGGTAGGGGAGGCTACAACAAGAAAATTGTATTTCCATTTTTACAATTTCAATTTAGTATTAATTCGAGTCGGGGCACGGTCGGGCGCGCCGCCACATGTAAAATATGGATCGGCTAAGTGAAATTAAAATGCTCTATAAATTGTGATTTTTGCAAGTCCTAAAGTGAGAAGGCTTTTTATTATTTATCGCCGCCAGCGAGCCGCTGCCCGCTTATTCAGAAAATCGCTGCGTTATCAACTTGTATCATTTAATTGTGTGCGTTTAAACAATTTGTTACAAACGCAAAGTAATGCTTTTTGAACACTACTGATAGGTATCACTAGAGACAAGAAAGTAGTAAGTATAATAAAAACGAAATAAACAACTAGAGAAGTATCAAATAGCTACATAAACTTTTGTTTAATATCGTTAAAACCAGCTACTTTTCAGCGTTAATAGTCTTAAAAATATCACATTAAGAGAGTATTTAGATCGACTCTCACACTTTAATGTTATTTGGGTGTGAAATTCTACACTTTATAAGTCGTTCAATACCAGTTACTATATTTTTTATTTAATTTTTACTCAACCGCACGTTTACATTTTTCATATTTCAGAAAAATCCGTAATTGAAACAATCTATTTCCTTTTCTATTAATCATAAATGCTTGTTAAGGTTATTTTACTTCAACGTTCATTTTCTCTATGACATTAATATTTGCCTTTGTAACCTAGATAAAGACAACACGTACATTTCGCTTTTAGAAGTTTGTTACTTTTATGAATAAGCGGACTATTCAATAAAGAATTTCACATAAAAACATACAGAGTCCACTGCATAAACTATCACAAACTTCCAAACTAATTACATCAACGCTGCAAACAGCTAAACCAAAAAATGAACTCCGTAAATAAGAAAGTAAAGTAGTACAAATAGAGCCTTAGACGTGGAAGTTATCATTTTAATTTATTTCATTACTTACAAAAGTTTGCAAACAAACTTGAAGGTTGGAACAAAATAAATAGGAACGTCGTTAGTGTCGTCGACGTCGGTCCGGGGACGGTAGAGCGCAATCAGAGAGACACCTCCTATCGGTCCGTCTCCTTCACGTTCCGCAGTCAGTACACACTGAAGACATTTCTTATTTTGTACTTTACCTGTTACCTACTTTTACGTAAGTTTAAATTCGTGCCGAGATTGCGCTGAGCTCGGAAGAAATAAGACTAGTGTGCCACAAACGCTTCAACGACTGGCAACATTTTTTAGCTACCGTTTGGGATGTTGCCTCCTTTTTCATACTCGTAAATGCTTGTCAAACTTCTCTTAACATTGGATCGTCGGTAACTTTCTAAGAAATAAAGGGGTCAATGATGAAGACGGCTTTGATAAGTTTGAAGAAAATTGTGTGTATTTTCAAAATCGGCACCTGTAAGTATGTAGTATCTGACAATACAAATAAATCCGGCAGGACGTGTGCGACTATTGGCCGTTTCATTTCTGTAAATTCTGTTTTAAAGTATAAGAGGGGACCAGAACTTAACTCAGACAAAACAATACATAAATTTAGCTATTTATAGAAGTTTTCTATTGTTTTAATGAATATAAGCAGGTTAGAAGTCGAGTACTTCAAAAAGCTATTGACTCTGCGTCAACAATTTAATTTCCTCGTAATATTGTCGTTTTATTCTTCAAACAGCTATGATAAAATTATAGACAAAGGCCCTTTAGTTCCTTTCTCTTATAAATGTGAAACTACAAAGTAATATTGGCTCGGCACAAGTCTACCTTTATTCTTGAAAAATTAAAAGAGAAACGGGACTACTTATATTTCCAAAGGACGTCCTAATAAAATTATGCTTTACCTTCAATTTGTCAAATCCTACCTTGTTATTTAAACGTAACTATGTGTACCAGTAGGTAGGACTCGCTTATTATACACGGTGAAAATTCGAGCAGCAGCAGCTAAGCTTCGAAAATCTAAAAATTTTATACTACTTAAATTGACGGGAAAGATTTTGTACGATTTTTGGCTTTTCAGTAGCGATACTATAGTTAATCATAACGGAGTAGTAATTTACTCCGTTTTGAAAACAAGATATTTTTTTTTAGTATGCCAAGATCTTCAAAATCTTTAAGAATGTTTAAATCGTGAACTTCCAGATGATATTTTTAGCATTTTTTTACCTACCTGTTTTTTTTATGAAAAATGTTCTTAACCAGTGTTTTGTTTTTGTTTCAGGGGTTTTGGCTTTATCACGTTTGGAGACCCTGGTAGCGTAGACAAAGTATTAGCGCAAGGAACACACGATTTAGACGGCAAAAAGGTGAGTAATCATTTTAGTATCTATTACCTGCTTAAATCAACATAGTAAAGCATCACACAATAGACCTACAATTTGTATTTTAAACAGTACTTTCGTAATTATCGTATTCCACGAACCGAAAATCAAAGATTATTGTATCATCACTCCAACCTTACCCCTAGCGTTATATTATTCATAGCAGCCTATACCTTGATTTCTTGTGAGATTTTATTGACATACCCAAAGTGACATAAATTGGTTTTAGTCGCTTCTTCGGCGCGAGAGCCTTGACGGCCGACATAAATTGTTAGTGCCAACAGAAACTCTTTTATCGATACAATAATAATTATCGAGCTCTATGATAAACTTACTCTCTTCTGGGGTATACCACAGTCAACAACAGTACTGGCACTTTATTGTTTTATTGCATGGTTATAAAATGGAGCATTCTAAACCATAAGCAACTATGCTCGTATATAATACCTACACATAGGCTGTTTTATTATGCCCTCACGTCCCTGAAACAGACGAATGGGTCAACTGTTGCAAATGCTTTATTATGGCAAACTATTTCGATAAAACGGAATAGTTGCGTCGAATCCCGCAACAAAAATATAACAGTCTGTTATTTATATAATGTCTAGCCTTTTATGTAGATAATAATCATCTTTATATCTTGGGATTCGAGACACATTACGAGCTCCCATTCCGAGCGTTCTGTGTACAGATGGAGAAAAAAGTCGATTACTATCGCTCGCCACGAAATAATCTAGATAAATTACAGCGCCCGTCGTTGTTTACTTTGATTAAATTGTAGTCGACTGGCGGAAGATTAGCCGAAGCCTCGCAAATCGAGCGGGAAGAGAGAGCATTTTCTCAATTTACATAAAACGAACGCGGAAGATCGCAATAGTGGATTTCTAAGTACGTATTTGTTTGCATTATGTGTTCTCATATTCTTTATTATGCTGTTACTGTCAACGACTATGATCCCTAATAGATAGAACATGATAAAAACGTACATAATCAATTTGAAACAAAGTAAACAAAATTAGGAAAGGAAAGGACTAAAAATGTAACATTAGGTAGAGAGAGCCCTTGTTTAATATCCTTTGGTTTTAACGGAAAGAAAGCAAAGTGGAAAGCCATTACAGTAATTACTTTAAAGATACCTAAATCACTAGGAAAAACCTGATAGGGCTGAAAATATTTCGCAGTTCCAGATACAAAAGTGATTAGGAGTTAAACGCCATATAAATAATATTACGCGCCGTCAAACCCAGTATTAATTTAATTACCACCAGCGCTTTGTTTAATAACGAATTTCATAGAATCCAGATATAATATCAGATATTTTAATTTTCCAAGACTGATCAAATTTTATATAAACGCACACGAAGGTTTAGTTCAGTACCTATATCGAGCATGTTTAATTCATACATAGACAAAATATACATAGCTCGCCTAGTATACAGTTTGTGCCTCAAAAATGAAGCCTATCAATATAAAAACTGGTTTCAATGTCGGCCAAATACAGTTCCCAAGCGGAAAACTTAATCGCATGTCTTTAGGTCGTAAATTGTCGGGCACTTTTTCGGGAGTATGCCTGAACATTATTGCTTTCTGCGTCATCAATATTTATACAATATTTACGATTGAACAACGGCGGCATGCACATGTGCCGTTTCGCGTTTGCGCCGCAAATCGGTGAGGTCACGTCACCTTGTATTGTTGAAAAAATGCTTGAATAAAACGTTATGGGGCTATAACTTAGTGTTGTGTGCTGATTGTAAAGTACGTACATTATACGTGTCGTGAACGAAAACGGAACCAAGGCGTGCATGTGAAAATTGCAAGCGTCTATTTAGGTACAAAAGAGACGGACAGACGGACGACGAAGCCTTAGTACAATGTATTAAAAAAAAAGCTTAATTATAACTCCTCTAACTCTTGATAGGTATATCGCATCTTTGTCTGTCAACAAAATGCAGTCCTATTTTTAGCAAAGAAGCAGATTGTTTATTAGAAAGAAAACCTTGTAAAATTGAATAAGTCACAATTTCATCTTCTATACGCATTTATTTTGTACCTAATATGAGGTAAATTGTGAATAATATTAGATATGACGCGATGATCAAAGCGCCATTGACGCAGATATCCTTGTGTGTCGCAAATGTCTCTCATCTCGGCTAAATAGCGTTTGTGATTCTGGGTAACGCTCTAAATCATGGGGACGTTTAAATTACGCCGTCAGAATATTTGGCGTAAAAATAAAAAAATCACTTATGCGGGAAATATTCGATGTTTTATGCGGTTTCATAACCGCCACTCGAAAATATGATGCACTTTGTTATTCGCCCGGCCGGCGCGTTAACGCAATGTGACGTTTTGCACTAATTTAACGTTATTTTTACACTAACAACAACGTTTAAGCTAAAATATGATTTTATATATTTTAAGCTTCAATCTTTATACCTAAGTATTTATTTTTATAAATAACTCCAAATTATATCTGACTTATTTAACATTGTTCATTCCAATAATTTAAAATGAAAAATAGTTTTTAAAGTATTTCCTGTTAGTATATACCTATGTACATGCAAAAGACAACATTTTTATGTGAACCAACAAGTGCAACCGACAACTCCTTAATTATGTATTACCCAAGAAAATGTAGCTTTATTTCAAATGTTGCCAGGTAGGTAAAGAAATTAAAAAGCACATTAAATCCATCCTTTCACGACATAAAATATCGTATTTTATAGATTGTTAAAGTTAGTATTTAGATTAATAGCTTTATTAATACTTAATACTGACCTCTTGAGGCCCGACGTAACATTTATATTCTCACAATTTGAACCGAATGTCAGTCAAGTAAAAAACAAATTGATTTTTTTTTATGTCATAATCATAATAATATTACGCCACAAATTAAATTTTCTTTATGATGACTGTCATAATAATATTACGCCAGGACACAATATTACCCTGCCATCATTGATGCTGCTACGCTACAATTAAAAACCTCATAGCAAGCACACATATACTTAGACAACTCAAATACACACGGAGATATCGAATGTCACAATCCCAAAGCACTTTAGAGAAAGCAACAAGACGCCGAAACTGGAGTTAGATACCTGGAACTCCTACTACAATCGCTTTGTACACTTTATATGTTGGCCTCTGATGCAATCGATCATTTCCTTGTAGGTATAGAATGGTGTCTAATAGGAATGCTTGGTAAGCTATACCACGGAGAGTTGGAGCCTCTTTGAGTACCTAGTTTATAGGTATGTGTGATACGACAGCAAAGGTTAATTGTTGAGCCTTTGCCTCTGACAAACTGTGACCAAGATAGCTGACTGTGACTCCTAGTTGATTTGTCTATAAGAAAGTAATATAAATCCCTATTTAATTTTAGATTGTACGATAACTCCAATGACTTACGGTCAAGTTTCTTGTGGCACATTCTTCTTGGCAATGATGGTCTTACCGAAAACGTTGGTTATAAAACAGACATGTAAAAGAGGCTTTTATAACTTACTTGCAAAATGAGCTTTACGATTTGATTTTTATCAAATTTTGAAGTCTCCGACACAAAACTTAAATCTCTTTTTTTCGTTTGAAATTACCTAAGTTTAAAAGCAAGCGCTTGTAAGTTATTATTATTAGGCCTAATTTGATTTCAGGCATCTGTCACTTTTACGTTTGCCTTTTCCAGAAAAAAAAAATATAGAAAAAACAGCACAAAACATACATGTGGCACAGCAGGTTTGTATCATCTATTAAATAAGAAGGTAAAAATAATATTTTATTGAATCAGGCGTTACTTTGCGGAGGTCCATTTCAATGAACACAAAATATTTACCTCTCATTATATTATTTGTCTTGCATGCAAAACGTATATATTTCGCACAGGCTTGGTTATCTTGCATGTAAGTAGCGGAGTAGCAAGGTAAATATTTTATGTTCATTAAAAATAATAGTAAAAACTAATTAATAAATATTTTTTCCAGGGACGATACTTAATAGTCGCAATGTCATTTGAGACATATTATATTGTATTAATTTTCAAGACAATCCGATCGCTGCCGTTGAAAAGTTAAAATCACAAAGATTTGACACGTGCAACTCATACCTGTTTAAAGTTGATCACATTCGAACATAATTTTACAAGATAAATGATCATGCGAAAATAAGCAAATGTACACGAATAATGCAAACTAGTTGTACCTAACTCTCTAAAGTGGCAGTTCCGAATATTAATTGGCTATAAGAAAAAATATGCCGTCAAATAGCATTTCTTCATGCGTTTTTCTCGTAGGTAAGTTAGGCTTTTATTTCGTCTATTTCGAGGCCAATTAAAAATTCCTCTTTCCGCCGGTGGGTCCGGATGGGTTCCCTTTTGTCGCGGCCGGAACTGTGTGGGGGCCCCTAGTGAGCCTTAACGAGACTAAACTTAGCTACGCTACGGCTATTTAAGGGTCATAATAACCGCTTTTTAATTTTTATTCTAAGAATCATGTTTACTTACCTGATGTTAATGTTTTTTAGGTACCGTATTTATAACGAACTACGAAGGGAGTTAAAAGAACTTTATTAATTAATGATAAATCTTTCCATTCTTACCATTTTTGTGATAGTTTAATATAAACATATTTTATTAATATAAATTTCATAAACAACAAAAAATTAATTTAGATTTATTGTACTTGATAAAAGTCAAAAGTTTATTTTGCAAATTGGCCGCCGAGGGCTCTTTTACATGTCTTTTTCTGAATCTACCAGCGCATTCCGAAAGACCATCATTGCCAAGAAGAATGCGCCGCAAGAAACTTGGCAGAAAGTCATTATTTAAAAATATAATAGATTCACAATTTACAATACGACTTAAATTCTACTTAACTTAGCTATAATACAATTAATACATTTTATAAAAGGAATGTAAAAGGTCCCTAAGTTAAGTTCGTACCTTAAGTTACATTGGTCTATTAGTAGAGATGTATAAAGTCTCTACTGGTCATAGATTAAAATCTCGATGGAATGCTTTTTCATAAAAGCAATTATATACCGCCCGGTTTTCATCGTAATTTGAAGAACCTCCCGGAATTGTATTACAAAAGAAACATAGCCAGTTATTGATCATTTAAATGAGAGAACGTATCCAGGAATCGCTTAATTATGTTCCATCGGAAATAGCATCGAATCACGTTCACCTTTACGCATTTATGATCATCAATCCATATTGTCAATAACCACGTTCAGCGCCCTATACTGGAATCCGAAAACAAGGCTATGTACGGTAGCCGTTACGCAGAAGTAAATCCGTGACCCGGCAGCTTGATCTGACATGTTGGACGACAAGGAATTTTGATTAGTCATAGTGGACCAACCTGACAATAACAATTGTTATATTTATTTTAGTGCAACCATGGACCCATGATAATGTTCAAATTCTGCTTAATTTAATTACTTGGACCGCTGGGAATATTGAATTTAATTAAATAAAATGAAAGCTCCTGTTGCTGTTCCAATAAAAAAGCACATATTTAATACAATCTGTCGTTCAATTAAGTCATGTCATATTTAGAATTAAATTTCTAATAGATAATTAATGTTATTTTCATCAATTAATACTAAATAAATATTCATAATAGGTATCTTGTGCTCTCATTACTTGAACTAAGTGAAATTAATCATTTTGGTTTGATATTCGGACTAAAAGGAATATAAAATTCCATGTTGTCCGACATGCCAGACGAAGCTGGTGGCCCGAAGAGGAAATAAAATCCTTCGAAACGTTGCCCGTTGAAGTACGTACGTTCCCATGCAGTGGCATAAATTTACTAGTACATCGGTATTTGAATTATTGCATAACTTGTAAACACATTTGAGACCAAGCGCGCTCGGTACGCATGCCTTCCGTTTTTCTTTCGACACCTGCAAAAATATGGAGCGCACGCTACGGGCATTAGTAACAGGTTGCATTTTATTATTATACTACAAGAATCTGTAAATTATGAACTTAACTCTATTACTTAAACGCGAAAGCGCTGCTGGAGAATATTTTCAAGCACTTTTATATAAAGCACCAGAGGAAATTTTAATTACGAAAATGTTTTGAATTTTTCACTCACGTACTACGTAAGTATTTCTAAAACACCGACTTTTTATTTTATCTTTGTAAGTTAGAATTTTTTTCTAGTTTAATTTATGATAATTACAACTATGATTGTTGTTGTAAATATGCAAGAAAACAATCGCTTAACTCCATAGTTTATTCTGTTTATGTACTTTTTAATTATTTAATTGAACAGACAGGTAAGAGTACGCAATGAAAAAAGATGTTAAACCGTCTCATAAACTGCTGAATAAGATTCTTTAAAAGTTGAGTCGTTAAAAATAATGAGCATGTGTAGTTAAAAATGAAACAAGCTTTTTATGTAGTAGTTAGCGTTAAAGTCACGAGCGGTTATTCTAAAGGCGCTAAGTGATTATATCGCCAGCGATTACTTTCGGACAAAATTGCGAGCAACATACAATTTGTGTGGCACCACTACGTACGCGGACTGGGCTTGTTTTTGCACTGGATTACCCGTTTAAACAAACCAAGCGGCCGGAACACCAAATAAAGGGAAACACTAACCGACGCCTGCGTTATTCTTCCAAAATTAACTCATAACGCCAAGAGCATGTTGAGTTTTTTTAGTTCGTAATCTGCCTTTATATGGGCACTGGGCCAGTCGCGCTCGTAAATCGGACACACGCGAATACCGCGAAATGGGAATCTTTAAATAGTGTACATACATTTTTAATGCCGCGCCACGGCGCGATTGTGGCAACAATTAACGTTATAACGAGTTCATTAATGATGGACGATTTAAAGGCAGTTTTAAAACGGGCAGCTTTTATAGCGCTCGGGATAAAACAAAAGCGTTGTTATGTGGCCCGAATGGCTACCTACGAACGGAGATAATTTTTGTAGAAATTATTGCTGATGAAGTTAATAACCGTCTTGGTCAGACAAAGATAATATACAATAATAGCAACAAATCTTATGTTAAAGCCATATCTAGTTACATTTACGAGTTTTCGTATTTTACTTTTTAGAGTTCAGTTCATCAAAAGTAAATTATAACTTCCTTTTTTGCGTCGAAACCCAGAATTAGTACTACGAGACTCTTTTTGTCAGGAACGAGTGACGGCATCAAGTTGAAATTGATATGATTAGTGTTAATAATAAAATAAGAGGTACAGTCTCTTCCTGGTAGTAATGCATTGAAATTTCTAAGTTTACGCGATCCAGAGATAGGTAACTTTTGAAGTGTATTTTCGTACAAAATCCGTACCTAGTAATCAAAACCTGGTAATTTACGTCGATATGGAATTACAAAAGCAGGTCTCACAACATTAAGTCATAATAAAGTCAAAAATTTATTAGCTGCAAAAAGTAGGTAACTTTGTTTTTCATAGAAATACTAACTTATTTTTCGTTGGCCAGTTTTTTAAATTTATATATTTCTTCTTCTTGCTATACCGGTGTTCGTTTCATTATTCCTTGAATCCCCTTCATACCCTTCAAAGCTAGTACAATAACACTGAGACTCAAAATAAAATGACAAAGAATTTGTAGAATTTAATAAAAGGATTAGACGTTGCAACCAAATGTAAGTGTTGCGGGGAAAAACAAAAGAATTACGCAACCCTGAAATAATAATCTGAGTTGAGTCCACAGAGCGGCGCCCACCTGACAAGATCAGGCCCTTGGAATGCTTAATATAGAGTCCTTTACATGCACCCGGTCCACGAATAACATCCCCGCTGCCTTGCCCACGCTCACATCAACACAAAAACTGCATGATATTGAATTCGGAATGGCAAATCAATCGAGAAGGTTCTCTGTGTCTAACTTAATTGTTTCAACGGTGGAAGCTTTCTTGCACAAAATTTTAGAAACAAAACTTGGAAATAATCTAAAGCGGATGAAACAATCAGGCACCACTGTCTTAATGATGTCAATTTTGACGTTGATTTGTTTATATTTTCTACTTTTATCTAAAAAGAAGAACAGGGATTCTCAGGGAATCTAGGGAGACTTTTGCCACCATGGCTGTGACAAACGATAGAAGCAAAATTAAATATTTGTCAGTTTATATAAACCACTTTCAAAAGTCCGATTTACTTGGAAAACGTTAAAAATATGTAAAAAACATTTTGTCAAATATTCGAAAATGAGGGTTAACAAGTGATATGATATATTTGGTACGATAAACACTAAAGAATATAATAAAACTAGCTGTTGCCAGCGACTTCGTCTGCAAAGAATTAGTTTATCGCTATCCCGCGGGAACTGAGCAATTTTCCGGGATAAAAAGTAGCCTATGTGCTATTCCAGACTTTTCTCTATCTATGTGCCAAATTTCATCCAGATCCGTTGGGCCGTTCTGGCGTGATTGAGTAACAAACAAACATCCATCCATCCATCCATACTTTTGCATTTATAATATTAGTTAGATAGTCCAGTTCATTACCTACATAATTTCCAATCCGTTTTAAATATTATTTCCTATATCAATCGTTTGCTACTCGTATAACTTGTAGGTATTGCTACAGCCAAACAATTTGAGGTTGTATAATTTAAATCCAAATCCCACCGCAGGCGATACACCGGCTAAGTATTTGCTCCCTGTTTACGTTAGCCTGACAGGCATTCATTCTATGCACGAAAAGTTCCTCGGTCGTGTCAGTCCGGAGAAAACTTTCCGAGCTCGGACATCAGGAACCATAGATACAGTTGCACAATGGAATAAAGTAACATCGGAAGCTCGTTGGAGTTACTAAATAATACAGAGGCGGAGTGACATGCGCAGAGTGCAAGTGCCCTAAGTCTGTTTTGACTGCAAATAATCTGCGCCGGATGTCTGCCGGTCTGCACTGATCTCGCCATCTTGGGACCTAGTATGCAACGAGACGATGTTTTTTCATCGACAGCTTTGTTTTATAAAATGCTTTCGCAGGTTTAATGTAGCGTGGTAGCGACGTTAAGAGGGTGCATCCCTACTGAGCTGGCAACCTCGCATTTTTGGTGATTATTTGCGATTATTTCACAGAAAATGAATGAAAGTTTCAAATGTCCGTCTGTAGTGCTCTTCGTTTCTAGTGTATTAATGTGTCCAATGCAATGATTAATCGTGATGGACTTTTATTTTCGTATTAAAGGGATAAAATACTATATCTCGTTTAGTAAGAAAATAAAAGTCCATCACGATCAATTATTGCATTTGAAACTTTAATTCATTTTCTGTGAAATAATCGCAAAAAATCACCAAAAATGCGACGTTGCCAGCTCAGTAGGGATGCACGCTCTTAAAGACTTTTGAATGAAATTTAATCTTACACTGAACATAATATATTTGGGTACGATTAAAGGAGATTTATTATGTTAGATATTATGTGTGAAATGATTACAACTGTGGAGCCGAAATAAACGATTTTGTCAGCTTTAGTTCTGTTAACGCATAGACACGTTAAAAATGAAGAAACTCCGAACTCTTGAATAAATAGCAGGGAGTTAGCAAGGGTATTAAGACAGAAGCATGTCGTTAGAAACCCGGTCACTGTGCCTACAGTGGCCGACGTGAAACAAACAGTGAAGGAAGAGGGCGATGAATAAAACACACGTTAATAGGCGCCTCTAACTAGGTACGCGAAGCACCCACATTAGCGCCCGACGAATGAGCTTCGACTGATGGATAAGATTACGTCTCCTCCCATCCACCGCTTACGCTTTCGACGTCGGTATTTAAGAGAAAGTAATATCTGACAAAATGGAGAAAATATATTTCGGTTGCACTTAGGTGTGAGGAGTAGGCTCGAACCGGTGTGCCGGTTCCCACGCGGCCGCCTGTCTCGTGTTACACCGGAAAGAATTCCACTTTTTTCTTACAGAATTAAACGAGCGATAAAATTCTTGCGACGTCGCATGAAAATGTGCGTTACCTGCCTTGCATATTTATGCGTGCCCCAGTAATGACGTTTGTCGAGCCTCTTCCCTGGCGGGTGTCATTACCTACGGCTTGCTCGCCGCGTTAAACCAAAGCCGGCTTTTCCAGCAATCTGTGTTAAGTTTGTTTTGCTACAAAAAAGACAATTACACGTATATCAAAGTTGCAGCATAATACAACAATGGGTCGGTTTAATTCGACTCTTAGCACTACAATTTGTCTACACTTAAAGTCGCGTCTCGTTAAGTCGCAGTTGGAGGTGGTTCCCAGCTTCGTATTTCTCTTTCTGTTCAACAAGGCTCATATTAATTCGTCGCCGCGCCGCGAAGGCACTTCACTACCTTATTCTAAGAATGAGGGTACAATAAGTCGTCACTAAACATAAACTCCGGCTAAACTGTGCAATATCATTTATCTCGGCGGCGAGGGTAAATATTGTTCTTAATTTAATTCAAGTCGGTGGGAGCGCACGTGGGCGAAGGCGCGAGCGACGCGGCACTTCGCAGCCGCAGCTCGCAAGTCGCACATTGCACATCAAATATTTCAGAGGGAACGGTCCGGAATATACTTGCAATAGCTCGCCCCTAATCTTGAGCCAGCTCAAGTGTTGCACCTACAGCCAAATTCGTTCCAATTAGGCGGAGTTAGAGTGCGCGGTGCTGACTGAACAGCAAATGATGCGGTCCCCACTTAATACCGTCCCGGCGACGTTTACGTGCCGTCTGAACGTATATTTTAGTTACCATTTTCACTCAGCATACCTGCGTCATTAAGCGGTACATGTGTAAGTTAAAGTGCACTCCAGCTGCTCCCTAATTTTGGCCGAGTCGCCGGATGTTTGTTAAATATTATGTGAATTTCAAACAACTCTGCTGATTTGCACTCACTGATGAATTCTTCTACACATAAAAAAAAAACTTAAATTTATAATTCATAATTAGTTTAGAACTCTAAATTATGCAATTCAAATTTTATAAATTTAAAAATTGTCAACGTGTCAAACGTGCCATTTGTAACAATAAAAAATCATTTTAACCGATTCATTTTTCTAAACCAGAAAATACGCGTAACATTGTGTAGAAACGTCACAATAATATTTCCTATACAGCGATAAAACCGTAATCTTTGACCCCGGCACAAGTACAATAGAATTATGTGTTTAGGGAATTCACACACATTACCCGTGAAAAAGTGAACAAACGCTTACGTTCACTTTGCGGGCGTCTCGTGTAAACCACGCGAGACATCGATATTGTGTTTGCTTAATATAAAATTTAACATAATCGACTTTACGTCGATGTCATCGTACTGAGTACATAAAGCTAACATGCTCTTTTCCAACCGTAGTGATATCCTACTAATGTGCTTTCTCCTACAATCTTTTCTTATGATGACAAGCGAAAATTTGTACCCTCTGTGGCTGAATTTCGTTCTTAGGTTGTCGGATTTTATGGTGTATTTTAGTTTGTTTTGTAGGGATTGACATAGGATAAGTTGAAATTTAAAAGCGGCGATGTCAATCTTTATCGCGAAGGGAAGTTGTAGGAAGGGGGAGGTTGGAGGTGGCCAAGGAGGGTGCGCCACTGCGTCGATTGTAATCACGCAAATGGCTCCATATCAAAATGTCACATTCGTTTCGATGTTGCGTTGTCATTTTTGCGCAGGAGTAGTTTGAGTCTTTATGTTTGTTCTAGGAACTTCCTTACCTCGTTATTGGATGACTGAGATCTCTTTGTTATCTAGGTGATTGGAGTCTTTTGGTGACAGTGTTAATAATGAGACTGACTTTTATTGAACACATAAATTATTTATTTGTTGTAAAACTGCACAGGTATTTGTGTCGTTGTTCCGCTGACTAGTGACAACACCATATACTCATGAAAGTGCATGCTAATATTTATTGAAGACATAATGGAAATACATATACCCTTCGAATCAATGAGCGCGTGCGAAAGAAACGTTTATTTGCATGCAAGCTAGCCTCGGAACTTCATTACTTCGTTGATATCAAGTAATTAAGCCAATTGAATTTTGATTACTTCTATGTATAATTTTATTTCCAGACTTAAAAAATCTGAAACAGAATTTCAAAACTATTTTTTTTTTTTTTTATACGAATAAGAAGGCAAACGAGCAAGTGGGTCACCTGATGGTAAGCGACCACCACTGCCCATAGACACCCGCAACCCCGGAGGGATTGCAGATGCGTTGCCAACCTAGAGGGCTAAGATGAAATGCCTCTTGTGCCCGTAATTTCCCCGGCTGTCTTACTCTCCACACCGGAACACAGCATACACATCATTTACATTCTTTTGTAAATTATAATTTCACTACACATTATAAAATACATTTAATAATACATAGATAAATCACGTCTTTATCCCTTACAGGGTAGGCAGACCCTAAGCCAACAAGGGTAACAAGACCTAAACGTTTAGCGTGATTGTGGGCGTATAGGTGAAATAGGTTGTAAGTAATGTTAGTATTAGGTACCGTACACCGTACAGAATGGTCTAAAATGGAAGATACCTTTACTCAGCATTGGGTAGATCAAGGTTGAAGAAGAAGAAGGAGAGAATGTTAGTATTTAATAAAAACCGCTCATTTATATAACAGAAATCCGCCAGCAATTATTTATCTTACAAGTACGCTAACAAAATAACTTCGACTGCCGATCGACATTTGCTTTAAGGTCACCTCTATTACACCGCTCTATGATAATAACAAAAAAACCGGCCAAGTGCGAGTCGGACCGTATCATCTAAATATATAAAAGAAGAAACTGACTGACTGACTGACTGACATATCAGCGCACAGCCCAAACCGCTGGTTCTAGAGTTTCCAAATTTGGCACGTAGGTTCCTTATAAGGTCTAAGGGTGCACTAAGAAAGGGTTTTTCAAAATTCGACCCCTAAAGGGGTTAAATAGGGGTCCAAAGTTTGTATGGGGAAACAAGATTAGTTAGACTATTTTACTCGAAACTTCACAGGAGTATTCCTAACGATAAATGAGTAAACACCTATTTCAGGTTTTTTGAAAATTTAACCCCTAAAAGGGGGATAGGGGGTGACAAAATCTGAAAATCAACGTGGGTATTATTACTAGAATCTTCAAATTTGGCATAGAAGTAGGTGATTATAATAGTAAAAAAAAGTTTTAAGGATTTTCGAAAATTCCAACGGGATAAAGAAAAAACGGGATTTATAATCAGTTCTACGGGATCGACTTTACGTTTTAATGATCGTAGAAAACAGCAATTTGGCCTTCAGGTTCCTTGGGGAGTATAGGGGAGCACTACAAAAGGATTTCCCAAAAATTTGACGGACATGAACGGGAAAAAGCGGGATTTTTTGTTATACTGCAGGTCGTAGAAAGTTGAAATTTGGCATGTAGGTTGCTTGGGGAGTGTAAGAAAGCATTAAGAGACAATTTTTCGAAATTCCCACGGGAACGGGAAAAACGGGACTTTTCGTTTTACTGGTTGTAGAAAGCTGAAATTTGACATGTACTTAGATTGCTTGGGGAGTGTAGAGAAGCATTTAGAGAGGAATTTCCAAAATTCCTACGGGAACGGGAAAAAACGGGATTTTTGTTTTACTGGTCGTAGAAAGCTGAAATTCGGCATGTAGGTTGCTTGATGAGTGTTGGGAAGCACTAAGAGACAATTTCCTGAAATTCCTACGGGAACGGGAAAAACGGGACTTTTCGTTTTACTGGTTGTAGAAAGCTGAAATTCGACATGTGGGTTGCTTGGGGAGTGTAAAGAAGCATTAAGAAGCTTTCCAAAATTCTCACGGGAACGGGAAAAAACGGGATTTTTCATTTAACTGGTCGTAGAAGGCTGAAACTTGGCATGTGAGTTGCTTGAAGAGTGTAGAGAAGCTATAAGAGATAATTTTCCAAAATTGGAAAACGGGACTTTTCGTTTTACTGGTTGTAGAATGCTGAAATTCGGCATTTAGGTTGTTTGGAGAGTGTAAAAGAGCATTAAGAGAGGAATTCCCAAAATTCCCACGGGAACGGAAAAAACGGGATTTTTCGTTTTACTGGTCGTAGAAAGCTGAAATTTGGCAAGTGGGTTCTTTGGGGAGTGTAGGGCATTTCCCGAAATTCTTACGGGAACGAGAAAAAAACGGGATTGAAATACTCCTGGTACACGCGAGCGAAGCCGCGGGCAAAAGCTATTTGTCAATAAATGAGTCTACGTGGACGAAGTCGCGGGAAAAAGCTAGTTATCTATAAATATCTATAAACCAGTGTAAGCAGAGCCCTGCTCCAAAGCAAAATGTATGCAGTGTGGGGTTACTTTATATTGGTCACTGATATGTACAGACATACATACATATTAACGGTTTTCGTAATTATTCTTTAATCTGTGCTATAAGACCTACCTTCATACTAAATTTCAAGATTCTGCGTTCACGGGAAGTACCCTGTAGGTTTTGATTCCCTTGAGAGTTGCGGAAATTTGCGACATAAACGGCTGTATCTTTTGATTGCGTTGGCTTAGAAGTTTGATTTTTTCACAGCTCCAAGAGGCAGTGGACCTGAGTATTTGATATAAATTTCAGTTTGATACCTCCACGTGTTTCTGAGAAAAAGGGTATTGACAAACGGACGGACGGACGGACGGATGGACAACAAAGTGATCCTATAAGGGTTCCGTATTTCCTTTTGAAGTACGGAATCCTAACATCCGTAATTTTCTAATTGAAAATCGCTTTTTATTCAAAAATATCATAAAAAGGCAAACATTAAAATATCTTTTGGAGTGTTTCCTTTATTTTTCTATCGACGCAGGCTGCCGGATAGCCACTGACTGCGATCGCCTCCATTAAAATAACTCGTTAAAATTTATCATCGACCCGCTTAATCGCTTTAACGCCACCATCTGGGGCTTTATGATTTTTCTGCTTGCCCTGTGTACTTTCGTGGTCATTTTACAACGTTTACAAAATTGCTTGCGTGAGGTTAAAAGCTTTGCTACATTTTACAAGTCCTCTTTTTGTTTGTGTTAAAGGGGTTTTTGTGGCCACATATTAAGCGTAAATTAAAGATCCGATGACACGTTTACTTAGTGTGTGTACTTCGATCGTAAAAAAATTACTTATACTGGTTTTCATAATATATAAATAAGTCCGGTGGAAATTTAAAGCCGGATTAAGTTTTAGATCGGACGTAGGTACCTATGGTGTTCATCATCATCATCAGCCTAAGTTCGTCCACTGCTGGACATAGACCTCTCTCATGGCACGCCACTGAGCACGATCCTCGGCCACTCTCTTCCAGCTCTTGCTAGCCGCCTTGCGAAGATCCTGGCTCCACCGAGTCTGAGGACGTCCTACGCTACGTTTTCCGATCCGTGGTCTCCACTCAAGAACTCGTCCTATGGTGATGTGACGTGTGAAAACTGTGTCGGTTGCTCATATATATCAATGATTTTTACGCAAGATATCAACCGCTAGAAAGTATGCCACATAAAGAATTCTCAGATTCACTTTGAGAGCTTTTTTCGGCACAGGACAATCAACTTTGTTACAGACCGAGCTGGGAAAATAAATATGTTCTTTAGAGATGCCTAGTTAAAAGTAGCTGCATTCCTCTTTATATTAGTTTTGCGTATGAAACCACGTCACAATACAATGTATAATACGCCATAAGACAAATGTGTGCCTTGCTTTAGACCATTAACGACATCAATCAATGCATCAATCCACATTAATTAGAACATTTAACTATTCATCCATGTACTGACATACCTACCTACATATATCATACGGTATCATACTTCTTGTATAATAGAATTGTCTGTTAATTTTAATTCTGTCTCAAAATCCAATTTAATCAAATAAGTGAGGTAGATTTTCTGCAGTTGCGGTGTTCCGAGGCGCACTCAGAAGATAATTAAATAATTAAGAATGTATGAATGAAGCTGTAAAGCCGTTTTCCCTGATATTGTAATAATGCAGTCCTCTTGGGCAAAATCTTTTAAATTATTCTCTTACGCTTGCTTCGTAATTACGCGGACGCAATGCCTACAGCCCGCGCATCTATTGTGTATAACGTTTAAAAGAACTTTAGAAAATCCCTTACAAAGTTCCACTAAAACTTTCACAAATTTCTGTGGCTGGTGTGTCGCAATTTTTTTTTGCTATGTGAGTTGAAATGTTTGGGTTATATGGTCAGCTAATTACTGAGTCAAAACTGAATATTTACTTACTTAAATTTCCTTCATTTTAATTCCACCCAATAATTTATTTCGCTTGTGATTATTCTGTTCTTTCGCTGAGAGATAGCTGCACATTTTTTTCACCTCTAACTCTGAAGAAATGCAAAATTACTCATAAAACATAGTAGTCCCTTACTTCATTTCGATCAAATATATCGCCTCTTATTTATAGTATGCAAATAACTAATAAGGGAAGGAAGTTTGTGTCCCAATTATGTAAATACCATAACCCGAAAATACCATTTCGCGATACATCTCATACCCAAAATAAGGTACTTACTAGATGCCCGAAATTAATACATGATCCAATATCTCTTACTCCCACATATAGATTCCGACCGTTAATCAGATATTTCATACATCCGAGTAAATGGGAATTTGTAACTACCCCGTATTTTGCAATGTATAAGGAACTGTGAAGGTACTTAACGTTACTAAAAAGCAAAGTTAAACAACAAGAAATTAACATTGAAAACACAAATCGCGCTGCATTCCGTAAAACGGTGAAGCGACAAAATGATCAACACGAGTGAAAAGGAACATTTTACCTCTAAAAATGTCAAAGGTAGCTTCTTTAGGTTTATATTTTGCGTTTATAACGGTCAGCGGCGACGTGGCACGAGCAAAAAGACTTGCGGCCGCTGCCGAGAGAAAATCTGAGGGCTTAAACAGTACTACGTATGAAATAGTAGCGCTCGGTTACATGAAAAAGACGAGGGGCGAAATCGAGTGACAGGACCGCGCAGGATTTTCAGTCGGATGCTTTTTTGCTGGCTGGATTTTGGGGCTGGACATTGCAGCCGCGCAAGCGATGCGAATATATCGAGTCCGCTCCCTACCCGGACGTGCGGTCTATGATTAGTTGGCAGGGAAACTTGCCGCTGATTTTTTGTTTAGTTTCATTAATTACTGTAGTGTGCCGCACATGAGGATCACCCTTTTCAAATTGCACGAGTTTTTGGCACAAACAAAATATTCGTATAATCGCTTTTAACCGTAAAACTTTACGGTTATGGTTCAAAATTCGTCGTCAGAAGCGACCATTCCCGACTTAGCTTAGTATTAAAAGAATTTACATAATAGGGCACAATATTCATAAAATATAATGGCGAATTCTCTTTTCAGATTGATCCCAAAGTGGCCTTTCCCAGAAGAGCACATCCAAAGGTAAGTGATTTATAATATCATTGCGGTTTGCTGTAAATTGAAACTCAAACTCGCCATTAGAGTAAATAAACTCATTCCGACATTAAATCGCCGCAAAATGGCAACCTTGTGCTGCAAAGTTACGACATATTATTATGAGGGTAAAGCATACCGCTTGAACGCCGCTTGTTTATTTTCAAACATTTACACAAAATATTATTTTAGGCTGGACATAACTCCCGCTCGCTATTAAGATGTTGGCTTACGATGCATAAATAACTAAGGGCTAACAATTTAGTATGCGGGCTGTGATCTTGAGGCCATCCTTATCCTGGATGCGATTCGATCAGAGACCGGCCCTGATTGAATCGTCTAATAACGTAACAACTCTATTTGCTACTTCATCTGTGCATAATCATTCAAGAAAAACAAATACAGAAACGGTAAAGTTTTTCTACTTTTCATAACAAGTTGTAATTCAGTTGTATAATGAAATATAATACTAATAAATACTACTTATTAGCGACTTAATAATATTAGTTCTTAAAACAAATGAGCCGTGATATAGCAAACAGTAGACATATTCAAACGGACAGACAAAAACAAACAAGCGTTTATTTTTATGAAACAGAAGTACTTATAACCAAGTAGGCAATTAAACCATCTACTAAGATAAAACTGCGTTTACAGCGAACCTCTTAATGCCTGAATTTACGAATATCTGCATAACTTTATGCAGATATTCGTAGTTACTTAACCCACCACAGAATTTCAATGTTAGCTTATTTATTAATAAATGCATGAAATTGAGTTTTATATCAAAGGTTCACAACGGCTTGTATTATTCCGTTTTGTTCAACATAGTTGCAAATGGGGGCTCCTCAAAGCAACCACGTTAAAAACCGCATAAAATAGGTAATTTTGAATTCAGCAACGGAATGTTTGAAGATTTATTCGTGTGGAGGTTCTGACAGCAAGTTTAGTATAAATCGGAAATAATATAATAGTTCCGACTATATTTTTTCATAGAAAATCACATTTTAGAATTTACCAAAAGACGATCAAGATAAAGATTTCAATGAAATTTACTACATAGAGATTTTTGAGGCTAAAAAATCGAACTAACAAGTTTTTATTTTTGGGCAGATTATAATTTTAATGTGCGATGTGTAGTGCCCTCTTTTGAGAGACACCGAACGTTCGGTCGCCCACATGGTGCTTAACTATCAATAAAACAAACAAAGTTTAATGTGTTTTAGTACTATATAATAGGTATGCATACCTAACCGTATATAATAAATCTTTTGAATGGAAACAGATATAACTAAAAAAATCAACCAATGAAAAGTCAACGGAGCGTGTCTAATCCTCAAGGGTAACTGTCGGGAAAAGGCTATCTGATTACAAAATTTCAGTCTCCCCCAGTTTTATCTAGGACATAGATACAAAAGGAGCTAAATAATGCCAGATAGGTACTTAGGCACCTTTCAATAACATTATCTTTTTTAAGAGTCTCCACTCGTAGTCGTGTTGTTATTTTGTTGTATAAAACGAGTCAATTTATAGCAAGGTAAGAAATGTTAAACCAGTGTTTACATAATTCTTTATTTTGAAAAATTCTGAATCCATATTTTTTTTTAACAAGCACAAAAAAGTATAAAAATATGTTCATATTCCGTAATTTACTGCTGAGTTTGATCGTAATTTCAGGGTTGTCAGTCTAAAGAAGGTAACTAAAATGTGTTTATCCCAGAAGGCACAATCTTCGATCTTAGCCATTTCCCGTCTACCGATGGGGTCTAAAACATCCCAATCACGACCCGAATTGCCAATAGCAAGGCAATTTAACATGAAGCTCGTCGGACACTTGTTTTGTAGCTCCTGTAAGTAAGTGTGAGTTATCACTGGTCGGGCTGCCCGCATTTGATGTAAATTGGCGACCGCCGCCGCCGGCTCGGCCGCATCGCAGCGTTTTTACATTCAAGTAGCCTGATACTTGGGGTTTTATTTGCCCCCACTACGGCTAGTTAGGTAGCTTTGGCTAGAGCTCTCGGTTTGTTGAGTGTGTAACAGATAATTTCAATTTTGTGGCCAATTTACATTAAATCTGTTTTAATATTATAACAACAGAGTCAACGCTCACTTAGAAACGTCAGCAGCTTCCACATGTTCAGTAGTTTTTAAAGTCGTAATCAAATCCCAAAAGTGAGTTAAACAAGCATGTTTCCAGAATGCAAATTATTTTCCCGCTGGAAATAAACAGAACACGTTTTGACCAAGAGCAACCGCAAATTGCAAAAAACTCCGCTGGCATGCTAGCTTCTTCTTTCATAATATAGACATTAAAAGTGATGGATGGTTTTAAAACATCACGTTATATTACTCTATCCGGCCTGCCAGAGCGGTGTTGCGTGGCCGGTCAAAGGGGATGCCGGCTATGCGAATTACATGAATACATTAAGGGAGCACTGCCTCGTACATGTTACACTGTAATGCTCACGAATAAATTTGGTGTATGTTCCTTCATCACAGCACTACCAAACGGCAACTATGTAGGTATGGAAATTCGACGGGGTGTATAGATCCGGCCGTGATAACGAGGGGTCTCGGAACGGTCGCCGAAATTAGAACCTATTATAAGCCAGTCTTTTTTGTGCGTTGTGAACACTGTTTTTAGATATCTGTGACAGGTTGTGTTTATAATTAGTATTTTTTTGGAACTCAAGGAATAGAAAAATAGTAGTGATAGAAAGCTTGAAGTTTTACTCCATTTACCTTTTTCATAGTAATTAAAATAGACTTGAGTTGCAACATTTTCATCAAGGTAGTCGATAAAAATTTTATTTACGTATACATTTTCTGTTTAGTTTGTTAAGATTTACGGATATATCATAAATTGGATGACGTTGTCAGTAATTGAGGGGGGCTAAAAATTTAAAATTCTGATTATCGTCGGCGCTTCTGCTTTCCCTTCTACAGCAAACAATGGAAAAAAGGGGACACCGCTCTCCAGGCGGAAGCTGAGAACAAAACAAACGAATTTTTAATATCGTCTTTATCGATAATTGAGACTCTCGCGAAAACCTCTTATTTTAAAAACTTTTAGAGACTGAAAGAGGAATCGTGAAGGAAAATGGAATTGGAAGAAAAAACTTTTTTCATCTTCTTTGTTTGACATTGACAGTGACTAAACTTTGTATTTTCACAGTGGGTCTATTCAATTTAGATTTGATTCAGTGAAACTTAATCAGTCTAGCATCTGGCAGGTGAGTTGTATAATCACAAACTTTTTGATAGAATTAATGCGCATCTTCTCTGCTTTTGAAGGTACTGGACTTGGTCTGAGATCCAACCGCTTCGTTTGTTTGATCTATTTTTCATTCACTATTTCGTAATTTTTGGAAATGAAAAATATTTAGAAATAATCCGTTTCAGTCAGATAACTTATCAAAACAGTGCTCTCGGCAACTAAGTTGGAAAAAGTACATTAAACTCATTTCACTAAATGAATACATACCCAACTCGAACCACTTTCCAGATTAAGTAAATTTTAATTTAAAATACTGGCAGTCATATCTTGATAAGCAACACAGAAAAACGAAGAAAACACCTTACAAATTTTGACTAGGTATGACACAATCGAAATCACGCTATTATTATGATCTAGTTCTACGTGTGCAAGATTTATGTTGCATCCCGAGTGTTGCATACTTGCGGACGATATCTGCTGTATCTGGATTACAGGGGGTTCTCGCAAGAGAATGCCGGGAGGGGGCGAGAGGGAACAAAGGCTAATATGTCATCGCGGCCAAGTTAATTGACGCGGTTTCCGCACCGGCGCGGTGGAACGCAGACGTCAGCGTTTCCTTCGCCTTACATATTTATACGAAGCGGCTACGCTGACTTGCGCTATACGAAATAATACCTATTCCTTTTAAATTTTTATGGATGCTGCTCAAAATGTAGCGAGGTTTTGATTTCAGCCAATTAATTGGTTTTTGCGCCATTGCGTCAATTTAAAACACTTTTAATGGCATAATTTTAATTGGTTCCTTAATTGTATTTCATTACTTTCATTGAAAGCGACGAGAGGAACAAAGGCCCCGTCAATACAGTTCCCGTTTCTGAGAAACCCTAAAACAGTAAAATGTTTCACTCAGAAGTGCAACAGTGAGCTGTAACGCCAAGAAAGTACAATGGGGAGTAATTATGCCATTGACTTAAGTTTTTATAACTCGCAACTTTCGTTAAAACGTTTTGCCTTTCAAGTAAAAATTAACCGTGCCGTTAGTAATAAAGCCTTCTAAATTGGCCTACTCGACGCAACGGCGATTTACGCGGCTACATCCACTTAACGGTTCAAAACGCGATTCTATTCAGAAATCAATGCTTACTCAAAGTTTATCCGCCGTCATTTCAATTAAAAAGCTTTAATCGAGCCTGAAACGGTCGCCAAAATCGGTGGCATTTGTAATCACCGTGGCGTGAGTTTATACTCTTTAATGGACTTTGCAGAAGTAGTTCCAACTCTCCTTACGGCTAAGATATTTGAGGAAAAACTACCCGCCACCTACCGCAGTAAGTGGCGAAGTTGGGGAAGTATTGCGAGCGCGGAGGGCGCGCGGCGGCCGCGGCGCGGCGCGGTGGCGGCGCGGCGCGCGGGCGCCGCGGCACGACAGCGCACGCGGCGCGTCGGGGCCCAGTCGGCGCGATTTAACGTGTTTCATTAAACGTTTTGTCGGTGTAATCGCAAGTAATTTAAGTGAAGAGAGCCGAGCTTCCGACTTTGTAAGCATTTTGTGTTTTCTTTTTTAACTACTTCGTTTTAACTTTGTTGTTGGGCTTTTAAAAGCTGACTGACAGCCAAATAACAAAGTTCTTTAGAACTATTTAGGGAGGTTTTAATGAAATTGTAAGCTTTTTATGCGATAGCGCTTCACGGAATTAGAAAATTGGTTGTGGTTGGGTGCATGCAATCGGCTTTATTCTTTTTTCATTCTTTTATTGAGTACCTACCTCCAGTTTTGCTTACTAAATAGAATGTTTCCTTGAATTTATTTTTGAAAGCCGTTAAAAGTTGCATTTTTAGTAGCGTGGCATTCCATTAAAAACGGGTATTATTCATATCACACTGTTGACACCTCTTTTCACGAAAAAATGCAGTCGCAAGTATTGAGGAACTGCATACTTTTTCACCCGAAAGCACCGCTCTACCGCAGGAATGTAGGTACTCACAGCTTAAAAGCTACTCCTGCAAACACTAGCTACGAGAATAGTAAAATTTTATCAGTCCTAATTTCGGTTGATTTATTTGTAAAGCCGGGTATACACTAACGGTAAATGATATGCAGCGTGGCTGCAGCTTCGCTTTGCGGTCGCGCGACTTATGCCCCGCTGGCCAGTAGTTATGAGTCCCGTCTAACCCATAAATCAGCAGCTATAGCTGCCTCATCATTCATCAAACTCACCTTTATTAGCTCTAAGATTTAGGTTTGCAAATTCTGTAAAACTTGCAATCAAGGTAACCTACACCCGATCTAAATTAAAGATTGATTCAAGGATTTTACCACATCTTTAGTTCCTGATTATGGATGCGTAGCGTTTTTGGCCTTATTTCTAAGAATGTAATTAAGATGGAAAGTGGAAACGTGTGTTATAAATTTTAAACTTTGGTGTGCATGATTTATTTTAACATGACTGTATACCTAACTACCTTCATAGACTACACATACATACATACATATCGTCACGCCTCTTTCCCACAGGGGTAGGCAGAGACTACTTTGTTCCACTTGCTACGATCCTGACATACCTCTTTCGCTTCATCCACATTCATCAATCTTTTCATACATGCTCGTCGGTTTCAGGTACTCTTGACCTGGCCTTTCTCCGAAACGTCCCCAATTTGATCACGGAACGTCCGCCTAGGCCTTCCCTTCCCAACGCACCCATTCACACTCCCCATATAAATCTGTTTAGTTAATCTTCTTTCATCCATCCTCTCTACGTGACCAAACCAACTAAGCATACTTTTTTCCATCCTAGTCACTATATCTTCTTTCACACCAGCACATTCCCTTATCACACTATTCCTTATTCTATGTTTCAGTGATACACCTTCCATACTACTTAACGCTCTCATAGACTTCAACAGATAATAAAAGAAATTCATTGTGGCGTGAACTCCTTTTAATTATGTTACAAGTACAAACAAATCCACAACCATACAAACCATGTTGCACCTCTTTCCGAGACGTCTTCAGCGGTTTTTGATACTCCGACGTTCGATCGGTTTCTTCCGTAGAAGTAATATTATCCCTTCATTTTAACATGTAGGTATCATCGCATTCAAACCAAATAAAAAGTAAATACGGACTTCTGCGAACGGCAAAGTGAGGCCGGATTAAACTGCGACTTGCCTCGTGCGTAGCTCAACGTCAACTGGTTTACTTGGAGAAGTTTTTGTTGTACTTGTATGCGAAAGCGAGACGTAGTTGAAATATACCTAAATTTTCCGTTCCTCCTAGTGCTTATAAGAACATTTAACTAACTTTATGTAAAGTAAATCGACATTGTGTTCTTTTTATGAGAGAGGCAGAACATTTTTTTTATTTCATAAAAATAATTTACCTACTTTTAGAGTCTCGACTCGGCCAGTGACAAATTGTGCGTGAGTCAAGAAAATTTTTACGTCCCAAACACCCAGGAATCTGTCTTTATTTTTTACTAGCTTTTGCCCGCGGGAACTTTGAATTTTTCCGGGATAAAAAGTAGCCTTTGTGTTAATCTAGGGTACTAGCAATCTCCGTTTCAAATTTTATCCAAATCCGTGGAGACGTTTCAGCGTGAACAAGGAACAAACATTCATAAGCACTCACATCGTCACATCCATCCATCTATCCTCGCAAACTTTTGTATTTATAATATTAGTAGGATTTAGTTTGAGCCTCCGCAAAGTGACACCTATGTCTATACAGCACAGTATTATATACCACAGTAGTATTCAAACTTCAAATCATGTATCCTAACGAGCAAACGTATGAAAGGTTTGCTGTTTAATACTTAAACAATCGCTTCTACATCGGCATAGTCCGTGCTCGGCTAAAAGCAGAAGTTCAAGTAGCACGAGGGAGCATACTTTGTAAAGAAATTGCATTTAATCATGTTGAGACCTTCTCATAACTTGGCTTTCTCCCGTATATTTTATGAATTCCTAACATACTTCTTGTCAACCTATTACTTTAATAATTTCAGCGTCGTATGAGTTTTTTACTCACACCATCAAAAGTGTAGATACTTAGAAACACAATAGAGTCTTTAAATTTAAACTCAGTGATGAAAAATGATTGTAACAAATCCTTTTTCCTAGAATGTCAGAACAAAAGCCAAAGTGTTTTTAATCTTTGTTAATTGGTTATTTTATTGAACACCTTCAAGCAATAAAAATGCTCAAAAATTCCACGCGCTTCTTTTAGGAGTATCTGATTGAGGTCCATACTATATTTGCTTAGTTGTTCCAGGGTTTCTAATCTGTGCTCGTATGTAGATCCAGTTCCGCTCCTACGTGATATTTCAACAACTTTTAATTAACGCGCATCTACTTAAACCAGGATTCCATTTTCACGGAGTTTTCTGCTATTTGTAGTCCTTTAAAACTGCAAAAAATCCTTTGAAATATCTATTGAGGTAGACTAAGAAATACATGAAAGATTGGTATGCATTATTCAAGAATTGGAAACTATTGAAGTACTATGCCGTGACCATAAAATATACGCAACGCAAAGGGCGCGGAACTCCTATCGAATGCAAAATAGTAACATTTTGAATTATTGAATGGAAAATTCTTAAGTTGCTAACAAAATGAGCTGTTAAATAACTATCAAGGGAACAATTCACACAAACTGATCTAGTCCCAAATTAAGCTCTAAGACTTGTGTTATAGGTGCAGACAACAATTTATAAATACTTAGGTATATAAAGAAATAACAATACACCTGAGATAGATAGGAACTGACTTGGCCACAAAATATTCGTGCTCATCACGCAAATAATATGCCCTTACCAGGATTCGAACCCGGTACGCTTCTACTCTTGCTTCGCAGGCAGGATCACTAGATCACTACCAAATAGGCCAATCGCGTCGTCGAAACATCCTTACATGTACTAATGTTAGTATTAACAAATTTCACAAATGGATTTTTACCGACTTCCATTGTTCTGAATTACATGTGTAAATCTTTTGATAACGCAATTATAAAGAATTCTCGCCTTATTACCAACACGTTTTTAATTACTTTACTCTGAAACTCGTGCCATTGACATATTAATTTTTAGGCACGTCATCGGCAAACTGACGCGAATGTGTAAGTAATCATTCCTGTCTAAATAATAGCTGTATTAATTAATAACTTGAAAGTCAACACCCTTCGCCCTGTCATTAGTTTGAACAGAGACGTAAGAGTATATCAATCATTAGTTACGTTATCGCGCTCGCACACGTCGTGCCTTCGCCAACTTCGGGGCTCATGTTGGGGTATTTCTGCATCAACCCAACTACTATTTGTTAATACGGGGGCGAGTCATTCCGTAATTCAAAATCCGCAGCTCGCCGGTTGTAGACACGTTAAAAATTACACACTTTTGTTTTTAGTCCGGATGTAGCGATGGTAACTGGATTTTGAAACGACCGGGGATCAGAGGGGTTTGCGCATGCTCAACGCCGTTACTTTTCAACCCAAAATTCCTAACCGCGAATTTAATATTTAATCTCACCCTTGTCTAAAACATTTACCGGGCGGGCTGTGCGTCCCGGAATACCTTTCCCTATCTGCCGGCTAGGTACATCGGTTAGGTACACTTTTTTAATCGCTCGACCACCACTTGACGTGAGGCCGTGATGGATGACGGCCACTGCTCGGGGCACGTTTTGTCGTCTTATTAATACTTAAATTGGCCACCAGTGACGCGGACGAAACGTAAAAGGGACAAAGCCACTTAAATATTTTCATTCATGATTATTTATGATCCTCGTTTTAAACAAACATTTTTAGGTACGCCAATTAAAAAGCATGAGTCTTTTTAACCACACATTTTCAAGTAAGCTTTGCGAACAAATTCAGTATTTAAAATAGGTGATTAAAAATCTGTTTTAGCGCTCACAGGGATGTATAAATTTTCCCACAGCAATGTAATAGATTCAGCTTATTTAGAACATCGTTAATAATTAAGTTAACGCGCGACATTCTCGTATGCATTTAACTGGAGGGACATGCGTCAGTGAGTGAATTAATAACTATATAACACAACCTCTCAGTTTACAGGGACCGACGAGACGTTATATGTCCGTTACACATAAATCTAGCAACTTGAAATATGCCTACAGCTAGCTGGTAACGAGGTGTGTCTCAAAACATATTAGTAAAGTAAGTTAGCAAGTCCAGTCCGCTTGGGTTAATGGGGTGTCATCGTAGATGATGGGTAGCTTGCTCCTCAGTTACAGACTCATCAGGCAACCGCTCACGACTACCTCTACCCTCTTATATTGACACTCCTTTTGCATTGAAATATAGGCTCAGATGCGCCGACGTAAGGTCACTATTAAAACGTATATATTTAGATATATATAGATATTTACTCAGACTAAATAAAAAGTATGACGATGTTTTGTGAACGACAAAGTGAGGCAGGTATTAACTACGCCTTGTCCATAGGTACAGTTACACGCGCATATGTGATGCCGAACTTCGCGAAACGAAACAGAACTACCTACGTACACGTAAATAAGCCGAGGCGTAGTTTAAACCGATCTCATTTTGTTTATTAAAGAAACTTTAATTTGTTCTGAGCCTAGTTTTTTTTTTTGGTTTAACAGGTAGTGGGTTGAGTAAAATAAATACTTTTTGGGCTGAATTGGTGACCCTTTTTTTAAATGAAGAAACCGAAATATATTGTGAATGTACAGTTTTTCCTATACCTAGCTAGGTACTATTTTCATATAGTCAATATAACTTGAGACTCCAAATTAATTTTGCTCAACAAGTAAATTGAAGTATTCTTAATTGTAATATGATATCAAGTTTAGGTGCGACCACACCGCCGCTTAAAAAACGGTGACGTTACGGTATCGCAACAAAATGTATGAAGAAACTGTGAGAAAACGTGACGCCTACGACACGTCACTGCATATACGCGGCGGTTTGGTCGCACCCTTTTTCTTTAAAGAAGAAAGAAATGTAAGATCAAGGACCATAAAATAATAAAGATCAGCGTAAATGAAAAAACAATTAAATGATGATTTGGTACATCTTCTACGCTTTAGTAAGAACTAGTTGTTGTCCGCGACTTCGTCCGTGCAGAATTAAATATAGCTTTATGCCACTCACAAATAATGTGGAGCCTTATTACCCCCTACAAATTCACAAACTCACCAACCCACAATTTTACAAACTTTATTTAGGTACTTTCCAATATCAAGTACAGAAATATAGATTCATTAATCATTACGCTATCTGGTCGTCATTTTGATTAAAATGAACCACAACATCAACAAAACTATATGAATAAAAATAACGTTGAATGACTTAATGTATATATCTCTCTAAACGGACTCGCTAACGATTGGACCAAATAAGATAGGTCGGTAATCCCTTATTTTATGATCGTTATTGTCAGGGCAAGATTTTTATAAAAACAATATTTTGAACAAATAATACTTAAACAAAGGCGAAGCCGCGGGCAAAAGCTAGTCTTTATTAAAAACATGTCCAGTCACTATTTAGCAGTACCTTTAAATTCTAGTGCAAAATTCAGGCCAAATGTAAAATGAACGGGGCCACACGTTGCAAGCGGTCTTACTCCACTTTATTTGCCTGGTACGTCCCGGGCCAGAAGCTAAGCGGTACTAATGACGTGTCATCGTAAGAGACCGCCCGTCCGCTAGACCGATCATTGAACACTCCACAGTAATAAGATAAGTTTATCGACCAGAGGTTTTACTTTGAGTGTGGCTACCTACGTAGCGCTATGAGAAACAAGTAAAAGTTTGTGTTTAAAATTGATGTTGGATTTTAAATTGTTCAGGGTCGAATACGGTGACACGTTTGTGCAAAATAGTGCTTATCCCCCTTATTCATAAACGCACTATAGGCCTCTGCTAAGTTAGTAATCGTTTGTCCTTATCTGTGAAAGGTAAATGTCAAAGTGACAGATAAGGACAAACGATTACTAAGTTAACAGAGGCCTATAGTGCGTTTATGAATAAGGGGGTAAATCTTTTTGTTTTAAACAGGTAAACTTTATTTTTATGTTTGTTTATTTGAAGAGGGTAAACTTGGAGCTACCCAAATTTTTTTTTTTTTACCAATCTATAGCAACTGTTGACCCTGATTAATGGCAATTTTTTATCCAGGGTATGTAACTGTTAAATTCCCACAAGATGCAGAATAAAGTAGTATGCAATAAAAAGTGTTGAGTATGAAACACAATGTGTATTTCATATACCTAGGTATTTCAGGTAGACTTATATAAATTTTGAAAGTGTATTTAAATAAGAATGTGAAAAACGAAACCCGAAATAATGAAGGTATTGAAACATTGTTGCACATTCTAATATAGCCATCCGCATTATCGAAATGTGAAATGGCATTGAAGCAGTTGCCAAGAAGATAAGACAATCTCAATTCCCAATCCGGTGGAGCATAAAATTCCAACCTGCAAGGTAAATTCACCTTCAAAAGTGGGGAGTTGCAATCTGGCGTGGAATAATTTTCCGTGCGATTTCGAAGTGATGTTTTGGCGCATCGTTCCACAAATGGCTGCCGTCGGCGTCGCAGGCCGCGTTGCAACAGCAAGCGGCGGACGCGCGGCCGCGATCAGCAGGCATACTCCGAAGTTCGTTTCCTGCCGTTCCGCTCACACTAATAATGATTAATAGGAGAGTGAAAAGGACGGTGTGATACGAACTTCAACATTCGTAGTAGCCCCCCAGTGGGCAGGGCGGAGTTGCACGCTGACGGTACAATTTCCACTGCTCACGGAGCCTCGGCAACCGAGAAAAAATGTCGAGATTGCCAAAGAGCCTAGGGGTGTCAGCCGAACCGCTACGTTGCAACACGGAGATTGTGCCGTCTGCTTTGTTTGCCTCTTACCGTCTTATTTCCGCGCCGAGAATTGTATGAAGGCACATTGCGCTAATAAAATTTTTGCTCTTGAAAATACTTGCTATATTCACTAAATTGGCTAGAACAAAACGTCAACGGACAAAATGTCAAACATCAGACTCTTTTCATCCCTAAAACATGTCCCAAAATGTTCCAACTGTCAGAGGTAACAAGAAAAACATTTTTGCATTATAATTTTCAACGTCCAAAAATGTCCTAGAGCTCCAAGTCATTTAACAGGGAAAAAATGCTCCAAGCAGCACTAATACCACAAGTGGTAGTTAACGCTATCTAGTTAGTAGTTAAACAGCTCATTCTCATTCTTGGAAACGTTCCTTAATGTAATAAACGACAAGAGTAGGAAGCACCGCGTGAAAGTTGAGAGCGTATGCTATCTCATGCAAATTACGGCAGATTTATCATAAGACGTCTCCGTAATTACGACGTGAGGAGATATGGCGGGCGCGCCTGAACCGGCTCTCCAGAAAAAAGGCAATTAAAGGGATAAACTGGAGCAGTTAAGTCGGGCGTCACGCTTGCGATATCTCCAGAGAGCGCGGTGAGTTGGAGTCAGAGCCGCGTGCGTGCTCGCGCCTGCCGTCTTCAGACCCCTGCTAACACGTAAAGGGCGTGGAGCAATATCATAGACTACAGACTAGAGACGGGGGAACATCCGCCACTGACGCTATTGCACTTGAAGCTTTACAAAGCTAAAAGCAATACAGTTATTTGATTTAAACCGGGTGTGTACCACCGCCTTCCGCTGGATTGTGTTTGTTCTGGTTTGGCAGATGTCAAAGTTGTATGTTTTGAAACGGAGCCTCATTGTTGTTTGCGTTGTTTGTTCGCGACGGAAGGTATTAGGTTCACTACGTGTTCTAACGTACCCATCGTACGAAAAATTGATGATGACATTTTCTTAAAATTCGGTTGCATTCTTTATCAAACGGGCTAAATAAACGGAAAGGATTTTTAATAGGTTTTAAAAATGGCCGTCTACTCGAGTTCTAAAACTATAGGGTATATTTGGTCTGATAATCATATTACATTAAAAAAAATGCGATTGATATACAACATTGAACGCTATACTGTTCCTATATCGGCTGTGATGCACTAAAATACCATTACCTCCCAATTTAACAGCCAACCACACTCATTCATAATCAAACGCGTAGTTCATCAAAATAATGATTTTGCTGTATGAGAACAGACGATATGTGACATTTGGTGTCCGGTAATTAATGCAAATCAATGACGGGACGTGCGATTGATTCTGGACCAGCGGAAAGCCGATCAATTACGTTAATGAGTAGAGGATCCGTATCGCTGACGATTCAATATTATGCAGGAGCTGGCGTTTATACACCAAGCGAGAGCCTACGTCGATGTGTGCCTTCTAGCACTTAGCGGTTCTGCGATCGGCCAATGCTTTGGATTTCGTATCGATTTTGCGAACTAGAATTAGAAAGGTGCTTTATTTTTATGGTTACAGCACAACAAGCTAACTATTATTATAAAAACCTTCTTCCATTACGATGCGGGTAAGCCAACGATAATACGAGATTATGATTCATCGCAACATACGACACGTTTCATGTTCTTATTGAGATGTTAAGGTATCTTAAATAAATAAAAAATATTTATGATTGGTGGTTAAAATGACTTTCAAATCCATATCTACAAATTTTTAAATAGGAAAACTTACCTATAGCAAACTTTTTGCAGAGAAATCATTGCGATACAAAAAAATATAAACAGTAAAAATTATTTTGTAATTGTAAAATAAGTTCTTGTAAGTAGATAAATGTTTTCCTTTTTCCTTTCTTTTCTTTCTTTTACGTGTGTTTTTCTCTTACGTGTTTGTGATGTGTTCACATAGAAATGTGAAAGTGAAAATTGAACAGGTTGCCAACCTTACCAAGCTGCATCTCGAATTGGATATTTTCAATGCCATTTGAATAGTATAGAAACGGATCCGTACTACACATGGTTGATATCGTAATCCGATCAATGAGGCTAATGAACCCAGGGTACCGTATTGGAAACGCTTCAATATTATGCAAATGCTATCGGTTAGTTGGCTGAAAGCCTCTGGTGGTCGTCTCTGTTAACGTTAACCAACGATAAGGAAAGCATTCTCCGAAATATAATACACTTTGGTACGGAAGTTTCTGCGAAGTCAGCTAAATTTCATGCAATAGCAAATATTGTTTGATGCAATAGTTACAATTAATAATCATTGGCTTTTGTAGAACTTAATAGGTAGTTACATACTTACTTCTTTTTTGTTTCGAAAACTTTTTTTTTCTAAATGTTTTCGTATTATTTTGACTTTAGATAATAAAAATGATGAAGCTTACATATTTAAAAAACCAGATCACATTAAGTAACGAGCCAAAGTTACAATTAATCGATTGAACTAGTTATCCTCAATTATCTCCATTCTTATTTCTGTTAGTAACAAAACAACAAACAACGTCCAAAATAACATCACCGAAGGCCTCAAGTTGGAATCACAATTTACTCACTTTCTTTATTCTGCTTGCGTTCAATAAACTGTATCAAACAAATAAAGGGCTACCACAGGCACTCTTGTCCGACGTAATATTATGTTAGTAGACATAAAACCTACGAGGATGGAGTGTAAACACGGGCAGGGCTCGTATGTTGGTAAGATGTAAGAACCGCAATGCACCAAAGTAGGTGACGCGGCTGGTTGTGGCGACACTGACTGGCTCGTTTATCAAAGTCAGTATCGACTGTCGACGTTCAGGCACACACACATTATAGCGAGCATCTATTACTTATTTGCACGCGTGAATTTCGTGAGCTAAAATTCATTGTGAAGGCTTTGTCGAAAGTTGCTTGGATGGGTTTAAGTCTCGGGGTGCGGATGCCGACACATGGCGACACTAAAATGCGGGTTGTTAATATTTTTTCTTATCTCTAAATTAAATTATTTTACGCAGTAAAACAGATTTAAAAATCCGTCTGAAGCAAAAGTAGCACTGAAAATGATTACAGTGCCGGAACAACGAGAGCAATGTGCTACGTGAATTCGTGCAGTGGAACGAAGGCGTTTGACAGATCAAAATAACCTGTCCAAAAACAATACATGCAAAACATGTATTTCGCGTACATGCTGAAACGGTGCAGCGATGTAAGAAGACCGTCTCGGTTTAACTTTTTCGTGTTGATGTTAAGTTACTTTATGAAACTGAGTATTGACAATTAATGTTTAGTTAAAGACACAAGTACTCCAATACACGGAGGAGGCCTATGCCATGAGGCACGCCGAATTACGCGACAATTTAATTAATAAACGACAATAACAACAACAACAACATGTACTTACTGAAATTGTAGCGAATTCGGAATAAAAAGGCTTATAAATAAATAAAAGACCAAAGTTGATATGTTTTCAATAGATGGAATGGAAGAAGCAACATTGACACATTTTATGGTATATTTTTATTCGTAAAAGTTTACGAAAAGGCTAAAATTGAACCGTCATGTTTGCGCGGCCCCAGTATCCGCACAGTAGCTCGAATAATAAGCTGCCTGAGTTCGACTATTAAAAATAGAGAAAAGTTGGGAATGCAAACGTATTTCAGTTGTCATATTTCACGGTTTGGCCGATGTATAAACACGTTCTACGTTCAATCATCCAGCGTTAGGCGGCGCCGGGGCGAATAAATCAAGCCTCTCACTTTTTCACCTGCCACACACAAAGCTTTCGCACTGAAACTTGATTCGGGTTATTTCTGACGAAATATCAGCCTATTTGTTATACTATTGATACGGACGCACGTGCGCAGCGTAAGTTTGAACTTGTTGTCGAGAGGGATTGAGTGAAAATTGCTTCCCTATTCCCGAAAATGTGCATAGAATTTGATGCTAACCGCCCGGCATTCTGCTCGCCGTGTATCGATTTCGAAGCTAAAAATTGTAAAGGTTTATAAAAGGGAAAAGCTGTTCAATGGATTCATAACATCGACTTCATTGCGCCAAGATTCGCTAAGTCAAAAACATGTTCGATTTTATAAAACTACTCTGACTATAACATTCCTTGCTGCTGCCCAAATTTACATTATTCAACACGTCACACTAATCATATGCAAATATTCACGCCTAACATTATCAGTTTACATATCCGTCTAAAGCAATATATTGACGGGTGAACGCGCTAACGTAAGTAATATCTAATTCAATTATGGCGTAAAAGCGCGTCCCGTATCGGTGGTGATAGCACAATCTTGGGGCGCGATCTAGCTAAGGAAGCTGTGAGGTATCTCATTGTGGTGCCGGTAAGTGCCTATTTGAGGCTACGTAGCCACTTACGACGCGGCCGATAGCGTAATCCGAATCGACGTGTATTGTGCGTTGCAATACTGCCTACGGAATACGGCGCCCGCAGAGCAGACTATTCCGTGAGGCCATAATCTTCGCTGTAAATGGATTTAATGCAAATTTTCTCCTCGACCGTTTCAATAGGTGTTGTGATATAAACAGTCTACCCCTTTTGTGGGGATGAAATTGTTTTTAGAATGTTAATAAAAAGGATGGATTTAGTTGCGAGTAAATTTTACGATGCCCCTGAGTTTCACTGGTTCTGACGTCAAATATTTCACCTTGAATTTGTATACATACACAGTAGTACTTTAGTTAGATTTTCATTGCGTTTAACTCTGTTCTGATTTGTTTGATATCATAGGCATTTGAGTACGAAATTAACATGTTCGCTGTGCTTATTTGATTGACAAATAAGTTTCTCAATCTTGCTAGATTTTCTGTTATAAAACGAAAACTCGAAAATACAACCTAGGTTGTAAAATAAGGATCTAAATCTACTCCGATGTCAATCTCATAACTTCATCTAAACATGTTTAAAGTAATAATTGGTCTTAATTTTTGTTCGATCGGTAATTATCAATATCCGTCTCACATAATTTTGATAACCAATGAATATTTAAATTATTTATAGCTTAAATTAAACTGTGATCAAAACAACGCCTCTCAGCTCTATAGTACGAGCTAATCGAAACATTCCAACGAGGGTCTAATAACTGAGTCAAATTTACATAAACAGAGCACTGTCTTGCGGCTGTTATCATTCAATTAAATAAGATTTTGCGATACCGAGACTACACCTCGTTCATTTAAACCCAATTTCTAGTCGCTCGTTGACCGTAAACTCTCTTCACGTTATTACGTTTAAACTTTATGTGATAACTTAATATAATACTTTGTAAAACTTATCGCTCGTTGCGCTTTGTATTTGGTTTCGAATTTAAATGTTAGAGGATTCGTAGAAGAGCGTTCTTCATCGATCTCAGAACTGGATGAAGATTATTCTATATCAAGGATAGGTAACAAGAAAAGAAAAGAAAACATTTATTGTTTAAAACCGTGTACAATTATGTTAACGTGATTTTTATAAGTTTCAACAGTTTGTCCATTTCGGACGTACAATATTTAGTTACCTATAGTTATTATCATAAATTAATTCTATCTAAATTTTAATAATTCGCATAAAAGTATTCATTTAAGTTATAAAAGCACATGCAAAGTAAAAATTCCTTAAGTTGGTTTTTAAGTACCTTCTAGAGATTTGATATATTCAGGTAAATGATTATAAATCTTTATACCGTTTACATAGGTGCTCTTTTTAAGTATATAGCTAGAGGGCCGGACTATACATATATCATTTTTATATTGGGATCGAAAGTTAACGTGTTTGTTGATGAAAATCTTAGGAATCAAGGCGGTGCGGGTGGCAACCCATTCCTATTTTGATTTCCTTTTCCACCTATACTCCCTCAATCATGATTAACGTGGCCATTAGGTCTTGTTACTATAGATTCTGTCTATCGTGTAAGAGATAAAGACTTGATTTATGTATGTGTTTGTTGACAAAAAGGTTGTAAGTAGTTTTTTTTTCAATAATGTAAGTAACGCTCATTCATGGTGTCAGCAATGTCTTACTCTACACGGTTAAACAGCGCGGGCACAGCTATTTCTGCAGCATAAGTAGCGAGAAGAACCAGCAGTGCTGGGTTCTAGCACTTGCTGTTATAGTAATGAAATGTTTTGTTTTTTAATTTTTAAAATAAATAGTACTCAAACAACCCCTTCATTTAAAAACCCCTTTTATGTAACGATTGCACAAAATACTATTTTATTTACTTAGGTACTTTACACACTTAAACTTTGTCTTCGAAATTCAATATTCATAATCATTATCATCCCTCTCACTGTCATATTAATGACTACTATTGTGAGTGGGACGGCACGCTACGAACTTCAAACTTCGGAGTATAAAACCTTACATAACACGCCGGTCACTGTTAGGTGAAACATCATGAGGGAGACTCTATAATCACGCACAAGCGGCGTGTTCGAATTGAGACTCGCCGTCTTCCAGCTGAGGGTACAGGTGTTCAACAGTATAAAGACACCTTTAATACCCTCAACAATAGAATCAGGTTGCTAGGTTGCGAGCATCGTTATCATTCAAATATAGGTAAGCATGCATCTGATCTCCGATACCTATACCTTCCGTCCCTTTTTTTTATTGTTTTCTAAATTTCAACCAGTCTATAATATAACTTTAACATTTCCGAGTTTTCATCGTATCTAATTTAAAAAAAAATTACATTTACATTTTCCCGTGGTGGGCACGTCAAGGTATAAGAAATTCGAAGTATCAGAAATAGGGAATATTCATGATTTTTTTTTCATGGCCTTCATTAAAAGCTAAAAATACATAAACTTTTCAAATAGCTTTAAAAATAACCGAGGTAAAAGCTGTCACAGATTGTGTGTCTTTCTAGAAAATCTGAATTTTGATATGAAGTTTATAATGGGTGATGTAACATAATGAATATGACGTCACATTTCATATCGGATCACGCTTTCTAATCGCTGACTAATTAGTACCTACTTAGGTAGGTACCTAGTTTAAAATTAAAACACTTACATTATATTTTCCGTATTTTTTGACTTTCGCATTTTATCATCTCTTTTACGATATTTTCATATTTTATTACGAAATATGATATTTTTTTCCTATTGTTAGTGAAATTTGTGAAAGTACAATCAGTTTGACTTGTGATATATATCTACTCTTTGTAGTATCTCTCTACTTGATTGAATTTGGGTGTATAAGTTAGCGCATCAAATGCGCCACCCCTCACTTCGCTATGTCATAGTGTATAATACTCGTAAGCTCTCAAAATATCTGCAATATTGTAGTTTGTCAACCTGCTTTGTCTCTGTAACTGGCAGATACAACTGCCAATAATTGAAGAAGGTCCAAGCTTGCACGTTATAAGTGATAGCTCTGCGTGCCGTTATTCCAGCGATATGTCGGGGACATGTGACTATCGTATTAAGTGCATTAGTGTAGGGATAGGACTAAAATATTTAGTGATGGTCTGGATGGAACCTTCCAAGTTTAAATCGACCTCAACCATACGGACGAAGCAGTTGTTCATCAATTTTCTTGTCAAGTAGGAGGGAGTGTCGAAAATACTAGTGAAGTTACTAGTGATGTTACATTCATAGTGACGATGACTGTGAGAACGTTCTACGGTAGGTCAGGGAATCATTTTGTTCGATAGTCAATGGTGATATGATGGATGTTCGAGATTAGACCACTGCATTTCATTAACGCACGGGTTGTGTTGTGTTGAGGTCAAAGTCAACCGCATGATCCAAGCCCGCATGAAGCTTAGCAAAGAGATCACCTACGGAATTTGAATACTGCAACGGTGGTCTAATAATAATATTTCCTTAACTTGGCTATTTTAGACATTATACAGGGTGTATCAGATACCCCCTAACAATAATCCAGTGGGGTATATAACCGTAGCTATAGAAGCTAAAAAATGTTTTGAAAAAAATTGGAGTAATTTTTTTTGATATTTTCTATAATATAGGAATGCTAGTATTAACTATAATCATTCCTATAGAAAGTATAAAAATTTTTTTACTCCAATTTTTTTCAAAATATTTTTTTTAGCTTCTATAGCTATGGTTATACACCCCAGTGGATTATTGTTTGGGGGTGTCTGATACACCCTGTGTATTATATTTTTTATATATTATATGAATCGTATAAATAAATTTATGTATGTATTTGTGTATTTTCATAAGGATTGTATTTGTTTCATCTATATACCGTCCGACTGCTGGGCACAGGCCTCCTCTCAGAACGAAAGGGCTAGGGCTATAGTTCCCACGCGGGCCCAGTGCGGATTGGGAACTTCACACACACCATTGAACTGCTTCGCAGATGTGTGCAGGTTTCCTCACGATGTTTTCCTTCACCGAAAAGCTCATGGTAAATTTCAAATGTAATTTCGCATATAAATTCCGAAAAACTAAGAGGTGCGAATTGATTCCCGGGATTCGAACCCACGACCCTCTGCTTGAGAGGCCACAGGTCAAACCACTGGGCTACCACGTCTGTATTTGTTTTGGTATTTATAAATATGTTACATTTCTCCTGTATAGCTAGCAAAAATAACGGGTCACTTTTCATAGAACTTTGTATAAAGTTATGTTTGCTCGTCAGTGTAGTTCCATTTGTTTCCTGTATCTTATATTGTTGTCCGACAGAGATCACTTTTAAGTGATAAGACCGCCTATTGTCTGCCTTTTCTTTTTTTATAAGCTCGCTGTACTGATTTTAGGTGTTCAATAAAGAATACCTGTATTGTAGGTATTAAACATATTTGTATCACCACTAGGTAAACTGGGGTACATTCTCTATTACATCCACAAACCTATCCAAGTGTTTGCAATCTGTAAATATGCCAAGTCCGAATTACAACACAGGCCACAGTGAATTGTAACTCAGCAAATGAAATAGTAAAGTGGTACCGAAGGCCTGAGAAACATTTTCGGCAGCGCAATTGCCAGTAAATTTGGCTTGTAATGTCTACATTCGGAAGCTAAGCCGATTTCTGCCAAATCATATAATAAAGTAGCTTGATATCGATAGTAGGTCCCCGAGGAAAAAAAATCTTGGCGAGAGGTTCCATTTTTGAGCCTATTAGTGGGAATCGGAAGTACTACCTGGTGACATTACGGTGTTTTTATTGTGAAAGTAGAACTGTGTAGGTACCTATGTATCTAACTAATATTATAAATGCGAAAGTATGGATGGATGGATGGATGTTTGTTTGTTTGTTACTCAATCACCCAGAACGGCCCAACGGATCTGGATGAAATTTGGCACATATATAGAGAAAAGTCTGGAATAGCACATAGGCTACTTTTTATCCCGGAAAATTGCTTAGTTCCCGCGGGATAGTGATAAACTAATTATTTGCAGACGAAGTCGCTGGCTACAGCTAGTGTACTGATAAATAGTTACCGTATTAGATTTTAATAATAAATTTTTAATTACTGTAACACATGGGTTTTTTTTTAGTGTGAATAGGAAGGCAAACGAGCAAGTGGATCACCTGATGGTAGGTAAGCGATCATCAGTGCCCATAGACACCCGCAGCCCCGGAGGGATTGCAGATGCGTTCCCAACCTAGAGGACTTAGATGAAATGCCTCTTGTACCCGTAATTTCCCCGGCTGTCTAACTCTCCACACCGGAACACAGCAGTGCAAGCACTGCTGCTTAGCGGGAGGATTAGCGAGTTAGATGGTGGTGGCGATCCGGACGGATCTTGCACAAGGCCCTACCACCCGCACTATTATCAGTTCATTGAAAATTTTCATTTTGGGTATGGATTTTGTCGTTAAACCTAATTTTATGCTTGATAGTTCCATACATTTGGACTCTAAAATTGAACTTCATAGATAAATAGAGTATTTTTTCAACAATTAGACACAAAGACATGCTTCAATTATTCTTTGTCTTAGGGCCATGTGAAATAAATTTTGAAAGGTAATGCTGAAACCGTGTGAATTAACAACGATGCATCTGAATAGTCGGTGAAAATCCGGAGCATTAAGACAGGTAGGCAGGCGAGTACCGGGGACAGCCAATCAATTCTATTTGCATTTCTGTAGTCACCATTAGCGAATCTCTCGCCACGTCAAACGCTGACTGCCCAACATCGAATTTGTAAATTAAATTCTGCTGAAATGTATTTAAAGCGTTTATTAAGTGCGCACCAAGATAGGAGCCATCGTCTTGAATAATAAAGCTTTTGCTTCCCACTCTAAATTGTTATTAACTTAGCGTTTGCTAAGCGCGCTACAGATTGATTATTACAGTTGAGTGTAAATAACGATCGGTGTTTAACAAGTCTTTAAAATATATACTTTAAAATACATACTGGGGCCTTACCAATGTCTTAATACGATTCAGTTTAGGTTCGCTCGCTGTCAGATTCATACTAAAAGTGACAGCTAAAACTTGAACTGAGTCGGAATTAGGACGTCATGGTAAGGCCCCTGCTCATAAGTAGGTACTGTAGGCTTATTGTCTAACTCGCTCGCAATCGCCATCGTGTTCATTTTGACAGTTCTTGTATGAATGTGACAGCTAGCTGATTCCGATGCCAATTGTCAGCCCATACACGAACTGTCAAAATGAACCCGATGTCGATTGCGAGCGAGTGAGACAATAAGCCTACTGAATTCAGAGACAAAGACAGCCAGAAAATGAAAATAAATCTTGACGTTAAATTGTCACGCATGTTCAAAATACAACTTCACATAACACATGTCTAACATGTCTACATAAAATAAAACAAAGTCGCTTTAAGGTGGAAACACATTTTTAACACGCGACGCGACCCGATGCAACGAATGTATGCGTATGGCGTCGTGTCGGATGTTCATAGTGTGGTTCTGGTCATAGAAAATAATACAATTTGATTCGACTCAACACGCGTCGCGTTGCATCGGGTCGCGTCGCGTGTTAATAATGTGTTTCCACCTTTACGCTATAATGTTCTTTTGCATGCAATACAATACAATACAATACAAATACTCTTTATTGAACACCACAAATCACTACAAAACAATACAGAAACAAAGAACAAAGTATACAAAAGGCTTAATAGCGATCATCCATGTATGTATCATGCATGTATGTACGCTTAGATCCTTTAAACTAGGTACGCAAAAGATGCAGACGCAGAATATGCAGACCCAGATGATGGACGCAATGTGGTTTTGTTATTACATAGAGTAATTCAACAAGAACGTTTAAAAATGTTAAATTTCAACATTGTTTTTTTTTGTATGAAATTGTTGAAATATGATGATAATATTATTGTTGAAGTTTCCGGAAAATCAAATTGGCCGAGAGCTCCATCAAATTACCTATAACTTGTATACGTGCGAAACCGGGGCGAATCCTTAGTAATTTTAAAAATATTAAAAACCATCGTCTTTAAATGACACACGAAATAAAAACATAATGTTACATTAAACAACGCATAGAATAAAATTGAAACGTTACGCCTATAAACTCAATTTCGATACAATCTCGGCGTTTGTAAAAACAAAGACGAAGACTAAAATTTTCAAGAAACAACTTACTTATGCTGAAAGCTGGGCATAAAATATCGCAAGTAACAATAAGAAGCGAGATCGTGGAAAATCAGTGGGTAGCGACTCGCAATTAGCGGGCGAACACCCAGCGGATATAAATAAGGATATTTGCTTCCCCACCGCGGATCCGGGGGTAAAAAATACGTGATTGTATCGAGGACCTACCTTAATAAGATATAAATTATGAGACATTTAAGAAGGTGTATTAATGGATCCGCTTTTGGTGGGAATTGGGAATGAACACAAGGATAGGTAGTACTTACGTTGTCGGAGGCGCGCGAGTCTAAGCTACTTGCCAACGAACTTCAATGATCAAGTGCCTATGACTGTCTTTCTACAATAAAACCGTTAATAATGTGTCTTATGTGCAGTAACCGTGAATCTTTTAAATCTAATAAAATTCCTACAGAAACAAAAAGAAATAAATCATGATCGATAAAAACTGAAGGCATATCCAGGTATAAACGATCAAATCTCCTACTTGAGAGGTGTTAAGTGAAATTTTCTTTTGAAGTTCCGTATTCCGCAAACTCACGTGACTTTCATGCACTGTGATGAAATTTGCACCCAAAAATGGGACGATGCAATGTTATGAGGATTGTTAGCCTTCAGTATTTTCACTGGGATTGTCTAAGCTGGTTTAAGTCTAAGCTAAGGGATCTTAATTCAAAAACTGCAATGATTAATCACTACGTGTCTCTTTAACTCGCGTACAACTAATATTACAGCCACGCAATCGCGATCGGAGAAGTGCAAATAAGACATCAAAACATTCGTGCGCTACAAACAGTAAGTAGCGTTCAAAACGTTCGCACTATACATATTCAATGCAGCTGAGATAGCTGAAGGTATATATTACTTTCTACTGTTAAAACTATACAGCAGGGAAATATACAAGTGATAAGAGAATCAAACTTGCAGTCAGAGGAGTAGGAAAATGGCGCGCGGGACTGATTGTGATGAGACCTGGGACTTCACCGCGCAGCGCGTGCGTCTTATTAAAAATACTACGAGTTATAAATAATCACTGATTAAAGTAGATGTATTTTTCGTACCTGGAATTTAAACTAACATTTTTAAAAATTATTTACATCCGAAGTTGCTTTTCGGAGGTCTATAATTTAATAAACAAAAAACATTTATCCAGCCGCTCCGCTACAAATACGAAATAATAAAAATATTGACAGCGCCAAGAAAGCCATTTATAAATTACTAGTTGTTGCCACCGACTTCGTCTGCAAAGAATTCGTTTATCGCTATCCCGCGGGAACTACGCAATTTTCTGGGATAAAAAGTAGCCTATGTGCTATTCCAGACTTTTCTCTATCTATGTGCCGAATTTCATCCAGATACGTTGGGCCGTTCTGGCGTGATTGAGTAACAAACAAACATCCATCCATCTATACTTTCGCATTTATAATATTAGTTAGATTAGATTTTTTTATCACGGAACACGGAAATGCATTAATGGGTTAAAAAAATATAAAGTTGTTTATGTCAGACATCATTTTGGTCCATAGTTTGTTAGTTGAAATCAAAATTTATTATGTTTAGGAATAAGTATTGTGTATGTAGCCTAAGTACTGTGTACTGTGATATGTGTTAGATAGCTCTTGGCTTTTATTAATTATTGACGTACCTAGTACCTATACATTATACGAGTATCGTCAATAAATAATCTTCCCCAAAATGAAGTAAAACGAAGGGTATCATAAGGGATTTTTTGTTCGAGTACAGCCTGAATTCCCGTGCCAATTTTCGTACTAATTTCACAAAATGTGCAATCAGAAATTCTACTTTAAAAAACATTCTTACAAAGCACCCAAAGCGGTACTAATTACTTGCCCACTCCCGATGATTCGCCAGCATTGCGGCATGCCTGGATTCCTCACTCATATTTCAGAAGGTAAGCATTATTACTGCACCGTTGGTACTCTCGTTTTATTCGCCATCCCTGACGCTCTACGCTAAAACCGATTCCTTGTTACTTGATTTCTGCATTTTGAAAAAGCGTAAATATTTTCCTCTTGGGTGCTTTTGCAAGATTGAAGAATTCTATAGCCGTATCTCCGTGAATAGGTACTTAATTGTAGCCGGTTATTTGAGGTTCCGAAAATCTAGACGAAAAATTAACGCGTGCAATAATAAAAAGATTCAACCAATCAATTAAACGGCTAACTCAAGATTCCATGTAAGTCAGGAACAGTCTGATTAGTTTCAATCTGTTTCAGGAGACCTTGGTCAGGGAAGGGTAAGAGTAGAAGTTTATTTTAATTTTAATTATTTATTTATTATTAAATAATACTGCGCCTTAATTTGTCAATAAATAATCAGCAGCACCTACTGAAACAGTAGTACAAAAATCACGTGGCACGTGTTATGGAAAAAGCGCAAAACTCATTCATCTAATACAAAATAAAGGAATGGATTGAAGGCCGTCAATCCAATTCTGTATTTGTGTGTTTCATCAAAATTGAAACATATTTCGGTTTCTGGTAAAAGCTAAGTGTACATTCGGGCATTTTCTGTGTTTTTTTTTCTTTGGTAAGAGATTGCGCTAAGTGATCACATTTCGATATTAAACCATTTGCCGAAGGCCGGTGCCGAATACGTATTTCATTTTACTGAGTAGGTAGGTACCGCGTAGTTTTGGAGACTGGGTTTTTGTTAGCGTATTTCCCAATATTCTCTAGTGTCAATTTTCTTGTCAGGCGTTGTGCGTTTCCGTAATCACAGTAAATATATTGATAAGGATACGAAAAAATTCATTGGTTCTTTAAAAAAAAATGTAAAGTTTCGATTTTGACGATTTTTTCCGTGGAATGGTTTTATTCCACGAAAAACCAGCCAAGTGCGAGTTGGACTCGCGCACCGAGGGTTCCGTATCATTATCTATAAATACCTATAAACCAGTGTAAGCAGAGCCCTGCTCCAAAGCAAAATGTACGCAGTGTGGGGTCACTTATATTGGTCACTGATATATATACAGACATACATACATATATACGGTTTTCGCAATTATTCCTTAATCTGTGCTATAAGACCTACCTTCATACCAAATTTGAAGATTCTGCGTTCACAGGTAGTACCCTGTAGGTTTTGATTCCCTTAAGAGTCGAAAATTTGCGGAAATTTGCGGCATAAATGGCTGTATCTTTTGATTGCGCTGGCTTAAAAGTTTGATTTTTTTCACAGCTCTAAGGGGCAGTAGACCTGAGTACTTGATATAAATTTCAGCTTGATACCTCCACGCGTTCCTGAGAAAAAGGCTCTTGACAGACGGACGGACGGACAACAAAGTGATCCTATAAGGGTTCCGTTTTTTCCTTTTGAGGTACGGAACCCTAAAAACTAAGAATAATCGACTGATCTTATAGGTATCTGGTAAAACATTAAAAAAACATTAAACATTTCAAATTAATTGGATAGCGCCATCTCTTGATACATAGCTGGACTATCTTTAAAGACACCAAGCGTGTGCTTTAAGGTCTGAGTTACGGATGATTCTATCTATTTAAGTATGTATTTCTCTATATAAGTATGTATATCGTTATCTAGTACTCATAACACAAGCCTTACTAGTGCTTACTTTGGCATCTTGTGTGAATTGTTCCCTAATATTTATTTATTTATATTAATTGTTTATTTTTTATTTTTTTATTTACAGTGATAGATACGCTAAGAATTTTGAATCAAGAAATGTTTGATTGAATGAGGCGTTACTTTGCGGAGCTCCATTGTTAATCAATACGAAATAGTTACCTAATGATATTAGACAATTTTTTTGATATTGATTTAGCAATTTTCCCAAAGGGTAGGGAATCCAGCTATGGAAGCGAAACCACGGGTGTAAACCAGTATTTTCTACTCGTAGTATTCGCTTTGAGTTCTTCCCGACGGTTGTGTAAGCAAAAACATCTCTGAAATGCTTTGAATGTCGATGTTTTTTGTTTGAGGTAAATAATTTAAGCACTTGTGAAAACTTCGTACTCTTGATTAACGGGGCTCAATTAGGTGCTTTAACTTAAACATCTTTACCAGCGCTTTGTGTAATTGTTGATGAATGTTTATCGGATACGTATTTTGCAACATCGTACATAAAATGGATAATTTGAAACTTTCGCAAACTCTGAATTCGGTTTCGTCCCTTTCAAACTTTTTGTTTAACTGAAAATAATGTCAACAAAGAGGGATACTATTTCAATTTTACAGAGTGCATTAAGTATTATTAAAATGGTACAGCAGATACAAAAATAAACTTGAGATATCTTAGACACATAATACAATGCCGGGGGTTTAGACTTTAAATTCGAGATTTTAAATATTACAACGTACTTTGTCGAACTGCAGTGCGGGCTCTGTAAATTCCATTTAGCTAAATAGCTTTCGAGAGAGATAAGAATCTAGCCATACAATGCTTCCCTGCTTCGAGTGGCAAACTAAGAAAATTGAAAAGAGAGTCGCCAAGTAAAACTGCAACGTCGATGGTCCGATTTCAGGTAACCTGAGATTTGGAATTACTAACGTCGTAAAGTTTGAGAGGGCGGTAAACACTTGACTCTTTTGAAGGTCGGCCAGACTTTTTGTGCGAGACAATCCCCTCGGTCTCGCAATCTTGCTTTTAATAAGTATATAACGTTCCTGAGATGTACCTGTGAGAAGAGGATTTACATAATCATTATCATATCTGGCGCACTGGCACGCGTATTATGCCCGGGAGGTTAATAATGCTATTTTCTCGCCACGTTTTCACGTTGCTATTTCACGTTATCGACCCTCTTTATCTGCGTCGTCATTGTTACTAGCCACTCGCGGAACGAAGCCTGCTTGCTACTCCAATATTCCATAGCAGCGGTTCCATAGCGATTTACTTAATCCACTTGATTCTAACGCCTTTGGTTCTTAATACAAAGTGATTTTTTTACTTAGGCACCATACAAATTTTGATATGTGAATTAGTACCTATTGACAAAAGAATACATTCAAGAGCAGTTGCACTAACGTTTCAATCAATGTCAATATCCTGTCGTTTTTATTGAAGAATTGAGCCGACCGATCGCAAATATTTTATTTAAAAAATATAGTTGCGGTACTACTTAAAGTATAAAAATTATTTTAATTGATTATGGTTGATCATTTCTCCAATATTATTTATGTAACAGAATACTGATAAACGCGTATAACGCTAGTAAAACTAGTTTTCAATTTGTAATTACAATTATTAACATTTCGTCTAGACGATTTAATAAATTTCAAAGGACAAGACAATTAATACATTTTTAAATTATTCTATTTAAACGATACTCAATGACACAATTATCAACATTTGAGAGATGACTCAATAGTCACTTTGTATAAAACGTTGAAAGTTCTCTGTTATTATTGTGCTTACGAACGCGAAGAAAATTGTTTTGCGAGAATATTCGAATGCAACAGAATAGTATTCACCTTTCTCAGGGGTGCGGAATCTGTTGAATAGAATAATGTAAGTGTTTACTGTGTTCGCAAGCGCGACACGGACGTGTGAGACGGTGCGTGCCTCCTCGCATATGCGCGGAAGTCAGCTCCACTCGTTTTAAGTCTCGTTGCGTCTCTCAAAAATAGATACCTAAGTAAGCGCTCATCCGGATCAGTACTTCAAATTACTTTTTGTATGCCGGAATGAATAGAGGAAGTGAACCGATAAAATTGTTCCCATTGTCGGTAACGAGTGTGTCACTTCCAGCCGAAATGCGAAGTCGAATTTTAATGCGTAATGCGCTTATTTACAATGCCGCAACGTAGACTTTTGTTCTTGTTATCCGGTGGAACAATTTTGCTGATGTACCGATATTTAGCAACATTATGTCTGTAAGCGAAAGAAACAATATTAATTTGTACTTATCTCGCGCCCTACCTTCCACTCACCTTGTTTTCATACGTCAGCACTCGTTAATCATACAAATATGATTTAGTGCCTAGAAGTAAAAGCTACCGAGTCAACTCGCACAATAGCCGATAAATCTAAAGAGAGGTATTATTTCTGTTTCTATGTTTATGCGATATTCCAGTCGCCGGAGATAGCTCCAGTTCGCAAACTGCTGATTGCGCGGCCTGCGACGCGATATACTTAATAACAAAACTATTACACAAACTTTATTATATTTTGACAAAGTAATAGGAAAATAATAAAGCCAACTTGAAATCAGGCGTCGTCCTTTTTTGCCGAGAGGGCAAGATTGGTATCTCGTCGGATAAAAACAAAATCTCGTAGAATTTTCACTTGGGCGGTTAAAAGCGCACTTTGTCACAGAAATAGGGAGTTTTTCAGGAGCACAGTTACCTTTATAAGGATTTAACGTCGCAGGAAACGGCCGTCTGAGTATACGAGAGCAGGGGCGCCCTCTCGCGGCTGATAACAGAATTATCCGAATGACGCCATCTGTCTTTTAAATGTGCACCTTAGTTTTGGACGCTATGGCGACGGGGCTACCATTATATCGGTAATATTTAACAAAAAATAAATACTAGGTATGTTGTACTAGAAATTGTGTAGGCATAAAAAAAAACTTTAGAAATAGAAGGATTTCAGTTGTAACTTATTTTTTTAATTGTTGGCTGTTGTCCGTGACTTTATCTAAAAATAATTAGTTTACCGCTATCCCATGGGAAGAGTCCAATTTCCTGGGATAAAAGAAGCTTGTTTTCTTCCTTAATGTTCAGACTATCCTATTGCTGAATTTCATCACGGCGAATTGCCGTAAATACAACAGACAGACAAATCTATCTAATATTATAAATGCGAAAGTATGGATGGATAGATGGATGGATGGATCGATGGATGTTTGTTTGTTACTCAATCACGCCAGAACGGCCCAACGAATCTGAGTCTGAAAAAAGTCTGGAATGTGCTAACATAGGCTAATTTTTATCCCGGAAAATTCCCGCGGGATAGCGATAAACGAATTCTTTGCAGACGAAGTCGCAGGCAACAGCTAGTAGACTATAATATTAGATCGTTTCGATTAATAATGGATGTAGTTAGACTTAATATTTTAAAAATAAAATACACCTAAACATTTGCTTCGACGAAAAGAAACCGTCTGCTTAATAAAGTAGAAATCATTTTCAAGCAAAATTCTACTCAAGACTGCAACAAGTGTTGTTTCGTAGAGACGTGCTCTCCAATTCGCTATTATTAAAGAAAATTGAGTTTCGCAGCTGTCTCGTTTCACGTAGTTCTCGTTCTCGTATGCCAGTAAGAGACACACACTTGATTTCACAATCGAGAGACTTTACTGAATAGCTTTAGTTAATTTTGATAGCGCTGGTTGGGTTCCCATATTACCTGTGTATTGTAGTGTTACTGCCAATTCCTGCTTTTGCATTCTACGACGTTAACTTTAAGTAGCCACAAAATATCCTGTTTAAGAAGTTTTGAGCACAGTTAAACGTGTTTTTTTTTGTGTTTTTGGGATTCTGTATCTCTTTCGGCAAAAGGGAACATTATATTAAGATAACTTTGTTGTCCGTCCGTCCTCTCGTGAAGCTCTAGCGCGTGAAGGTAGCTGAAATTAATATGGGGTACTCCATAGAGCGGTAAAAAATAAAACTTTTAGGTCACCTTATTCAAAAGATACCATCATTAGTGACACTTTCAGTTGTCCTAGAAATTTGAAAGTAAAAAAAAAGTAAATAATTAAATTCTAATAGTATTTTTGTGCCTATTTGTCCATTTAAATAACCAATACAACTGACCTCACACTGCCTTAATTTTGTTTAGCAACTGGGCTCTGCTAACAGTTACTTTTTACTTGCTGAACTGTTTACGTACCTGTAATGTACGGAACCCTCGGTACTCAAGTTCGACTTTTTTTTATTAAATGTACAAATTAACTCAATAGGTACGAGTACTATAAAATAACTTCAGAATAGCTTTATTTGTGCCTATTTTTACCACTTTTAATCACAGAAGGTAAGGAATACAAGTACAGCACACATCAGTCATGTCCTGTAAATTTGTAAAAAAAAACGATACATTTCTTTCGTAACCAGTAACCACAAAACATAAAATGTGGATGCGGAATAGGTACCAAGTCAATTGTTATCGTTCAAGGATTTCTTATACCCACTCTTTTTTAAGGATTTTGTACGTTAGCATCAAGATAATTATGCACGAAATTTTTACCAGCAATTTTAGCATCGCGTGTTCAGGTGATATTAAGAGCCCTGGATTAATATTTGTGTAACACTCAGTGTTGCAGTTTAAGCCGCATAATGCATTAACTGATTACCACGGCGATCCGTCTTAATGCGTCCGACATGCTCCACCCAGCGCCTTTGGCACAGTATACAGATTATAACTACCACAGTACCCGTACGTTCATAATAAAAAACCTGTTAAGTACAAGTAAAATCGAGAAAATAACGCAAAAATAACTCGTTTTTGTACGCGTACCCTGTTAATTCTGAACTTTATTTTAAATCACAAACGTAATTTAAAAATAGTTCTTTGTCAGCACCCTTATAATAACAATATTATATTATTCAACATAAGGGTGACAGGTTAAAATATTACTTACGTTCGGACGCTAAACAGTTTCTGTAAAAAAAAAACAAAAGTTAGTTTCATCAAGTTCTTTTGAAATAACCAAGGTAAGGTGGTCTGCTCTATGTGCCTGTATGATTTTCTTAGGAAAAGTAGCCTCAAAAAATGTTGCCATGTCTCTACTGTTGTATTACTGCTGTAGTTATTTGCTGTGACCGAAGCTTCCTGTTCACTTGCAGTTGATACCTAAGTCGATTGATACACAAAGTGTTAACACTTGCCTTGATATTGGAAAAATGTTGGCAAAGACGTCATCTACAACGCGATTGTTTCTGTTGCGGGGTTTTCGCGTTGCACTTTTATTGAAATTTGGATCTTGATTCAATTGGGTGACAATCTGACAATCAAATACAGTTTATCGAATAAATGTAAATATATCTTCTTTTTTGATGTAATTTGTAATTTTTCACTCGGTTATTTTCAGTTTTTGGGCTTTTGTTTTTGTTTAGTCTATTTGGTGATATTATTATTTTTATCATATGCAATATATTTTGTATCATTTCTACTTTTGCTCTGTATTAATATGAAGGATGCTTAGCCTAGTATACATCAGATGCGATTCTATTTTTTTAATTCGGAATCCAAGTAGTTTGTTTTATTTTCATCTGCACTTCATTTATGCATCGATTAGTTTGATGTATAGCTTAGATCAGAACATTGATAAACCCAGAAATGGGAACTTATATCCCCATATCAATGCTCATCCATTGTTATTTCATCAAGTCGTCTTCTTTTGCAAAGCACACATTTGCAACTCCACTGTTTACCCCTTAAAACGATATATGTAAGCCAGTAAATATCGTGTCCTGTTTAAAGAAATATATGTAAAACACGTACGGAGCCGGTCTTTGTTGTTCGCAGACGTATTTGGGACGATGATTTCGTTCCGCGCCAATGAACACATTTTTCCGTTTTGGTGAAAAATCAAGAATGTTGGTAAGAGCATTAAAACCTCGCGCCTTTTTGTGTATACCTTTATTGCGTGTGAAGAGGATATTTACGATAGAAATATTCGTTGATGTTTGTTGATAAAATGTTTTTCTCATCTTTTACTCTAATGAGAATAAGCAGAGGAGGCGATAAATTGAAATTTATTTTCTCCGGCGAACGCGTACACATACATAAATATTTATTACTTATTAAAGTCGGTAGCAATTCATTAAAGAGGTTTTACGAGTTATTCAAATGAGATTTATTATTCTGCAATGCATACCGGCTCGTTATGTTGTTCCTTAGAAATTAATTAATGGAAAGCCAAGTTAGGCCGATTAATGGTATATCTTAATTTTTCTATAGTAGCGAACTAATCGGGTAACATCAATAAGGAATCCCAGAGCGCACTACAAAAGTTCAGCCGAAGTTTTCTTATACTTAATAAAATGTCTGGTGTTTGTCGAACTTTTCCAGCGCACAAATTATAAGTAGGGAACACAAATATTAGTTGACGTAGGGCCCGAGGCGAGAGGGCTCACGGTGGCGACGGCGGGGCGGGGGGCGGTAATCAACCCGGACAGTAATTCGGGAGCCTTAAGGGTGTGATCGGTTGGCGCAGACAAGGGTACAACTAGCATCCTTGGAGAGAAGAAATACTTTAGTTCAACATTTCCGATGTGGTTTTGTTTTGTAGCTCTTCGAGATTAGGCAATTTCTCAATAAACATGCGACCGGGCCGGGCAGCTGCTATTGCTTAGTTTGCGAGACGTCTCCGGAGAAATTAATGTAATGTGGAATATAAGTTGGGCTATCGTAATAAGATTGGGTTCTGTGCTTCTGTCTGTTTCATCCACTCGTTTATTTAGTAGCGATGTAACGCTGGGGGTTAGACCGGCTTTAACGACAGCGTCTCGCGCTACTCTAGGTTCTAAACTTTATCTGTCTTATTCATAAAGTTGGCTCTTAAGTTAACAAAGTGAAATAAACGTAGTAACGTTACTGTTTCAGTTTATTTTATAAATAACGTTTGCAGTGAGTTACGACTAAGATGTAATACTCTTCATAGTTTTTATGAAATAAGCGATGGAGTTGGTGCCAACGAAATAAAGTAAAATAGGTACTATCGTTGAGTAATTTGATTGTGTTACTTCTAAATATTAAACAGATGAAATACAATTTTATAACTAAGAATAATGAGTAAACTAAAATTAAAATATTTTACCCGTTATAGCTAAAATACTTATATTTGGACTTAAAACCTTTCAAGTAGTAAAAACTAATTTCTTCAAGCAATTTATTTAAAGTTTCTTATGCCTAAAATTACTAACCAAATAGTATTTAGAAAATAGTTATGCATATTTAACAAATCAAGTGTGTAAGAATAAAATTTTAAAAAGTATCCTTCATCCAAATTAAGTTTCCTTTGAATCTTTTGAACGCACCAAATAGAGGAATAACGACAGCCTACGCAACACTTGTAGGTTCTGAGTACACAGGGAACCGCTGGAGGGCCCTTCAGCCTCTCTAGCCGGCAGACTTCGGATATCCTTGCACCTTAATTACACCCGGCTCGGCACAAGTACGACACGTATAGTCAGCCGAAGATAGGGAAAAAAAACCGACGTCGAAAATGAAGACCGCACTCTGTATCTCAGCCCTCTTTCAAACACTTCTATTTTTAATTTTTGCTTAGGCGTGAGATATCGACGTCATCATTGTTTGAGGACCAAATTAAATTGATCATCAATTTTCTTTACTCCTTGTTTATTTTTAAGGCTTTCAGCGTTATAAATAACGAGATTGGCTTCTGTATTATTGGGTCTTTTATAAGTAGCCCCTCGGGTGCGGACCCAATTTCTACACGTAATCAATGTAAGCGACCATAAAACAAATTATGGAAATCGACGATAACATTGTAATACATAAAAGTTTTGCCTTAGTTTGAATTTTAAATTATCTTATTGCTCTAGTATGTACGTAATAAGGCGTCGGCGAAGTCTTGCCTTCTTAGTAATATTCCACCGTGCCGAGTGCGCGCTCGAGCCCAGCAAAGCCTGTCTTATCTCCTAACTTTCACATTATCTGCCGAACTCTTCCATAAATTTGAGCCGACTCCTCTTACTCTTATCAAGTCAAACTACTAAGCACGTATTTATTTGTTTCTATTTTCCTGCTGATTGCATCCAGCCTCAAATCCTTAGCCTACCTTGCGAACTCGCTCACCCCTGATTCAGAATCAGTTAATGTAAAAGTTTATTTTTATAAGTAAGATTACACCGGAGTTTGGATAGAAGTTTCCTCGAAGCAGCTTTCTTTCGGAAATCTCGCAAAGTATGGAAGGAACGGTGCCCGGGACCGGGTTGTGGGATTAATACTGAATATAAAATAATTTCGGGATTCGTCTCTGCAGACAGTTGTCCAGGAATTGTGTCTGTTGTTTCACCTTTAGTTCGTCGCGCAGTATTGTATGTGGAACTTTGTTATAAGTTATTTCTTTGTTGTGACTTGAAGGTTGTTTGGCATTAAAAATACGAAGTCAAGAAGTTAGTAGCAAATATTTATCTTCGCCAAAATCTATTGAGCAGAAAACTGCTCGTGATATTGACAAGAAATTGACTTGTTTATAAAATAGATCCCAAGATGTTACCTTGCGGCACACTGACTCTGTTTACCTTGGTGGAGGACCTGGGAGCAGTCACAGTATTGTTAGAATCATTTCGGTTACTTCTACGAACTGGGTTCTTCCTTACAGATACTTAGTAAAATACATTGACCAAACCAAATCCAGGATTTTCTTTTAAATATGATTAGATCTGCAGTAGCAGATTTAAGCGATATTGCTTCGTTCGCACTTCACTGCTCAAATAATTCATAGCAAAGCATACCTATGCCTGGCTTCTTGGCTTACCCACTACTGTTTCTAAACTTTAGTGTTATGATTATGATTTTAACTCAGTACTACTATAAGTAGGTAAGTTTTATTCTACAACACGTTATAATATTTTTATTTACGAGGTAAATAAACGTTGAATTATGCACCTTTGTATATTAAAAACAAAAGTTATGAAGCATGCATACTATTTCTTAACATTCTAAACGGTTAGTGCAGACGTGCGTTACTGTGGCGTGAGCGATAAAGTAAATGTCAAGCCTATGCTATACTGCTTGAATTCATGACACATTATACGTTGTTAATGTATCGAAGGAAAAGAAAAATGAGGGAATACAAGCAGTAAAAGTATACCACACTGGTATTAGGAATTTGAGCGGAACCCACTTCAAAAAAGTAAATGCCTTTATTTACTTACTTAACAAATTATTATGACGGTAGGACTATATAAACAATAACCCGGCTTAATACAGTTAAACCATTGTATCACGTTATCGTTTGCACACGTCCAATAGTCTGGATTTATGTACGCTTCCCGATGGAGCTCATAAACATTGTAAAACTTCCGGCAGATGGCGGGCGGGCACCCGATTATGTTGTGCCTCGCCACAGGACCCCACAATGTATAACCTGACCCTCGCTAAACACGAAACAGGTACCCACCTACCGCGTTCGCAGACAAAAGCTCAACATTCGTTTGTTAAACCGCCGCAGAACAGGCACGGTGCAGATACATTAAAATTCATGGTCGTATCATCATCCGCACACTTCCTGTGTTTTTTTCCAAAGCGAAAATGATTTAAAAAGTTACAGACAGAACGTAACGGCGATGCACGAAATTAAATCTCGTCGTTCTCTTCCAATTTATCCCAAAAGGGGTTACAGATAAAGCGATTTGTCTGCGATGGTTTTCGCATGGAAAAAGTCGAAACGACTTAATTATTTTTACAAGCGACAACCGCTCCTTCATAATATGCCATTAACGCTTGAGCGACGCGGCCTCTAATTCACGTTTAAAAGCCTGCACTTGAGTCTAAGTCAGCTGTAATTTCGTCTTAGCCAGCAATACCCAGCAAAAATCTAATTTGTCAAGGAGTGTACGTTGCGGCTACCGGAATTGTTGGATAAAATGACATTCTTACTATGCTCGCTACAATATTTTAAGAGCTCACTTTCCAAGAATTTTCGAGCGTTCACAAGAAGACTTTTCGTACATAACAATGGCAACTTGTGACGAAAATAGAAGATAATTGTTGAAGGAAAAAGGTCAGCGAAATAGCCGTAATATAAATAAATTGGAAATCATTTGGACTCACCAAATGCAAATTTAGCATGAATTTATCTAAACGTTTTTGTGTTACGTCAAAATTTTATCTAGTTCTTGATTGGCTGAAATTTACAATACAGTACGATATAGGTTTGAAGTATGAGCTCTGGCTAATGTATGTAACGTAGGTGATTTGTTTCATGCTGTCAGAGGCATGCAGGATGCCGGTCCCGTCAGGCTCCTCACGCGCCGCTGCATCGACCTTCCCGTAATCAGTCAGTAATGGTAGAAGTGATAGGCGATTTATCAACTCGTCATCGTTGTACTGACGCTCTGGTGCTGATCATTCTCTGCTCATGTAATGAATTGATAAAACTTTGCTACCCTAGACAGAAACGACTGTTGGTACAACACTACATTTCTGTTAAGTTAATCAACGAACCACTTCCACAACAATCAATATTACTTACCTATTCGACCATTCAAATTTAGTAAAAAAGTATACATACATACCGTCGCGCATCTTTCCCACAGGGGTAGGCAGAGACGACTTTGTTCCACTTGCTACGATAATGACATACCTCTTTCGCTTCATCCACATTCATCAATCCCTTCATACATGCTCGTCGGTTTCGGGTACTGTTGACCTGACCTATTTCCAAAACGTCCCCAATTTTAACACGGAACGTCCGTCTAGGCTTTCCCCTCCCAACGAACCCATTCACACTCCCCATATAAATCTGTTTAGTTAATCTTCTTTCATCCATCCTCTCTACGTGACCAAACCAACTAAGCATACCTACTTTTTTCTATCCTAGTCACTATATCCTCTTTCACACCAGCACGTTCCCTTATCACACTATTCTTTATTCTATATCTTTCCGTGATACACCTTCCATACTTCTTAACGCTCTCATTTCTACTGCATTTATTCTACTTTCATGCTTCTTTTGCCATACCCAACAAAAAAAAGTATATGTTACTACAAGACACATTACACAAATCTCCTCAGTGTAACTCCGGATTCAATGAGTCATATTCGTTAGTTTGAATTAACTATTTAAGAGTCGATATATATTTTTTAAACCAACAAATCTAGCACTAAAACACATAAAATTAACATCGAAATATAAAATTATCCTATTTCAAATAAAACTAGCCTAAACTATTTAAGTGAACTAGGTATTTTTATTTTGACTCCTTAAAAAGGCCTTGGTTAGCCTTTCACGATGGTTTGCTGAAGCAAACCTAGACCTCTCACAAAAACTATCGTGCTTTCGGACCTTTGACCTCTGAGTTTCGAAATGGATGTCAAAATTAAACATTTAATTACCATGACCAATTCGATGAATAAAAAGTTCGTCAGGGAACCTGCAATACGCACTAAATTAATATGAAGCAATTCAATGGTGTTTGTGAAGGGTGCAATCCCTACTCGACTCACGTGGGAAATATAGCCCTCTCATTTTTAAAGGCTAATGCTTAATGTATAATAGTCTAGAGATAGATAGATGAATTTTCCTAGTGAGGCATAGCAGGTTCATTAAGACATTTTTATCGTTAAAAGGTTCTACTTTGAATCATGTTCAGGTTCGGCTGTACGCAAATTGTAATAAAGTTTCTAAACTAATCATAAAATATTTTTTGTCCTCATTAGCATCGAAATAGGTACGTTATACTTCTAAAATACAAGGTATTTGCCATGTCAGGAGCTAAACTATTGCTGGCATGATATCAACGTGGCTAAGCCAGCAATAGTTTAGCCACGTTGATATCATGTGAGAAAACAGTGGGAGTATGTTTTCATTGCGATTTTTCATCTGCCACTTATAACTTGCTACCTCTACGGGCCCTCAATGTAATGCAGTGCTTGACTTATTTCTCACCATGCAAACTATTGAATAAAGACTTTTAGTCAACAAATCAGATCAATTTAGGAATGATGAAAACCGAATGATAACGATATGAAGCTAAATAAATCCAATAAAATTGTGATTCCAAATACTTTCATTCAATATACACTGTATGAATACTTTGCTATTCTTTGACCATACTTGTGAAACAGCTGCTGCTGTCTGTGCAGCACATACATAATAATTAAATTACTATTATTATATTAGTCTTCATGCAAAATCCTCCACTGCTTATCATAAATCAACACAAAACGTCAACAAAAATTAATATTCTAGAAATAATCCAGCCAGGCCGGAAAATATTGAAAAGAAAATAATTGATATACTTATAATCATACAAAAGCAATTCAAATTACAATAAACATTAACAATAGAAGCATACCTGCGAACATCACTTAAACCGCAGCTTAAACTAAACTTAATGGGTTAAGTAGGTGGAGAAAGTTGTAAGCACTTCGCCTTTGAAATATATTTAGGGGCTTCACTGAACCGATGTAAAGAAAGATACTTCTCATATGTATATGACGTGACGTGAACCATTAAATGTACTTGAGATCCAAACTCTGTTCTACTTAACACTAACTTGATGAGTAAGTTTTATTGCTTTTGTGACGTGCCTGTTCTGATATCACAATGGTATAACTTAGTGCTTGGATCAAGTTAAACGTTACTCAGTATGGCAGTGACGTGACGGTAAAATACTTAAGTAGTTCTTTCGAAAAACAAACATAACGCCGCCATAAAGCAGAAGCAAGACCAATGAGGTCATTTATGTGGCCACAGTAAAAAACGGCACCGCTTCGGCGGCAGTTAAAACTGTTCTACACTTATACGAAATCCTTTAACGTGCGGAACTTAACGTGTTTATCATTTTCGACCCTTCAGGTAATGGCTGCCCGACATTACGCCCCATTACAGGTGTGAAGAGGAGTTAAATTGTAATAAAACTGTGACAGGGAATTATGTTCTTGTACGTAAGTGCGACTAAGTACATATCGCTGCGTCGTAAACACGAATAATGCTTTTAATCACGTCGGGCTGGCGTTCAAGCGACTTTCTAAGGCGTGTTTAAGGGACATACGCGGAATGTTGTTGATATTTGCCCGAAAAAAAAACTCGATGTAGTGTCAAATATGGCACTCCTGTAATATCCTGTAAATATCAGTTTTGTGCTTTAAACTAGATTTGATAATTAAATCAAGATTTGTAAATGCAGTAATATTGGATGTGAATGCTTAATTTTTTAATGTTCACGGAAAAGACGTGAAAAAATATGTGTATGATATTTTCAGCTTAATTTTGTAGTTTTTGCGATCGCTGCCATTTTGTGTTTAATTATGACTAGGCGGTTCTATAAAAATAGATAGTTATCGTTATTTTATCTTTCATTGAATGCAATGAATACTGATGGTAATTACTTATTAGTTGCATAATTTACTATGATTACATTATTTTTAGTTGACTCGAAAATAATGTCTTATTTTGTTTCCAGGTAAGGTCCAACGTGCCAGACTCCATATTAACTGTATCGGTAAGGTGTATCTATACAAGCTTTCATATATTATTATCTTGCGATTTTTGTTTCTGCGCGATTCAAATTTGAGCTATTTTAGTCGTACGATTGCATTCAAATTTGTTACAAATTATGTAAGACGGATACCTGGATAGTAAAACGGCCGAGGAAATTAGTGGCACTTGCGGCGTTCTACCTTGGCTCCTAAGCTAACAATGTATCTACAATCTTTTAGTGTTTCGGGGATCTATGGGTGGTAGTGCTCGTTTACTATCAACTGACCCACAAACCCAATTGACAACATTTCATATTTCTGAGCCTATAATTTTAATGGTTCTCTGTATTTTGTTTGAAAAGATGAACATGGTGACAGGTTAATTTTTTCGCTAGGGCTTGTATTTAATTTATTATTAATTTATTAATTTGTGCTTATTCAAAAAGGGCGTAACTCCGATACTATCACAGAATACACACTTATCCCTTTGTCTTTTCTCTATAGAAAAAAAAACTGACGTTAATTTCAAATTGTCAATGTCAGGCCCTATTCTCCAATATTCGATTTTCGAGGTTCGCTTCGTGCTGTTCCGCTCATACTAATAGTCATTATTTAGAGAGTGAGAGAGAAGGTATGCAACGAACTTCGAAAATAGAATTTCAGAGTTGCCCCCCTTGTACTTTGAAGTTGTCAAAAATACAAAATTATGATCGCTTATTTTTTCTCGTGAAAAAAGCAAAGGCTTCACCTATCCTGTGGTAGTTTTGGTAAAATTAGGACATATTTTTATTTAATTTTTATTTTTTATAATAAGCGATATTAAAATTATATAAACATATTGCAGTGATCAGGAGGCAAAATGCTTTCGAACCATATATACATTTTCAGGTGTTATAAAAATGAAATGTTGTCAATTGCCGCCCTATTTTAACAAAAGACTACAAAACTTTAAGCAAAACGCTGTCCTAAGTACAATTTGAAAGCGTTATAAATAAAGACGGTTTCATTATAACAAATGCGTGCCCCGCTTGACAAAGTCTTTACTCGTAAGAATTATACCATTCATCCTTAAAATGGATTCCAAAGAAGGGGAAGCAATTTCATTTGTGAAAACCTGCTTCTGCTTATAATCCGTCCGAGGTAATAACATTTCATATTCGTAATAGAATCACTCTGCGTCGCACGGAAACTTTATAGTCTCATTTTCATTGTGAGCGTTTAGTAGAAATAAACTTGTAGAATATTTGATGCACGACCCGGCCGGAGCGCCCCAATCTCCGGCGCTCCTTAACTGACTAATCAACGCGCCTGAATGTCAAATCCGCCATTTTTCATTCCATAATTTAGTGACATTAAATATTAGGATTCCGTAGTCGAAAATGCGAAAGTGGAACCGTTTTAGTTTCGACCTGTCTGTCTATATGTCTACTGTTTTGCTGGACGTGTGTCACAGGCGTTTTACTTGACAAATATATTTCTGCAGTTAAATTAAAAAAATAGAAAGGGGCATCTCTACACAAGTGACATGCAACCAATGTTTTTTATTCGTAAGGCAATTAGTGATAATAATTAGCTTGGTTTGTAAAAGTTAGCAAAAAGATTTAAAGTGGCTTTTTTGAATATTTTGCTATATTTTAAAGTAACTTATACCGAGGTGACATTTGAAAATTCGTTATTTGCTTACGTGTTTCTTAATTAGTAGGTTACATTATAGTTCTCAGTTTCCACTTAACTTCCCTATACCCTATTTAGATGTCAACTTGCAGACCTGCTAAGTGCGTTCGCATTGTAAACTAAATAACTACACTAACCTAATAAGACTTCAACGAACATTATGCACACTCAATTTGCCTCTAGAGGTGCGAGTGACGGAGTTCCAAGGAAATCGTTAATTAAAACCAGGACTACTAGTGAGGTTTACCGTCATAAAAGTTCACAAGTACGCACAGCATATCAACCTAACTACGTTCATTTGATTCTCTATTCACAACTTTATGTTCTATCCCGCAGAGTAACAATTTTATTGTTTCCCACAAGTAATTGTAAGAGTTGTATGTTTGAGAAACCAAACAGCACTTCTTAGCTATTTTGAGTTGGATTAGTTATCTTGCTCGTCGTTATGAAGCGCGCACACTTCTAATTGTAAATCCAAGTCGACAGCGACGTTTAAGTAATCCACTAAATCAAATTTTATCAAGTCAAGGGATTAATTGTCTTGTCAGTTCCATAACATTGTTTTACATTCGCGTTATAATAACATTTAAGCGCGAATTAAAATAACTCAGAGATAAAAGGCGCTCAAAATTGGTAGTTACGCAAATTTACGCACGAATTGGCGAAGATTTTTCACTAGAATTCTTTTTATGAAAAAACGTGTCTTAAAAATAAGGGAGCCACTCACGTAAAACTCAATAAACTGTAGAGCTTTACGGCGGCAAATCCGCATTTTTATCATTTTATATACGCATGGGCGCGAAGCAACGTTCTAATTTGTCGTGTTATCGAATTCATCGGAGGGGGGGGGCGTGCGTACTGCGTACGGCTGCGAGGTGAGTCGGCGCCGAGCGAGTGCTCGCTACGACAAGATTTATGTAAGGACTTTTGTGTTTGTAGTTAAGCAGGGGTGCGGCGCGGCGCGGGGCGCGGGGCAAGGCTCATCTACATTCGCTTTTACTCGCGCCAGATATCTAACAAAGTATAGAGAGCCCTCCTTTTGTCTATCCTCTCGCATCCGGTACAGTTTTCTTCAACGAAAAGTGAGGAAAAAACGACTCGTTTGAAAATTCCACGCGTACACGGCACGTAGAAGTTACTTTTTCTTTTTTTGCAATTTCTCGCCATAGACACATCATCTGGCGTGGATGAGTTTTTGTTGGTACGAAGGAAGTCCCTTTGTCTTCGGTATGAAAGTCGGAACTGCTGTAAGGAACACCCAGCGCTCGGCAGTGCCGTGTGTATCTATTGTTTTGAGAAAAATCTAAACTTTTGTGCTCGTCGCTGCTTCTACGTGCAACACGTGGCCGGGCGCTAAGTAATGAAACCTACTTGACTAATTAAAAACTCGTCCCGACATAACCTCTCGCTCAACTAAAACATCTTATCTTGTTACATATTTCAGCGGCGTAATTAACTTTTGCTATTGTACAGTAATCTCCGTTTACCGGAAGGCAGGGTCACACATAAAACGTTATGAATTACAAAGTCGTCCGACATCGGAATATGAGTATGAGTACTTGAAATGGGAACTAACCGTAGATTACAACTATTCAGATAGCCTTTTGTGTAGAGTAACAAATACTCCAGAGTAACCGTCAAGAGTAAAAGAAAACCCGCATAGTACCTGTTTGAATTAATAACATCACAATGAAATATCAAATGAATCAAGAAATTTATTTTCTTGATTTTTTATGTTTACTTTTACGGTTTTACCGTTAGAAAAATTATTTCTAAACGACACTGAAAATTAGAACACAGAAAAATCCTATCCAGTAAAGCTATGACCGAGGTCCCAGGTTCGATTCCCGTCCATAGCTTTACTTTTCGGATTTTTCTATGTGTTCTAATTTTCAGTGTCGTTTAGAAATTAGACATCACAATGATTTAATTTTACATTTATTTCAGTTACTTAATCTTTAGCTTTTTTCTACGTTCATGTAGTTGAAAACTAGTTTATGTATTTACCTATTTTTCATTTTAATTAAAACATCAAATTAGTATTAAAAACGAATTATATGCCTAATGTCATTTAACTTCATGGACAATGCTCGATGCTTTTGATTTTATAATATGGTACAAAAATATTTTTTTATACCAAAAATCAAAGCCTTTTTTAGGGTGCTGGCTTGTTCACACTTGTGGTCATTAAGATGACAATAAGAGGGACGGTATATACAAACTTTAAAAATCGAATTTGAGTCATAACTAAGAAACAGAGTGACCTAAACGTGTTATTTTATACAACCTAAATAGTTAAGTAAAGGTAGGTAGTAAAGGTCAGGTCAAGAGTACCCGGAACCGACGAGCATGTATGAAGAGATTGATGAATGTCGATGAAGCGAAAGAGGTATGTCTGGATCGTAGCAAGTGGAACAAAGTAGTCTCTGCCTACCCCTGTGGGAAAGAGGCGCGACGGGATGTATGTATGTTGTGTAATAGTTAAGATACGAATTACGAATAAGAAATAGTTTAATAATACCTAGTTAAACATAGAAAGTAAACATTAAAAATCAAGAAGTAAAATTACTTGATTCATTTGATATTTCCTATCATTTGAAAAACAGCGCATTCTCTCGTCCCTGGTGAGCAGTACATGTTCCACGGGAGTTTGTAAATGTGTCGTACAGACACATCATTCAAACAGAGGACGCTTAGCGACAAAAATATTCGCATAGTAACAAGGTCACGTGACAGTTGGTAACAGATAGAAAAATTCGAAGGCTTACTCACCTGCTATGGGTGGTGTAGGGGTATAGCACGCGTCACGGAATGACGAGGACCCGGGTTCGATTCCCGGCCATAGCTTTACTTTCGGGATTTTTCTATGTGTTCTAATTTTCAGTGTCGTTTATAAATTAGAAATAGTTTAATTAAATAGTAAAATTTTGAACCGAATCAAGACTTAAAGTAAATAATTGGTTGTTTGAAATAAGATCGCACAAATATGGATGTGTGTGGCATAAGAAGCAGCGAAAAAGGGACTCGATCACTCAGGCTGGTTTGTACGGAACCAAATAAGCGCGAAACATTATAAACACAACGCGTGACGTGCGTTCGGAAGCTGGGGGGCTACTACGAAACTCAAAATTCGAACGTATCGCTCCGTCCCTTTCACTCTCATATTGATGACTATTAGTGTAAGCGGAATGGAAAGAAATGAACTTCGAAATTTTAACTTTGAAGTAACTGCTGAAGCGTTCGGCGTTTTGTAGGACCACCGATTATGTCGAGCGCTACACACGTTAGAGCTTACATAAATGACGTTTTCACGATATAAATGTTACGGTATTGTTACGATGCTCACCCTGATTTTTAATAATGGCAATTGTACGCTGGCAAAATTACTGTCCTTCTATCTCGGGTAAAGAGGAATCGATGGAATAGAAACGTCATTTATTATAACTAGGACAAGGAAGGCAAACAAGGATAGGTCACCTGACTGTAAGTGAGCACCTGCATCACAAGACGATTGCAGATGCGTTGATAGCCTAGAGGGCTTAGATGGAATACCTTTTTTTTTATAAGCCTTTTTATTCCGAATTCGCACCAATTTCAGTAAGCACATGTTGTTGTTGTTATTGTCGTTTATTTATTAAATTGTCGCGTAATTCGGCGTGCCTCATGGCATAGGCCTCCTCCGTGTATTGGAGGGTTTTTGTGCTAGTTCCCACATGCGCCCAGTCCGGATAGGGAACTTAACACGCACCATTGAATTTCATCGCAGATGTGTGCAGGTTTCCTCGTGATGTTTTCCTTCACCGAAAAGCTCATGGCAAATTACAAATGTAATTTTCGCACATAAATTCCGAAATACTCAGAGGTGCGAGCCCGGGATTTGAACCCACGACGCTCTGCTTGAGAGGCCACAGGTCAAACCACTAGGCTACCACACCACGGCAGTAATTTTACCGGCTTTTTTTCGATTATTATTAAGTTTTTGCAATTTTAACTATTTTTGATAATATGTCTGTTTTGTTTTCTGCTGTCATGTGAATCGTTCTAATATTTCTAATATTTCAAGCGATTCCTTTTAAGCAGTACACCTTTGTATGTCTGAATATCCTGTAGGTACCTTGTGAATTTCTTGTATTTTATGTATTAGCTGTTGCCAGCGACTTCGTCTGCTAAGAATTCGTTTATCGCTATCCCGCAGGAACTACACAATTTTCCGGGATAAAAATTTTTCTCTATCGATGTGTCGAATTTCATCCAGATCCGTTGGGCCATTCTGGCGTGATTGAGTAACAAACAAACATCCATCCATCCATCCATTCATCCATACTTTCGCATTTATAATATTAGTTAGATTAGATAATACGAGTAAACATACTCTAAGTAAAAATTTCAACATCCACTGTAAAAGAAAACTATTAATTCCAACGCACAAGCCCGCTATAAAACAAGCTTGCAGCCACTTATAGGAATAAATGCCGCGTCTCAAACTCAGCCTTACGCCCTTTGTCTACCAAGCCGCCTGCAGGACAATGTTACTGCCTTCATGTTATTGCTTCAATTAATCACAACTTCATAACTTCGTGTTAGTGAAATTTCTCTAGTGGGTAGACTGTAAACTGTAGACCATTGGTGCATGAGCTCACGAAGGCATGAAATTGGATCGCGAAACCTTAGTTCGCCGTCAAAACTGGGGCGGCGCTGATTTTCAGAAAATTTAAGAAATACGTTATGCATTTGATGGGATAATTACATGGGTTGAGGATTTTTGGATGTAGGTCGAAATTATGGTATATTATAGGTACAACCAAAATATGTATACATCTTTTTACAATGAAATAAAATGAAAAAGACGACACATATTTTAACTGCAATTATACACTTGATTATAAAGTAAGTCGCTCCTTTGAGGACGTACATTTGGAATATTGGTCAATTATACATACATACACATATATAAATCACGTCTCCATCCCCTATGGGGTAAACAGAGCCCAAGGTAACAAGACCTAAAGGCCACGTTTAGCACAATTGTCAATGCACAGAAGTGTTTAATTAAAGCAACTAAACCACTTGCTAAAATATTAAAAGATTTTATTTTAAGACACTGTGTATACGGAGAATATTGCGCAAGAGTGGGATTTGCGGAGGTCAAAAGGACAGGTTTTCAATCAGCAGTGGGACATTAAAATATAGATTAAAAATAAAATAAAAACGTGAAACATCAAGAACAATTTTCACTCACGAACCTGTGACAATCAGCCTGAGTACTCTATTTTTTTCTGATTTAAAAACTGTCTTTAAAAATTACTTATGATTAACTTACTCAATCATACTGAGTTCTAAATAGTTTTGCGTAGTTTCTAGTAAAACAAAATACAACAGCTGCTACTTTAACTTATTGTACAAAAATGTTCTAATTAAACATCTGATATACATTGTATAATTCTCTGTAGTCATGTCTTAACAAGTCAAACACTATGCAATCCCACTAAAGACTGCAGTTAACGTCTTATTCTTAGTCTGCAGACTGTCTTATATTTGACATCAGTGGACAGTTGACCTAAATCCTTAACGGACAGGGCGTGCCTCTATTTATACCCACCTAAATAAAGCCGAGAACGAATCCACAAAGCAAGCTAAAGCCTGCCGCTGACGTAATACGACTATAGAGTTATGATAATAGTTTTAAAGAGTTTTAAGTGTACCAAATTTTCTGTACACGGTGCCGGTGTCTCAAATGGCTCTACGTGCGCCGTAGACCGGTGCTACGGCGCTACGCTCGCTGCTACGCCGTAGACGTAGTTATTTATGCCTTGTAATAATTTAGCATAGTTTTTGTTAGGATATTTATCACTCGTAAGTTTATTTATGGATAATTTAACAGCTGCAAAGCACGTTTAAACTTGTTTAGTGAATTAAGCGTGTTTTAAATTAGAAATTTACTTAGTGTCACTTCGTTGGTTTTTAATAGTTTTTTCGTTACGTATCCCTTATGCTACCAAACCATTTAATTTTTAAACTGTATAGCTATACTTATGTTTTTTTATGATGAATAAGACAAGTAAAGTTTATTCCTTATGCTACGCAATAGACTCTAACTATCAATCTCGATCGATTTTATGATCGGCATTTATTATCTTCAGTCCCTAGCTTGACCTTGGACCATCCAATCAGAGTGCAGCAAACGTAGCAATGTACTATTTTTAAATTAATTAAGTTTTAAATTAATAACCATACTTCAATTTTGTTTCAACTTACACTCATGATGAAGTCTTTTAATAATAAAAAAAATCCCCTTCCGAAGTTTTTAATAAGCACAAAAAATGAAAACAAAAACATCGATACTAATTCTGGACAAAACAATCAGTAACTAGGAAAATAAATTACCTATTTCCAATATTTTTTACTAGCAAGTAGAACTCATCGGATATCCTGGACGCAATAATAATTGGAACGCAGCCTACTACCGAACCCTAACGTTAATATACATATAAAAATAGTAAAGCAAATTCTCCGGTGCTAGGCAGTACTGCGCAATTAATTGGGATTAGTCTGTGAGGTCGTGCGTTCCATTTCCCACTTATTTTTCACGTTACGAAAAGTCCAGTGGCGAGGGCAGCGCGCGCGGCGGATTATTGAATTAAAGTTGATAAGTGTATTAGCCAGTGTTGTTGCTCCATTCTCTTGATTAATGGGCAACCGTTGCTTTTTCTCTCTCATTTACAAATGATAATGAGCCAGACCGCGCCCGAACAATCATTACGTGTAAACGATTGTAGTTCCGCGTCGAAACGCCCTTCAAAAACCGCGTTCATGCCGTCCGCGGCGGCGTTTAAAACGGTAAATGTTTATATAGAATTAACTTTATTTATATCCAAACCGGATTATGCTAATTAATCAACTGCTGTACCAACGGGAACGTAATCGAAAACGCCTGTTAGTGTTGATTTACCTAATCAGTTTGTTTTGTAAGTCGCAGAGTGACACTCGCGCTATTTTAATTTAAACAAAGCCGGGAAGCATTTTCAGAATGAATCTGGAAAGTTTAGGTATGATACGGATTAATAAAATAAAAAAAAAACCGCCCAAGTGTAAGCAGGACTTATGTACCGAGGGTACCGTACAAATTCTGCAAAAGAATATAAAATACAGTGTTAGCAGAGCCCTGCTTCTAAATGAAATCTAGGTAGTATGAAGTAATTTTATATTGTTTCTTAACATACATTTTTAGAGAAATAAAAAGAATACATTTTTCGATTTTTTTTCATTAATTTAATATTTCCAGGACAACTGGAAGTATTCTATAGGTTTTGGAAGCACGACAATTTAATTTGTACGGAAGCACCTTTTCCTATGATTTTATTGCATAGACTTAGAGAGTTGCTTCTTCACAGCTTTAAGGGACCGCAGACCTTATATAATATTTGAATGAATGAATGAATGAATTATTTATTCGCAGTAAATGTTGTACAAAAAAGATGTTATAAATATTAATAGTTTCAAACATTTTAACTTATAAAGTCGTGCAAATATAAAGTTAATTTAGTGTTAGATAAAATGACCGTCAAAACTTAAATTATAATGGTAATTATTATTATACAATATGTCAAGAATATTAGAATTACTATTAGAAATTTATATATATTGTCATGTTATTGTTATGTTGATATTTATTTCTAGTTCATAACTCTAGATAAATAAATATAAATATCTTGGGACAATTGACACCAATTGACCTAGTCCCAAACTAAGCAAAGCTTGTGATATGGGCACTAAACAACGGATAAACATACTTATATAGATAAATACATACTTAAATACATATTAAACATCCAAGACTCGAGAACAAACATTCGTATTTTTCATGCAAATATCTGCCCCGACCGGGGATCGAACCCGGGACCTCAAGCTTCATAGTCAGGTTCTCTAACCACTAGGCCATCCGGTCGTCTTCCTGAGAATAAAGGGTCCTGATGGACAGGCAGACTGACATGACAACGCAGCCATAGGGGTTCCTTTGTTTCTTTAGAAGTGCGGAACTCTAAAAAAAGAATGAAACTCTAATGCGTGACGTTTGCTGGTACCAGGAGCGCATAGAGCATAGGATATAGAATAAAGTGTTTCATACAGTCGCCGGTCGCGGCTCGGCGCACCGCACTGTCTGCTATTTAATTCTCCTTTGTTTAATACAATCCACGGGGCACACCGCTAGGGTTACGTTATGATGACATTTGGATTTGCTGTGTGTAATATAGTGAGCGCTAGGGAATGAAATCCGGAAATATGAGTGCATCGCCGCCAAGCGTGAAAGTGCTTTTATCAAACACGGCTGCGTCTAGAGGTTAATTTGATCAAATTTATGTCGTTCCTTATCTTTGACAGTAGTGATTAAATTATGTATTGATATTGGCTTGAAAATTATTCATTCAAAAACTTCTTTTTAGGGCTCCGCTGTCCATCCGTCCGTCACCGGGCTGTATCTCATGAACCGTGATAGCTGGACAGTTGAAATTTTCACAGATGATGTATTTCTGTTGCCGCTATAACAACTAATACTAAAAATAAAATAAAATAAATATTTAAGGGGGGCTCCTAAAACGAACGGCAACAGGTAGACGCTTGAAATATTCAAAGATGATTGTTGCCGCTTTAACAACAAATATTAAAAACCAGGATAATGTGTGTATGTCTGTCAATATAAAGTGACCCCACACTGAGTACATTGTGCTTTAGCAAGGCTCTGCATACACTGATTTATATAAATTTATAGATAATGGAATCCTTCGTGCGCGAGTTCGACTCGCACTTAAATACGTATAAATGTCCTTATAACTATTATTTAAACTCTAGACAGGTTATGATATTTATAATATTTATGTAAACGGACTGAACCGCCGTAACTCACCAATTTACAATAACTTCTAACCCCCTTATTCATAAACGCTCTATATATAGGCTTCTGCTAACTTAGCAATCGTTTGTCCTTATCTGTGAAACGTAAGTGTCAAAGTGACAGATAAGAACAAACGATTATTGCTAAGTTAGCAGAAGCCTGCAGAGCATTTATGAAAAAAGGGGTTAATTTTTTAACAGGTTTTTTACTAGTACTTTGTTTTCACCCTATTAATATAATAATAATGAAAAATACTGAGTAGATTAAACCGTTACAGTCCATGAGTTATTAGAATATCATTCGGGTTTATCTTGATGTCTCCTTTACTCGGTTAATTCAAGTAGAAAACCCATAAGAGAGAGAGAGAGAGAGAGCCAGACAAACCTGAATGCACTCCGCAAAATACCTTTACGTACGTTCTAGTCATGTAAAATAGGCGCGTTTATGTTTAACATTTTTTTTCATTCAGTTACGCCATCAACAAATAGCCTTTCTTAGGATTGTTTTGTTATAGGACATACAAACTATCATGTTTACTAAGCTTCAAAGTAGTGACTTTGGACTAGCTATGTAAGTAAAAGATAATACGGTAGTTAAAGCTACACAAAAGTGGTAGTTAATATTCCAACATAGTAAAAATAGAAGTAGACAGCAATGGATAATCAAATCTTTATCGAATACTAAAGTTTGTTAACTGAACAAAGCCACCGTGCTCCGCGTCAAACTATCTAACTTTGCATAAATAAATGAGAAAAAGGCAAGAAACATTCCCAAAAGTCGTTTCAGTACAAAAGCAAACTTTATATGAACGGTCGGAATACCGTTACAAAAAAATATGACGTTTGAAAAATTACACCCATTCACAAATCATGCGGGCCCTCTTTTGTGGAAACTTCGGAAGCCTACAAAGGAGTTTAACTCGTTCTTGAGGCGTTAAATTTGTTCACTGCCCGTATGCTCCACTCGACTTGTTTGTTTTTTCAGTCCTCATAAATTAATAATAGAACGCGAAATCAAAGTCAACAGCGCAAAATTTAATTGGTCGTCGGAAGCGGGTTGAAAAATAATGTGTGCCCAAAATAACAATCCAGGTACGGCGCAAAGTAACGATGAATCACCAAGTCCATAATATACCTGGACGAGTGTACGGACAAAAACGACGAACGTTTTACGAATCGAAATACAAAATGGCATTCGGTGCCGTCGAGAGGAAATGAAGCAATTAATTCAGCAGATGGCGTCGCCGTGCGAGCATTAATCATCGACTAATCGTAACTGCAGTCTTCGATTAAACCGCGCGGCTCGCGGCCCCCCGCGCCCCTCTCGACATGTCCCTCCAGCTCCAATTACCCACTCCCACCATTTCAGCTTACGAGTGGTAAATAGGATCACACTTCACCACGGCACTTAACAGTATTTAGCCGTGAACAGGAGCGTTGCCTTGTTACTCTGGGACTGTGACTCTGTTTGACACTGTCTATTTCGGTGCAAGAATATGACAGATACAATACTCGTATTGTTATTGTGTTGCTTCCTATGCAATTTAAATTAGGAAAGGAGAGGTTAATAAGTAGGAAGGCTTAAGTAAATTATTTAATTATTTTTAAGGCATGCTGCAAGGTTAGCGTCCAAACAAATTTGTTTGACCCAGGGCGCCACATAATGATACAAAATAATGTTAAAAGTAAGACCATGTAATTTAGTTATGTTGGAGAAATGTTTTTTTTATCTCAATCTTTGACACACATTTTATTTTATTAATGTCATACAGGATAATTTATCACCAACACCACACAAAAGTTTAAGGCGATTCAAACTCTTTAAGTTAAGTTTATTTTCAAAACGACTATGAGTACTACACCCCAGCACAACTATATATTAATAATTCTCAAATAAACTAGCGACGCATTAATTAACAAACTTTAAAGTAAAACTTAGACTATCCACGTATTTTTTTAACTACCCTCGTATGACTATTTTTATTATAGTTCAAAAACCAGCCAAGTGCGAGTCGAACTCGCGCACTTAAGACTCCGTACAATTTCTGCAAGTGAATATAATTCGAGTGTTAACAGAGCCCAACTCTTGAACAAAAGGCAGGCAGTGTAAGTTCAGTTTATATTGGTTACTTATGTAGATAGACACGTATAAAAAAGAAAACAGTTAGATTTTTGGTATTTGTGCTTATAACGACAAGTGAAATACATTATGTCTAAAAATTACGACTGTCTAGTTATCATGGTTCATGATTATACAGCCTGAAGACAAACAGACAGACAGATAGTGGAGTCTTAGTGGTAGGGTCCCGTAGTTGTATCTATTGTAAATTTAAGTATATACATAAAGAACTACAAAACAGAGGAAAGTGCAAAACGTGATTTTGTTACTTCAAACAACCGATTTCTCGAGGGAATGTTGTGAAAATCTTAGGAATCGTGTTATCGACGATGCGGCTAGCAACCCATCATTATTTTGATTCCTCTTTCCACCTTTACGCCCACAATCATGCTAAACGTGGCCTATAGGTATTGTTACCTTAGGCTCTCTCTACCCCGTAAGGGATAAAGACGTGATTTATGTACTTAATGTATTTATATATGTATATAAAAAAAAAGTGGAAAGGGTAGAAAAGTTTAACAAAAACTTAAATTTAGTAACAATTTTACTGAAAGCAACGGTTGATATTGCGTACTAGACAACTATCAGATGCCCTTCCGGCGTTTAAGTATACTAGCAACACCAAACTTTAACGAAACAGATTGGACCCCCACTCTCCAACAATGCCCCGGCATTCCGCTTATCCGAAATCTTAATCCACGAATTACATCAATCAGAAACAAAAGTCCTCTAAACTCGGCTTTATTTAATAAATTAACACCGATACAATCTATTGTCACATCGACGGCCTTTGAAAGTTGTCTTTCTAATTAATTTCTCTTCGAAAATTTAATAATGGCCGAGTGAGAAGAGGAGGCAATTAAAAATGGATTATTCGTAAAAATTAAACAAGTAGCGTGTTTTAGAGTTGGAATAGGAGTGGGAGCCGGGCTGGTAGATTAAGGCAGTTGCCTGGCTGGGATTACCGGACGCGCCAGTGGTAATGAAATTCTCGGAGGAACCGGCAGCGCGGCCTAGGGCCGTAAGCCGTGACCAGCCGCCACTGATTGTATTTGATGAGAGTTTTATCTGTTTTGCACTATCGAAGGCCCCGATCGCCGTAATCCGCGACGATTTAACTTTGTTACACTCACTTAATTACTGGGGGCTATTTTAAGTTTTGTTTGCGCCTGTCTAAGGATTTGTAACACTATGCGTTGTATGTTCTGTGATCTGGTCGCACCATACATGTTCGTTACTTATAAAGAAGAAATAAATTATTTTTATAATTACCTTTATTTAGGTGAATAGGAAGGCAAACAAGCAACTGGGTCACCTGATGGTAAACGATCACCACTGCCCATAGACAGCCGCAACCCCGGAGGGATTGCAGATGCGTTGCCAACCTAGAGGACTTAGATGAAATGCCTCTTGTTCCCGTAATTTCCCCGGCTGTCTTACTCTCCACACTGGAACACAGCAGTGCAAGCACTGCTGCTTAGCGGCAGGATTAGCGAGTAAGATTGTGGTAGCGATCCGGACGGACCTTGCACAAGGCCCTACCATCCGCAACACCTTACAGCTGGCATTGATTGGTTTGTGTTGGGTCCGACATCAAAACAAATTTACGTTTATATTTTAGTAAAATCGACATTATAGGTAGTTAGGTATAAATAAACAAGGTAAATGTATAAATGCATGGACCAATTTCCTTTGCTTTTCTCGAAAATAAAAATACAGGTTTTTGTTTACTAAAATTTGTCAGATTTTGTTTAAATCTATCCAATTTGTTAATTCAGGCCGTAAAATAGCTGCTTGTCAAATTCCATCCAAGTCTGAGTTCTGCGTTCAAGAATTTTCTCGTTTAATAATTATAAATAAGGCAAGATAATTATGACCATTGTCTTCATTCCGTAGTATAATGAAACCTCCCTTCTATACTACCATTCGCCGATCGCGATACTGTGATCGCTTTTCCATAGGACCGAAAACGCTTTTAGTGAGCCAAATCCTTTTCAAGAGAACAAAATTAAGTCGAACCTGTAATCGAAAATTACGGGAGCGAATTTAACCCAAAGAAAAGGCATGAGTTGAGTACCGTACCCACAGTGCGCCGCCCGAGGGATGGTCTGACGTAACAGGTACCGATTGTGATCCAATTAAGCCGGCTGCGCACCCGCTTAGGCACTTAAGTGGACGGAACAGTGACTGTTTTGCGACAAAGCAGCGGCAACGGCTACACAGCTCACGTGTAAATTAGCTAGTTTCTTAGTGTTGGTGGTTTTTTTAGTCGTGAGTTTGTCGGTTATCCTGATTTTTAGGGTTGATCGGTATCAATGACCTTTTCGAGAAACTCTTTGATGTCATTTCTGTCAAGCGGTTTGTTTTCATAAATAATTGTTTTGCAGAATTTTTACAAAGTTTCTTAACTATTGTTTAATTAATTATTGACCCCGAAACCCCGAAACCGACGAGCATATATATGAAGAGATTGATGAATGTGGATGAAGCGAAAGTGGTATGTCAGGATCGTAGCAGGTGGAACAAAGTAGTCTCTGCCTACCCCTATGGGAAAGAGGCGTGATGATATGTATGTATGTAATTATTGACTGTCTAGGTAACATTAGTATTGCATTATCAGCAGATAGAGATGGCGGAACCCTGAAAATATTAACAGCTTAAAATTTTTGAAAATTGAAAATAAATTCCATACACAGGATTTCTACTAACTTCATTTCGTAAAGTTTGTTTATTTATTTGTTGCGAATCTTGCAAACTCCATGTTCAACTAAAATAATATTATACTTTACAATCTGTCACCGGTGTATCTGGCAGTTAAAGTTTATTGTTCGTCGTTGTAAAAAGCAGTCGCAAAGTGCAATCTGTAAACATGATCCCTGCGCCAGTTTCAATAGAGTCGTGTTTTCAAACTGTTGACACAATATAGCACTATATAGCGCAATATAGCTCTTATCGCTATAAGGTTGTATTTTAACCGACTGCTGTTGGATGAGTGCTATTTATGTTCTTTGGCTTTGTAGCCACGCGTTAGTATTTGTATTAAAAACGGTCAACTTTGTGTCGGGTCATGCGCAGTGTCTTAAGTTGCTTTTTCTAAAAGAAAAAAAAACGGTGACTTCTAATAGAAAATCACCTTCTTAATTATTCAGCGATTAGAAAGAGAGATACGATGCCATGGTGACGTCATAAGTCACAACGCCCATAATATAAACGCCAAATTAAAATTCCGTTTTTGTAGAAAGATATACTTAGAGACAAATCTTTGATAGCTTATACTCGTATATCGGTTAATTGAGAAAAATATTTTTTTTATATTATTTACTAGCTGTTGCCAGCGACATCGTCTGCAAAGAATTCATTTATCGCTATTCCCCGGGAACTACGCAATTTTCCTGGATAAAAGTAGCCTATGTGCTCTTCTAGCTGTTGCCACTGTTGCCAGCGACTTCGTCTGCAAAGAATTCATTTATCGCTATCCCGCGGGAACTACGCAATTTTCCGGGATAAAAAGTAGCCTATGTGCTATTCCAGACTTTTCTCTATCTATGTGCCGAATTTTATCCAGATCCGTTGGGCCGTTCTGGCGTGATTGAGTAACAAACAAACATCCATCCATCCATCCATCCATCTATCCATCCATCCATACTTTCGATACATTAGTTAGATTAGTTAGATTATTACATAATAATATTACATAAAGCCATGAAAAAAAATGACGAATATTCCATAGGTACTGTAAGATAGGTACTATATGATTAAAAAAATAAAATTTGCCGAACGTGCACCGCTACGTATTTTTTTCAATTGGTTTCAGTTAGACAAAATACAAAATAGATTTTCATCATAACACTGGCTTCATCACAATTATAACAAAAAAGGATTTCATTTTACCGGGTGGTAGTGAAGCCCGACACGCGTAAGATCCGAACGTTAATCGCCGCCGCTTCCGGCGCAAGCGCACGTGCATATTATTTTTCATGTCTCTGCTTCCGTGCTTCCACGCCACAACGATTATTTTTAATTCCTACCCCTTTCACCCAAAACCATGTCAAACAAAACTGCCCTAATAAATGCCACCACAAATTAAAACAAAGTGGAATACTCAGATTTACATTTTGATTCACGTTGCGAATATGCAAAGTACTCGCGGAACTACGTACACATATTAGATCCGTCAGTGTCACGCAAGTTTTATTGCAAAGTATACGAAAAGCCACAATCTCAGTCCGACATCGCCGCTCTTTTCATATCAAAACTCACACAGGCTACTGTTTTACAAGGCTCATACCGGCCACCTAAACAATTTCTCAAAATGGAACGAGGGTGTCTCATACTTTGCATAAAAATGCCGAGACGTCAAGCGTTTACAAATAACGTCTGCGGAGGTAATTTTTGTTTTCCCCTTTACCGAAAGTTATGACACAAATATGAAAACATTAAAATTGAATCGTGGCCAAATATGTTAAGTCGGGGAGGGGATGTAGGCACGGAGTGGTCGGCGAATACCAATCGTCTACGGACTGGTCAAATAATGTTGTAGCTACGCCGCGCTACGGCGTAGGCTGCGGTGCTACGAGCCGTGTGCTACGTAGCCTTTAGCATGCTGCGCCGAGGCATTATTCAATAAATACTTGTGTAAACAATCCACGAAAAAAAGTTCGAAAGTACCTAGTAGGTATCTATTTTTTTTTATGTGCGTTTATGTTATTGCAATGTTGACACAGTGTCAGTCAATGAATTTAGTTTTGACGCAACTAACTTTTTGCGACTGCATTTTTTCACAGCGCCGAACAATTTTGATAAATTGATGCTAATTGGGAGGCTAGCGATCGACACCCAGTTTTATTTGTAAGAATATTTCAGACCTACTGCGGTGATAAATCAAACTCGAAACCGTAATGAAAGCGAACGGATCGCGTCGCGAAGAGGAGGGAGGAAAAAATATCACGGAAAAAATCAGGTGCGTCCCCCGCTCGGGTGCCGAGAGAAAAACAGTCGGTCGCGCGTAGGGTTACCGCCGCCGGCTCCGCTGCGTGACACACTGACGATCACCCTACACGAATTCAAAACTACACCAAATTATTCTACAAAAAAAAAAATAAAAAAAAATTTAAGACGGCCAGCCTCTTTTTTAAGAAAATATTTATGCGTCGAGTCAAAGTATAGCGGGGACGGTTCAGTCGTCGGCTGCGGCCGGTTTCGGCGCTCGGCGATCGGCAACCCTAAGCCGGGTGGTGGTAGGCGGGCAGGGTGCCGGCGGTCGATGCGGGGAGGTGGGCGCGGGGCGTGCGCTGGGCGGCGACGCGTGCGCGCCGGCCCCGCCGCGGAGCGTCACACTACCCGCGGCCGCGTCGCTCGACACACGACACCGCGCTCGCGCTACCCTCCACTCGCGCCGCCGGCCCGCGCCGCGCAAAACACGTGACCCTCACGACTTTACATGACCAAAGTGCTAAAGTCAGTGCTACCTATCGCTACTACAGTGCTACCGATCCACAAGAACCCGACCTGCACGACGATCAGGGTTAGTATCATTGATTGAGTGATCGATTGCGTTGCTAAAAAGTTTATTGCACAAAGTTTTTGTCAAGTTGAAGTGCGATGCACGTTGGTAGCAAGTGGTTCCGGCTCTGGACGGCGCCGCCGAGGCGCTCCCTGCACGATTAAAAACAACAAACAGATCAATCGACCTGTTACGTTCGCGAGATATGATTCACACCGACAGATAAATCCAAACGGAATTCAATTGATGAACTAACATTTTGTTTTATTCCCAAATGTTGCGATAAGAAAAGAGTAACTGTACTATTAGCTCGGAATAAAATTGTGCGATCGCATGCAACGGCGATATTAACTGTTCGCAGTTCAAGTTTACCTACTATTTTCTTAAATTACATCGGTAGGGCATTTTATGGTAAACTAAATTCGAGGGTCGACGTCTGTTTTGATACTGTTTAATTCGTGACGGAAGGAAGTACGTAGTTTGGGTACGAGACCAATTCCAAACCCGAGACCTAAATGCACATAAATAATGACTTCGTTACAAAACAGAGGTTTGGTTTCAAAATCCTAGTTATAAATTCCAATATCATATGGACTGCAAGTTACGACAACAGTCTATATTTAACTAAGCTCAATAAATCCCTTTCGATAGCACGGAAATCTGTAGTGTTGCATCAGAAGTGTGTCTGTGCATCGAAAATATTTAAAGCAAAATGTAATAAGCTATTTTTTAACATTCCCAGATATTTTTTGGATTATTTTGATGGTTATCTTTGACGTGAAAAAATGAAATTTCCTGACAAATTTCTCTCTGATTCGATTTAAAAATTGATGACAGAGTGAATTACAATTTAAGGTTAATAAAACCCAAAATGTATTCCAAAATATAAACTTACAAACTTAATACTTCCTCTCGAAGAAACTAGAGGTGTACCTATATTTGTATGGATACTAGCCCAAATGAAACCACGCGGCACGTATACGATACAGATCATTAAATATATCCAATGAAATATAATTATTTCGTAGTGATACTAAATCAATGTCACTTGAGAAATGTACCACATCTTGTTTGAATCTTATTAATGTTACTCTTAATCCAATATACATTGTATTATGTATGACGCATGAAATGTTAAATCTCATAAAGTCTTCTATTTTTGATTTTGACGTGAATGATTATTAATCAAGAGCCACAAATATCGGATAATATTCTGGGAAAGTATATAATTGTGTGAATTTATCATGAACATGTAGTCCTAAAATTTTATTCAATCAATATTTATACATATTTACAAAAAACAAATTAAGCTATAAACTAATTGTGTACCATTATAAAGATCAAAATAGTGACCTTTTTATTCGTAACAAAATACAGTTTTGATAGCAAACAATTTTCCCAATTAATCACTCGTAAACTATCTTTAATTAAGACACGAAAAGTTAAACTTTTCCCCTATTAATGTTGAATAAATTTTAAATGTTAGAAGCCATAGCAACGATGCTAACTAGTCAATGATATTTGATACCTGTATTTTGTTCGTAATATTCCTATTGCGTGACTTCTTTGTGAGCCGGAGAACATAAAAATAATTATTTTATACTGTGATAGGTAATAGTAACAAGTGATTTATGTAATGTTAGGCTGATAGTTAATCCGAACTACACAGTTACTGATACGTTTATTAGTGGTCAATAGAACTAATAAATGGAAGAGGAAATAGAACAAAAGTTAATGTAACTATTGTAGGCTACCACATTGGAAACTTCGATATTAAATGGGGTCTTAATTATATCATAATTTACATTGTCTATGGATTTAATGTCACATAATATATCTTAATAATTCCGTGACTATAACACTATTGATTTTTATATTTAGACAACCAGACGCGTCCATATTTTTTTCTCTTCAAATACCTGTTGATATTCCAGGTGACTTTTCAGAGAGGAATATCTTAAAAATGTTTCGTTGAGTTAATTTTGCAGCGCATTCTAGCACTATTTACTCGACACTTTCAGTTCGTTGCAATAATAAACATTAAAAGTATCTTGAACTCTGTCTGGGTAAATAACATTTCGAGAGCTTGGTTAGTTACGGTTGGTGATAATATGCTTTCTTGGAATAACTCTGACAAAAAAGGTTTCGTGTGTGATTGTTATTAAAAAAATAAATCAAATGTAGATATTAAAAAGGTTTTTTTGAATGGAGTAAAAATAAATTCAAAGTGCAACACAGATTTAACTGAGTTATACAACTAGATAAACAATCAATCATAAGACATTTTGAGTTCAAAAGATTTTGCTAACGGTTTCCACTGTAGTATTTTTTAAAAAGCAGGAAGAATAATCAAAGGGAATACCTGTAAAGTTTTATAAGGTACCAAAACTATAATTAATCATATAAAATATTGTATAGCTAATAATAAATATAAATAGTATAAATAATATATAGCTTGGTTTCTTCTTAGTACTTAATCATCCCGAAAGAGCTTATCAATATTTTGAAATAAAAATGTCACATGTATCCAATATGTAAACAATGACAATGTGGTACTCTAAAAGTTTTTAATGATTCCTTCAAACCGCCATTACATTTTACGACTAAAGTTTGAACTAAGGACATGTCCAACATTGCACATTTGCTATAAATATGCTCCAAATTATACCTCGTTTTGTCTGTTACAAAATAATTCACTGTACTAAATCCTTCGAGTATAAGCAGTTACGAAGTTCGATGAAGCTTAACAGCAATATTGTGTTCTTGTCTCCAGTAATAAGTAAACAGTAATGATTGAAGAGCAGGGAATGATGATAGATGAAACTTAAATGTCTGACGCACGTAACTCCGCGGTAGGCGAGCTATCATGTTGTAGTGGTATTGATGTCACTACTCCAAAGGTTGGCTTGGATAGAGTCGCGAATAAAGCGAAAGACAGTAAGAATTTTTTGGTAAATCAACTATAGATGTCTCAAAAAAAAATTTAGGAATAACACAATTAAAGATTCACGGTTAATAACAAGACTTATGGGATACGTAACGGGGGAGTCGTTAAAGATAATCGCAGTCTATATCTCGTCGATAAAATGTCCTACTAATATCATAAATGCTAACATAGGCTACTTTTTAACCCAAAAAAATGCATAGTTCCCACGGAATAGTGATGAACATGTTAGAGATCGTAGCTGGCACGCAACGTAAATAATTATTGTAAGTATAATAAAATATCAACGTCAGCTAGTCTTAAATAATTTAGGAATTTTTTTTTAGTCAATTGGCAATAAAAATTGGCTACTAATCAATGCCATTGGTTAAAAAAGGGACTAAGTACAAGTCAGGCTAATGAGGGTTTTGACCCTAACAAAAATATTATTGAAGTTTAGAAACTATGACAGTACCAAACATTGTTCTAATCATAATACGTATGTTGGAGGGAAAGACTAAATGTTGCAGTCAAACAGATCCAATTCTCCAGACATTGATATACGTATGACTTATTTTCAAACTATAAAAGCGAGTTTGCAATCAGTTAGGTACCTATCAATTATTGTTTTTGTGATTTGATTCCCTAACTAATTAGCGATCTTCAACATTTTTCCTTTACCGTAGCATTACTATTCGCTAAATTGTACCCAAAGATCAATGGGAAATACGAGTACCTAGAGAATTTTATTTATTTGTTGGTATCAAAACTTGACATACGGACAGACAGGGAAGTGATCCCGTAAGGATTGCGTGTTTTCCTGATAAAATACGGACTTGTAAAAACTAGAATATTAAATAATTGTCTGTAATATTTTCAGCTTTTGCCTCGGCTAATTATCGGGTTAAGCCAAAATTTCCTCAAATCCCATTCATGGATTCACATTTATTTTTTTAATCCTGTAGTGTCCTACTGCTGGGCATAGACCTCTCCGCTAGCCTTTGTTAGCTAGATTTTGTCATTAATATTGGACTTTATTTGTTTCCTACTTATAAAAATCAATATTTGTTTCATTATTTACTTTATAGCGTTATAAAAAACTAGTTTTGTACCCTACAGTCCATTCAGTTTCACATGAGGGACAACCAAAATATTTGAAAATTGGATGAGTCTATAGTCAGAAGGGCAGCAACATCTGTTGCACTTTTGAGGATACTTAAGAAGTAGGTATTTATTTTTGATATAAATTTACTAAATACGAACAGCTTTAAAACTGTACTTTAAACATATTAAATGACTGAAATAATAGTAACAATAAATGGCTTCTATCTACACCGACGAGCTAAATAAGGATACTTTTTAAACATAGTTATGACTTTTAATTAAATCGCAAGTCACACAATCCAACGCTTAACTCAGCAAAAAGAGCTAACAAGAAACCGTTTACTTTTTAATTGACCGCACCATGCAGATTAAATACGGAACAAGCACCTTAACCTGTTGTTTTTAAATTAATAACAGTTGTTCTTGTTATAATTACTTGTAGTTTGTTCTTATTACTACACGCCCACTACTTCCCCCGGGAGCCAGGGTTGAGGTTATCGTTATTAATTCACAACTTTCGGTGTTTACACGGCTTAGCCCTCGATATCTTCGTATTTTCACCTTCATGCGTTCGGATTGGGATTATTACAGCTACCTACCAATACTTTTAGTTATGCACAACCCTCATAGAATATGTTATACACGCCGCGCCTCGGTGGTTTGGCTGTGGAAATGTAAAAGATGCCGGAAAGCATGTATTGAGTGACAGGAAGGGTTGGAACGGGTTGGTAAAACCGTGAATGTATACCTATACGCAATATGCAGTGTGAGTTATAATGGAAGCCTTAAGGGTAATTTGTTGAATACTTGGTAGAATAACTTTCATTTACCTTTCAGTTAGTCAATGTCAAACAAGCCGAATATTTCACGTTTTAGAAAGGTTGTTTCATTGTTCACGTAGTATAATTTTAATATTCCGATACTGGATCGGATGTTGACAAGTCTGAACTTTTAAATACTTAAATTTTGAATCGTTTTTAGTGGTAGGCAGTCAATGATTAATCATAAATCAAGTAATATTTTTTTCCCAATAAAAGGAACTAATAATAAATCGGACACTAACACAAAATAACAAAGAGTCATTGAACCGTGTAAGTCGAAGAAACTTTTTTTTTTTTAAATATAAAACTACCGTGAGGCTCAGACATATTAATATAAATAAACGGATAACTCACGTTTTATTTCGTCGGAAAAGGTCCGACAGTTTCGAATCTTTAGTCTTCAGTTTCGGACCTTTTCCGACGAAATAAAACGTGAGTTATCCGTTTATTTACATTAATATAACTTTAAAAATATTTGAAATGTTGTCAATTTCATGGCCCAATTCCCTATACCTTTTTACGATTTTAAGCCTTAAAACGATATCATATTTTAACTATCCCCGCCCACTGTCGCTTATAGCGTAGATTTTTAAACGGATCGTAAAATTTGACGGTGCTCTCGTAACAACGCTTTCAATTTTCCAGAGGCAGATTTTATAAAAAAAATAGAGCTATTATGACATTTTATTAGTTCAGCGCTTAAAGAAGAAAAGCCCTTTGTTGTAGAGATTAATAAAAGTTTTTACAATATGGTCTAGTTTCGTAGGAGATTAATGTTTCGGGTTATCGCGGGTGTAATATCAACCTTAGATCGGTTATATACAGTGTCTTATTGATCGAGAAAGTCTGCCGGAGCCCGGTGCGTACTGACGTGACGCAGCAAGCAGTCTAGTTGAATCAAAACAGGGTTTACGTTTGAAACAAATACAATATGTTGGCCGATGACGTCAGCCAACACATTTGCGTCAAATTATTCAAAGTTCAGATGGTAATAAAAATGTAGTTCGCGTTTTAATGTCGAAATAATATTACTCATAAGAGAAATGTTAATGGTTTATTTCTTCTAAATGTGAGCCAAATGTTTTAAAAAGTTTTTCCTTGTGAGAAAATTTGACTAACATAATATTTAAAAAATACATCTGTATCTGTTTTCTCACCCAGACCATCAATCAATGCATCGTTACTTCTCTTTCCGCGCAGATTGTAAAAGTCCATTGCGGGAATGAGCGAAAATCTTAGAAAACATAATAGGCGATGCGGCGAGAAACCCGTCACTATTTTGATTCTCCTTTCCACCTATACGCCCACAGTCATGCTACACGTGGCCTTCTTGTTATTTATGTTCAAGATGTTTGGTCGTGCCTTCGCGTATTTGTAAGATAAAATTGCTGGCGGAATTCTGTTATAAATAAGCTGTTTTTTATTAAATACTAACATTACTTACAACCTATTCCACCTATACGCCCACAATTACACTAAACGTGGCCTTTAGATCTTGTTACCTTTCAATGAACACAAAATATTTACCTTGCTACTCCGCTACTTACGTGCAAGATAACCAAAGTAAGTAGTAGTTGCAAAACGTATAAAATATATTTCGCACAAGCTTGGTTATCTTGCACGTAAGTAGCGGAGTAGCAAGGTAAATATTTTGTGTTCATTGAAATGGACCTCCGCAAAGTAACGCCTGATTCAATAAAATACTTGTTACCTTTGTTACATTAGGCTCTGTCTACCCCGTAAGGGATAAAGACGTGATTTATGTAAGTATGTATATAATTTGTGGGACAGTTGTTTAAGCCAGACAACACCCTTTATTTCATGTACATATAATGTTAATAGATACACAAACGTAACAATGTAAATATGACTACCGTCTAATAAAAAAGTAAATAACTACCTATGACTTAGGGTGCTTAAAATTGATGCGTCATCAAGTATTGATTAAATAGAGAACGTATTCAAAATGATAATAATCAACCCTCAAATCTATTAAAGTATGAATAGGGTGTTTTAATACGTTATTTATAGGTTTAAGTGGATACAAACTGGTGTAGGTACTACTAGTTAAAGATTCAGAACGTACCGTCTAATAGTTATAAAAGTTACTCTATGACGGCAGCACATTAATTACTAACCGTTGCGTTGCCAGAGCAAAACCCAATAGGACAGTCTATTAAGTTTAGCCATGTAGATTTACGATCAAACCCTTTCATTAAAGTGGCATCAAGGAGACAGATAAGCCTGTACATTACGCACTCGCCCCCCCTAAGTGAGGTCTTTGCATGAAACCAGTATGTCTACCAATGAAACTACCCAATCCTCTTCCATCAATACAGATAACCCTCTGATATGGGTAAAAGTTGCGGTTTAACTGGCATTACAGTATCAATCCAGAACTTATCAGCATAATAAGGCTTTACAATTTCATGGAACTTGAAATAGCTCAAGTAGCATCCGAGTGTGTTCTATTTGAACGGCAAAGTATTTATTAAAGGAGCTGTTTATTCGCAAGGTGCGACAAAGTTAGTAGATAATGTGTTAATTTAGCAACGTGCATGGATGTCTCCTTTTGTTTTGTTTTGCACTTACAAAGAACAATCGATTTTAGAGCTCGCTGGATTGAAAATTATATGAGGAGCCTTAAAGCGGGCGGTGCGGGCGCGGCGATCGTGAGCCGCCAATGCGCTTGTCTTTCGGTTCAGTGGGCTTTCTTTAAATTGGCGACGGCTCCGCCGCTGGCCGCTCCGCTTATTGCATCCCCCGCCCACACCGTCGCGACGTCCACGATATTGCCTCCATTCGACCTTTAGGCAAATACAATTTGCTAGTCTGTAAATAGGATAGCGTTATAGGTAGGTAAATCTTCAGCATTTCGCACCGTTTACCGGTAAAAGGTTGAAACTCGATTTGAACCGTCAGTGCAAGGTACTCGACGTCACCGATTACGATCGCCGGAGGCCCGCACGCTGATACCCGAAGAGCTTTTTGCGGAAATTTGTGCGTGATGAAGGCCAATTCCTCATAGCTTGTCAAGGAATTGTCTCGTTTGGCGGGCCGTTGGCATTCTTTATTCGTATTCATGGCTCAAGCTCGGCTAGGTAGCTCGATGTGGATTAGAGAATGCCATACATTGTCGTTTTTATTCTGACGAGTGAACGCCGAGTAAGTCGCGTGTCGCGTGGATTTTCATCATGAGGTCTATCAAATAATAACGAGGTCGTTCTTTTCAGCGGCGGTTCGTCGGTATCGCCCGATCTATTCTGTAACAATCATGTCGGATCTTTTGTAGAAAATGATAATACATATTATTGTTATTTCCTGGGTCTTTTTGTAAATGTTAAGTACGTTCTTTGAATGAAAGAGACAATCTTATTTATCAGTAGGACTTATGTAATAACGTTTAGGTAAGTTGTTATAAAACGGGTTAAGTTAATGGGTGGCGAGAGCTCACATCCGCACTAGATATCGCCGGGCTCGACCGAATCTAAGCCTATTGTCGCCGGCGCGCCCATCACGGATTCTGCCCACGATCTCTCCACGGTTTATTGTAATTTACAAAACTGAAGGTGGTTTTGCTGCTATTATTCCATTGCCCATTTGGTTTCTTGGTTCCTCTTTATTCTGAAAGATTAGAGTTTGTGTAGGAATACTTCGGATGACGTGGAGTACTTGTAAAGGTACATAAACATCAATCATTTCATGTACTTACTTGTACTAAGTTTAAAAAAATGTACATCAATGTATAATAGTATAGTTCGTAATGAGACGCACCTAAATTGCTTTAAAGTTTATCTTGGGTGTAGAGCGCTACAAATTATATCCATCGTTTTGTGTTTGCTTACTTTACAGTTATTTCAGTCAAAATTCGTAGGTAGTTCAGAAAAAAATGCGTTATTCCAAAATTCTGACTAATGCAAACAAGGGCGTTAATGTTTCACCTATTCCCCTTCTTATTCTATAATCAATATTAAATATTACAATCATGAAATCTGTATAGTCACCATCGGATTCATCGGAGCGGTCAAGGTATCTACTCAAAAACACGTTAATAGTTCCAAGGGCCTAATATAACTTACTCAATGAGATGCCTGATTGGAACTCGTATATGCAAGTAGAAATTCTTGAATCGTAATTTTCTGTCTCCGCATCTGACCATATTTGAGTGGCCGCGGACTGCGCTCTCCGCGCGTCTATTTTGCGGAAAGCGGAAGGCAACTAATGGCAGAAATTGAAGAGCGCGCGGTAGCAACCGCCGCAGGTTTTGCGAAACCTATTTGAAATTCAGTTTCTCGCAGCGTGGCAGTGCGAGGAGCGATCGCCTGTGGAACCCGCCGTAATATAAATTCTGTATAGAACGAAATGGAGATGGATCGCTTCTAAACGCGTTGTGGAAACCAGAATTTCAAATTTGCAACTCGACGCATCAAAAGTGCTGCTGCGTCGAAAAATCATATCGGCTGGATCGAAATGCGCTAAGCGGTCGAACGATGATGATATTATGGCTAGAAAGGGGTTGTAAACTAAAGTTCCCATAGCCATACAAACTTTGTCTGTACTTATTTTGTGTCTACGTAAAACTCTATTTTATTAAATGTGTTTTTTTATGTTGAAACATTAAAGGGCTGTCATTATTCCACTAAGCTGAAAAACACTAGCACACAAAATAAAATAATCTTTAAATAAATTGCTCACGTCATGTATCTACATAAAATAATTATTTACTAAAGTAAGTAAGTCAATTTCATAAAGTTGATGTTAGCAACGAAATCAAAACTACATTTTCCTACCTCTTTTAACATAGAGGTGGTAATGTTTCGATCATTCCGGGTATCTTCCCTGGTTATATGTACCTATAAGATCTATTTACAGCTTTATTAGTGGCCGGCTACCCTATTACAAATGCAACGGGTTGTCTGGCCGGCTGACAGGTTCGCGGCAGACAGGGCAAGGCGGTGCTCACTCCAGCGTCATATCAATCACCATTGCCGCCAAGCCGGCCGATCCCTTGGCACTTGGCCTGGATTCCAAATTACACAAATTTACGTAGAGGGCCTAACCGCTGCCGTTAGCCGAGCACAGGGATTAGGCGATCGGGCGCAGCTTACATCGGATACTCGAGGCCCCAATACCACGCTCAATCGATGTCCGATCTTTGCCTCATTCCGTTTTCATTCCATTATTTTCTGTTGCTTCACCCCCCCTTTTTATTCCGCCGACATGACCGCAGATAATTAAATCGACAACGTAATGATGTCATCAATAAGCCCCTAATAGGCAAGTTGATAAATACCGAAGTTACAAAACTTGTCGCGTCCCCGAAAGCCATCAAAGTGAGTGCCTACTTTAGCACAAGTGACAGCAAAGTAGGATTTGTGTTTGACTTTTACGCTTCTTCGAAAGGATTATGGGAATATCATATTGACAATATAGAGTTGTTTGGGAAATGTTTCGCGTTGCAGTTGTAAATATTATACTATCGTTTATTACTATTTAATAACCACGATTACGCTTTAAATTTAACAATACTCATAACGATTCAAACACGTGAATGCATATCTTCGCGTGCGTTGCGCATGAATTAAACGATTATATGTTTAAAAATAGACCGCGTACTTACTGGCGCCTGAACCGAATTACACTCCGATCATAATCATAACCGATGCGTACAAATAAAACGTATAGGTTACGATTTTACTTTTAAAATCATTGCAGTACTGTTCAAACAAAACAGCAGGAAAACCGAATACGTTTTATCAGTTTTCCATGAGCTCGTTGTAGTAAGTAAACACGCGTAAGTAATACCCTTTCATTTATAACTCGCGCCGCGGCTCCTGATACAGGCTCGGCCTTAATTCCGACTTAATTAGTGTCACGCAAGTTCCGTAATCCTAGGCTCGAGGATCGCACGACCGTTCTTAAAATGGAGATTAGTGTGGCAAATATCTCGAACTACGCTATTCACTCGTTCGTAAAGCCACTCCCACACTAAGTGGGTAAAAAACAATTTAACGGCGGCAGCGGTGCGGTGATTTCGTTATGGGATTTTGATGGAAATTTCGAAATGGTTCCAAAACTAACGAGACGCGCGTTAGCGATAACAATTGACAAGTTCTACCGCAGTTGTGTTTTATATTTTTTTTTCGGTTGTATTTCATAATAAAACATTTCAAATGTCGGTTGGAGTTTAGTTCTATTTTTTAAAATAAGTTAATGTTTCTTCTACGAAGTGTGAACGAGCGTCAATGAAATTGAAATCGTTACAATCTAATTTTTTTTTGCGATGATTAGACATTTATTTTTATTTTCTCGGTACAGAACCTTAAGGCACTCATTCAGCACAAACCAAATGCAATTCATGAAATTTGATAATCCCAGCGAAAAGTTTAAAGTATGTGTATTTCCTGTTCGCTGTCGGCACGAAGAGTCAACTGCGACGAGGAATTCTAAAAGAACTCGACATAAACATAGTATTTTGTGTACGGAAGTCCTGCCGCGGTCGCGTACAACGGATGTGCAGGAAAACGCTTGCATACTGAGTAGGCGTGCCTAAAAGACACTGCGGACTTTAGTTCACCTACAATGGATTACACAAAACTTAACATGCTACCTGATTCTGGGACTCTAGCTATCAAAGCCAACAACTGTTTTCTTCGGGTGCGTTGCACGGTTTACGTTTCTGTTAGACTTCAATGGAATCAAAACAAGCCTTAGCACATTCTCTCCTAAACATCATCCTCATAAAATCAAAGTTGCTGTCAAGCTTGCCTGTCGAACGTTTATTAATACCAAGTCGTGTCGAAACCAGCTAAAAATTATTTCCATCGCGTCCCTCAACATGTCAGTCGACAAATTAGCTACGGATTTATTCGCGTCAATTGACGGCCGTCTATATTTTTAACGAGACATCAAACATCATCGAGGGGCTCGCGAGAAGTTGCCCAAACGCTGTTTACAAATAAGAAACGTCGGGGAGACGAGTGCGTAATAAATTTTATAACATGCCATCGATTCGGATTCGAGCGTAATAATAATATATCGGCTGGAAATATCGGAATGCTGCGGTGCGCTCGGCCCGCATCTGAAAATAGACCCTCATCAAAGGCAAGCAGGTTTGCAGCTGTAAATCCATTTCAGTGTGGCTTGTCCGCATTATAAATTGGAGAGTAGATACGTAGGTGGGTAAGTCTGTATAAACAGCGGGCGCGTCCTGTGACCCCGCGCTTCCATCTCATGTCGCACCGCATTCGTTTGCGTTTTCTATTAACGTGTCCGGGACACTATTAGGACAGCTAGATGGATGTCGTAATTTGATTTCGTATACAATTACCAGAAGCAACATAACTACAAAACAAATAGAGTTACAACTACACTGCAAATATTTATATCGTAATATGAAAAAAAGTTGCTGACACAAATGTAGATAGGTACAGTAGGCGGCAAATAAGTAAAACGTGGAGGGGATATGCGCAGTATGAAAAACATCATTTCATACTGCGCTTATCCCCTCCACGTTGTACTTATTTGCCGCCTACTATATGGCTTGTAATGGTACGAATTTGAATGCGCTACTCAAATCATTCATCATCGTTGTCCAATCATAATGCATCTATCAATTATGACAGCTTGAAAATTTTTGAAAGCTAGTGCCGATGCAAAAAATGTTTACCAACAATATAATATCCATAGTGGACTTGTGATAATCCGCAGCAGATTGCATTTGATGAAACGCGGCGCGCCCGCGGGTGCGGCGAGCACTCTAGACAACCGCACTGCATAGATTTGCATTTTACGGTTTTGATACGTGAGCGAATATTCAGTGCGGTGTCGGCGTAGGTATCTTTTCAATTCGACGCGGCGGACGCTGAGTGCGGCTCGAGAGCGCTCAAGTGTCGACGCGTGCTCGAGTGCCCGGTGCCATGCGCTTGCGCAACGCCCCCCTTCCCCTCCTGCCCCTACGTCGCCCGAACCAGCCCCCAATCTCGCTTGAAGCTTATTACAATTAACTGCAACGCCGAGTTGAGCCTCAATTTGGCAGCTGGTTAACGCGGATGTTCCTTGAGATTTTTCTTGACACTTAAGCATGTCTGGCTTTAATTGTGTTACTGGCTAAAAAAGACGCAGCTACGTTACACTGTGCATCGTTTAAACAAGGATAATTTCGTTAAATTGTTACACTGTTATGAACTTTGTTAACTTTTTGTCCTCAGAACAATTAGCACATAATAAATGGGTAAGACATAGCTAAATAATGCTAAGGCTTTACCTGCGTGACGTGAGTTTCGTCTAATGGCACGCTAAATCCAAATGTAGCCACGATCTTAACGCATTAATCGTAAGCCGCCGCCACACGCCGGTTGTGCTGCGATATATTACGCGGTGATCTTTTCGGTATTACGTTAACGCAACGTGACTGTAGTAAGTAAATTCGAATTATTCCGTCAACTTTGGAGATTAGCTTTTAAGTATTTTCTGATGATATGTGAATAAGCAGTCGATCGTGATCGCGATTCTTTGCTCTGGTCTTTGTGAAAATCGTGTGCGTAAGCCTGTTGAGATTCAATAAGAAATGTATTCTTCTCAGTAAATCTTGTTCTCCTTCATAAATACTAGAGTTGTTATTTATGTCGTAATATCTTTAAGTATGATTTCTGGTACGCGAATTTTTGAAAGACTTATTTTTCCGGTCAAGTTATTGAAAAAAAATATATCAATGCACCGCACCGTAACCCTATCACTTGTCATGTTTTACACAATACAGACAACACTATATGAGATGTTTATTAAAAAAGAAAACAATTAATATAAGAACATAAATAATAATTGTCATCCATTGTAAGGTAGGTGTAGTATATCCCAAATTTTCAGGCAATCTGACTTCTAAAAATGATCGAATAATAACTTACAAATTCTGAAGTGAATGAATTACATACCGAATAAGCAAGTAACACAAAAGCTTGTTCAACATCACAAGCCATACATTCAATTTATACAGCACGTCTTTTTTTCTCAACACTTTGTACAGAAGGGTTCAAAAAATGTTCCAAATCCTATACATGAAGTACGTGTCGTTATTCGCGGTCGCGGAAGTCCGCCATATTGCCCGTGTCAGCTGGTCGCCAGCGGATGCGTCGTCAGCGCCAGTAGATAGTACAAGCGGACTACTTTTATGTGCAGCCGTGTTGGTACCAGTCATAAAACCCAGTCTTTGTCCGCTATAGTACAGTTCCTAGGCACACAAATATTGAAACGCGATAAAAAAAATGTTGTGAGTCGATTTGAATTTATTATAATTAACTTTAAAATATACTTTTACAGTTTATGGTTTTGTTTTATCTGCGTTTGGCAAAAGCAAATATCAAAATGGCAAACAAAATTATCATTAAATTATAATGAGCATTTATGAATGGACATTTAAATGTCAACTGAATAGCGTCAATGTAAACTTCTATTGCATATTAAAAAGGAATTGAGAACGACAAAGAAAAAACCATACACGAGTGTTTTTCCTTTGCCGTTCTCATCTAAATAAGCGATATTTACTGATCTAGAGCGTATTATGTCAGATTGCCAAGATTACGCGCCGTTGTCTCCCTATATGGACAAACTATTCGTCCATTTAGCTCTGCTGTTCAGAATGAATCACATCAGTTAGCCTGCTCTTGAAAATTAGCGATATTGGTTAATTTTCCCAATTCCATTTGGCAATATCCTAATGACATTTGCTGTTTAGCGACATAGTTTTTACGGGCACAAGTTTGTTTATCCTTATAATAATGGTGGTGATAGTAAAAAGGGAGAAGGTTCAGTAAACATGAATCAACTCGATTACTCGAGACTTTTCCGATTGTGACATTTTTATGTTTGTATCTTTAAAAAAAAGGTAATAAATTGACGATTCAATAAATAAACAAAAAAGTATCACGGGATAATCTGCACCAACTGACCTAGTCCCAAATCAAGCAAAGATTTATTACGGGCAATAGGCAACGGATAAAATATACTAAACTATACTAATGTTATACCTATAGATTCACACACTTAAATACAAATAACGACTACGACTCAGGTACAAACATTTATATTCTTAATACAAGTATCTACTCTTACTGGGATTGGAACCCAGGATTCTCCAGCTTCATAATCAGGGTCACTAACCACTAGACCAACCGGTCACCATAAATTAAATTAAAAACCTTTATAGATTTTTTTATAATGTAGCAGAACATTGCTGTTAAAAATAAACTCTTGGCATCTGAATTCGGTGTTCCAATTACACGGTCATCTTAAAAAACAAAGTCTTAGCAAGTTGGGTTTGTAAGAATCATTCGCTGTTTATTGACTCTACTCATACAATGCAACAAAATTGTGAAAGTTTTCCGTGATGCGCACAATTTACTACAACTCCCTCGAATAAGTAAACCTATATTGCAGCATCCTCAGAAACAACTAAAATTGTTAGTTATACTCATACTCATACTCATACTCATTTATTCGTAATAATTATTGTTATTACATGTCATTTCAATAACAATTAATAATAACAATAACAATTATAATTCAACTAAAGGTGTATACCTACCTGTATGTATACCTGATATGTACATCGACGACATCGGGAGAGTTAAGGGAAACTATCATACTTTTTTTTTTTAATGTGAATAGGAAGGCAAACGAGCAAGTGGGTCACCTGATGGTAAGCGATCACCACTGCCCATAGACACCCGCAACCCCGGAGGGATTGCAGATGCGTTGCCAACCTAGAGGACTTAGATGAAATGCCTCTGGTGCCCGTAATTTCCCCGGCTGTCTTACTCTCCACACCGGAACACAGCAGTGCAAGCATTGCTGCTTAGCGGCAGGATTAGCAAGTAGGATAGTGGTAGCAATCCGGACGGACCTTGCACAAGGCCCTACCACCCGCAAAAATACCTATTGCAGATTGCAGATTGTCGTTTATTATGGTGTTACAAAGAGGATGCCTCTGTTGAACAGTGGACATCTTTCAGTCATGTACACAGTACATAAATCACGTCTTTATCCCTTACGGGGTAGACAGAGTTTAAGGCCATTGGTGATGATATGTTGCAAGTTTTTATTTAAGACCTATTTAACTATCGACGTAATATAATATAGCCCTTATAATATATAGAGCTTCCGATCCACATACATGGCGTTGATAATTTAGCATAACATAACAGGGTCTAATATCTTTCTAACTCTAACATCTCTTAATATTATGTCCTATGTTATTAACCGCGAATCTTTTAAATCTGTTAATTTGTAGTTAACTTGCAATGTTTATAGGTGTGTTTGTTAAGGTCAAATTGCAAGCCTGAGCCACTTTCAGTATTCGGATTGACTTGAAAATTTTGTACATATGTTGGGTAAGATGTATGACAATGGAATCTAGAGCATTCGAGCAACCAACATTAAGATTAGTACAAAAAAAAAAGTTTAATTTTATTCGTTGTTGTGACCACGGAACCAAAACATTGAAGTACTTTACAATTTCATATTATCTGAACGTGTGTAAATTTCCTCATGCCCCGAGCGCAAACAAGAAGCGCGGCTTAAAATTCAATCGTTTTAAAATTTCGTTCACCGTGGCACGGCGCAGAGACGTTATAATTAACTAATTTCTAACTTAGTGTCTGGGAACAGCACATTCGAGCAAGTGGCACGTGAATACATACCTTTTGTGTAATTAAACTGCGGGCGAACCCAGTTTAAGTTTAATCCTATAGCCTCTTGACACCGCACTCCCGCCCGAGGGGAGCTTATTTTGTTCGTCAACACTATCGACCGAAGTCGAGACGAAAACTCTCAACCCAACGCCTCAAGTGTCATACAAAATGCTACTCTTACACCTACATAACACGACTCGGTTTCCATAGTGGTATTGTCGGGGACGTCGTTTTCTTTTAGTAGGGATTCGGAAAAAATACGGTTACAAGGCACATAGAGTTCAGTCAGACGGCTATCATTCATACGGATTGCATGTTTTGTAGGCAGCCTCCGTCATACATGACACTTGTTTCTGTAGTTTGTATTTATTTACCCCTGCGAATGGCGTGCCATACATTTTCCAGCACGTGTTGTGCGGAGCTACAGAGTAGTCAAGAAGTTGTTTAGTGGTGCCATTTCATGTAAGGAGCAGTTGAAAATGGTATGCACGACCAGAATTTTCTAACAAATTTGATAATGTGACGAAGTTCTAGTGCATCTACGAACTGTCTGAAAATACAGCTAATAAAAGGTTTTTCTTTTTGAAATTTTCTAGGGATTTAGGTTACCAGTTCGTTAAAATAACCGTGTCAGACGTTCAGTAAGAAACTATTAGTTTCACGGAAATGATATCACATTGTACTCTAACAGCTTTTGTAGGTACTAAATTTGACCCGAACATCAAAATAATACGTAATTCAAATACAAGTCAACAAGCGACGAAAACACTCAGTGATCCTCCTAACCGTGTGTTAATGCCAGTCTGCAATGGCTTTACTATATTTAGGTCCTTATTGCGAATTCTCGACATTTGCTTAATGTATGAAAATTTGGAAGAACGTACCGTGTTGATGGCACTCGAAACAAAATAATTGCTACGGTCGCGCGGTCCCGGTTTCGGCCTCCGCATTCATTATTCACTTTTTTATTTCACCCTCCCCTCGGCTTATAATTTGACTCGAAACATAAAATCAAGTTTTATTTGATTATGCGTAGCAAAAAGAAAAACTCGAAATACCTTGTATCCTTCACTTTTAATGGGGACTGAAATCTTTACGTTATGATTTACTTACGAAACTTTACTTTGTTCTCATGAACCACGTCTCCGCATTCATTTATCGTAAAGCCGAAAATTCTGGGTAATGTTATTACAACAAAGTTCTTCGCAAATCACTTAAACCGATTTCCGTTTCTGCTTTGTATGTTCAGACATTACCACATTGATGATTTTAACCAAGAGAACATTGCCTCATTTTGCTTCCATCAAAGTATGAATACCTACTGATTATTCGGGTTCCAATCATTTCACCAACCAGCATTTCACAAACTCATCGTTTGCTATAATTCTCTTAGGTATGTGTGCTAAAGTCGTAAACATACTCATCATTAAATTTGGCTTACGTTAGTTGTTTAGGCAAGTTAAGAGTTACTTTGTGAAAAAGTTTGCATATATTATTAAAAGTTTGCCCAACGATAAGTTTTCCAAAATGATGCATCCGTGAAATGTGTTTAATGATGGTTATAAAAACCTGATAGCAAATAGTGCAAGCTCAATCAGACTACACGTAGTGCCACATTGTTTAACATTGCAGATCTAGCGTTATAATGTCGGTCTTTGATCCGCGTGTCGATATAATATTCAGCGTTTCTGTCTGCATATTCGAGATAAAACATTCCCGGCGAGACCTAACAATGGGTTAGGGTTAGTATGAGCGTAGGTTTTTGCATTTAGCAAAGATGGGGGACTAAGCGACAAGGCGAGTCGACGACGTCTCGCTTTCATCCACTCACTGGGCGAGACTGTAAAAAGCAAAGCGTGTACGTATACGTACACCTACTATAATATGAATGCCAAACCCTCGCGGAAATGGAGTCATTCCGATGTGTTTGAATGGGTTTCGATGACGGGTGCACTGAGTACTTTCACGTTTTAGTCGGCTAAAATGTGCCTATTGTTTTGAAGCCCCATACAGGCATTTTGTAGGCGTACTTTTATGCAAGGCCCTGCCGTACGAGTACGTAGCAACGATGCATTATCCTCGGTTTTATCACAGCTACTTGGTCATATGGCAGAAATGGAATCTACTTGAGCGTAGGTATCTATCTTTATAGAGAGTCAAAAGAAGTGATCCTTTGTTCGCCGGTGTAAAGGGCTTGCGTACTAGTGAAAGGACGTACGTAAAAAGTGAAAGAAGCAATATCCAGGCCTCGGGTTAGATACCTACCCACTTCATTCGTTTCTATCATTGTAAGGATCCTCTTTAAATTTTTCATGGGCTTATCAACGCATCGATCAGCCGATATTTATTCAACTCACGACGTAATTCTAAGAAGTTTGCTCATTTACATGCATTCGGTTTTTCTTACGTATTTACATGTTTGTGCTTGCTTTATCGGATATCGAATGAGATGAAAATATAATATAAAAATTCTTTATAATTTTATACTATACAAAATCAAAGATGACACAGTCATAATACCTTGAAAAAATATTGGCGAATATGAAAGCGATTTTGCTGGAGGAATTATAAATCCGTATTTCCAACATTGACGTATGTATCAAGAATCCCGGTTTGGTATCACTAAATCGTCCTACCTTCGATTAACAATACGTGCCGGAGCCAAGTCTAGCTATTCTAGGAATTAACTAGTCTACAAAGCGTCAGATAGTGAGCATCAGAATGAGATAGAGATTAATACTGTGCAAGTGCTGGTGAAGCTGAGAAGCAATAACGTTTTGTTAATGTCTGCCATTTAGAACGTACGCGGTTAGTGTCTTGCGTCGGTTGACGTCGCACGCCTTACCCGAGTAGTTATTTCACGTCGCAAGGAGACTGCGACTGAAGTAACGAGACTGGCACAGTAAGCCCTGGGAATCACCATTTGCCATCCGTGCGGTTTCTGTATTGTTACAAATGGCACAGGTCTGCTCGCAGCCGCTCCGTGCGGACCTAATGAGCTGTGAACCAGATAAGGTGTGCGACACGACGGGACGGGATCATCTGCTATCTATGTGGAATGCTCACTGCGCTCAAGGCAAATGTGTTCCTCGACTTACGTAATGTTGCGAATACATCACAGAACTTATTCGCAAAACATATTTATGGGTAAATGGTTGTAAAGTCTTTTGTTTATTATTTATCTGCTTGTATAGGTTCCGAAACCAAAAAGCAAAAAAATAGCGTACCTATAATTATACCTTTAGAATTGCTTTGCTGTATGCTTATCCGTCTGTTTGTCTGTCCATTAGGTTCAACCTCTGGATTGCTATGATGGTAATCAAATTGAAATTAACACAATAATTTAGGGTTATTTTAGTCCCTTCCAAACGTAAGAAAAAAGTTTCTAAGTTTTTGTGACCAATCTTTACAAAGTAGGTAGATTTTCAAATTGTTTTCAAACGACATTAGAGTAATCAAAATCTACGGGCACTTTCCGTTGACATAAAATTATGAAAGTTGGCAAGAAATTCACAACATACCTAAGTAAAGAAAAATACTGAAAATCAGTGATTCAAAAAAAATATCTTTGTTTATCGCAGATAAACTGCGAAGAACAATTTTATTATTTGCTTTCTTTTAGATGTGTTCTTGAAACCCTTAGTGCGCAGATCCGATTTGTACTTGACTAGTTTTTTTAGTTCCTACCTCGTTCTTTCAGCGGGTTTTTATTAAATTTTCACGAAAATTCTGAGCATGCATCGATAAAGATATTTTGTCATGAAAAATATCGACATGTTTTTGGTTGAGCATGGCAGATGTAGACCAAAATTCTATGTCGCTAGTATAGTAATAATGAAAAACTTGTATTCCAAAGCAAGCATTTATTCAGAAAGACAAAGGACAGATAGGCAGGCCAAAGGCTGCGGCCAAACAAAAAAAATGAAATGCAACGTCAGCGTTGGTCGGACGACCTTTGTGAGTCGGCGGCGATCGCACAAAATTGTCTCTTTGTTAAAATTGATTAATACTGTCCTAACCAGAATTCTGTAATGCAATAAAATTATATGAGCACCCATCTCGCGAGGGCTCATTTTAATTGAACAGTGTCATAAGTGTTATTTGCTATTACGCACGCATGTGCTCGTGTGAAAATTGGTTCAGTTACGCTTTTCATAGTCGATGCGGAATGGACTCCTGTGTAGGTATGATAATGGTGTTAGGTACATAACAGGCCTTATTGAAATAAAATGTTCACTTTAGCTCTGTTTAACTCAGTTAGGTAAGTACCTATTTGGAGCCAGCAAATAAGTATTTTTGTACATAATTTGTTTCTTGGAAACGATTAGGACGTTGTTTATTTGTAGAAAAAATATTGCCTTTCCAATTGATCTAGGTAATATGAGAAAGAAAGAAGAAAAAAAAATTCGGATCATTTTATTCACTAGAATCTAGCGAGGATAAACCTAGCTTTTTTTTTAAGTAAGTATTAGTGACGTTGGGTGCATGCTTTTCGACAAAGCGTTGCAGGAAACAGGTGAAAACATAAAAATTTCACCGACGCAGCCTGTATGGCACATTATGAATTGAGTTAGAGTACGCACGCGTTTCCATGGTACAAACTGGATGAGATGAATTGAACTGCAACGTTTATCTGTATAGGCACTAACAATAATCACACCGTAAAACAAATAAATCGATGAATAAATGTATCTGTCGCTCCTAAAGTGATTGGTTTCTAAAATGATGTCTTGGCAGTCTTCCTGCTAGTGCAGTTCATTGAAACCGAACGCAAGGCAATCATTCTTTTTGATATAAGAATACATTCAATGCGAGTCCATATTTATTGTATTGTTGACGGATAAGGATAATTTATTAGTGTGAAATGTTTCGCATGAAGTAGTCAATTCAACCTTTTAAGTTAATTTTGATTAGTTCATGAAATGAAATTAGTACACAAACTAACCTTCCAACTCAAAATAAGTTATACGTGTACCTATCTGTTACAGCAAAAATGTATGTTTTTGATAGAAAATTTAATGTCAAAGTGACAAATTAAGACAAACGAATTTTAAGTTATCACAAGTATGGGAATGTGTTATAACTACATTTGACAATATTAAATAAGTTAGTAAAAGTATAGAAAGTTTCTTTTTGTACACTTCGTATGTGTGTTTCTTTGTATGCAAGCAGGGATAATTTCTGGATTAAATTCTTCACATACCAACAATAAATACGACAACAACGACAACTTTTATCCCGAGGGAACGCGAAAACGAAAGCCAGTAAATAATTCATTGAGAGCGCATAAAGATACAGGGCTGTATGAGTAACAGAGACAAGAGGAAAAACGGTGTGCGTGCTTGTCGTTTCGGATGTCGTAAAAGTATGGACACACGGCAGAGCTCGCGAGTCCGTGGTCGCGGGGGACGCTGCTAGCCGCGGCACGGGCGGACGTGTCGTAATTGATGTGTGTATGTTTTTGTCGTGCTACGACCGTTTGGTGTTTGCCACCGCCTCTGGTCAAGTTAGACTAAATTAAATTGTTGTATTTTTCACAACGAAACGACTGCGGCGAGTGACCGGCTCCTGTTAACGAGGGGGGCGGATAATATCGTTTGGCCAAGCGACGCTCTTGTATGTGCCATAAACACGTTACGAATTTTATGAATTATGGGTACGCTAGAGCGCGAGCAAATATTTTGAATTGCTCTTTGATTAGCCTAGTTAGCTTTAGTCGTTACCTTTCAAAATAATTGCAAGTTGAAGTAATAAAATGCTGAGACCTACCTGCTTTTATGATTAGCCAATTTAAACTTGAACAAAGTAAAGATATCAGCGACCCAGTTCCGCTGTGCCGGGTTCAAGCAGCGGCGATTAATTCAAGCAATCACAGGTAGCATCCCAATTTAGAGCGAGCCAAAAATTGGATATGCTGTGAATAATAATTTTCCCTGTGGAGTGAACTGCGTTGTCCACATTTAAGGTAATTGCCAACAGTTTCGGCTGACGGCCGCCGGTAAACCTGACACTCGCTCCCGAGGGATCGCCCTTTACAATCCCACTAATAAATGCGGCTTTATCAAATTTTTATTTATCGTTTTATAAATATTTTATGAAACGTCGAGAGCTACTGAAAAATATTTGTCAAAGAAAACATTTATTTCTCATACAATTTGATTTCAAAGCAATCCAACCTGTACCTAAGTGGGTGAAATTCGACTTGGTAAAAACAATATATATTTAATTACCATTGTTATTCGTATAACTATAAATAAAAATATGCACTGACTAGATCCACGTAGGGACTACAGACCAATTACTCTCATTCTGACAAGGTGTCTGTACAGCAGTGGAACACATTTAGTTGCGAAATCATGATTCTCCACCATCTTCTGTTAAATTTAATTCAATTTAAACGTAATGATTTGAAAATGTCGATTAACCAATCAATGAAGTGTAACGTGATCCATTCGAGTTCGGATTGGTTTTATCGTTCCGGGCCGTATCGGTTCCGCGCGATACTATCGCCTATCGCTTTATTTATTTCGAATATAGCATCGATAACATCGTTGTGATTACGAATGGACAGTTTTACTGCAGCAATTATTTTTACTGAAAATACTATGTTTAATTAATTTAATAACACTTTGCATTCGCATCCAATGCAAGATGCCATGTTAAAGCTACACAAACTTTGTCGTTTAGCCTACTGTTAGCGAATATAGTTAGTTAGCGTGGTGTACCCTAGTAATGCCCACGACGTGCCATCGCAACTAAGTAATCTGTCTAAATTTAACGTAGACATAAAACAGTTGCCCCACCGCTGAGATATAAAGCAGTTACCACACGTCTGTGTAAAGTGACTCAAAAAATTAAAAGCACTGATTTAAACAGGAACGGTTACGGGGAAAGCAGATATGTTGTCACTCTCCAGATTTACGGATGGGGAAGAGGGAGGAAGGGCCCTTGGACACGTACTGGGCCGGGGCGGCACTTTCTCGTCATTTATATTTGAGTGTGATTTCGTTTGGGATCGTCACAGAACTCGGGAGTCCACTCACTCAATTATATTAGTTACATTACGTTACCGAATCCTGTTTTTATTCAATTTCTGACGTACTATTAACTTTTGGCACTAGCTGAAAATATAGACGGCTTTCACATGATTCACATCCGTCTTATATTATAAATGTGAAAGTTTGTGACTACGGTATATCTAAATATTATAAACGGGATGTGAACCGCGATTACCTTTATTGAGCTCCCATCCCGTTTATAATATTTCGAATGAACTTAACCGTGAATCATTAAAAACTCTTACGGTATATCTGTCACGGAATCGTGATGAATGTACTTTATGCAGCATAAATAAGACTACAATGGGATTTTCCCTGTAAAATTCAGTGATTTTGACGGCTAGATGTGACGATTCACGCGGCCGAAGTTGCGGATATAATATTATACTAGTTCATAATACGCGACCGTTACAATAATGTTCATCATTTACGGCTTTTTTCCAAAGGTTTGCGTAGCCCCGTAAAAATGCAATATTAATTGGGCTCATCAGACAAAAAGAAACCAAATTGTCTGGATACTAGATAGCTTGAACAAAATATAATTACAACAAACCAGATAACTCACGTATAAAAAGCCGAAAGAATGCTCCGACAATTGTTTCGGATTAATCCGTAGTCCTTTTATATCCGTAGGCTTTTTATACGTGAGTTTTCCGGTTTGTTGTAATTATGTTTGAGTCTCACGGTAGTTTCATGTTGAAAGTTGAACAAAATAGATGTCAACAAGTTTACGAGTGTTAAGTTCTTAACTTACATTTTAAGTTGAATATCACAATATTAAATTCCTCAACGTATAATAAAAATGTTAACGAGCACAGCATAAAATAAACTTATAATGCAAATAGGAATCGAGTTTGCGAGCGGCGGTTGAGTTTGAAAAACACTGAGTTGACAGTTCACGGGGGGTTAATTGTTTGGCTTTAGCGACTTTGCTGGCCAAGTGATGCGTTAATACCACTAGCCCTAGAGCTGTCAACGCCGCGTTCATAATTTTACATAAAAGCGTAACCGCTTAAAAGAGAAGGAGGTGAAATAAAAAGCTGGTCGAGTGCGAGTCGGACTCTTACAAAACGAATGAAAAAATAATAAATTAATTTCTAAATGTATTTGTTTTAACATGCCTGTGTGCTTAGTGTAAGTTTTCAGTCACAGAACACGTCTCGACCGCGTTTGCGTAAAAATGACAAATACTATGGGAACAGTATGCTAAGTGTACCTAAGTTTTCGGTCACAGAACACATCTCAACCGCGTTTGCGTTAAAATGTCAAATACTATGGGAACTGTTTGTTGCCGTTTCGATCCGCAAGTGGCACTGCACATTTTATCATAGTAATTGAGACGTTTACGTGAACGCGTTCGAGACGTTTGTTCGTGTGAAAACTTACACCAGAGGCTCAGAAAATAGTTTTGTTTTAACAACTACTTCTGACATCCTACGATAGCGAATCAAAGTTATTTGTATCCTTACCTGGAAAATAAAACAAAACATGCGAAATTAATGAAACATGATGGTAAGGTCACTGGTTCCTAAATTTCATAATTGTATGGCAAATACAAGATTTGCATGATAATGACCTTCAATAGGTTGTACCTTTTGATAGCGTAAACTTAGAAATTTTTAATGCATACTTTAGAAAAATAGTATTGACGCACTTTTTGTACTTCTCGCAGTACGGGACTCTAAAAATGATCCTGACTCTTTTGGTAACATTTTCGTACACTGCTGCATGAAACTCTGCTATGAAACGACTTTAAAACTGGGCAACACTTTTGCGCAAATCGAATCCGTTCAACGGATTTTGCGGACTGCAGAAAAACTGTAGCTCAAGTTTTTGGATCTGAATTCTCTTCTAATATTTTTTTAAATTGTATAGTATCCTTTTTTTTCTTTAGTTACACAGGGGCCAAATAAAAACAGAATTCTAAAACGAAAATTCGTCATAAATTGATAGTTAACAATTTCGTGAAAGAACAAGCTGCCAGAATTTTTAAGAAAGAAAGAAAGAATTATAGAAATAATTTCATGTTTTATTAAGAAATATGCTTAATGCTTATTCCCTATTGCATTAACAAATTATCAAGTCATCACCAATAGCTTAATTAAAGTCATATAATAGCCAAACCTCCAGCCTATTGTAACCCTTTCATGCTTTCTGATCGTTATTACTCTTATAAATATTCAAGAAGAAACAAGCACGTCCTTTGACATCGAGCCGTGGCGATATTGACGTTGACGTTATAATGAAATCCCTTATAAACGTCTACGCTTGGATTGTTTAAATATGCATTGCATGAATAAACTAACATTTAAATTGAGTTGCAACTTGTGATTACAAAAGATATTTTGCGACGTTTTAAAACACTTTTTTAAGGGTTAATTTACATTAACACCGATTTAATTTCAACACCGATCTTTCACGTTGTTTGATTCTAGAGGAAAGCCATGGTCAGACATGGACATTTTTCGTGTGACTTAAATACGATAGGTGCTATAAAATGAATTAAGTATTTTTCTTCTTTATTTTATTTATACGATTTTACTCGTTGGAAATTAAATTTCTATTTGCTGTCACCTGACAGCTGATGCAGAAAAAAATCGAAGGTTACTCACCTGCTATGGGCGGCATAGCTTTATAGCACGCATCACGGAATGATGAGGATCCGGGTTCAATTCCCGGCCATAGCTTTACTTTTCGGATTTACCTACGTGCTCAAATTTTCAGTGTACTAGTTTAAGAAACTTAATACGTCGATAACGATCATAATACCACTCAAAAATAGAACAAAAAGCACAACTGTTTGAATCAGACGTTACTCTGTGGAGATTTTTTATTAATTAACCAAAACCAGTACTTTTATCACAATTATGACATGTAATTTGTGTTGTAATCCAAATAATAATACAACTTTTTAATGAATTTCATTTCTATTATTTCTTCAGAGAATAATCTATTAGCATAACAAACAAGGCCGGTGTAATGGCCTCACACACTCGTTAGCTATGTTTAATGCGTTCTTCTGATGTATCTCATCTAACCTTTCTCGGGAGGGCTGCATAATATATAAACTGTAATTAATCTTACATTTTTGCTCGCTGAGTGCGGTTGTTATTGTTTCGATATTATGGACTGTTTTAACATAGATATACAACGCTGAAACTACGCGCAACTACGGTTTTCGAAGATTTACCGACTCTCATATTTAGGTATTCGCTTAATTACATCAGCATCTGCCTAATTATAAAGAATCAGTCAATATCTCCAACACCATTCAGCATAATATCAAATGAAACAAAGATATTTTAGTTATTAAGAAGCCTTAAAAATAAACAAGTTTGCTTTGCTTGCTCACCTCAAGTGCCAAAGTAGTTGCGGCTCATCAACTTAACCTAGGGTCTACATCAACTACAACATCTTCTCCTTCCTATTCTATTAGGGGCCAGTCTTTCTTGAGCGTCTGCATCAAAATGATCTATCCTAGACCTGATCTATCCTGGTGGGATATTTTGGACCCTCGGGTTCTCTCAATAGTGGATCACCAATAGCCTGGCAGTCTGGTTTCTGCCAACAGTGGACCATCTGTGGCTGATGATCAGCCTATTCTTCTTTGCATAAGTTTTTAAGTTATGAATGAATTAAATATTCCCTGTTCAAATAAGTTATTCATGGTCCCCTTCAATACATGGTCCAAATGTTATCAGATAGATTATGATTCATAATGAACAATAAACTGTTTTGTTACAGATGGTGACCAGGACAAAGAAAATCTTCGTAGGAGGGTTATCAGCACCCACGACGCTGGAAGACGTAAAGAATTACTTCGAACAGTTTGGCCCGGTAAGTACTTGTTTAAGCGCTGCTCAAAAATCATAAAGTGAACCATGTCATGTCCAATTATTTCATAGTAATTTTCTAAATTGATTTCAAACTCCATTGTTTAAGTGTTTAAGTTGCCGGCGTGCTTGCCATTTTAATCTGCTTGTTAGCAACGAAAGCGTACCTGGTACCCGTTTGATTTATTCCCGCAGTGAATATTAGCAAGACGAACCGGGAACGCCGCGTCGTCATATTCCACGCAACGTGTCAGCGTAGAGAGCGCGAAGTTGCGTCAACTTGATCGCAAAATTTAATTTACACCAAACTTTTTGGAAAAGTGTAACTGAATGTGCGCTGTCATGTCTCAGTTGTTATTAGGCAACCCAAATTTTGCCCGCAGCTGAATCATTTCGTGCACACAATATTAAACACTTTACCCTCGAATTAGGCGTGTCTGTCAAACTCGCAAACTGTGTTATGACTATTTTATGCCCGCTTTATTTCGTTATCTGTGATTAACGAATCGGATTTAACTCTCCTGTGTTCCGTACATTTTAGGCACTAATTTTAAAAATAAATTAACCTGTTGTTGTGACAAAGTTGGAGGTTTCCCTCAAAATTATGATTGTTTTAATGAAGGGAAAAGCGAAGATTTCAATCAAGAGACAATTTGCTTTGTCTCATTATTGTCTCAGATCGACATTGAAAGGACTGTCGTCCTAGCTCTAGTCTGTCGTCCTGTTTTATAACAGGGGCGCGCGAAAATAAACCTTGACATTGAGAGGTAAAGTAAATATTGCATTACGGCAGTGTCCACGCCTGGAAGTCTGCGATAAGTTGGTCTTTGTCTGGCCGCGAGTCAGCGCAGGTGTCTATCTACAAAAGTTTCGCCGTAATTAGCCCCGTATCCAGCGTGGATGCGGACTAAGGAACTTTTCAGAATTCAACATCGGCTACAGCCGGGGAGTCATTGTGCGGGCTCTCAAAGTAATCGGTGCCTGGCAGCCGCCCGCGCCGCGCGCCGGCCGATCAAGACCTTCATTACCTATTATGAGAGTTTAGAATAACGAGCCAACGAGTTTTTCGGAGTGAATGTGATTGATGCCGAGCGAAGGAAATATCCCGAGAGAGATAAAAGGAATTTAATGAAGACTTTTAAGAATAATGATTAAGGGAATGGTTATTCCTTTTGGTCGGAAGCCTAATGATGGGGTCTTTTGAATTACTTTTTGCGTCTACGAAATATTGTGTAACCGCAATTAATCTAATTAAACGGGAGGAAGGAAAACCGGCCGAGCAATGTGTACTTTACCAGAAAGGTGTACACAGGTAGCTCTTTGACAAACCTAGTCCTCAGAATTGTGTTAATAAAATAGTAAGGAAAATATTCCTCTCATTTTATATTCAAAGCAGTATTTTTTCCATTTTCTGCTCGAGAAGAGAACAATTACTGATGTGCGTAAATTAAAATGCCCTGATATTGCGTAAACAAATTCACTATCAAAACTTACGCAGAAACATGGTTACGTAACAAGCGTAAAGGGTACTTCCAGCTCAGCTAAATAAATTAATACCATTATTACATCCAAGAACGCACACGGAGAATTCTGATTACAAATTAATTCAATAACATTCAAGCCGTGCACTGTGCTCCCGGCTCGGCATCATTTCGTAAGGGTGTCACATTTTGAGCAAGTTTAATTAACAATCCAGTCGCTTTTGTAGGTGCCTTCATTAGTGTATTTGTGGATAAACATTGCGCAATGAGCTCGGTAACTCGGCGCAATCCGTATACGTGCGTGTGCGTGGGACGGGATGCGAGGTCGTCGTTGGACGTCGCAGACGCCGGCGACGGCGGCCGGGCCGGCGCAGCGTTGGCCGTGTGTGCGTGCTCCGTGACTCCGATGTCTCGATACGGCCCCGGCCCACCCCACGTGCGAGCTTTCCGAATGCAAACTGTCTCAGAATATCAAATGAGCCCCTTAAATACCGAACACAATGACTACGCCCACCTGAAGCAAAGGCCGCGGGGACGCGTGCACGCAACGCTGCCGTAAATGAAAGGAGCACGTCGGGTCGGGACCGAAGGGTGGGCGAGGTTCAACCCCGGTAACGATTTCCTCCAGATAATGGAGAATTTTCTGATGAAAGCTGCTCGGCAGTGCCCTTTCAAGTATTAGTAGTATTTATGGCCCGATCGGTCGGTGCAAATTTCGTTCCTTTCGATAGTGTATGCTATCGCTCGATTATACCGGTCGCTTCGAGAGACTATTCCCAGAGCATCATCCTTCTATAAAATTCCCTCCATTTGGAACTTTTAAGTGGGACTGAGGAGTAAAGCTAAAGAGTTATGGAGATAACGTGCCTTCAGTGCTTTAATCGGCACAGCTGTGGTCCAACAAAGTGTAGAAGGAGATTGCAGCGCGGTAATTTCATAGTGCCGGACGTTTATACCGAACACAAACACGTACGTGAGATTACAGGGAGGGTGGATTTTGGGTCATTTTAAAGTAGGTGTATTTTAGTCCTGTTGATCATAACTCACGGCTGACGGATTCTTACTCGTGCCGTTCAGGTTATAAATTTTAAACGCCATCTAAAGAACTTTGACGTCGTTAGTCGCTTAACGTTAGCAAAGTAGCTCTCCGTCATGTGGGCCTTTTTGCCGCGGCCCAAGTAGGAAAGTCGTCGACGGAAAAATTAAAATTTTGGTAATTTAATAATGTACGCTCCGAACCCGTGTCTCATAAATTCATTTTGGGTAAATTGTTACACTTATGAAAAGGATCGTCTTAATTACTCTGTACTTTCGGTAACCAAATTAAATAGTTTATTTATGTTTTAACTACTGCTTCTAATTTATTCAGTAGTGTTTTCAGTTGATACAGAAAAAAAGAGTACTATTAGACTTAAATGTAAAGATCGAAAAGTAATTTTGGCTGTGTTTTTGCAACATTAGCATTTCCATTAAAATTGAAAGTTTAAAGAAGCAACGTATATTTAAATCGTATTCTAATTCATTTGGAAGTCGAATGACGGTTACCGGCTCTGAGATGCTTAAAAATTAATTAACCGAACGACCGGTGTAATCTCTGAAGACTGCGCCGATTAAGTGTTATCTAGCTGAGTTTGTTGTTTGCAATGTTTACCCCAGGGGTCGGGTGTAGGTGTCGTTTTCCAGCGCGCCCCGTGTCGCTTACGCTATTCTCGCGCCGCCGCGACTCGCGTCTGCCAATCTCGACAGACTCTTAGCCCTCACAAGTTTGCCGCAGATTGCTTACATTTTATTTTTTCTGTTCTCATGAAAATGTATGCCGTCTTTATCTGTCTATCTGCTTCGCTAAAACGATCTTATTTAATGTTAAGCGGACAACTTTATCCTGAAGAATTTCGGCTGCGACGCTTCTATAAAATATCTCCTCGGTAAATGTTATTATAAGTATTCGTCTGCGTTATGGGCATGTTTGCAAACGCGGGGAAGATGACTTTTTCCCTTTATTTCTTTCGCATTAAGATATCTTTGTCATCTCTTAGCGCATTAGCTACATGCAAAGTTTGTGTCAAATAATGAGTTTGCTGATAATTAAGTAAATGTGTTTTCTTGCAAATCTGGCGCCTCATATTACTGGGTTTAAGCTCGGCTAAGGATGAAGTTTCCTAACCAATATAAAGTTAGCGACCGAGCGTTCGCTAAGCGTCGCACGCACAAGAGGGTGTCTTTGAGAAAGTTCCGTTGCATGCTTGATTCGCCATTGTTTTAGCCGTCGAGCCAGTCCAAACTCTGACCGGCTCGGGGCTCCAGTCAGTGCGCAAGCAAGTGTGTTGCCTCCCGCTCCAACTTGCGCGATTACTTGTTATTATCTTAACTTATGCTCCTTAACTTTGTATTGGCTATCGACATGTTCTGACTGTGACTGCACACCGGAATTCCTGTACACAGTTGCAAACGGCGTGCCTTGTTGTTTGTGCGAGTTGCTTTGTGATTTCAGTTTAGTGAATTGATACTTAACATTTTGGCTAGCGTGAAAATTCAATACTCAGTTATGCAAGTTAAGACTTAACGACATCTCTGGAAGATCACTAATCTCTAGTCTAAGTACGTCCCATTGCTGGCCATAGGCCTCTCATACTACTTAAACACTTAAAAATCCAAGACTCGTGTATTTGAATTCAACTACGGGACCTCTAGCTTCATACTCTGTGTCACTCACTAGATTAGGCAAAACCAGTCAATAAAACGCATTTCTAAATTATGATTGTGTTTTATTAATTTTAACAAAGCTACCTAAACGTTATATTTACAAATATCGTAACCGTACCATAGCCTCGTGTTGCCCTTTCCTGAATCGAATTGTTCCAGTTCGCTTGCGGAATTTTCCGCATCAAACAGATTATTATCAGCTCGGTAGCCATATTAATGTACAACCTGACGTTACAAACTTACATTTCCGTATAATATGAAGCGATCTCATCAAAAATAATAATGAATATTTATAAAATGCGGCTTATTAATTACGAGCCCGCAACCGCGACATGCCGTGTTTGGAATATCGTGTACAATTTTTATTTGCTGTAACAACAATTGTCTACACTAGAAAAACAATCTGGTTCGCAAAATCATATTAATAATTTTAAATGTATTCATCGCAACTTCCGTTGCAGAAATTCAGCTTCCGTTTATGCGTAAACGAGTTTCCTCTGATAGATTTATCAAAACAAACAACCCGATTTGTGTTCGACTTTTGTCGCTCGCTACACTAACTAAACATCGCTTGTCAACAACACTCGAACCGTAACTGAAGCGCCCACGGAATTTGGCTTCACCTACTTCCACAGTACGATATCATCTGAGGCCGTATATCAATCAGTTGTTAGAACGCGCCACGGTTGTCGTTTATCTTCGGGGCCGTTTGGATCTGTCCGTCCAGATTCGTGCATTGTTCAGACATTAGCCGTGGCTGCCGAAACGGTGGATGTCTGAAATGCCAGTGGCGGCGCGCCCGCTGCAACGGTGCATTGGGCGGGCGATAGCGTTTCCAATTTCCTGACTTAAATTGCTCTAATTCGGTTATGCGCTGACGGGTGATCGAAGGCTGCTAAAACCCGACTACTAGCGACTCTCGAGCTGTGCCTTGTAATTTGTATTGAAAGAAGAAAGAAAAAAAAACTAACTTTTCAATACTACAGGTATTATATTTTTTCATTCGTTAGATTCTAATGATTAGCAAATCACTAAACTTTTGGGGGATCTGTTTGTCAATATTTGAGAAGTCACTTGTGGAAGTACTGACTTCACTAGTCTATTTCTATATTATTAGACAGCTTCGTTTATAAAAGCTATAACTTACTATGAGTAACCAACAATGTCAACAAATGTTGCTACTTGCTTTTTGCCTTCCCCAAATGGTTTGAATTTACTATGATTGTGTGTCTCACGGCACTATAATAATGGACCTACCGTCAACCACAAACATTCATACCTACTAACTTATCATTATTTTCTAGAGGCAACATTTTGTAGAAATTTTGTTGAAACGAATTAACTCGAGTCAAAACAATGGTTGTGGCACAATTTCATAATATCCAATAGCTGTACGTGTAACGTATTTAACATCAAGAAGGTAACTTGTATTTTTTCGATATCATTATATTAAGGTAATAGCGACCTAATTGGAGGTTTTTATGACTCTTACAATCCATAAAGTAGGAATTAAGTGCTCGTACTTTGCCCACCCACTCTATAATATTACCGAAGTTTAGATTCTACAAAGTGGATAAAGTTGAAAATCTTTTTGTAAGTGAACATTTCTTTTGTTATAGTTACAGATACAACTTCAGTCTACATCAAATCGAATTTTAGGTAATGATTTCGCTTAGTGAGTTAATCGGTCCGTCTGTATGTTTGTTCCTCTTTCATACATACTAAAACGGCTGGATGGATTTGGATTAAAAAAAAATGTATTTAGTAAGCACACCTAAGCCAGTTTTAATTCCAATATTTTCACGGCATTTAGGGATATAAAAGTCCAAAATCTCAATCGCTAAAAACTTAAAACTAAAATTACTTCTAAAGACTTATTATTTTACGCGGGTGTCTTTCATATAAGTTAAATGAAAACCACGATGGAATTTTGTAAACTATTATGGATATTTTCAGACTACCATCTAATGGCAGTGGTACATTATAGGAGCAATTTGAGTCTAAAAGGAATTAAATTCCTGTTATCATGTTTTCTTAGAATAAAAATAATAATTTCTTTCGTTCCTTTTCTGGTAAAGAACGTTTAAATTATTGTCCGAATTAAGTTTGAACAGAAATAAAATGCACTCGCGGAGCGGAACTCAAACAGCTACGGCTCTAATGATTACGAGCAGAATTTTTCTATATAGAGACTCGAGTTTTTTGCTTTTCCGTTTGCATTGGCATTGAAGCGAAGCGGGTAGCAGGAGTGCCAATATATTAAGCAAATGGCGAACTAATTACGCCCCGAACGATTTTACAGGACCACGTAATGACCTCTTAAGGAACATCTCTTTTAAAATATGTTTCACTGGGGTTTAATTTAATATACCGATGTTCCGGTTGAACACACTTTTAATCTTTTTAAAAGTGTTGTATGAAACTAACTGGTTAACTATTTTATTGAGTTTGGAAGTTACCGTTTCTGGATGGAGTCTTAGATGTAGAGTTTATTAGCTCTCGTAATGGCGTCTCTCTGACGTTGAACAAAAGCTGCCGTATTATTTTTAGATTAACGAAAAATCATTTCTTCAGACAATATGGTAGTCGAATAAGCAATTTGATCGCCTGATGGTAAGTGAGTACTGAGTACTTACATTTCCTTTGTAGGTAGGTACGAGCACATCCACAATACCGTAAGGTTGCAGTTGGGTTTCCAGCCTAGGCGACTAAGATAGAATACCTCATGTGCCAGTATTTTCACCGGCTGTCTTACTCTCTATATCGAAATATAGCAACGCAAACACTCCACTTTTATGGAAAAGCACCACAAGTAACAACATGAAAATGTATTGTTATAAAACTATGTTTCTGAGTTCACACTCTAGTACTCTGTATTAAAATACTGCTGTAATGCTTTACAGCAGTATTTTAATACAGAGTACTACCGTGAATACGTTTATTAAATTCAAATCCGTCTTGTCACTGTATTTACCTAAAAACAAAGAGTTTCGGGGAGTCGCAGCGAAACATTTACATTGTCGTGTATTTTGTTGATACAAGAGCTTTCGACGAGAGAAATAAAATCGGAATGCAGTGGGACAATGATGTAATAGTTTTCTCGGCATTGGGGTGTGGTTGTACTTAGAGAGACGACAGTCTGGAAAGAATAATAGAGAAACAACTTGGCCTGCTATTCCAGTGTGAAAAAAAAACATCGACTTGTCCCCAATTTTGAAAAATCCTTGTACATACAAGGTGGGTTATTTCGAATGAAGACTTCTCTTAAGTTATTTAATTGATTTTTTTAATTCAAAGCTAAGTCACCCATTTTGATGCCATACACTTCGAACATCGACAAATTTATAGAAACATCTATAAATTTGACAAAACCATAATTAAAATTCCTGAAATAAGTGTTTAGTGTTTAGCCGAACTAACCCAACTGATGTAATATTAGAGTCAAATTGCATATAATTCATGCAAGGAAGTCAGTTTCTTTATTTATTTCTATTATTCTTCACAAATAAAGGCTTTATAATAAATGCACCGAAAATTTCTTTATCTCAATATTTTCCGTCGGCAAAGACGGATTGCGAATCCTTAACATTTTTCTATTAATTCAAATATTATTATTATTTTTTTTATTTTTTTTCCTACTTAAACTGTCTCCAACTTATTTCTCTGTCTTAAAGGTTGTCTGGTAGAGATCGCTATTAAGCGATAAGACCGCCTATTGTATACTTTGTTATTTGTTTCTGTATTGTTTTGTACTGATTTGTGGTGTTCAATAAAGAGTATTTGTATTGTATTGTATTGTATTTTTTGTCACACCTACGTAATCCAATGTCTTATTTGGTATAATAGTACATTACTAATACGAAATGCTGTACCTGCCAACCAAACATCCTAATTCTTCGAACAACGATGACCTAAATACATCACACTGGCTTTTGGTACTTTGAAAAAACATTTTCGACGTTTTAAAACGTGCTTTAAATTTAGTGAACAAGAGCGCTTAAGCTTTACATTTTCTTGATTCGCCCTAAGTGCGTCCGCACCCAAAAGGGGTCGGGTGGGACGGGAGGTAGGTACGACTACGGATAAACGAACCCCGGGGCGAGCGATTTGTATTAGAAGTCTAGTACTCGTCTTGTTCGTAATTGTCGACGCCTCGGGCTACGTTTCGATACGTCTGGCACTCAAACACGTGACTCAAATAGGTCACCGTAAAAATAGTGATTTATTTTTAAATTACTGTTTTGATTTGTTTTCTTACTTTCGTATAAACCTTGATACAAAACAGCAACAAAAAAAGAACACATATGTCAATAAAAATCGATGGAACGAATGTGATCCAAAATTACCGTTACCCAAATAGCTGCCGGTAAAAATAAAACCCTTAAAAGGTTTCCCGAATAAAAACCCGATTGAAATTAAATAAATACGGTTCACGCATCAACTAGTTCATCCTGTTACAACACTCGAACCGATGGGACATTATAAGCCGATGATTTGCAATATAGCAAAATAAATTAAAATGCGAAACGAATCATGGAATTCAGTTGCAATAGCTGATGTTGCCCATTATCTTTTGTTTGCCAATTATGAGGTAGGCACCCATCCACGCAATGTAGCAAACCTAGTGTTGCAAATTTTGTTAACTGTACATTTAAAGTTATTATTATAATAATTGGATGATTCCGTGATACTGAAAATAATAATGTCCCATATGCGTACCCAACGCATATAAGATACGTATATTATACGTTCCATTTACCCTTACCCCGCAGCCTTAAGGAAGGTTCGTCTTTAAAATGAAAAAATCAACGTAGGCATTTGAATCAGCTCACAACAGAGCGTCAGAGACGTCTTATTCAAAGCCCCTTCAGAATCGAAAGAGGTTCGTTTCACGCGTGTGTGAGTAGGTACTCTAAGTCGACTTTGCGGACTCGACTTTATAAGCTCGCAAAGCTGATTCGCGGCCGGCTCAATTATTTCCTTTATTTCTTTTTATCTGACAACGTTAATAAAAGTGTTTAAATTTCACAAAGCCTTCGTCGTCTCGCGCTGTATCGCTTTTTTGTTCTCGCATTAACTTTCTCTTATAAAAAATACAGGATTTTCATGTGGATGGAACTGTTAAATAATTCCTAAATTTTGATTGCCTCGTAGAAATCCGCCCGGATTCTGCGGAGGGGCTCTTCATTTATTGTTCCCATTTCAAGGGACAATTAGGTATGCTAATTCATTCATTTTATGACGGCTTTGTGAAAAAAATTCGCTGAGAAAAGATCAGTGTTGGGATTTAGGTAGGAGGTTTGGTTTAAGCGGTCGGAGGTGGGGTGGGGTAGGCGCCTCATGGCGAAGGTTGACGTCTCACGCGGCGTGCTGCCCTGGTAATTAATGGATCCTGCGTGGCTCTCCGAGGATCGCCCGTTACTGCACACAGATTCTATGTAGGTACCTAGGCATCCTATTTACTTGCCCAACTCCACCTACTAAATCGTTAGGCTGTGTGCTATTTATGAGAATATTGGCCGCGATAACTAACGATCGGTACCGGCACACCTTAAGTGAATTAGAAGGAACCAATCCGCGTAGAACAAGGGACACGGTAAACATAATTAGGCGTTAGTGCGAACGGCCGCCTTGATTGGAGAAGACGGGCTGACACTTTCCGGATGAAATTGCACGTGAAAGCTAATATTTCACTCGGATAAAAATGTTCCCTACCAAACTGGCAAAAACGAATTTTCGCATTTGAATATAAATTGAGTGTTAATATTAATAGATGAGTGTACTTTTTTAACGTGATAAAACGATATTTTACGAAGAAAAAGTCGAAACTTGAAAAGGCTGCCAGACCAGGAAAACGTCAATGTAAGCATTTTTGCAGCAGTTTTCTACGGGGAATATATTATTCTGTTAACATTCCAAGTGGTAATACAAAACGTAGCGAAGGGTGTATTGTAACAAGTTTCGGTTTGTTTTATAACTTACACATTATCTTTTGGCGTGCGAGGCAGGAAACTGGGAAAAATAACAACAGGACCGGGCGAGCGGTGACAATTCAAACTGTCAAATAATTCAAGGTGCGACACGGCGTTTCTCACAATCAGCTAGATCTACGGCTGTAGCGAGCGAAACTCAGTACGTTCTTTTTTCCATCATTCGGTTTCTTTATTTCCCGTTTCGCTTTATAAGAGTTCGGCATCTCTGCACGAATTCCCTAGATGAAAAGGTATTTTTCACGCGCCGAGTGTGTAGCGGTGCGCGCCGCATCGCGTACTGCGTCGCTATGAAATAAATGCATTGAGCTCACAGACCATCTTATCTTTTAAGTAGGTATACAAAATACTCGACATTCCTAAATGATGTTATTATCTGATTCTTTACTTTTGCCTACTGCACAGATTGAGTTTTTTAAACTTTTCCACTTGTTGCGCGTCGTGATGGCTTACATTTTAAATGAATAAATCTTAATGTTGTAATTTACACACTAAGAAATTGTTGCTTGGGACTGTTGCAGTATAAAATATTGTTCCGCAAAATTACCTACTAGGATATTTGTGACACAAAGTTCTTTTCAAGAACAATGTTACCTCCTTCGGTGTCATATTCATTTTTATAAAAAAATCTCGTAGATTGGAAGCGACGCAACATCCCTCACTTACGGCAGAATGTCGTAACGCCGTGTTTTATCGTAAAAGAAAACAAAAGCAAGCGTACCCAAAGTAATAAAGCTGCTCGATTTCCCCTATTTAGGACTGGCGAAGAGAATTAAAGTTCTTTTTAAGGAAAAGTATACACAGAGTGTATCCAGAACGCGTAATAAGAATTCTCTGGTAGCACCGCGAGCGGGGCTGGCACTTTGACGAAAAAACGATGATGAAGCTCGATCATGTCGCCGAGATCCCCGCCTAGCTGACTGACAAATTGTCGAACATTTTTTCGCTAAAATTCCTTTCCTTCGAATCCAATTATTGAGCCTTACCGATAGAACGCTTCGCCGTCTTTGTTGCTAATATACAATTGATTATGATCGGCTGAACAACGCGAGGGAATCGAATCGAGTTCCTTGAAAATCTACACGTTTGCTTTGAACGTTTTTCACTTTATTGTCAGACGCGATTTATGTATTTTTACCGATACAAAAACGCATAGCCATTAAAAAATATATATAACTATTCTTTATGTCACCGTATCATTCCAAAGCATAATCATTCTTGATCAAATTGATAGAAGTGTAATGCATACAACGTAATACCAAATTTAACTAAATTTCAAACGACTTGGTTTGAAAATAGAAGTATAAAATATCCATTGAAACTCCCTATACTGAGACTAACAGGTGACATGTCGGACATTTTGAAAAACCGCTGTGTAAGCTAAGCTACCTCTTGATTAACTTGCCAATCTGTGCTTGCCTGAACTACTGTGGTTTTTGCCCGTTACACTCGAACAGGCTTATAAAAAGTAAACTAAATCCCCAATCGTTGTTCGTCCATGTAAATCTTTTACATTGGAAGCAATTCCAAGTTTGGTTTTTGCGAATTCTACTGCTTGTCGTAGGTACTCTGTCTGTAGTAATCGGTTAATTTAAAATTAACTGGGCAAGAACGAATCTGGCTGTCGCATTGTGATTTAATAAAAAATATGTTTGTGAATAGATATTATGTGCCTACTTTTAGATAGTTAAGGCAAAAAACCACTTTGTATTTCATAATATGTGTTGGAAAACAATGTTAAGTATTTGTAGTGGCCGGCTAAAATGACTTCTGCCCCTATTTCCTTGTGTTGTGAAGCCTCAATTCTTACTAAATTACATAATTCTAGTGGTTCCATAATACGTACTCATGCCAACAAGAAAGCCTCGATTAAAACACAATTTATATCAAAAATACACTATTTATTTATGTACCACCACGTGGCTTTTTATATAATCTTGACATTTTTACAGCTCGAAGAGACCGTAAATCTGTGTATGAGAATCTGATAATAATTTCAATTTAATTCTCTACCTGTTTTTGAAAAAATAGTCTTGACAGACCGACATACTGATAACGGGAATGAAGTAATTATTTAGTTAACAATAACAAATCAATGTTCAAAGTGATATTTCATCATTCTCCTAACTAATTTTGTTGTTCTAGCATGATATTTTCAATGAGTGCAATGGAACACAAAAACTTGATGACTAAAAATATCGCCCTCGTCTAAGCCTATAAAGCAATACATAACATTCAATGCAAATATGTTTCCTCGGTACATACTGTAATTTTATTTCTCTGAACGTTTCATACATGGGATGTGCAATTTCGCTCAGCTGAGGCTGTCCAAATTGGGCTGTTGTGCAAGTACGGAACCAAAGCGAGTGTGAGGGCTATTCTAATATCGTACGCGCGGTTCGGTAATTCTAGACCAGCTTATTGGCGTTTTGTATCGTTACAAAAGCTGTTCTTTTATTGAAAATGTGTGCTTACGCGTGTTATTGGGTATTTTCAACCCTCAGCGAAGTAAGAAGTGCGTAAAACTTGAAACATTCGTCGTTTGTTGTTTATGGTTAGAAGTGTTAGAACAAATCAATTTGTTAAGATTCAATTTGGTTGTTTAGTGCCGTACCTACTTTCGCTGCAGTAGTATCTAACAGTACTTCCATTTCTGCAATAGATAAACTCCGTGTTACGGCTGGCAAATTCTTATTATTGGTAATAATATCTCCCTTTGCATCTGATGCACACCAGACTTGAGTCAGCAGACAAGGGACCAGAAATGAAGTTAACATGGAAAAAAACTGAATTAAAAAAATATCATTTTTTTTTCGATTATATGCCTAAGAGTTCTGTGATAAAGTTTCGATTGTATTTGAACGTTCCCTTAAAGTTATCGTAAATAAAAAAAACACGGTGTATAAGAATTCCGTTAAAAAGTCAGACATTGCTTAATCTTATCGCTTTGGCAGTTTTGTGATAAAAAAAATCTAAAAAAAAACTTTTTTCACGTTTTTTTAACCTCTCGTTGGTCCAAAAAAATAACCATTATGTCGAACCTCCCCAAACAGGCGGCGCTACAAAACACTGTAAAGCGATACATTCTGTGATAAAGGTTCGATTGTATGCAGTAAATAAAATACTGCCCATATTTCCACATTCGTTTCTTTTCGTCTTTTCGTTTTATGTCCCTTTTTTTTGGCCTCCCTTGGAAACCGTTCATACAAAACACCTTTTCGATATTGCCCTACTTTATTAGCATTGGGCACGTGTTTTTATATCTGGAATATCTTTCACTTCTGCGGCCCGCAAGAAATAAAGATTCCACATGTGTTCCGATGTTACATTATCATGATATATAAGAAAAGTTATACCCTTTCATTCCTACAATTTATTGACAGCGATTGCCTTTGAAACCTGTGATTTTTATTTTTTTCCTCGGTAGTTGACAGACATAATTTTATCGCTCACTTAACCTATAATTCGTTCGGGCAAACACTGATAATGTTCAATTCAAATTTACTTAAATTTTTATAGTAGGTATTTTATTTTGTTAGCTGCGAAGCGAAGGAATGTGCAAAAATTTTAGAAATCATTATTATAATTATTTAAAGGCGATTCGGCTAGCAACCCATCACTATTTGGCCTTTAAGTTTTGTTACCCTGGACTAGTTCTATCCCGTAAGGGATAATAACGAGATCGGTATAATGTGTATGTTAAAGGAATCAAAATATAAATTTTAATTTAATTTTTAAAAACTAATTCCCAAGGAACACGTCAGCAACATAACTCCAGGCATTATTTACGTTTTAAGCTGTGTTGCCTCAACTCTGAAGGGGCAGATTGGGCTTCCGGCGCAAATAAATAGCTTCTTCCAAAGCTATCGGGAAAGAGAATTAGAATAATGCGGCTCGATTTGGCGTTTCAACAAACGAGAACGTAGAATGGCCCTCGATGGGATATCCGAGTGTTTGGGCAAGACTAAATTCGTATATAAATGACGGTGTCGTGATTCTCGTGGAAGCTCAGATCATGACTTCATAACAGCCTTATAGCAATATATGTAACTCGTTTACTTTAGAGCTCCAGTATATAATGTTTTAATGTTTATTTGGGCACGACTGCACAAGCCTAATAAAAATAAGAATTTAATAAGCACAAGTCTAGTATCTACTAATAAGAATTTAAGGAGTGAAGAAATTAAATCAAAATTTTGTATAAACTTTCTTTGAGATCATAATCTCCGATAAAGTTCAAAAATTTTTAAAAACCTTTTTACATGACTTTTTAACAGCATTTTCGGAGGGACCATTATTTGTCAAAAATAAAAAAAAATTAGAACAACGTGTAATCGTACCTAATAAATAAATAAAGCACTGCGAGGAAATAGGCAAAAATTCAATAATTTCAAAACAAAATTGCAAGGTAAAGAAAGCAAAAAAAAATGGTTAAAAAACGCCGTATCTATTTTATAGGGATGTAGGTATAGGTTCCCAAGTAGGTTAAGTAGGTACCTACCAATCCATACGTTTTAGGAATGTACATCCCCACAGGCCTGGGGTCTTACCATGATGTCTTAATTCCGACTCAGTTCAGGTTTTAGCTGTCATTTTTAGTATGGATCTGACAGCGAGCGAACCTAACCTGAATCGCATTAAGACGTCATGGTAGCGCCGCTGAACTGATTTAAGAACGTCTGTGAAGGTGTCTAACGTCACTGCCATCCAAATCCTGCTTCATTTCTTAATAATAAATGACAATTCATGTCTAACAAAAACTTATTTCGTCCCGTAATTAATTATCAAAGTTAATATGTAGTATTAGGAGTAGGTAAGCCATGGAGATCACAGATCAAACGGCGCCGACCTGTCCCCTCCATGCTAATGTGGAAGATTAATGGAATTACCCCGGGCTCTGCGACACTAGGCCGGCAAAACTCTCCTTGTTCATTTACTTTCATACCGTGTGTCCTTATTTCATAATAAATTCACTTGCATAATTTAGTGGACAATCACTCGCTATAGGTACTCGTAATTATGTAATACTTTTACTTGCTGCTTTAGTAAGACAATCGATCAATGCAGTCGTTTGTCGTGCGGGCGTAACCATAAGTTTGTTGCGTCTTTATTTTTAGGGTTCCGTGCCTCAAAAGGAAAAAACGGAACCCTTATAGGATCACTTTGTTGTCCGTCCGTCTGTCAAGACCCTTTTTCTCAGGAGCGCGTAAAGTTATCAAGCTGAAATTTATATCAAATACTCAAGTCCACTGCCCCTTGTAGCTGTAAAAAATCAAACTTCTAAGCCAACGCAATCAAAAGATACAGCCGTTATGCCGCAAATTTCCGCAACTCTCAAGGGAATCAAAACCTACAGGGTACTTCCCGTGAACGCAGGATCTTGAAATTTGGTATGAAGATAGGTCTTATAGCACAGATTAAGGAATAATTGCGAAAACCGTAAATATGTATGTATGTCTGTATCTATCAGTGACCAATATAAAGTGAACCCACACTGCGTACATTTTGCTTTGGAGCAGGACTCTGCTTACACTGGTTTATAGATATTTATAGAACCCTCGGTGCGCGAGTCCGACTCGCACTTGGCCGGTTTTTTGTGATTTACCATAACCCTTGGGGTTTTAATTATGACAATATGTAACAGCGTTGTGTGTATTTTGACAATTTTGACAGTAAAACACAAAACACCTATATAAATAAAAGAAAGAAAGATCTGCAGCTACATTCATGCGGCCTTGACATTTCATGAGATAGGGGGCAGGGATTGAAAGAAAACCGGTGACGATCGAGCTCAGTAGCGTGACATGAATTGGGATAATCCAACATTGGACTGATGATGAAAATCAGGAGTTAAATTAAAGGTAAATTAAATCAACAAGTCGATAATGTCTTGAAGCACCGGCAAGTCTGAATCTCAAACGTAAGTTTTAAGACGCAGAAAAACACCTCAATCGCGTTACATTAAGGTATCAATTAGGCACTGCAGATAAATTGACAACGTTTCTAGAGGCACTTGACGGCAGCAAACTGTTATCATTCTACCTAACACTTTTATGCGAATGCGTTCGAGACGCTTCTTCCGACGAAAAAGCCACACTCAGCTTACAATAAAATTGTTAACCGTGTTTTGTGCAACACGTGTCTCTAGTCTATACCTACCTAGATCTCACGACGCCGAGTTAGGTACTTTTTCATATTGGTTACCTACACGAGTATGTGTGTCATATTGAAAACGCAGCCTTAGAAAGATTCAATATGAAAGCAAGGAATAGAAGCTTGAGTTGCATGTTGGAAAGTCATAATGTGATTTCAAATTGAATACGTCATACGTATGTTCTGCTTATATGTATAAAGGGTAGGTATTGACGTACCTCTAGGAGGAATAGGGTGGCGTCGGAATACAGGAAACGTATTAAATTCGAATCGAACTTTTAGATTTCATTTTGCTCCGCCTGTTATGTGCAATTCGGTACGCATTTATAGATATAGCACAATTTTTACAGCCGTTGTTAAGACATTAGGCTTGCGGAGTGCTCAGACGGACCTAATTTCCTCCCTTTAAAAAAATATTTCAATTAACTTCAAGGCCCTTAAACTTTTTATGTCCAACACGAAACTTTAAATACTTCCTAATGCCGCCTTTAAACTCAATAAAAGGCCTACGTTCATCAACGTCGGAGTAATAAAACTTGCTTTACTGTTATCCTCGGCAATGGAATTAGATAATGTGTCTTGGTGAAGTTTTTTTCTTGGGAGGTTTAAAGCATTAAAAATCTAATTGGCGTAGGCGATAAATATATTTGTCGGCGGGACGCGGCGCGGCCCTGAATGCCGATAGAATGAGGGCCCAGTAATGCATGCCAATAACACCATTACAATTTCCTTGGGCCCAGACCCGAATCCTTATCGTATATTTCAAGGATTTGATTAATCATAATCATTTTCTGTACACGTTCTTCTGGCACAAATACAAAGTATTGGAAAAAGTTTCATAGAAGACGTGAGAATTCTTTTTGTCGTTAAGGCTGTTTTTGTAGCAAAAAATGTTACCCGTGACAAAATGGAACTTTGTAGATCTCTTTTAGTTATTAAAAATATTAGGAAGTTATAAAATTCAATAATTGGAATTCTAGCCATCATTACAAAGTGGCAAGCAAGGCCTGCCACTAATTAAATTATTTGCTTAATGTTCTTCCAATAAGTAATTCATTTGTCCGATTTAAATCAAAATATTCGGTTGAATTAATCTCATCAAATGTGATGTACTATTGTAACAAACATATTCTGAATGCACATAAATCTATACATATAATAATCCACAATAAATATTCTCATTAACAAAGCTTGCTATGAAAAGCAAAACAAAGTAATAATACATTGCAAACATTTTTTTTTGCGTTTAGGTACAATAAATTGCAAACTACAACACCCCCCACATTACTGTTACAATGCCATAGAATTTATTATTTGATTATTTCGAAAGAAGTTCTGGACGGGTGTATAAAGTCATGATCTCCATTAATCTATACATATAATAAAATTGTAACAGGTCGATGTCTGTACATGGGAGATATTTAAGGGAAAATAAATTAAGGGGCCTATATTAGCGCTATAGAAGTTAATAAAATAAAAACAAAGCGTTAACCCAAACAGTCTCTCCTTCTTTACAACAAAAGAGAAACGCCAAATTACGTGCCGAAAACAAAACTTTCGAAATTTAAAATTAAATTAAAAAGTCAAGTCACAAAAAAGTTGTAACTTTGTTCACAAAATCATTGATTCTCCCCTATAAGGAGGGAATGTGCACCTACCCTCTTTACGGGCCTCTGTCACCCGTAATTAGTTTTTCTTCCCAAGTAATCGTTGTCGGTGGCTACAACGTACCGAACATGCAACGTTGTAGCTCCTTAATGAAAATACTCTTAAGTGCTCGTGTTTAATGTTTATTTATTTCCACTTTGTTTTTAACTTTTCCCGTGGTCTTTACGAGACCGCTGCGGGAAAGTAACGTCTCTAGTACTTGCTTGTTAAAATATCGCTGGTGTTCATTTTGACGGTGGTGATTATGTTAAAAAAAATGTTAACTTCAATGTGGATGATAGGTAACTGGGTAAATATAAACCTCTTCTTTTATGATACTCATACTCAAAATGAAACAGATTTGTGAAACAGAAACTGCGCCAATTAAATAAGTGACCAACTAATATAAATCGTGTTATCGATCTCGGCAAGAAACGCAGCAGGTAAAGCCCGGGACACAACAGCACAAGAGCTCCTGATAAAGCCCTGCAGTCCGCACGCCGACAGCGGCAGCTGCGATTTATTAGACGTTTTTATTGTTCGCCAAGTACGCTCCTTGTTTTAATTTCGCTCAAGGATCAGCGCGTTCCGTTCGCCGCTGCGTCGTCGCCGTGCGGTGTGCCCCATCCCTATCTCGCCGTGAGCCTAATGTCGCGAGGCGACAAAATTTATCGCGTCGCTTGTAATTCCGCCCCGCCACCGCCACCCCTATGTCACCCGCGTCACCCCGTCACCCGGCGACACACTTATAACGTTTTCTAATGAAATTGTCCACAAACTCCCGCTCGCCGCAGCCCCCGGCCCGTCGACGCCGCCGGATGAACCGAAAAAAGTACAGCTCGCGTTACTAATGGCTTCATTTATCACAGTCACTTACAGTGATACACCGCAACGACGTTTTATATTTAATTTGGCTCCTTGCGGAATAAATTACGGCCATATCGAGACCGGAGCGATAAAGGACAAGCGGCTGTGGAGCTATCGGAACGGCGCTGTAGTAGGTATTAAGTCGGTAACCTCCTTGGATTAATTTGTTGGAGACTAAGTGATAAGTTAGCCGCCGCCAAAGCCGCGCCTGCCCCGGCCGAAACTTATGACATCGCCGGACGGATTACAAGGGATGCTAAAGAAAGTGTTTTGACTGTATACGTCAGACGGAAGAACGGTAATGTTGAAAGTTTTGAGTGCTTTCAAAACGACGGCGACAAGAGTAGAAAATGCTGGCGAAGTAATTTAACAATAAAGATAACATTCATGTATGCGTTAGTGAGACGTGTAATAAATTAAAACAATGGGCTGTATCTCGAAACTTTGGTCTCGGGTGCGTACAAACTACAATCGACTAAAACCTTAGTAGTAAAGAATTGTTTTCTTAGAAACGTTGGGACTTAAACTAGGTACAGAACGTATAAAACGATGGAAACCGCTAAAATAGTTTCACTTCGAGGTATTTTGTTCAAGTCTTTGTTCGAAGTGAAAGCATTAACCGGGTACTTTCTACAAGTCGCATTAATCTTGATTTGGGACTCATGTAACTTAAATTGCAGACTATGCACGCATGCACATTCAGTGGAGGGAGTTTCTGAATTATTGTATATTTTTTCTTGGCGAGTAACTTTTTGATAGTTTTTTTACTGGCTGTGCGACATAAAAATATGAACTAGCTGTTTAACTTTTTTTTAAATCAACTAAGTACCTATTGCCGACTTAAAAGTCAAACGCGGAGTGAACACTATTTATAAAAAAAATTACAGTCCTGTGGCTTATTGCTCAACATGTGAGCGGTCAAATTCATAATCAACATTTCTGCCTTAGTCGAAAATGGTAGAAAAGGATTTTTTAATTGGAAGTGCGTTAGACCATAACACAGCCTCAGTTATACATTTATTGTAGTTTCTCTCTAGCAAAGGCATATTCAGGCAGATAAAGACAAATTTAAGCTCAATAAGCGTAATCAAGCACAGACGCTATAAACATAATGAAGATCGAAGCATGCATCCCCTGCGTAATGCACGAGGCAGCGGCTTAGCCACCGCAGCCTCCGCATTAGCATCCCACATCGCGAGATTACAGTAAGCCCACATTTATACCACACCACGTAATTTGGCAACTCCGCTCCGATTAGATAGTGCTTTCCACTCGTTAACACAAACGAGTATTACCCCGCGAACCCTTAATTTCCGCGTTAATATGATCTTTGTTTTCGATTTGTTTCATAAACGTTATTTCGTTAACTTCCATTACATTGCCTAACTAAATAATGTGTTTAATTAATTTCTGTAACCCCGTTCATATTGTGGTACGAATGTTATTGGAACATTTAGCGATGACGTTTGTTCTGCTAGATTCTCATTTGTGCTATGAGTGCTTCATTCATTACTGAGATTTCGTGGTTCGTTTGATGCCTTAATCGAGTGTGGATAGGTTGCTCGAATCTTCATAATATATCCTTGCTTGAAACCGATTTTAATCTATTTTAATTCTCCCCTAAATCAGCCATTAACACAAATTGCTTAGATCGAGGAGCCAGTTCCGGAATAATAATTATAAAAGTACTCTTATAAATATATAAGAGTACAGTTGAAGAAAAAATATATGTCACAAATATATTCCATGTTATTTGTCATACCTATGTGCGATGTTTTGTTCACGTTTTAACTGAGTGCACAGTAAGTTCCAGATTTATTTGTAAATTTACATGATATTGCGCCATCTTTCGTACACAACAGCAGAAGCAGAAGTTCACCAGACATTGTGGTCCGTTTCCGCACATTCTTTCGAGGACATAAAATAGCTGCAGAGTTCATGTACCTTTGCAGTGGTCTTGAGGTTGGCTTACACCGCTGTGCTACTTTTTTTTTTATTCGTCTTGGGATACCACTTATTCTATAGCTATTAATTTTTATCAATGTTTTTGACAGCAAAAATTATAATCCCAATTTTAAGCTAAAGCTAATTTTTAAGCTATTTCACTAAGGTTAAAGGTTATGGTTGAAATAAAGGTACTTAGGATTCTTTAATAGTCTTCTTCAAAATTTTCGAAAACAAAAATTCCGTCCATCCACCACCAGTAAAAAGTCTCCAAAAACGCCGTAGTAGTAATTCAAAAACTTAATATAAACCAACATGGTCATGATAGTCTTAATGGTAATCCAGTCACCGAGTACGCAATTTCTCTTAAAAAAACGTCCATCATTCCTGTCCCAGCGTCGTGACAAATGCATTCAAATTAAGATCCATGTTAAAGATATCGTAGCGGTCATATCGAAGAAGAAGTAGACAATGATTGTAGAAAATTATTGGAACGAATTAATTGTAATGAATGAAATGATTGAATGAATGGATGAGAATCACTTGACTGGACAAGGCAAAGTACCTACCTCAATGATGACCCAGAGCGAACATCAAAAGGCACAGTATACCACAGCAGCGCTGGATGGACAACATCCGACGACATGAAGGCCGGGACAAATGCAATCTTTTAGTTCGATATTACATTGTAGCTTCTAATTGAACGGGGCACGGTTCGCTCCTTGCCGGAAGCAACGCAGGCACCGCAAGGCTAGGTACGAGTTGTTTCCACGGCTTGGCGAGCGCGCCTTAGTATTTCGGAAGTAATGTAAATCGTCTACAACGGCAAACTTCCAGAGATATCTCGCCAAAGGACAAGACGCTAATATATGCGCAATCGTGCAACCCACGTATTGTGGACTAATGCAGCGAAGTTTCGTACTACTGTTTCTATTTACGCTCACCAACTTGCAGATTTGTGAATCCGGTTGTTATTAGTGAATTTCTGCGCTGAAGTATGTTAATGCCTTAGTGAGCTTTGTCTAGGCATTCTAGAAATGTTTAGTGTTTTAAATGGCCACTGAATTTGTATTTTGTGCTATTTATAGTCTGGGAAGTTTGCACGCTATCTCAGAGGTCCCCGTAAAATAAGGACAAAGTAATGAACAAACGAACAGCAACGTAAGGGTTTACGCGCCTTTTAAATAAATTGCGTTTCTGTGCTGTGGAATAATTTATAAAGATAATCTGTTTACGCCTACACTTTTGTCTCAGTACCTCTCTGTAATATTACTTGAATGGAACCCGTCTCGACCCGGAACTTAGTTGAAGCTTTCTGGGGTCCATTTCAGTCTATTAATTAAAATTATTTTATTCTGTACTCGTTCTGGTTGCGCTAAAATAAATGGCCTTCCGCCTTGAGTTCTGATTTCATACGCAATCATCAAATCAATTCTACCGAAAAGAAATTCAATCGTATATTTTTTTTGTGTAGCCGAAAAAATATTCATCCTTACCTACTAATTTTAGGATATTGTATTTCACAATTTACAATACATCAAAATTTTCAAACGATTTTCCTAATTTCCAAATAATTTACGAACTACCTATCTAGCTGTATTTATATTACATTCTTATCGAAGGTTTGTTTCAAAAAATGAGAGTCAGCACAAACTCGAGGTCTTTACTTCAGGCCGCTTTACAGCCCGAACAAGTTACTAACTGCGCGATTTTAGGAAAATAGCCATTATTTTCTTGTTTGATTTGATCAGTGTTAAATATAAGTAATATTATGGTTATGTAATTTTAAATAATATTGAAATTCTGTTACTTTTGTATTATTTCATACATACACACATGAATCACGTCTTTATCCCGTACGGGGTAGACAGGGCCTAAGGTTACAAGTCCTAAAGACCACGTTTAGCATGATTGTACAAAACCTAAACAAGGCTTTAAAAAGACTCGTTCTTGGTCATATTTTAGTCAAAACTATGACATTTCCATTTATTTTGACGACTATTTTTTGTTATGTTTAAACTAAATTATTAGTTTCTTTTATGTTATCAAAGAAAATAATTTCGACAAACTCTTCGATTTCTGACTGATTGAATCGAACGTTTGGATTCCCGCTCCCGCTGTGCGCTTGTGGCACGTCGTAAGCTATGCTCAGGCCCCAAGCAAAGATATTTCGCAGTCGTATTTACTCAGCCGTGCCTAAATTGTTTGCTTACATGTTCGACGCGCCGCGCCGCCGCACGCAACGCTCATTACCCGAACGGGCTTTTGTTCCGACTTACACAACATATTGTTAAACCCGATGGAGCAGGAGCCCTTTAATATGTTTATTTTTATCATTTCAGGTAAGTTCTCCAGCTCCCGTTTAATGGCTACGCTTGGGTGAGGATTCCGCTTTGAATGACTCAGGAAAATTTCGAAATGTCTTTAAGACATACATTTCCTTTGACGCTTTTAAATCTTTAGTTAACAGCCGGCGAATGCAACCAGACGTTTGTATTGAAAAATTAAAATAAATGGTTATTTTTATACTTCCAAACCAATGGTTCCAAACTGTTAAACACACATAATAACCGGTTAGCTAAACACGTATTTTGCTTAAGAATTCACTTATAGAATTGTTTAATGAAGTCCAAAACCAACGCAGTTTAGTAATCGCAAATGGGATAGTGCAGCGGGTAGCACAGGCAGGACAGATCACTACAGTTTAACGATACAAGCATTAGACATACCACTTAGACGCAGTAAACATTCATTACGTTTCTTACCGCGCGGGGGCAGGTTGGCACACTTAATTGTTCATACAACAAGCCAGCCGGGAATTGGCTCTAAATGTTTCGCTGTCCGGAACGTAGCTCCACCGCAAAAGCACCCCGCGAATTCGCTCTAAGCATTCCTCTCTTACTGAGCCAAAATCGACCACATCTCTTCGTAGCTTAGCCTGATTTTTGAGTAATCTTGGCAAAGCCCCGTGCGCGCGGGAGAACTCGTGATGTAAAGCGCAATAGACGGCCATTTACACCTGCGATTCTTCTTCATCTTGCCCTAAACTGGCGCCCCTTTTGCCTAAAGTAATTATGCCACACAACGTATTAGTCTTTTGGGAGTGAGCGCGTGTTGGAAACGCTTAATCATTTGCTTAACATTTGCGTACGCAAATAATCCGCTAATTTAATTTCGGTATGGTATTTATGACGCTTATTTATTATCATATCAGAGCGACGGCTTCATTTTGCGAGCAGTGTGTGCGTGCGAATAGAACGTCTGTTATGAAATCATGTCGTTAACGTCATTTTACTATTGAAATTTCATTATAAAATAATATTTTTGTAATTAATCATGCGTTCTCAAAGACAGCGTTATCGTGACAACTTTAACGATAACCCAACCAATGTACCCAGAAAGAAATGACGAATAAATTTGGTATTTTATTCGGGTAGGTAAAAGTAGTCAACATCTCTATTCATCACGCAACCCTCTCCTGTGAAAATTAAGGGAGCTCAGAATATACGGGGAGTGCCGCTCCGCTGATTTTTCTCCATACGGCTACTTCCTGATGAAGGACAAAAGTTTTCATTGCGCCGAGAAGTCATATTACATATTGATTATTTTGTGAATCTCATGTATCACTCGGCTGTTTGTCCCCCTCGCGCCCCACTCAATTCCAATAAGGCATCTCTCTCAGTCCGACCGACTTACTTAAGGCTTAAATCGCTTTTGAGCCCTCCTCACCATTGATATTTATGCTTTTTTCGGGATTCTTACGGAGGGTAAGTTGTTTTGAAACTTTTCTTTTTGGGAGAAATGGCTGGGTTCACTGGATTAATGTAAGTAGAGTGTTGTAATTGGTTGAAAAGTTATTACTTTTCTGTTTCTTTTCGGGAAAAACATAAAGCAATTTTACAACTTCCCCGGGAGTGATTTATTTCTATTCGTTGAAACATCTTTTCTGAACTTAAAAACAACATTTAAATTGTAACTCTTGATTATTTGGTACCTATTAATAGCCTTTCGTTTCAAGTTTGCAATACAGCGAGATTTTAATTCGAAATTCGTTAATTTAAAATATTTTTGAACCAAATCTGAATCTGGTGTATTTGAAATTTAATTTTCAAGTAAGATACCGTATTAAACCAAAAAGGTAAATAATTAAGTGAAAGTAAGACTTGATAATTGCATATACTTCACAAGTTCACAATGTAAGACTAGCTCACAGTATATATATAAGCTAAAGCAGTAGGGAATCTACGAACAAAACGGTCGAAACGAACGCACACATAGACGCGCGCTTCTACACGGCCCCTAAGCGGATCTCGCGGTGCTGTCAGTCGCTCGTGGCGCATTTGGACAAGCGGCCGTTTTTTCGTTTTAAATATGCCAAGAGCGTATTGCGCAGTGTACAGCTGCTTGAACTCGGCTTCTTCAAAACCGGAGCTTCCCAATAGTTTATTTTAAGAAAGCTATTCATTCGGATGAGAATTTTTATACAATAAAGTTTAATAACAGAGCTTTCCGAACGTGTCGTAGCAGGCGAAAGTATTTTTTAGTAAGTAATATGTAATACTTACCTACCGACAAACAAAAAATCTTAAACTGTTGAAGTTTTTTTTAAAATAACCTGTATTATTTAAAAAATAATTAATCCATTCGATTATTTAATTAATATAGAATCCAAATTTAAACGTCTTTTTCTCTTTTACACAAATTATGGGTGCCAACCCTAATACTCTTAATTAAGTGTTGCTAGTTACTCTAAAACAGGCCTTACCAGCTGAGATTATAGCGCTAACTATAAAATTTCAATTTAACAAAAATTAAATCGACAACCCTATCGCTTTATTGGAGCGTAGGTACTTATTTCAAAAAGTAGGCCTAGCTTCCCTACTGCTTTAGCTTATAAATAATTATATACTGTGACTAGCTGGTGCCCGCGACTTCATCCGCTTGGTCTTCACGTCATTTTCAGTATTTACATACGTACTTCTAGTTCTATACATATACTCAAATTAATCAAATGTGTGTTTATTCTCCGCTTCCAATAATATTTTCCTTAAATCCTCTAAAGCTTAAGTACTTACTGTTCAGATTATCCTTAAAACGAGCTTAAAGATATTGTGAGTTAAGGCTAATTGTTGGCGCGACCATCCTTGAGAAATATCATTTACGTTGAGCTTAGGACGACTATTTATTGAGTGAAATAGTACTTATACATTATCACAATTTCGTATTTTGAACTTCGATAAGACCGAATTTTATAGGGTATGAGCTTGTCTGATATGTCTGGAGCTACGCCGTAGCAACAAGTAGAACATTTTTTCGTAGCGCCGGCGTCGTAGAAGATGCGTGTGTGCTACATTAACGCTACAAAAATTAATGCCAGCTGTATAAGAGTTTAGTATTGGTTATTAATGCTTAAGTATCTACCACGGACCTGGTGAATGACATAAGTACGGTGAAATGTATGACAATTGAGAGTGACAACTTTTAAATAATATGTCATCGGCATATTTCTACAATAAAATATTTTTTGTGTTAGTATTTGAATCATTAAAATTTACACAACCCTTCACTTCTGTTAAACGTAACCGCCTCGAGCCAATACGTAATACTGATTGGTTTAAACGAACTCAACATTGTCACAAAATTAAAGCAAAGACGTATATGACACGCAAGATTGGTCAACTAGAGTTATCCACTTAATTTACAACTCCATAGGTGCTACAATCTAGCTTAAGTGACTAGTAAAAAGTAGCTAGATTACAATAACTTTACCACAAAAAAAATATCTTTATATATTCAACTAGCTTCTGCCCGCGTCTTCGTCCGCGTAAAATTAGCAATTGACATGTTTATCGCTATCCCGCGGGAACTATGAAATTTTCCGGAATAAAAAGTAGCCTATGTTTCAATCTAGGGTAGGTACCAGCTATCTCCGTTCCAAATTTAATTCCAATCTGTTCAGTCGCTTCAGCGTGAAGACGGAACAAACATACACACTGACTCACATCGTCACTCACAAACTTTCGCATTTATAATATTAGTAGGATACAAAAATAAATGAAAACTATCGCTAATAGAAATAGGTACCTAATTATTTTAAAATTGTTTATTTAGATATATTATTATTTAAGTTACATCTGTGTGTTTATTTATTTATCTTCTCTATTAATGCGTTAATATTAATTGAAATCATTCAAACTATAACACCAGTCAAGTTACAAATTTCGGCTGGAATGATATTGCGCATTAAAAATATACAAAATCGTGTTGCTCGCCCGATTACCAACGAAAAACATGCAAAATTCCCTCCTTTTTTAGATGACACGCTCACTTAGTTTCTAATGATTTATGGCATTCGGTTTGTTTTGCCTTTTAGACTTAATATGTTTTTCACATGTTCGTTTATTTATGTTTCGTAACCTTACGCTTCGTTACCCTTTTTCCTAAACCACCACACTTCTCTGTTTGTTAAGCATGTATTTTAGTCTTGTAACAAATTGTAACAATTGACATACTTGGATCTAGAAATTTAGTAGAATATTAATTGTATAATGTGAAATTTTAATTTCAAATTGCTAACCGTTTTCCCATCGTCTGTTCACTCGAGAGAACGCTCGCTTTCTTTTCATAAGAACACAATATTATAACGCTCATGTGCGCTACCAGGTCGGCGATCAGAGCGAGCTTTATACCTTCATGAACATTCCTAGTGACGAGATCATGCGCAGAATTAGAAATGTAGGAACAATAAAACGTTAATATCAAACTACGTTTAACTCAAATTACAACCACTGGGGTTAGTTTTCCAGTTGACATAACATTTAATTGCCGCGCAGTTCCATATATTTATAATATCAAACAGTCGTAACGCCGCACATGTGCAAACACAGCCCCGAATCGAGGTCGACTCTAACCCGCGCTAAGCATTTGTTTCAGTTTGCGTGTAAGGGTCTTAAAATATCCGGTTCAGAAAATAAAACACAAAAGCTATTTTCTCTGACAGGACTTTGTTTGAAATCATAACAAATAGCCTTTTAGGAAACCGCATCCCGGCCCGAACTGTCCTACAAAAAGGGGTTCGTAAACACATTACAAATCTTTGCCACGGCATCGGGCAGTTAAGAGGGCTGTCAATGGCCTCCCCCCTCCAACTATTCGTCATGTGTCTTAATGGATTACATGGAATAAAGTAGGCATCGACAAAACAAAGGCCGAGCTCCCCCGAAAATCTCTGACCGCATAGTTTGCTGGCTAAAACTAAATTTATTACGTTTGACCTTAGTAATTCTTGCCGGAGGTTTTCTAACCTAAATGTGTGTAGGCAGTTACGGCTTTGAAAGGTATGGCGCGTTCGTCCGTTGTGGTTTTATACGGAACTAAATATTTTATGAGTTACAAAATAGTTGCGCAGAAAGTATCGGCTCGCAGCGAGTTTTGATTTGATCCCCGAATATTTTTGGTATTTGATGGAAGTTGAAAATTGGAGTAACTGATTTAGATTGGCATTGGCAGATGTGAAATTTAATTTAGATAATTGTTTTCTGCGTTCTCACAACTTTCATTTTTATCAACTATCAAGCTTTTCTATAATCTTCCCTTAGTGTTTCTTTATTTGTTTCAAATTCTCGCTTTCTGTGATTGGATTGACTTCAAATTTGGTACGCGTTCAGAGGTCCAACCACAATTCAATAGTAAAATAACATGACCAAAAACCTTTTATTAAAATAGATTTCAAATGGCGGACTTAAATTTATCAAGAGTTTTGATAGTCATTTGAAATTGACAGTACTGAAAATTAAGCTCTGTCGGCCACGTTTGCAAATTTCGATTGAATGCACCGGCTATTTGTATGTGTATACTGATTATGAGTGATCGGAACGTAGTGGTATCCCGCAGCTCGATGCTCATCACATTAAAACTTATTTCTGCACCGGTCGCCGCGATTACCTGCTCACGGCCCGGCCGCTTGCCACTTATTCGAATGCGTTCCACTGTAAACGTGCTCATTTCGCGCCCTTTGAAGCCGGCGTGTTTAGAACGTTTGATTCCAACAACTCTTTTACCGTGATTAACGTTTTGAACGATCGCGCGAGCTACGCCCCTACATTCAGGGAATGAAGCACCGGCACTGACGTGTCGGCGCAACTTTTTAATTCGCCTAATGCATGATGACGTCGTGTTCCTTGTCTTTGCTTGCCTTTTCTTAACTGCAGTGCAAGTTTGTATGGCTTCCTGTTGAGCCTCGTTTAATGCTGTCATAGTCACACGCTTACATTTTCAACTTGTTTCTAGTTTCATAGCTCTTAAGTTTATGTTACTCGTCTTTTGTTCTATTCTTCCAAGTTTATGTTGAAATATTTAACATTGATAAAAAGAATGTTCAAAGTGTTACATTTTGGTTTAAATCATTTTAACAAACAAGGGTTTATTTTTGCTATTGCTTATCTTATTTTGGAGTGGTTCTGCGGTAAAGAATTGTTGCGACGTCTAGATGAAGCATTATGATAAATGGCATCGGATTCTTAAATGAAATGTTACCTGAAATAAATAACAATTTATCTTAATAGGAAGATTTTAAATGAACCATTTCCTCTTAATTCAATAGGACGAAGCCAAATGATCGCTAATTAATATTAACAAAGAAAACACCACAACTGCGATTTGCAAGACGCTTAATCAGACTTAATGATTATTTTGATTTTCATCTCGCCCGCGTGAAACGAGAAAGTTAATGAAAAGTCAAGCAAACTCAGTCGAATACAAATTTTAGCATTAGTATGCAAGAGTAAAGTTTTTATTCAATATAACTTGCACTGTTTTATCTTCCGTTTCTCTTATTCGCATCAGCAATGCACAAGTTATTGTAACTTCCCATCGCGCTAAATAAACCCATTGAAAGCCACGTTCTGTGTTGTTTTGTTTGCCTTTTATCAGTTTAATGTTTTACGTTTTGACGAATGGAACAATACTGAATGATTCATGTAATTAGTGATATACATAGTTAACAACAATAGCGTTCTTAACGTTCACAAATACTTGCAAGTCAGTGGAAATCCACTTTCTTGATATATTCAACATCAAAATACCTACATGCTGGATGTAAACAATCGGTTTTAAAAATATTTCCTCCGTATTTGCAATTTTTTTTTCATAAGTCTTGCCTTGATGGCATTGTAACGAGGTCAGCCTAGGGTAGGGTTATGTATATTGTGCAAAAGTCTTAAAAAAACTTCAGGCGGCAAAGGCAATACAAACGAACTTTATTGGAGGGATATATTTTTATTTGTTCTTAGATATCAATCTCAAGGGGTTAGGTTAGCTTCTTCAGTAGAATTTATATGAAATGTATCAATACATAAATCATCTTTAATATTAGTATACTTCATAGTGACAAAGGGGTATGGTTATAGAATTTTGTGAATATTATTGGTCCGATTTTATTAGTTTATAAAAAATATTGAATGTGTGGCATTGGAGGTAGTGGAAGCTAGTTCCGCAGCTTGTCTCCTCGCGGTATCGAGTGCGGCCCCAACACGCCAGCCACCTAATTCTGATATGAATATGAAATTGTATGTAAATGTCGGCCAAATGTTGCCGCGCAACTTGACAACTCGACAGTACCGTAAATATACGGGCACCGTTGCGCTGACTGTACCAAAACATGCGAGTTTGTAGTTTACGACAGTAAATTGTTTAGATTGTGCCCTACGTACCTACTTAACTGTACGTATCTATGCAAAATAGTCGACTGGCGCACGGCTGTACCGTATTATCCACGTAAGGAGACTGGAATTCGCATAGGTACCGTGGAGTGTCCTTGCGACGCGGTCTAACGAGAGCAATCACCCAACTGCCTCGAGAATCCTTGTTTTAAACTAGAATTCATTACAGTCGTACAAACGCCGCAAATGCACATTCTGGAGCGAAGCACTCTGCTACAAAGTTAAGTTTCACCACTTGCCATAATTACCAATAAAACGTGTTCCTGCCGTCGGCACGTCAGCGAGGGCCGCATCAGAATTATGAAGTTAGCGTTTGCCTCCGTGACACCGCGTTATTGCTGACATTTCAGCCTGATTATCTTTAATTAAAAAGTTGTTTTAGACGCCCTCAAAATTCCAACTTATTAAAAGAAATTGCCAAGGCCCTGTGAAGTGGTAACTCAGTGAATTGTCATAATTAGATTAAGAGTGGCTCGAGAGTCAGCTAGGATTTTGGACAGAGATTTTAGGAACAATGTCTTGTTATTTTTTGTATCCCAAATTTAATTAACTTCCAGAAAATTATGATATCGTACTACCTAAAACTCTAAGCATTTAATTCTAACCAGAACCGAAATAATAATTCGCAGTAAAATAGTAATAATATGACTCCTGGCTCTTTCGCAACAATACTCTAATACTCACTCGACACACACTCATTGTCATATCTAGCAGCGGCTTTTACTTCCCTTTGTTCCAATGTAGTAGAATGGTCTAAACGGATCGTATGCTCAAAGAATATTGACAGATATGATCACTTCTCGATTGGAGCTTGGCCAACATCTAGATTTTCTGTACGATTTGTAACTCGATACTTCGCTAGCTTCCGTTTAGAATAGATATGCCGATTTAGAGTGTTGCGTCTTACTTGTATTCGACGTGCGTTCGATATATTTATGACGGTTTGCACTTCACGTATTTGCATGATACAATTTTGATTTGTAACATCGCGTACATGCATTTTAATTTATCGCTGTTGTTTTGAAATAGGAGATGAGAATTTGTTGGTGTTTTTTTTAACATGAATAATATGCAGCGACAAAAAGTAGTGTTGAAAATGTTATCTTGCCGTGTGTGGTGATGTATGTGCATTCGCGGAGTGTTTGCTGGTGTGCAACCGGTGTACGGCGCACGGCACCCGCGCCGTATGATTCCCTTTTATTTATTTTAATCAAATGTGCTGGTTGTTGTTTTGATGCAGTGAGGTTTGCTGTCGCGGCAGTTTTGTGTGCTCTATATTCTCCCATGAATTCCGGTGTGCGGAGTCGCGCATAGATGAATACTTTAATATTATACATGGCTGACGAATGAATTCGTTTTCGCTTGTGGTGTTATTTCGCCGTTGTTATATTGAGCGGCTTTTATAAACCTCTACATTTAGCATCCACTTCCTATTAACAAACTTACCTCTTACTTTATTATATACAAGCTTTTATTTCTGGACGTCTCTTTTTGGAATTGATTGCCGCATCGACTACGATAAAAACAAATAATTAAGCAGGAACAATTCAAAAATTTTCGATCATTTTATTCGTTCAGACCACAAACCTATAATATTAAAGGGACATGTATACCGTGAAATCTTTAAGTAGGTACTGAGCGTATCCATTTTTAAATAGGTACGAGTACGACCGTCATCGACACCACTACAATTGATTATGTATTCTGTTGACCACCTGTATTAAATTACTCGGATTTGCGCAATTTATCATTTTCTCTTTTGATAAATGTAACCGCGTGACAACATGCGAGACTGACTGCTGGTCAATAGATACTCAACTTAGTCAATGAAACAATGTAAGGACATGTTCATGACACGCGAGACAAACTGGTGTCATCTACTTATTATATACAGGTCCATTGAAATCTTAATCCCATTGCTTCATGAAGCAGCATAAAGCAAAAGGAGAGAATTCCGGTGGGATAATGAAAATCGTCGACGTCGTATTTCTTTTTTTTTTTGCAATCGCTTCACTGTCTTTGTAACGGGCTAGTGCGTACGGGCGTTGCTCGGACTGTACGGGAGCAATCAATGGTTTATGAGTCGAGAGATATTGGTAGAACGACGAGCTTTGAAGGCTTACAAACAATATAAAAAAAGAAGTTATCATTTTAGAAAATGCTTCGTTTGCTGAGCTCTTATAGCTCCCACTATTTGTAGAAATACAGTTAAGGCACCAGAAATAAATATATAAAGTCTTCGTGTGTAAATGTTTGTTATTAATAGTAAAAGTCGGTCCTCTGATTTTTCAGTTCTGATAGTTCGAAAATTGTGCTTTGGATTCAATTATCATTATCTAGCAATGACTTTGGACATCACTCTAAGTGCTTAGATCCAGCAAATGATTCAGCGTTGGGGCGTTCCGTTTTAGGAAAGCGAAGACTTCCGAAAAGTTTTTATCATTTTATCAATACAAATACCGATGCAAATATTCATTAATAAACACCGGAAATGTGTATAGCTATATGTATAGTGAGATAAAAAAAATAAGACGCAAGGCTGACAAGCTATAAGTTAATTAAACAATGCTACTTGAAGACATAAGTATTTTATTGACGATGCAAGTGCCATCAGTAGGAATGAAGCCAACTCAGACGGACTGTGGTGGAACAGTAATCATTTAAAAATGGCCGCTCACTGCGAAACGCATCTCGGCGATTGCAGCTTACGCTCCACAATCAGATAGCACGCCTCCCCTTTCATATCGACTTTTTCCACTTCGCTTGTTGCATACCGTTTGGGAATAGTTTTTGTTACCGAACTAATCAACGCCCGAACAGAGGAACGGCAATTTCAAAATTCTTTTTTCCCCCAGTAATGCTCGCATACGCTTATTTCGTGCTACCGAAAAATGCTGATTGCCGATGATTTTGTTACTTCCAATAGGATCTTGTTTCGTGGAATACGGATCAACACAAAAACAGAAACTTACCTCATTCCGATACTTGTTATAGTTGCGATAAAAAAATTATCGACAGTGTCGCTTCACTAGTTTAAATAAAATAAAATATTGATAAACCGTTGAAACCGCTGATTGATTCAATTACACGCCTCGAGTTTCTAAACGCGTCGGATGCAGCTGTTTTTATATATATCCCCTATACAATTACAACAGCATTCATTCACCAAATCATTCAGTAGCTAATTGCGGTTATGCGGTGCAAATATCGATTTACATGCCACTGTATAATTCAAAGGTTGAATAATGTATTGCCTTTCATTAGCACATTGGGCATTGCCGAGACGTATTTGCACGTGAATTCGACTAACCGCACCCTGAAGGAGGTGATCCACCGATGCGGTGCGGACTGATGCATCACTTATGTAGCTATTTCCATCAAAAAACCGGTTGTCTATAAAGTCGGTTTACGGACGATAGTTTTACGTGATAACGATAAATGCATCACAAGCCGACGCTTGGGCCGATCGTGCCTCTATCGCCTGTTCCGCGCTCTCGCTTGCACACTGACATCACGCGGAACGTAACGCAATGAGTCATGCTTTTTCGTGCGTGCAGCCGGCGTTCATCGATTTATAAGATGTTATCACGTCAAAAATTGAAGCAGAAATTGAACTGCAAAAGAAAATAGTAGTCTTGTGTCACACTATTTGATTTCAAGAACTGAAGCGACAGCGCGAAACTAAATTTAATATTTGATTCGCACGAAAACTGGGACGTAACTAAGTTGTCTCGCATTCGACGCATATAAACGTTACGCAAATAGCCTTAGTAAAGTTAAACAACAAAACTTCATTACAAACTCGTGCACAACACACAGCGCGATATTATCGGATTAAAATGTCTCACCGCGGACCCCTGAAAATAGTTAAGCCACGCACTGAAACTTTAACGGTGGAAAAATACATAGCCTTTACTAATGAACTCCGATAATTGCGAGCTTACCACGGCACGCGTTCTATTACCTACCTGGGAAATGGCTTACCTCAATCATTTTAATGCCTGCTCAATTATTATAAATCGTGGGGCCACGCGGTCTCACTCCACGTCTCGGCCGCGGGATCGTCGCACCACAGCGCTCGTAAGCGCAACGACTACGAGCATCTGATCAATGTATTTACAGTGTCGTTTTAGTTTTAATTAAGCTACAGCCGGCCGTTAAGCCGTACCGCGCAGTAAAATCGACTACGCGGCGCGTGCGGCGCGTTAATAAGTCCGCGCGAATTTAACTCCGAACGTGGACCGTAAATGAGAATCGCCAATAAATCGGGCATTATAATAAACATTAACGTTATTGTTTCCCGTTAAACGGCCCGGCGCGCCCCTCCCCTCAGGTGGCGCCGCAACAATCCGCTCGGAATTTCAACGACTTCAATTATTGAGTGCCTACGAAAACCGAACCCTTTGGGCTTCTCAAGGGGCCGGACTGTCCATTTCGCCCGACGATAATGCGGCGTGGCACGCGGAAAGGATATAGGTACCTACATTAAATAAGCAATTATATATACGCTTCTCTTTTGTGTTTTTTCCACAGAGACTTCGTACGGAATTTAATTTTAAACTTGGAATAAATACCCACCCACGGGCCAGTTGCTTGATTGTATTTGTTGTTTATTTTGAAAAATAAGCTATTATTATTACTGTTGCCGCCAACCAAATCTTCGCCAAATAGTCCACCTTTGTGCAAGTATCTCAGTGTTTGTCAATTGTATTTGTTTTATGTTTATTTTGCACAATAAATAATTTACATACATACAAATCTCCTAATCCATCTCGCTTTGATTACCCGAATGCATCAGCAAGTCAAGATCGTCTCAGTGATCGTTACGGCGTACTCGCACTATCGTAGACAGTGACACAGGGAGCGGAAGGCATAATCCAATTGAAGGTTTGCATAATTCTCGCCCATCGCACCTTCAGCACAATGTAATTGTAGTGCATTGAACTAATAGCTGGGATTATTAAGTTTGAGGAACTGCATGTGTGTTGAGCGAAGATTAGGGGCCCGTTTGGCTAGTGCCGTAATTGAAAGGGTTAAAACGTTGATAGTAAAAATTGTCTAAGTGTGGAACGTAAAACAATTTAGGTAATAATTTATTAACTGGATAGTAGTCCATCCTGGGGCCCTATCCTGTCATCTCCTGACGCCAAGAAGTAATGCTTTCAGCACATGTGATATTCTAACTTAGCCCTCTAGTGCTGGTGTCTACCAGGGTTGCCGTAACGCACATTTGCCACCCGACTTCATACAAGAAATACCAAATAAAGTTTACGATGGGAGTTAGTATCAGATTGGGCGCAAGTAGTGTTCCTACTACTCATGTTTGACGTATTAATGTGTAACACAAAACATAGCGTTAAGTACCGGACTAAATCAATTAAATTATTCTTATATAAAGTAATTAAAATACATCGCTTTAATAAATTGGCTGTAACTAAAAACTCTACAAACATAACGTCGCCAAGCAATAAAAGTATTATCTAAAACAAAACACCCGAGTCCACGTCCGTTCGGTGGCATTATCGAAACTAAATTAAGGCGCTTACACACACACGTCACGTTGTCGCTAATCTCGACTCTTAGCGCAATCTGGAGCCATTCCGGTGAGTAAACAATACCGCCACCTTTCACAGGAACAAAGAGGAAATAACAAAAGAATGGACTGGGCGGACGAATCGGTGCACGGTGCATTATCGGGCTCACACGTGAGCTAGAAAGTCCGTCGGCCTTTAGAAGGACGTTACAAAGAAGTATACGCGACACGACGGATTTATTGTTTAGTTGTTATATAGTTCGATGCTAACTTTTATACGATCAACGTGACTTTTGAAACGGGAAGTTGTTTTTTCTTGACTTTCGGTTATCTAAATAACAAGGTTTAGTTCTCCTTATTGCTTTAGTTACGTTTAGAAAGTAAGTAGTCACGATTAAGCTTAAGGTGTCCAGTTACTTGCTATTGACAAATAAAATATATTATGATATGTATGATAGCAAAAATAATGTACATTGTGGGATAGCAATTTTGTTTTAGTCTCATCCAGCGGCAGTAACTGGGGAACGGAAGCCAATTGTTAATTGTAGTATTCGCGACATTTGATTAAAAACAGAGTGCCTAAATTTTTAACGGCTTTGTCCAACTCTAGTCTGGACGCGTTAAAAGCCAGCACAGTCGTCTGTACTAAACAGAGAGTTAGCCACTGGAATTTCACCCGTTTTTTTTTTGTTTTATGATTGACAGCACACGGGACGTGTTCGGTCGCGCGTTCAGCCCAGCGGCCCGTGATCCTCTGTTAAGAGACCTATCTGCTGGGTGGTTTGTGCACATTGTCACGTGTTGCATAATACAGACCACTGTGAGCTTTGAATTCGTAATTTTGCGGCCGTATCGAACAAGCTATGGATTGTTTGACGGTTGCAGTTTTGTGTTATTTTTTTAAGTCCATTATGAACGATACGACACGGCGCAATCCAAATAGTACTTACTAATAAACGAACACGGTTGGTTTCGTTTAAACAAGATGATTTTGCATTATGATAGAACAGAACTCTTACTTGGGAAGTATGTGAGGCACTTGATTTTTTTATCATAGAATTTTATTATATTAGAATGAGAGATTCACATAATTAGTTAGTTCCAACAAGTTCCAACTTCGCTTAACAATTTCAAAGCACTATACAAACATAAAGTACGGAAACAGCAGCGCTCCATTTCTAATTACGAAAAAGAAAACGCCGGATTCATTTTGCGCCTAAACGTAGAAAAAAATGTTCATCTCGTTAAAACTTTCGTCTACAAATATAAAATTCAATTTCTGAATGAGTGCAAAAAAAGAATCCTCCACCATGTTTTTCGCGTTCATTTTGCATCAACCGACGTAGAATCCTAATTATCTTCCCAGTTAAGCTTAAGTGAATTATTCCAGCCGCCCACTGCGGCGCACAAACAAAACGGCACGGAGTTCGCAACCTCAGTCGAAAATACTAAAACATTAAAGAGCATTCCCGGCGTGTGTATAATATCCGCTAAGTAGTATACGTAGCGCATAAGCCCGCTATCTTGGCAGAGGTAACGGAGCCGCGCTTTAGTCGGCTCAACTTTTAATAACGCCCGCAAAATCATCTAATTAATCTGATTACGGCCGGACCCATAACACTCGGTACTAATGCTAATGCCTATTGCGCATTACACGGGCCGGGGCTGTCCAGTAGTGCCCGGATTAGAGGGCTGGCCCACTCGTCTCAAAGATTAGTACAACTCGAGCCCACCGAAGATCCACTAGAGTCACACAAGACATCAGACTCTCTTTGATCACGCTTTTCCTTAGCGGATTAAAAACCCACTCGACTTGAGCTGAAACTGCTAGGTCGTCAGTTTTATTTTTGCGACATTAGAAAACATTAAGTAATGAGGCAGGACGTACTACTTTCAAGTATTTCTCGATGTTCAGCGGTGCTTATTTGTCTTTTATTATAAAGGCGAAATAATGATTGGGCAGCACGATCGAGGCATTAATGGCTTAAGAAATAAAGCCTCATATCGCGTTTCGGGGCTCGGCGGGCTGTTGTGTTTGCACGCGCCCCTATAAGTGTAATTACGGGTCGAGACTCCTTCAGCTGCCTCCACGCACACGATGAATGAGATCTGCGACTAATGGAGATCTTATCTTAACCCCGAGATGGAGTAAGGTAGCCGTCCTTAACAGTATAAACTTTATTATAATATAATATAGGGACTTATCTCACCCAAATAGGACAGTCGAGTCCAGGTCATAAATAAGGCCCGGCTTTGATTTCTGAAGATGACCCTTGCTTTATACGTTTCTTAGGGACGGATCTCAGAAGGTCCCTTTTAATAGTTTCTAAGGAAATCTTGCTTAATTGGCAAAATGGATCACATGAACCGTGGGTACGGTTGATAATTGGGACCGTAATAAATTTCTTAACCTTGCAACTCGCGCCCGTATGCGACTGGCTCTACTTTGTATTCCGTATGTATTAATTTCTCCACAATTACTCGCTAATCCGTTTTCTTCACAAATTAAATATTTAAGGCGGCAATTTGTGGCGCTTCCGTTTCACTCAGTGCGGTACAAAGAAGAGGAGGCTATTTGGCAAAAGTAATTTTCAAAATTATATTGTTACTTCGCCTTCGGATCTTGTGATAATTATCTCTGGTTTGCTTTAACAACCTAAATAGAAGTAGGAAATTAAGCCACTGCTTTGTGTTAAATTGTTGACGCGTCAATTTAATTCCCTAATAATTATTAGAACATGATATGCAAGAACATTCATGGCGGCGAGATTAATATCTCGCAGCACGGGAGGCTTTATGGAGAATGATTAGGAGTTCACAAACATAAAAGTCCTAAAACAATTGAAAAAGAGGAAATCGGGATTTCGATAAAAGGTAAAGCCTATTGGCAGAACGATCGAGAGGGGCAGAATACAGAAAGAGGTTGGCGGCTGGCGGCTGGGAGGCGCGAGCAGATAGGCAGCTCGAGCGACGCGAATGCGACATTTCAATTTGAGTATATATTATTCATGGTAATGCGTTAAAAGCGCCGGCATACAACTTGCTCAGTTCGAGCGGGAACCGAGTAATCGCCGCGCACGTGCGAACACCAGATATATTCAATGTTGTGCTTTAAAATTGTCGTTTCGCGCCATTTGCAGTTGCCGCGCCTGGCCCGATGTGCCTCGCTTATAAAGTAACTCAACGAAATGTGGGACCCGTTTTTATATTTATTGTGCTCTATAAAAATTACCTCTTTCACTAGACAGAACGATTACTCGCACGATTTTGTATTGAATGGGAAATAAATAACGTATCAAGGGGATGTGCTCCGTTGTATTTTATGAACGGCCGTGATACGACTACGTTTTCGGATTAATGGAATAGCTACCTGATTTACGCGAATTGCGTAGATTCCATTTAAACAAGATGTATTGAATACCGTGCATAAATCTCGGGCGCCACTAGGAACACTCTGGTAGCCGATGGCACCGCAATACGACCAAGAGAAATGGTCAAATGATATCTATGCACGCATTCCACGCCACATTCCGCACCAGCAATCTGTTTTAGTACATGTAAGTGGATTTACGAGTATATAGTTGTTAGAACAATGAACTAATCCAAAAATACCATTTGTATTGTATACAGTGTTTACTAAATCAGATTTTATTAAAACAAATATTTGTTGTGATGAAAATCTTTATCAGTTATTAAGGGTCAACGTTCGAGCATTACTATGAGTACGTTATACAAATACTCGTATTAGACGTATTAGTATAGAAAAACAAGGTATTTATACGGCTCGCGTTCCGCGCCAATATCAGTTGTGTACGCATCGTATCGGAGAGGTCGGCCCGAGCTGCGACCGAGACATCTATTATTCATCGCCGAAGACACGGGAACAAAATTTGTGTAAGTGCGTTGTGATCCAGCCAATCTCGCCATCTTTATTTCATTCGCAATAAATGGATTACATTGTTCGCAGTGTGCGTTACGGTATTTTTCGTTCCTATCGTCAATGCTTGTCTTTGTTGGGTATTTATTACTGCGATCGGAATTGATGACCTATATTTTGATGTTACAAAAACAAACCGAGCTTAAACTATGCTAGTTTGCTTGTAAGTCACGAAATCCGGCAACAGCAACCACTAAAAGGCGTATTTTATTTTCTTCCAATATCCCTATAAGTTTCTGTTTTTCTAACAGATTTCAATATTGTTCCCTATCGTAAATCATCCCTCTGCCAACAAAAATAAATCGAAAACGTCAACAGAAAACAGGATTTCGGCCGCGGAGAAAAGGAGGGAAATAAAATTTCAAATGCCAATCAAAATTACACATGACCTGGCACGCAAATACAAACGCTAACATACTGACGTATCTTTAGGTAGGGATTTTGTTCAAAGGGCGTATGGAGAATCGGTTGAATCTTTGAAGGGTACGTTCACTTGTAATCCTGAGCTACAGAGATTTCGTACTTCCCCCGATGCATCACTGTGAGTTATCCGGGCCAGCGATAAAATCAATCCGACGGGAAGGGACAAACAGGAATAAAACATTGAGGCATCACGTACGAAAAGGGCTGCGGTCATAGTTTTCCTGATGAGGTAAATCGGTTCACTACTATTGGATCGGATAATGAGTTGTTTTGGTGCACGACGCGGGTTGGCCGAGTAGAATGTAGCATAGGAGATGTCTGGAATGCTCTATATGAACTTGCTTGCATTTTTGTAGCGCTGAACAGTGGATACATTTTAATAATTGTAATTATGAATATGTTTAGCAGCTAAAGTGAAATCTACATTGAAAAAAATCATTATTTTGCTTTAATTAAAAAGGCATTGACCAGACCAAGTCTTTACATCTAATATTTCAAAGCAGAAAATGAGAGTATTCTTTTACAGAGTGTACTTTGGTTTTGAACAAGACCTCACGCAGAGCCGATTCTCGCTGAGAGCCAGCTACGGCTGCGACGCGACGCATGTGATAAATACACGCCAATTCATCACCCACGGTGAACCCTCGATCAAGCCCTTCCACTCTCAACCGATCCATCTACGTTCTATTCCAAAAGTTACAACTAAATAAAACACGAAATTGAAACAGAAATCATTGTCCGTAATTAGGTACTTATGAAGTCGAAAATATTACAAACTTTCAACGACGACTCTCATCGCTACTTTTTTAATTAAAATGGGGAATTCGGGCGGGGTCTCACCTGTGCTCAGCTCCCGTGGCACCGTTTTATCGGTACCCCGGGACATAAATTAGAAGTAAAAGTAATCGTTGAAACTTTTCCAAGGCAGGCCGGAGGGCTAGCGACTGGAATTTGTGCAGAATTACCTGCCACTGGTTTTAAGACTTGCAATTTATCAGTGCGGGATCCCACGGCTCGATAGACCGTCGGACCGATGGTCAGTCGCATGGAAAAAGGCTACTCTTTTTTCAAGGCTTACCGGGATGCATTAACGCGGGAAGTGTTTAATAAATCTACCTAAGCGCAGCTTTTATACTAAATTAAATTTTAAAGCAGAACATTAAACTTTGGTTTAGTCACTTTTAGGTAGCTTATTTGTTTTGCTTAACAGAAACAGTGACTACGCTGAAGTGTATAATTAGTTAAAGAAAATACGCTTGGCAAAATAGCTTGCAATTTCCGAAATGAATGCAATTTACACCTTCATTACGTAAATTATTCCGTGAAACGGGCCGAAAATGATATTTATGTTTTACGTATCCAGTGTAACGGGATTGTTATACGCGTATATTATGGTATCTCGGAAAAAGGCGGGTTTTGATTGACGCTGGCAATCCGCTTAATGTGACCTCGAGGCAAGTTTTGCGCGGCGCACAAACGACTGGTTAAATTCAGAGGTCGACGCAAAGCGACGCAATCTCTCTCACGTCACACCGAAGGAGCTCGCCATATAATTCATTTCCCTATTCATATTTGTCTTAGTGGTAGATTCCTGGGTGCGAGCTTTGAACGAAAAAAAAAACTAAAAAGGCTAAGGAGCTATGCAAAATGACATGATATTTTACGACGGGAGTGTTATTGAAAAAGTTTCAGGGAAATATATTTCCCTCTCACTTCGCCGTTCATATGAATTGAATCGGGTCCCTATTCTAAGCATATAGAAAGTGCGCCAGGCGTATGGTTTATATTCGTCGTTCAAGATTACGTGACTGGAAATAGTAAAATCGGATGATGATGTTGATAATGTAGGTCGTAATAGGCCATTGCCAATAAAAAGTTATAGGTAAGCGATGGATTAAAAGGAACTGGGTCAGGGCAGGGCTCTACCTTATGAAAATAACGCGTTTTGGTGGCTCCTCCCTTATACTAAGCAACGGATATCGCGTTATCTATCAATCTGCCGATGCCTGGCTTCCCGCGCGTGTGTAACCGATCCTCGTAAAGTAAGTAGAGAGCGAAAGTCGAAATAACGAAAAACATCCGACAAACATACATTAATTTTCATTTGCAAAAAGGTCTAACTTCGAAATACTGTTTATAAAATTCTTTTCAGACAAAACAGGAGCTGCCGAAAGGAGCAGCCAATCACACTAACTTTGCATTACTTTGAGCTAGTGCTTGGGCTCTAAAAGCAAAGTTACATGCACTCAATAGAAGGCCGCTTAAAAAACTTTTTCTCGGAATACGTCATTGGGAAAGGCAGCCCCGCAACTCGGCAATATCGCCCATTTGTCCCGGGCAAATGAATAATTATCGAAATTTAAAATTCTTATTTTTCGTAACATTACGAGGTTTAAAAGGGGTCATGACTTTTTATATAATCCCAATCTTCTTTTGTTCGATAATGGCAGAGTTTCTCAGGTTTTTACGATATTGAATTTTGATGGCTAGCTATTATTTTTATATTCATTATATTTTTAATGTAATACCTACTTGGAGCATTTTGCACCGCATGAGCGATAATTAAAGCAATGTCATAGGTTATCCGTAATTGGCAGTGAGGTGGCGCGCCGGCGCGGCCGCCGGTCCGGCCAGCGGGAGTCGTTTGCATCCGTCGTTACTGGCAGCTGGCGTCGCAACACGCACGACCTCTTCTTTTCACAGAAAATTTTACTAGCACGCCACGCGCGGAACAGCCGTATCCACAACGTTTTCCATGATTAAAATTCCCGCAACCCCATTATCCTCCCTCATACTTATTTACCATCAATTTTATCATAATTCCATTGTATTACCGACAATCCCTGATCTATCAAGAGATACTGCCAGTCAATAACGTAACTTTTACCCACAAACTTAGTAGCCGCAGAGGCTAGTTGAGAGTTTCATGTGGCTGATAATTTACATAATAGAAGACGGTAGGTCTATCCCCTATCGGGGTCATCCAAACTTCTGTGGATTAGGGCTTTCACCGTTGACGCTTATCGGATTCTGAACGAATTTCGGGATTCATGCGATAGTGACGTCATTATCGATATTCGATTTATATGCAGATTGCGAGTAAAGGAGCGTGGGCGCGGCCGAGGTAGCGTGACGTCACGCCGATGCCCCGGCGATGCCGTCCTGTCTGACAGCTAACGCACCGCTACAGTACTCGTACTACTTGTGGCCACTTCCTCTCTTCTACACATTAACATTTGTAACTCAGATAATAGATCCAATTGCTTCTATACCTACATGGGTACCTATAGCGCCCTCTTCGAAACTGAGATCTCTGTTAAAGTTTTGCGCACTGGACCTTAAGACGACAGAAAGCTCCATTGTAAGGATTTAACAATATCTCTCGCTTTGCTGCACTTCGCCCAGTGATAATAAAATATCACAATGGTAGTCAATTCTATTCATGACAAGTATGCGAGATGAAGAGTGTCAGTGGCATAATTTGAGAAATCAAATGTTAAGGAAGTTATTCAGTTAAGTATTGTTTTGAGTTCGTGACTAAGTAGAAGTTGAAAAGTCCTCTCTGTCTCTGTTGACGTCTTTTGTTTTGGCTAAATTATATTTCGGGCTCTCAATTAAATTGGGAATATTTGTGACATAAGAACCTGCTTAATTTCATTGTTTTTTATTTACTGCAATAAAATGACTAACTTTGATTCCCTTTTCCACCCTTACGCCACAATCGTGCTAAACGTGGCCTTTAGGTTTTGTTACCTTAAGCTCTGTCTACTCTGTAAGGGATGAAGATTTGATTTATGTATGTGTGTATTAAAATGACTAATTTATCTTGACAGAAGCCTTCTTCGACTTCTGTCAATCGTTGATTTGCTAGTACGTAACTTGCTCCGACAGCGAGTAACATAACCAGTAACAGATTGCGCTCATTTCTACTCAGACGAGACCTACTTTGTAAACAATAAGTAATTTGGAAAATGGAAGCGAACGTATGCAAGTGTGGCTTTTCCCATAGGTAGTAAGGTAATGACTGGCAACAATCTACATCAGACTAACGAGTAAAACTTCAGTAGCGTCATTATGCTGCCAGCGATCGCTTCATGCCGTCAAATGCTCAGTGAAATTGCCATTTTTCACTCCGCCCATGTTACCCATCTGGGATACACATCGCATACTAACAAATAGCTGTTATAGTAACTCATTAAAATAGCTTGTACAAGTTTCAGTTGCATTTGAGCGGATTACGTCTTCTAAGTATTAGTCTCGCTTCATCAATGTTCGAGCTAGAGCTCGTGCGGTAGATTTTGACCATACCTACTCGCTAAGTACGTTATTAGTTTCTGTGTTCCGTAATCCGTATCGTCGTAAATTTGGCGCGTCGCTCCCAGCTCGCTGTCAAATTCACGTTGTTGTTGCCTAATAATTCATTAACTTTTTTGGGGAAAAAGAAAGCGAGTAAAAAAGGCCAACACATCATTCATCTTTTACCCGAGCTGTCTATTATGAGTTGCAGTTTTTAAAAAGTTGGTAATTAACATCGGGCCGCAGTCGCAGACCACGTCCTAACTTCTGAAGTGTTCATAAAGTTTGGGGAATGCCCTAATCATTAACAGCGAGGCGCTTGCTCAAAACGATGACTTTTTTATTCAGGTCGCATGATAGGAGAAGTTTTGTAATTAAAAAGGTACAAAACTTGAGAGTACTTTCGACTGATGATTTAAAGTCAATAGCTTTAAAGGGTGAGCGTTCCTGCCACCCAATTTAGATTGAGTTTTAGAAATAACAAAAACTTGTTTTAAAAATTTGAGTTTACGTACATTAAATAATAATATATCTTTGCACTTCGAACTGATTTGCCGTTGTACAGAAAATCGATTTAGCGCTGTGGTTGTGGAGGGTCTCATCATAATACAGAGTTCAATATTCCTTTGATGCTCGTGAAATCTATTGAGGACTAGATAACAAAAGCTCTGATCTGCCTTTGGATGAAACAAACGGTTTTGTGTACATTGGCATCCAATCGTTGGTTAACGCGATAAAAATGTAGGTCATGCAGAAAAACATGGTTATTAGGGTGCGGATATCAAACATGAGGCCGAAAAATATATTGAAAATCTCGAAGACGACTAAAACAGAGGCTCTGTTCCCTAACGCTGCAATGATGAATGAAATGGTGTATGGAACCGTAATTCCGAGTGCGCTATACAAAAATATCGTCTGACCATTAAATTCATACCATCATACTGTACCAACTTTTATTTTCTTTAAAAATAAGAGCGCCCTTGACAAATGTGTTATGACTAAAAAAAAACTTTCCCAATATGAAATTGCCAGCCACAAACTAGAAAAAAAATACCATCCTAACTTGCACTCAAGTAAAATCGGTCTATATTGTTTGGAATACGCTCTCCGGTACTTTTCGATCATAAAATAAATTCAGTCTGAGTAGGGCTACTTTATTCAAGGGCAACTTGGGCAGTAACTCATCCCTGCCTGTCGCAGTATTTCACTACGTCTATAAAGATGAAAAATTTCAGTGGCCTTATGATAAGTCCCTGTGGTTGAGGCAGAATGGGAGAGAACCGAAGGGCTCATCCCTGGATTCGATCGGGTCTCCCCCGGGGTGTCGTCCTGTTCACTCCCGTTTGTCTCGGTATTCAAGCGCAGGTTAATAAGTAATGAAGCGGATTCGACCGAGTTTTGTTTGTTAAAGTGATTATTCAAATACGAAAAACGTTTCCGGTTTCCCTAAACTTCTCTCATATTTTATTCACTGATTTCTTCACGGTTTGAGGAATTCGTAATTGTTGATAGAATTTTGGCAGCTATTGCTTTTGACGAGAGCTGAGTTACGATTTAGTTCAATGTTCAAGTTTCCCCTTTCGTTATTATTTTATCTATGGACCTTTGAAAAGTCCCGGTGCTCATTCAGTAATTAAGACGAAGGTTGTAGCAATCCTAAGCACATAATTAAACGATAACATTGTCTGTCCATTCTAATTAATAAGTTCGTACTTGCCCACATTTGTGCCGACAAAGAGTGTAAGGTAAATGGTATCGTCGTGCTCACTACGGAAATTTGTCTTCTGTAAAATTTATTATTTTCCACTTCAAACCTGGCTCTTACCTAAGTTGAAAACTTATTTTGAATGAAAAGCAGGGAAGTTAAAAACAAAGTGGGTGCCCAGTAGTGTTAAATAAGAAAAGTGGGCGTCCCTAAACTTTCCTAAGAAAACTAATCCCATACCGAGATTATTTCGCTAGGCCCCCAATCAATTCGCCTATAAAAACACGGGATAAAACGTTGCTATCCTCTTCCGAGAGTTGTCTCCTCGGAGAATCATTACGAAAATACGACAAAATTCTAGAGCGTCTGTCCTCAGGAAAGGGTGTTATTTATGGAGGGCAGAGGCCGAGGTGTATCTGAGTGGCTCTATTAGCTCAACTAATATTTTCTTCTTCAAGTTAATTGTTATGTCGCCTTTAAGACCAGGTGGCTTGTCCCATTACACCGCCGCGGGGCCATAATGCCGAGGCGTGAAACTTGCGAGCCGCCGCGTCGGGAGCAAGCCCCGCGGAAATATTTAAACAAATTAAAACTTTTTCCTTACAATATTTCCCGTGGAGTGCTGAACAAGCACTCTGAGAATTCTATTGGGTTCCTTTGATTGTGATATCGAAGTGTTTAATCATATCGCAACTACCACGTGTTGAAACGATTGTGAGAACTACTATTGTTACCGTGTGCTGCTTCACAGGCCAGCGGACAACGTCCATGTTGTGCTACTCGATCGCCGTGGCTTTTTACAAAATGTTCAGCAACTCAGGATAAAAACGACGCCCCTAAAATCCAGCTTTAATAAATGTGAACGATCAACGTCCAGTGTAAACCAAGATAACAGACAAGCAGTATTGTTAGCCCAACATTGTTGGTATTTTGATGGACGCGAGGCTGACCATTACGACTGGACCATTGTTCCCAAACTACTAAAGTAACCACTGGCCGTCATGAGAAAACGGTTGCATAGTTCCAGAGTTCCTTTCGACAGGAAACAGCTCTAATTTGAAATATTTTGTAGGAGTGATTGATTATGTTGACTTTTAAGTAAAATTTTACTTTAGTAACTCAATTATCATTTTTTGTTTACCTACTTCAATTTCTGCGCTTTTATTTTTGATTATTGTATCTGCAGGGTTCAATTTAAAAACTATGACAGCTCAAAATCTGAGTTCCACAACAAAGAGTAGAAACGGAGTGCCTATAATATTATACATCATAGTAAGAGCTATCTATCATACAAAAATGTACCGGTATTAGGAAATTAATATGTAAAACCTGATTTATGAACCATAAATCCCTCGGTTGGCGTTTTAGAAATTCAAATTTAAATACTGCGAGAATGTGGCTATGAGTTTGAATAGTAGAGTTTATTTAAAAAACATTATTAGATGATTATATCGTTGATTTTCTGATCCGCAACGGTTTTGCACCGGTGTAATATAAGTAGATAGATAAGACAGTATTTTGATAAAAACTTGAAAGCTCTCAATCGGCTTGTTTTTTCTTTCATCTAGAAAAGTTATCGTCGCATTTCTAAAAATTAACAAAATAATATTAAACTATACGCATAGGTTATTTTCCTCTTGAATAATTCTTTAAATCGATGAAAACTGCATTAAAATCTGTCGCTTAAGACTCGTACAAATTAGGCTAGTATTTTAGTCTATAGTAGCTGTAACGTATAGGGACCGACTATGGAATTAAAACAACGATTTTAGCCAAAAATTGAGAAGGCTCGCATCCGCGTGTCTAGATAACAAAAGGAACAGCTTAATAATTTTTAGTTTTAAGGTAAATTATAAAACCACGAAGACACGAGCGCCCCCTTGCGTCTTTATTTGCAACGTTTACACAGGGAAATCACAGATGGCGTTACTATGTGCGAAATTGGCTTAATACTACGTAAAAATAACATGTGTTTAGCTGTATATGTAGCTAAACGACCTACTTTTCAAATGGGATGGATAGAATCTAGGCTAAATAGTTTTTTGCGAATAAACTTAAGTATAACAAACAACATAGTAAATGAAATAGAAAACTTAACAAAATAACAAAAAATAAGTGCAAGCTACATGCGTCGTCTACAATCCGCCCCCTTAGTGCTGACAAAGCACTAATTAGCTACTGGGGACAGTAAGGCGACGCGTGTGGCTGGCCGTCGCAGCAGCCCTGAGCTCGTGCGCACGTCTACCACTCGAACGCGCCCATCACGCCCTGGGTGTGCCGCGCTCACTACACCATGTCGCCAAGAACCACGCTCTAAATTGGGATCGATCAATACTACGTAATCACCTGCCTGCAAAGACCTACTTTCTTTTGTCCACTTTTGTCTAGGGAGCAGAGTAGGTAAGTATTCTTTAGTCCACCTAGCCCAAAACATATCCGTAAGCCGTTGAGCTACGCGCCATTTTTTTCGTAGGCATAAGTCCATGTCGTCATATTTTCCATACGAGGTACCTGACGATGAACTGCCGATTAAAAAATGGTTAGGAGTGAGTGCTTCAGGATAGCTTGGGTCCATCGATACGTACGTGATGGGGCGACTGTTTATCAGGGCTTCTACTTCCGCCATTAATGTTGACAAAGTTTCAGGATGTGGGGCACGTTCTTTCAGTACGACCTTCAGTGCTGCCTTTACCGACCGAATAAGTCGCTCCCACGCCCCAGCCATCTCAGGGCTTGCAGGAGGTATAAATCGCCATTCGATCCCATGCACAGTCCCATCCTCCTGTAACTTGTCCGCATTAAGTTCCATCAGGCTCTTCTTAAGCTCATTGCTCGCTCCTCGTAGGTTTGTTCCGTTATCGGAGAGTATTACTTTAGGCGTACCACGTCGGGCGGACATTCGTCGGAGCGCCATTATCGCAGAATCCGTACTAAGCGACTCAGTAATCTCAATATGGACAGCACGTACAGTCAGACATGTAAACAGCATGCCGTACCTTTTCTTCCTTGCGCGACCGATTGTTGTCTCCATCGGGCCGAAGAAGTCAACTCCGGTGTAAGAAAATGGTCGTCGGTTGCGCTGTAAGCGTTCAGCAGGTAGATCGCCCATGCGTTGGGGCTGTGGCTTAGCCCGACGGTAACGGCAAAACAAGCATCGCGCCGCGACGCCACGTACCGTCGGCCGCAGGTTCACAATCCAATATAATTGTCTCAATTCATTGATCACATGCTCGTGTGCCATATGTAATGCTCGACGGTGATAATACTCGACCAACAATTGAGTGATTTTGTGTTTACCGTCTAATATTATTGGCCGCCTTGCAGAATATTCGATACCAACAGTCCTGTCTATACGCCCACCCACACGCAACACGGAGTCGTCGTCCAGATATGGCGAGAGCTTCAGCAGGCGACTATTTGAGGGCAAAGGTCGGCCATGTCTCAAACAATCAATCTCTATAGCAAAGGTATTGCTTTGACACTTTTTAATAATATTCTTCTCAGCAATCTTCATCATTTCCGTGTTTACTTGTATCGAAACGTTATCATTTTTCTTTCTACGTTCTTTATTTTGTTTACATTTTAGTTTGCACCTTTCTATAAATAGCATTACTGTTGCAGCGGTACGCACGAGCCGGATCCAGGAGGAGAAACGTTCTTCGTCAGGTATGGGTAAGTACACTTTTTCTTTAGTTAATAAGTTAACATGTCTTACTTCGCAGGTTGCCTCCTTAGCCAGTTTCACGTTCTTCAATTCCACCGGCCACTGTTCTTCAGGTTGGCGTAAGAATGCCGGTCCCTGAAACCACACGTCATCGTAGGTAAGTGGGGGAGATTCAGTTTTCGTTGCTACATCTGCTACGTTTAAACGGGATGGCACGTAACGCCATTCATTGATATTTGTGAGTTCGTCAATCTCACCTAATCTATGGGCAACGTAAGCTTTATAGCTTCTAGGGTCACTTCTAATCCATTGTAAAACCGTACTCGAGTCCGTCCAAAAGAAGCGCTTACCTGGCTTTAGATCCTTTTGTTCCGCAACGATAGTTTTAGCTAGGCGGGAGCCCAGCAGCGCGCCTTGCAGTTCCAGCCTCGGAACTGACACCGGCCGAAGCGAATGCTTAGGTTTCGTGAGAACGAATTCGTTATTATAGGCGACATTAAAGACATGTTTTTGCGCATTAAAATTCGTCCGGAAGATCAACATGTGTTTAGATTTTTATGGCAACAATCTTCAAAGTCGCCCCTTAAAACCTATGTCATGCAAAGCCTGATTTTCGGTGCCACTTGTTCTCCGTTTGTGGCACAGCATATTAAAAATAAGAACGCGCTAAAGTATGACGACCAATATCCGGAAGCCGTTCAAGCTATAGTTAATTCTCACTACATGGACGACTGCTATTATTCCACATCAAGTGAGCAAAACGCAATCAAATTAATTAAAGACATAACATACATACATAAACAAGGCGGTTTTGAGATTCGCAATTGGTCAAGTAATAGTAAACACGTCTTGCAAGCGATCCCGGCCGACGCGCTCGCGCAGTCAGCAGTACGGTTTAAGGACGGAGCTACGAACATGGCTGAGCGCACTCTCGGTTTGATGTGGCATCCCGCCGATGATACATTTAGTATAAAAGTGTCCGTTGATCAAATTCCTATTGATATTTTAAATGGTAGCGTACCGCCGACGAAAGCCAAAATGCTCAGTATAATAATGTCAGTTTATGATATACATGGTTTTTTATCACCATTTACAATTAAAAGTAAAATCTTATTACAAGATGTGCATCGGAGCGGTATCGATTGGAAGTGCCGCATCCAATCCGAAGAGCATACTCGCTGGGTGCAATGGCTCGCCGAGTTAAAACAGTTGGAAGCGCTGCGCATTCCACGCTGGTACCTGCGCGCCGGCGCTTGGACACCGTGCTATTCTATGCCCTCGATATCTACATGTGACAAAGTTGTGGATATTCAACTTCACGTATTTAGTGACTCATCTTTAAAAGCATTTGCTGCGGCAGTGTATTGGCGACTTACTCGTGCAGACGGCAGTGTTCTTGTGTGCTTGGCTGCCAGCAAAAGCCGCGTAACCCCGCTTCGGCCGGTGTCAGTTCCGAGGCTGGAACTGCAAGGCGCGCTGCTGGGCTCCCGCCTAGCTAAAACCGTACTCGAGTCCGTCCAAAAGAAGCGCTTACCTGGCTTTAGATCCTTTTGTTCCGCAACGATAGTTTTAGCTAGGCGGGAGCCCAGCAGCGCGCCTTGCAGTTCCAGCCTCGGAACTGACACCGGCCGAAGCGGGGTTACGCGGCTTTTGCTGGCAGCCAAGCACACAAGAACACTGCCGTCTGCACGAGTAAGTCGCCAATACACTGCCGCAGCAAATGCTTTTAAAGATGAGTCACTAAATACGTGAAGTTGAATATCCACAACTTTGTCACATGTAGATATCGAGGGCATAGAATAGCACGGTGTCCAAGCGCCGGCGCGCAGGTACCAGCGTGGAATGCGCAGCGCTTCCAACTGTTTTAACTCGGCGAGCCATTGCACCCAGCGAGTATGCTCTTCGGATTGGATGCGGCACTTCCAATCGATACCGCTCCGATGCACATCTTGTAATAAGATTTTACTTTTAATTGTAAATGGTGATAAAAAACCATGTATATCATAAACTGACATTATTATACTGAGCATTTTGGCTTTCGTCGGCGGTACGCTACCATTTAAAATATCAATAGGAATTTGATCAACGGACACTTTTATACTAAATGTATCATCGGCGGGATGCCACATCAAACCGAGAGTGCGCTCAGCCATGTTCGTAGCTCCGTCCTTAAACCGTACTGCTGACTGCGCGAGCGCGTCGGCCGGGATCGCTTGCAAGACGTGTTTACTATTACTTGACCAATTGCGAATCTCAAAACCGCCTTGTTTATGTATGTATGTTATGTCTTTAATTAATTTGATTGCGTTTTGCTCACTTGATGTGGAATAATAGCAGTCGTCCATGTAGTGAGAATTAACTATAGCTTGAACGGCTTCCGGATATTGGTCGTCATACTTTAGCGCGTTCTTATTTTTAATATGCTGTGCCACAAACGGAGAACAAGTGGCACCGAAAATCAGGCTTTGCATGACATAGGTTTTAAGGGGCGACTTTGAAGATTGTTGCCATAAAAATCTAAACACATGTTGATCTTCCGGACGAATTTTAATGCGCAAAAACATGTCTTTAATGTCGCCTATAATAACGAATTCGTTCTCACGAAACCTAAGCATGATACCTAATAATGAGTTGTACAAGTCGGGCCCAGTAAGTAAATAATCATTTAAACATTTGTTATTAACTTTAGCTGCAGCGTCAAATACCAATCGCAATTTACCTGGCTTATTTGGATTTTGAACCCCAAAGTGCGGAATGTACCATATGTGTTTACTGGAAGGTTCATTTTCCTGCAACTCTCGCGCATAGCCCTCGGCTAATAATTTATTTATTTCCGTGTTGTACCTATCGGCGTAGATGCAATCTTTCTCGAATTTATTTAATAATGTTTGCATCCGAGATTTCGCATAGTTATACGTATTAGGCATATCAAAACAATCCTGTTTAAAAGGTAATCCTACTTCCCACCGATTACCCACTAGACGTGCAGATTCATCTAAAACTTCGATAGCGCGTGAATGCGCCGTATTCTCTCGGCATAAGGTCGAGATTCCTATTGACTCCAAAGAAAAGGAATGTTTAATTAATTCATTTAGTGCATCCATATCAATAGCAGTACTGTCGATCCCATTATAATTAGAGTGAGCGAGATGGCAAACTTGGTGACTTACGTGCGACGCGGCGGAGCGAGCGCGACCACAGTAGCCGTGTATTGTCCACCCCAGGCGACAGCGGGTTGCATATGGAGAATTTTTGTTGCCGTGGATCACTTCAAGCGGCGCTAAAATAAAATAATTATCCTCACCGATTAGCAGGCGTGGAACGACACGCTGTTTACAAACAAATTCCTTAACTTTAGATAAGTTTGTACATTGTATTTTATTAACTAAAGACAAGTTTTGTGCAGGCAAATTTAACTTAGATACTTTACGTAAATTTATGTCGTAAAATATGTTATCATTTCCGGCTATATTAGCGCGCACCTTCGGGGCGTCGGATTGAAATATTTCAAGGCCAAATGCGTCTATAAACTTTATCGCACTAGAACTTTCACACTTCAGACCTAATTCGTCGGCTAAGTCGGAGTCTATAATTGAAACGGATGCGCCATCGTCAAGCAATGCGTGGGTTTGAACTTCACCAGCGGGTCCGCGTAACTTCACAGAAACTACTTTTAGCATAACACCACCGTCGGGTGTTGCGACGTGAGCCACTGTAGCGTCAGCGTCGGCGGCGCGCGATGTGCTGGCTGGCGGGCTCGGCGGCCGCGCCGGCTCGCCTGGCGGGACCGACGGCCTCGGCTGACTCATTGTATTGTCACGTGCTGCGCGTGATGAGTGCGGTGTTTGGGGCGCTTTCCAATGTAGTAGGTAATGATGCGCTAGGCCACAATTGTCTTCATCACACATAGGTGCCGCGCACGTTTCTTGATCATGGCGCGCGATTAGGCATCTGTAACACAGTTTTTGGGTTTTCACATGCCTCCACCTATCCTTACGCATCGCGCGTTTGAAGATACGGCACTCTGGTAATGGGTGTTCACCTTTACGGCAAAACTTACACATATTTGATTCAGTGTGCATTGTAGTAAACATGGGCCGAGAATGGCGAGTTTTATCATCAGGTCGCCTTAAAGGTGGCTCGCTCGGCAACGGCTTTTTGAACTCTCGCGGTTGAACTACTCCTGCAAGCGAAACCATCTCCGCTTCTTTCTTGAGAAATTGTCCCAGGAGTTGCAGCTTCGACTCGCCTGCTTTTAGCTTGTCATAAGCGAAATCAGTCCATTTCCCCAGGAGTGTGCTCGGTAGTTTTGATACAACAGCTGACGCGAGTTCGGGGTTGCGCAAATGCTCATGCTGGTTCAGAGCACGGATAGTTGCTATGCTATTGTTCACTTTCATAGCAAAATTAATTAAATCGTGCTGATAATAAGTTGGTAAAGGTGGTAACTTACGTAATTGCGTTGTGATATTGATTATAATTGTTTCGGCTCGGCCAAACTTTAATTCGAGGGCTTCCATGACAGTTTTAGGTGAAGTGTTACCTATCAACAAGTCCATCACACACTCTCGGGCGTCGCCTCGTAATGCTCGTCTTAACCTGGAGAGGTTTTCATGATCTGTGAACGTACATGCAGATGTCGCCTCTTCGTAAGCATTTTTAAAATGCAACCACTCTATGCAGTCACCACTAAACACTGGCAAATCGCGTGGTGTCGCGAGCCGGCTTAGCAAGCGGTCCTCGCGATGAGATGTCGACTGGTCCATCATATGCTTCAACGTGCTGGCTAGCTGCAGGATGCTGTCAGCTGTGTCCGTTGGCTGCGCTGGTGCTGCACGATCGAAAAGAGGTGCGATCGGCTCAGGTTGCGCAGGCGGACGGTGTTCATCATCCTGATGTTGATTTTGGAATTTGCTAAACCATTCCGAGACTCGATCAGACGCGTCGATTTGGCTCTTGACTTCGGATTGGGCGTCCTCGCCAGCTTCAATAAAAGCGAGGTCAGCTGCAAGACGCTTGTCTATGAGCTCTATTTGAATCCGAGCCTTAGCCTCGGCTGCTTCGAGTTCCAATTGTTTGCGTCTTGCCGTCGATGATGCCGTCGACCGCTTTGATTTATGTGTGCTACCGACGGACATCGTGGGCTGGGCGTTAAAATTTGGATCTGGGATTGCCTTTGGAACTTTTGACTCGCTGACTGGTTCGATGATCGGTGATGGATCTGCTACTATGTTGTTCAGCTCCGATTCTGACTTCGATACCACCTGGCCGGCCAAGTCGCGGTACCGTTTTCGGGTTAACACCATTTTCGTCGGCGTGTGGAACATTAACGCGCACTGATTATTGTTATTCGGTTCGAAGACCAGCTTAATGTAACGTATAGGGACCGACTATGGAATTAAAACAACGATTTTAGCCAAAAATTGAGAAGGCTCGCATCCGCGTGTCTAGATAACAAAAGGAACAGCTTAATAATTTTTAGTTTTAAGGTAAATTATAAAACCACGAAGACACGAGCGCCCCCTTGCGTCTTTATTTGCAACGTTTACACAGGGAAATCACAGATGGCGTTACTATGTGCGAAATTGGCTTAATACTACGTAAAAATAACATGTGTTTAGCTGTATATGTAGCTAAACGACCTACTTTTCAAATGGGATGGATAGAATCTAGGCTAAATAGTTTTTTGCGAATAAACTTAAGTATAACAAACAACATAGTAAATGAAATAGAAAACTTAACAAAATAACAAAAAATAAGTGCAAGCTACATGCGTCGTCTACAGTAGCAAGTAATTTAGTAGGCAAACTATTCGCTGCTGCCCAAAAATCGTTTTTGCTGCCAAAGACACGTTTGCCTACTATATACATAACTAAACCGCGATGAGGGAGATTGAAAAATCTGTCATTCCATATATATTTTGACATAAAATAAATAAATAAATAAATATTTGGGAACAATTCACACAAATTAACCTAGTCCCAAAGTAAGCGCAAGTAAGGCTTGTGTTATGGGACATAAGTATGTGGAATGTCAGATTTTTCAATCCTTTTCTCATCCCGGTTTAGTATAGTAATACATGCAAAAGGGCAGACCAGAAAGTGACTTTCTTTTATACTATGTAGAGATATATCTAAAGATAAATAAATGTAGGTAAGTATGGTATAAAAAAAACATATCCCATTTATGTTTAGATTTCTATATGTGTAAAGTGTGAGTATGTGTGTCGATGGCTCCGCTGCAATATGACCCTCATCATGGCGTCGTTTGAAAAGCGATCGTATTTACGACTTGGCACTCCGTCCGCGATTGAACGTCTCGAGACACAATATCACTTTTTTGATAACGCTAAATTATTTTTAGCAAATATTGCTCGTTTTTTTGGCAATGATACTGAAAGCGATATCTTGTCTGTGTTTATTAGACGTACATCAGTTTTTTTTCCCTATTTTGCTATCTTACAGTCTTTAAGTCAAGTTTATTCAAATATACCTACTTATTATAAATGAGGTGATTATTTGAAAAAGCCATGATCTACACAAAATTATCTCGCTACTCCATAACCACAAAAGTAGAGTAGTAAGTAGGTAGGTAAGTAATAAAAGTCACGGAGTGGCAAGGTACTCCCTACACATTTGGTTTTATTTCATGATCATAGATCTCCGGTAATAGGTCATGTTTAGATCTCGATCCAGTTAATTCAGGGAAGTACCTATCAGAATTTCCGTTCTCAAAGCAATGTTTGCTGTAATCACTTCAAATCCAATAAACAACAAGAAAGAACAAGCACACCATTTAATGCGATAATCAAGCAAGCTGCACCTAATTGCGTAACGTAGCGTCGTAAATCGTAATTCTCTAAAAGCGGCTAATCATATAAATCTGGACAACATTGCACCGATTTAACAGTCCAATTAAATTTTACATAACTAACAGTGTTTACGTATTCGCGTGCATGTGCTCGGGCTAAACCATTGCCGATACAGTCGCGCGCAAACACTCATTGATTGATTTGATATTAGTTTAACTGACATAATGTTGGCTCTCTGCGATAACGCATGCTAGCTTTTAATGGACTGCGGTGCGAGCACACGTTCACTTAGCTTCTGTTGATTTTGGCGGTCTTACGCGGTCAAATGAAACCGATTTGAATTTCATTGTTTTTGACGGTGATATCATCATCATCATCATCATATCAGCCGAAAGACGTCCACTGCTGGACATAGGCCTCCCCCAAGGCTCTCCACTCGGACCGGTCCTGTGCCGGTTATATATGTAGCTAGGTTTCAATAAAATTTATTATATCGGTCTACCCAACAATAACATCCACCTGCAATTTCTTCAGTCTACCCGTCATCACGATGCATGCAACTGCGTCGAAATATCGGGAGCTCAATAAAGGTAATCGCGGTTCACATCCCGTTTATAATATTTCGAATTTATTATTTATTTATTTATTTATTGATTCATAAACAATGAAATTATTGTGTTTGAATTACAATACATTAATAATTATTATATTAGAACCATAAGGAATTTCAAAAACAATCCAAATAGCAAAAAATACCATAAAACGTAAGAGACAGAACATTCATGTTTCAAGTTTGTTATTTGTTTTAAAATACAAAAGGGAAACGAGGATAGTTAAATGGTTCATTACTAAATGTCTAATAAAAGTCCCATCACGGCCTCAAACAAAAAAGGGTATCAAACGGCATTAAGCCAAAGGCTTAGTCTTAAACATCGCAAACTCAACAATAACAGGGATAAAACACCTCAAATCCGCTATATTACATTAAATCACGGCAACACGGGGAAAAACTGAGAAGAATTAAAGCGAGTATTCTTAAAACAAGTACCTACACGTAGTAAATTACAGCGACAGGTATCCCAAGGGACGGCAAAGCCTTCCCCCCAAGTAAAATAATAATAGGGCCAGCAGCTTTGTAGCGAAACGGCGACATTTAGCAAAATTGCGCCCTTTATTACGAGTAGCTACATGTTTATTGATATCCAAAATTTTCACTTAGCTACAATTTCCTTTGCTTTTGCTGAGTATCGTTTAGGTGTTAATTGGAATTACTAGATTTGTGTTGAGAATAAAACGCGCGCTCAAAACTACCGATTTACAATTCGCTTTGTAATCTATGCGCTTAATTTAGGTCTTTTGTTGCGAAAATAACGTCTTAAACACGTTCGCGTTGAAGTGTCAAATACATACTACTATGGGATTAGTTTGTTGCCTTTTCGTGCCGCTAGTTGCTATGCCAATTTTTTCTTAGGAAGTATACTTAAAAAATGCCCTATTCCCAAATCTATAGATTTCACCAATGCCAAACTCCAGGTCCAGATGAAACAAACCACAAATCGACATACTAGCATAACAATTAACTTCTCAAAAGCCAAGCTTAAATTTTCACCGACTCAGTACACCAGTATAAATTTACGCAAACAACAAAGAGTCTTCATGGCCGTACACTAAAACTTCGCAAAACTAAAAATGTTGCAGCTCGTATAAAAATTCTGCTGTCTCAACTAACACACAATGTCTCCCAAATTTTGTTATACAGGTTTAAAGAAATGACTTAAGTCCTGTTTCAACACTCTGGTTTGTTTCTCATATTTTAATTGACATATCTATGATCTAGTTATGCTTACTAAATTTACATTTCCACAAATACCTATTGTTATGTTCAAAAACATTAAATGCTGTATTTATGTAGCGTCCTCTTCAATAAAACGATTTCTTCTACCGAAATATGATTTTATTTTATCCCACAACCAAGTATAACAGATTTTTACAAATATTTTTTAAAGTAAGCGATCTCTTTAGGTTCATATCCGTCTTAGCATTTTTCCTCTTTCATTCAGTCTTCCCTCTCATTCCTTCGTTCGTTCAATTCTTGTACACAGTCATCATTCCTTCTGTCGGTCTATCATTCTGTAAACACATTCATTCCTACATTTATGGAGTTTTTAAAATTATTTGTCTTCATGATGTATCGAGCCTGTCAAAATATTTGCGACAAAAAACGTTATATTTATATTTTATGTTTAAATCGGGTTTTTGATACATGTCATTTGTCCATCATTAGACTGCGAAAGCCAACAAAAAATACTTGTACCTATTGGTCCATTATCTTTAACCATTTAGCTACCTAAGTATTAAAAGTAACAGGTACATATTAATAAATAAATAAGAGCTAATACGTAGGAGCTGAGGGATAAAAACTAACTTTGTTGGAATAAAAAAATCAAATCCATTAATTACGTAGATAACATGCGATCATTAACTTGAAAGACACTGCAGAGGCCGCGTCGATCAAGCAAAGTTCGATTTCCCTAACGTCACCCCAGGGAGCGACCCATACTGTGCCAGCCACCTGTCCTTGTCCCACCCGCGGCACAGCCGGCATGCTAGAGCGCGACAATAACATCGACCTTACAAATTGCCCGTTACGATACCGCATTAGATCACAATCTTCTACGTAGAGTTATCGAAGCCGTAGAAATACATTGAGTTAGTAGTGAAGCAAAGTGTTGAATTGAAATTTACCAAGGAAACGTTAACGTTCCTCGGTAATCTCTAAATGTAATTGAGTTGAACTGAAACCTCTCAGTTAATCTTTTATAATTATAATGTTATCTTCTTCCTTTGATGTCGCCACAATGAGATGGAATAATACCGTCTCAACTACATTATTAAAGTACCTACTGATGTTATGGCTCGGCCGTAAAACGACTAAGCTAAATTAAAAGACAGTGTCAAACGGGGACGCAAAATTTCTGCTATTATTTTCTCAATCTTAAATTGGTTGACTTTCTATAAGTTTGGTTGTATCGATCCCTAACTCGGTAGTATAGGCGTGTCGGGTAGGCTGTTTTATTTATAATGTAGCCCCCGGGACTGGATGTCGAATCGCGGGCGGACGCCTGACGAAACAAATTCTCTCATTTTCCTTACAAGATTGCTTTACGCCAAACTTCTCTAATAAAACGTTTCAATGGCCACTAATTTATTTTTGAAAGACAAAGATTTAGAATTGAGTTCTGTTTTGTAGCTCTGTTAAATCTGCACGAGCCAATTAAGCTTCGGATACAAAAAAAAACTGTATTTACTTAAAAGAGCCAGTTAATTATTACTTCGAGTTAACTCGTTTAGTCGCAGCTAAGCAGGAACGTTAATCATTCAACGTGGGTACATACTACAAAAGTTCTATACAAAGGCATATAATAATTCACATTAGCCAAAACTACCGCAGCGAAACAAAAGTCGACTCAGTGCGACGCGATTTAATCCGAGTCTTGCTACCGCAAAAAAGGGGTTGTCCACTTCACATGTGAAACAAAAAGCGTCGCAATTCCCACTCAAACAAATCACCGCTAAACAAACGTTTCTACAGGTAGAAATAATTCAGCGAAAGGTCACCTGTTACGGGTATTCGGCATCGATCATCGGGAGTGCGTGGCGCCGGCGTCGACCTTCCACTGCCTAATGTGGCCCGAGGGAGCGGCCGCCACTGCCGACTCCGAGACAAAACCCCAGGGCACCCGCTTGTCAAACTCAACTTGCCCAATTTTGTTTAACACGAACGCATTTTTCAACATCGGTAATTTTGTCACCAATCTGACGTACTTTTGGAGTTAGTTTACCCTTTATCTTAACAAATTAAATGTTTTATCAATGGATTTCACTCGTTCTATGTTAGTCATTGATTTCAAATAACAGGCTTAAAAAATGTGTTGTCAGCTTTTGTAATAGTCTCAATAAAACACACCTTAAGATTAAGGTCTGTTAATTCATGGTCAATCACATTCACATGTTAGTGACTAAGGTTACTTTCGTTACCTATTAAAACCTAGAAAAACAGCAAGGCCTCTCTGATACGTCGGGTACGTAATATTTTCTGCGCGATGATAAAGCACGGTAACAGCTTGTTGGAACTAAGTAACTCTAAAATGTTGAAACCCGGAGAATTTACAACGGCCATCATGAATGTAGAATGCGTGCGCTTCAACATGAATATTGACGATGCCATTTCGTTACCTAACATCAAGGATTTATCGCAGTTTTGTAACCGGATGGGGAATTTTAAAAATGCTCCTTCGTGGCCAAATTTTGGTGTGCGCGGGCATCGTGCGACGCGTCGCGGCGACGGTGACAGCGCGTCTCGCCTCGCGTGTATTGTTCGCGTCCTAACCGCCGACTTTCCATTTATTTCTCTATGAATACGTTATTACCTGCTCGCCCCCGCTTATCAAAGTTTATTTGCAGCGTGTGGTTTACTCTGTACCGGTGCTTATTCGTTATTACAGCGCCAGAGTGTTTTATTGCTGGGGCGGGGCTCAAATCGCGTACGACGCCCTTGTTTTTCGCTATATTCCCCGATCTTTTCAGGATTTGAACTTTATTTTATGTATTTTTTCTTGTTGCAGATCGAGGACGCCATGTTAATGTTCGACAAACAAACCAATAGGCACAGAGGTAAGTTGTAGCGATACGATTCCATAGAGTAGAAGCATGATCAACCTTTACTGACGGTCCGTAATTTGAACGGTCCCCGGTCAAAAACTGTATGTTTGCGTGTTGTAACGTCTTATACTCAGCTTACAAATAATTAATTGACCATTAGAATCACGCAACCGAATTTCATTCCCTACCTACATGTACGAGTAGGCTCGTGTCCGCAATCGAACAAGAAATAATTATATATTTAAATAATGTAGCCGCTCGTATAATTTGGAAACGTAACAGGTAGTTTCCTTAAAGGTACACTAAACAACAATTTAAACTTTAGCAGTGACCCATCAATTACAGTGTATCGGAAAAAAGCGAAATAAATTCCAAGGGCTGTAACATATATTATTACTTAGCCGCCCGTAACTTAGTCGAGGAAGGCACGCACGAGCGCTCAGCTGGCGTGTCACCTTATTTTTCCTTACAAAAACAGCAAACTTCCAAAGGCTTGCATGTCACACAGGGAAACATATCATTTTTGTGCTCGTCTCGCCTCATTTCACTGGCCGTCTTCGCCACAAAGTCGTCGTTGGTAGCCTAGCTACGGATAAATACAGACGCCGACGCTCGATGAAACACGACCAGTGGAGAAAGACATGTCAGCGCAAAGATGCCCCTCCCTTTACCCCGTTTCACGAAGAGAGCTAAGAGAGGCAAGGAAGTTCAAGTATCGCTGGCAGAGGTTACAGCTCAGGCGAAGCGAACCGAAACGGAGGTTCGAGGTGGTATCGATACTAAATAGGCTCACCGATTTCGGTATTGTGTTCCCTCCCTCGTATTGCAACTATTCCCGGCTAATAAATAACAAATCGACGCCCGAGTAAAATGTATGGCTTCCTTATGTAGATTTTTTGGTAGGTATCTTGTGAGGGTGAAAGGGAAAATTGGTTGAAAAACGTGTTGGTTGCTTTGAAACGTTTGTCTTAGCAAATACAGTTTACCTACAGTCTGTTTTTATTCAGTGTGCATTATGTATATTCCAGCTTTTGTTTTTTTATTTTATATGGCAAAATTTTGAATTACCTACATCCCTTTTAAACGATAAAAACTTGGACCATTGTGCTTCTTTTATGTACAAAATACAGTAATCACAACGATATAAAAGTACCTGTCTAAATGTAATATGTACCGAGCTAATCAAATTTTGTCCCAGAACACTACACAGGCCGGGACTTATACCTATTCAGTCAGTTTCATTATCCGCACAACGCGTAAGATTTTAATTAAAATCCACGGAAAATGTATCAAGGCCGGCCATCTTTTGTTGCCAACGAAGGTTCCCTTGCAGCAGTTACACCAAATACAATGTTAAATTTGCTTTTGTAATCCCCATTACGCAAAAACAGGTTGACCCAAATATTCAGCCTGGGTAAAATATCGTTGCGCCGTCATTTGTGCAAGTTCGCAAAAACCAATCCTGTTCCATTCCAGGCTCAGGGAAAAACGAGCCTTTTCTTGTCGACGTAAGACATAAAATGATTTACGCATTTTTTACCCACGTCCAGCCTTAGCGCCTTTTGCGTGTCGGCCTGATGAAAATTGTAACCTCACTTGGTAATTAGTTTAAAAAAAGCTTACGCGTCTACTTCTTCGGTCCTTTACTCTCTTTATGGCATGAGTACTCAACGATATTGGAAGCATACAGCCACATTTTATGTCTATCTAGTCGGAAAATTTGGTTAATAATCTGTGACATAATTTAATTTGTTTTCCAATAAAATTACCTCCCATCTCGCGTGATCGTCAGGCCTTGAAACATCGTTAAGTAAAGAGGCAATTCAAATATTATGATGTCGGGAAAGGGAGTAATTTTTTTATTATAAATATTCCTTATAGCCTCATACACAGGCCGGGTTATTATCCCTGAAACGTAATCAGTTGGGTCGGGTTATCCTAGCAAGAAATGTAAAAATATCCCTGTTTATTTGTATCAAACTCGGGCAAGAGGCAACCCAAACGCGTATTCAAACTGAATATGAATGCAAACTGCCCCGACGAACGGGCGGAATGGCGAAAATCAAATTAGGTATATCGTGAATACTTCACGGCGACGTTGGGAAAAAAATTGAAATCAAATATTCATTGACTTTCAACCGGATAAGCCGGCCCGCAGCCATTTCAATACATTTTATTATCTATTTTTTCGCTGCGGAGGCCCGGACCATGGCTGAGGCACCGCAAGACGACAAAATATCCCGCCGCCTGAATTATAAATCATAACAATGGCTTTACGCTTAGAGTGTGCAATTTGAACCGAGTTCAATGACCTACAGTTACAACTGTTGCGAGTAGGTAAGCGTAAAGGTGACTCACGTGGTCCCGTGCTACGGGTAAATCATTTTTACGTGTGTGTACATTTTTCGGTTCGGTCAAAAATCCAAGCGGATATTTACAACTCAATTTGAATGGTAGTCACTTTTGCGTAGACTTATTAATCCTGAAGGATTTCTAATACTTTTGTTTTTAATTTTTAAACCAGATTTTTTCGCGGTTTCCGGGTATTTTTTGCCTATACATCACGTGTTGAATAGGGACTTAATTCGAAGGGTGATTTTTATGTAAAGCTGTTGAAAATGTGAGAAATAAAAACCTTTTAGCCTTTACAGTACATTAAATATGCGCGAATAATGCGTTTAATAGCACCCTTTACTTTTATTTACGACCTTCGTTGGTAGAAAAAACATAATTAACGACATCCCTTCGCGGAAATATTCCATTGTCTTTTTTTTAATAATTTAATTTGCAAATTTTTTGAGCCGGTGTGATAATGTCGGTTTAAATTGCATAAAGATTTAATAAAATTGCTAAACGTCTTTGCGGAACGCCTAGTTACTTATTGAATTCAAAGTGTTTCCAAAACATTCGTATAGGTATGATTTAAGCAAGGTACGCCGTTCGCGATCGCGTTCGAGTTCGTTTGGCATTCAAAGTGGCAGCGAAGCCTGAATCAAATGCCATTATAAAAGGTGAACGCGATGTGTGAGACACCAAGTTGTTAAATATTAAACGAAAAAGAACTAGCGGAACCAATCTCGGCGGGGCGGATTCCATTTGGTCTCTGGTATAGAGCTCGCGCCTATGGGACACATTTCCACGAGTGCGTGCCGTGCTACCGTGAAAATTTCACCTTTCACTTTGCATAAGAGTAGTGTTATCTATATTTCATTCGACGCTGTGCGTGATGTGTAAAGACGCCTATCGCGTGAATCATAAATGACGATCGTTTCCGACGAGTGCCGTATAGTTTCTTTCACTCACAAAAAGAGGGATATCAACGGAACGTTTTCAAGTTATTTTTGTCCTGCGCATTTTCACAGGTTTGTTTCTTATTCGAGAATATTATTTCATAAGCGATACTTTTATCGCAAATAAAAATTAGGTACTTCAACGTGTCAATGTTGTTGTGTTTCGAATCAGACTCAGTGCACGTAAATGTTATATTTGTTTTGTATTGGATTCAATTCGCTGAACACTTTCGCTATTTTTGTACACGTCGAGGCAATTCCAACGCGAGTAAGCTTCTGGAGTAGAGCTCCCAGACTCTGTAAAGTTTCCTATCTTAGCTTGTGGACCCGTGCGAACGGTTTTAACCTTTGTGACTGCACAATAAGAGTTGTTTGAGTTGTTTTATAAGTTCGTAAGCGTATATTCGAGTGCTAAGTGGCGGCACGTGGGGCGTCCCCGGGGAGAGAACACACCGAGCTGAGATGCATCTTGCGGGGAACCAAACCACGCCGTTAATATTACGTGTATTACAATTAATTCATTTTACAACCTCGTTACACTGAACCGGAGTAGGTACCATTAACACTGGAACATTGTTATTTTTTGATTTCTATCGCTGCTGCCGTCTTAATTGTTTTAAAATGTTACACTCTCTTATCGTCGATTTTCGTTGGAATGCAATAGCTTGTGTAAACATTCTCAACCGTCCTAAAATATGCAGTAAATTTATTAATTAATTTAGTGTAAACACCTTTGTGTTACAACTATTCTATAATTTTAATATGATCATAAATTGCTGTACCGCGAACATTCCGTAATTAAGGCTTTATTAACTGACAATGATGTCCTCAATTTGGTCCGCTTACAACAACAACGCCTACTCAATATTATTATTAGTGCACATCAAATTAACAACATTAATTGGTACCTTATATCTAAGCCTTTACATTTTAACAATTGCTTTCAGCCGCCTGTGGTAACTTTTTTAGGCTAGTCTGTTCTTTTATAGCAATCTTTATTAATGTTCAAAATTCTGAAACCTTTTATGCTAGCAAAGACAAAAAAATGCTTGTTTTAAAAATGTTTTTATTTTACCAAAACTTATTTGATTTCCATAACTTATTCAAAACACTCACCATTTCAAAAACCAAAGCGCTTTATCTCACTTCGGGGCAATACCCGACGCCGTTTCCAAAGCATTTTTGTTTCCACACTTTCTTAAGTAGAATGCTGATATATTGATACGGTATCTAGTTCCGTTCCCTCCCCAGAGATGGCGCGGTTGAGTGAGAATGCATCCCGCTGCATCCCATATATGGATGCGAGGATGGGCTCGAGCTCTGGAGACCGTTCCGTAATCACCTGCTGCTTCTGTGAATTTGAGTTTATCTTCAGGTCGTTTCAGTATTGTACGGATAGTAGATTTTCGTAGTACTTTGTCAAGCTTTTTATGAAACTGGCAAACTAGTAAGTGGATTATCTAATGGTTAGTGAGCATAATCACTCACCCATGATCACATTTTAGCAACACAGGATAGCAACCTCAAAAAAAAATAAAAAAAGAGAGAAAACAAAGAGATAAGAAAGAAAAAAGAGTAACGAAAAAGAAAGAAAATAAAAGAAAGAAAAAGAAGAGAAGAAAAAAGAAAAAAGAGAAAATGGAAGGGAAGGGGATGGAAGGGAGAGAGAAGTGTAAAGAGTTTTACATACATACCTCATGACATGAGCAAGTAATTTTAGGGTCTCTTTAGCAGTGCTGCTTGGTAGATTAGGGAGCGAGATTTCAGCTAAAATCAAATCCAACCCGTATACCCACTAACCTCAAAACACGTAACATAACAGCACATTTGAACTATCGTATACATTTTGACGATGGGCAACAATATCTGTGTTGCAACAAGTACATTTACACTTTAGCGGTGGATTGAGATCCCAACGGGAGAACTGCTATGGAAAATACTGGGGAGAATTTAGGTGGTACGTTTTCTAGCGGTTCTCCAAATAAGTTACGTAAATAGTTTTGCTCGACTTGTTTGGTGCATAATTTACACGCGGGTGGTATTAACTTTGATTCGGATTTCGTAGATCACGATTGTATTATTTAGTTTTAAAACAATGTCCTTGTTAAGTACCTACGTCAAATGAATCAAGAATTTACTTCTTGATTTTTTATATTTATCTTTAAGGCTTTACCCGTTAGGATAGGAATTTAACACTGACTGACTAAAAATTTCGATGTCTCTGGAATATCATTCGTCAAAGAAAAGTGGTGTATCTGGGACATGTGATGCAACATGATAGATACTGTCTTCTGCAGCTCATTATGCTGGGCAAAGTCGCTGGCAATAGACCGTAGGCCGACGAAAGAAGTCTCGGCTGAGGAATCTTCGGGAGTGGACCGGCATCGCGAGTGCTGTCTATCTATTTCGCCTCGCGAGAGACAGGGAGAAATATTCAGAACTGACTGCCAACCTTCGCTAGTCGGAGAAGCATCTAAAGAAGAAGAAGAAGACTAAAAATTTGCACACACAGAAAAATCGGATAAGTAAAGCTATAGGCCGGTAATCGAATCCGGATCTTCATTCCGTGATGCGCGCTATAACCGCTACAACACACATAGCAGATACCTGCTATGTGTGGTACATGACTGCCATGCTTTACTTTTTCGATTTTTCTGCGTTCCAATTTTCAGTGTCGTTTAGATACTTGTTAAGTGCCATTATTGATCTTCCTTAACTCCTGTTTGAGGACATTGTATGTTCTTTATATTTGTGTAATCCGTGGAAAGGAATCACGTACGAACTCGTACTCTATCGTCCCATAATTCCTTTGGCTTGAACAACAATACCTCCTTAAGAACGGATAGTAATAAATCGAAACCATGGATTGTTTGTCAATGGAGCATTAAAGGGGCCGACGCTCCAACAATGTACATTAGAAGTATGTTTTAGCAAATCACTTCCTACCGAAAAGGGATGGATAAAAAAATTGTGAGTGCGGGAAATGACACAGTAAAAAGGCCATTGTAGACATCCTTACTAGCGAAGGTAAATAAAGTGGTAGCAATTGAAAAGTCATCCATTCTGGGACCGAGGAAAATTGACTGCAGCCTTCACATTGTCAACCTGGAGGACAAAGATTGGAGCTCACCGAACAAAATAGCTTTGCAATTATGAGGCCAATAGCTCCGATTTAGCTTAGTTTCCTTCGAAATCTTTGTCGAAACTACCACTATGATGAGAATGAGTAAGATCATCTTAAAATACGCGTTATAAGCGCTTTAGTTAGGTACTTACTCACAATTTACACTTCAATTTGTAACTAAGGCATAGATACACAAGGTCGTCCGACCTTTCCGAACATCGATCGTCTTCTCCATTTGTCTCGACAACTACAACCTAAATACTATTTATGGCTGTTAGTGTTTGGGTACTACCGAGTTGCGAAAGACCCATTACTTATAAATAATTGTGCCAAATGATTAAACTTCGCTGAAATACTTATTGCAAAATTTATTCGTAACTTTGAAAAGACACGCAGTGGTTTCTGTTACAAATTAATCTGCCCATACTTGAAACTATACCTAAAATTTAAAACTGATATTATTGGAGCTGCTAAATTTTGTTCACACCAATGTACCTACTTACAAGCAAAAATTTCGTTTGTGCGTGAACAAGGTGTCACAATTACTGTTAGTTATCATTATGAGGACGCTCTAAAGAGAATTAAAACTATAGTTTCGTACATTGTCCCCGCGGGACAGCTCTTCAATATAACTGTAGGTAGTTAAAACTAAGGTGTCGACAATACTCCCACGCACTCGAGTAATTAAACAACCTTCGCGACAACTTAGCCACTAAAGCATTACCCTAGTCCTTCTGTCACATTAACACGAACACTTTAGCGCAAGTTATTCGCGCTTGTTTTGGTTATATTAAAGGATTCCAGGCATATCTCAAAGCGACTTACTACACAGCCATTTATTAACCATCTTAATTACTAAGGCCGAGTTAATTACACCGGGTAAAACTTAGCGCCTAAAGAGCGTTATCCCGTTAATTTAGTAGCAAGTCGCGTTCGCGGAAATCTCTTTATGTCATACTCCTGTGGGATATCGCCAAAGTTGTCCCAGGATTTCAAATCGCACCTTAAATTAATGACTTACCCTAACTTTTTTCATAATAAAATTATGGTAAAATCTTTTGATACTTGAAATGATTTAGGGCTACTCTTTATTTATAGCCTCCAACATTTTTAGGCTAGAACGGCAGAGCCATTTGAAAAGTTCACGTTTTTATGTCAGGAAAGATTTAATTTTGTTATAGGGTTTCTGCTACGCTCATAAAGTAATAATTACCGATACTATTCAAATCATGGAAATGCGGTGCGTTTGACAATAATCACAAAACTGCCAGTGAATTTTCACGCTTTGAAGACACGTTCGAAATTAGTATTTGAACATTCTGTATTCCGCAACCTGGACAATGGAAAGCTATTCCAATAAGCAAGAACGCAGTGGGTGTGGTCGGTTTACGTACGGCATGCACAATTGCAATCAGCCTAATATGTTGAACAGTAGGTCCATCTCATTATCACGAGCGACCACAGGTGAATGATGGCGCGGCGCTCGCGCCGTTTTGTTTGCGGTCGATTTAACGCCGAGGACAAATTGCGTGTTTGCCGCCGCAGCCGGGAGATCATTCCAGAACCGAGAGAAATAAATCGACTGATTACTTTTGCACAATTTGGAATATAGCATGAATTGTTCTGTACGCACGACTGCTTCTATATTGTTTCGTTGGCTAGCGATGCAATTGATAACACTGGTATTGCGGTGACACTCTTTGGTGTGCGATCCGCGATTGGTTCAAGCTCCCTGTATGGAGCACTAAAGACAGCTACAAAAAACAAAATAAATTAAACAGGGACAGATTTGGAAACATTATAAGTATGTCGCTAAGCGGTACTGTAAGAGGGGATGTAAACCTTTATCTGCAAAGCTATACGTCCTCGAAACAGCCTCTCACCTACACTTAACGGGATCGCCGAAAGAGAGCCTTTAAAAGAAAGAACCTTTCTTATTTATTTCCTTGTCGAAAGTGAACTAACTCTTGTTTTCATCCTCTTAACAAGAAAGTAATCTGTCGACCTCCGTAGCGGTAACGGGATTTTTATGTAACAAACTCGAGTCGCGCCTACCCTCACCTAGCCCGAGGCTCTCTCAAGAAATCCCCGCATTATACTCGCCTGCCAGATTCTACTAAGGATTCGGCGTAATATACATTTTCCCGTGTCGGAATTACAGCTGTATTTTGCTCATGCAACATAAAATCGGCATAAAGGCGACGCCCATGAAAAGGCTCTGGCGAGAACCTACCCCCGCCTTTATTTAGTTGGCTTCAATGTAACAATCCACTGAAAGTTTTACTGTCGACTGTTCTAGCCGGCGCTCCATAAGCGAGCACCGTAAAGTGTAACAGGGTATAACGCAATGCACCGCGAGTAAGACAAATTCGACCGACATGTGATACCTCGAACAAGCTTTTAAACCAACATACTAAGCTTCACTTGACTCTGAGTACGCAAACATTTTATTTTATGTCAAAACTCTCAAGTAAATTTTCGAAGTTTCTCGTACCCTCTATTTTATACGTTGAATAATAAACCGATCAAAACTTACTCATTGTTAAAGGGGTCTTAAATGCTTTAAACACATCAGCTCGCTCGGATTAATAGGTCAACCATTGCTTGAACTTTTAATGGATTTCCAAACTTACGTCACTTTTGTAATATTGAATTCACACGTTCTTCGCAAGTTGTGATAGTCGGTTGCTATACACTTGATGAATTCGGGATATTGTTGCGTAATATAGCTTTACGTAAGTTCTTGGAACTATTACACAAGAGGTAGGTACGGGTAGACGGCAACACGTATGCTCTGGTGGCGGCAACAGGTGCGAGGGCCGCTCGCGCCCGCTGCAAACTCATAATTATAATCACTCCAGCTGTCCCGCTCTCCGCGCCCGAAGCACAGCTAAAAGTAAGTTTCACGTACCTCGCAAAACCAAGCCGATACTGCCAATCTCACTTAATTAAAACATTCATTCAAAAACCGCAGAATATTAATGTCCCATTTTAAATGACGCCGTGATTTACTGAATAAAACCAATTTAATTGGCTACATCGCGTCATACATGCGCCAGTGCAGTGGTCCCTTTAGGTGATCAATTTAATACATTTCAAGTTGTCATTGACGGGGCCCGAGTGCGCCGGGTAGCGGGTGGCGGGTCACAACACAGACTGAAAACTTTCTGGCGCCGACAACATCACTACATTTACACATTTTGTTCGCTTGTCAATTAAATGGCACACGTGATTCGTTGCGAATTTACTCACTCGCTCGCGAATATCAACCGGCCAAATGGAAATTTGCATTAAAACACATTCTCAGCGCAGAACCGCGCGACTGGCGTCATGTCCGCCCATTGTGATTAAGCTCATTTTAACTGAAACGAATTAAGTAATTTACTTTTGCTAAACGAAATTGAATTAACCTTTAGGGAATTTATTCAATTGAATGCTATTTTGCAGCGACAGAGACGGAAAGTTACGCCCTGACCCATGCAGTTGTTAATTACGTTATCCAAGTAACTTTTAAAGTACCTAGTGTAACAAATAAAATTAAATGTATAAAACTCGAATTCTGTTAGGAATTCTGTACTTAAAATAGCCAACTATTTGGCTCGAATATTAACATTCTTTTTAGCGACGAGTACGAAACAGGCTGATATTTTATGAACTCTGCCGTTCGCTATTTCAGTCAGGGATTGTACAGTCAGGTAAACATTTTGCAAGCTTTGATGGAGCTAGTAAGAGGTTTGGCCCATAAATCCGAGACGGACTGGAACACGCAACGAATGTGTGCGACGAGCAGATTTATTCGTTTGTCTTGTATGCCAGTGCACGCTCCCTGCCGAAAAATATTAGCTCCCTCGATGGATACAGTATAATAACTTACCGTTTACGCACTACATTTTTCAGGTGTAAAGTAAGATACCTTTAAATTGGTATCTATAGAGAGTTGGCGTGCAATTTTAAAAAATTAGTTACTTAAATACACACCTAACCTACCTACATGAATTAAAAGTTTATTAAAATAGTAAATGTTTGTTATCTTTGATATAAATCTACGGACATAATTGTGTTTTGTACTTAATTGATGCCAGATATGTTTCGTATCACACAAGAGCGTGGGAGAGTCACGCCACGCGCGAGATAGACTACCTGTCTCTTTCTAGAATTAACAGTAAGAAAAAGACGGGCAATCCATCTCGCGCACGACGCGACTCTTGTGCGCTCTCATGCTAGATGTGTAGAACATACTAGGCCGGCTGTCCAGTCGACTTCAGTCGAGTACTTCCTTGACCAAGAATCACGGATTGATCCAAAACTACAAATACATACGTAAGTGACCCGTTCTTCGTACTATAATATTATAGTCTTAATCATCATGACGTTTGAGAAAAAGTGATTCCTACCTGATTCCTGAGTGACTAAGTAAAAAATGCTAGAACTTTCTTCGTGAAGTCAAAGTTTAAGTAGATAATAAAGCAAAAGAACTTTAAAGTTTCCAGTGAAAAAGCGGCTGAAGTTAAAAACGATAAAAGTATTAAAAATCACAGCACTGACGTGCGATGTGTCGATCTAGAATTAATTTAAACTTTGCTGGCCAAAGCGAACAGCGCGCTGCCCAGGGGACCAGGCGGGCATCAAATCGAATAGAAGGTTATAATTGACTGCTACCACACGAACAACAACGAAAACGCCACACCATTCTCAATCAAATATGGACTCTAAACATTCGCCCTCGCGCACAAATTTAATTGCAAGCCAGTTATGATTCCCATTTGGACACAACTAAGCTGGTGTCGTGGTGTGTACTATGTACTTAGTAGGTGCTTCACAAAAGTAATTTGGGATGCTCGTGGCGGATCATTTAGATCTTGTGGCATTTACATACTAAATTAACGTTTTGCCACATTATTACCCCTGAGCGAGAAACAAGCTTAGGCTCCACAGAGTGATAAGTGGATTTTATTTGCACTAGAGTGTGAGGTTACTCGTGTATTTTATGATAACGGTTTTGTTAATTTCAACCGTTATTCCCGCTTGTTTGGCGACGTGGTTACATCGTTCATTTCGATGTGCTCTGTTGTGTACAAAGAATGTGTTTTTGTTTCGGTTTATATTTTATATTTTGGAATAAAGTTGTTTGAACACGATTTCTCTACGATAGTTGCAACGTAAATTGGACACCTGATAGCTGTATTTGATTTAAAAAACACAGTTTTTAGTTTTTATAATTATTTATCGTTGTAAAAATGAAAAACACGTTTGTTATTAATAATTAAACATCATAAAATGACTAAATGCAATAAGATATAAAAAACATAGTTCCAAAGCCATCTCAAACATTTTACTGTCTAAATTCAGCAATAGGTAATATAAGATTGTGTTAAAAACATAAATTTTTTGCTGACTGTACTCGCATTGTGATCTACCTTTATATTGTTTACCAAATTTCAAGCCTATCCGACCACTGGAAATGTTAAAACTTGTTTTTTAAATTTTAAAGTAAAATTGTCTACCACTACATACGAACATAAAAAGTTAAATAAAATTTTCTAAAAATAACGAATACAGGTGCATTTACACAAAAAGATTAGTGTTGCCACCACTTAAATTAGGAGATAGCTGGCTACAATTTTGCGACTGGTCTAGTGAACCACAGAACTGTCACGGGTTCCTAGCCCCGAGGACTGGGCAGCTGTCTGGCCTGACAGGGCTGCCACCTTCGAGACTTCAATTCACACTCGTGATGCCCTCAGGACGATTAGGAAGTTTAACACGAACCGTTTAAACGCGAACAATTAGGTTTGAAATCATGAAGTATAATTTTGTATGAGTACTTATTGACTCTACTAGATCTCGTTAGGAAATGTTATTGTTATAAAAGATCGAACGAGAGGATCAATATGAGTTTAAATTTTGAACTTGTAATAGGCATTGATCTAAAGAAAAAAGGAAAACTGAAAACAGGTTGGAGATTATAATAGTTATTGCAGCCTCATTACAACCTTATATCGTCCTGAGTCTTCAGTGTATGTTTTAGACATTGAAAATGTCACGAAAGCGTTCGCGTTAACGTGTCATTTACTACGAGCAAATTAGTAGCGCTACTAGTGGAACGAAACAACAAACAGTTCTCCTAGTATTTGACATTTTAACGTAGGTATACGCATTGGAGACGTATTGTGTGACCGAAAACTTACATTAAGCATTCTATTCATCTGCCTGTCTATCTATACGCTACACCACAGGCATTTCCCCCGAAAACTATTAACCCTGAACATAGTTCTGAAGACGGAATGAGCACGTATTTATTGTGATCACAAGGTTTTTTTGGGGGATTGGTTGCATTTGCGTTTTGAGCACATATTGAGTTTCTTTGTGTGGAGTAGCAAAGTAAGGTTATCCATTGTTTAATATTGTAACAGCCTAACATCAAACATAACAACACAGGGGGAAATTCCAAATACTCCAACATTTATCTGAAAAAAGAATATGAAAATTATAATTAAACCTTTTAATAAAGGAGTAGGTACTGTTAGAGGAAGCCCAACAAAGAAAAAAATCTCCTCGACTAAGTTACAAAGCCTCTTTCCACAATACCTAACTCAAAGTGCGTATGCGAACATTTCAAAAATAAGAACCACATTTGTTCTATGAAGACTGGTAATCATTTGTTCTGTAACAATGAATACAGGCTGTTTGATGTCCGCAGGTCGTTGATTACACCAAAATAACAAGGAAATGTGAGTCTTTTAAAAACACAGAATTAACTTGACAATTGGGAATTCATTTGAGGCACTTTGAGCAAAGTCAACAATCGTAAAAATGAACAGTGGCTTGAGTCATTCAGGTGTAAAAAAAACCTTTTGCAAACTTGAGTTAATCCGTATATTTGTCCATTGTACACAAATTATGAGCTTTGAACGTGCTGTTATAGTTGTACGAACTGCACCTGTCTCAACGACCTGTCTTAATAGTGTTTCTTTTAAGTGCTCAGCAGTTCACGACCTTAAGTAGCTATTTCCGTACCAGCTTTTAAAAGTCATCAGTTTAAAATCGGATCGCGAGCTGCGCACGAACGCTCCGAGTGGCTCGTGCCATTAAACATTTACGCGTTTGAGATAACGCTTGCTTTTTGTGTTGGACTACACCTATTTTATGGCTCTTTTATTATTCCCTGATCTGATCGAGGGCATTCAAAGTTCTTACGTGGCGCTTGTACAAAGAAAGATACTGGCTAATTGATGCGTGAGCATTATCTTTGTTGATAAATTCGATTCTTTGTATCTTTTTAACATTGTTACAGTTCTTAGCACTGAATTATTTATTAAGCATGGCTTTTACTGGTAACTGAATGATTCAAAAATGTGGTTCAAAAACTTATTTGGTTCTTTTGCATTTCAATCAAAGTGTTGGCACCGCAATAGCAGCACAGAACAATTTTTATTTCACAGACCCTTTTCCGACAGCAATTTTGTTAAAAATAGAGTTTCGTTTTATACCTAAATGCTAGCGACAAAAGCTATCACAGTCCGCTTTAACTTGTTGGAGCGCAACAAAAAGCAAATGTTTATTTTACCTGACTGAATTCCAGATTAAAGCCCTTTCAACTTCATGTAACAAAAATGCGGTTGCTTGTGTCAATAAGGACAGAAGTCGACATATGTTACGCGCGCCTATGTCGGCCGGGTAAGGGCAAGTCTGGTCGGGATGGCAAACAACACAAAAGAAATAATGAATGGTCCAGAAAAACGGCGCGGCTCTCGTTACGAGCTACATGCATAAATGATACGGCGGATATGACAAATGGCACGGCAGAGTATAACAAAGCTAGTGCCTCCAAGTGGCCGTTCCATTATGCAAATACGCGGCGCGATGTTCGTCCGGCAATAATAAAACTGTTTAACAGCTGTCAAACGCCGCCCCGTGAAACATTTTTGTATTCCGGCTGCCTTCTAAGCAATAAAACGAAAGCAGGTACATCAACCGCATGATGGAACATGCAACGCTTATATTAAATTAGACCGCCCGGCCCGTGGTCATCCACTTTATTTTTATTTGAATCCCATGAAAATATGGAACGTGTTGGCTCGCTAACATTTCGGAGTACACTCGCCACCGTTTTATTCCCGAGTCAATGTTTATGAATTTGCCAATAAACGACCGAGCGGGACGCAGTTACCTCTACAATTTACTCGACACAGAATTGGTGACAAAGTTTACTTTGCGGACTACAAAACGCCACAACTAATTATCTGAAATGGTTATTTAGCCCAAATAAAAAGTAATCCGTAAGTAATTTTGATAAAACAGTCTGTTTTACGAGGTCTGGAGTCTTGATTGGTGTAAGTATCGCGGTCTTAAAGAGGGGTTATCATGCAAGGAGCACATAAACGCTATCGCACGGCGTGTGTCGCGCGAGGAAATGTTATCGGATCATTGCTTCGGAATAATGTACCTTCCAGTATATGAAGAGACAATTTTGCTAGGTATTGCTCTTCTACAGTAGGATTAAGTCTTTTTTTATTTCATAATAGGTAGCTTATATTCAACAACGCAAGTAGCAAGCTTTTATTTAATGTGTGTTTTTTTAACAAAAACTCCATGCAAGAAGTAACCAAATTGAGACCAAAATTATCCTCGCGCCTTGAATATTAAGCAGCAATTGAATTCAAGCCGTTAATAATGGAGTCAGGATGATGAATTTATTAATCAGGAGTAATTTTTCGCCAGTTACTCATTAAAGTGATCCAGCCCTGTAGGTGCTTCATCACTCAGTCAAATTGCGTTTTGCTTAATTTTCTTTCCCGGCAGGTGTGTTCGACAGAGCAATTATTTACACCGTCAGGGCTGACGGCCCCCTCCCCTTCCCCGCGCTGCCACTGCCTCACATCTGCGAGCACTTCCTAGAACCGAACCCCCTTACTAAGTCTAGATAGTTCAGAACTGTAAATTATTCCCGTTAAACTTATTCCATTTCGCAAGGTTCGGAATAAAGTTGCATCATGCAGATTCCGTACTACAATTTTTAATCGATGATTAAACTCGAAAATTTTATTTCGTATCTTTTCTCGTCAGCATTCGTCAATTCTGCTCACCTAATTATCGTCAAAGGTTCCAAGAATGCGTTTCCAATGGAAACTTTTCGTTGAATATCTGCCAAAAAATGTATTATCCTAATTTCCATTCATATACTCGGTGTTCAACTTTTAACCCCCTAAAGGGAGGTCCATTGTCACTTTAGTGAAAGACTTCTTACGTCTGAATCAGCAACAATGAAAGCGACGAAGCCATAAATAATTGGAGATAACCCTTCTGCTTCCTACATTACAGCCAAGGTCGCTTTAATAGGTACCTACTTACTGAATGTCAGATCCATTTGCTCCCCTCATGTTTAGAAATGTCACTGCGGCTGATACGCCTATGTTTTAGTGTCTGTAATGTGACAGTGACATATAGGATTAAATTAGAATAACATGCCGACGTTGGAAAATGAGTTCGCACTTCGCACTGATTGAGATTATATGTATTGTAGTCGAGGCATTAAGAAAATAACAATTCAATTGTTTGTATTTAAAAGGCATAATTAGTTAATTTACTTTGATAATTGTTTCAGTCTCTTTTATCATAATTGGGAATAGATGTTTTGAAAGACAATTTAACACCAAACTCATCGTCATACACTGATTAGCCCATCCGGGATCAGTCTGGTTGGTTTTTTATCGGTAGTGCATGCTTCTATTCTATTTTCTTATATTTATTTATTATTTTCTTTATCAGAATCACCTTGAACGTCAATATTTTCGTGACTGACATTTGCACAGGTGAAGACTTGACATTTAGTCTGAACTACATTTTGTGGAGCATGAAACTATATCGATTAGCTCTATAATGACCTTTTACGCAGCCACTTGCCTAAAACGAATTGGTTCGCTCCAGCACGCGATTGTCGAAGGTGAGTGTGCAAGGTAATTACTCGATCGCAGCTTTTAATCAAAGTTTCTTTAACGAAACTTATGTTGCCTGCTCAGGTGAGATTCCCAGTCTGTAAAAGAAACATTTTTTAAATGCCTATGTGACAAAGTTTTCCAAGAAAATTCTGTATAAAATACTCGAATATCGCAGTTTCAAAGTAACAAAATGTTATAAAAAGATGAACTCACGTATCCGACCAAATAAACGGCTAAACATAAACATTTTATGCAGCCAACCACATCGATATCTCAGGGAATGTGCCGGTGCATCGCTCCAAAGCCTCCGATGAAACCGTTTTATAATAAATTCCACCGCTCCTTGTGGGATTAATCTTCTTACTTTCTTCTCTCTACCATAATCCTCACAGGGAATTGTGTGGGCAGGATCTTCTACTAAAACCGCTACCGCTACCACTAATAGTCGTCGCGTAGACTCGAACCGATTCGCCAACGAAGTGAATTATTGATCTTCAAAAATTTTAAACGATCTTTTAACAATGCAAAGTTTATAAGTAGGTTAATTTTCATTTTAAATAATAAATAGGAGGAGAAACTTCAACATTGCAAATGAATTTTTGTAAGGTTTTATTAAAAATCCTTAATAAACAAAAATTTTGTCGATTTCAACGCATAGTAGGGGTTTATGTTGCAGAATCGTAACAAGGGATAGTTGCGAAGTGTACGTTCAGGATTTACCGCATCACTAGTTGCGCCCAGATAAGTATCATCAGTGGCGCTTTAACTTATAAAATGGTCTCTTTGTGCAGTTCTGTCTTTGTTGACTGAATGCGAATAATTGCTTTCGTTCTGTCGGGATATGGATCGTGTAGTTTTAATGGAATGGCACGGTTTGTGTTCTTAGTTAATGGCTTCATAAAATGAGGGTGTCTTTGTTGTGATAAAAACTTAAATACCTACCTATTATACACAATAACTAAGCTTTGCTAGGCACGTAAATAGAATTTGCATCGATTTTCAAATATCTCAATAATAAATTAAGATAGTATGTACAACGTAATGTTTCGCTAAAACGCATTTTTTTCTGATGACACTTGATTAATGTTTTATCAACGAATCTGAAACCTAGAAAGCAGGAATGTTTCGTTGAGCTTCTCTATATTGTATACAAGGGATACAAACGGACTTTGGGAATATACATAAGGAACAACAAGGAGGACAAACTTGGTGCATTTACTAAACGTATTGATTTACACGTTTCAAATCTCCTTGTGCCCCAATTTCAAAACTAACAAAGTTAAACGAGTGCTTCTGCAAATGAAGTGTGAGCGGAAGGCTCGCGCGAGCACCTGATGGGCTTACCGTTGGCAACAGGGTTTAGCTATGTCACAATCGGCCTCCGCTGCAGAATTAACCGGCCGGCCGGCCCGCTCCAAATGTCACTCTTATTATCATCTGACACTTTGGGATTACTCCGGATAAATTGTTTTAGCGTTTGGAAGCAGCCATTTTACTGGACGTCGACGGCTGTTATCTTTGCGAAACGAAACTCGATTCCACCATTTTAAATGGTCCTGGAAAAATATTTTTTCCAAAGTCACAACCTGTCAGTTTAATTCAGAGCAGGCTGTCGGGAATCAGTTTAGCCCGCGTTTGATTGGTTGCAACAATCATTTACGTGCGGCTGTGTGAACTGTGAAATAAGAATGAAGCTTCACGGCAGACTGGGCGGCGCAGTACGTTTGCTAATGCCATTTTCCGTTTGGCTAATAAGTTTAGCATGCGCTATTACCAATCTGCCGGCGAGCTCGGCGCTTGTCGAGCGCCTCTGCACAGCAATCAATTTGTTTCATGTTCGGACGTTCTGATTCTCTGATTTTCACGGGAACACGAGACTGACTACATGTTCATTGCGGTCTGTCTTCATTTGCAAGTTTATGCCGCTTCGCCGTCTTATTTACCTTTATGACTACAGCTAACTCAAACACCGGGAAATGGTTAAATCGTCCTGTTACGTAGGCTGCATATTCTTACACTGAAGTGGCCTACGTGAACTTTTCCATCTCGTAATCGTTATCGATACAAAATCGCAATATGTAAATGGCAGGCCGGGGCTCCGGCAGAGGCACTGGGGTTCATTTGACATTCGGATCACGGGCTTCTCGAACGATGTCCCATCTCGGCTCACTCGCACCGATTACATTAATTTTATCATTTTATAAACGATTTAATAGACAATCTTCAGATTTGGGCTGTAATGCATTTAACACAAAATGGTAATAGTGTAATTTATCTTAGAGCGCCGGGCCTGGTATGTCACGAATAAATTGAATACCGTGGTTCGCTCGTTATTCAAAGAACACAATTAAACTTCCACTTATTTTTGATGGGGAGGTGTTTAATTTATTCATTGAGGCCGCAGTTTTTCCGATAAGTCTCGAAGAAATGCGATAAGAGTGCGGTGGTCATTTCGCGGCGGCCGCCTTCGATATATCCTCGGGAGTATTCAAATCAATCTCGGAACATTTTCAATTTATTTCAGTGTCCTTATCGCAGCGGCGTCGGCGCTGAATTAATCTGAGAGCCGCCCCCGCCCCCCTCTTATCACCCGCGCCCCTCCATCTCACCGGAAATTAAACGAATTAACGCCATCCGAATGTACATTTTTCACTTTGGGACTCGCGCATCCTATCGATGAATCTCCAGTCTTTTTCATCGGAAAGCGATCGCGAGATCTGTGCGTTTATCTGCCTTCGCTTAGATTGAACAATTGATACGTCAGTGATGTACGGAGAATTGTAAATTGAATTCGCTGTATTGATTCGCCTACGCTCCATTTATTTGGAAGCAATTTGATTAAATGCTACGCAGTAATATCTCAACTTAACGTCGCTTACAGAATGATTATTTTAGGTTTTGATCGCTTCTAAAACTCACAGATTCCGTGGGGATGTAAATCGTGTTGTTTAATTAGTTTGTACGGATTGAGTGATCAATAATATTCTGTAATGCATGGAATGTTATTCTGTATTGTTTTGGGCGTAGCATTTGCGTTTGAATAGGGCTCGCATCAATCGGGAGGGCGCTGCGTAACGAGGCTGTAAAGCCGCGCACACCTGCCCGACCCAATAATGAATTAACTAGCCGCCATTACAACGAATACGATACTGCGATTATCGCAAAACCTAAACTGTTGGGGTTGATTCTACTGTTATTTCTCTTTCGGCTTTTGCGTAGCGATGGTAAACGAGTCTATTGAATGTTGCATCCTCGAAATTATTTTCGATATCGTCAGTTTCATGAAATACCGTTATAAAAGACTAAGTGAGAACCTGTTCTTGTTTTTAGTCAAAACCTTATTTTTACAAGCTTATAACTTTCCGTGCTAGTTTGAATGTTTATATTGGACGGTCAAAAAATGTTCGTAAGTATTTTTTTCTTTTTGAGGTCTTTCTTACTCATCCACTACTTTAATTAAACTTTTACAATTGTACTGTCATGTATATTTCGTTCGCTCAAATTACGGTTGCAAGTATAACGATAATGACTAAATAACAAAGCCATTTTATTTCATTACTCATGGGTCGAAACGAGTTTTTAATGTTTTTTATGGCATCGTTTTTTCTGGGACATGTCATCGCAAACGCCGAAAACATCGCAAAGTTAGATAGTTGTTTACACTGGACGAAACGCATCAATGGAACGCATAATTTAAGCGGAGAGCTTTACCGCTCATCCTCTTAACGAGTTCAGACTGTCCAATAAATTGCTGCAAACTATGCTCATTTTGATTAATAAACTGATTATGTTAACGGCACTGCGTAAATTTTAATTTTACATGTTTATTACGTGATTATAAACGTCATTTGTCACTGAGTTAATGCTGGAATTTGTATTGAAATTCCAAGTGGAAATAACGTTTATATACGTCGCATTAAATTATCTGACAATGAAATTTTGCATCGGAAAGTGCAACGCGTGATGTTTTGCTCGCCATTCAATCGTTACAAGTGTTAACTTTCTATTGGAGTTGACGGTAGCTCCGAGATAGTTAACGTTAGAGCTGTAGTACTTTTTAAATGGTCAAACTGTAAACTGTTGAGGAGATGATATCCCAGTGGGATGCGAGCAAGACTTGTTTCAAGCGCAGAGTGCCTGTTGGAGCAGCCCGTAAACCACCTTAACTGTTATCGCGGCCGGGAGCAGCTGCCCCGCTAACTAGCCGTGATTGCTTCCCTCCACCCCACGTGTATCATTTTTTCAACCCTCTCCCGAGGACCGGCTTACCGTCGTCTTGAAATTGCGATACTTAGCATTAAATTGTGAGGCTATTAAAGGGCATTTCGCCACGATTACTTGGGCGCGGCATTTTTTCCTTGCGCTCGGCTAGATTGCGGCCGCTTAGCCTTACCTTAAAGGTATCGGCGGCGTAAAGTTGGCTGGGATCCGCGTTGACGCTAATGAGCCAGTTTTTTACGCCATTTCGGATACGCACGCCCCCTTGGCTTCAAAATCTTTAAAAATAATCTTTCTAGTCTCGAATGTTTCCTTTTTAATTTTTTTGCTCCCCCTTTGTTGGAGATTCTCTTTCTTATTTCACATAACACTTAACGTGTTCTAATCAAAGTAATTGTAACTTCAATCTCACAAAATTATCTATCGAAACTTAACCCGGCCATACTTTTAAAGTGCTTCCCCGGATTCAGCGCTCGGTGATTTATGAATAGTAGGAAAATCTGAAAGCAAGTATTTTTCACCGCTTTAGAAACTTTGCTGTCATGTCTAAATGCACTTCGATTCGTAGGTAAACGTGTATTACATATGCAGTGCGGATCCGACGAACATGGTTTTATTATTTCGTTTGTGAAAATATTTGTATTCTCCGATTCATTCGGTTGGCAACAGTGCTATTTTTGCATTAATTGTTCAGCGCAACTATGTTGTCAAATCAAATAGAAAATCATACTCTAGTAATTTTCTTTTAACTGCAAACATGACTATTCCAATTACTTTTCTGTATTTTAAAAAAGCATTTTTATTTAGTAGCGAAACAGATTTTCCATTTATGTTTTTTTTTGCTTTTTCAACGACAATAAACGTAGAAATTCTCACGGTATCTAAGTAAACAACACGCATGCTTATCAATTCATTGGACTGTAACGGCGATCGAGCATTAATATCGGCCTATTCATTTCCTAAGGAGCACTTTAGACTTATTTACTCCCCCTAATGCTGTCTATTTGGGAAGATAAAAGAAGTTAATTTTATAAATGGGCCATTCCCGTATACGTAGGTAATCTTGCGTCGGCGGTGTTATCTGGGTCCAATCGGCCAAAGACAGATAGCGTGGTCGACACGCGAGCGTCGATTGATTAGCCGGGCCCGCACTGCCCTGACGGGTTAATAAAGCCTCCTGCTGCCCGCTGATTGCCTGGTAAGCTACCCATTCTGCTATCCACCCGAATTCTGCCAATTACTTTGCGAATCATATCGCTGGTGTCAATGGCGCGACAAACTAAAGCAGTGAGGCAAGTGAAGGCTTGACGCGACCCAGAGACGACCAATTGAGTGATCGATCTAGGTAACTTTATTTTGAACTTGACGCTGTAGCAAAGTACGCAAAACTGTTTTGTGACCTCGCAACAATCTTAATACTTTTCTGACTTGACTCATTTTAAAAACTTGCAAATTTTTTGTACTTACCTACCTACTCAACTTAAGTTGTATTTTGTAACACGGGAATTACAAGTGAACATATTTATTGAGTTATTACCTTTGATTCCAAATATCAAATATTGTGAGACTTATAAAGGTTAGATCTAGAAGATGGTGGGTACCCTCCGTATCGCCAGGAAATTCCTCACTTTGCGGCCGTAACTACCGGTAGCTTGAACCCTGGCCGGCTAAGGTCACTAAATTAGTATTTTTTTAATCAATAATGTTATAAAAGCCCGAAATAAAGATATTAAACTATAAATTATCATAATAATGAACTTTTATTCTTGTATCTGAAAACTAAAATTTGTATAAAATTACCTAAACTCACTCATAGTTAAAATCGGGTATCAGTTTCAGATTAACTATCAACTTTTACGCCGCTCGCATTTATAAGGATTAGTGAGGTAACAACGGTTCTGTTTTAGTATACAAAAGTTTACGCCGGCTGCGGTATAAATTAATCAAAGAGTTTTGTATAGTGTGTAGCGATTATAAAGCGGGTGACAAAACGGGCGCGGCCAGCACAAGTTTCGGCGGCCCGCGTCGGATTAGAGCCGCTCGCGGTCACTCGCAGGTCTCATGGACACGGTATACGTTTCAGAAACTTCTCCCCGCCGCTGGAATTAGAAAGTCACTCGCCGAAAACAAATCTGGATTTACTTGGCCCTCTGCAAATGACATTTTTAAACTCGCGTCTCATCGCTGAGCTACGCGCATTATCCGAATACACAATGGTTTTACCGCGTTGCGTTGGATTATGCAACAAAAAAGTGCTTTTAAAACAACCCTTTTTTAAGAGCGAGCCGATGTGACGTGAGGTTTCTTCCGCCGGGCCGCCGCGGCCTTTGGAGCGACGCGGGCTCGCAGCCTAATTGTTTGACGAAAATAAATGATTCCAAAAATAAAAATAAACGAGACTTTTGCGTTTCGTTATAATTTTTAGCATTACGATGCTTTTTACTGGGAGCTTTTATAACAACACGCACGGAATTTTATATTGATTGCTCGGTATGGGAGTCACGGAAAATCGGAAAACGACACTTTAATTATTTCAAATTTAATGTTTCAGAATGGATTGAGGAAATAAAAAGGTTGTAAAATAAAATTCGGAGAGTTGAAATTTGATGCTGATAATCGATACCTAGCGAAAGTAATTAGAATTTGAAGTGTGAAAAATTATTTCGGCCTAAAACTTTGAGCGATAAACATGACTTGCTTGCTTCAAACTACGCGCAGTGATGTTCCGTTAATGGCATAAATAAAAATGTAAAACAGCACCTAATAGAGCAATAACTTTGCAGTAGATAGGGGACGACAAATTATAATTATCTTGTTTATGTGTAAACATTGAGCTGGGTTTAAACCGTGATTGCTGGCACGCACGGCAGCCGGCCACGCACGTAGCGTGTGTCATTGCTTGGCTTTGCCAGTTTAGACTGTTTAATTAATCAATGCTGGTTAACATACTGACTAATCACGGTACTTCTGTAGCTTATTACCTACTGAGACCACAAAAGGTGATCTGACATTTTATTTACTGCGGTATGAAGTCAGCTTCAATGCTGACAGTTTTTGGTAAAATGAATAATGATGTTACTTAGTGAATTAAAAAATGAGCAATGGGTAAATTAATTGATGTCGTAATTAGTGAATTTTATAGTCACCACTAATAATGCTGTTTTAGATATTATAATTAATACTAGGTATCTAAAAAGGTTTATAATCTTTCCAAATCTCGTGGTTCACTACCCACTCCCAGTGGCGCGATAGACTTTAAATTTGGAACATGTGCAGCACCACAAGAATACGGAACAATAACGTACCGACAGCAATTCTGTCTAAACACTTATATGTTTATCTCCATTAATGTAGGGGTATTTTCTCTTAAAATAATATATCTTACAAATCACTCTACCTTTTTTATCTCACGGTTTCACGAGAGCCTGCTCTTTTGCTCGTGCGTGGATTTTAGTTCAAAAATTATGAAAAGTAAACTCACATTGTTTATTGCTCCGCCCGTACAAGTACTTCAGTTAGTTGAATGTACTGGAGCTTTGTGTAAAAAGCTACAATATGTGAGCTTTATTTTTTAAGCTCGTATGACGTAATTTTTCTGCTTTAATTAACTCTCATACAAACAGAGCAAACTGCTGTCGTAAATTATATAAAACTGTACAATTTTATTCTTTGAGCGTACCTTGTAATGTTTACGCTGTTTTATCACCAGATTCAAAATTTTGCAATATAGTGATTAAAATCAGAATTTACTGTACAAGGTTTACAAACATGCTTTAAAAACACCAATTTATAGTCATGGCGTAGTTTTTTTACTGTAAAAATATTTAGTTACCCTCTATAAAACAGATAAAAAAAATTTTTTGTTAAGAATGTCATTTCCTACTTTGAATTTTACTACTGATTTTTATCCCATTTCCAGCAGACGTATTGAGGAGCGTACAATACGTTAGTTCACATCTAACGACAAAAAACGTACACAAAAAATTTATATAAAAAATTCACTGCAGACATTATGAAAACTTCGATTTAATTTTCGAAGCGCAAGCATACTGAATACCCGCACACAATGTTTATCCGTTGTCGTCACAACCTTGCGCAGTCACGCGATAATCTGTCTTCATTTCCTATCTATCGGAGTGGTCGAGCCCGCAAGCGAACGCTGTAAAGCATTAGCCGCTATCAGGCGACTCTCTGCGTGAAAAATGATTTCCCACCACACCTTAAAATGTGTAAACTAGGTTGCAGAGGTATCAGAGCTTTTATTAATCATGCTTTTATTGCTTATGGGGCGATAGTGGTGTTTAGCTTGTAAATTATCTTCAAATAAACGGTTATTCGTGCAAAGTACATGCAAAGTGCGGCACAAAATATTTAAAATAGGTATACTTATTTAAGAAAATCATTTGTGGCTTAATGTTATATTTAGGTAGAATGAATTTGTAAACCAAAATAATTATTGTGCCAATTTAATTTGACGCAGACGAAACTTAGTCTTTATTTGGCAACTATTTCAAAGATAAAACATTCTATCTATTCTGGGTAAAGACTAGATTAAGAAAATAAATTAACGAATCAGCACAAGCAACAAGAAAACATATAAAAGAAGAACAGACTAAGACTTTTAATATAAAATATATATTTATTTCATTTAAAAAAAATGGCAAAGGGGACGTACCTACTCTAGCGTTTGCTTGGTTAGAGCTCTCGTGAGAGCCCTTAACCGACACAACGTTGATTTCCATTACATAAAACTACTTTATCAAAATTAACATTACAATACTTACTGAAATTGTAGCAAATTCGGAATAAAAAGGCTATATTATTATTATTATTTTCATTCTTATCCGTGATTTAGAAATGATACCAAAAAACAGCGTACGCTTAAAATCAAAAGTAAAGTCTACATTCTGTACATTACATTATCCGTTAATATGTTTGAACCGAACCCGCTGTATGCTCTGCGCTGCCGCGGGTAGTATTTCTCTGTTTGCCCTGTGTTTTTGAACGTTATCTATTGTTTCATTAAACGCTTCGCGTGCCCACGTTACGTGCAATCTGCGTTCTATTCATGAACTTTTGATTTCAGAAACGTATCTTTAGATAACGCCTCGAACAATGGAATGATGTTCTGACGTTCATTGTGCCCTTAGGCTTAATGCATTATGTATGGTGTAAGCCGCGTAAATGAATTTCCTTCACGCTGATCAGGAAGTTTGGGGTTGCATTGGCGAAACACGGTTAATTATTTATCCAAGTCTAATACACTACATGCATTACTATTGTTTGAACGCTCGTAAGAGACGATTAATTCTCTTCATCTTCTTTCTCTTCTTCGAATGTTTTTCATTGGTGAGCCTTCGAGCTGCTCGGACTGAACTCCTTAGTATGATCGTTCATGCCTTATATGGTAATAGTGAGTGAAACCATATTTGTTAATAGCGGGTACTTATTTTAAAAAATTATCTGATTTTCATATTTTCAAAGTACTTAACTAAAAACTTTTCTAAGCTAAATTCAAAACAACTCATGAATTTTACCATACACACAAAGTCTAAGCACTTAATGTATGACATCATTATAAACAAAAGCAATACCGTAATTTAGTGTTCGCTCGCTTAATGTAAGGTTCCAGGCATGGCCGGCGGCGTTTCAGGCCAATATGTGGAAACAAAAGTAGATTAATGTCTTACTCTGACCTCGTACTCACACGCCAAGCCAAATATCACTGCCACGACCCACGATAAAAGTTTTTTAATAATAAGTATAACTTTTTCTGAAAACACAGACTTAAAATTTTGGGTGAATGGGCATTTAATAGGCAAGCTGGCTTCATTTTAGGCTACGTCTTCGCTCATTACAAGCGAAATTGTACTTGACACAAGCCTTCTACTAATAAAAAAAAGAATCATCTAAATCGCTTACATACATCAGAGATAGTCTCTAACCTCTTTTGAATCCTAAACAACTTAGGAGAAACTTAACTATAAACATATTCTTATAAAAAAGTTGTGTAACTTACAGTAAAATATCAAAATCGCATATAAACACAAACTAATATTAAGTTAACACAAGTTTAATAAGCGTTTATGAATAAGGATGAAAGGTATTGATTGCCAATTTTGTCATTTTGGCCATCTAACTAATCTAACTTCTAACTAATATTATAAATAATATTATAAATGCGAAAGTTTGGATGGATGGATGAATGGATGGATGTTTGTTTGATACTCAATCACGCCAGAACCTCCCAACGAATCTGGATAAAATTCGGCACATAGATAGAGAAAAGTCTGCAATAGCACATAGGCTACTTTTTGTCCCGGAAAATTCCCGCGGGATAGCGATAAACGAGTTCTTTGCAGACGAAGTCGCGGGCAACAGTTACTGGAACCATAAAACTGAAGTATCTCTTGTAATGCCAATTACCACAATCAACGTCCTATGTCTCTAATTAACATTTTCTATCGTCGTTTTGTAAACATGTGATCACAATATCACGGCAGGATAGTTGTCTCCTCTAGTGCTCGACAAGGGAGGTCGGATGATGTGAATTTTAATTACATTTTTTACGATACTAAAGCGGGCGCGCTCAAGTATGTATGAAGGGCAGGGACCCGCTATTTGTATCAGCGCTTCCGGCGCGCGCATATACAATGAATAACCCTTCCACGGTCGCGTTTATGCGATATTTTACCGAATAATACCTTTTTGAAAAAAAAATGTACATGCTTTTCTTTTTCACTGTGATTTTGTCTACCTACTCTACATGCATGGTCATCCAGTATTAAATCAAAATTTAAGTCAATTATGAACACTTGAAGTGAAGGTAATCCGATTTGTAAAACTTGGCCGAAACCAACACAAAAATAAAGATTGAATAAGGGTGCGACCACACCGCCGCTTAAAAAACGGTGACGTTACGGAATCACAACAAAATGCATGAAGAAACGGTGAGAAAACGTGACGCATACGACACGTCACTGCGTAGACGAGGCGGTTTGGTCGCACCCTTATACTATTAGGCTACTAAACATTTGTTTGTTTGTGCTTTGAGTTGTCTACGTTTCGTTTAGGTTTCTCTCTTTCCGTTTATACTTTTTTTATGTTATAATATTCATAACCATCTTTATTACGAAACTTTTTTATTGGTATCGGGGAAAAGCCTAGTGGTTTGACCAGTGGCCTCTCAAGCAGAGGGTCGTGGGTTTGAATCCCGGGCTTGCACTTCTGAGTTTTTGGAATTTATGTGCGAAATTACGTTTGAAATTTACCATGAGCTTTTCGGTGAAGGAAAACGTCGTCAAGAGATCTGCACACATCTGCGAAGCAATTCAATGGTGTGTGTAAAGTTTTCGATCCGCACTGTGCCTGCGTGGGATCTATAGCCCAATTCCTCTTATCCTGAGAGGAGTCTGTGCACAGCAGTGGGACGTATATAGGTTCGAGATGATGATGATGATGGAGGACGCTGTCTTCTTCTTTGTCCTAGCCATTTCCCATTATTTGGGGTCGGCTCTCCTCGTTCTGCGGCGCCAGAACAGTCTTTCCTGGGTTGTCGAAATATTTATTTGGGCAAGCTTTAAGTCCTTGTCCATCGTGGACCACCAGGTGGCTTGTGGGCGTCCTCTGCTTTTCCTATTATTTGGCAGTGCTAGGGCCTGTTTCACGTCGTGGTCTTCAGGGCGTCTCATCACATGACCGAGCCATCGTAGGCGGCTTTCGGTGTGTTTTTCTGCTATAGGCGCGACCTTCAAACTTCCTCTGATGTGCTCGTTTCGCACTTTATCGAGTCGAGTTACACCTGCTGCCAATCTTAGCATCTTCATTTCGCTTACGTGCATTTTCTGTTCGTGGGCTTTCTTTATAGCCCAGCACTCGGCACCGTACGTCATGGCTGGTCTGACTGCGGTCTTGTAGATCTTGCCTTTGGTTTTAATCGGCATTCTTGTGTCACATAAAACCCCCGTCTGTGACGTGAATAAATTAAAATCTATCTAAAATTATTCGACACATTTATAACAGGATCCTAAAGTACGTACGCCCCACGTAAGCTGACAAAGTATGCGCTACCTATAGGACACCCGGCAAAATTGTATGCAACCGTGTCAAGTGAACTGTTCCAGTTTTACCACTATGTACCATGCAAATTTTGTGCATGTGAAACGAAATGCAGTTTTCATCCGAATGATGTCTACTTAAATGGTAGAGACAGGATGTAAAATAAAATACTTGCAGCTACACAGAATTTCTAGGAGGCAGTCTTTACGTAGCGATTTAAGTTCTTGAAATTCTGTTTTTAATCTACAATAAAGTTTTTTATGAAGTATCGTGTTCAAATTGGCTTTGCATGAGAATTGCCAAATCGTTTCTTAAAACAGAATGAAGTAAGATTGTAAACGTAAATAATTATAATAATGCAGAATCACATGTTTTAGTAGGTAGCAAGTTTTCTGTAGGTAGGTAGGTAATGTATATGTGTTACTATGTTTGGGACAAAACTTGCGAAACAATTGTCACCCGCTTCTAGTCATGAATTTTGATTCGTTTTAAATATGTAAATTGAAGTAAAATGTGGGTACAAAAAAACACAAAAAAATGAACTAGTGTAGTGTATACAATAACAAAGAATTACAAGGTACAGCGGAACATTTAATCGGTAGGTAAATCACAGAGAATATTCCTTGTTCACAAAGTTTAGATTGTCAAGTTTGCCTTAAAACTTAGCAAAATATTCTTGTTTAGGGCCTTCCATACCAACAAAGTTTTATAGAAGTCTCATAAAAGCATTGAAGGCGGAGTTCAATAACCGGCGTAAATTCCCAAATTTTACGACTTTTACAGCTCGTATTCCCCTAACTTAAACTGCGCCGTGTTAAAAAATATTATCTTCCCCCGAAAATGCAGAATTACTTGCGATATTTCATTACTAACTTGCTTTAAAAGATTAATCTAAAAAACTTACCTTACTGGATTAAGTATTTAAATCTGATTTCTAAACGACACTGAAAATTAGAACACATAGAAAAATCCGAAAAGTAAAGCTATGGCCGGGAATCGAACCCGGGTCCTCGTCATTCCGTGACGCGTGCTATACCCCTACACCACCCACAGCAGGTAACCTATGTGTACCTTTCTATGTGTTCTAATTTTCAGTGTCGTTTAGAAATTAAATTTCTAACGGTAAAACGTAAAAAGTAAACATTAAAAATCAAGAAAGTAAAGAAAAAAAGTAAATTTCTTGATTAATTTGATATTTTTTTAAATCTGCCATAAATAAATACAATCTTACTAACTAACTAAATGTAACTTTAATTTGTAAGAATTTTTTAATGTAATTATGAAATATCTGCAGTGGGTTATACTGACGAACGACATTTTAAAACTTTACTCTGTTTGAAAACAAGTTTTTGATTATTAACACTATTGAATAATTTCATGAGATTCTTCAATCCCACATACAATGAAGGTGGTTTTAAGTACCAATATCGGAACTTTATTAAGCTACTAAATTCCGACTAAAATAATGACTTTACTTTATTTTAATTTAAGCCCGTAACATGTTCAAAACCTGTTTTGTAAATCCATTTCAATACTTACTCATTCTCCAAATCGAAACACAAACAATACTAAAAGCAGTTCGTTTAAGAGCGCTATTCAATTGTCGCGGTGTTTGTCCATCACGATTGCGTCTACATTATCCTGTTTGCACAGATTTCGGGAATCCTGTTTTCCTCAACAGATCGCATTATCCATTCTATATTCTAATGCTTTGATTTAATTTATGATTTGTACGTATGAATTATTAAATTCTTTAACGTTACACGCTTGTTGTAAATATTGTCAGATATAATATTTATGAAAGCTAATGGGCTGCGGGTATTTCTTTAAAGACATTTGCAAATAAGAATAACATTTACATTTTCTTTTATGTAAGAATTTTTGCCTATTACAGAAGTATATTGTAGGTTCAATAGAGAAAACAGATGTCATGTTGGAAAATGTCAAAGACTCTTTGAAATCAACACGTGTAGTCAAACCACTAAGAGGTTATTTCGTTGGACGTGTCGATCCTCGTTATCTTTAATCTAAACCCGAAGCCGTCAACACTCGATTGACTCAAATGACATCGTCCCATATTTCACTTTAAGATATATAAGACGGCTGTAAAATCCGAGATTCCATGTGCAAGCAGCCGTTTATATCTTATTTTGCTCATCCGGTTTTACGTTCAGATGTTTTATGCCCACGGAAAGATGTATTGGCAATGCAAATAAGCGGTATTTTCCACTAAATCACCGCGTTTTATGTGAGGGTGACGGCAAATGGGCATTATTTTCCTTTGATAACGCAAAAACACGCCTCTGACACGCATTAGTAGTGATATCCGATTTAACATTGCGTAAACTTAACTAAAATATTCATACTCTGCTGCCGACAATTGCACTGCGTCCGCGGTAATTGAATAATAAAATAGTATTAGCATCAGCAAAATAAAATTCCATTAACAAAACCCACAAATGGCTTAAAATCCACACCGACAATGAAACGTGGCTTTCCATTAATAACTAATCAAGCTTTCCGTGTTACGGATGTCATTTTGGTTTTTATTTAGCGGGCTTAACAACAAGTTACCTATCATTCACTGGATTATTCACATCAGTGAGAAGCGCAGCAAAATAAATAGATCAAAGTCTTAGCAGGTTGCATCTGTTTTATTTCGATTAGATTTTCCCTACGAGAGGGCAATTACGTTAGGCCCGGGGCATCTCGCCGATATCAATATATTGGCCGAAAAAAAATTAGTATTCACGCCGCGCTCCTGTTTTTGCTCCGTAAATTTTTGCAAAAAGGGAAATAATGATATCATAAGTCAGCGAGGGAGATAAGCCTAAGCTGGTGCCGTATTGTTTATCACGTTTCCATTGAGATTTTTGTTTTCAATAGACGCTTGAGGGGTTCATTATATTTGCGCCATTTGCTTTTACCATTATTACGTTACCATTGATTTCTTTATCTTCGTACAAAGTCTTTCTTGAATTACCATCAATACAGTATCCACATAATTATCTAGAATGTGATAGAACTGAAGAGGTTGGAGTAGCATAAATGCAAACATTGTCACAAGAGCTTCTTTCGATTCAATTACTTATCTGCTTATAATAAAGGCTATATCGAGATTCCATTCAAATGCATTCTGTAACGATAGAAAGAGAAAACTAATAAAATTGCAAATGGAAACTATTGTGTTTCCCGTTACAAAATAATTGAAAACATAAGTGCATTTGATTGTACCACGAAATAGATTTACATTTTTCATTTATATTTAGTGAAAAATTGCGTAACCTGTTCTCATAAGTGAGAGTGCTATCTGTAAAATTAAATTATCCCGCGTTTGAAGCAATCTTGATAGGGAAAACTGAGGGCTACACACGGCATTTTTTACCTGCGGAAAAATTGTTTTGCTGTCATTTACGTAAACGCAAATACTCGCGTAATCGCCAAGCCCACTTACTAAACATTAGGTGCTCAACATGAAGATAACATTGGCTTTATGAATTTTTACCATGTAATCGGTTTACCTTGAGTTTCTGGCCACAGGGTGGAAAACATCAGGGAGATGAAGAGGACTCTATTATTTGTACTAATGCACTACTTTTTGTACTAATTTTGTGTTGTTACGAATTAATAAGTTCGCTTGTAACAGTAGTTCCTTATTTTGTATTTGTTATAGTATCTTTTTAGAATGATTTAAGTTTTTTTGACAAATAATATTAAAATAATATCGAGAGATTCGGACGCGTATGCAAAGGAATGGGCTGATATTGCGCCAGAATGTGACTTGTGGAAATTAAGGAGAATAAGCATTTGCAGATCAGTCAGACATTGTTATAATTATGATAAAAACAAAAATAATTTAATGTGTACAGCTGTACAGATATTCTGTGATAATACTTTAAAACCACTTGAACAGCCTACCATGGAATACTGAGTCACATATTTATACAATTAATCTTTCAATAGGTACGAAAGCAAAATAAAGTGAGCTTTCTCCGTCTGTCATCCCTCCATGGCAATCCAGGACAATGAGGTTTCATAGTATGCGTGCGTCCGGATGCTATTTGAGGATAGGACCTCTTCATACATAGTTAAGTGGGACACCCTCGCGAATTTAAAATTCACCCCCTAATGAGAACCGCTGTTTGGTCGCGATCACTGTGATAATATGAAAAACCGGGCGAAATATACGTAAGGTTTTTTTTCGTAAAATGTGCTGCATAGTTAAAGTTTCAGGGTTTCAGGTTATTTTCCATTTATGTTCGCTTGTCAGTTGATTAAACTTTTGCGGAGTATATGATATTCAAGTATTTGATGTTTTCACTTAGTAATATAGAGGTAAGTGGTAACTTTTTGACAGAAACGAAGACCGACGAACAAAATATTTAAGTGATTTAGAAAATCATTATTCCCAATCCCCTATATTTAAAAAATAGGAGTAGTATAAAAAATGGGAACGGGGCCAACTTCAAAACATAAGTTAAGACTACACTGAAGATATAAAAAAAATACTATCAAAATTGCACACATCAGTCATTAGTCATAATAACGCATTATCGCAAACGCGTTCTAGATATTTTATATTTAAAAAGCACGAAGGTTTCAGCCCACTATTAGCTATTAAGTATTACCGGTCAATAATGTACAATTCTTCAAACTCCAGAAAACTTCTTCCTTTATTTCTGAAACATCCCCTCTATGCAGCATGGTGTTAATTTTTTTTCATATTTTTATCGTATTTAGTACCAAGCCTCAGCGCAGTAATAATCTGCGTAACAGCGCTCGCATTTATTTGAATGATATTCGTTGTTACAAAAACAATGGCACGAATGCGCCGTCGGCGTTTGTTTTTGATACGACGCGATATTACATATATTTTTTTTGTAACACGCGAAACATTTAGGGAATTGTTGCAATGTTTGCGATATTGTTATTCTGTCTTATCTATGTTTTATTCGTGTTTGTACCGCTTTTAGGGTGATATATTTTTAACTGTCTGTGCCGTCACTTTGTCCGTTAAAGACACTGGTGATCCAAATGTTGGACATTTAATACCACGGGTTGTGTGTTGTGGTAATTTTGTAATATTGGTGATATAATGAACTTGGAGGTGAAATGAATTTGGAGTCAGCTGCTTTGTATTTAACTGACAGTTTATAACCAACGACATTTTGTATTTGAGCATCCCCTTTTCCAGAGTGGAAATATAATATAGGTACATCAATTCAAATACATTAAGACGTGTACTCGTACATATCGAACAGACGTTATAGTAAGATAATGATGACATTGAGTGGGAGCGCAGGGCGCTTTCCATCCGTTGCAATATGTTGGCCCGCAGGTTTGCTCGTTGTAACAGTAGTGAACCGGTTAAAATTGTAGCGACACTAGCGCCACCTAGTTGACAGCTACACAACTACTACGTCGCACAAGTAGTCAGCGCCAACTCCAGTGATAGCTGTCACATTGTTCTACATCGCGCTAACGAAGTTTCTCAACACGGATGCATATATACAACTTCCAACTCTCTTCCTTCGGACTTCGGTCCCCAGGCATAACATCTGCCTGGAGAGAGATCTCTCTCTTGTGGCAACCCCCCCAAAAATCACGCTTTTCAAAGCCTATTGCCAATCGTTCTCTACATGCAACCTGTGGGTCAGCTTCACGCAGCGGGCGTATGGTGCACTGCGCGTCCAATACAATGATGTGTTCAGGATACTGTTTGGACTGCCACGCTTCTGCAGCGCATCAGCTATGTTTGCTAACGCCAACGTGGATAGTTTATATGCAATCATAAGAAAGCGATGCGCCTCGTTGTTCAGTCGGTTGCGTGATAGATCCAACAGTATCCTGCGTACGCGGGAGGTCGGTGGGACTCCTCGATGATGAGACGTTGGTTGGGGCTGCATGCTGCCGCAACCGCATAACCGTGGTTGACGCCGCTGGGCAGTCGTGCATTATTATTATTTTCTTATTTTTATTTGTATTTGATTGTTTTTAATTATCCTACCTACCTACTAATACCACTTTTTATTATTTTTGTATGTACTTAACTAAACTCTATGGATTCTGTCCGAAATAAATGGTTTTTTTTAATAGTAAAATAATTGCTCGTAGTTTATTGAAATTCAATCAATTCAGGTTCCTCCCAAACGATAAAATAGCATAAGTATTTATTTTACTATCGTAGAAACTGATCAGATGAATATAGCAAAATGTGGGCAAGCGAATGAGTCGCTGGTAGAAAAAAAGGAAGCTAAGCGAGTATGATCTTACGTGGCGATTAAAGGCGGTCGTCAGGGACTGATACCACGATTTGATATTACAACCCGTATTACTATACGGGTACCTTATCTTTTGTGCGGCGAACGCTGCATTTGATCCAATTTGCCAATACAATCGGATCTCGAGTATTGCAATGGCATTATCATCGGACGAGGGCCGCGCGGTCTCTAATGCGATCGGAGCTAAGAACTTTCACTCGCCTTTATAGCATTGTAGGTTATTTGTAAATGGATTTTTGCTGTAATCGTCGGCCAACTAACGACTTGGTCGTGTCTTACTATGTCGGTACTTTATTTGGTGCCTATTATTCATTTTTTTATGGAATAAGGTGGCAAACAACCAGGTGCACCACCGCCCGTACATATTTGTAACACCAAAGCTGAGGTGGCACAATTAATGTGTCAGTATTTCACTGGTGGTCTTACAAACGACGCGGAAACCAATCAACGCCAGCCAGTGCTGTTTGGCGGCCTGATTAGCGAGTTAAATGGTGCTACTAGCGATCCAGATGGACCTTCCACAAGGACCTACTTAGCATCCGCCGCCACCGCGCGTTTATCGGTTAAAGCAATAGATAGGAAGATATATGATTTAGTTGGCTGCCCTTTTTTTCGTATTAAACTTCAGAAAAGGATAACGCTAACATCTTTGTAGTAAGCCCACGCATATTTTCCAATAAAGCGAAACAAAACAATGTTAGGAATAGTAAAACCCTCAAAGGCGGACTACACGCATAATTTGAAATAGTATCGATGCCCGCCTCCCGCGCCGAGGGAAATCCTTCGAGGTGAGAGGGCGCCGGACACTGGAAAATCTTCCCTCCCTCCCTCCTTGATAAGATTGTCGAGTGCAACTCCCAAAACGCAGAGGGATTGAAAACTTCCACCGAAACGAAACCGAACATACTATCCTGAGGGATCAATACATTGGGAAATATAATATCTGGACAGTTCTTGCTTAGAGATCTTGACTTTTCGTAACACTTTTTTGTTTCTGCTTTATTAGTTTTGTAAACAATAGTTCTGATTTGTTTGGATGTTTTTTGTTTTGTCAAAATTGATCAAAGTTTTAGTTGGTAAATGTTTCTCTTTGTAATCAATAAATAGTATCATAGTATTTTCACTAACTGGACTCCTGCTTTCTTTCATTACATCAAAGAGTAACGTATACGTTTTGTCGCTGTATACCTTGGAGACGTGAATAAGTGGGTTTGCGAATTTTTCTCGGTAAAGTTGAGTGGTTGTTTACACTGAAAGCGGAGTCGTTTGCTTTGGGGGCGGGGGTGGGGATCACTAACGTAATTAGCGCAGTCGGTCGGTGGCGACCGTACCGGAGTCACGTCGGTCTAACGAACACAAAGTATTCCAGAAATTAGCACGACTCCATCCGGGTTTTTTCCTCGTACCAAACGGACGTCTTGTTTTAACAGATTGGTTCAGCCAAATTATACTTTCGTTTCACCTTTTTGCCTGTTTGAAAACATTTTTTCTAAAGTATTTTTAAACTTTATCAATTATAGGTTCAAAGTAATCAAAATAAAATTAATGCTTGTTTAGTCTTTTCTATAAATTTACCCTATTTCATTTGTTTACTCCGACGAAAAATAAACTTTAGCGTTTTGTCGTGGCAGAGAGTCGTGGGTTCGAATCCCGCGCTCACACCTCTGAGTTTTTCGGAATAATTGTGCGGAATTACATTTGAAATTTATCACGAGCTTTTCGGCGAAGAAAAACATCGTGAAGAAACCTGCACACATCTGTGAAGCAATTCAATGGTGTGTGTGAAGTTCCCAATCCGCACTGGGCCCGCGTGGGAACTATAGCCCAAGCCCTCTTGTTCTGAGACGAGGCCTATGCCCAGCAGTGGGACGTATATATAAGATGATGATTTGTAATTCGTAGAAGGTTTTCCATAAAGTAACTAGGTACCACCTAAGTAAGACCGGCTGCCGAGACATGCATCGGAACGCGCCAATGCTGACCTAATAGCAGGTTTTCATCCAATTCCGATAAGTCAACATAGAGATGGATCGCGTTCAAATGAACATCAATTTTTAATTTCCGGTTCATATATTCAATTTCCCTTTTAAAAAGTCAAATATTCGTTCACCGATTAGCTTTTTGTATGTACCGAACGTGATAGAGGTAACAAAAGGTATTCCTATGCTAGAGGAGGACATTCGATTACATCCTTCAACGTTTCTAATTTCCTGGTCCTCGAATGTGGCTAACGCAATTTCCGAGGCTGACTGGAGAAGGTACCTGGGGACGGCCGAGGCCCGCTTCTGGGACCATTATCGTAAAATCAAATAAGAGTCTTTTGAGATTACGTGATTGAGACGAGTCGTCGATAAAAATGTAACATTGTTGAATTATGTTAAAATGTTTACTTTGTACGCAATTTACAACAACGCCTGCGCTTTTAACTTTTATTAACAGCGACGTTCGTAACACGAAGCGTCACCTTCTTATTGGCTGTAAAATCGTCGGCAATAATGACGCTTTTTCAAGAAATAAATGGATTCCATTAGCCTATGAGCTAAATTCGCGGCGGCACATTTGACGGTAAAAGTAAGAAAATTCTGATAATATATCCGCTCAGATTATTTCTCGGTTCATCACTCACCCTTAATTTCGTTTTGACGCCTGAGATTACCCATGACGCTGTATTGTTTTTGAGCATCTTCGAAAGTTTTCATTTTGAAATTGACTGTTGCGGGGCACTCCATGAATTCTTCGTCATTTATCATTGGCTTCATTTATTTTTGCGCCTCGATGAGATATGATTTATCACACCAAGGCCAGGAGTAGGTTTGTTTTTGCTGCGCCCGCAAAGATATTAATCGTTATCGTGCGCGTGCCGCCAGTCGTTTGTTTTCGTTACTGTGGCATCGCCCATTAATTATCAATGAACGTCCGGCCGCGGCGTATGATGAAGGTAGCGCTATGTCCCAGTGTTGCCAGGTGACAAGGCTACTCGCTGTCAACCCTTTTTAAGCCTTCGCATTTAACGCAGAGTGTCTGACATCATAAAAGCGTCCGATTTAGGCACGTCCCGTGAAAATTATCGCTCGTGATTAAATTTTTTCCGAACGTTTTTACTTTTTTGTTCAAATAAGATTTGACGGCTTAATTTTTGGGTACGTTTCACTGTGCCACATCTTCCAATTGTCTATTTACGTAGGTAGATTAGTGAAAACTCTAGATAACATTTGGAAGAAGCTTACATCGGCACAAAACTGCTTGCTTTAAACTTAAAGTAAACTATTTTATGTCAATTTTATGTAGTTTTTGATATATTTTTGTTTTTTAATTACTGTGATTGTCATAAATAAACTTTTTCTTTCTTTCTTTTTTTTCTTTTAAAGTTGGAAAATTATTTTATTATGAATTGGCCTAAACCATTTTTTAACTGTCTATTCATAGGTTTTTTCTTATGTTAGCAAAGTTAAGTAAAGGTTCTTTTCGAATTAACTCTAGGGTAGACTAAGTAAATAACAAATTGTCTTGGAGCATGATTAATTTATTCTGGTTCCTTTCAAGTTCTCCTTTTAAATTGTAACGCCAAGAGTCGGTGAAAATTACAAATGACTTTCAGTGCTTTTTTAGTTTTTAATCTGTTGTCCGTTGTTCCGAAGGATAATGTATTGTATTTCTTACGTGACATGTCATCGCTGTAATAAATGTATTTTACCGTTGAATCGATTTTGTGCTTCGCTTTTTCTGGTGCTGCAAACATTGTGCTGCATTGTCGTTCCACGTAATTTTACTTCGTAACAATAATGGACAGTTCCCTAGCTACATTTTTAGATCACTTTATTTTGAACTCTTAGTTAGGAGGTTATTTTGGACAGCGACACGATACCTCCACTGAACAAGTTGCCAGCAAAACGGAATCGGAACGTTTGATATTCAATACAGAACCAATAGCTTTATAATTATAATCTCATGTGCGTTGTATATCGTAATAACATTTGACAAGCCACCATAATTATTATAAGACGAGCTATACATCTGTGAAATCATATTATTATCAAGACTGTAATTATGTTACGTCATGTGAGACACGTTATTGTATGGCATCTATGGGCTGATTTTACCTAAATATTTACAGCCAATAACAGCTATTTGAAAGGTTTCTTGTTCTTAAAGCAGACTGTTACCAAAAGAAGCTAATGTACTCTATATTGTCAAGGCTCGGTGTTTTCTGGACCACCTGTTTATAGTACAGGTGTGTCTTTTGTAGTTTAAATATGTCGACACTAAAAGATTATACAGAGTGAATCAAAAATCAGTTTTTTTATGTTTTTTTTCTAATGGCAATGATCTTACGGCCTTAGAAGTAGCTGGACCTTTAGTAATTTTTCGTTTTCAATACTCACCTTTCAAACTTAATATAACCAGACAGAACATCTGCATATTGCGACAAAGTACTATTCTGAAGCCGAACTTTAGAACCGTTCTGAAATAAGAAATTGTATCTGCATCCGAATCAATAATCAATTTTATTTATTTATATATTCGAAATACATATAATAAATGGGATGTGAACCACGATTACCTTTATTGAGCACCCGATATTTTGACGCAGTTGCATGCATCATGATCACGGGTAGACTGAAGAAATTGCGGGTCGAATGAACTTAACCGTGAATCATAGAAAACTCTTATTTATATATGTCACTAACTTGCAGTCATATGAGCCGTATTTATAAAATCTGTAGGCTTATTGTCTAACTCGCTCGCAATCGCCATCGTGTTCATTTTGACAGTTCATGTTTGGGCTGACAATTGGCATTTGAATCAGCTAGCTGCCACATTCATACATGAACTGTCAAAATGAACACGATGGCGATTGCGAGCGAGTTAGACAATAAGCCTACTGGTATGAATAATGAAAATCAGTGCGTAACCAAAACCAAAATCAAAAATAAACCTCAATCCAAAGCTAGACTCCTCATCCTTCTCGACTCCACCCATCACCAGTACATAATAATTTATTTGTCAATAGCCTTAAAATTAAAACCAATAACCTTGTTCGTCCTCACCCAAAAGTCTATAAATAACTTAAACACAGAAGCACTCTTCTAGAAACATCTTTCCTAAAAACTCGCAGTAATTACTAGCTTTAAGCTTAATTACTTTTGCCAGGGTTTCTATCCTCCTTAATAGGCCATAGTAGGTAGAAATTGTTTTCTAATATCTCGTCAGTTAGTCGCCATTTGGCGCGAAGTCCGCCATGACACCGTGATAGATGAGCCAGCCAATCGGTTGATTGATCGCTGACGTCTGCACAATGCTGCCATCATGCACGTGAAGCGGCGTACGAGAGATACTTTAAAAATAATTTAGTTATTTTGCGATAATGATAAATACCAACGCTACCTCGCGCTGTCAAGCTGGGTACATATTAAAATACATAAAGTTTAAAATACATAATTTGGTTTTCTCAGAAAATGGCAAATTAACAGGATGGTTATAAAATAAACCTAACCTAAAACCATTCTATAGATTGCGCTATCAAAAAAGTTCGTGTAGCTAATAGTTTCACAGAAAATAGCATAATTTTGAACCATTAGGTATTTTAACATAATAATTTTATATTTAATAATTTAGCTGTTATCAAGACCATCTATATTAATTTGTCAAAAATACATGTATTTATGAAAAATTCCCTCATTACGTTCCACCTTTTTTTCGATCTATACTAATGTTATAAAGAGAAAAATGTTTGTATCTTTTTTACAACGAATAAACTCAGAACTACTGGTTTACTAAACTGGTCCGATTTTAAAAATTCTTTCACCATTACAACGCGACATTAGCCTTGAATAACAAAGGTAATATTTAATTGTGTCGGATGAAGTTGCGGGCAACATTTAGTATATATTTATATCAAGAAAAAAAAAACTTTTTTATTAGTTTGAATGGGTAATATCTGAAACTATATTGAACTTGTTTTTGTAAAATCTTCAAAACTGATATGAAGCTACGGTAGGTATCCCTGATTAACATAAACTGCTGTTATCCCAGGAAGGAATAAGAGTTTGCAGAACAAACAAAGTTGCGAGCAATAGTAAGGTTTCCTTATAGTTTCTACGATTTGGCTATTTTAGTTTATTCGTGAACTTCCTTTTCTTTCTACCGCTGTAATATAGTTTTTATTAAAACCACTATGTTAATGAAGGAATGAGCTATATATAGTTTAGTAAGTAACAACTTTATTTGGTGAAAATCTATTGAAATCTTCAATAACAATCCTACTAATATTATAAATGCGAAAGTTTGTGACGATGTGACGATGTGATGAGGTGACGATGTGTGAGTGAGTGTGTATGTTTGTTCCTTCTTCACGCTAAAACGTCTGGACGGATTTTGATAAAATTTAGAACGAGGATAGCTGGTACCCTAGATTGAAACATAGGCTACTTTTATCCCGGAAAATTGCACAGTTCCCGAGGGATAGCGATAAACATGTCAATTGCTAATTCTACGCGGACGAAGTCGCAGGCAGAAGCTAGTATATAATAATCATGAATCGTGAGCAAAAAAGCTTGTGTTAAAAACAACAATGTATCGAAAAATTTATTTTTGATGACACCCCTATTAAACCAACTGACAATTATTATCAACTCGCACGAACACACCATGTACACGAATCTAAACATAGAATTTATAACGTGAAAGCATTAAACAAGTGTCCCGCAATTAATAAGCATCGTTATGATCAAAGTTCAAGTTAATTTCAAAGAAGATTAATTACCACATATCGATTAAACACATAACACTCCAGCGAAACTTCTACTCCGCTAACCAACGAAAGATAAAATCTGTAGGGAGGGAGGTTTCATTTTAAACCATTCCAAGGAAATGGGATATAAATTTAGATGAGGGAAACGCTGAAAGATTGCGCTTAAGAATCTAGTTCGAATTTAAAAAGTGGTAGGAGTGGAAGAGATATATTCTGTTGATGGTTTTTGATGCGTTGAGCGTTATTACTGCTTTAGTGTTGGTTCAGTGAATTGTGGTCTTATTGCTTGGTGATTAAGAGTAATTTTGTACGTTTGTTTATTTTTTTTTTACATTTGTAAAATTTAATAAATTTGCAATTTAGCAGGTATGCAGAGAGAACATTGTGTTTAAGATACTCAGAGTAAAGAGTTGAAAATTCAAAAAGTTTTTTTTTGTGACCGCAAAAAAGTCAACATTTACAGCTTTCTATCAAAAGGTTATCATTATCAACCATTTACGAAGAAGGGAGTTAATTAATAACTAGGTACAATTCAATAAATCCGAAACATGTCAAAAAGTTATCACCAATTGATTCTATAAAAAGCAACTATCTTAACAAGGTGCAAACAACATTAAATCAAGTATTTAAATAGCATCTAAACTCATTTCAACCATCTTAATCAGACGTCCAACCCTTACTTTAAATTCCCCATTTCTTCCCCTTCAACTAAAACTCAACCAGTAACTTACATAGTTACGCAATGCCAGTCAAACTTGTCGAAACGAGCGATGATGAAAGCAAGCGTAAAATCATTACGGCCCAAGATAATACGGTTGGGCTAATGAACCGAGGTGTCCTCTGCGTTACTATGAAGTGTGTTCGAATGTGACGTGAGTTGCGATCGAGGAAATGATACGTTGTTTATGATAAGGTGATTCTTGATTAGCTTTTGTTTTTGTGAGTGTTATTAAATTTTATGTGATTTCAGCTTAGATTTAAGAAGAAAATAGAGGTAAAGTGCTTATTTATTGCGGATATCGTTACTTTTTTTGATGTCCGTGATCAGGTACTCGTAGTAGAAGGACCAAATACACGATCAGAATTCAATAAAATGAAACTTGTTTAAGATTTTCGCGACATTCCTATTGAATCTTCAAGGTACTGAGTGACACAGAAACACTCAATGAAATCAAACAGATCACCTCTAATTTAACTGTTCATTCAAATCGGGTTAATATCGAAAGTTCGTGAACATTGAGTAGATAGATGTGTGAGGACGGTTCTTGTAGTACTTATGTTCGATCACAGTACACTACGGGTGACCAGTAGAACAGCTTACAATATTTCGTCATAATAGGATTATCTGAGTTGGTGCGATATGGAATAAGGCATCGACTTAAATCAACGAACGTCTAGTAGGAGTAAAAAGATGATATAATTTTAAGAGCCTTTTCTGAACACAAAGATTACCTAGATTATGGTCTATATCTAGACCATTTCTCTACTTATTAAAATTTATATGACTTGGCCTGAAAAATAGCAATCACGTGTGAAAGCAGCAGTTATTGGAAGTGACTTCTTACGCACTACACTATGCGTATGACAGTTTCATGTTAACAATGTAAAATGCAAATAACTATATTGAATTTGAAATGTGTTAAACAAAACACAATAAATAGGAACAACTCCATATTATGTTCCCAGTATTATATCCATTGTCAATTAAATGTACAATAAAAACATTTATTTTAGCACCAAAATTCCATAAAATAGAATACAAAATCAAGGCGTACAATGCAGTTATTCTTCGTCAAAACATAAAAATGCTTGGCGACTGAGTTCAAACGCCTTTCGGAGAAGCGGTGCTTTGAGTTTGTTTCAACGTTCTAAAGGCTGTTCTCATTATTTAACTTGACTACTGTTAATACTACGTACCCCCTGCTTAGTTGGATTAGGCTCGCGCCATTAATCGCAGAAATTGCGTTCACGTGGCGGCCCTTTCCTATCCGGGAATCTTTAATTAGAGGAAACTTTCCAATTTCAATTCCAATAGGTCGGTTAGCGTTATCCTTAAGGAACTTACCAAATTGCTATTTGGGAATATTGGTTTACTACCACTCAGAGTTCAATTCAATAATTTCATTTTTAAAATTTGATATTTTCTCATTGATAGGAGTTGGCATAGAGTGGTACAAAAATGAGCGAAAAAGTATTTACGATAGAATAAAAGTTATTGATTTCGCAGTAGTTAATTAAATTTTTGAGGAATGTTTAATTTGGCATGTTTATACAGCAATACCAATATTCAATCATCTGTCTTTAGTAAATATTAAAAAAAAAATTATACCTATTCGTTCCCTATGATAAACTCGAAGCGTATTTTCGAAATATCAATGAAAATAAGGACTGTTTATTTTTTCGGAGAAATAAAAACTCAAATCATGGCTGGCGAAGTTACATATAACAATTTGAACCTCGTTTTTAGGCACACTAATTGAAGTTACCCTGGTATCAGCATTATGCAAAGGTTATTTTGTGCGTCCGTTTATATTTTAAGCGCGTGGGTGGCAATTTAAGGTTCATATTATCCATGTTAGTCTGCTGGGAGCAAAGAAAAAACATAGAATATACCAGTTGCTTCTTTACCCGCGCAGATGGTAAAAACTCATAGAGGGTATGGGCGAAAATCATCATAGGAGTCATGTTATAGGCGATGCGATGCGGCTAGCAACCCATCACCATTTTGATTCCGTTTTCCACCTATACGCTCATAATTTTGCTAAACGTAGCCAGGAGATCTTGTTACCTTAGGCTCTGTCTACCCGTGAGGAATAAAGACGTAATTTGTGTACTCTCCTTTATTTGCAAGTCTTGAAAAAATTAAAACTCCCAAAATCAATAGAGGTACATAACTCTAGAACATTCGAGTACCTATAAGCGTACACAATGGAATAAATTCGTGTCTGTGGATTCGTGCATATATTTTTATTGTTTTTAAAGATTTACCGTCTCCAAAGTTCACTGTTCTTCTGTCAAACAGACGAGCACGCGAACCCACAGAAGACAGCCAGTGTTCTAATCGTTTCGCTACCCACTCCTTAACCAAAAGGGTAATCGTAAAAAAACGGAATTAGCGTTTACCCTAAACGGGCGCGTGGGAACAGGCACCTGCCTACTTTATTTACTTACGTTCCAGATACTATAATCTCCATACAAGAAATGTGCCGTGCGCGGAGACGCTTCGAATAATCCTTTATTTTATCCCCGCGCGGGGTTTAATCCTTTTGTCGCTATACATTTATACTGTATTTATTTTATACTGTGTGCTGTGTTAATGTACGATTTAGATTTAATGACGATGCGGCTCATTGTGATCTTAAGATGTTCTAAAATGTTTTGCTTGCTCGTCGTTTGTTTGAAGGGAAGCGACATGTGTCGTGTCGTGTAATAAATAATGTAAATGTGTCCATTCAAGCCTCTATTTTAGTCTAGTTGTATACATACGTAATCACTACATAGAATAAAACAAAGTCGCTTTCTCTGTCCCTATGTCCCTATGTCCCTATGTATGCTAAAATCTTTAAAACTGCGCAACGGATTTTGATGCGGTTTTTTTAATAGATAGAGTGAATCAAGAGGAAGGTTTATGTGTATAATACATGCATAATATACCGTGCGAAGCCGGGGCGGGTCGCTAGTATTGAGATAAACAATGCACGTAAACGTGCTCTGCGTGCTAAAAACTGACAAAGATTCCTCTTTTCGTGCAATACAAAATGTATGATCATCGTTGTCTACAACTAGCGGTTGCTTGTAGTGGCTTAGCAATTTCTTACACATATGACAGCATTAAGACAAACTCTTATTAAGACAGTTGTCCCAACATCAACTATTAGAGGGAAAGGATTATGCAACGTAGAAGAAACAAGTCTTCCAGGTGTCCCTGGGCGATGGTGATTACTTTCCATCAGGTGACCCGTCTACTCGTTTTTCCCCTCTTATATAAAAAAAAAGTTGACTTTGTGTAGCTATTAATGTAGTTGACTGTATGATACTTATAATCATATTTTGGTATATTATTTGAGAATCAGTTTGTGAAATACTATCACAGATGGCGTTGCGTACGAAATATTTCTTTATTTTTTGTCGTCAATTTATACCTTTTTACTACTTATTTTACTATTCGGGACTGAAAACTTTTGAGTTATTATTATTACTATCTTCTGCCCGCGACTTCGTCCGCGTAGAAGTAGCAATTGACATGTCTATCGCTAACCCGCAGGAACTATGCAATTTTCCGGGATAAAAAGTAGCCTATGTTTTAATCTAGGGTACCAGCTATCTTCGTTCCAAATTTTATCCAAATCCGTTCCGTCGTTTTAGCGTGAAGAAGGAACAAACATACACACTCACATCGTCACAAACTTTCGCATTTATAATATTAGTAGGATTAGTAGGATTGGTGTAAACAACTCGATTTTGTTTTATGTATATGTATAATTATGTATAATAAAATAATATTACCATCCCAGTTTGGAAGAGGCCGTGTTTTAAAACTTTCATCCAACTGTAACTTTTAATTAGTATTGAACGTGAAGCAAAACGTTTTGATTGGCAATTTTCAAAACTTTTACGGAACATAATTGTTTATGATACCTATTTTCTGGCTTTATCTATTTAATTAAACGCATCACATTTAACGGTTACTTACCTAAAGCCTAAAATCTAAAGCATACTAAAGTATTACATACATTAATACCATCAACTTTTTAGGAAAATTATGAAATTTACCTTACATAGACATTATACCTATCCACCTACATTATATTATAACTTATTACTTCTGTATATCTTTTCTCTGTTTTGATTGTTATATGTGGTGTTCAATAAAAAGTTATTGTATTGTATTGTATAAGTAGACTTTGTAAGAAAATATATATATATTTTTTTTATGTGAATAGGAAGGCAAACGAGCAAGTGGGTCACCTGATGGTAAGCGATCACCACTGCCCATAGACACCCGCAACCCCGGAGGGATTGCAGATGCGTTGCCAACCTAGAGGACTTAGATGAAATGCCTCTTGTGCCCGTAATTTCCCCGGCTGTCTTACTCTCCACACCGGAACACAGCAGCGCAAGCACTGCTGCTTAGCGGCATTTTCTGTTCAACTGAAGACTATTTAATATAATACCAAACGATCAATGGACCAAACATTACATTAGGATAAAAAATGCTCGACAATATGAAGAGCACCGGTAAACGGCGTGTTGACAATGCAATAACAAAGCTGCACTATATATACTGCATACATATTAAAATTTATCATAGCTTTACAAAAATGAAAGCCATAAATATATCTGCAACCGTGGCGTAGCGAGCTACAAAGAACACAGCGTAGACGCCCTGCGAGCAACTAAATGCAGACGGTCTACGATATAAAATTTCTTTTTTTTGCATCGGAATGAAGGTAAACAATCTCGATCTATATTTTTATAGAAAAAGTATTATAGGAAAATAGGTAACAGCAGTAACAACTAAATAGCAATAGAATTCTAGTAAATATTCTTGTGGTATTAAGCCATTTTACGTTTTATACTCATTGTGATTATAAAGGTTATGAAAGAGGTAGTGATTTGTAGGTAAAAAAGAACAAGTCAACGTTGTTTATTATTGTTATATATTATTTGAAGTAATTAAATGTATTGCCTATTAGGCAGTCAAGATAAATATAATTTCGACAGAGGAAAATTAACCTCCAAAGAAAAATACAAAAAAAAACCAGTTGTATTTACAACTGTTTTTCTTCACTTTGAATGCAAATGTAACAGCTTGATCTACAAAAATAATATTAAAATGAAATTAAGCGTATCTAATAAACTCGTTTAATAAAAACGGCATCTGACAACTTTCCTTATAAATTTGAATCGCAACAAGTACGGTCGACTAAAACAACAGCTAAACTCATCTCAATTTCGCATTAAAAAGACTTGAGAGTTTTGCTGTTGACTGTACCAAAGCGTAATTTTAATATCATAACCGTATTTAACTTCTTCCAATCCTTTGTGAAGAAACTTATTAACATTTTTGATCACCGAAAAAAAACATTGTCTACAAAACTTAGACTAATTCTAAACGACAACAGAAATGAGGTTTCCCTATTTTATCATTTTCTCTTCTAATTATAAATTATTCATTCAGTCTCGGTCCCAATAATTTAAATCATTATGATTCACTTATTAAAACCTTTTATTTAAGTTGATTGTAGTCTTGGTATTGACATAAAGAAGCAACTTGACAGTTTGAAACCTTGAAAGTATAATTTGACTTACTTCCGTAGGTCGGAAAAAAATTGACATGAATTAAATTAAGTACAACTTATCGTTTTTTGTATTGTTCTTCAAACGATTGAAAAGTGAGCTTTGTTGATGACCAAAATTGTACCGGGTTCTTAGGATCGTATATCTAATCTAACTAATATTATAAATGCGAAAGTATGGATGGATGGATGGATGGATGGATGGATGGATGTTTGTTTGTTACTCAATCACGCCAGAACGGCCCAACGGATCTAGATGAAATTCGGCACATAGATAGAAAAAAGTCTGGAATAGCACATAGGCTACTTTTTATCCCGGAAAATTGCTTAGTTCCCGCGTATGTAAAGTATGGATGGATGGATGGATGGATGGATGGATGGATGTTTGTTTGTTACTCAATCACGCCAGAACGGCCCAACGGATCTAGATGAAATTCGGCACATAGATAGAAAAAAGTCTGGAATAGCACATAGGCTACTTTTTATCCCGGAAAATTGCGTAGTTCCCGCGGGATAGCGATAAACGAACTCTTTGCAGACGAAGTCGCTGGCAACAGCTAGTTTCTAATAATTTGGGCCGAATCTAGCAACTTTATTTTACCCGTTCTGATATTGAACTCATCACTATCATCGTTATCATCGTAATTATCAGCCTGAAGGATGTCCACCATAGGACACCCATTTTTGGGTTATAAAATTTCTTCAAATAAAAATTCATCACATTGATTCCATAGAAAATGAAAATCATGTAATCATTCCGCGCATTTATTCGCTTTCACAGAAGAATATCCGATCACATCGGTTTCAATTAAACCGGGATTTATATCGTTAATTAAACTGATTATTGACTTGAAATATAACCTACGGTTTCACGTGTCCGCCAGAACACAGGTAAATCGGATGAACATCGATACATTGTATAATAAAGCCCGCTTGTAATCGATGACTAAAGTTTAATTACAAAGAAGCGACGGTGAAATATTATCATTCAATATAGACAGACCAATGGGATTCAATCAATTGATAATTATATTTGAAAGTATTCATAAATGGCGTATTACGCAAAAATGTATATTAAATTGTTTCTAGTATACTTAGTAAGGCTTGTACATCGAGAAAAGGCCTTTACATACATAATATCGATTTAAAACTGTCTTCCGATATTATAAAAATTCCTAATAATTTGGCCATTTTGATCGCTACGAATCTGACGCCGACTGTACATGATGATTTTTGAATGGGAGCGGATCAGAATACATAAAGTTTAAAATGTATAATGGGTTAAAATACATAATGGTTCAAAATATATAATGCTATTTTCTGTAAAACTATTAGCTAAATGAACTTTTTTGATATCGTAATCTATAGATTGGTTTAGGTTAGGTTAGGTTTGTTTTATAACAATCCTGTTAATTTGTCACTTTCTGAGAAAATCGCATTATATATTTTGAACCATTATGTATTTTAACCCACTATACATTTTAAACTTTATGTATTTTAATACGTACCCTTTTTGAATGCTTAGTGCCGCTGTCACAGTTCTTAGTGCATTTGAACGCACATGTACGCATGCGCAGTGCAGCAGCATCGAATAATAGTTGGTAATGACGGTGATGATAATATATATAATGAAAATTTGAAGCTCTTAGCTGATTATGAATGCGTTTACGACGTTTAAATTTTTAATTCAATTCACTTTAAAGAAAATAATCATGCTTGATGTACAATAAAATTTTGAAAATTGAATTTATAGCATTTCTTTTTAATCCAAGAATTATCTAAATAGTCATAGCTTTAAGATGTATAATATTTTGTGTTTTATGTAAATTTACCATTTGACTTGTAAATTTCGTCTGCTTTTGATTTACAATCTTCCAGCTCGGAGGTTCTAACAGGCATTATTTATAACCGGCGGTTGTCTAACACTCCGGTTGTTGTTAGAATCTTACATATACCGCATACACCGCGTTAATTTATATTAAATTATAATGTATTTAAGTCGATTTAGTATTGAACGTGAGACTTGTAGAGGTAAAGGATTCGGATTTGAGGATTTACTATGGTTGTAAAAACATAAATATAAAGACGCAACTTAGGATTATATTCGGGAAAGGTCGGGTAGTTAGACTGTTTAGCATTTTGTTATTATACATCACCTGATATAAAATTAATTGGTCGACTTAGGGTAGGTAAAAAAGTTGAAAATGATAAATCATGTAGCGATCTTAATATAATCATATTATTGAACTTAGATGAGTTTTGAAATATACATGGTTAGAATTTAGTGCAACAGTTCTTGGTAATGATTTCAATAAACGTCAATTATAGAACATGGTCATAATGTAAATTATTATGACAATGCAAGTACCGCTAGCAAAATGTACAGTCTGAAAATCATTTTTAAAATTAAGATTTTATTTATTGTTATTTTTAGACTGACTCCTCGTAGCCAAGCCAAGTTAGGAAAACTGTCTGAATGTGAAAGTATTAAGTAGTTTATTTATTAGTTTTTTAGTCGTTTATAGGATAACCATCGATTTGTCAAGCGGAAAATTCACACAAAATAATTTTTCTATTTCAACTTGGAAATGGCTATCAATTACAGAGTTTAAACGTTCTAATTACGTCTCCAATTTCACCTTGTACAATTATAATAAAAACTACTACCATATTTACTGAGGTATTTGATCGACGCGATAAATCAACGAACCGTTGATAAAATCCCCTAAGTAGACAATAATTAAGATGTACAAAATGTAACAGCCAGCAATCAGCGCCGGCAAGGCGTGTTTCTTATTAATAACTCGCGCAAAGAGTTAACGGCGTTCCGACACGATTGTTACTAAACCGACGGAATTTTAATTCGTCTCGGAGTTTATTAAGTGCGTAAAGTTTTAGCGGAAGGGCTGAACGCGAGAGGTAAATTAAGTGAATTCGCTCGTAGGCTCGGGGGGCGCAACTCACAATCAGATCACCAGCACGATTATTAGCAACTTCAGCTGTAGTGTAATAAACGGATCACTCATAAGTGTCATATAAGTTAAGATTAGCCCGACACGTTGCAAACTAATAGGTACAAAGTCTTTGATAGCGAGCTCTGCGCGCTTTGGTACTAGGCGCGGCCGACAGCGAGCGGCGTCAACTACCCTCGTTTTCATCGGATATTTTATTATTGTCAAATGCAGAGTATCTGGTTTTAAACGAGAGATATATTTTATGTCTGAGTGTAACGGTAGATTTATGTTAAACAAGTCAACTATGACAAGAATCAATATCTAATGGTTAACTTTCTTTGTTCCAGGTAAGCACAACAAGGACACGCAACTATCCTAAACCCTCGCATAGCTATAAGCTATTTTGTATTCCAACATATAGAGGTCCTGCATAAAAAGGTAGTAAAATAGAGTGAAATGAGTGAGACCCGTAAAACTCTTTCCATACAATATTCAATAGAAAATATTTTATTATACAGAGATTTGCACAATTTTCCTATAAATTCCCTCTATACCTCTAGTTTTATATCCTTCTGTAGGGCAAATTTGTTTCTTTTTCACGTGATTCAGTTATAAATCTATCGCTATGCGTACGCCTCTGGTTACGAATCTATTTTATGACCACACACGCCGAAGGTTAACCAATAAAACCTTTTAACAGCCGTAACTATTTCGTTATAAGTTCTGAGTACGCAATAAAAACAGCGAAATAGAAATAAATCTGGGGCCACAATGGCGATCGCGGCGCGGGCGCGGCCGGCGCGGCGCAGGCGCGGGAATCAATCACGCGGCGCGCTTTAATCGCTCCAATTTAAGTTTTTCCTTTCTTGATAGAACAAATTGATGGAAATAGTTGAACGTTAGATATTGCGATTCGTCGAGCGCGAGTAAACAAACTTCCTCTTACGTGCGTTTACGGCGGACCAATAAATCTGGGCCGCTTTGTGCTCGCGTCTCCCTCGACGTAGCCAGCCATAAACGGCACGTGCGCTGTTATCTGTATTTTTGTAACGACCTACAAGTGAAAAAATGTTGTTAACGTCGCACTCTTCCTGTTTAACTGTCGCGTTACCTTCGCTGGTATTGTTTACTGGGCGTAGCAGCACATTTCGACCGCGCTGGGATCATTTAAGCTCAGTTTTGTCCGCTTCGTTTCGTCTTTCTTTCGAAAACGCGGACCTGAATAAGAAATAAGTTGTCGCGAGGCTTTTTCAGAGCCGGGCTCAATTCCTTACTAACCCGAAGATAAATTATTTTGCAACATATCCCATCACGGTCCAATCTTATTCTTTGACAATGCGTCAAGTGGATAGTGCCACAGTGGGATAAAGTTTTAAAGCCCTGGGATAGAATTCGAGTCCTAAATAACATTGGTAAAAGCGACAGCAAGGGTTGTCGCCGCGCGAGGTATGACGTTGTAGTGTGGCGCAGCAAAGCGACATGAATCAGAGCTGATAAGCGCGGCGCGCAGATTTGCAGAGTCGCGTCGCCGCGTGTTCCTTGCCAAGTTAGGGTCCTCAATTACTAAAGTATAGAAGACACAATGCACCGTCTTACCGTATGAAATGCTCTGAAACATTGTCACATAAATACTACTCGAGTAACCACGAAGACTATTTCTGATGGTTATTTCAGTGCACAGCATCCAAGCGCTGATTTTTTTTTAGGGTTCCGTACCCATAGGGTAAAAACGGGACCCTATTACTAAGACTTCGCTGTCCGTCCGTCCGTCCGTCCGTCTGTCACCAGGCTGTAGCTCAAGAACCGTAATAGCAAGACAGTTGAAATTTTCACAGATTGTGTATTTCTGTTGCCGCTATAACAAAAAATACTTAAAACAAAATAATAATAATAATTAAGGGGGGCTCCCATACAAAAAACGTGATAATTTAGCCGTTTTTCATGGCTACCACTCGCCGAGCTAGATCTCAAGAACCGTAATAGCTAGACAGTTGAAATTTGCACAGATTATGTATTTTTATTGTGGCTACAACAACAAATACTAAAATCAAAATAAAAATAATAATTAAGGGCGGTTCTCATACAACAGAGTATTTCTGGTACGGAACCCTTCATGCGCGAGTCCGACTCGCACTTGGCCGATTTTTTTATTACTTCCATTAATTCCAAATTATTTCACCAACAACAAAATATTGACTTACGACAAAATTATAAGCTGGTAATAAATGGGGTGACCCATTTGCTTGGCGATTTGTTTATCCGTCTACACAGCGGCGCGTCACGAGTTCGCCAGGATAAATATTTGTGTACGCAGAAGGAAATTTGTCTCGCGTCTTCTTGTTTTTGGCTGTCGCAGTTTAAGCTATTCCTTGTGGCACAAATGTCGCTACTTTTACTTAAACCAAATAAATGATGGCTAAGTATATTTGCACACGTGATGAAAATTTTTCTGACCTAGTTTTGGCTACAAAAATATCGCTTCCACTACCATTGCAAGAATCGTGTCTGACAATACGTAAGTAGGTATAAAATACTAGTTGTTGCATGCCATTACGTCCGCCCGAAATTCGATTCCCGTGAGAACTATGTACGTATGTTCAGCAGTTTTTCCATGAAGAGGTAGGAAACAGACAGAGTTCCTTTCGTATTTATAGTATGACTATAGAATAGGGATACAGCCTTCAAGTAGTTGTTCACAAGCGCAGCTTTTTGTATGTAATGATGATGTCGTGTGCCTAAATGGTCCGCTAGTTCAACGATAAATCAGCGTTTGTAGCGAGCACAAACAACCAGCTCTCAGCGTCCAATCATTACTCAAAGCATCCGAGTGCAGCAAAAAGCGGACTAATTGCGCTCTTGAAGGACAAGGGGCACTACCGCTCTGTCGTAAACGTACTTAGTCACGTTTAATATTTCTACAGACTTCAGGGTTTTGCTTTCGATGGCCTGAGGAGCGTGGATAAAGAGGTTCCTGTTATTACGATTGGATCCAAAAGTTAAACTATCTTTTCCGTTTTAACAAGTTCACTTTAAGATAGGCAAAGGTTAAGAAAATTCTTAGGTTGCAAGCAGATAGCAGTGTAGGGACAAGGTGCAGAAAGTGGAATAAAAATTATTTTGATACCCGAAACTTTGCCACAGTGTAACCTGTATTTTTTGCTTAAGTCAACTCCCTTATAAAGCTAGGAAACTTGTTTGCAAATATTTTCTTAAAGTTGGTTAATTTAGAAAAGAAAATTCTCTTGTAGAGCAAGTTAAAGTTTTCGTTCACACAGCGGTGTCGCGGCCCGGAGTAAACACCTCACAAGTTGCCCTCACCTAAACTTCCAAGAAATTGATTTTTAAGCTGTGAACAAGTTGGGATGAAAAAAGCTGCAAAACATGAAAAAACTATTCTAACACAAAGTTGGGAATGAAATTAGTTTCAAGCGACAAGTTCATTTCAGTTTTTTACCGGCAACTCGGTTCTGCGATTGCTGGAGATTCCCGCTCAACTTTCCCAGTGCAGATTTTGATTACACACGCTCCTTCAAGAAACTTCCTGTCGGATAGGAATATTAAATCTTATTTAAGTTAGACATCCGCAGCGTTTCGCGTTGTTATTTCGAATAAGGTGCTTTATAAACTCCGAGTGTACCACGTTGGTGTACTTGCCGCCGAGAACATTTTAACCTTTCTGTTGGATTTGTCGTTCCTTAGCAGAACGTTGCTTTTTCATATTTCGCTACCTTGACAATAATTCACTCTCCTTAGTATTCCGCATCAAGTTTCATCTGCTAATGGCTTGGTATTTCACCTAGGTTTTACGACTACGCCTTTGAACCGACCTTAATGTAGTTGCTCCCGAATTTCTTAATATACATCCGGGCTTAACATTAAATTCCGATTTCGGGAACATCCTTTCGGGCCCCCGCCACGGTCGGTTGAGATGAAATAGAGTAGGTACAATCTTCCGTACAATTTTAGGAACGCTTAAATTTTAATTGCGTAATAAAAGTACGGTTATATAATGATTACGGGGAACAATACGGCGCCGAGCGAGCGAGTTGTGACGGCGCGGCCTCCCGCCCGGTACACTTCACGTTACATGGTGCATTTGCCTAATTACAGCTCAGTTCACTGGTGTGACAATTCGTGATTACCGAAACGGTTATTTCGGGAGACGTCTACTTTGCTCCAGCCGATTATGTTCTACAAAATTCCCGCTCGGCTCAAACATCGTCTACTATTATCCCGACGTAGACTCTTATTACTTATAAAATAAAATACTGAACTTTTTTCCGCTTCAGTAATACGATACGCGGAGAGAGTAGGGCGACATAACAGCCGTAGTGGCTGAAGGATGTAAAGTAACGTCGGTGTTCCTTTCAAATCTCTCCATCAGAGCTCTTACTTACTTATCTCATATTTCTGAAAGTTATGTTTAACAAGTTATGAAGTTAATATAAGTCAGTCGTGTAGTGCTAGTAGGGAAAGGGAAGTGGAAAAATAGAGTTGATGCGGAGGGGCGTAGGAATCGATGAGTGGCGCCGCTGCGGCGGAGCGGGTGCCTACCGTGAGGGTTTCCCGTGCGTGTATTTTCGCGAACGTCGAAAAGTTTCCGTCGCAAGTGACGCGTCGCCTGAGACGCGCCGGCGGGAGTCGCAGCCGCCCGGCCTACTACGACTCCTGCATTTCCCTGACTCCAAATTCCCTATAACATTTTGTAGCTCACTCCAACTTCCAGACGCTGTATAAGTGAAACCAAACGACGCAGGTTTGCTGCTCTTCTGCAACGACACAAACTCATACAAGCTATAATGCGCGTTTAAATTACTCAGTGATTCCAAACGAAGGCACGTTAGAACTTCTTAAACTGTTCTCAGAACTTTTAAAGTCTCTTTACGTACGTTGGCCGTATCTAACGCAAACAGCCAAGTTTCTTGTTCATCTAAAATGAACTGACTGTATGTCGGGGACGATAAAAGCGTTTTTCGAAAGAGACGAGGGAAAATTAGAATCGAAATACTGTTACAGAGCCCTATTCCGACGTTTTAATTTTATTAAACATCTCCCGGTACCGAGATAAAGTTGATTTCTTTCGCTGCCAAGTAAGAATTTCGACTCGTATAATAATTTAGATTACGTAGCGAGCTGTGAGCGTTCATTATCGTTCTTTTGTACCTGATTTCGTAGAGATCTCATTCGGATAGAGCGGCGGTCCGCGGCGCCGGCGCGCTCTCGAAATGGAAAGTGCGAAAATGAAATTATAAAGCCTCGCGATAAAAATAAATTAAATCGGATTTCGCGTTTCGCAGTAGCCAGGGATGAGAAGCATTTGGTAGCCTGCGAATTCTTTTCTTTTTTTCATATTTGTTTTAACAGTTGATTTGTGGTGTAATGAGAAAATTCTCACTTTGAAATTTTGTCATTTCTCTTTTGTATTTTTTACGTATCTTATTTTTTTCTGTCGTTGCTCAATTGTAACGGCTCTTTCGGTATTTAAGTGAACATTTTTTGTTTCGCGAGCATAGTGATAAACAGGTTCCAATCTGGAAGACATATTGCTCCTTACAGCTTTCTTGTTGCCCTCGTACGGCGCGGCAATTCACTCGGCATTCTCACCTTAGTCGCCGACGATTATTCAAATTAGGTAACGGTACGACAAAGACGAATGGCGCTAATATCGCAGCGCGATCGCCGCGCGATAGTGCGCTACGTGCGCTACACACGCGCTAAGATCTCCTCCACCGATAAACGCCGATTGATACCCCGATACGCTTTTTGCGTAAATTGCTATGCTAGTTTTAATGCAGTCCTATTAACACAGAAACTCCGTATTTACTGGGTCATTCGTTATCTGGTCTATCTAAATGGAAGATACTCTAAGACGAATTGCCTTATTTTTTATGGACACCGTAGTTTCACGGGGCTACAGCAGTGGCTATCTGATTTATTTGAAGCGTGATTTTAGCTGTTAGACGGGTAAGTTAGACAGTGACATAATGGCAACTACATATTTTTATTGATAGACCTTGATAGATCAATGTTCTAATAAAGACGGCGTAGTATTTTTATTTCATGAATTAATCGATGTAAACTTTTACCAAAACCATTTTCTAATTTAGTTATGGTAGGTAGTCATTGAATAACAGCAACAACGAACGATTAATAAATTTATTTATTTGTTTAAATTGTAACTTGTTAGTCATAAGTCATGAAAGCTACATACCTAATTATTTAAAGCACACCAACCGCTCTAAGGCGAATTGTATGTTTTATTTTTATTTTAATAAAATACGCTATCCAAATCTTACGTGTCGATTCTAAGCTCAGTGTAATGGCGGCACCGTTTAGAGTGAGATTTCTGTGGCTTCAAACCGTTCCCGTGTAGGTGTCCGTAGTGCCTCGAGATAAAAGTGCATTACCAAATTGCTTCACACACCGCTTTGCCGAGTAATTTTGCTGAAGTGATGTCCCGTGCAGTAATTTTGGCGAGATACGTAGACTGCCGGATACCACTTCATGGAATTTACTGTGAGATGATTTCTTAAAAGTTTTGCGTTATTTTTAAATGTTGCTTCGTTATTTTGAAATGATATTGTTTCATTAAATGAATAAATAGAGCAACAGGTCCTTGGAAATACACTGTTCAATAACTTTCAGAGATCAAAACGGGTATAAGAATTTTCATGTTATTGATTTTTGATATGTGTTATAACATCACATGTGTTATAAAATCACATGGAAAACATCATGCAATTGTTAAGTAGTACCGTAATGTCACATCCACGCTACGACACACATTGTTCAAACCTTAACGAAGAAAAATATTGAATTAAAACTTATCTCCTAATAAGAGTGTCACTCGAGAGCGGCTTGCGAGACACCGGAGCCGTACAACGCAAGTTATCAACTTTCCAACTACACTAACAACGCAACCTTAATTCCAAATATAGCACACGGTACCAAGAATATGTGTCTCTTTAATCTTGTCACAAAAGCCTTAGCTGAATCAGCGAGGCCACGAGGCACTCTTGCGAGACACAAACGTGGAGGAATGAGGCGGAAGAGTGGGCACTCTGAATTACTTCCTAATGAAAAGAGCCGAGGAGTGGGACAGAGTGGGCTAGAGTGGGACAGCAGTTCGTCACGCTGCCGCTAACGAACGCAGTAGGCCTCTCAACATAGTCGAGGGTTCGCTTGACGGGTACCGCGCTTCTTCGGATCGCGCTCGGCTTATTAGAGAATTATACTCTGCGAGCGCTGCGGTAGACGTTGCTTAGATCTAACCTTATTTTGCTTTAATTTTTCGTTAAACATCGATGAAAAATAAATCAAGGAATATGAAATTAAGAAAAAATTATGACATCTGAAATGAAAAAGTCTCCGAGGAAGCGTTACCGCTTTCAGTCGCAATATCTATGCCTTGGCCAAAGAACGCCCCAACCCTTTGGTCACCTGAAATTTGTTCGAAATATTATAAACGGGATGTGAACCGCGATTACCTTTAAAATTATTGTAATCGCGGTTCACATCCAGTTTATAATATTTCGAATGAACTTAACCGTGAATCATTAAAAACACCTGAAATTTGGTTTCATCTTTAAACCATTATTTAAATGTTAGGCATCGGATGATAGAATCAATTTTCTGTCTAAAAATATCATTGTCATTTCAAAAATGGGTGCTTTTGCATAATAATGTTAATAAACATTGGGTATAATATAATTTTAAATTAACTAATTATGATTCAACGACAACCTTGTCCACTAGGATTTTGTATATTATTCATTATAATTATAATGATTGCATAATCTCTCAGACGCCATTAGCCTTTTAGTGGTAATTAAAGCAAACACCGCTTAACGCTTTAACCCCTTTGTCTACCGTTTCACAATTAAATTTACCCTTCATAAACGATGAAAATTCACACACATTTTTTAAAAGCCGTCGAATATACCGCTTAGCCTAAATCGAGAAAACCGTTTTACATTTCACGAAAATACTTACCCAAATACGTTTCCCCTTTTTGCGGAGGCCAGCTTTTGTAGTCGGTCAAAAGCCTTAATAGGTGTTTGTATAAAAACAATAACAGTGGCATAAAATCGAACACGGATAGAATATATGTATACGGGTAGAACTCCCCATACATTGCCAAGCGATCGCGATAACACCATTGGATGGATATTGGCCTGCCAGTACTTTTTCGGGCATAAAAGATAATTACTTATTTTTTCCTCATATTTAAATTTTATTGTCCGTAGGCTTATCATACGTACTAAAAAACGATTTAAGCTCGGGATGATGTTAATGGACTCATTTTGAATATGAATTTAAATCTAGATTAGCTAAGAGAATAACCTATAATCATGTTATTATTTATTATTTTTTTCTGTCTATCTATTCGATACAATAATAATCTGAACACTGTTCTATCAATTAAGCACAACCAGCCAATTCAAACCTGTTCCATGTGGCTGAGTAAGCAATCCTGATTGGTATTAATACGTTTTTTCATTTGTTTCAATGAAAAATATACGTATTTTCCCCGATGTAGAATTTTGTATTTCATTAAAAAGTCATCAACAGCGTATGATTTGATTGAAATTTACACGCCGTTCTATATTCCTAAAAATTTCAGTCAAATTTTTTGCACATGGCCGAGTGAGTTGCTGTTGTGCGTTTGGAGACGCCGCTCCCTTATTATAGGTTTGTTCAGCCAACAGAGAAAGTATCGCTGATATAATGCTTGAATCATCTGTCACAGATGAAAAGGCCTTTGATAATGATAATCAAATGTAAGTTAGACGGATGCAAAAAGTACAGCCAGCAAGAATGAAAGTTTTAATGTTTATTTAACACATTAAAACTGGCAATCAGTAGTAGGTCGCGGCCACAGAACCATAACCGGAGCTCTCCCCCGTTTGTAACGCGAATATCGTTCCAATTGCATAACGGGTGAGATCAAACATTTTTATTTGTTTGCCCGTTCAACTGCACGACTGAAACTAATGAAGAGGAGTTTCGATTAAATTAATACTGGTTTTATTTCTGTTTTGCTTTTGCCATTCGACGTGAGAGGTTTTTTCACAGCCAGTTCTATACTTCAATCGTTAATTGATAAAATATGCTTCATTAGTTCGAATCCATTACTGGTTCTGTTCACGGTCCGCACGTTCAACTAGACCTTTGTTTCTAAAAGGAAGTACATTATTTTGTATAATGCCTTTTTATTTTTTCATTTACTTTGTTTATTAACCGCGAAATTGTGATTAAAGTTCAGAGGTGTAAACTTTTCGGCGATTGCAATATCAATCTGACACAAAATACGTTGTTCGACATTCCGCAAGCCGTATGATTTGTTTACTAGACTAGCGAAGTCAAAAGTCGGTGTGTCTCCGAGAATATTGTATGTAAAAGTAGGTCTTAGTTTAACTTTGTCTCACTTTGTTTCTGCAGTGCTGTGAGTTGTAGTAGTCTAGACAGGGTAGACTTCCTTGCAGAATTTGCTTAACTTCTGAACCCAGTGTTTAACTGTTTTAATGAACATTTTGTTGGGCATCTATTATGTGGTGAACGTATTTATGCACTTCGTTGCGTTTTGTCTGATGTGCTGATTTAACAATTTCAATTACTTAATTCTTTACTTTCAGTTATTAATGTCTTATCCATTTTTTAGAAGTGTTATTTTTTAGCTTTGGGCTGAGATTTTAACTATGTGGAATACACTTTATACCATCATCATCTGATAAGGTCTCCATAATGATGTGCCACTACTGGGCACAAGTCTCGTCTGATAATAAGGAGTCGGAAACACATTCTAATTAAACAAACAAAATTAACTGGTACAGCTTAAAGCGATATTATGTTCGCCTATTTGTATGAATCTTAATTTTTATCAATTGTGCTCGTTTCTTTATTTCTTTACAATTCTTAAATTTAAACTCGACCAAAAGCTAACTTTTTTAACTTCTTTGAAGACCGTTTTCTTTTTTTTATGTGACGCCATAACAAGCAAATGGACTAAAGGAATTCTAAAAACAACGGCATCATTTTTCAATATCTCGACTCGAGTAGCATATTTGTGATTTCTTAACTTTTCTGGAGAGCAGAAATAAAATTGATGAAAGATTTTGCTTATAATTATTGAATTACTATAGTTAGGATCACGAAACTTTTTGCATTGGAAGATTACTTGTACCTATATTTTCATATAATTAATTTTCTTTTTGCGGTTTAAATATATCGATAAAACATTATTTTTTACGAAAACAGCGGCTTCCGACTTTATGCTTCATAGATGGATGCTATTGAACTGGTTGAAGGCATAAAGTTCTATTTGCACTTAACTACCCATATTATTCTCAAAAGTTAGCGTTATTACAGGCATAAGGTCTGAAACTAATATACGATTTACACTTAGTAACTACAGCTAAAAATATTAGAAGCATTACGTCGTATCTAGTGATACGTACCTATGCTGTATCAACATTTGCAAAGCAGAAGGCTTTTAGTGACATAACGCCAGTCATGAAGTAAAACAAATTTTGAAGCATAAACCTTGAAGTTGAAATACGCTAAACGAAAAACTTGGAGAAGTCCATGCATAAAGGTGTAAGTCAAAATTAGTCCTGATGCGTCTCTGTAATTTCTAAAAGTCGTCAGATAAGACCTTATGCATTTACATATTATTATCTCCTCAACAGAAAGAGCTAGAAATATAAGTTTCAGTGTGGTAGACAGAAAAAGAGCGCATTATAACCGTAATTTAAATAAGTCAATTTGGTCGCATTTTCACATCAGACCTTATGCCACTCGAGTCGAGATATATTTTTAACACAAGAGGAAAATTATTGATTGACTGACCAGTTCCTTAACGCCCTTTGGACTTAGAGAGCCGAAACATAGCGTCAAAACTCCGTCAAGGATGTTGACATAAAACAAGGACGGAATTCAAAAATTTCTACGTTTATGAAGCCCCAGGAATAAGCTAGTGGGTTATAATATTATGTACGTAAAAAACCCATTCAAAAGCTTCTCAAGGAATCCAGCCACTTGTTATCTGAAACATCTCTCAGCGATTTCTACCGAACAAATTTCCCCAGCACCCTTTCGCACGATAAGCGATTTAATTAATTGTTCAACAGTATCGAAGCATGTGGACGCAGAATAAACGCATGTAGCTTATTTCTAGAAGGTAGAGGCAAGTTTAATAAGCAACAACCGCACCGGTGTTGCTACCCGTGTTAGTTCCAGACTTACGTGAACGAGGCGAAATGTTGCCAGCGTGTTTTAAACTGATATTAACATGATAGTGTTGCGATCCCCTAGCGCCTGCATGAAGTGATTTAATTGCTCCAGTCAGAGAATATTTAATACGTTTGAAACAACAGCCATCTCAATACTGCTAATTACTATATTATTAATGGTAACAAGGCATTGGAGCAATTTATAGCGATCACATTGCAACGTAACAAGTTTGATAACTTTCAAGGATGCCGAGAACATCGACCGGCAATTAAATCTCGCAATCGGCGGACGGAATCTACCGCGTTGATAAATCTCATTAACGCAAGTACCATTTCATCCACTCGCTGGGCTTTCTCATTTTCGGTCCCACATTTCCCAAATGATTCAATCGCAAACGTGACATAGAATTAAAATGGAAAACGGATCTTTTGTTGGGCTTAGGTGACATCACGCGCGAATGAAATTGTCGGAATCGGGACGGTTGATTTTAGAATCAATTTTTAATTGTTTTAATTAAAAAGAGATTGGTATTGGTATTTTAAGGGCTTCATGGGGATAAATTAATAATAATTAATATAGATTTACTTGAATATGTACCTAATATTACCTAGGCTAGATTATGACGAGTGGCAAGTGGCTCAACATTCCCGTGCGGTGGCTGTACATTCGATTGGGTTGACATTTAAAGCATAATGTCACCTTGGTTTGCTAGCAGTCCCGGGCGTATCGCGATGGCGTCGAAATCGAACAGTCGTTAACCGAACTTCGCTCGCGCAATTAGCTAACCGTCTTGGTTTTATTAAATTTAATCAAGAACTTGTGTAATATCATACAAATTGAACCAATCGGGCCGTGTACAAGTTTCGATAGCGATGTAGTTGGGAACTAATTTGGGAAATAAGCGGGTATTCCCGGCTTGTGGTATATAAAAAGGGGATCAGTTCGTAATAAGATGAGACGATAAGCTATAGCGAATGTAGGGGTTCACGCTGAGTGGTCTTACAGGGGCTGTTATTACGAAGATAACAATGCACGGGCGCGTATTACGGTTAATGATCCCACGTTTAAGTTGCCTGTCGATATATTTTAGCCTTCGTGACGTGTGATATAAATATTTTTACTACAATATAATACCACGATAAAAAAAACTATTTACCTATAGATTCACGCAAAACTTTGCTGAAATGGAATTTAAAATTGTGTATAAAATACACAGTAGTTTGTCATAAAGCAATAGCATTCATCTTACATCCAATTAGAACGAGGAACATACATACAGTCTCCTGTTTATCTATTATTACATTAGAAAACTCATACGATGAACATTGTATATAATATAGGTACAAAGTTTAGGTATGTAGCACGCGTTATCAGCGGTGATAAGCCGAGCGCGGGCCCGGAACCCGCCGTCGTCCGCCCAACGTTCCCGCAGGCTATATCTGTATTACATTATTGTTACAGCTGACTCACTTGTATAACATCATTTGAGCTTCCACCTCGCACGTTCAAACATTCGACGTCTCACTACGAGTTAAACCTTCAACTCTAACACTTAAAAACCACATAAAAATAAAGAAATAAAAGCCAACTGGCACGCCGGAAAACAAACGGGAATCAGTTACCGCGTTTTAAAATATTCTGGCCAGTATTTCAAGCTGTATCCGTTAGCTAAACAAAGATTCTGAAACTAACTTCCATGGCCATTGTACAAGGCACCTGAAAACCGCGGGCGCAGTTTCCAAACAAATATTGCACAATTTTAAACAAAGCTATAGACGGGACAACGGCATTAACATAAACCTTAGACCGGCAAGCACGAAATTGCTTTTTTGAACTCCGACAATGTTACAACCATTAGGAGTTCAGAAGTTGTGTAAAGGTGGCGCGGATGTGACAGCTTAGATCCCATTGCGGCGCCGAGTTAAGGAAACGATCTCCCGAAAGATTCGGGGCACGTTGCATTTATGGCTGCTATTGATTTAAATCTTGACGCGTCAACGCCGAACAAACACCTCGGGAGATTTTTCGCTTTACCGCTTGCGAATTTTATAGATATGTCCTTCTCTCCGACATATTTCAATCGTAAACTTACACCGTAGTTATGACCTATATCACAAAAAATATTAATTTGATATCCATGCTGTTTCCTAGCACACATTTTAAAGTTAACTAGGGTGCACCTAATGTTCAAGGAGAGCCGTACCGGCGCCAGATTACAACTATTTACAAAATCCGGAGCACCGCGAGCGTGCTTTTTAAAAATTCTACGACTCTTACTTTGGAATAATCAGGATATCTTGCGCGAGACAGCCAGTTCCTTAATCGCTTTCGAGTCTTAGAAAAGTTTTTACAGGCTGAATAAATTCAAAGATAAAGGTCTTAGTCTGAAGGAAGTTGAGCTAGGAAATGCAGCTGTTTGAACGCATGTTGTGTGGTACTGGTTGGAGTTAGCGAGTCGGGGCGAGTTCCGCCGGGGTCCGATCGAGGCGTGCGTGAACGTATTTTATCTATTTCCGCCACTCGGCTAGCGGTAATTATCTACAGCGTGCTACACAGTCATAACGCGGACCCTCGATTACCGACCATGTAAGGCTGTGTTTCGAACACAGCGCACTACTAAAAGCTTACTATGCTAAAGTCTCGCTAAATACGAGTCGGGATTTCAAATGTGAACATTAATCAAAAATAAATACCCGGTACCCGAGTCAATAAGTACATACTAATACTAGTAGTCTGGTTTAACGGGATATTAGTATATTTTGAACGCATTGCATTTATTACTAAGAAATTACAGGAGATTATTTGCGATGTGACTTACCTATAATATAAAAAGTGTAATAAAACCAAAATTATTTTAATTTCTTAAAAGAAACTGTTTTCTTTTAGAGCTAACGGTGGTGTCCTAAACACAAGTGATAAGCAAGTGCGAACTCGTACAGATTAACAACACGATAATTGCCAAGGCAAACATACAGTGCAATCATAATTATTCTAACGTTAACGCTAAGTCGTTTCTCGCACTCGTTTGCTTTTAAAGCTAACCATAGCCTTTAAAGTTATTAGCGCGCCGCTCGTAACTTGAAGTCAGAGGAGACGTGACCGCGTTACGCACTGCTTTCCCCAAGACGCGACTTCCTTAGATCGACGATAAACCTTCAACCCCATTAATTATTTACATACAACAACTGTAATTAAAGTTTCAACAAATCACTGATGCCGACGTATCAGGTATCACCACCTTAACCCGCAATTAAAAACCTTCTTCGCGCCGCCATAAAGTGTTTTTCCACTTTATTACCTGATAACACCATTCACAATTCCGCTTTAACAACGCTTCTTTAATACAGAAAACGATATAAGTTTAGTGTTATTAAAAATACGCATTTTAAATGTACATTCATAAGGCACAAGCAGTTAGTAAGTACACATTTTGTTCCGGAAATAGCCTTCAAGCAATTCCAAGCAAGTCCTTGGATCGCTGAAATAATTGCCATAATTATAAGGCACGCATAAATCGACATCTATCTTTACGTTTTCGTTCGAAACAGCAATTACGAGTAATTATTCAACTTTTCCATTCTTCCGTTAAATGAAAATTAAGCCTGCGATTATTACGCGGCGGGTCTGTAATAGGTCAAAATTGCCTTCGTTTGGTCGGACACAACATCTTTTCTTCACTATAGTACCTTGTGGAAATATCCATTACATCTGTGTTCATTAGTGGTGAAATGCGACCCGCTATCTCGACTAAGCAATTAGGGCGAAATAATTATTTACATAAATACAAGGACTCGCCAATAACTGTTTATAATATTTACTGAAGACGCCATTTGTATTAAACGGACTATTACTGTAAATGTTTTACTGCAGAAGGATTTAATTGAGTCGTCATTACCGCTCCTCGGGGGACGATTAAAATAGACGCATGCGTGTACGACGTTCCGCTTTATTTGTAAAAAGCTATTACAATATAATAAAGATAAATAATAACCGTGTTGGGACCGCGGATGTATAAATTTTCCACATTATCTAGGTTTGCGTGTCGTTAAAATTGGGGTAGTAGGAATTTTGTGATTTCAAATACATTTACAACGTGAGTTGAATACCTGCCAAGGTACGAGTATCTTCAACTATTTTCGCCAACTACAATTTAATAAAAGTTTCTTAAATTATTAGAACGTGACAAAACAAATTGACCATAGTGTAACGGTTTATACAGTCAGTTTAATAAACGCATCTCTCAAGAGTAAAAAAAGACGCTTAATTAGACAGAGCGCGCAAAATCTTGAGAATTGCCGAAAAATAATATCTACCATTGACGAAGTTTTACTCAGATACAAACACTGTTTGTCTCCAAATTGTCTATCCTTCACATTAGCGGCATCGCCATCGGCGGAAAACTTTGCGCCACGGTAAACACGTAAGCAAGTATATTTATTCAGTGTGTAAGCGCCGAACAAATTGTTTGCCGGAGCTCTTTACCTGCGGCAAGTTTTCATAACACAACGTAGCCGCGGGTGCGACAATTTGTAAGACGCCTCACTACGGTGGATTTGCTGACGAGCTGCCGGCTTGTAAACATATTCTTCCTTTATGACGGCGGTGACGTCAGCGACATCTGTGTAAATCCTTTCGGAAACTCGAGATGTAGTGCGCTGTGCGCTATGCGCTGCATTAAAGTTGCCAGTCTAAGCCTACGTAAAAATAGATCCATATTTCTAAATCGTAGCGATCTTTATTATTTATCACAAGCGTGAAGGTGAAGCCTTAATTTATCCGTAGCTCTATTTTTAACCTTCTTTTTTTTATGCGAATAGGAAGGCAAACGAGCAAGTGGGTCACCTGATGGTAAGCGATCACCACTGCCCTTAGACACCCGCAACCCCGGAGGGATTGCAGATGCGTTGCCAACCTAGAGGGCTAAGATGAAATGCCTCTTGTGCCCGTAATTTCCCCGGCTGTCTTACTCTCCACATCGGAACACAGCAGTGCAAGCACTGCTGCTTAGCGGCAGGATTAGCGAGTAAGATGGTGGTAGCTATCCGGACGGACCTTGCACAAGGCCCTACCACCCGCAAAACCTTGTACTTTTGCCATCTAAATAACAATTACATGTCAGAACGTGGAATGAAACATTAAATTTAGGTTAGCTTAGTAAATCGTGTGATTAAAGCTCGTATTTAACTATCAGGCTTTGGCTTCACAGGAATGTGGTTATTAAAATTTGGTACCTTGTTTCAGAAATAAATTAGATGCGTGCATGTTACATTACGTTATCTGTGACATAGGAGCTTATTTATCGCATGCCGTAATTTCTACGTTTAAATTAACTTAGCTTATAATCGTTACGTACCAATTTCATACATTTTTATAAGTATATAAATTAAGAACTAAATAACAATAAAGAACGCTAAAACTAGGAAAGTTGATTTAAAGTAAAGTTCGTGGCTGATTCAAAGGGTTGCTTTTGCCGTCCAAAGAGGCTACACGGCCAGCATAATGGCAACCTTTGAGCGCACGAAATAGGAGGAGACGGGGATTTTTTAGGTTACATTTTAATTAATTTACTTTAAAACTTTACTTTAAAACAATTTTCTTAGTTTAAGCGTTCTTTATTGTTATTTAGTTTTTATAAGTGAGACCTACTAAACAATTTGTAGGTAATCTTATACCTTCCAATGATGAAATATGCGTTGTCTGGCTTTAGTATGCTAAAAACTTCTACTCTTCATTTATTAAGTTTCTACTAACACTAAACCGGTATAAATTATGGCTTCATTGGCACTAGTACACGTTTGAATCATAGGTATATTTTTTCTAAACTGATTCAACATTTTCATATTCGTTCCGTTCTTTATGGTAAAATAATTCACGTAACGAAACATCTGAGAAGCGAATCTGAAACATCTGAATACTCAACCATCTTTATTTCAATCTATTGAGAGACTGCGCCCTCTTTCAAGTCAAGAGGCCTGAAGAGCCTCATTTTTTCCTTCGTTAGTGCATCACGCTCTCAAGCATGCCCTTATCCCGCATTTAGATACAAAATGTAGCCCCAAACATCCAGCACGCGAATACTTGAAAGAGAAAAATGTTCAGGTACTTACAACTTTACGAATTGTTTGCAATATTCACGAGTTTTTACGATATTTCTTTCTGACTCCCCAGGGCGAGGGGATCAGTTGGATTCAACGCACCTGCATACCCTTTGAACATTTATATTTATCGCCAAAAAATATATTTATGGATATTACGTTATACAATTTCTTTATATCCAATTACTAGGGTCTTGAAACGGCTTTGTACGGTTTTGTTCTGAACTCAATGCTAAATATATAAATGTCTAATGTAAAATGAATAAATGTCTTCTTTCTTTCTTTCTTTCTTTCTTTCAAATGAAATGAAATGATCGGAAACATTAGGTTACGAGTATGTTGGATTCAAAAACAATTAATGCCAATACTTACTTAACTTAATGTAATTTAGAAAATGTATTATTACAAAGTGTACATATTTTTGTTTTAATAAAAATTATCGAGGATTTCAAATCTGAAAGATTATTTTTAAATTTAGCGAAATAAAGTAAATTAAAAATATTCCGACACATTCGGCCGTCAGACCTTTTTTCTGAAAACTGAAGATTTAAAAGACTAGTCCGAAAAACCCAACGTGAAAATGTATTGTACTGAATATTTTGTCAGATTGTCAGTTGGCTAACTGGCTGTACTCACACAGATATATTTCACCGAATAAAATTTTGCCGTAGACATGTTCCAGGAAATCAAATAAAATGCGGATGAGGAAAACCAACAAGTTTGAACCAGTGACCAAATGATACGATTAGGCATACAAGTATTATGATAATAATGATACGGTTGTGTAATACGATAAGATAGGTCTTCCTTAAAACATAATTATGAACATTCTTGAGAAGAAAAAATCGAAAAAAAACACACATTTAAGACATCACTGGCCTTATAAATCACAAACACGACTAGACGTGCATATAATTTCAGTTTTCAATTAACCTACATATTGAGTTAACACAAGCTGTGTTATGGTTAGTATATGGTGGACTTGTTGAACTTAATGAAAACAAGAGAAAAAATCAATTTTTTAATTCCGGATTATGTATTATTAGCATTTCATCGAACCCGTAACCATTTTATTCCTAATGAATACGTACACTGAAATGAATCGCGAACGCTAACAATGTCTGCATAATTTAATATGTATTATTATCCGCATTAAGCGAGCTATTTTCAGATAAGCTTTATCTTTTATTCATATTCTAATAGCGCGTTTTGAGCGGTTTTTAATGCAATAGTATTATAATGCACTTTACCTCACACTTTGACCTCGTATATCTTCTTTAAAAATTCCATTTAAGAACGCTTAATCGGGTACATTTTTGAGCTTTATTTGCCTCTAATATTCTCATGTTATAATAATTCAGATCTATACATTAACACAATGATGCTTGAACATTGTTTTTGTACTTAGTACACAAAATATCAGTGCATAGCCATTTTTATCTTAGCACTTACTTTTTTCATAACGGGGTGGGGAAGGCGAGGAATAGACGTCCATCATACACAGTCATCTACGTTGCATAATATTCCCACAATTTTTTATTCACACATGCGAACCACGCACACAGCTGTGATGTAAAATTATAGTGACAGCGATCATAGTAATATACTATATGTGGAAATGTGAAGTTACCCATTACGGTTCCAAAAAACAGCTTTTGATAGACCTACGGACATTAAAGGCTTAGCAACAGTGGAAAGAGCGCCTTGCCGACTCTTGCCATAGATTGTGGTTTTGCCAATAGCCAGTGATCCACATTGTACTTATTGAATTAATGAATGAATTACATTTTTATCACCCAATGTTGGAATTCATTCATTCAGCCAGTGTCATTAAATAAACTAATCAAAACAATTATGTATTAAATAGGAATATCAGGGAAATAAAGAGAGAATGGGAAATGATTAAATTAGCAGGGGCCTTACCATGACGTCTTAATGCGATTCAGTTTAGGTTCGCTCGCTGTCAGATTCGTACTAAAAGTGACAGCTAAAACTTGAACTGAGTCTGAATTAGGACGTCATGGTAAGGCCCCAGTTCATTAACATACACGTCGGGTTAGTCACCAGCCTTCACTTAACGTGACCGGACTATTATAAAGTCTTACCCCCTTATTCATAAACGCACTATAGGCCTCTGCTAAGTTAGTAATCGTTTGTCCTTATCTGTGAAAGGTAAATGTCAAAGTGACAGATAAGGACAAACGATTACTAAGTTAACAGAGGCCTATAGTGCGTTTATGAATAAGGGGGTTAGTATTTAAGAAGAATTTATAAATTCAATCTCTTATAACATTTTGTTGGCGTCGCCACGCAGGGTGGAAAAACGCCATATAAAGTCTTTAAAATGAGAGAATAAAGCACAGTTCACAAGTGCGTGCGTGACGTAATTAAAATTCGCAAGGCTGCCTCGAGTTGCATCTCTCGAGACGTATCATTACGGGGTGATGCGGCGCTGAGGGTGGCAAAACTGTGACGTGAGCTGCGTGGAAGCGGGGGATCTAGCGGGAGCATAAGCGGTAGCGGGAAATGTAGGTGTGATTAAGTTATTTTAAGGCATTTTCTTGTACCCACGCCCACAATGTTGCTAAAAGTGTCCTTTAGGTTAATAAAGACATGATTTGTGTATGTATTTCTTGTGATCTAAATTATTTATAAGCTGCTGTCAAGTCAATTTTTACCTTGCATTCGTTTAGTGCCACAATCCCCTACTAGAACGTCGACACAAACAAAACATTTTTGACGTGACAACGTCTTATAAATTGGTTTGCCGGGTGACACTTCAAGAAACTGCGTTACGCTCCGCTCACGTTATGCGCTCACAATGAGAGCGAGTGAGAGGCACGCGGGCATGGTTAGCCCGCCTAAGAGCGAGAGAGACAGACATAAAAAGTGAAAGGCACGCGTCCCTTCCACTCGAGCACAGTTAGCCCGCCTAAGAGCGAGAGAAACAGAGCGAGAGAGAGAGAGTGAGAGAGATAGGCATACACACCGGTTCATGTCTTGCGCTTCTATTTCGCTTAGGCGCCTGCATACAAGTTTACACGTCCTTCTTCCTACTATACGAATGAATATTCACATTAAAATTATTTTACCACTCAAAGTCGTTGTCACGTAAAACTTTCGCCCGTATACCGACTTTACAGGCAACCAATTTTTTTTTACTTACTTTGTACGACAATTTCTAGACACATAATATACATAAATCACATCTTTAGCCTAGGGTAACACGACCTAAAGGCCGGGTTTGGCATAAATTTCTAAATTCTTGAGTAAATACTATTATTATTTAACGACTAATGTATTTGTTTTGTTTTCACGTGTTAATCAAAGTAATTGTTACCTTTTTATATAGCAACGTATGAAACAAACAAAATGTTAACGCTTTTACTATACTTGTGCATTACCGCTCGCGTGTCCACTATGTTCTCAGCCAAAAGCCTCATTTGAGGGTGCTGTGTTTACATGGTGTACTCAACGTGGATCCGCATCTTTGAAGCTCAAACGGAAAACATTCTGCTATCAAGTTTTTCACGAAAGTTTTTAAGACTAAGATTACTCTTCTTTCTGTTGGAGATTTTTGGATGATTAGATGCTTTATACTTTAGATTTGTACTAAGTATTTGTTAAACTCTAGGACTAGCACTCAATAGATAATTGTGCTTAGATAATTATCAAGTCACGTCCATTCATTCTTCTTAAATAATTTGTCATCGACCACTTTTTACTATCTAGATATCAACCCTTCGAAAGACTGTCAGCAAAATCCTTCTCAGTTTCAAAATATTCAAAAAATAATAAAATTGCATGGAATAACAATCGATCCGAGCTAGTTCATTCGTAATTTAAGACCTTAATGTTTTTATTTCCTTTTTATGCATAATGAAATTATTTCTTTCGAATCAAGATACAAAGACAGCTGTAGCCAAAATTGTTAATCATTACATCGATGTTACATTATTAGAATAATTTTTTTTATCTTTATTATGTATATTTTGAAATTATGCCGTGCTCATAACTATTCCCCGCCTTATGCAACTACAGCGCATCGATGCCGTAATCTCGCATATATTAATATGCGCGAATCATGCATATGCAGCCCTCGGCAGATGGCTTCGAAGCCTTAATGAGTTGCCAGTAGGTACCTCGACTAGCGTGTAATGAGGTAGAACTAGCACGGGCATTAAAGACGTGACAATCTTTTTTTTAATCAGTGGTAATAGAATTAACTTTCAGCCTGTATTGTAAGCAAAGTTAAAAGTTTGGCTGTATATTTTTGTAACATGAATTCTAAAAAACTTTGATCTTTTATTAGACTTTGTTTTACTCTTTGGTCGGTAACGAACTGGTTCATAAATGGAAGAAATGTTGTCAGGTTTCGAGTCAGTAAAGCGGCTTGGCGTCAGGAGCCTACATAGAATTTTGGTTGAATCAAGTATTTTGATCGTTCCCAAGGATCATTCGAACATCAAACAAACATTGTAAATAGACAAAATGCTTGGTTCAAGCAAAAATCTACAAAGCAATTATTATGGACTGAAGTTAAGGAAACAAAAGTAGGTATCTTAGTTAATAAATCGCATTTATCCAATGGAATACTGATGGTTGTTGGTGCATTTTAAAACGCAAAGTTTTGCATTTGTAATACAGAGAATTCATGCTGATTGTTAGGTTCTACGAGTACGTCGGGTGAAGAGGCGTCGCTTATGGCATATCAATCTAGCGCGTAGTCGTTCGCGGGGATCGGCGATATCTCCGGCGCACGATATCGGAGATAGCGACGTCAATCCCAGCCGAGTCATTATCGTAAATGTTAATGACTACGACAATTACTGCCACCAAGCTTCATCGAGAGCCCCCCAAATTGAACATTCCCAATCTATCGGCTTCCGCTCGATTTTGTCCCTCTATAAACTCCTTCCAACCGAACGGGTTTAATTAAAATAGTTTCTATGGGAAAAATGGTATATTCCGCGTTATGAAAAAACCGTTCTGTTTCCAGCATTGCTCGCGTTTCACACACACACCTAGTAACAGAAAACTTCATAGAAAAACGAGCAAGTGTATTTTTTTATTGCTCTGTTTTCATTTACCTCAACTTTTGAACCAAGAGAATAAAATTTCATTTTTCACCTTTTAATTCGTTCAAATGGAAAATGTAACGAGCGCGGGTAAATCGGATTTAATGTTTTTGAGAAAAGAGCACTTTGCAAAGGAAATGAGTAGTTTCGTTCGAGCAAGTCGCTGTATAGTTTATACAAAGAGGCCCACTCCAGAGACAATGGACGGCGAGTAAGTTCCAATATTAATGATGCGCCGGGAATGCACACAGAGTCCGGCGAGTTTCAAAAGCCTCCCATTGATACTCATTAACTATTGATTCATAAGTAATACCCTTTTACCGAACCGGAACCGCCCCGGACAACTTTTAAAATTTAAATACGAGAGAGTTAGCAATTTTGAATAACCGGCTTTTTGATTTTGTTTCCATTCAAACTTCCTAGTGCAATGTTTAAGCAAACAATACTGTTAATAATACTGTGTGTAGATACAGAAACTTAATCTCCTTCTGATAGAATTTAATTGTAAAAGATATTTATCGCAGTATACTAACGAGAGGTTGCTTGTAGTTACAAAGAAGATCGGCGAATAGGAAGATTGTACTAAGCATCGTTATTATTTACGAGCGGTATAAAATAGCGCGCGTTGGCATTGTGGGGCGTATTGACATGTCATGCGATTAAATAATAATGGAGGCTATGATCCTAAATTTTTCACCGTTTATTTACGTATAATGAGTTTAACCAATATAGTCTAAGTCTATGTTCTCCTAGTAACATTAGTCCAATCAACCAATCAATGCAGAGTTCTTGACTAATTTTGCTACTTTAGTTTTGTACTTACTTAGAGCGACTCGCAACAAATAAAACTGATTTTGTCATTGGCTTGGTCCAACCTTGAATTGACACTAAAACAAAAAATCAAAATTATTTTCAAATGCTCCATGAGCCAAATATCACCCCAGTAAAACTGCGTTAATTTCCTGAGGCCATAGGCGTACCTACAAACTTTTAAACAAATGTGAACTTTTCTTGTTATGTTTCAAATTCTAAGAATAAAAATTTGCGCAAATCTCACGAGGTTAAAAATCGTTGAACAATCTAAACAGGGTCTACCTATCGATTTTATGTCGATTAGTAAGTTTAATATCGTATAACGCTGTCTATATTTGAAACGGACATCTAAACAAAACCCTAGTTAAAATCAACTCAAAGAGCCAGGTATAAGGTCTTAAAATTCAATATGTTTAATGAACCGATCGCAAACATAAAACCTACGCGTTGACATAATGCCAACCCCAAACACATTAATGCAGATCAACCGCGTTTTATAAAACCTGCCGTTGAGCACGTTTCTAAGCCTTTAAAGGATAGATTTGGACGGAATAACAAGTAACAACTCCGTACAATACCCGGGCGTCTCTTTCGGGTTTATTGTTCTAACAGATGTTGGGATATGCAAAATCGGACAGTAAAACAACGGTCGGATGCGATTACTTTGCGCAGTTAACTCTCTCTTATGCTCATCTTTATTGGCGACCTTACCTGTAAATTTGCAATCGGATTCCCTCACTACAGCACTGATTAGGTTAATTGTACGATTATGTTGGTGGTTCGTTATCGACTCGCATATTGATTATTGAGACGCGAAGGGTTCTTTGAGGTCGAAGAATTGCTTTGGTAATGGTTTCGTAGAAACTGAAGCTTATTTTGGCATGGCATGTCCTTCCATCCGACTGTTTGTTGGTTAGTTAAGAGACTTTTAATACTAGAAAACTGTCATTTGGCCTTGGTACATATCTAATAAATAATCATGCCAACAAAGTAGGAGAAGAAAAAATCATTTTTGGTGCAATTAAATTAGGAATGTTTTTGGTCACATTTTAAGATGTCTTAGGATAGGTCTTCCGAGAATATAGACTGGCAACAACAATTTTGCGACTTATTGATCCAATTGCGAAATAACTATTAAAATTGATGCTTAGTATATTTGGTTAGTCCTATGTATATTTTTTACATTAAAAATGAGCCGGTTAGATTATAAAGTCACCCTAAGCCACGGAACGTCCCTTTAATATTCCCGTAACAGTAAACAGTGTGGCACCGGCCTTAATCGCGAAGTGCAAATACGCTCTGCACTCGACGCGCTGTGTGCACACCCTTATAAACAAAGCGATGTATCGACTTTTAAGCATGAGGGCTTTCTCAAGTGGATCGGGTCTAATCGGGCATGCATTTTTTGTTGACCTCCGTGAGTATTAATAAAAATATTTTTTTATAAGTACTTTTAAAACGAGAAGACCTAGATGGTCGTTAAGTAATCAAAGTCCACCCGTCAATCACGTCGAAAATTTAAGAATACGCAAATAGTGCCTGTCTGTCAGTTTACTACCTTTTAAAACTAATAAACTGGCCTTAACTAAATTTGGCAAGAATGTAGTTAGAACATTGAGGAACTAAATAAGCTTCACAGAAGTAACAGAAAATAAAAGAATTTTTCATAATGGAAGTCGCGGGCAACACCTAGTTTTTTTATAAAATGTCTGCGTAGTTACACTATTTCCGTATCGTGGTAAAGCTTTTAATTTTGAAAACATTCCAACATCCGCATGTCGTTGCGCAAAAATTCATTAACGCGCCGGTTATTTTGTAAACCATTCGAAACACAATCGGAAAAAGTTTCCACGCACCGGCCGCTGCCGTGAATCGTATACTGCCAAAATCAGCACGAAAACTGTTCTCTAGTGTTCTGCAAATAAGCGTTCTCGCAATAACGGCTGACCCGTGCCGGTCACTCGAGAACTCGACCGAGGACGACTCGAAATACGACCCGTCCTACAACTTTTGCACGACTCTTTTTTGAGTGCTAAGTTTTTGGAGATCGGTTTGAGAATAGGGCACCGTCATTATTTAATATAAAGAAACTCGCGAAAAACCTCACAATATTACCGAAGGTGAAATTACATTGGTGACAAATATTTCGAACTATTATAATTAAATAAGAATCGACAAAACGCAATAACTATTTAACACAATATCGCAGAGAAAACGTAGATACTTATTAATACAAACATTATCAGTCTAATAGATGATTATTTTTATGCAAATATGACGACGCTCAGCTGCAAGAGCTTAAATGACAAACAGTGTGACAGTGTAAGAGATTACACTTTGGATTTGTCTTGTAACTGAGCATACGGACACCGAGCAACGTCGAGACCAACAAGGAAATTCCCGTCTTGCCTGATGATCCCGCAAAACCCATCCCTTGAGTCGCAGGCACGTATTCCCGGCGGGATTACGCGCTTTACGCGATCTAGACGCGATCCCGTGTGACCACAACAATCATACTCGACTATCTGGACATTCGTGCACTCCTGGTAATTCAGTCGTCTTAGCGGGCTTGATATTACTTAACTTGTGGTTAACTTTAAACTTAACATTAGACGATTTTTTGTCTTGGATACGAGTTACAGTAAAATACATACCTACTTACATCTGTACTTGTCAAAGTTAGTTACGCTCCTACAAATTCAATCAAACCAAACCTATTTAGGTAACATCCACAAAACTAAGCATTTCTCATGGCCTGGCCAATTGGCTGACATACTTTTTGGGAGAGATGAAATCGTGCGTTACCATTGCCTATCTTAAGTGATCCGAGCGTATAGCAAGGTTGAGTAGTAACTGTTCAATATAAGTATAAAAGCGGTGGGAGAAAACAGCAGCGACAAAACGTCAGATACGCGACTACAGGTCGCTACTTACACTACTTTGCCCTACAAGTTTGCCGTAAAACAACAGCGTCACGAAAGAAGGGACGGAATCTTATTAAAGTAAATATTTATGGCATTGCTATCAACTGATTGGACGAGGGTTCCGTCGCCCTTGATAAATTGTCCCGCTGGCTGCGGCCTAACGGCCACTCTCCCAAATATTTCTCGTGTTAACGTATCGCTCTAAAGAATTTTCTGTGTGCTTGATTTATGACATAATTTCCTTTCACGCCTTTTGATAAGTTCCCTTGGAATTTCTTTGTAAATGCGTTGCGGGAGCGCGTTATTGCCCAGATATCCCGGGGACTAAATGCCGAAACGAACAAAATAAATGAAACTAAATAAAAATAACTTAGCAAAGTTTGGGAATTTAAAAGTTGAGCATCTCGACGCACTGAGTACCGGGCCAATTGTGTTTCTATTTTATTTACCTGAGCGTAGACAATAAGGGTGTCTCCACACAATCAGCTAGACGGGAAAGTTGATTGTTCGTGTTCCATTCAACTTCACAATAGAGAAAATGAAGAGGAGCCAATTCTTTTTACAACAGCTTTTATCAGCCGTTTCCTTCGCTTACCCGAAAGTTTACGCTTAGATTCCACCTCGCTGCGAATGCATTAGAATCTCTGCACATATTTGTCTTGGAATCAGCTACTATTTCAAAAGACTCAATTTAATAACTTGAATGTTGTCTTAACAATGCAATTTTCTGAATGTTGGAAGCATTGTTGAAACTTGAACTTGCTCGATTGGTATCAAATTCATGTCGGTACGTAAAAATACACATACCTATGCTTTTGTTGAATTGTTGGTGGAAATTATTTGACTTCTTCCGCATGTAATAAGCTTGGCCGAATATCTTTAACTAGAACTAGCCTGTTGTTCCTTAAGATTTTAGGTCCAAGGGTTTGGGTTGAGCGTTGGTAAGTCAATCAATGAGAACTTTTCTTTTTATGCATTGAGATTAATGATAAATACGTGGAAGGTATTGTGGTATTTCCGTCGATGTTTTTCTGTGATTTGACGCAAACAATACAGCGCCTCCCACGAAGCTATGCGCTAACCATTAATTAATCAAGTACCAACAATCAATCCGATATCTAATAATAAGCAGCAATTTGCCGCGACGTTTCGACTTGGCGCGGCCAATTTTCTCGTAACAGTCTCTCATTCCTACTAATAACTATTACGATTAACTTGTTATTATTAGCTGGGCACAGAAGAAAAATGGCAATTATTTACGCAGCAAACATTCTGTCCCGATGAGAGCTCGTAGATAAAAGTTTTGGCTAACTATTACGTCAGCGGGGACAATTCTAGGGCATCTCTTAATTATACTGCTGCGTATTTCGTATTACAATAATGAAGCGAAACAATAACAAAAGTTTGGACGTCGGAGCGCGGCCGGGCAAGTTCGCTGCTCATTTGAGTGCTGTTCAGCGCGCTACTAATGAAAACTTGTTAGTTACCGCGAACATAGAGCGTACTTTTATGTATCGCGGAGTAGTCCACTGTCGCCGATGAGTTGCACTAATTTACTATGATCGCATTCACCGCTGAGCGCGTGAGGGGAGCACGCTGGTGTAAGTCCTACAAACTTTGAGCATGTTTTTGTATTCGTGCGTAAGTAGGTGCGTAATGTCAAAGGCAGCACATATATTTTATTACAAACTGAACATACAAGACTCGAATAGGCCCAATAAAATTGTATCAAATATTTATAACATCATTTCTCTTTGTAACTTTAGTAACGTCCATAACTGTTTTTATACCTGTTAAAGTATAGAAAAGAAAGGTATCATAAAAAATGGCGAGGCTTCGACGAAGCGGGCGTCGGCGCGGAGGGCACGAACTGGAGGCCTAAGGTTGTATATAACGTCCGTTATCGACGCCTACAATAAGTCGCACTTTATACGGTTATTATAGCGCCATAAACGCCACCGGCCGGTGTTTCATACAGTGCCGGGGCAGATTATACTGCCTGTGGTCCGCGGGGGTTGCGGGGCGCGGGGCGCGGCCCGCCCACTGTCAGCGCCACGTGCCGCCCGACAGATATGTCGAGATATCTGATATCGGAAGACACTTTCATAATCTTCGCCTTACAACCTCCACTTCTTACATATTAAAATAAGGAATACCACCCGCACGCACACAGGTGCGACCCCGGCGCGATTAATAAAAAAACGAACCGTGATACGAACTCAATTTATTTCGCTGAATGTCCGAGCGCAGCACTGCTCGCAAATCACCTGTAAGTCTCCAGATTTAATTAAAGTATTCCTCCTAAAAATAAAGGTAGCCTAATTGAAGCCGGAAAAAATAAAGTTAATTCCTGGAGCGACGCCGCTCGAGAACTTTCATTAGCGTTTCACGACTACAATTGCAAGTTCAAATAATTATGTACACAGAATCCTTTTCTTACGCGGCGATATTTATCTTCTCCATTGTTACGAGAAGTGACGCGGACGAATTTCGCGAAAGCGGCCCATTTATCTAGAGCGGCCACACAAAAGCAAAACGAAACCCAAAACTTTTTATGCGGTCAGTGACATTGACGAATTTAACTCTGGCTCTTTAAGGAACTTCATTTAGTTTGATTCGGTGATCCTACTTCATATTTGCTTAGCCATCGGCCCGCAGATAAGTTCGCCCGGGCTGTTGTTGCTTACTTCCTACTTTATTCGGTTTGCAGACCCGCATAAATAAGGGAGGGCATCGGTTGCTCCCCGCGGCAGCGAGCGAGCGCGCCCGCGATGCACGCCGCCGCTGCCTAGCCTACAGCCGCTCCTTACAAAATCTACTTTTATGACATGTACCTACTTTCAAAACGTCTTTTGATATTACTTCAAAAAAAAACTAATCAATTTCCTCACCGGTCATGGTTAGAAATAGAATTGCAAAAGAATAATCAATCAGAAGATGTTACCTCTGTAAAAATGACGAGTACTGACCGAATAACTTCGGTCCCCGGGGGAAAAGTTTTGCTAGAACATTCGCCGTAGCGTTTTTATGCCCAACGGATTAAGAAAACACCATCATCTATGGAACTCGTCGGAACCCCTATTTGCCTTTCGGGGTGTTATTATATTTGCTTCAATTCCCACGTAAAGCCAACCGTCCGCGCGCGAAATACCAAATGCGCCCTAGTTTCGTCGATCGCACAGATCACACTGTTTGTTTAGGGCAGCTAGCACTCTTAAAAGGTGATGAACTAAATATTAACAAAGTCGCGCTATTGACTGCCGGATTATAAATATCGCCTGCTGCGTGAAAGGTAGCATTTGAAGGTTATCGATCGATGGGAGAAGCAAGCGGCGGTTTATGAATAAGCTCCTGTTTATCGAGTGTGACTCCGCGTCGAAATTACTCATCCCCTCGGAGCCCGCCGCGTGACGTTGATCCCGTATCATGTGTAGTGCGGCGACTTGTTCACACGTGCCCATATCAACATGTGGACATGGGACGAGCAAGTAGAAAGTTTTCGCACGAGACGGGGAGTCGCGCCCTCTGTACCTACGTGTCAGCATAATCGCGGCGCCACCTCCTGTTTGTCGAGCGGCTCGCTAATGCTATTTGTCGTAGTGGACGCGTCGCGTCACGTCTGCGTGTGTGTGTCTTTATCGTTAACAGACCGAAACACGCCGGTTCATCGCCGTGTTTTGTTTGCCACTTTAAGCGGAAACTTTACTGATGCCACGTGATTACGTGATCCAGGCAACCTGACCCGCGTCATGTTGAGGGAGGCCCGCTACATATTTTTAAGCTCGTAAGTAAGTTATCTTAGAGTATAGAGTAAATATCGGAAAGCAATTCGGATGTCGAGTGCGAAACTCGAAATCGCAATTTGTAATTCATGAATCCCATAAGGGGGCGAACTTGAGCGATCTTTTCCGTCGAATTCGGAACGTATCGTCAAAGTTGTTCGGTACTGTAGCCATGTGAATATCTGGAACCGTTTAAAGTGAGGAATATTGTTAGGTCTGTTGTCAGTGTGGCAGGCGGGGCGAAGGCCGTGCCTGCCCGCGCCTCGCGCCACGCGATAGCGCCTGATAGCTGTTGTCGAAAACTGACTGACGTGCCACTTTAGAACTATCCCAACACCTACACGTAGCTCTTAATTAAAACGATCTCCCAGATAAAACTAGTCGCCTACATCTTAAATAAGTGTAGGTTCTCTGAGGTAACTCGAAAAGTTTTACGACTAATTTTCCGAGGCATTGGCTCGTATTAGAAGGACTTGCCGAATCGTGAAATGTCTGAAGAGAGAACTTACTTTGTCATTACTAAGAACTACTATCTGTATAAGTTTAACCCTAGGGTTGTACGGTTTTAGAATTTATAATGGTCTTAATTTTTTATTTGTTTTGTTACAGGTTTCGGTTTCGTCACGTTTCAAAGTGAAGACATAGTAGATAAAGTGTGCGAAATACATTTTCACGAAATCAACAACAAAATGGTGAGTATTTTAACCTTTTTTTAGCGTCTTAATGTTTTCATTAAGCCTATCTATATAACCAGGTCTAGACTTTGTTTATGAATATCAAAACCATGCCAGTAACTGTATACAAAATAAATATAATAATAGCACAATAGACCTAGGTCACAGAAGCAACTTTTCTAAAACAGTTACTTTTATTTCCCTACCAGTCGTAGCCACTATCATTAAGAATTCCCAACTAGCACTCGCATCTCAACTACGGCACTTTAAAAACCAAACAGCGTAAAACAAACAAACGAGCGGTCCGCGTAGCGCGAGTCAATCTCAATGTTAACATTGTCGGTCAGATATCAATTAGGACCAAGAAACTGCGCTGGCGACGGTCCAAACAGACCCAATAAAACGCCACTAAACTCGGCTTTTACTGTGTTTAGATTTTTCCCCACCGTACGGGGGGGCGTTACGTGTGTATTCGAGATGTCGCCGCCACACAACACCCGAATCCTTTCCTTTACTTCTGTTACGTTTTCAAGAGGATTTTATTTCTTACCAAATTGAAGTTTCTTCTCTATATCTCAGTAAGTTACATTATATAAATCTACGCAATATAATTGACACGATAACTAATTTAACAAAAAACAAGACAATATTGAACGAAATGACAATATTGAACAATATTAAATGAAATGAAATATTAAATTGATCGTTACAGTTGAATCTATAAACACAACATACAATGATGAAAATGAAGTTGAGTGGTAAATCTAAAAACTAGGAGCAAATAAAAAATATTTTACATCGGATCTAATTTTTCAGGTGACTTTAAAAATGGAGATGGGAGCTGCATTCCTTAAGTTAGGCATTATTATCATCAACTACACCGTTGTACAGTACGACACAACTAATATGGCGTGCTGTAAATGGAGAGAGACTATAAAGTGAAGTAATAAAACTACGTAGTTGTTAAACCTGACCACGAATTTACACTATAACATATAATTACTAATAAAAAATAATTATTATTATAATTATTGTAATTGTGTTGTACAGACACATCATTCAAATAGATGACGCTTCGCGACAAAAAGGTCACGTGACAGTTGGTAACAGATAGAAAAATTCGAACGCTTACTCACCTGCTATGGGTGGTGTAGGGGTATAGCACGCGTCACGGAATGACGAGGACCCGGGTTCGATTCCCAGCCATAGCTTTACTTTACCTGCTATGGGTGGTGTAGGGGTATAGCACGCGTCACGGAATGACGAGGACCCGGGTTCGATTCCCAGCCATAGCTTTACTTTACCTGCTATGGGTGGTGTAGGGGTATAGCACGCGTCACGGAATGACGAGGACCCGGGTTCGATTCCCGGCCATAGCTTTACTTTACCTGCTATGGGTGGTGTAGGGGTATAGCACGCTTCACGGAATGACGAGGACCCGGGTTCGATTCCCAGCCATAGCTTTACTTTTCGGATTTTTCTATGTGTTCTGATTTTCAGTGTCGTTTAGAAACTATAACATATGTCAATACAATTTGTTTAAAATGGTAACAATTTAAAATAATGTAAATGGTAATAAATTTGACTAAACACTTCAAAGTAGGTAGTCGTAGGTAAAACTGTCATGTGTGATAGATAGGGCAACAGTAAGATCTTACGCTCCGAGGATAGGCTCCAGGCATAATGTACTATAGGTAAAGAAAGCCTGATTCCGGCAGGTTCAGATGCAAGGCTGAATAGATTGAAGAGGAAGAGGAAGAAGAAGCCCCAGATTAGATTATCTCATCAAATAAGAGAAAAATTTAATGCCGCGTCATACAGGGAAGTCAAATGGCTAGCATGAGAAAGGGACTCTTAAATACTGATGATGAAAGGTATAAAAACAAATCACAAATCGCTTCCATATACACAGACTATTCTACGTAGACAGAGCCTAAGGTAAGGTAAATAAGACCACGTTTGTCATGATTGGGGGCGTAAAGGCGGAAAGGAGAATCGAAATAGTTGCTAGCCGCATCGCCTATAACATGATTCCTAAAATTTTTGCTTACTCCCTCGATGGGCTTTTGCTATCTGCGCGGGAATAGAAGCAACTGGTACATTCTATGTTTTTTCTTTGCTTCCAAACCAAGCAAAAAGCAGTATAAAAAACGAGTGCTATTTTTTCTTGCGCTCTCCCGTCCACCGCCGTCCACAATACATTACAGTCACCCTTTACAAGACCATTACAATCATGTGACACAGTAAACCTCGCCCTCGATTAACTTGTAACTGCACGCAACCATTGTCCGACCGTAATATGGTAAATTTTCATCAGTTGTTTCGTAAAAATTAAGAGAATAGACCCTTTTTTATAATCATGCAAATTCAAAGTTTTACTTTTACTTTAGTCCGAATAAATTTTAATTAGGTAGTTTTAAATTTGAATCTGTTCCATATGAAATCCGTTTGATGTTTTAAATGTTGTTGATATTATTTATGTAATTATTTGGATTTCGCATTACCATACGCTTATCGACAATTTCACTTCAAAATTCGATATTTACTAAGTAATTATTCTTAGTAGGTGTTTCATAATATTTTCAACATCGAAATTATAGGTACGTAGAAGTACAAATTACCTAATCCATAAGTAGATTTTTGTTGCAGTAGCTACAGTAAATACTTCGACATAGGTACTTAGAACCATTAGGGACGCGTTCAGGATACCACACATTTCCACTTTCACAGAGAGAATCCGAGGCGAACACTCATTAAAACGCAACCGCAATTCAAACCTCCCTACCTTCATTGTCACTAAAAGTTTTCACCAAGATCATCTTTCACTGTCGCTGCAAAGACTCAGACACCCCGCCCTCAACCGATGCATATTCCTGATTATTAATGCTTGTTTTTTGTGTCACCCATTGTCTGCAGCGTAATGGGTGTGCGGAACTCGCGGGTCTGAAATCGCAAGGGTACAGTACCCTGGTGTACCCTTAGTGGTGCAAACAAGGAACAAAGACATCAAACAAATGGGCGGCGTTTTAGAGCAATTACGGTCCGCTTCCGTGAAACGTGAGGTGTGCATGAATCGAGCTCTTGCGGCGCGTAATGTACGCACGCCTTGTTGTTGCCGCGGAAAAATTAATCGCCTCGTATCCTCCATTAGTTGAGAACTTACTGTTCTTAATTCAAAACAAGTAACTAGGGTTACGATGTTTTCAACCAGTATTTATTCTGCGTTTGTGTTTTTTTTCAATTGATTTTTGAGGTTGCTAGCTGTAACAGTAGCAGAATGTAGTTAGTTGTGTACGAGCTCGAGCAAAATGTTTAATTGTAGGTGCAGAGTTGTAAAAATTCTACTAAATTTCAAAATATAAAGGTAACTTTTATTACCAATTCGTGTATCAATAAAGTGAACAAAGTTGCTCGGTAACAAAGTAGTTTGTGTAAGTTGACATTGTTTGCTTAAATACCGGAGACGTTTTATGTGGAGTTGCATTGACAGAATATTAAATTTACTGTTACGAGTTATACGTATGAGCCACGCGCCATTTTATATTACAGCTTACACCACTTTTAAACACGTTTAAAAAGTATCCAGGGACTAGAAACCTGACAATAATCTGTATTTAGTTAATTTTTAGGGTTCCGTATCCAAAGAGTAAAAACGGGACCCTATTACTAAAACTGTCCTTCCATCTGTGTGTCTGTCCGTTTGTCACCTGGCTGTATCACATGAACCGTGATAGCTAGACAGTTGAAATTTTCATAGATGATGTTCTGTTGCCGCTATAACAACAAAATACTAAAAACAGAATATTTTATGTCTGTCGATGTAAGTAACCAATATAATATGATCTCACACTGCCTACATTTTGCTTAGGAGGTCGGGCTCTGCTAACACAAGATTTTATATTTACTTGCCGAAATTGTAGGGAACCCTCGGAGTCCGACTCGCTTTTGGCCGGTATTTTAAGAAAAATGGGGACACAAGCTAAGCAAGTGGATCACCTTATGCTTAGTATACCAGCAACACTATAGGGGATTGCAGATTGTGTTGTCAGCTAAAGATAGACCACCTTATGTGCCAGTAACCGGCTGTCTTTCTATCCACGCTTGAATACTACAGTGACATGAGGATTAATAAGTAAGTGTTATATTATGGCAAAAAAGCCGTGGTAGCCTAGTGGTTTGACCTGTGGCCTCTCAAGCAGAGTGTCGTGGGTTCAAATCCCGGGCTCGCACCTCTGAGTTTTTCGGAATTTATGTGCGAAAATTACATTTGTAATTTGCCATGAGCTTTTCGGTGAAGGAAAACATCGTGAGGAAACCTGCACACATCTGCGAAGAAATTCAATGGTGTGTGTTAAGTTCCCAAGCCGCACTGGGCACGCGTGGGAACTATAGCCCAAACCCTCCAATACACGGAGGAGGCCTATGCCATGAGGCACGCCGAATTACGCGACAATTTAATAAATAAACGACAATAACAACAACAACAACAACATGTACTTACTGAAATTGTAGCGAATTCGGAATAAAAAGGCTTATAAAATAAAAAATAAAAAATAAATATTATGGCAATGTTGTTTTATAAAGATTAAGTATGTGCAGCAACACTAGGTTACCTAAGTAACTAGGAAAAACTGTTTTGTCTTGTGTCTGCCGAATAAAGCACTCGTAATATATAGAATAAATTTATTCTCTTCAATCTCCCCGCATCCACTCATAATATCCACATCATATGGTAGCAGAGCGTGGTTCGCAATCCAAATAAAGGCCCTACTTTACCAGCAAAAGTAGCAAGAAGTTATGGCGCCTATGGCGGTAAATTTACTCAAGCAATGATTCGAGAACCCGTAAAGCAATCACTAGTGCATACCATCATAAACACGTCCGATAGTTATATTTCTAGTAATAAAGAAGACAGGGGTCACGCGTCACGTCAGCGCGACGTTTGCGTTGCGGGTAGCTGCCCTCGTAAATTTAATATGTCATCTCTTATATTAAAATGGTCGTTAAGCTAATAGCAGCTCCGCCTCCTCGCACGAGAGTGATAGGGTGATACAGTGACTTTCTTGCGACAGTAAAAAAATGTGTTTTATGAAATGATTGCTGTGAAAATTGTGTGCTTTTGTACGTGGTTTACTTTTTGGATGCGTTGTTTTATACCTTATATTAAAAGTAATGTTGACATACCTACGTCATAATGTGTGTTTATACTAAAGATATGAAATGCAATGTTGTTCTGGTATTACTTTAGTCCTCACAATCGATAAGCAATCAATGCAGCGTGGCGAAAGCATTGTAGGACTTCGAACATACGCAGTTAGGTGTGTTTGCCGCATGAGGTCACACCTGCGCTGAACAAATGAAAACACACGCCAACTCTGCTTCTGCAAAAATACTATCGCATCAACTCTGTAAACATTCGGCGCCAAACATAAATACTCGCGAAAAGGCTCGTTTGTTTTTGGCGACGTTTTTCAAATCCAGATAGATGTGTGTTTCACTTCGCGAGTTCATGAATTTGTTTTTCCAAGTTTTAAGCTAAATTGATTATATTTTACCTCGGTAGCTGCATAAGTTCAACGAGATTGTGTAACTTCCAACTCGCGAGTACAAGAAACTTTTATAGCGCTAGCGATATAAGCGAATTCCCGGATTTTATTTTTCGTTCGCTATACGCGTTGCGTTTTATTGGACGTTTAACTAATGGTTTCCCAAAACAACGTGACAGGACTCGATGATTCATAGGCAAGTTTTTTTTTCGGCAGATACGCCTCACACGATTCATATAAATCTACTGTTTTAATATTTTTTGAGCCTCATATTCGTTAGCACTTTCGATACGGCGCTCGCTGCTGACAATAAAATGCACTCTTCTACGAGCCATCCTCACATAAACACTTCACAGGAAGACTTTGGGTATTGCGTACATTTTTCTCCTCGATCGCACATGAGGCAAACAAATGGTTTCCGTTTAGGAAATAACACTAAAAGTAGGCACATTTGAAACTGCCACTTAAATCTTGGGATCCTCGATCGCCATTTCTCTTAGCGTCTTAACCGTGCGAGGCCGGCGGGCGCGCCCTTGTCGTTACTGCCGCATTAAAGAATGTCCTACATACCTACGCATCGCTGATAGCCCTGATAAGGATTACTCGTCGCAACCTTTTACCCCTTTAAATTAAGATGAAGATACGGCCGTTGTCACAAGCCAATCCGAGCTTAACTTTTGATTAAAAGACTCACTTAAATGAAGCTTAACTTGTTTTGAGTGGTCTATTGTGGGGCCGGCCGTTGGATACAGCGTGTTGGAAGAGACACGTCTACCCCGACTCAGCAGTCCGTCCCTCCCATTGTGGGCCGCGTCGAACAATCAATCACGCGTTCCTCTGCACCGTGATTACCATAAACTTTCCGTTTTAGCACGACCCGGCTCGCTTCTTCTAAGCTTTATCGATTCGCCCATTTTTACGCTTTCTATATATCAAGAGTTTCTGTGACAGTCCCTTTTCTTTGAAACTCGCAATTGCCCAGTTGCGGGTGCCGTAGCTAGTTAGTTACTTTACATTTATACAACTGATTTAAAGTTTTGGGCGTCTTCAATAAAAGTTTCTTTTGAATAGCATTTGTAAATCATTGGAAGATGAAGTTTTTGAATTTGGTGAATTTAAATTGCCTGGTGAAAGATAAAGCCATTTCACAATGTTAATACCTGTATCAAAAACAATAATTAACGAGCAGTCAAATAAAGTCTTCCTTTAAATTCACTACATGTATCTCGTATGAATGGAAAGGTTTGTTTTTCACTAGCTAAGTAAACCGTTACAAATAATAATTTTCACATTTCCATTTGCTAAAATAGGGTTGGCAATTTTACTGTCCCCGGCGCATATCTGTATCATTAATAACAGGCGCGTAACCAGGAATCCCCTGTCGGATTAGCAGTGTGCAATACCTTCTTGCTAATGAGATTTGAGAACTCTATCCCGCACTATAAAATTATAGAACATTATGACTCAAAAATGTTGCAAAAATAATTCCCTTTTAGCTGTACACGGGAGGAGGGTGCGTTTGCGTATCGAACTCTATAAATTCAAACCTTTTTAACGGAAATTTACAGGTTCGATTGTAATCTCACGGAAATCACTATTTGAACAACTACCTAATTTCCTATGTACGTACAATATAAATTTAATGGTTATAAGCCACCCGGCACGCAATTTCCAAATGACGCGACCAACTCCAGTCGAACGCGAAGACGTAAATTATGGCTCAACAGGCCTTTCCTGCCGTTAACGATTGCGACTTAAATTCGAAGCGTGAAAGAAAATTAATTAATCACAGGTGGTGCACGGCATCGTGCACACGAACCTACCTATCCCTCCAGACATACATATTTATACGCGCGGCGCGACGCCTGACGCAGTTCGGAAAATCTAACAATCGTCCTTCTAGCTAAATTACTTACCGTATTATGGTAACGGAATCGTTCGAAGGGGCGTTCGCGACAAATTATTCAATCACCATAAAGTATTGTAAGAAGCCGCGCGTAATTGAAACGGTGTCGCTGCGTAGGGAGACAATAAAGTAGCGAGAGTGTTGAGGGCGCGGGCGTCATCAATAAAGGCCATACGTTAGGGCAGGCCGGTTCATTACTGCGCTCGGCGTCTCCACATTCCCATTACGTGGGAGTTAGGAGACGCGCGCGGCGATAAATAGCGGCCAAGAAGCCCTGCTTTGTTTCTTGGTTCTTGCGCACAATTTCATTTACATTAGAGGTGCTGAGCCGAGTCTCCTCGGGGAGTCATATGAAAGTCGCGTACAGATTCATGCAAAACAAGTTACGAGCGGTGAGACCACGTGCCGCAGACCTTAATCTAGTCGGCGTCTGACAAGCAGCGCTGGCGGCAGCCTGCACTAACCTACTTAATTACTGCCAACTAATTGCTACAGCTGATATGTAGGTACCAACGACATAAACTTCGCCGGCTGCTTCAAGTCTCTTGAATTAACGCCTTCGTTTACAACGCCATTTGCATATTTTCATGCAATTAATACTGGTCGTGCATGAAAAAATTCCGTGCATCAAGTTGAATTTGTTTGCTTAACATGCCTTTAATTGGCCTGAGCAGGAAATTTGTGGGAGAAAATCTCGAATAAAGCAGTTTTAGACGAATTTATTTTCTAAAAAGACCTCGTCACTGATGCTTGTTCAAAATTTAACTACTCATACGTTTGAATGGAATCAGCGCCGCGCTACCATCTCTGTCGCACATTCTACATCGCCTTATCCTTTTCCCCTTTCATCCAAGTACCCTCTTAAGCGTGATAGGAATTAGTTAAGCAACGACTCTGTGGTAATCATACACTTACAATTGCAAACGGCCGGCTAATACTGTTGAGTGGCTGCCAATATAGTTTTTGCTTGTTATGCCTTCATTTTAATTGGGTTTTTAGAGGACCTAAGCTCTTACAGAAGTCTATTAATGTTGAATCAAGTGAAATTTCTTGATAATGTGAGACAAGTTTGCTAGCAGCCATTACTTGGGAGTCATTTCATGACATAGGTCGTGCGTTGACCATAACAAAACACCAAGCACCGTATAGCTACCATGTTTTCTAAGTCACAGGCGCTCGCGATGGTATTCAGTCTCCTTTTATCCTCATCCTAAACCGTTTGAGAGAAAAAATAGTGAATGTGATAGTGATTCCAAACGACTTGATTGAGAAATAGTGTTGAGAGAGTACTCAGTGGTAGCTCTGAGAATGAACTCGCAGAGTTTGAAACGCTTTGGAGCTACTGCGAGTTATTACTGCTCTGCTGTGTGTCTATTTTGACTCATTTTAAACCAACCAATTCCAAATATTTTATTGAATCAGGCGTTCATTTGCAGAGGTCCATTTTAATGAACACAAAATATTTACCTTGCTATTCCTCTACTCACGTGCAAGATAACCAAGCCTGTGCGATAAAATTTATTGGAATCTAACTAATATTATAAATGCGAAAGTATGGATGGACAGATGGATGGATGGATGGATGGATGAATGGATGTATGGATGTTTGTTTGTTACTCAATCACGCCTGAACGGCCCAGCGGATCTGGATGAAATTCGGCACATAGATAGAGAAAAGTCTGGAATAGCACATAGGCTACTTTTTATCCCGGAAAATTGCGTAGTTCCCGCGAGATAGCGATAAACGAATTCTTTGCAGACGAAGTCGCTGGCAATAGCTAGTGGATAATAGTTCCAGTTAGCAAGATTAGAAGATTTCTTTGTACAAACTCATTGTTTTTCGATTGCAATCGGCGATTCTTTTTGATTTTGTTTTGTAGAGCAGCTTTGTTCTTTAATGTACTGAATATGAGCACTAAGTATGAAGTCAGCGTAATCCCATTACGAGGCGAACTGGGGGCTTCTTGGAGCTTTCGCTGGAATCGCTATCGATAGCGATCGATGCTACGGAAATAGCCGCGGGTGTTTGACTGGCTCAGCACGCCGCTCCACGCCACCCTTCCATATTTAATGTCTAACTAACATTTCTATGACGGCGAATCGCAAGGCGAGTGTGCCACTGTAATTTCAAATTCAACATTAATGTGTCACGAACTAAATTTGTAAAGCGCACTGCAACCGATTGCCGGCGATTTGTTGAATAAAATATATTTTTTCGCCGTTAGCTTCTCGATTGTTGGTCTGTAATACCAAGAAAAGACATTGTAGATGATAGACATGATATTTTATTGTCTCTTTAAAAGAAAACCCCCTATTTTATTAAACATGCTGGTGGAGGGCTTTGTCATTTAATGTTTAAGAGGTTTTGCAAACCTTTGCGATTATCATACTAATATTATAAATGCGAAAGTTTGTGACGATGTGATGATGAGAGTGAGTGAGTGTGTATGTTTGTTCCTTCTTCACGCAAAAACGACGGGACGGATTTGGATAAAATTTGGAACGAAGATAGCTGGTACCCTAGATTAAAACATAGGCTAGTTTTTATCCCGGAAAATAGCATACTTCTCGGGGGATAGCCATAAATATGTCAATTGCTAATTCTACGCAGACGAAGTCGCGGGCAGAAGCTAGTAATAAATAGTCAAGAAATAATATAAATATCTGCCCTTTCAGGCTGAAAAGAAGAAGAAAGAAATGAATATACCAGTTGCTTCTCTTCCCGCACAGATGATAAAAGCACATCGATGGAATGGTCAAAAATCTTAAGAATCATGTCATAGGCGATGTGGCTAGCAACCCATCACTATTGATTCCCCTTTCCAACCATACGCCCACAATCATGCTAAACGTGACCTTTAGGCACTGTCTACCCTGTAAGGGAGAAAGACGTGATTTATGTATGTATGTATGCTACGACGTCCCATAACATCCGCACCGAAGCACGGAAAAGTTAGACTGTGGCGATATTAGTTGCAAACAGGAAGCTAAAGCAATACACATACCATTAATGTCACTATAACCGCGACTTCTCAGTGCTATGGCGTTTCCTTGCTCGATTTTTCTTCATGATACAACTATGAAATAAAAGTTACCTTCCTACCCCGCAACTACGCATGCAAGGCAGTTATAATATCTATTTGATAATATTGATATTTTCGTAAATCATATACCTACCTACGTGTCGCACAGTCGTAGCTGACTTGCACGTGTCGTTGTGAAGTAAGCAGATAACTGGTTTACATAGTCCATTGACATTATCCGCGAAGATGGTCCCGATTCAATCAAACATGTAAATACACATAACTTTATAGAGTTAAGTACCATTACTATTGGCCTACTCGAACTGTGCATTTTTCTGGGATAAAAAGTAGACTATGTTTCAATCTAAGGTACCAGTTATCTTCGTTCCAAATTTTATCCAAATCCGTCCTGTCGTTATAGCGTGAAGAAGGAAAAAACATACACACTCACTCACTCACATCGTCACAAACTTTGTCATTTATAATATTAGTAGGATTTTCGGCTCCATCTGCACAGAATTTGCTTATAGCTATCCCGCGAGAACTATGTGATTTTCCGGGATAAAAACTATCCTATGTCCTTTTCCCCTCACAAAATACACAATACACCTCTGTACCAAATTACATTAAAATCGGTCCAGTGGTTGAGGCGTAAAAGCGTACAGACAGACGGAGAGACAGACCGACGGACAGACAGATAGACAGACAACAAACAGTTACTTTCGCATTTATAATATTAGTAGGGAAGTAGGCATTATAGAAGCCATAAAACTGTCAATTTTATTAGATTACTAATGACATAATATCCAAATTGTATTGTACTCCAAAGTCACCAAGAATACCGCAATGTCAGTTCTAACGCGTTAGGTCACCAAAGCGCATACTCCGTACCAAGTTTTAAATTTATTTTTAACATTGCTATATAAAACTTCTTCGATATAAGACTGGCTGGAGGGCTATCAGCGGAGCATTGCAGGTAACGTAACCGCTTATCGCCGTCGAGCGCCGATCGCTTATATCTGATTTGAATTTCGCATTACAACCCATCGAACCCCCGTCCCCTCTCCGTAAACACCGACGACTTGAGAGCTCGGCTGAAATTCACGGCTCGCGCTTGTCTTATTTTACCCAACAGCGGTTAAAGAAAAGAGCTCCCGGGCTGCGGACTATTTCATTATCTGTGCTGTGACCTGTTGAGCGCAAGGTTTCTGAGTCATCTCTTTTACGTAATGTTGCCGTGTGGTTACTGTCGAGGGGGTCATGCTATCAGTTTCTTTTTAATACTTGACCCAAGTTTTTGGGATCATTAGATTTGCTTCTCTAACATTCACGTCGAGAATGATTTTAAACAATGCGTTTATACGTTTACGGTTTCGAAAGTCAATACATTTAAGGTAAATTTTCTCAGTTTCTATATCCGAAATCGAATAACATAGTGGCGTCGATAACAAACATAAATTCTATTCTACGACTGAGAAAGAACTAAGCCATTAAACTGCCCGTATTTCTCGAGCACCTCTTTAAATTATCGCTGCATTTAAGGATTGTCTTTAGACAACTCGTGGCTACCTCCGGTTCCCACGTTCGGCTTCCGTTTAGCGGCAATCAGGGCGAGGCCTGCGACGCGTTCTGTCAATACGAAGGCGAGAGGTTTCCTTGATAAACTTATCTAGCACCCCCTCCCCCGGCTCCTCTCGACCCCCGCACCTACCCCCCGACGTCTGCGTTTATCTCTCACGTATGTTCCGCACGCTACGCCCGCACCACATTACTCTCCCAGAATGCGACGCTGGTTTCTTGACTTTTTATCAGTGCGTCGAGTCCCATTACACTGGAAAATTCCGACGTTCATGATTTTCTCATATTAAACTTATTTGTAAGTTGTAGTCCAGTCAAATATTTATTACTTTAACAGATTCAAATAACATGTCAGTTCCAAGTTTTACCGAAAGAAACCGGAAAGTATCAAATGTCACTTTAACGTCCACCTATTTGTATTCGTTTCGAAATGGTAGTTATATTTTATCCTCTTATAAGTTGTCTATTTGGCCGGTTGCCCGCAGACCGCCACAAGAATTTAAGAAGGATACAGAAATTTCAGTGAAAGAAAACAAACGCAAATATCTTATAAAATGCAGTTAACGTCAACTCAACACACATGCGAGCTGGTTCAGTGCGCGTACTCGAGTCGGGAAAGTTGCTGTGCTCTGCAAGTTCTTATAGCGCGCCGCGCTCGGGAGGAATCTGAAATGATGTCCCTTGTAGCTGGACTTTGTATTTCCCCGTAAGACCGCGCTGGCGTGACGGAGCGAGTTCGGCTCATGCAGCAGGGTCGCCTCCGCCGCATGCCCACTGTAGCATTTTACGACATATCCTTCTCGATCACTTAATCTCAGTGTCTTTTGCTCCAAAGGTCCCCGTTAGGAGCAGGGTCGGCAATAACTCATCGGTCCCCGCAATATACAGCCAATACGCGAATTAATAAAATTCGACTCCGGCTTGGATCTACTTAAACGCACCCCAGGGCTTTTTATTCGCAAAACTCCTGAGTATTTTATTTCTCCGTTTTTATTTCGACGCTTTTTTATGTTCAACGGTAAGTCCGTAAAGGTGAATGAAAAAAACATCAACCAGCGCCCGATTGCTTCCGCAAGCTCCCACAGAAGAAAAAAACGCGAAATACCCAAAATGTTAACGAAACAAGAGTAAAAACGCTGCCTTAATTGTGCTGCTATTCAGTCAAATTTACTTACGTTCTTTTGTATGTAATGATTGACATTCACAAAAAGGTAGGCTAAATCTTTCGCGATCGACGTTATTGACATCACTGTTTTACCTTAAAAGGCTTTCAACCAGAACCAATCAAGCGAAAATTTAATGACTGCTTTCAGATTCGTATTAATTCACCTTCACACGCGAATGTTCAGTGAGTGTGGTGGAGCATAAAACGCGATGTTTTCTTGCGAAACAATTAAATTTCTCATACGTCGTTGGGATTAGCGTGCAGAGTTTCTGGGCGAGAGGGCCGGGTGCGGCGGCATTAAGTTGGGCGCGTCGAAGCGGATTTTAAGTCCGCTCGGTTAAACCGGCATCTTCGCGTCGGCATCGGCAGCATCGAGGAGCACTCGATCCGTGTCGGATCGATACGTCGCCTACCTAGCGGGGGCTAAATACAATTTACCTTTGTTATTTTTCGTGTCATTTAACTGCGTCGCGATCTCGAACGCTCGATCGGGATTGCGAACTCCGATGCGAATTGTTTGTGAGCTTTTGTTTCTCGCTCGCCCGCCAGCGACGCGACATCAATTAACGTCGGAACCCCCGGCTGAATTTTCTTCGTGGCTGCCATTGTAGGTAGATTTAAAATGGAATCATTTTCCGCTGAATAATGCTGCATACCTACGGGACTTCTGTTAGGTCGCGGTCTCGACGTCTGTACATCCTACGCTTAATTTCAGGCTCATAAAACAAAGTGGGATCGTTAAATTTTAACAAATCTCAAAAGTCGTGTTGTCTTAGTTTTGCAGTGAAGTAGCATTTATCTGGCATGTCCCCTAGGTTGCGTGTTGCCGAACAAATGGAGGGTGGGCCTGGCGCTGGCGGCCGCCACTGGCGTAGGCGCCGGTTCATTTGTAAAGCTTTATCGGACCTGACAAATGGCGACACTCACTATTTTTATGTCGCAGACGATCGAAGAATACCGTTCATGTTACGGAACGATTTAGCTCTGCTACGTATTGTTCAACTTTTGTACGGTGCAACTTTGATACGAGATACACAAACTTGCCTATACTCGTACGGCTCTCGAATGTGTTTGAAAAACTTCTATGGCACAAACAAGTACGTAGGCTATATACGCGTTTTATTACTTAACGCTGGAGTCGTTTCAAACTTTAATTTTACGTGTTGATTATTCAGCTTTGTCTAGGCATAAAACTTTGTGGAAAGACACTCATCTCGGTGACGCCGCGCACTCACTTCCACGCGTTAATGCAAGAGCACGTAGTTCCATGTCGGCGTAGAAAGTTTTGCAAAGTGCACAAAGTGCGCGAACGCCGTGGCAAAGCCTTCATTTGTCGGCTTGTGACGGCCGCGTGACAAATGTGGCCGCGACTTACCTACTGCGCGTCTGCCCTAGCACACACAAGTCTAGGACACGTCACGATTATGCATCGCAGTGAAATATGTAACTGGAAAGTTTTTACTTGTCTGTCAAGCAACGTACGATAACTATTCATCAGCGGTAGAAATTCGCGTTTGAATGAAACATAACTTGGGAGCGGGAACGGGGGAGAGTTAAGTAAGTGATTTATTCGACTGGCTTTAACATAATTTAAGCCTATGTACTTTTCTGTAACGATGCTACTTGGTAGCGAAAATTCTATTGCTAAAGGTTTGGGTTAACGTAGATTGGGTAATTTATACTTGCCTCCTGCTCTCCACCTCGGGGAGGGGGGGATACAAGCACTGCAGAGAACCATCCTGTTCGTTAAAATTACTTAATGGATCGATTAAGCGTTGGGTTTAATTATTTGGTATACCTAAATGTAATTAAAGGGAAACGACTGTGTATATAGATACTGACTTATCATTTGAAAGTTTATCAGACATAACTTACCTACACAATAGGTACATATTTATGTAAGATACAAGAAAAAAATACAAAAATTGTGGTGTTTAATAATAACTCAGAAACGTTTAAGTCTTAAATCTTTAACTTTCAAATAATGTAACGTATGAAAACTCATATACTTACCTAAGTAGGTATGTAATAGTTAAACCAATAACATTTAACTTAAAGTAACGACTCCGTGTGTGGATAAAAATTGTACAAAATGCTAAAACTTTCACTCGAAGTAATTCGAAACGTTAAACATTTGCGTAATCACTGAAGAAATTACGTTCCCTGTAATATAATAATTTCTTAACATAATATTGTGAGACCAATTATCAAGACATTGGTTAAATCCTAACAATACGACTTGTTACATAAATTCTAAACAATTGCTTCTGATTTCGTAATATTTGTCGTAGTGTATAATAAGCATTTAATGATAAGCTCCTTGACTTGATAAAGCAAATTAAAATTCAATTTGTGAGTCGAACCGTGAAGCATAACGGATTGTCGGCCGGCTTCGTCGCCCCCTTTCTTCCATAATTCTGCGAGGCTCCCGCTCCGAGGAAGCATTTTCGCTATTCTGCGAAGTCAATTGTTAAGCAGCCCAAGCTCCGCCTGAAAGCAATTTAAAGGCTCGATTTTAAGTCGAATATATGTTTTGTTTCAGGTGGAATGCAAGAAAGCACAGCCTAAGGAAGTCATGCTCCCAGCGAATCTGGCGAAGACGAGAGCCGCCGGCCGCGGCGCGTACGGTGAGTTGCTTGGTGGCGCTGCGGTGGCCGGCGCGAGCGGTATTCGGTACACTCCCTACCCCCTCCCGGCGCCCGCGCAGCTGCTGGTGTCGGGCGCGGGCGGCGGCTCGGCGCACGCGGCCGCGTACCGCCGCGCGCTGGCCGCGCTGCGTCCATCCCCGCGCCCCCCACGCCCCGCACTGACGCAACTCGCCCTCCCTCCCCTGGCCTACTCCGTCTCCGAGCTCCTGGGCGCCCATGCCCTCGACATCCCGGCGCTTTATTCCCCCCTCACTCACGCGACGCTGCCCGCCGCTCTGCCCCTCTGATCCGCGATCCTCTTCCAGCAACATCCTCATCACCCGTTTTAAATGATCCGGCAAATTGTCTCTCGCTCCATTAGGAACTATTCCTCTCCGCTCACCTTAGCGGCAATATTTCTCTGTCCATTCCTTGTTTCTTCTTACATTCCTACGTTTCTTTCTCCTACCGAAGTGATGATGTTTATACTGTAAGGAAACTGATAATATCCAAAGTGTCTTATTTTAGTAAATGCCATTAGTAAATCAGTTAGTTAGCAGATTTTCGAAATGTGTACTAACCAGAATTTAGAAGAGTCATAGAAAGAGTTCTGATATTAAATTATACAAATTTTATTATCATCTCGCTAAAATATAAAGTAGAAAACTGGATCAATTTTAAATTAGGGTGATATAATAGCAATATTTTTCTACCAGGAAGTAGGCGCTTACTTCTATTTGATTTACATATAGATTTTTACTGAGCCTGGTATTTTTCATATTCTTAAGTAGCTTTTAATATAAAATATTTTGGAGAGAGCCTATTGGTTCGGCCAGTCTTGCCAGTTACTTGTCCATCCATGATAACTTACCTTCTAGCACACAGAGTCTAGTCGCGCCATTAATTGCGGAAAATTGGTGAAGTCATTTTCTAAATAATATTTTCCTAACTGATATTCTTATTATTTAGCTTTTTACTATGACTATAGCTTTACAGTTTGATGTCGGCTTTCAAAAAAAATTATGAGTGGAAAACACGAGGTATATTATCTGTGAATGTTATGCGTTTTGTGGAACACCTAGATGAATAGGAGTATCTGTTTTATTTACTAACCTATTATATTATTATAATGGTAAGAACTTGAATACCTAGTATTACGTACTTAAAGCATCGTTATATGTATTTATAGCCGTATAATAATAGACTTTGATGACTACTTTAGATCTTCACTATTTATTATTATTATTTATTATGTGCTATGTACCAAATTGAGACTAAACAGATGTTCACTATTTGTTTTATTTAGTTTGTAGATATACTTTTCCAACTTCTCTTGAACAATACTGTTTCTAAAACAGTAACATTTTAAATATTGAATCTGTTTGATAATCGTAGCTCTCGTAAACTAATAGAATTAATTTGTATTAACGTTTTAAGTAAGTAAATGGTAGAATCTAGATTAATAAAAATCATTTCCAAAATATTTAATACCGTCTGTTTGTTTAACATGTTTAGCCGTAGACTAACAATGTGTAGAATAGATTAACATGTTAAATAAGCCACTAGATCATCTCTGATGACAAAACTAACATTCCCTTGGCTCTGTTGCCGCCCCCACTACATACACTGGTGGCGAAACACAGTTGAATGAGGCTTATCAGTACATTCACTAAACATTGATAACTCCACTCTGTAGTTTATAAACTACTAGTTATTCAAATTTGATGTAATATGTAATGGTTAGCAAAATTGTTCGCCAAGCAAAATAGTGTCTCATGGCACATTTATGTCAAATAACTCTTAATATACTCAATTTGACACATTTCTAAGTGTAAGAATCGATCGATTTATGTAAATGTTTTTACATTTCTAGATTTCATGTGGTCATTGGGTGCTCTTCCTGACGGTAAGTTAATATGCACATTTTATTACCCAAGTCACATCATTATGCTACTCCCGCATCTGTCAGATCACTTCTCATTGGAATGAACACGTCCTTTATGGCTCTCGATAAACTTTTCGACGTCAATTGTTAAACTTGTCCTAATTGGGGGTACGAAAATGGATTATGGCAGTAATAATTAACTCGGCGAGTCAGCTTAAGCGTTAGTATGTGTTAGTACATTTAATCAATGAATTATCGAATAAGCACGTCGCGTCATGCGGCCACGTGCGTGTGATGGATCGCAAGGCCTGACAGATACACTATTTTGATTGGCAATAATATGATAAACGATCCGGCGTAGTAATCATATCAACCGCTGTGGACGGGTCCGGCTATCATTCATCTCATATTTTATATTTAACGGACTTTGTTGATATCGGAAATGTGATAACGAAGTAGTTTTCATAGTACTTTTTAATGCAATTATAAGACCGTTGTTTATAGTTGTTTCTTTTGTATTAATGTCATGTTTTGAAATAGTGTAATTATCATTTGTTTCGTAAATCGATTCATATAGATAGTGTTGTTAATGACATGCTGTAGGCATTGTCGTAGCTGTTAAATGAAGCCGTCGTTACTCCATTTACACTGCGCTACATGAAACGATGTTTGCAAAATATATTCTGCTGGACATTGTCCAAAACGATGTCGTACGATGAAGTACGTACGCTACACTCACCTATGTTTTCAGTGAGACGGCTCTATTTTAGAATTGGGCCACCAGGACAAGTGTTAGGAACGCACCGCAGGTTTATAACGGTCAAGGAAACAGTTTCGTCGACGCATTTGAATAATCGAATGGAGAGTTTGAAAGAAAGCATGCAACCCGATAATTAACCTTTGCTTCTCATGCCGGAGTTTTGTTGTTAGTTGTTTAATGTTTTCTGTTTGTTGCGCAGGTTTCCCCGCGGCATACGCCGCTTACGCGGCAGGACGTAGCTATTCGGGCTATCCTAGCTTCGGGCTGCCATATCCAGCAGGTAATCCCTTGACGAGCTTGCACCACCAACTGTCCGGCAATCACTACCACCACTTGGCGACACTTCTGCCTTACCACCCGCTCGAGTTGAGCGGCGTTTACAATGTACACGCCATGCATCTGTGAACTCGCGCATGCGACAATGCATTCCACAAACCGCTAACTTCTACCACGGCAACGATTCTTTAAACGCGTCGTCTCCTATGCATTGAATAGATTCGACACCTCAAGCATTATCAAATGTTTGCCGAAAATTGTGTAAAACATCAAAATCATTGGTTAGTTGATCGATTTTGATAAGTTATTGTTTTCGAATCGTTGCCGTAGGTGCACTTCTTTTCCATTTCTTCTAACCCGTCTTTTAAACAAGTCACCCACATGAATAACAACGCATATGAGCACTTATTCTCGTAATTAACTGTGGTGACTACTTCTTAACTTGCGTTTTCAACTAACTTGCCCGAAGGCAAAAGTTCGTGTGAACTCGCACTAACAACTTTACTAACAATTTAACACCCTTAACAATGACTGAGCCATCTAGATAAATCTGCCAAGCCGTCAATTACAAAACGTCCATGTTTTGAGAAATGCTGTTTTATTGTTTATCTTCAGAATTTTGTCTAGAAAATCCGGCCAATCGCGAGCGCCTCGCTCGATGTTTACCGACGAGTCGCCCTAACGATTCTCAAATGCTACGCGTCGTGCAAACACTCTAGCGCAAATACCGTGTTTGCCTTCGCTCTACACGCCCCTCCCTGCGCCCCGCGCCCGCCCGCGCCGCTCGCGCCGGACTAGTATGAGTATCGCACCATCGCCGGCCCCTCATTAACAGCAAAAGCTTTTAAAGAGATTTAAACAGATTCAAACAAAAGTACTGAAAAAGTGACGTCTTTTTTGTGGTGACTTCTATGTAAATCTCGGTACGGACAAAAAAGAATTTCCACTAATTAAACGTAGTCCTCCTGAGGCTGGTAGCCGAGCCCCTCGAATGAGACCAGAATGTTAATTTCGCGTGGTTCTTGTAGTACTTTCGAGGTCAGTTAGTTCCATCAGAAGGCGGTTCGACGCAGGGCGCGGGTGGGGGTTTCCTAATAAGTGTCGTGGCAGAGCACAGCTGCACAAATACTCTCCTCGTTATTTGTCCACACTCCGCGCTTGAGCCGCCTTCGTCCCGCCATAATTGCGCCACTAAGCTTTGACTTTACACTTTTTTTTCACTCCGAACGCTGTTCAGCATACGGAATCTGAAAACGCGGACGCAATTGAGAATTCTAACTGAGGAAATCGCGTACAGACCGTGGCTCAGTCTGTGTGGTATTGCGGTTTGTTTGGAGGAGTTGGCCGGTGATCGATGTTATCGCAGCAGAGTCGGTGACCGCGCTTAGGGAAGTTTTTCTTTCGTATTACTAGTCGTACAAATCGTTCCGCGTTAATTACTTTCGAGTGAGCATTTTACGGCACGCGAGACGGACGTTTCTAGCGGCCGGTTCACAAAAATGACACTGATTGTGGGCGTTCGTTCAATTGTAAATATAATTGAACAATAGAGCGCTCCAATAATTACACGGGCAACCGTACAAACCTTTTTGTTTAATGGCGTTATCGAATGCGAGTCAGCCGCTCGATCGGCTTGGATAATCCGGAAAGATTTTTGACGGGCTTTCGGAAATGGGTGAAGTAATTTTGAGATGTGTATTTTTAATTGATTGAGTACAAATTCAAATATCGGAATTATTTTTTGATTTTATTATCATTGATTTTGGGAGACGTGTAGGTACCTTGCGTCCGGCGGCCGGCGGTCGGGCCGGCAGCCGTGGCCGCGGCGTGCGTGCGCCGTGCGTCAACCCTTAATTAATGTGCGTCCATTACGGCCATTAGCATTCCTCCGCCGACGCGCCAGCTTATTGGTAACGTCATCTACAGCGTTATTTAAGTACATAATAAATTAATTACACCCTCAGACATGCATTACGCTGCTGAAATAATAATGAGATCGATGGCATGCGCTCCGGCTTGTTATCATCAATAACACAGTAGAGAACATGTTGACACTATTGCGGACGTAAATTATGTGCTCAAACAACTTAATAACCCTGGTATTTTATTAATATCCTCAAAAGCTTTCTAAAAAATACTGATAACAAACTCTGCATACCATCAAGAGTACACAAGGCTTCATGCCACTTATATTCCGTACATATTCTGAGCTGCCAGAAAAGATGCGAGCCGCAAGGGCATAGTTTACACATAGTTCGCACCACGATGGCAAATAACTCGGTGAAAATTATTATACGCTACTATGAGCTTGTGAAACTGCAATCGAGAAGAAATTTAGTTCGCGCGAACAGCAAAAAATAAACGTACCCACTATAAGTTTTATGAGCCTTTGCAAGGGCGCGATTATAAATTTGCTTTTTGGATTAACTGAGGATTATGTGTGATAAAAAACAAATCGAAGATACGTAAAAGCCTCGCAGTGGCATTACAGCGTACAAAGGCTCTATAAGATTAGTTGGTTTTTAGCGTTCTTAGTCACATAATACTCTTAGACAAATACAATTAAGATTAGCGTCGGATCTTAACTCATTTCTCTATTATACGATAGCCATATTAATATATGTAGAGGCAATAGGCACTATAACACGTATTATAGTCTCAGTATAATCAAAATAATCTTCAACGTAGCATGATAGTTTGTAGTTTGAATTTCAGTAGAAACTAGGAATACGGCTGGCAACAATACTGCAAGTTTCTTTTTTTTTAATAATCGAGTTCCAGTAGTTTCGCATTGTAGGGACCTATGTCCCAGTGCATGCATACGGAATGGCGGTATACGGCCGCAACGTACTTTTGTACAATAAAATGAATAAAAAGTCATTTGTCATAGTCTACATCGCTTCGTACATTACCCAACAATAATTTTACACGTTCACCGCGACCAGCAAATTACAAACGCCGTGTATTTTAAAAGTGTTTGAGGGATCGTTTAGTTTTTTTTTTTCTATCCTAACTTGAATTGTTTTAATTTTAGAGCTACCGTTACTTTCGTTTTTCTTCTTTTTCTATTTTGATCTTGCCTGTTGATTCTCACTACATATGGCAACGGCCTTCTCAAGTTCTATAATATAATACTACAACTGACTTAAGTTTTAATTATTTCATGTTCAATTTGCAGTATTATTGCGCGTCACAATTTAGGTAGTTATTAATCTAAGCGTTACAAGATAGATAAATAAAATAATAACCTAGATAGATAAGATAGCTAGTAGCGGATTACTTGATAGAAATTAATTTGAGATTACTAAGTTTAGAGGATGAGTAACTAAGAATTATTTAGCGGTTCTGTTGCGTAGTCTTCGTAGCTTAGCTTAGTTTAGCAACTTTTCCTATTTTCAATATCCAATCGTATATTATAAATAAACTTTATCGAGCTTGATAATATAATTTATTTTTATCTTATCCAGTATTCGCTATAATAAATTAAAAAATAATTATGTAAATTTCGTTCGAAGGTTATTTCTCTAATTACAATTATATTTACACGGCTTATAAATACTAAAATAATTAATATAGATATTTATTGTTACTGTTATATATTTTGAATGCTATTTTATGCTATCTTCTTCGTGTTATTGTTGTTATGAAAATGTTCATTGTATTCACGTAACGGTGCAACGAATTTTGGAAGTGGTAAAGGCCGCTCTCTATCGATCAATGAAAGGATATGTCATTTTTTTGTGGCAAATAACCATCGCTTACCATTACCTCGCATTATTTTTTGTCGAAATTTAAGGTGTGATATGGAAGTTATTATTACGTAACAATAAGTTTATATTTGATCATTAAATCGCGACCGAAGTGTGCGACCGTCCTTATCGCCATCCTCTAAACTAGTCATAAATAAGTCAGTAAGATAATATAATGTAATTATAATGATGAGTACTATTTAATCTAATAAATCATTCTATAAAACGTTGATGCGATGTTTCATACGTCACATCATAGGATCTATACTTGGAGGTATCATCGAATACTAACCACAGTTTTTTGTCAGACCGCTCTCGGTATAGTCGAACGGTCTACTCCATTTGGAGCTCCCAATGCGTGTTTAGATGTACTAATGCGAAATGAAATATTAGTGAATAACCATATGTTTGTGATAGTTTGATTGAATCAATGCGTATAACACGTAATGACCCTCTCCCCGCATCGTGGCAGTGCGTGATACAGATAATTTGTATACAAAGCCCAATAAAGCCAAGTCTATCGTTCCGTGTCTGTGCGTGCAAACAATTTTAAATACCCCGAAAACAGTAAACAGGAAACTATCAATTCCAAGTTTCCCCATAAAGATCCGTTGAGTGGAGCCCGGGTGATATTCTCCGCTTTTTACACTGCTCCTAGGCGTAATGATATATTTTGGCAAATTTTGTTTTTTTCCTTCTATGTTCATTTTTGAGTAGATAGCTGTGAAAGTTACGGAACACATTTCGCTTTTTTGTTATATTTCTGTTGATTTATTTGCACACGTCTGAGTTGGTTCGGGCCCTCGGTGGCTGCGTGACCGGCTTTGTAGCTGTTTTTTTTTATTTTGTTGCCGCAGGTGTGCTAGGAGTTATCCCGGCGGAAAGTCGACTCTTGGTCGGCGGCGAGTACGTTAGCCCGGCTGTGCTCGGGCAGAGCTCGTAGCGCGACGCCGGCGCACGCGGCCCGCCCTTGACGTCGCTTTACCGCTCTCATCTCTTACCCGGACCACCCCTTTACGGCTCCCGGATATATTTAAAAAAACACAAATAAACCTTTTCACGAACGAATAGCTCTTTGGTATTACGCCCTCTATCCCCCCTCTCGGACCGCGGCCGTGGAATGCAATGTCGCAAAACTAAAGGTTTATAAATAACTTGATCCCGCCCGGATTCGCAGATGCGTGCCGGTGATCGCCCGACTAGGCTTGCCCATATAGCCCGTTGCAAGGTTACTTGAACGAATTCACGTCGAATTTAATCAGGAATCGCGGTCTCCCTCAGGAAGTCATACCACTTATATGAATATTTAGGCGAATAATTAACGCGTCGTTAACGGCGCTCAAATATTTAAACTTTGTAATGTAACACATGTGTCAAATTCATAATGCAATAAGTCTACTTTATAATAATAAGTCAATAGTAATGTTCTAATCGCTGTTCCAACATATCGTCTTATATCATTAAGCATAAGTTTGTCATATTGTGAAGTCGCTATATTTTAAAATAAAGGAAATTGCCGTTGTATAAGCAAAAACGTTTTACCGTTTATTGTCCGATTGATCGTTCTGTAATCGAGGTCGATCGCGGCCTCATTGATTTACTTACATTCGTTCGCATATCGATTGCGACCAAAATAACTGGAAGAGATAGTGTGTTAGCGAGGAGTTGGCTAGCGTGCGGCGAAGTTTGATTGCTGCTTACGTGTGTATGGGAGGTTACGCGCCGCTGTTGCTCTCAATGTATTTTAACGGTGGCTTTCGTTTTCTGACTCATCCAATGCGGCACATGCAGCGTGGTGTCCGCGGCGCGCCGCTCCGCAGCCGGCCGGTAAGCGAGCCCCGAGCTGAATGTACTAGCGTCGCCACCGTCCGCGCCGGCCGCCGCCGCCTCTGCATTCCACACATTCTACCGCTAACCCTCAGAATGCACTCCGCGTACACTAGACACACCTACACCAACTAATTCGGCCACTTTAATACTCCGACTCGAATCTTTGCATTATTCATTTAACGCCCCGCTCCTCGTTAAATATCGCTCGGGCTGTCTTTAGACAAGACGACGGATTAAATTTCCGATTCGCAAGAAAAAAAAAAGTCGATTTCTCAGCTAAATTAGCGCCTTGAAACAAAATCCTTTAAAGGGTCAACAGCCGTCGGGTTAAATCCAAATAATTAGCTGGCGAGGCGGCGAGTGGCCGCGTGTCGCGAACTGTGCCAACTCCATTTGTAATTTAAGATATTTGACCGTTAATTGTGTTAGTGACTGTTACGTTTAGTGCTTGTTGCTTGGTCGGAGCGAGTGCGAGCGCGACTCGCGTCGGTTTTGCCTCTACTTCCGACAACTCCTCTTAGTCTACCATGTAACTTCTAGACATAGCTGACGATCATAGCGACCGGCGACCATCCATCGCCGGCTTAGATTACGAGTGCTGTGTTTGGATGGGTCAGAAATTTTATTTTGTTTTATATTATTTTAGATGATTATTTTAATTTATGGATGTCTATAGATTTTGACTATAAATGCGCTAGCCTAGCGAGCTCCATCGCCTATCAATTTTTACTGTAGTGTTACACCGAATGGAAGTGTCCGTGGGACCATAATGGTGGCTATTAGCATACTAATCTCTTCTAGTTAGTGTTCAGTTGAGCGCATTGCTCCAGCGCACTGCAACCGGGATGTTTGCGTAGTAAGTCCTTTCTCCCCTGCATGGTTGGTCGGTAGCGTCGGTAGTCCTCGCCTCGCAGCCTCTGGCTCCCGGCTTCATAGCCCTGCGTCGTTCTAACTGCCACCGACGAGCCCAGTACCTACAACTCCACACTGCTGTTGCTGTTATAGAGTACCCATTACTCTCATTCCATATCCCTACAGGGGATAGGGGATTTACACAAAACGCTTATAGCTTACGAAGTCTCGTAATACGAGTGTGAGCATAAACAAAAAAGTTAGTGACGAACGAAAACAAGAGAAACAGCAGTTTGGTGAATGGAGTGTGACGACGCAGACGACAATAGGGCGAGTAATTTTCTATTTGAACATTATGGAGTTTAATCAGTACGGTACTATACCATTTTGAAATATAGAATAGAGTTGGGTATTCGCTGTTGAAGTTTTATAGGTGAAAATCAAAGTGTGGTAGACTTTAAATAGTTGACAAAATTAAATGCTGGATTAGACAATAGTAGCCAAATACAAATAGTGATTAGTAATAGACTAAGAATTAGAAAGTTTAAGCAAAAAGTAAACAAAATATCGTAGATTTGTTATCTTCGTTAATAAAATTTAAATTAGAGGATTTTCACAATAGTCTAGTTTCTTTTTAAACTATAATGGTGGACTCTTTAATTCGATGTAAATTAGTGAAGCTTCAGAACTAGCGTCAGTTAAAAAGGTCGTTCCAAGTATACTTATTGCTAAAGGATGTCAGAATTCGCTTTTACCAGTAAATTATACATTTTGGTAGATATCTTTTGTAATTGACTAGATAGAAATGTGTTACAAATTTATTGTGATTGGTGGTGCAAACTCTTATATAGCGTGTTGGATTTTTATTGTTTAGTTTTAAGATACTATTATAGAATTAGACTAAATGTAATTTAAACAATGTTGTGCCTTAGGTGAACTGTAATACAGTGTATTAAAACTTATTAATTTCCATTAGAATACCTAGTCAGATTTATTTTGATACACAACTAGATTAGAACAGAATCGCCGTTACTTTATTGTAGTAGTTTATAAGTAGTAGTAATTCTGAATTCGTCGCAACTTAATTGAACATTTTGTTACAATATGGTAGAACTGTTTATTAAAAAAGGCAGTGCAGTAGTATACAATTTTCGAGTACTTGAAGCGTGTTTTAAGGATATTTATATCTGTCAATGTTTTCCTATATTTCATTTCGCTTTTATTATGTCGCTTTACATGTAATGATTAACATTCGGATCCATGACTGAACCACGTGGGCGTGACCGTTTGCATGGCTGCGACAATGTCAACAGCTTATTGAATCAACCAGCGAGCCGCACTAAAATAAGAACGGGAAGAGATTTAGAAAAGGACGCGTGCTTCTTTGAATTACAAATCCGGGCGATCGCGCGTGCGTACCGGCCGGCTCCTCCACTAGCCGGCATAGAAATTCGATTAATTTGCAATTGAGATAAGTCCCGACGGCGAGACCATCGAAAACCCGCAAAGCGTATCATCTCGCCGAGTTATTGATGGCGCCTATTAAATATACGTTACGCCGAGACGTGTGCGGGACGCCGCGGTCTCCCGTAACAGCTCAAATAAAACATTTCAATCTGCCGATTGCGAAATAAAGTGTGGGAGCCGTAGGTGAGATCCGAATACGTTATCGGCAAGCGATGGCGGCTTGGCGGGGTGCTGCGTGGACCTACTAAGTTGCGCTGCTGTGCAACCGCAATGTTGCTTGACTTTTGTTTTATTAACACTCCGTAGAAGTAAGCGGAAGCGAGTTTGTACATTGTGGCGTTATCTCAACAAAAACAACGTGCAGGAACACAAACAATAGTAACATGTGCAATTTTATAACACCCTGTCATGCTTTCATGTGTGTCCGTGTTCGTACTAACTACATTGGAGTAAGAATTTTGACTTAAGAGCCTTTGTCGATATATTTTCCAACGTTACACCTCCCCCGAACTGTCTATAAGTATGACTCAAAGCGGAACTTTTCCACACACCAATTATCTCAAAAACTCTGTAACACACCCGAATATTTTCATGTTAAACTTTTATATTGCGTGGAAGATATAAAAAGCTGGCACTTGTAAGTAATATAGTAGCTTCAAGGGCGGGTGTTACGCCACTACGCCCCGTGAATATTCCCGTTCGACCGTCATCCCACTTCTGAAGAAGAATTATTAAGTTTCCCCCGAACTTCGCAATTATGAAAGTTCGAATAGCTCTCGCAGGACGGCTCCTGAATTTATAGATGTATGCTCTCACCTGCAAGGTGGAACATACTTGGCGAATATTAGCACATCACTCATGTTGTTAACGCGCTGACCCGTCTACGCGAACTTGGGACAGGCTACATGTTCATTACCGAGCTCCTGCTTGACAGATCATGAGATCTTAAATGAGTGATATCTTATAGAGCGCACATTAATTAAACGCACGGCAAAGACAGCTAGCTGGTGGAGTTGTTTGACTTTACCAACTACACCCAAGCAGCTACGCTCGCTGTACTCGTGTTCGTTACCCCTGCATAACTTGCGTTGCATCCTGTTTAAATCCAAGACGGATTCATACAATTTTATTGTTATTCCTCCACAAGTTTCCAGTTGGAAGTTAACGTCGGACGCAGATATGACCGACGTTAGAACTAACAACAGAGTTGCTTCTCCGTGCTTGTAAACTGAATCGTAAATTATTTGAGGTCGGCGGCAACTCCGATCCGCCTGCCGCTGACTTTGATCGCCGCCGACCCGTGGGCTATGATTGCGACGGATATATAACGGTTTATGACACATCACTGCCATTTTTGCGTCCGGATTATTCACGCTAGACGTTTATATAGCTGTAAAAATGTAACTAGTGTCCGGAATTACAGGTCGAAATATAAATGAACTCATAAAACTTAGCATGCGATGTGGTGGTGTGAAGGCATTTTCAGCACTAAAATGGAGTTTATTGCCGACACTTTCAAATATTTTTGTCGTAACGCCACAGCAGTAGAAAATCAGTTTTCCCATAAAATCAGTCACTTTTCCTGTAAGGTGCTACTTTAATAGCTAGCCTATTTCCCGTAATGGCAAAAGAATGAAGTTTGACGGATCGACACGCTAACGATCGAAGGCCGTGTCTGAACTAACACTCCACTTCATATTTGGTACACGGCAACCCTAAAATAAATAGCCTCTCGCAACGCAAAGTAATGTTATTAAAACGTGTCAGCATTTTAGTACGGGCGGGGGCGCGCTGGGCGAGGCGCGAGCGAGAGCGACAGCGGGCGCGGCGGGGCGTGCGAGCGGGACCGCGCGGCCGCCCGGCCCGCGACGCCATCTATCATTCATCCTCCATTACTTATATTGTACTTTTTTCGCAAAGTCACTCGCAGGCCGGTAATCACCTGGTGCGACCGCGGACCTCCATTTTTCACACCAAATGATAACTGGCGCATCTGACAAAAATAAAATTTGTCGTACAAGCTGATAGGGCTAATGGTGACACTATGAGCAAGCAGAAAAGGAGACACGAATATTAATCGGCTACTTAATAAGTGAGATTTTCGCGCAAAATATTATTAAAAATCGGTGCTGCTCTCGAATTTAATAATACGGCGATAAAAGTCACATTAAGTTTTTCCTCGGTTGCAAATTTCTGTTTTCTTAAATTGAGTATCCGGTATAACAAGTTAGTCTCTTCGGGGGGATAAATCAGTTGTGCGTAGACACATTGCGGGGCTGGCCGCGGGCGGCGCAGCGAGCGCGGCGTGCGGCGTGCGGCGTGCGTGAGCGGGCGGCGGCGGCGCGGCGCGGCGCGGCGTCAAGACGCGCCGACGTGCGCCGTATGCTAATGCCTTCCCTATTCAATAAGCAGACCGCCGCGTGCCAGCGAGAACTCACGTCGGATAATTTACTGGATAGTTTGTAAAAGTTTTTTCACCCTCTGTGATTTATACCCGCGAAACTCGGAGCACTCTTTTTCATTTGAATGCACGTGACATACGTGATATTTTTTGTTCCGGCGTAATCTGAGCCCGGGAGTCTTCGTTGTCCTCATTCGTCAGCACGGCATCTGTCTCCAACGGCTAAATTATTCATGCATTTACGCGCTCCAACTTTATCCGCGCTGGAGAACTTTAATATTGAGTTGGGATTACATCGATAGTCACTTTACCGTTCAATATGCTAAATTCAGAAAAGATGAGGTGTTGCAAGCGGGGTGGCGAGATTTTGAAATTCAAAAATGCGATGGTTCAGTCATGGATGTGTGTGTCACTAACGAGAGTGCGCGTCACTCGTACGTGGGGCGAATGCGAACCGTGTGTATGTTTGCAGTTGACCTGACCAACGGCCAATTGACACCGAACAACAACACACCGCTGCTCGCGCAGGCGCTCTCAGGTGAGCTCCGCGGCCACCACGCGCACACACACACGCTCCTCGCCCCTACTCCCACGCACCACCACACTCACCGAGCTCCTTGTAACACGGATTCAAATCTCTCGACACAATTGACATCTGGTTATTGCAAGGAGCTCGCACAAAATGGGAATTGCGAAAGCCATTTTACATTAATACCAAATTGTGCCCGATGTTCGGGGCTGAGAGCATCCCTGCGTGAAACAGTCAGTAATACAAATAACATTACGTAAAAACGCATTACTAATACCTTTGTCGCTTGTGAGCTCAGTGTTACAATTTGTGTCTTTGTGCCTTTTAATGTTGTTTTAGTCTTTGTCAATTACAATTCTGTTCCCTCCGACAAGACCTTTATGTGCTAGTTACCTACTTACGTCGAACTTTATTTGGTCCAACAATTAAACACAACACACGAGAACGGAGCGGAATTGACTGTAACGACTGCTTTGCTTGTTTTATTTTTCGCTCTGTTTCGTGTGCTAGTGTGTTTTTCTTCTACTAATTAGTATAACGATAAAATGTCCGAGTTATCTAGCGCAATCTATCATTTCAAATCAAAGTCATTGCATTACGAGTAAGATGATCGTCTTTAGACCTCTAATTTCGAAACGAAATCGGTGGTAAGATTTTAAACAGTCCTTTTACTTGCCTCTTACTTTAAGCCAACGAATATTAACGTAATTGAAATTGAACAAATTCTTTTGATAATTAAACTATTTACGCTTTACCAAATGACACACAGTGTAGGTTCATTAATTTGAGCTTCTGTTCGACATAAGACTAAGTGATGCAAAAAAGACTAAACTAAACAGTCTGACTCGCGCTTGGCCGATTTTTTGCTGTTACCACTTAGACTAAAGTCGAAGCCTTTGTTCACTAGTTTTGCATTTACATTCATTTTTCTACACACTACCAACAATCATCACTCAACAGCCTAGTGATGGCCAGCAAACCTCAGATATTATCTCACGACCTAAATACCTCGACAGAACTCTGTAGAATAATGGGTAACAATAGTTATCCATCAATTAATAGTCATCAGTTATTATATCAAAAGAATAATCATGAGTTCAACAACCAGTACAAACCATTGAACATGGAAAGATTAAATTTAAAATTTTGCACCGAAACTTTCTTAACAAGGGATTGATTTTGCGAAATTCCTACGGGATAAGAAGTTCTATAGCAAAAATGATGAATCAAGGCCAAATCAGTTAGATAATATCTGTCATTCTAACCTTATTTTAGCTACCTACCTATCCTACCTTAATGGTGGTTAGTGTGATGTCTTTCATCAATTTACATTATTAACGCTTGTTTAAGAATGTTCAAAGTAAAAGGTCAAACTTGCAGGAGAGACCTCTGATCAGGAAAGACCAATACGCAATATGTACTTAATAGAAAGAAATATTTTTGTGCTTCCAAATACCCCAGAAAAAGTCGTTAACTATTCATTCAAATCTAGGAAAAGTCTCATTTTATCAGGCCAACTAACAAAAAAGCTATCATAGCTACTATTATGTATACTTTTAGACCTGAGATATGTCAATTCTTATAAATTGATTCCACATGTTCAATATTACCGTGGATATATTTAAAGTGTGCAATCGTCTTAGTGAAATTCCGACTAACAGTTGTTACCAGTCCCTACGTATCGGCTGGATTGTCTGATTACTTGAGAAATTATGCCAATTAAAGACAATTTGCGTGGAAAATAAATTATACGTCAACACTGTAACTAAATAAATAAATAATGCCACGTTTGCTACTTGCATTTCTTACTTTCCAGACCGATACTTAGTGACGACTGACGTACATAAGATACAGCTATTTGAAACTAGCTGTTGTAGTACAATATTTCTCTCAAGATAAAATCATTGCCATAATCACCAATTTTTGTACAGGTCTGTGAGTGATAACATACTTACTTGTACCCAAGCTGAATGACCACTCTATTCCATGGTGTATGTCCCCAGTGATGAACAACTACCAGGCAGCAGCGGCCGGTTTCGGGCCGCCAGCGTCGCCGCATGGCGCCGGTGGCCGCGCCGGCTTCCCGGCAGCCAGCTCGCCGGGCCCAGCGCTGGACGTGTACGGCTCAGCCGCAGACAGCGTTGGCTACGTGCAAGCCGCCTCCCCCCAGCCTTCCGGATTCCCCGCGATCGCAGTCAGCCGCGCGCCCCTCAATTACACCCCGGTGAGTATCACTTATTTTTGATTCAAGTAATGTACCTCCGTCTTATCTGTTGGGAAGGTTAGAGCGACCGTCAAACGTTCTGCCCAGTGGTGACTAGGTAGTATTTAACTAAGCTTCATACAATATTCAACAACCGCTAAATGAAGTGGCTACTAGTAAATTATAGGCGTTGAACACGTCCACCGCTGTATTGAAACTTTATCATTTTAATTCATGATAAATGGGTAAAGTTAATAACTAAGTTATTAACTTTTTTAATTTATTACGTCAAGTTCAAAAATGCCTATTCCGGTACGATTCAAATGACGGCAATTCCTAAAATTGTCCTCGTTCGGGAAGTTTCGACTGTCACGGAATTCAAATTAATGTTTGTTCTGTTTTGTTTTTCTTCGGGCCTTTTGATTCGCGCCTCGAGATGCTAAAATCATTTTTGCATTTCTTTATAACCGCAATAATTTGCATATCTCGAGATTTTCTGGGAGCGTTTTAAATTTTAAGGTCTGGTGGAGTGAATAAAAACTTCGTTAGCCAGTTAGTGAGTGCGCGGGGCACGCGCGGTCCCGCGCCGCGCGCGTCGCCGGCGCGAGACGCGCGCGGCGTCGGCGAGCACCTCAGACGCAATTAGCAGCCGACGGCACTCTAAAATTTTAGCGAGATGGTCCAATCTCATTATGGAACCGATCTTCCTTGTCGCTCTTAAAGCATAATCACCATAAGTTAGCGAGCGAGTGAAGCGTGAGAGATGCGATTATAAAGTGTTCCGAAATATGAGCGGGACGAGCGGGCGGGGCGGCAATCTACGCGGTGCAGTGCCGCGGGTAATGGCTTTTTAAAACTGCGACCACGCTCCATAACTGCTTCTCTGAGACGCCATCAGTCTTCATTGCTTGTCGGCGCCCGCCAGCGCCGCCGCCGCCGGCGAGATCTTAACTCCTCACGTCGCCGTATCTCGAACACATTTTTCAGACTCGAAAGCTTCTTTAATTTACCAGATATTTGGGGCGACAACGGCCTCCGGCTTGGATGAGTGACGGCTGCACCGACGCGAGCCGAAGGCGTCGGCTAATGTTTTTGGAGGCTTATTCGAGTCGGTGGTCGGCGGCGCTATAAGCTACCCTTCCGGTGCAGGCGCGTCATATATCAAATGGGATATTAACTCAATCGTCCGTAATCGCCGGGGCAAAACAAATATGTCGCTAATGAGAGAATGAACGGTCCAGGCGTCGGGCGGGCCGGACCGGCGCATGTGGTTCCCGGGTGTAAAACGGTCTTATTAGGTAACGGGAGTGCCCCCTGGGCAATAACAGTAAATCAAGGAGAACAAGCGGTGTAATTACCGTTGGCGAGCGGTCGCGCGCTGCTCTAACTCATCCGCTCACTGTTTTTATTTTGTTGGCCACCAAGCCTCTACCGCTCTATCGGCTGCGAACACCAAACTTACTACCTTTAAATCTGTCCCCCGAGAGGATAATGTTCGACTGAACGCTTTATACTTCCATTCAATTATGGTTTCCAATTTAGCTGTGTTTTTATTTTAACCGATCTAATACGCAACGCAATTAATGGGATGATTAATCTACTTTTCACTATGATTGCTTATGAGTTTTATTTTCTTTCTCATTCCAGGGACCCCTGATTCCTGCGGCTTTTACCAACGGATATCATTGAAAGTGTCGTAGCACAAATATTTTACGTAAGTATATTTTTATCATTTACAAAACGCTTTATCATCATCATACAAAATCGTATCTCGTAAATTTTCCTGATTTTCTAAATTTGACAAATCTTGTTCAGTACGGTAAGCATAACGTCGCAACTTTGTTGCAACGTGACAGCGTTCGCCTCTGTCTAGTTACACGCAGTTAGATACAAACGTGACGTGTCAAACCGCGACAAATAGGAGTTACGGCTCTCATGCTAGCCGCTCTTTAGGTTTAGCACGAGTGGCCGTGGCAAAATTTATAGATTTGAGACACATACCAAGACAATTTTTCCAGTCTTCCGAAGTCTGAGGAATCTTAAGAGGTAAAGGAAGACATAAATCAAGACATTCATAGTGCAGTCCGTGTTGCGGTCTTACTAATTCAATTAACTGATCTTTAAAATAGCAATGGTTGACGTAAAAACCGTGAGGGTGTATATTTATTCTCCCTGTTTTTTAGGCTTTGATTTCTCAAAACTTGTGCGTTGACTGTTTGTTGTTATAGGTAGTGCCAAGCGTCACTACCGCCGCGGCATTGACATTTGACATCTACCTCAGCGTCACTTTCGCGGCGTTATTGACGCCACTGACGCGATTTAAGTTCGTTACGGAAATTCACTATAATTATTCTTGCAATTACTTTTTCAATTGTTAAATCCGGGTCAATAGACAGCAACAGACGCTTCCTTTTTCTAAAACTCTCTTCTCAGGGATAAGTTCGCCTTTGTACTATTTTCTGTGTACTTCTGTATTTTTAAATTTTTATGCAATAAAGAGTTTACATACATACGTACATGTTTGTCCAGGCATATTTAAACACAGTCACTCACAAATTCTGTACCTGTATTAAGTACGCCGCACGTTTCGGAACAATCCGTGGTCTTTTCTAACACTTAGCAAAACAAGAACTGCGTGACCTACAGATACCTGAGTGACCATAACCTCTATGACAGTTTAATACCGAATATTTTTTCGGGCTCTGGTTTTTCTGTTATTCGTTTATCTAACGTGCAACATGGTTGTGTGGCAGGTGGCGAGCGGTGTGGCGTCGCGTAACGCCCTGGCCGCGCCCGCCGCCGGCACGTCTCCTCGACGCCCCCCGCGCCGCCTGCGCCCGCGCAGGCCCGCGGCGCAGCGACCTCCGTCCGACACGCGCGGACACCAACAACCCCCCCCTCACCCCCAAACCCCAAACCCCCGCTCGAGAGGAGACCCTGTCTATTGTAAATAATCTACTTTTTATCGTGTGAACGAGAGATAGTCTATTACTTAAACAGGTATTTTTTCAAACTTTTCTCGCTTTCAACTGTACCGTAGATGTGTTGTCAGAATAAAGGATTAAACTACAAAAAAATACATTTCATAATTATATAAACATACATCTAGACAGTTAACGCAGGGAGGTATATCTTCACTATTTTATTGTTCATAGTTGAATAACAGTTGTAGGGTGTAACGTTAATGTCCCTCCACACGCGCGGGACCTTCGTTTATAGATACAGGAGTTACTCGGCATGTTCGATGCGCGACCGCAGTTTTAGTACCAAGCTTTTGTAATATGTAGGAGTTTGCGCCGAAGAGCAGTTCGCATTGAGGTCCGCGCCGGAGACAATAAGCGACCGCGCCGCACGCCTCCTCGCTCGTCCACCAACACATATTTTATTCTATTTTTAATATTAATGTCAAATATTAACATAATTATTATACTACTATATATTACGCATATTTTACCTATGAATGTAATTATTTTTCGCCTAATTCGAATTGTATAAAATCACCTCTTTGAACGGCTGTTCTGTTTCAGTAGTGAACAACAGTTTCTCGATTACTTCTGTATAAGACTATGTTAGTTACGATAAAATACTACGTATACATACTTTCTAATATTTATGTATTATGATATAAAATTTTATCCTAAGGATAATAATGATCATAGACGGTTCATAAGGACGTTCGGAAAGCTAAGTCGGAACATTTCACAATATCTCTCATCGCGTTAAGATAATAATTCGTTTCTATCTTGTACCTTAAAACGTAGGTATTGTAATTATAATAAATGACAATTTTGTGCATTACGTAATAAATATTTCATTGTTTCTTACGATTGTATTTACCTTAATGTAAGACCACTGTTAAACAATAACGAGGCGCCGCATCGCCGCGACGTCACACCGTACTTAGTTGTATTTAAAATTTTAATCAATATATTAATAAACAATAAACTTTCGTACAGATAGTAAAGTCACACGACACAAGCATTTCAATAAAATAAAGACAGGGATATCACAAAAAGTAAGACAGCCAAAGGCGCAGGTTCGAGGTAATAGAATAAATATGAGTCAATTCATTAATCATATTCGTTAGGTACTGGAGACATTTTTATCGGCCACGTAATCTAGTTTGCTGCAGACAGAACCTCGCGGGGCGCGGCGTAGCGGGCCTGTAGCAGCTCTACGCCGTAGCAGTGCTACGCTCCGCTACGCGCGCGTCCGACCGCTCGCTACACACATGCACTTGGTTGCATTCATTTGTTCGTTATTAACTATGAATTACTATTATTACACATTATCTACATCAATTAAACATTAATATTATAAATCTAGGTATTAAATTTTAGGTATTAATAATAAACAATCTTTTAAATGCTATTATTATATAAATACGTTATAAATATAAATGTTTCCTGTTACAAAAAAAAATATTGAAAATCATACGAAATAAATCAATATTCTTTTTAAAGGTGATTTATTACTTATGAGTATGTAGTTAATTGAATAATGGAGTGTTAGACGGAGTGCGCTCGTCGCCGGGCGGCGCGCTCGCTTTGCGTTTTTTCGTTCGTGCCGAAGTTCGTTCGCTGCCGCCGCGCTGCGCCCGCGCCGCGCGAGCCGCACACCCCGCACCGCAGGAGACGCGACCGCGATTATGTTGTTAAAACGTTAGCTAGGAAATTGATAATGAAATCGAAAGGTGTGAGTCTGTAGGACGGTCGGAAAATCGATATCATACCTAACAAATTAACGTAATTATTTGTTTTATATTTACGGTGTTATAGGTAATTAAGACATTTTTCTTAGGATATTTAATTATTACGATGTGATGTTAAACTTGTTAGGCCCGGGCCGGCGGCGGCGCGGCGCGCGCTCCCCTCCGCCGTCGGTCGACTCATTCTCTCACATCCTCACTCTAATTATATTTTCTTACCGACCTTTTTAATGTAGGAGAAGCGCACACGGCCGCTTGTCCCCGTGTCCGCGCGAGTCGAGTACAAACTAACAAACTAGTGAGAGACGTTCGTTCGTGAGAAGCCATCGGTTCGCCGCGAGCAGCGACGCGATCATATTACTATTGTACATACATAGTTAGCCGCATGTGTAAAAAGACGTTAGCCGAGACCATCTGATCGAATTAGACTCATTCGAGCTGCAATCAGGATTAGCTTGACGAAGGTATTAGTTTCATTGTTGTTGAAATGGTTTGTTGGTACGGTTTGTGAGGTTGTTTGTTTAGTGTCACCGTAGTAAGCCGCGGCGCGGGCGGCGCGGGCCCGGCGCGGCGCCGCGCCTCAGCAGCGCGCGCCGCGGCCGTCGGCGCCGCCACGCCGCATTCTCTCGCTTCCTCGTTTATGCGTTAGTTGATTTACTTCAGTCATCATTTTAGAAATGTGATCTATATCACGATAAAGACTACGTAATAATAAGCGAGATCTCAAATTTATTTTAAAAATTCGTTATGTGATCCTAATATTGCGACTTATCTTATATATAAAATTGAAAAGATAATTTATTATATTTTGTATAAAAACATTCTACGTTATTTTACACTTGACCTACTTTATATTGTTATTAAAGATAATAATTAATTTTAATCTAATAACGTGACAGACTGGTAAAGTTCGTAGAGTCGCCGTGGCGGCCTTAGATCAAGTAGCTTTGCATATTCGGCGATGGCCAACTTAATGTTTCAAGGACCAAAGGTATACTTATTCGCGTAGACCCGGTCGGCATGGCTCCGCCCGTCGGCGCCCGCGCCTCTCCCGCCCCGCCCCCTCACCCGGCACCCCGCCCCCCGCGCAACGCCGCCCGCTTGGTTTCGTTCTCGCGGTTACTTCTCGATTGCGTGCTTCGCGTGCTGACTGATTTTCTATAGCAATAAAAATCAATTACCTAAGATTTTACATTAAAATAAATTTGGATTTATATACGTTCGAATTTGGTGTCATGTACATTTAAAATATTAGAGAAAGAAGGATAACGATAGGCGGACGAGTCGCGACTGTCCGTCGCGACGTCGACGCAATATTTTCGTCATTTCTTCGTGTATTATATGTTACATGAATCTGTATACAATATGGATATAAATCATAATGATGAATAAATAAAAATAAAATTAGTTTTTACGTCATCTCTTTATTAAAATAATGATATCAAACATTTTGTAAAAAGCGGTGGGTACGTCCGCCGCCCCGATTCCGTGCACCAGTGCACTTTAACTTATGGGAATATTACATTATATAACGTACATAATACTATGAGATATATAATCATACAGCCTCTCGGGGCGCGCGTGTATGGCGACGTATGTATACACATTGTGCAATGTACATATACCTATTATGATACAATGATTTAAGACAAGGTTCACATCGTGCCGTGTGTATGTGGTAATAAATATAATATGGACATTGTTCAAACAATAACCAGTTGTTTTATTTTACCCCGACGTTGGCCGGCTTATGACGGTGTAACTAAACTTGACAGACAACCTATCACCCTAAACGTATATACCTTTTCAGTTCCGTCGTGGGTAAAATTCGAAGTCTTTACATTGTCATAAGCCGCTTTTAATGAAATACCGTATCTACATTTGAAGAGAGTATCTCGAAATATGCAAGTAAATGCACTAAATTTAACACTATACTTATCCAATATAAAGTTGGTGAAAAAGTATTTCTTGATGCTCGTATTTTAAATATATGGATACTGAAAAAGCACAAATTTAAAGACTCTATCAGGACTAAATGTTTTTGAGGCTGTGTTTTAACTGGAAACTTGAAATTGCACAGAAGCATAGTTATATATCCATGATACTTATAACATAGTACTAAAATGCCGACAAAACAATGGAATTCGCAAGTCTTGGCAGATCGTATGAAAAAATCTCGAAATTGAGCTCTTGCTAATCATGGTTCAAACTTCTGCTTAGTTTTGGTGTCCTAGAATTTGTCCAGTTACACAAAACTATAAAGATTTCGCATAATTTTTTTTGCATAGTAGTGCATATTACCGAGATAAGGATGATCGCATAATATGCGTTTCAGTGACATAAATTAGCAGTCATAATTAATTATCAAATTTCAAGTCAATCCATCCATCCACTGGAAGTCGACGAACTATGATCAAATTTTAAAACGGACAACCTACATATTTTTTAATACAATACAAACAGGACAATCCAAATGAAGGTTTGTATATATGTATATTATACAAGAGTATCTTCTTTACGCCTGATGCCTAATTAAATTATGCATTCATTCATGAAATAAACAGGCATTAGATACTACGGCAGCTCAACATTCTCTCAGAATATCTATATTGTATGAATACTATACTCCGTTCAGGATGTAATTAGACAGAAGCAAGAATGGATTTTTGTAGTTCAATTTCTAAAATGTCATTCAATAAGCAGCATTTTTGAGTTTGAGTCTCCAAAACCAGTCAAAAAACCTACTTATTGTTACGATAGCTAAATAGTTTCCGTATAAAACACCTAAAGACTCAGAGGTTAACGACACGTTGTAAAAAATGAAACGCTTAGCTCCATTAAATGATAGGAAGCTATCATTAATATCACTGTGTACAATTTGCGTTTGTAATTGTTAACGTTGTGTTGAAATCGAAGGTGTTCGCCGCTTCTCCCACTTTTTGTTGTTGCCTAGTTTCTGTTATGTTAAAACTTCACGTGAAAATGTTTAGTATCACTGATTCTAGAGTCTAATGTTATCTCGAATGGAGTATAAGTGCTTAGGTTTGTGTTAAAGCCTACTGGTACGTGTGTTACACACTTGTGAACAGGTGGGACACCATTACTCAATTAAACAGGATATCCTGCTCTATAATATTACTTGTAGAACAAGAGTCCCTAATGGTAATGTAGGTATACATATCGGTATATATTATACACTATACGTATGATGCTAGTATGATGGGATTAATGTAGCTTGAGCCTTATAAGTGCCAGGTCCACGCAATCTTAAACGGCTCTGTTTTTATATAATAGCTAGGCCGCCATTTTGAAAAATAAAACCGAATGGACAAAATAAAATCCATAATAAGTATTTATTAGGCCTGTATACAAAATTTCATGAGTATCGGTTGAGAAATGTGACCTGTAGAATAATACAGACATCCAGACAGACATAACGGCATAAACTGCCACAAGTATAATGGTGGAAACACATTATTAACACGCGACGCGACCCGATGCAACGAATGTATGCGCATGGTGTCGCGTCGGATGTTGATAGTGTGGTTCTGGTCATAGAAAATAATACAATTTGATTCGACTCAACACGCGTCGCGTTGCATCGGGTCGCGTCGCGTGTTTATAATGTGTTTCCACCTTAAAAAAACTATTTTTATGACCATGACGATAGCAAAATCATCAATAATCTTCACAAAAATTACAAATAGCTCGATCGCCCCATTAAAGCCTATTTCAAACATTAGAAATTGTAAACTAAACTTGTAGGCGTTTCACATTCAAAGTTAGGTTATTTATTTATGACATAAAAGCAATTCCGTTCATCTGTTCCGCTCAGTTATTTGGGGCGCAGTTAGTGAAACTCACCTTAAAGGCCTGCTTATCCGTTACGTGACTCTATTCAGCCCAATGCTTGAAGCAATAAACCAACCGGAGACGACAACAGGGTCAGCCGCTTCGAAAGATATAAGAGCGGCGTGCTTGCACTGCTGTGTTCCATCGTGGGGAGGAGGACAGCCGGTGAAATTACTGGCACATGAGCCGTCTAAACTACCAACGCTTCTGCTGCAAGTGTCATCGGTGCTGGGGATGTCTATCAGCAATAGTGCTTACTTACCATCAGGTAGCACACTTACCTACACGTTCCCTCTTTGTTGTATGAAAAAGAAGTAGCGGCCATAGCACGTCTGAGTTCTACTGTGTAAGGTCTTGGTCGTTCTCACGCGCCACTTGATTATTTCGTCAAAACTGACTTTATCGAACAACTTCGCACATTGCCAAACAGGGTAATATGTATGTAAATGGTGAATTGTTTGAATCTGCGTAATTTAGATACCGGTAAGTTTATGTAGATGTTCAAAACTTATCACGCATACTTCATTATACCGTCATGACTTCTCCTGTTGGTACAATGCTCTAAGGACCAATGGGACACCTTTCAACAATTTACATCCTTTCGAGTAAATTACCCAATCCGTTCGAGTTGTGCTTTTATATGAACAGTGAGCAGGTTTAGGCTTGACTGTTTTGTTCAAACCTAATGGTTTCGTTTTTGTCATTAAGGAACTGGGAGTATTTTAACGTGGGAACAGAAATGGGTGTTAATACTATAAATACCGTTCGAGTTACGTCTTTTCTAACCAGTCTTCGTAACCGAGGTCTTATTATTGACTATATCTTTATACTTATTATTGAGTAATGGCGGCAATTTTTAAGCAGATTCGCAAAGGTCACATAATGGCAGTGCCAAAAATGTTTTCATTCTGTAGTTTGCTGAACAATATTGGATATCGTATCGCTTGACAAGGAAACGTTCCCGTGGGCGCAAATGCGCAAATTAACTGAGGATATGACACAAAATTTGAATTTCGAATTTAGGAGTGGAATCCAAATTCTAGAGGTATCCTTAGCCACACTAGTGTAAGCTGCCAGTATCAAAGATGGTAAAAACAAAACAAATCAACCAATCGAGCACCATTCCCACAGTTCCAGTATGCTTAGTGTAAGTTTTCGGCCACAGAACACGTCCCGAAAGCGTTTGCGTTAAAATGTAAAATTCTATGGGAACAATTTGTTGCCGTTTCGATCCGCAAGTGGCGCTGCCAATTTTTCCATAGTAATTAAGACGTGTGTTTGTGTGAAAACTTACACTGAGAGGCTCAGGTAATAGACCTCGAAATCCCACCACAGAGTGCTTACACGCGGCTATGTCTAAGGCCTTTCACGGCAGTATGCGCAAATAAAGAGGGAGTGAGAGAGATGATATGACACAAAATTTGAATTTCGAATGGAAGGAGTGGAATCCATGTTCTAGAGGTATCCTTAACCACACTATTCTAAGCTGCCAGTATCAAAGATGGTTAAAAACAAAACAGATAAACCAAGAACACCATTCCCACGGTTCCAGGTATAGACTTCGAATTCCCTCCACAGAGTGCTTACACGCGGTTGTGTCTAAAGCCTTTCGCGGCAGTGGGCGCAAATGAACCGGGAGTGAGAGAGATGATATGACACAATATTTGAATTTCGAATGGAAGGAGTGGAATCCATGTTCTAGAAGTATCCTTAACTACACAAGTCTAAGCTGCCAGTATCAAAAAAGGTTAAGAAGAAAATAGGGGCCTCATGACGTCTTAATTCCAACTCAGTTCAGGTTTAAGCTGTCATTTTTAGTATGGATCTAACAGCGAGCGAACCTAAACTGAATCGCATTAAGACTTCATGGTAACCCCTCTGATCGACCAAGAACACCATTCATTCATTCATTTATTTATTCATAAACAATACAATCCACGGTTCCAGGTATAGACTTCGAATTCCCTCCACAGAGTGCTTACACGCGGTTGTGTCTAAAGCCTTTCGCGGCAGTGTGCGCAAATGAACTGACACATTAATACAGCAGGGATCAAATTACGTCCCCCCGCGGAATGGATGGCCTCGTTTGCTTGCCAGCCGTACTCTTGTTCTATTTGCTTTGACTATTGGCTGATTTACTCATAATTACATGAGAAAATCTCGAGAATGAGCCCGTTATTCTGAAAGGTTTGGCTTACATATTAAGCTATAATAAATTGTAAATTTAATTTATTCTTTCTTCATATATGAAGCTTTTTATTTTGGCAAAGTTAATGTTTTATTAAGAGCATTTGAAAAATGTAAAAGAGTCAATCGCGATTTTTAAAAGAGTGACACGTCTGACTGACTGATTGATTGATTGACACACAACGAACAGCCTAAATATTTACATCTACGCTAATATTATAAAGAGGAAAAATTTGTTTGTTTTTTTGTTCAGGCTCCGAAACAACTGGACCGATTTGAATTTTTTTTAAATTATTGAATCCTACATTATCCCTGATGAACATAAATTTAGGCTATATAATTTAACTAGTTGTTGCCAGCGACTTCGTCTGCACAGAATTCGTTTATTGACCGAATTTGACGACCGAATGGCCTAGTGGTTAGAGAACCTAACTATGAAGCTTGAGGTCCCGGGTTCGATCCCTGGTCGGGGCAGATATTTGTATGTAAAATACGAATGTTTGTTCTCGAGTCTTGGATATTTAATATGTATTTAAGTATGTATTTATCTATATAAGTATGTTTATCCGTTGTCTAGTGCCCATATCACAAGCTATGCTTAGTTTGGGACTAGGTCAATTGGTATCAATTGTCCCAAGATATTTATTTAGTTATTTATTTATTTATCGCTATCCCGCGGGAACTACGCAATTTTCCGGGATAAAAAGTACCCTATATATGTGCTATTCCAGACCTTTCTCTATGTATGTGCCGAATTTCATCCAGATCCGTTGGGCCGTTCTGGCGTGATTGAGTAACAAACAAACATCCATCCATCCATCCATCCATAAATACTTTTGCATTTATTAATATTAGTTATAGTTATAGTTAGATTCTACGTCAAAGTCGTGGGCAACCGCTAGTTTGTTATAATTTATATAGAATAATCATTCATCTTAAATTGAAATGCACTTTTGACCTTTCTTTGCTTTACTGTGTTATCGTACCAGTGTCGGATTTATATTTTTTATGAGTGTAGGCCACTTTCGCCGCCCATGATAAAACCAGTGAACGTGTTTGACTTTTATCGTCTGAAATCGAGTGACCGTCCTCTGAAATCTGCCGCCCCTAGGACGCTGCCGCCTCTAGGCCGCGGCCTATACAGCCTATTTATAAATCCAGGACTGTATCGTAGCTATAATTATACCTATCTATGTAATATATTGATTCGTAACAATTCTATGTGACAAAGGTATCAGAATGATCTATTAAAAATTTTCGCAACAGTTGTATATAATCGTCAATTTAACATTATGTACATTGTCGTATCACTCCATATCACTACCGAAATAACTTCAAACGTGTGTTCAATTGCACATCAAAATTATTATAACTGAATGTCGCCATTTTCGTTAAAAGCTTATAAATTTCCATTCATGCCACAGACGATTTTATCAATTTCATTCGTTATATGTTCAGAATTGAATGAAGTAGCTAATCTGATTCCGCGAATCATTGTCAGCAGAGTGTGCCGTTGGAAGCATAGATCGTAATGAAAATATGCAGATATGCTTTTGCATAATTATACAAGTACCTAGTCAATCAAAATGGACATGGGTTGTGGTAAAATTTCATTAAATTTACACATTTTGAATGCCGTTGGATTTGTCAATACCTACGCTGATACAGCTTCGGAATTTGATAGGTACCTACCTACATTATGTTTTCCATAAAGTTGTATTTTGCTGTACATATTTTACGATTTTAAAGCTTTTAAGAGGTCGAGGTTTTACGGAGAGTCAGTTCTATTTAAAAAGCTTATTTAACATTGCGTTGGTATGTAAGTAAGTGAGTTATCTTCAAAATTAAGTTAAGTATATTAAAAAAACCGTTACAAACTGGTATATTGACCACAAAGGCTTTATCAAGGTATTCACAGGGAGTCCCCGCAACATGCTTCGTTAAAATATGTACAAATAATAAATCCTCAGCAAGTTTTTTCAATTACAAAATTTTCAAGTCAAATGTTAGACTTAAAATTTGGTATAAATAAAAGTAGAGTAGAAGACTATCAAAATTGTTTAGTTAACAAAGAGTTCAAGTATCAAAAAACAAGTGAAATTGCTGAAACATTTGCGTATAGACAAGTGAAATACGCTCCAAAGCGTATCGATGTTGACATACGTTTGCCAGTAATGTTTCGCTAGATCACCGTGATTTTTGCAGAGCTAGTCTCTTCTAGTGGCAGCATTACCTAGCATTCGATTAATAAACCTTACCAGCCTCCCGCAACAATACACTCGCATTCATTCAGAAAGGAGGTAGTTGCCCAGCAGTGGGACGTAATCAAGATGTTCTCAGATTTTTTCCAGAATATTTAAAAATTTTCATTAAAAAAAAATATCGCGAGCGCTCTTTAAAGAAGGACTACGGAATAGTCCGAAACATATGTCGAGCATTATTCGGCTTTTAAACGTGAGTTACCCGTTGTAATTATGTTAAAAAAAATCAAGGTTTCACGTTACTTCGATCCACTTCGAACAATCAACGTATCGATAAATATCAACAACGATTCAAAAATCCTGAAATACTTGGCTTTTTATTCAAGCTAACACAACCATCTGCTGAAGTATTCTGGAGAAATTCTACGTGACCTTATACAGGCTGCAGATGATGATGATGATGATGATACGTATACTAACAACTACACCTGCGTTTGGCAGCCGAAATAAACACGCCCCAATGGATGAGAGAAATTACTAATTACCGCGATCACATCAACAACATAAGTTGGCAATTAAGTACAATGCGATATAAATACGCCTATGTAGTCGGCTTAAGTCATATTGATCTTACGCCATAGAGGAATTAACCAGTAGATTAGTGTTATGAATTATTCAATTGTGGCAGCAAGAAAAGAGAAATAAATAAAAAAAAATAGTAACAATACAAGTGAACACAATACAAGTGAATACAAGTGATTTAAGAATTTTTCAATACGTTATTGATTTGACAACATTTCATATTTCTGAGCCTATCATTTTAATGGTTCTCTGTATTCTGTTTGAAAAGATGAACATGCTGACAGTTTAATTTTTTCGCTAGGGTTTGTATTTAATTTATAATTAATTTATTAATTTTTGCTTATTCTAAAAGGGCGTAACTCCGATACTATCACAGAATAGACACTTACCCTTTTGTCTTTTCTGTATAGAAAAAAATCTGACGTCAATTTCAAATTGTCAATGTCAGGCCTTATTCTCCGATATTCGATTTTCGAGGTTCGCTTCGTGCTGTTCCGCTCATACTAATATAGTCATTAACTTGAGAGTGAGAGAGAAGGTATGCAACGAACTTCAAAAATAGAATTTCAGAGTTGCCCCCTTTGTACTTTGAAGTTGTCATATACAAAATTATGGTCGCTTATTTTTTCTCGTGAAAAAGGCAAAGGTGTTTCACCTATCCTGTGGTAGTTTTGGTAAAATTAGGACATATTTTTAATTAATTTTTATTTTTTATAATAAGCGATATTAAAATTATATAAACATATTGCAGTGATCAGGAGGCAAAATGCTTTCGAACCATATATACATTTTCAGGTGTTATAAAAATGAAATGTTGTCAATTTGTCGCTTACAACATCTGTGGACTGGCTTTTCGCGATAGCTTTTCCATAGAACAAAGCCATTTATGGTATTAGAATTACGATTTTGTAGGTTCGGTTTAATTCGCTATACATACTGACTGAACATTTACTAGGCAAGAGTGTTTCGACCTATATCACATCTATGCTTCATATCAGCCGTAATCGTGGTCAAATGCATGCCTATTTCGTTTATAAAGAAAAAGCATACGAATAATAAGAGTATTTCTCGCCCAATTTCTGTTTAGCTTTCAGCCGGCCAATCAGCCGCAGTGGGTCGGCAAAGCATTTCAAAACAAATTAAATCTACTGTATAGGTTAATTTCTCCACGAACTACGCATTATGAAGGTCATCAGTACTACTTACTTGGACTTCTTACCCTCGTAACTGAGTCGAGAATCAGAAGAGCAAAGCGTTCATCTTACATCTAAGTAGTTATTGTTACGTTGTTGATCAGTTGATGTATTGTAAGAAAAAAACATTTACAATAATGCACAAATTGATAAATACAAGAACAAAATAGCCGTGATTACATATAAATCAATTCTTATCCTACTAAGTAATTCGTGAATAGAATAGGATCGAAGAATCTATTATTTCATACACATTTGCACGAAAGTATATTATTATGAACTTGTAGCCTCTAGTGTAAGTTTTCGCGTATAAAAACGTCTCGAACGCGTTCACGTAAACGTCTCAATTACTATGGAAAAATTAGCAGCGCCACTTGCGGATCGAAACGGCAACAAACTGCCTCATAGTATTTGACATTTTAACGCAAACGCATTCGAGACGTATTTTGTGACGGAAAACCCACACTAAGCATGAGAAATTTTAGTTAGCCTATAACACTCACACTAGAGGCTCAATCTTTCAATCTCATTCTGATCGCAGTCTACGTAGTTATAAAATGTATTGTCCTGTGGTTTATTTCGCGAAGTTACTAGTTACAATTCTAACCTGGAAACATTGGTCCCCAACCACTGATTGGTTGATTATGCCAATGTTGCTGGTTTAGACTTGTAAAATTGTAACTCGTAGCTTTGAGAAACTGGCCACTCTACCCAAACCAAAAACAAGAAAAATCCTAATGCAAAAGTAGTCACTTAGTAACAATAGTTAGGGCTGATCTATATTGTTAACATAATAAAAAATCAGGGAACAATTCATACAAATTGACCTAGTCCGAAAGTAAACTCTACTAAGGCTTGTGTTATATATAGGTATGTAAACTAGACAACGTTACGATGTACAAACTTAAAGAGACATCCGTATTTAAATAGACAGAAACTTCCATGTCTCAGGAACAAATATTCGTCTTCATCATTCAGGCAGGGTCACTACCAACTAGGCCAACCACATCATCTAATGTAGTGTGTAGTGAGACAATTATTACGCCATTTTTGAACGGATGCCACCATTTTAATGTTTGACAGTTCGTTTAACAACAGTGTTTTTTTTACTGTGTTATGATTCAAATAATAAAAAATAGCACACATCGCAATAAAATTTAATTTCAATTTTTTATGACTTAGGATCAAATTACAGTTATAAAATGATACTCGTGCCGTGTAAAATAAGTAATTTGACCTAGTGTAGGAGTTCAGTAAGTATAGTTTTTTTAAATGTGGTAACATTTCATTTGAAAATACGGGAAGGTATTTTAATATTTCTACATTTTTAGATATTTAGTTAACCGTTTCCTGCTACGTTGTCAGCTCTTAACCAATATCCTGCGAGAACTATGCTATTATCCAGGTTACAAACTATCTGGTATGCCCGTCAAAATGTGTCCAGCGCGTCAAAGAAATAAACACACATACAAACGAAGCTTCAATAAGTAGAAAGTTAGTTACAATCCCAAAAAAAAAACATTAAAATTTACAATTACATCTAACTAATATTATAAATGCGAAAGTATGGATGGATGGATGGATGGATGTTTGTTTGTTACTCAATCACGCCAGAACGGCCCAACGGATCTGGATGAAATTCGGCACATAGATAGAGAAAAGTCTCGAATAGCACATATTTTACTTTTTATCCCGGAAAATTGCGTAGTTCCCGCGGGATAGCGATAAACGAATTCTTTGCAGACGAAGTCGCTGGCAACAGCTAGTAATACAATAAAGCTTGAAAAAAGAATAAAAAAAAGGTTAGTAATGAATGACGTAAAGAATCAAAGCACTTTTCTAAACTGGATTGCATCTGCAATTCTGCACGCAAACCTCAATCGCCACAACTCCACAAAGCACAGCTACATAACAATGTAGGAGAGTATTTAATGGATTGCGCTTTTATGTATTGGAATGGTGAAACTGTATTGCTAAATCCAAGATAATCTCCTTTCTGCCGTGTATCGCCCGCTTGCTATTATCCGGTTGAAATAAAACGACGCTGTAATATACTAACTTGCATCAGAGTACCTGCCCACTTAGTTTAATACTGTAGGATAATCCTTTGGGCTTCCTTATATGACAGTAAGTGTTATTGGTGAATTTTATTGGTTTTAGCTGATTGCTACAGTGGAGGGAATACAACAATCGTTTTAATGGAATTTTGTTTTGCTTTAGCAATCGTTTAGTCTTTATATTTGGCATTTTTCTTTCTGGAAGCATTTTAAAGAAAGCAGTATTCTCATTCTGTATACACTCTTGTTAAGCTACTGTGCATTTATCATACGTTTGTCTTTGTCTATCATTTGTCTTTGTTACTATGAAATATCAATGTAAGAAATGAACAAAACGAATACTTACTTACCTACATTAGACTTATGTCTAACAAATATAAATTTGTGGCATAAAATTTACATAATCTAATAATTTTCCAAAACGTTGATCTAAGTTTAACGTTATTATAATTTACCTTATCGTCTTTCTATTATTTTTGCTCGTCAGTGTATTAAAATATCATTTTTTTTAATAAGAGAAGCAATTGCTTAACTTATTAAAAATAAGTTATGTAACTACCTTGTTTTTTATCAACTCTTAATTGCCTCTCACTTAAAAAGTAAAAAAATAAATGCTTGAACATAGCAATAATTTGATTAGTTAAGAAATACCTTGTCAGTTCTTTCGTAAATTTTCTACCCTTGATTATTTGATTGAAATAAGGCTGCTCTTTCTCAAACGGGTTCGTGATCGTAGATTTCAAAGCTATTATTTAACAGTTATTTTTATGTTACCAATTTCAGAACTAGCTGAATATTGGATAAGAAAATTTTCTCCCATCGAACGCGAGCCGCAGTCCAGCGAAGCGCCGCGCAAGCACTCGCCCGGATTAACGAACTTCCCGAATCTTCCCGTGAGGCGAACTTAAAATGCTAACATCAGTTTCGGGAATTAAAGGATTTCCTCCATAAATTTATAAAGCCCGCTTACTTCAACTTAATCTTGTTTGCTTATTCGTAGCTCTATTAGCGGATAAATCGAATAAGTTATTCCCTTTCGCGAGCCAGGTTGATTAGGGCGGGCTTATGAGATGGCGGGAAATTTGATAATTTTCTATTGTTGCATAAACTAGTGAGTCTCCAGAGTATTACATTTATATTTTGCTCATTAGCTTTTTCGGAGAATGGCGATTAAAATTATAGCTTGGATATCGCGGGTTTAGACTAAAACAAGCTACGCCATTTTATTTAAAATAATAAATAAATAATAATAAATATCATAGGACAAATTACACCAATGGACCCAGTCCCAAACTAAGCAAAGCTTGTACTATGGGTACCAGGCAACGGATAAACATACATATAATGTAGATAAATACATACAACATCCATGACTCGGGCACAAACATTCGCATTCATCATAAGTACAAATGTCTGCCCCTACCGGGATTCGAACCCGGGACCTCTAGCTTCATAGTCAGGGTCACTAACCATTAGGCTATCCGGTCGTCAAAATTTGTCTATTTAATGAGACTTAAAAGTTGAAAAATTAAATACGTCTCTCCTTTTATTTGGTTTCATTATTCCGTACTAAATTAATGCCAGGAGCTATGGAGATTACGTTGGTTGTCTACATTGCATTTTTAAGAATAAATGCAACAAATAACCCAAAAATTTACAAAAGTGGACGTATCCCATAATTCTCTATTAGCTAATTTATACAAACGTAAATGTAGAAATAACGAGCATTTCAAACAAGTTCAAGTCAAATAAAAGTATAATTTAGTTTTGATAGTCCTTTACTTTTGGAAACAAAAGGAACATAAATAAAAGTTTCCTTTGAGTATTTACCTACTCGTTACCTTAAAATAATTCAAGAGACGGCATAAATTTAACCAGTGTAATGTAAGTTTACATAATGACTAAAAACGAATGTGTAAAAAAGGCCAATTTGATAATAAAAGTGAACTATGTACCTACACGAATCCCCTTACATTCTACCCGGAGTACTTTATTTCGTACTTCTATTTTCTTCTTATTAACTTCTTTATAGCTCCCGAGGCGGTAATTACTTTACTCTTGCATTGTCTAAGCGATTTTGTGGCATTTTTTTTAACGCAAGCTAATAATAGTAGCGAGACAAGCGAAACCAAAGGGCGCAATTTAAGAATACGAGCACAATATAGCTATAGAATGTATAGAATAGAATAGAATGAAATAGAATTTATGGCATATCAAATATGATATGCACCGCTCTGGGTCACACCTCTGGATTTTAGGAATTTATGTGCGAAATTACATTAGAAATTTACATCGTGACGAAACTGGACCAATCCCAATATAAGGCTTAGTTACCCTTCTGGGTTGGAAGGTCAGATGGCAGTCGCTTCTGTAAAACTAGTGTCTACAGAAGTAAAGAAGATATTACAGACATGGGTTGATTAGTCAGTTACATGTGATACCTTGTATTCATAAATAGCTGATATATACTAATTAAATACAAACAAAACACTTAGATTTTACTCACCTATGTTTTCATTTCTTTAAATAATTAATTTATGTTGTAAAAACAGCTGTTACCTAATTAAAACTAATTTGAAATCCTTAGCAAACAATTTTGAGTAGTCCATGTTTTTTGTATAGAATCTGGCCCTTGGATTTCACCAAAGCCAAAATTGTCGTTATCATGTGACAATTCTATTTACATTACAATCTCGACGAGATTCTACGCCGGTTGAGTTGATATTCGCTTTGCAATTCGAATTGTCACTTGTCACCGACATTTGTCGAATTGGTGAAATACGCCGTACATAATTTTAATGAAATTCCCCATGTATGGTTTAGTAACACGAACAATCTACAGACGGCGCCACTTAGCCGTTGCTTCTTTTATTTTTTTTATGTGAATAGGAAGGTAAACGAGCAAGTGGGTCACCTGATGGTAAGTGATCACCACTGCCCATAGACACCCGCAACCCCGGAGAGATCGCAGATGCGTTGCCAACCTAGAGGGCTAAGATGAATTGCCTCTTATGCTCGTAATTTCTCCGGCTGTCTTACTCTCCACACCGGAACACAGCAGTGCAAGCACTGCTGCTTGGCGGCAGGATTAGCGAGTAAGATGGTGGTAGCGATCTGGACGGACCTTGCACAAGGCCCTACCACCCGCACATGTTCAGTCAAACTAACTCAAATTCAAATTTTGAAATCTATTCGGACCTTAAATCCATAGTGTTAGGTACTAATTAATTACAAAAACTTATGTCTAGGGTTATTAACAAAAAAAAAGAAGAAATTTTAATAACCACCCGCTGAAAAGTGACCAAACACAACAGTAAAACGAAACCAAAGCAAAGTAAAAATGTTAATGAAAACGCAATTTTTCATTCCGTTTCGGGAATCTATTATGGCCACCACTAATTTCGTCGTGATCCCTCTAAACTGGGGCTGAAGGTAAGCTTGCGAGGTACCGGTACATCATACCGCCCGACACGAGGCTTTGCTATATGATAAAGTGCCTGTTCACATATTTTATAGTACAAACATGGGTTAAAATTTATTACACGGAGAAAAAACTTTGCTTATAATCACAAAATCTTAGTTATGATTACTAAAATATTTATAAATCCCACGACAACAAATTTTTTGTAATAACAACAAATTGGTTTTAGTTATTGTTATTTAGTAATATCCTATATCAATGTTTTGTAATTTCTAGTATGCTATACATATCCGTGACGTCATTACCGAAGTAATGACGTCACGGATTTTACAATAAGTTTTGTAATTTCCGAGAAATAACCTGGTATTTTTTAGTTGGGTTTCAGTAAATTTTACAAAATATTTTCGTCGTGTCCTTAATTTCATACTTGTTTTTACTAAATTTTATGGAATATTTAAGAACTTATTTTGTAATTTCAATGATTTCTTACTAGATATTGCTAAACTTTAATGTGTATATAAGAAACTACTTTTGTAATATCAATGATTTAATATTAGATATGACTAAACTTTAATGTGTATATAAGAAACTACTTTTGTAATATCAATGATTTCATATTAGATATAACTAAACTTTAATGTGTATATAAGAAACTTGTTTTGTAATCTCAATGATTTCATATTAGATATTGCTAAACTGTAATGTGTTTATAAGAAATTACTTTTGTAATATCAATGATTTAATATTAGATATTACTAAACTTTAATGTGTTTATAAGAAATTACTTTTGTAATATCAATGATTTCATATTAGATATTACTAAACTTTAATGTGTATATAAGAAACTACTTTTGTAATATCAATGATTTTATATTAGATATTACTAAACTTTAATGTGTTTATAAGAAATTACTTTTGTAATATCAATGATTTCATATTAGATATTACTAAACTTTAATGTGTATATAAGAAACTACTTTTGTAATATCAATGATTTTATATTAGATATTACTAAACTTTAATGTGTTTATAAGAAATTACTTTTGTAATATCAATGATTTCATATTAGATATTACTAAACTTTAATGTGCACATAAGGAACTACTTTTGTAACATCAATGATTTCATATTAGATAAAACTAAACTTTAATGTGTATATAAGAAACTACTTTTGTAATATCAATGATTTCATATTAGATATTACTAAACTTTAATGTGTTTATAAGAAACTACTTTTGTGATATTATGATATCGTTTGTAATAAAACAGAAAAGTCGTGTAGTTATTACAAGTCATTCTATTAGGTATTATTATTTTCTTTAGTATTTCTTCTAAATGTCCGTGGTTGAATGATTGCCGATAACTGAGTCAGAAGTTTGAAGCCCTTTAATATAATGTATAATTTGACAAAGTTAAACGTCGTACGTACAAGCAAGAAAGATAACTAAATATAATAAATTATATTTTATGGGCAGACCCAGTCTGACTTGGTTTGCCCTTAAAATATAATTTATTAATATACTCGTAGTTTGTTTGCTTGTACGAGTATATATGGCGTTTAACTTTATTAACAAATTAGACATTATTATAAAGGTTCTTCAAACTTTTGACCTAGTTACCGGCAGTCATACAGGCGTACATATTCAGAAAAAACACCAAAGAAAACAATAATACCTAATAGAATGACTTGTAATAACTACACGACTTTTCGGTTTTTATTACAAACAATGTCATAATATCACAAAAGTAGTTTCTTATATACACATTAAAGTTTAGTTTTATCTAATATGAAATCATTGATGTTACAAAAGTAGTTTCTTATATACACATTAAAGTTTAGTTTTATCTAATATGAAATCATTGATGTTACACAAGTAGTTCCTTATGTACACATTAAAGAAAACAATAATACCTAATAGAATGCCTTATAATAGCAACTTGAATGAATGAAGTTATCAGTCACGGAAATTAATTGAAATGAATGAATGCTAAATGTATACTGTAGTAGGATATAGTTTGATTGAAACGAAGATTTCTAATTAAAAAGTTTATTTTGTTTTACGTTACGTACAGTTTAACACTTGCACTTACAAGCTAGTACAACATAGGACTATTCCCAGATGTTCACATTATTTTTCTAGCCGAGAAAATTCTTACTAAGCACACTCACGAGCAAACACAACGGGTCACTCTTCATACAACTTTGTATGGAAAGCGACCCGTTATTTTTGCTCGTGAGTATAGTTTACATCCAACACAAAGGACTGTGAACAACTGGGAATAGCCCAAAATCTGCCATTACAAAATCTTCTGCTCGTTTCCCAATTCGGCATGAGCATGACACTTGGTCAATCGAAATTTTCTTTGAATTAATCATTATATTATTTATAAATGGTCTCATAAGGAAAAACTTGAAATAATATTTTTTGATACAGAAACACATTTATTTTTAATTAGTCACTCCTTCCATGTTTTCTCCTTAAGAGGGCGCATCCCTACTGAGCTGGCAACGTCGCATTTTTGGTGATTTTTTGCGATTATTTCACAGAAATTGAATGAAAAATTGAAATATCCGTCTGGGTGCACTTCGTTTTTAGTGTATTAATGTGTCCAAATGGTGATTGACTTTTATTTTCGTATTAAAGGGATAAAATACTATATCTCGTCTAATAAGAAAATAAAAGTCCATCGCGATCAATTATTGCATTAGACATATTAATGCACTAAAAACGAAGTGCACTACAGACGCACATTTGAAACTTTCATTCAATTTCTGTGAAATAATCGCAAAAAATCAACAAAAATGCGACGTTGCCAGCTCAGTAGGGATGCACCCTCTTAAATTTAGCTGTCTATCTGTGACTGATCAGGATGACACTTATGTAAATGTTTTCTCAGAGATGCTATGCCACAAAAATTTCTAGAGCAATTATCTTCCCCACAACTAAAAGATGTTATATCTCTTGATTCATAACAAAGTGAGCGGATGTGATTTGCCAGATTATTAACATTATCGAATTTAAGCTTGCATTGGGCACATGTATACATAATAAACCCGTCTCGTCTCTTACTTCACTCTTAGAAGGTCTCCACTGCGACTTTTTCTTGTCCTTCAAGGGCACACTAGACGTCAAATAAGGTAGAAGTAGTAGACAGCAGTTATTCAACGCATCAGATGACTCCGATTCTGAAAAGACACATTTAAATAAATTACAATATCAGCAGCATCCAGCATTGAAATAAAATGAAAATGAAAATATTTTATTTCGTTTAAATATTACATAAAAACATCAAGGTTGGGACTTCCTTTTAAGTATATATGGATACATGTGCCAGGAGGTCCCGCTCTTCTATAACTACAAGTTGTTATATAACAAAAATAAAAATAACAACAGCATTAGCAGCAAAGAGACAACAGTACAGTACAGTCTAACCCCATTAACAAAGGTAAAATAATGAAATAAATAAACAAGTCACTACTTTTACCAATTAATTTACCTACATTTATGTATAATTAGTTTTTACGAATAGAAGTTCTTACCTGTAGTTGCAGCAGACACATTATTGTTAATATTCTGCTTGATATGGAGCAGCTACATTATGGAGTATAATACAGGGCAGCTGATTCAAGTGGAAATAACTCTTGTATTTGCAAGGACCATTCTAGCAACTCTTTTTTAGTGAACTGTCTGTTTTGATCGCTTTCAAACAGGGGCTGAATTAGTAATTTAACTAATAAGTTTCTCTGTGTCTCATTTAATCTTCCCGAAGGCCATCCCAGAGACAAAATGGATTTTCCATCAAGAGTGGATTTTAATGTCTTCAACACCTGAAATAAGTAATTCTATTTAAGTATAAGGATATAATTTTTGGGTTCATTAGTTTTTAATCTTGTACCTATGGGAGGCCTATGTCCAGCAGTGGAAGTCTTTCGGATGACAATGATGATGATGATGATAAGGATAAGAACATGTAAAATTAAATGCTTTAAAAATAAGAAAATAAACCAAACCTGTTTATCAGATTAGGTACAATCACTATACTTTACACTACAGTTTTTATTACATTTATAATTGACTGTAAATGTTCTTTGTCGACTATGGAACTCTAAAAAAGGCGGTACTTACATTTGGTGTGGCATCTGGTGGTATTTCTGGTGTATTAAGGTGATTCACTTCCTTTTTCCAATTAGCTAGATTTATTTTAAATCTAGCTCGGTCTCCAGGTATGGGTATAAGCTGACTTATTTCATCATCTGCCAGCAATCGCAAAGTCCCAGCATCAACTTTGCCCTCTGAAAAAAAAAAACAATTAGTTTGTTGAAATTACAATTATAATCGTTTTATATTTTTTCATTTCATCAAATATTCATTAATTAGCTGGAATGATTACAATGAGTATTTTGAAATCATCGATTTTTTATTTGTATTTAATAGGTATTGTTTATTATTTCATACTTCATACTTCATACGAAAATGATGTCGTTTTTCATACTGCGCTTATCCCCTCCACGTTAACTTACCACAAAAAGCTCGAACATATTCGACGAGACCCCAATTGGTTAACAAGTCACTTGTTAGCTGATCCATCACCTTTGGTAAGAGAAATTTATACACTTCATGTACCTACTTACTTCACTACCCATTTGCTTCGAGTTGGCATTCGTAAATAGTTTGCGCGAGAGACACTTCCAAAGTGGTAAAATGTCCCCCCCCCCCCTGTAACTTCTAAAATAAGAGAATGATAAAACTAAAAAACTATATGATGAACATTACCATGCAAACTTCCACCGAAAATTAGTTTGAACGAGATGTAGTAGGTAAGTAGTTTTTGGTCAACACGAAAGGGAAATTACGAATGGCACGGGCAAATATTTAACAATAACAAACTCGAAGCAAGCATGTAGGTAAATGTATTAGTAGATTGGTATACGTGCCGGCACGTAAGTCTAACGATGACGAGTCACGTGGAGGGGAACTGCGCACCCACGAATACAGTGTTTTACTTCTGCGCATACAAGGTCATCGCTAGACTTACTTGCCGGCACTTATATTGATAATACTAATATTACTTATTTATAACTAAGTAGGTCAGGGCCGGATTAAGCCAGCGCGGGGCCTGTAGCAAATTCTATCGAGGGCCTTCGGCTTCGCGTTTAAGATGCAATGCAAGACATTTTACGCTCTCTATTTAAATTAATATGTATTTTTTTATTACGGTCAGACAGGCGTTGGAGCGCGGGGCCCCCAAATTCGCGGGGCCCGTAGCATTTGCTACTCTTGCTACGTGGCTAATCCGGCACTGACGTAGGTACTTATTTTATTTCAGGTTTAGGTTATGGCTATGCATTTTGTACAATATCAGGCAATACGAATAATACGATGCGTGGTCCATTAAGTAGATTGCAAGTATTTTGCAATGCCGCTGCAAGTTTTTACAAGTTTTCATGCCCGCCATGAATGAAGTGCATATTTTACATTGGTCGATGCGCCGCCAGTTATTACAATTTTCTTAATTAATTATCTTATGGGTATCACGCATAATACATAAATTGAATGATATCAATCAAAGAAAAGTCAGTAATCGCAGAGGAGATGACTGACGCTTAGGTACCTATTTTCATATTTTACCAAATGGACGCCACGTTAGTCGAGTAAGACACACACATTATTTCTTTAGATAGGCAAAATACTTACTTGAAAACGCTCACGCTCTGTAGACTTATACAACACAACACAACACAACACACTTTAGTTAAGACACTACACCGATCAGATGCGTATGTTAGAAATTTGATCGAATAATCGTACGACTACGCAGTTCGACTCGCTTATAAAAAATAAATGGTGACGGCGGCGGCCAACGGAGCGGCGGGGCGCGCGCGGGTGGGAACGTGAGCGCGGGGACGGAATTACAGGTAACTTTAGTAAAATTTGTTAAAGTAAGTAATTTCTGCAAAACGTTACATAAACTAGTAAAAGGCTTAATAATTTCTAAAAAATAACTTTACTATTGCAAAACGTTTTGTATTGAGAACAATAATTTTACTGAAAATTAAAAATAATGTGATTTGATTTACCTCCGGACCGCACCCATAGGTAGTAAAAGTATTGCGCTCGGTTTGTCAACGTCGTAACTGTTAATAGTAGATTGCTCAGCAAGGGAGGAAAAGAACCAATATCACACGAGGTAACTTGGCACCCGAGCATGCGAGGGTGCCAATATTTCGAGTGTGATATTGGTGTTTTTCCTGAGTTAAACACTCTACTTTTCATTTCGACTACAAGGAAAGTAAAAAAAATATACAAAAGTAAGTATATGAGAAAAAATGTATTGAATAAAAAATCTCGTCATTCGCGCTTTTCATTTCAAGTAAACAAAATAAAACTCACTTAACCTCAAAAATCTCTTTCCCGCCGCTCAGCCGCTCCAGTTCTACGGGCAGACACTCCCAGTCTCTTACCTCGACTGCTTTAACCACCGAGCGCCGCCATGACATTTTGCTTTACCGACTCTACTCTACCCAGGCGTATCGCCCGCGTTTACTCAACAACTGTTTGGAATTTGCCCGACAGATGGCGTCTAAGTTACAACTCATTGAACATATAGTATTAATTATAATGTCAATACAATAAAATTATCTCTGCTTCAGTTAATCTCCGACATATATACACCGACACTTTACTACTATTATCTTAATATCATTATGTTCAATTATTTGTATATTTAAATTGTATAAATATTATTATTATTATTATTATTATTATATTATTATTATTATTATTATATTATAAACATAAAAACTATTGTTGCCTTTAGAACCTTAAAAACCACGGTTGCAGTTGGAAAAACGCCTCCACTTTGACAGGCGTTTCAGCAGCTAAAATTCCGTTCCATTCAGACACCTTAATAAGAACTGTTTTTAGGAATTCAATATTTATAATAATAATGATGAAGAGGCTAGTAATAAATTATATAAAATCTCAATATTTTTATATTTTTACATCAATAATAGGTTTTTATTTTTATTACGTCTTGGTACAGACTAGTATTATAATAAGTCTTCGGTAAGTAGTCGTGAATTGTAACAAGTACAAATAAAAAAAAAATGGAAAAGTAAATCGCACTAGTGCGCAAAAACGAACTTTTCGCACCCAAAACAGCCAAAAAAAGGGCACTTTTTGAGCAACTGTATTGAAAAGTTATTTTACGTCTCGTGTTTCAAATGAACACTCGCAGGTAAAATACAACTTTCCCCCCTTGTATAACAAATAACTATTGTTTGCTGAAATCATCCTTTAAGGATGTGAAAGGTGGGGTGAAATATACAACGAAGATGCGATACCCTATATTCCTCGTGGCGAATCTTGATCCAGATGATACTTCTAGTGACAGTTCATTTTATATAACCTTGTTATGAGGTTCGGTCACGTTGAATCGTTTAGAGGCGCAACTTAAAGCCTAGCACGTCATAATATAATGGAAATATAAGATTTGAATAAGAATATAATGAAATTAATAAATGAAATGAAAAATGAAATGAGTTTATTTTGCTGGAACATACACGGGTGTTAAGTATCTATCTATCACATTTGATGGAAATAATTTCAGCTAAACTTACATATTGACGTACTGCAAAAGTTACATCGTTAGGCTGGTATCGACGAAGGAGTGGGTATATCCATAAACATGACTAGGAATATCGGTAAGCAGATGACGTTGACTCTGAACAGAATGGACGGAAATTTCTTGTTCATATGTAATATTTAATGTCTTGGGGCTTGGCAAAAATAAAACAAACGCTTTGTGTTATAAAATTTGTTTTCAATACATTTGCTCGAAAAATTCACTTTCAAAGGATTTCATGGCTCGTAAGTTAATTTTACCGCACTAGTGCGATTTCGTTACCGTTTTTTTTTAATTTTCCATTTTAAAATATTACAAGCAGTGTTAAATAATAAAAAAAATCGACTTATACGCAGAAAAATGTATAAATATACAAAACTAAGTAATGAATTTGCAAAATTTATTGTAATTAGTATAAACTGTAATTTATTTTCCTACCTCAGATTTTAATGATTTCCACCTTTTACCACCAAACAAAATGAGTTCTTCAAGTGATGAAGTCTACAATAAGATGGAATTAACTCCGCCCGATATTTTAAGTAAGGCGCAAATCGCGCAAAATAGTCTTTTACCATCAAAATCTCGGGAAAGGTATTTATTCTTCAACTTTGTTTTATTAATTGCCTATTTTCTCACAAATGTAATGAAAAACGTCGTATGATACACGGTTGGCAAGGTTTTACAAGCTCGTGACGATGAAAACCCTTGCCTTGCGGCTCGGGTTTATCAACTCGTCAACTCATTTGTAAAACCTTACTTACCAACCTTGTATCACAAATAACAACTATTAGGTAATTGAACTAACAATTCCATTTCTGTTGTAGCAAAAACATGCTTGTATTTAAAACAAAAAAAATAGTAAAAATAAATAAATTATATTTTTGAAATTAAAAACATTGATTGGTTTACTTGAATTAACAATTCGATTTCTGTTTTAGCAAAACATGCTTGTATTTAAAACAAAAAAAATAGTAAGAACTAATAAAGTATATTGTTGAAATTAATAACATTGGTTTACTTGAATTAACAAATCGATTTCTGTTGCAGCAAAACATGCCTGTATTAAAAAACAAAAAGTTTATTAAGAATTAATAAAATATGTTGTGGTGATAAATACAATTTGTTTAATTGAATTAACAAATCTATTTTGTTGCAGCAAAACATGCTTGTATTTAAAACAAAAAGTTTACTAAGAATAAATGAAGTATATTGTTGAAATCAATAAATTTGGTTTACTTGAATTTACAAATCTATTTTTGTTGCAGCAAAACATGCTTGTATTTAAAACAAAAAGTTGACTAAGGATAAATGTAGTATATTGTTGAAATCAATAAGTTTGGTTTACTTGAATTTACAAATCTATTTTTATTGCAGCAAAACATGCTTGTATTTAAAACAAAAAGTTTATTAAGAATACATGAAGTATATTGTTGAAATCAATAAATTTGGTTTACTTGAATTTACAAATCTATTTTTGTTGCATCATAACCTGCTTGTATTTAAAACAAAAAGTTTACTAAGAATAAATGAAGTATATTGTTGAAATCAATAAATTTGGTTTACTTAAATTAACAAATCTATTTTTGTTGCAGCAAAACATGCTTGTATTTAAAACAAAAAGTTTACTAAGAATAAATGAAGTATATTGTTGAAATCAATAAATTTGGTTTACTTGAATTTACAAATCTATTTTTGTTGCAGCAAAACATGCTTGTATTTAAAACAAAAAGTTGACTAAGGATAAATGTAGTATATTGTTGAAATCAATAAATTTGGTTTACTTGAATTTACAAATCTATTTTTGTTGCAGCAAAACATGCTTGTATTTAAAACAAAAAGTTTACTAAGAATAAATGAAGTATATTGTTGAAATCAATAAATTTGGTTTACTTGAATTTACAAATCTATTTTTGTTGCAGCAAAACATGCTTGCATTTAAAACAAAAAGTTTACTAAGAATAAATGAAGTATATTGTTGAAATCAATAAATTTTGTTTACTTGAAATTACAAATCTATTTTTGTTGCAGCAAAACATGCTTGCATTTAAAACAAAAAGGTTACTAAAAATTAATAAAAAGTCCACTGGGAATAATTAAAATATTGTTCTTGAAATTAATAAAATGTATTTAATTGAATTTACAAACGCATACCTGTTATAACAAAGTTTTTTAAAAGCCTTTGTAGCAATAACTAAGCAATCGCAAAATTGATTAAACTTTTGTAATTGTATCATTTACTAAAACTGTTTACTCGATATTACAATTCTGTCTACTAAGACGCATTTTTAATTTACTAAAGTATTGTAAAATTCACAATGTTTTCATGCAAATTACAAAATATTGTATTTATGCATTTGAGTAAAGCTAGTTGGTAGGGATTACAAATAGGAAAAACAAGGGTGGTGTAAAACGTAGCTTTTGCCAGTAAAAATAAATGAACTTCAGTATTAATTATTAAAACTTAGTAATTCGAACAGTAACAAAACGACTTTGTAAGATCTGGTATGTTTTTTTTCTCCGTGTATAACGCGAGGTTTTGCGACACGCGTGTGAACTATTTCCATTGTCTCGGTGAGTGTGAAATGTGTGTATGTTAGGTGAATAAAGGAATCGAATTCAAATGCTTGCCATTTACAATAATTTTTTTTGGGTGCGGGTAAAATACATATAGCTTGAAATGCATAATGTGTCAAAATACATAATGGTTCGAAACATATAATGCAGTTTTCTGTGGAACTGTTAGCTAAATAGACAAGCTTTTTGGTCGCGCAATCTACAGATTGGGTTAGGTTAGGTTTATTTTATAACAATCCTGTTAAGTTGCCATTTACTGAAAAAAAAATACCTTTTGAACCATTATGCATCTCATAATTTAAAACGTAGTGTATTTTAAAACGTACCCATTGAAAAAAACTACTTTTAAGTACTTGATCAATGGTAAAAGTCGTGGCAGCCTAGAGTTTTGGTCTATGCCCTTTTAGATGATCCTAAGTTCCAAATAGGCACACCTAATTACAACACAACGGATAACTCACGTATAAAAGCCGAAGAATTGCTCCGACAATTGTTTCGGACTATTTCGAAGCCCTTCATCAGGGAGCGCTCGCCCCGGCGGCAGCGAAACGAACACTGCGCGCCAACGCTCTGCTCGCGCGGCTACTCGGCGCAGCTGACATCGGCGCACAACTACCCTCATTTTTATCGTCATTTTTATTATAGTCTAAAGTAGGGCAGCACACAACACTGATCACGTCACTTTGTAAAGGTTCGCTCACACTCACCGTTTGGTCAATATTTAAAACAAAATAAAATATAAAAAAAAATCTAACTAATATTATAAATGCGAAAGTATGGATGGATGGATGGATGTTTGTTTGTTTGTTACTCAATCACGCCAGAACGGCCCAACGGATCTGGATGAAACTTGGCACATAGATAGAGAAAAGTCTGGAATAGCACATAGGCTACATTTTATCCCGGAAAATTGCGTAGTTCCCACGGGATAGCGATAGACGAATTCTCTGCAGACGAAGTCGCTGGCAACAGCTAGTTGTTAATAAAATTAAAATTAATTAAACATACATACATACATACATATCGTCACGCCTCTTTCCCACAGGGGTAGGCAGAGACTACTTTGTTCCACTTGCTACGATCGATTGCTATCGATTAAAAATTAATTAAAATTGTTTCGAAATAGTCCGAAACAATTGTCAGAGCAATTCTTCGGCTTTTATACGTGAGTTATCCGTTGTGTTGTAATTATGTGTGAGTCTCACGGTAGTTTCATGTTGAAAGGGTTCACACCTTCGAATTTTTCGAAATTGATGTACGGAATTATTCGCAGCTCTCCCTTTTTACTTTTTATTTGGTTTGGACAGCTCCTGAAATTTGAAATTCGTGTCATACCGTCCCTCTCACTCTCTTATTAATGTCTATTTGTGAGCAGGACGGCACGTTACCGAATTCGAATTTTTAACTTCGGAGTACTAGGTCTGCGTGCATAGTTCATACAGCAAGTTTAAATTGTACCAACGGTCTCGGACCTTGGAGAATTCCTTGTAATATTTTACACGAAATACAGTACAGTACACCTGGTGGCTTAAATCTTTCGCTCCAAATCACTGGATTGAGCTAAACGTGCGGCTTCTAGTTTGTGTGGATGGATCTTATTCGATACTTTAGAATATTCAAAGAGTTTTAGAATATCACGAGTCAACGTTTTACTTGTTATGAAACTGTAATCTATGCAGGCATGATTTTTTTAGTACATTGTGCACCGAGGGCGGTAAGAAGGGGATTGCTAACGAGAGTCTATTTGCGAGGAATTAAAAAAAAAACAAAAAACTAGCTCAGAACCACAAAATTACCCGAAAACGACACCCATCAACATTTTAGTGTCAATTGTGTCAAAATGTCATCCGCCATCTTGGATGGATCCAAAAAATTAAGCCAAATTCGGGCTCAGAACCACCAAATTACTCGAAAATGACACCCGCCATCAATATTTTTAGTGTCAAAGTGTCATCCGCCATCTTGGATCGTAACAGTAGTCTAAATTGAAAGTTTTATAAAATTGGTTCGTAGTTTTTTTTTTATATAAATGAACCTGGCTGACTTTTAACCTCCTTAGTCTGAAATGCGTACAATGAGTTCTTAATTTTAAAACTAAACTTTTCCGCCCGAGGGAATTATGAAAATCCATACAAAAATAATTCTCTCGGGAGTAAAATATTTGAAATTCCCACGGGAGGTAAATCAGCCACTACGGCTCTATAAGCACGCGTGTTATAACACCCTTTACGAGCAAGTGTGATGAAAAATGTATTTAAACTTTAGTATTAGGGTCCATTACTAAGCCTTCGCTGTCTATCTGTCCATCCGTCTGTCAGACACGTCTATTACAGTGCTATATCTATTGAACAATATAACAGTAACTCGTAGAAAATTCAAATTTTCACAACATGTACCTATTTGCACATGGCCCGTTATTTTAATGGATAAGTCGAATATAGTATAAACCACTAAGATGAAGCGATATAAATAAAACAATCACACTAGGGGCCTTACCATGACGTCTTAATGCGATTCAATTCCCACTCAGTTCAGGTTTTAGCTGTCATTTTTATTATGGATCTGACAGCGAGTGAACCTAAACTGAATCTGAATTCAATCGCATTAAGATGTCACGCTAAGGCACCAGTTTTAAATATTTAAACGGCTAAAATAGCACGATAACTTGAAGTCCCACATCCCGCGACAGTCAGAGCCTCTCAGAATAAGATGTCAGGTCTAAACTTGGCAAGCCAATATCGAAATATGCTGACGCCGGTACCGCTGTGCCAAGGTTTTTATTCTTGTTTCAACCTGCATCTTCTATTATGGAGCGGAAGGCTACATTCATTGGGAACAATTATTTCATGCAATGCGGCGTTTCGGATTGCAATTTTTAGATGCGTCAGGTACAATCAACCAATTTGATTCCTAGGCTGCCACAGCAGTTGTTGTAATGTACTATTATGTCATATAATAAGCATTTTCATAGACAAATAATAGTATTTTATGCAACCGTTAAGGTGATATTAGACGGTTCACTCGAGTGAATGTTCTTTCGAGTGAATGCTTCATTTTTATTTCATTCATTCGGCACTTTGCGTTCAGACGTGTCACTTTGAGTGGAAGATGCAAAATGAAATTAAAAAATGAACCGCCTGATATCACCATTACATAATAAGGTTCCTTAAAACACGAGTATTTTAAGACCTTATTATGTACAATTTCATAGGTACATTACTTTATCTACGCACATTAGCATAAGTACTCAAAGATGAGTTCAGAAGCAGTAGGGAAATGACGAGCATTATTACAACCAATAATAATAGGTTCTGTTTACCCCGTAAGGGATAAAGACGTGTTGTCTGTGGTAGTACGTATAATCTGTGCTTTAATATTATTACAGTATAGATTTTTGTAAGGTTATGGTAAAATCTGTACTCTTATAACATTAAAGTACAGATTTTTGTACTCTGTTATGATGTTACAGTATAGATTTTTTAAGGGTGTAACAATGCTGGTCATATCTTACGGTTTCGGAATGCATTTTGGAGCACTAATGGGTAGATAAAAATTATTTACTAGGTATGACTAGTTTCTAGTGTGAGTAGGGTGGCCGTGGATGATTGTACGGTGCATTGTTGATACTTCATCATCGGGTAACTTAAATTAAATAAAAATGACTTGCGTTAAGGAACTCCCTAGCGTTGGTATTTATAAAAAAAAAAAAAAATTTCTCATATCACAATGAAGGAACTAATCTATGCACATCAGGTTTGCAGGTTGTTGATGAGATATCCGTTATTTTTGCTCCTCCGTTTTTTTAAACCGTGCGTCTGCAGTTAAGTACACTTGAATAAAAAATATTGTTAGAAAACATTCCTTGGGGTAAAAAGCAAAGTAAATCACACGAGCCTAAGATAAGAGGGGCTTGGAGTTATTCTCGAACGGAACTTTCAATTTGTTTAGACGCTGCGATAACATGCCTTTCGCGCAGTCTGCGTGACCAGCCACTAGATACGGCATATTTCCCTTAACTCAATTATTGCCTTAAAAGCAGTTATTCCGTAACAAATAAACCCAATGTCATTAACTCATTAAAAAATTACCCCCCCGCTTTCAACATCGGGCAATAATAACTGTTTTCTATGAATTCAAAATTAACCTCAATTTGCGATTTCCGTCTTCACAGCGATTCCCATCAACTATCAACAAGTTCAATAAGCAATCAACATCGCACCGCGTGCCGCCGTGTAATGAATAGCTGAAATAATTCTACGTTATGGACCTGAAAAGGCGGCGTAGTTATAGCACCGATACTTCTCGAACTCCTCCGCCCCCCGCACTCCTTCTTTCCCTAGGTCTTGAAGGGGGGTCTGTTTCAACATCGCAGATCGGAGTATAAAGGTTGCACGCACAGCTCGCACTTTCATATGGACATCGTAAATCAAAACATTCCGAAATTAAAACCAGGGTAGCATGGCCGTCTATTAGTTTGAAGTGCAGGCGGGCCAGCCGCTCCGGACGGGGACAGATTGCGCGGTCTTGTAAAGCTCGGAATTGAGACACAGTTGGTAACACCTGTATGTTGCTGCTGGCCTAGTCTTTGTTCGAGAAATTGTATATTTTAGCAGTAAAATACGAGCGGCTAGTTAGAATATGGCTACAGATATTTCGCTCTCTGAGTTTTAATATTCTGACCAAAGTTAAAATTACGGACACTGATTTAATTTAATTCTTATCTTATTGCGTTTTCTGTCGCGTTATTTACTAATATAATTTCCTTACATAATGCAGTTGCATTGCAACGTACAAACGCTGTGAATCTAGTTACAATTCGCAAATGCACGACACAGAGTGGTCCTATTCCTCAAAATGGATGGCTTTATTCAGTAGTCCACAGGTGCCCGATAAGCGCCCCCGAGATCACTCCTTCCACTCGCTTGATGGAATTACCGTCTTGGTTGCACGCTGCATAATATCTATTCGAGAGGTTTCGCGTGTCCTAGATTCTGCTTGTGGAAAATAATTTGAAATCTTTCTAACATTCTTTAGTTACAATGTAAAGAAAGTGTTTGTCTAACTAGGCGTAATATTAGGTCGCAGCCCTGAATTATTTTCGCTAAATTGGAGTAACAATCTGTTCATTTTCTATTCCATTTCACTAACGGCTAAATAAAGTTTAAAGCACCAATGGAAGATCAAATGGACAAGGAACTAAGGCTTCGGAATGCTAACTTAATGGTCAGACTGAGAACATTGAGTGAACACGAGTATTATTATTTTAAAAAACCGGCAAAGAGCGTGTCGGACCACGCGCAGTGTAGGGTTCTGTAGTTATCTGTCACAATTGTGGATCGACTACCTATCACTTGAAACATTTATTGCATAACATTAGATGTCAGAATTAACGTTGTATATAAGACAGGTAATAATAACACAAACTCGCTAGATACACAGTGTGTTTAAATTTAATAAATTGAATGGTATAGCAACTTTATCTAAATTTGATTGACCCTATAGCGATCGTCTGATTATTAATAATAAAACGTCCCTTCGTGCCTTAGTTGACAGCGTGGCAGCAACAATCATGCAAGCAAAATGTAATTATTAAGACTGATACGAGGGTTTCATTACGTAACAAACTCTATAACACGTCAGTATTAGCAATAGTCATAACAATTTATTGAATCAAGTGTTACATGGTGGAGATTCGTATCAAGGCAAAAAATTGATTACCTACCTTGCTACTCTGCAATCAGACTAGTACCGCTATGTCTGCACGACTAATATTATGTCTTTATTCAAAAGCGGAGAAGGGCTTTTCCCACATTTAAATCAAAATAAATGTCACACAAGCACACAACCCCTCTATAACAAATACCATTGAAAAATAACGCATTCAAAACTCTATAGGAGTTTATATTCGAAGCTAAAAGTAAATACACCATCTAAACCAAGCAAATCGTCTCGCAAGAAAACCACTAATCCACTTAGCTGAACCCAATTATTAAAAACCCCAAACAACCCACATTTTTTTCTCAAAAAGCTGAGCAGAAAACTTTTTAATTTATGTGAACTTTTAATTTATTCATCGTATCAGCGTCTTGTGTGACGGAAGTAAGAGTCGGTCTGTGTGAAGTATTTTGATTTATATGGAAATGGATAAGGGTGGGTTATGCTATACATACTGAATAGTAAAGTAAGTTGTTTTTCTGTATTGACTGTCGTAAAATTAAATGTCAAAAGTTACTTAAATACATAACAAACAGTTCCCTTTAGATCCTGAACAGGTTATGATAATTTTTTGTTCCAAGCTATTTAATTCCTGCGTTAAAAAAGAAGTGAACATCTTTACTTGTAAAATAAAAAAGTCTGTTTAAATAAATGCGTGCTTAATATTATCGTGTATAATAAACTACGACTAAGTTAGATATTTAACATCGCAGTTCGGCTTGGTCAACTATAGTTGTTCGATGAATACTCTTAAAAAATTCGTAACGAAGTATTCCACGAACTAAATCACTGAAATTCAATACCGCGTTAGTTTTTCAACGTGTTCGACTATGGAATGGAATAAGTGGAAGAGCCGATCAAAAGTCCCGCCGGATTGGATCGCAAATACCGTGGTGCTTTTTTTCTATACACCGATATACCGGTTGAAATGCAGATTTGAAAAATGAAAATTCTCTTTCATTTGGGTTATTATGATGCATAGTTTAATGGTTAGAAGTTAAGTTTAGTAGCAACGTTAACGAAATAAGCCTTTATCGTTACCTACTTTAATTAGATCGATGAAACGCGCCAAGAAACTTGGTGATTTAGATGCAAGCTTGGCGAATGAGAGCTTGGTCACAACACTTCTGAAACTTTTGTTGAGCCTTCAGTTTATTTTGACACAAAAAACGTCTCAAGCGCGTACGCGTTCGCGTAGGTATCCACTTTATTGGGAAAATTGGCCGCTATTTAGCCCTAGCTAGCAACAAACTTATTTCACGAATGTTTTCGAGACGTTCGTGTCGTCGTCACGGCACTTAGTCTTTAGGCTTAGTTTTTAATATAAAAGGTCCCTTTACAACTAGCGCTGCAGCGCCACAGCATCACTCTAGATGTGCTGAATCAAGCGCCCCGTCATCACCATCATCATCATCAGCCTGAAGACGTCCACTGATGAACAAAGGCCTCCCCCTTAGCACACCATAATGAACGACAACTCGCCACCTGCATCCGGTTTCCCGCAACTTTCAAGATGTCGTCAGTCCACCTAGCGCCCCGTATCTAGCTTCAATCTTCAATATTACACTTTCAACGTTAGATGGCGCTTAATAGCAATATCGATACGTAATACCGCCCAGCACCTATGATTAATACCGGTCGAGCGGGTGACTCGTGCTCAATCGCCATCTACCCTTATTAATTGCCCTGTCAACTGTAATCGTGTGTCCTTCAGTAGCGTCCTGTCCAGGGTATGCTTTGGGATACTTCCTGCTGATAATTGGCGTTACTAAGTCTATGGTAAAGGACAATGTATAGGGATTATTTGGGTGTGAAAATTAATATTTTGTTTATGGTGGAATACCTTTTATAACTAGGGAGTCAGATGTCATATAATTCCTTCAATGCGACAAAAGCCTGCCAAGTTCGTGTCAGAACGCATAACGATGGGTTCCATCGAAATTAAGTTAAAATGTTTACCACAACAATCGTTGAGTCGCTAACGCAAAATAGCGTATCTTCGGAGGAAAATCAGTGGCGATCTTTTTAAGCCACCCAGGGACGCCTTTAAATTCATTGACATAACCTTAATAGTTTTCGAGTAAAATCTCGTCTTAACGCACTTCTGTGATTTTCAAAAATATAATCTGCCCGCCACTCTTCATGCGTGCAAGAGTTTAAATTCTCACTTAAAAGGCCTACTTTACAGTGACCTCCAGCTAACTGTTACCAATTAATTGTCCCATAGCTAAAGGCTCTATTTTGACTAATGCTTGTACAGTACAATCAACAGATGACAAGCAATTAATCGAATTAATTACCGCCGTCGGCTGTGCCCGACGCAAATGACCGAACCCTCTAGTGAATCCTTATCACGCTCGAATCTCCAGTGCATTCCACTAGATGGTATTTTATTACATTATGCTGTAGGTAAATTGCTAACTAGCTATGGCGTTCCGTGAAAATTTCCGCTAGGCAAAGCAAAAACACCTACCTACCTAAAAGCGTCTAGTACGATAGAGTAGTTTGGTAGGGGTAAACTCGAGTTGTCGAGTTTGACAGAAAGAAATGATGTTAGTGTTTTCGATTCCAAATGCGTTAAACAATATGGCAATCGAGTTGTTAGCGCTATACGCCACTGGTATCTGGTAAAAGTAAAGACATGCTCTTACAAGTGAATTTCCAGATCACACACAGACGCTCCAAGCAAAGTTCATAGCTTTTAGTCTTTTAGTACTACCGTAGCGTCGTGCAAACGTGCAATATCAACAATACCAACGAGGTTTTGTTTATTGATATGACCTCCTCAATGTAACGCTTAGTTAACCGAAATAGCTTAGCTTTTTTAATGTTCTTCTTAAAAATGAAAAATTAGATGAACGAAATTTTTTGTAGCAAATTCATAACTATCGATAAGCGGCTCCATCTTCGTGATGGATAAAAAACAAATGCTTTAGGTACTTTTCAAGGTAGCCACTCTGCTTCTTCTACACGTCTAAAAATACAAGAGCCTCGGAGAACGCATTAGCTGAATAAAACTTTCGCAAGAAAATTCACAAATAATTCTTAATTGCGTCAGAATACTGTATTCCATACTATACCCGCAAGGGTGGCTAGGTCACACAATGTCAATATTTATTTTTGTTTGCTGCGTTTAATTTGTTACGTTCTTAATTCCTCCACTATTATTCCGCAAATACTAAACGCGTTGATGTAATGCTGCGTTTTGATTTGTAAGAAAACACTATGCAACAAGAAATCGTTCCATTAGCCAATGTTGCAGCACTGTTCGTAGACTTACTATGACGAAATATGACAACTACTGACGAAAAGACGACACAAACTTCAGTCTGAGGCGTTTGACACAGCAAGTTTATAATTCACCTACAATCTGCGATTCAAATCAACTTTATCATCCGCGAAGGCAACAAAGCGTGTGTAGGAGAGTCCAAGTTTTCAGGCCCGAGTCGCACCTGCGACTTCCCACAAATTGTAACCGGTCTCAACTCTCAAGTCGCCCGTCGCCAACTTGGCCTTCCACTTCATAATTAATTCTTTATTCGGAACTTAGACTTGCCCGAACCGGGTCGCGTAAGCACTTAAATAGTCCAAATTGTGTCGAAGAAGCGCCCGTTTTAATGACGATGCTCATTTTTAATTAGTTCAGAAGAGCTCTTTAATTGTTAATGGCCGCATTTTGAAGTTTGATTAGTTGTTGAAGTAAGCGGGAGCACATTTTGTTGCAAATAAAACATGGTGGAAGTTAGCCTGCGACTTATAATGCTAAATTACTGTTGGTGAACGTTGGAATTTTATTTTATAACGGTCTCGCGACGTCGTTAGAAATATGACAAGGCATCCAATTTCTGCCGTGTCACGTCTACTAGCTTTCCTGCCGGTATACAAATATATTTAGCTGGTATTTGCCCATGTCTTGTACAAAAATACAACTTTTCAGATTCTACCAAATTTACATCCAAATCTGTCCAGCTGTTTTAGCGACAAACAAACACACCCACACACTCGTAAAATTCACATATAAAAATGCGTTTCACAAGAATGAAACATTTTGATTTCCGTTTCCTAAACATTTCGTTAGAAGATTATTTTATTATGTTCAACCTACGTCTACAAAAAACCACCTTAGTCTTAAGTTTCCTACCTATTACTTATTATTTCAACAGTTACTTAAGAAGTACATATTCCAGCAATTCAGTGGATTTACAAGCATTTATTATATCATATTACACCAGTTTCCATTATTTAAAACAAAACGCACTAATTAATTTACTTGACTTGGGAGCCTTGGGGGAGGCCAATGTCCTGCAATGGACGTCTTTCGGCTGACATGATGATGATGCTAATAGCACTAATTACTTAGCAGTTACTTGACTGCTCTCAGAGGAGAGTCAAGAATATCGGTAACTTAATACTAAAATAAATGACAGTGAAACCATTACATGAGTTATGTCACCCTGGATCCATGATCTCTAACCCTTTCTTAAGCTCTAAAATTGTTGACACCCGAGAAACACCTGACGGTCGAATTTATAGGCAGCGCACCGCATGAAGGTGCCTTCGAAATCACACAAACAAACAAAACACACGCTAAAACCTTACACATACTTAAGCCGAGCGTGGAAGGTCGCTAACAGCTTGATTATCATATTTACCTATGCAAAATGAAAGTGGTATGTGTATAATGTTCACCGCTTAGTGTAACTCTGTCAGTGTCAGCCCTAATTAGAACCATTGAAATAGGCTGATTAATATGCGTAATGCCGTAGTCTATGCCGATGCTCTATTGTGGATGCTGCGTGAATTATGTATATGAGGTGATTATGTGTCATATCGCATCGCACCGGCTGCTAATCTGCCGATAACAGAAAGAAATGATCTGCTGAAGCCATAACTTAACTGATTAATGTGACACTGATGCTGTTATTTAGCTAATTTAGTTACTGATTGCGATTATATTTATAATACCTACTAAACATGGTTTTCAGGTCTTGTTACTTTAGGGTCTGTCTACCCCGTATGGAATAAAAACGTGATTAATGTATGTATGTGTGTATGTACGTATTGTGATTTTTAATCGAGGCATGTTTACGTTTAGCAATTGCAAACTATTTGATGCCAGCAACGTCGTTCTTTCCCGCGGGAATTGCAATTTCCCAGGATAAAAAGTAGCCTAATTTTATCAAGATCGTTACAGCGGTTTTGCTATGAAAACAGCAGTAAACGTATAGATCATCGTCCCCGGAGAATAAAATGGTAATAGGAAAAAGTAAACTTTACAGGAAAAATAAAAAACCGGTTCTGCTTTAGTATATCTTGCGTTCTACCATGAATTAACCAACGTGTAATATATCAAATGAATGGTGATTTTAAGGGTGTTTGTATGTTTTAATTCATTTATTTTTAATGGTCTTAGTTTACTTGTTATAAGCCAAAATTCACATTACCTATTTTGCATTACATGATTACATCTTATACGTCCAAAGTCCAAATCACGAACAACTAAGACTATCGTAATGTGACTTTGTGATTCTATTCAGTGACTTTGGCAACTGTCTTGTGTACTAATACATTATTACGTTTTTATTCTCGTAAATTTCGTTCGTAAAACACGAATGCGATTAACTACTATTTTTACGGTGATAATAATGGTAACAGTACGGTACAAAACTTAAACAAATACTTTTTAACAGTGTTACAGCACTTACTCAAAGAGCCGCTATTAAGTTGCACCCGAATAAAATGGTAAAGGTTATTACGGTTCATTTTGCAACAATAATAAGTATCGCAGCTATGTTTTACTGAATTTTGGTTTATAGTTTGCTAATCTAAAGTATGTTTACGATATTAATGGCGAAAACAAATGAGACGAAATTCCCAACGAATAAAAATTTGATATACTATAACTTCGTGAAAACTGTCAGGAAAAATATTGAAAAAAATCACTAGATGCATTACGTTACGGAGAAGCCAAAAATGCAAAAACAATAAAACTATCGTAACATAGTATTACGATTCTATTCTCAGGGGGCGACGAGATAGAGAGACAGAGTTACTTTTGCAATAATATAAAATTAAAATGGATTGACGATTGTGTGTTTGAAGGTCAGGTCAAGAGTACCCGAAACCGACGAGCATGGCTGTATGAAGAGATTGATGAATGTGGATGAAGCGAAAGAGGGTATGTCGGAATCGTAGCAAGTGGAACAAAGTAGTCCCTGCCTACCCTTATGGGAAAGAGGCGTGATGGTATGTATGTATTGACGATTGTTACCGTTATTTTACTTTTGTAGGGTCCGTTTGTTTAACATTAAATTTTCTGTTATTCCCGCAGTTTTTATCAGTGTTTTTAGCGACGTCGCTATTTTGTTCAATCCTCTTTTACTAGCTCCAGGATTGATTTTACATCTGCTCGAAGTTTTGTCTATCCCGTCCATTAGCGTTACGTCGAACAATAAAAAAAGATCCAAACTTAGTTTTTTCTTTGTTCAAAGTGTGAAATGTAGCATCCTAACACGAAAATCCTAAATGGATTTCAGCAAGTAAAAAGATACACAAATGTTTGAAAAACTTTTCTTGTCAGACGGATAATTTTAATAAAAAACATTTCAGTTCAGATACGAGGATGACAACATTTTGGAAAAGAAAAGAAGCTTTCCTTTTGTCATATTTATGTTTTTTTCTGATAACAAAATGTTTCAGAAACTGGTTTGGAGAGCGCCCCGTGTAAGTTTTGATACTACAAAACGTCTCGATCCCGACGTTACGGTAACAAACCAATACTATTTGACAACAAGGGCGTCACAACCGTTGATCAAGGGGTCTAGCAGAAGTATAGCGTGTATACATACATACAATAGAGGCTATACATTTTTCGATTCTCTTGATGGGTCAGCAGGCCCCCCCTGCCCCCCTTGGCGACGCTCTTGTTTGACACTTCAACGCAACCGCGTTCGAGGCACTCAGAATTGTAAACGATTCAGCTACTTGGCTTCCGGTAGCCAGCATCGGCTACGGTCGAATACTAATCTCCTTTTGGCCTGTCCTTTTTCATCTTCCAAAACTTACTCCAAATCCTTCACAGTCCACTCTGCTAAGCTGTGGAATCGGTTACCGACCTCCATCAGGCAGTCTGCCTCCGTGGCGTCGTTCAAGGAGGGCTTGAAGAGGATGTGGCTCACACCATCTCCTTAAATATTGTATGTGTGTACTCATATTGTATGTAGTGTGTATATAAGCATGTGTGTAATGATATTTAGTATTGGTTAATTTATGAATTGTTTGTTATATTTCGAGATGTACTCTATTGTGGCTTTCACTATATTAATATTTTAAACTCACTCTTTGTCGGTCCCTCGCTTAATACTCCTCTCATCTTTTCAAAGGTTAACTGGTAGAGATCCCTTATAGGGATAAGTTCGCCTTTGTGCATAATATTTAATGTATTTCTTTGTGATTTGTGTCTGTTTCTTTATATTTGTACAATAAAGCATTTACTTACTTACTTACCTTCTCGAACAAGGTTTAACTTTTATGTCGTTCAACTAATACAAACACTATATTTTAAACGCTATATTTTATCTCATTTATCAACAGGGTTGTGTCAAGCACTGGTTTCATTCGCGTCTGCGGAAAACAGGTGATGGATTTGCTCGCCCACTGTGGAAGTTACGTCACTAACGCATTGTCATTATCAATTGCACTGCTTTTGAAATTAGTCGCTCGGATGTAAAGCCGTTAGGTGATGTTTATTGAATACTAGCTTCTGCCCGCAACTTCGTCTGCGTAGAATTAGCAATTGACATGTTTATGGCTGTCCCCCGGGAACTATACAATTTTCCGGGATAATAAGTAGCCTATGTTTTAATCTAGGGTACCTACCAGCTATCTTCGTTCAAATTTTTATCCAAATCCGTCGGGTCGTTTTAGCGGTCGTTTTTATGGGGCAGTCGTGCAAACAGGCAATAGGCCCCCGGCTTCTATAAACTGAATAAAATTTACTACAATTAACTAATTTTAGAAAACTACTGAAATAATCTGTAGAACTAGCAGAGACAAGGAACGAATTTGGTATGTAGGTATTTAAAATATTTTGCGGGTGGTAGGGCCTTGTGCAAGGTCCGTCCGGATCGCTACCACCATCTTACTCGCTAATCCTGCCGCTAAGCAGCAGTGCTTGCACTGCTGTGTTCCGGTGTGGAGAGTCCTCCAGGTTGGCAACGCATCTGCGATCCCTCCGGGGTTTCGGGTGTCTATTGGCAGTGGTGATCGCTTATCATCAGGTGACCCACTTGCTCGTTTTCCTTCCTATTGACATTTGATTACCTTTCCTTTTTAACCCACGAAAAAAAACTCAATTCGACGCGTATATTTTAAAGTAATATTTCACCCTCCTTTGTCGTCAAATATCAATCGATGGCTAATTCATACATAAATTAGCTAACTGCTGTTGCCCAGGGTATTCTTTCCTCTTTAAGGCTCTCTGTCAAAAGGGAACTGCAATAGGTACTCACATGACCAAAATGATCCCGAAAATGACCCGATCAACATGATTTTCTCAGTGTGAAATTTACCAAACAAATCGAGTCTTCGCAAGGGCGTTCTTCAAAAAAACACCAGGTTTTATATTAAATATCCAACTAGATAGTCAATAGTAATAAACAGTGTGTACAGAGGACAAAGCAGCCGGGACAATGCCGTGAAAACAATGAATGCGGCCTGCAACACGCAAACACTGTTCCCCGTTCGTTCAGCTCTGTCACTGTCAGACCTAATTAGAACCGCCATTGAGATTCTCTGATTAATATGCGCATTGTTTCCTTCCATGTCGCACTCTACTCGCTCTAAATTATTGACTTTAAAGATATTAATTGGCAGGGAAATCTTTAAGTGGGGACGACGGCGCTGGCTAAAGGTGGTTGGTTATTGACGACAGAAAGGTCACATCTAAGACCATATTTTATTTTCGCTAAATTGATCAGTCAATTTCCAAAATTATGCAATAGTTAATGCTATCACTCTTGTAATTGAGAGATTTTTTGTCGTGGAGGGATTATAACGTGTCGCATTAGTTTTTTTTTTTTAATGAAACTGTTTTGGAATAAATACTGGTTAGTAATGATTTTATATGATAAACACGATTATTTTTATCTTAATATAGCTAATTTATGACCTAGTCACATATAATCAAGTGAAGTAACATCCTAACCAGAATTAAAATTATGCCTAATGCTCTGCCACTTGCTGGGAAAACCTCGATTTAGTTAAAGTTAGGCTAGTTAGGTCAGTTAAGTCAAAATTTATGAAACTATCAAGTTTTAACTAAAAACCCTACCTTTATATTATCTAATACGTGGGATCTCAGCATCTCTTTCCACCCTCATGCCTTACCATTTGGCAGAAAGAAATGAGTGTGTGTGTGTGTTGATACACAATATATTATAAGGCTTCTGGTTTTAACGACTAAATAGAGATTAAAGTTTAAAGCAATCGGCTATTAAAACGTTAAGCACAGCAAACTTTTGTTTCTATTACACAACAATCAAAACTAAGACAACATAGAGATCTCTCCAGTATTTCCACCCGCATGTTATTAATCTTTTGTCAAACGTTTCGCTAGAAGCAGCAACTTCTTGACGACGTTAAACGAAGAAAGTTGTACGAGTAATAAATTAATACATTACGCGACATAACACAATTAGCCTTCATGAATGAAAGTTTCCATCACGATAATGTAATGTTACGTAACTGCCGACCAAACAACTTAACATTAGGTTACTCGTAAAAGTTATAAAGCAAGTCGAGTGCGGTAGTCGTAACAGGCAGGGCGAGAAATGTGTTCGACAAAATTACCACTTTTTGTTGATAAATGTTCGTCGCTCCCCTACAGGCTGCTGTTTATGTGCCCATTAACTTGATATACCTATTTGTTAATGAGTAATCTGTAATTGTATTTGTTAGTTGTGAATCGTTGTGATAGGAGCGAGAGTTAAGACTACGTTGCTCCCTTACGTAATCCCTATTAGAAACGCTCCTGACGAGACTACTGACTTCAATTAATACAAAGCTACGAATCTTTTCAAGATTTTTGCTTTGCAAAATAATTACTTTATAACAATAATATTGATCGGAAATATCGGGGTTGTGCTCGACATAGTATTTTGTGCAATCCTTTCATAATGAGGGTACTTAAAGTCGAGTGCCGCTGCGAACCTTGCTGAGTTGGTTAATTAAGGTCCAAATATTATAAGCGTCCGTAACTGAATTATACAATACTTTTCCTATGAGTATAAATATTCAAATGCATGCCTATGAGGCAGAACACAGTGAGATTGTAATGTACTATAACTTGTGAACTGTGTTCTTGCAATAAAAATATTTCATTTCATTTCATTTCATTTCAGTGAATCCACAGGTAGGTAGGTATTCCATAATTATAAAATGTATCGACATACCAAGAAATTGTTGTAGGTTTTGCTTCACAGTTTGTTTGAAAAAAAGTTATTTCTTTTGAAGCAAGTTACTTTTCGTGAATTATTTTAGCGAGCTAAGGCACATACTGGACAAATTGCGGCGAAAACAGCCTGAAGGCCTTTAAAATGACCTGAAATTTGACTAATTTTAACCCCAAATATAGGCTCCCCTTAAACAATGGAGCCATGCGAATATTTAGATCCAGATGTTGTTGTTTACAACGCACAAATAATGTTGAAAACTTTGATCGCAATATCAGTAGTTATCTTACTGAAACTCGTATCTAAAACTATAGTAAAGGTCTAATTAACACCTTACGTGGTGTAGGATAACGTTGATTTTCGTAGCAAGAGCCATGGCGATATAAAGGCTTCTGAAAGTAACCAGTAGATATCTCACAATACACAAAACAGGTGCTGTGCTTGTGTGGTGTTTAAACTTAAGTGGTTTATTATGTGAACGTCATTATATGTCATAGTTTAGAAAACACTATCTAACCTTACAAAATATATTCCTAACAGAATGGCTTGTTTCCTTGCGTCTTGTAAAAGTTAATAAACTTGTAGTAGTTTTTCGTTGTAATGTAAGTGCAATAATTTGTAATGGCTAAACATTATTTCCTTAATAGTGTAGTTCGCGTCAAAATTAAAAAAAAATGATTTAATTTCAGGGACAATATAACAAGATAATCAGAACAATCGGTGACTTTAAGGGATAAGTTCGCCTTTGTACAATACAATACAATACAATACAATAACTCTTTATTGAACACCACATATAACAATCAAAACAGAAAAAAGGTATACAGAAGTAATAAGGTAACAATAGGCGGCTTTATCGCTACAGAGTGATCTCTACCATGCAACCATAACGGACCGAACACACACACTACAAAGCACACAGCAAAGCTATTCGGTAAGCATCTTTGCAAGCACGCGCCGCTTAAACCTGCTTACCGAATAGCTTTGCTGTGTGTACATCTATTTGTCTCATTACCTGTAAAATTAATGTGTTTTATGTACAATAAAGAATTATACATACATACATACATACTTTTTTATGTCCTTATGAATCATAATGGACATACAAAAAGTCAAAGTTGAATATAGGTGAAAAACTCAAGTAAAATTACCTGTTGTATGTGTAAGTAATGTGTGCGAATAGACAAATTGACGTTCCAAATTAGAAAAATGACTTAAGTCCCACATTAGTTCTATACACTACTACACACAACACTACTTCAATTACTACTATACTACAACAACACGTTACGTTATACTTAAATTTTTCACCTATACGTGCCTTGCACTGGCAAATTGTTCTATTTTTAAAACTTGAAACAGACCTAAATTGTCTTTGGCTTGTTACTCTGTCATTTAGCTGCCTCCTATTATTCTGGGTTTCATGTTGTCAAAACGTCACCACAGGAAGGACTAAGGGCTTTGTATCTGGACATTGTAAATTGTAATAGCCAACTGTGTGAAACATAACCCCATATAAGGTATTTTCGTTCTTAACTGTCCTATTTGGTAAACAAAATTCTAACCACGAAACGTCTCATTTTTGTTATTTTTGACTATTTCATCGTAAATAAAGGAACTGGAGATAAAATATTAGCAAAATGATGTACAAAATATTGTCTCAGGTTTATTTGATAGCATAATAAACCTTATTTTTTACAAAAAAATGTACATTGATGTTAGAATTTCGTTTACCAAATAGGACAGTTAAGAGTGGAAATACCTTAAGTATAAGTTTCATCATCAGTGCAGCTTTTTCATCCAGCACACAAGTGTAGACGATTGAATTTAAAGTCTCGCTTGGTGGATAACAGGGGTTTAATCACATAAACTAAACACACTAACATACAACTAGGAGCCTAACAGGAGTGTACCGCTACAAACTGACAGCGCAACCGGTGTAAAAAAGCATGTCATTGTCAGTGAAGGTATTTTTAAGAATCGAACAAAAAAGAATAATAAATATAAGCTAGAAGGAGGCTGTAACCCAGCCAGTCGCCAACACACAAGATACAATACGAGTCAATTTTAACTGTGGCCTCTTATTAAAATGAAAAGCGGATTTTTAATAACTAATAAACTGGAAAATGAAACTGCTTACGATCATAGTCAAAGAAATTATATCATACTAGCTTTTACCCGCGACTTCGTCCGCCTAGACATAATTTACCTTCAATTAACTAAGCATTTTCCGACTAAGTATAAAATGTATCCAGATTATATAGAAAGAAAGAAAGAAGACATTTATTCCTTTTTGCAAGACACAAATATAAGAGTATACACACAATTTTATAGAAAATAAAGAAGTGATTAGCTATATTTCTCGATATAGGAAACCAAGTAAGCAATTAACAGGTTTTCTTATAAGAGTTCTGGTAATAGAGCCAATTTGAAGGAAATGTGCCGATCTCTTATTTTCTACCCAGTGAGTTATTTTTTCTCAAATTATTTAGTATTAATGTTCGATCCCGTGAGAAAACGAGCCTTGAGAACTCGATTCAAAACTTAAAAAATTAGGAGTTTACCAATGTTCGCACTTTTATTTTTAAATGGTTTTCGTCCTTACACCGTCAGCACTTCAAGTGCTTCAATGTGACTCGATTACACTTAGAGCAAAAATCACACACCGTGTGTTAAGTAGAAGCCATATATCCACGCATATACCGTGGTCAGGAAGCAGCCCTTTTAGCTACCCATATAACTCTCTGTGAAATATTTTCAACCCCGCAATTAATATAACCATTCATTGTGACGTCATAAATTTTGTTTTCAAATAATATTTAGCGTAATTAATGCTGAAGGTACGCCGATACAAAATCTCCGTGATATTAATGAATATTGCCCGAGCATTGTCACTGAATACCATGGAGTAATTATTATAAATAAATGTGCAAACTTGGATCGTTTGTTACGAGTCAATACACGGTGAACGCTTCAAACGATGTTCTAGGAATGTTAATGTATTTTACTGAATATTGCGTCTAACGTTGAGTTGCAGCCTATGAAATTGAGATTCTCTTAGTATCTACAACACAAAAACTTTCTGATACTAGAACATAAATGAGTAATGTTTTTATTTTATTTAGTAAAAATAATTTAGATTTCTCGCTTTTTTGATAAAAGCTACAAAGGGATTTTTGAGGGCGAGAAACGGAGCTAGCTCGGTCTCATTTCTAGGAAAACGTCATTTTCCATGTTTCACAAACTGAATACTGTAGTAAAATTAAATGAGTGAGCTAACTATTTAATGACCATCACAATTTTGACGTATTTTTTTTTAATTTAGTAACAATTTGGAATATCAAATTTTAGTTCGTCTTTCATCCGAATTCTACTTCATCGTCTTATTCTACTCGAAATGACGAAGATTGCGTACAAATACTTAATTTCAGTGTATACGACTTGGTTTTTAATAATATTTTAAACCACGTTCATATTTAATGGTTGAAACATCGATACTAACTTTTTTACTGTACGGTGCTCAGGTTTGCAGATATCAGACTAAAGTGATTATAACATTACACATTTAAGTGAACTTTTTACTCCAAGAAATCATCCAAATAACATTCAAGCGATCATGTTGACTAGACAACGAACAGAGATAATTAAAGTAATCAAAGTTTAATATCGCCACAAGAACCGTTTATCCTCAAAGGGGGTATAACAGCGATTATTAAAATGACACACCGACTTTTAGTCGTATAGAGTTTATCGTAAAGCCCTCGAGAGCAGCTCGACCAATCTCGTTGATGGTAGTTGGTTCTCGGGAGACGTTGTTCTTGATCTACTCACTGATGCTACCTGAATGCACATTATTGAAGATACTAAAGTCTTATATGCGGTGATGTACAATGCGTTAGATTTATGATAAAAATGGAAGTGATCGCCAAAGAGTAGCAAAATATTGCGTTTGAAATTTCAGGGGCGTTAAATAAGTTAAGACAGGTACCTAATCATAGGATGGGAAGCAAAGTATGCAACCCACCCAAACCCAAGCAAACTGCGGCTGCCGATGGCCCTCGGGTCTCCTCGCAGCCGTATACCCAGGAAGGCAGTACTGCCGAACCCCGGGACGAGGAGGCAGAAAAAATGGCCGTAGGATAGTATGGCTCCCACTCGCTTCCTACAGGCGAACATCAACCACTGCGCCAGAGCTCAGGACCTCTTGTTCCAGAGCATGGCGGAGTGGCTGATCCATATTGCTGTGGTAGCTGAGCCATACACAGTTCCTCCCAGAAGCAACTGGGCAGGGGACCTTGACGGCCTTGTAGCCATAGTCACACAAATACCGGCTGGTTCTGCCCCACTGGAAAGGGTGGTGCGTGGGCATGGCTACGTGGCTGCTCATATTGGCAGGGTAATGGTCGTTGCGGTGTATTTCTCCCCGAACAAGTCCCTCGCCGACTTTGAGATATTCCTCAACGAAATGGAGGCTCTGATAGGGAGAATTAACCCCGAACAGCTGCTAGTCGCGGGGGACCTCAACGCTAAATCTGTGGCCTGGGGCTCCCGTGCAACGGACGTGCGCGGACAGGCACTGGTGGAATGGGTCACGGCTACTGGGTTGGTGGTCCTTAACCAAGGGGCAGTGGACACGTGCGTGCGGCAACAGGGTAGCTCTATCGTGGATGTTACATTCGCCAATGCTACCCTGGCGCGTCGAGTCCAAGGCTGGAAGGTATTGGAGGAAGTGGAAACTCTTTCGGACCACCGATATATACGGTACGAAGTCTCCACTCACCACAGCGTACCAGGTGGCTCTTCTCGCCCTCAGAGAAATGAATGCCCTAGATGGGCACTAAAAAGCCTTGACCGCCACGTCCTGTGCGCAGCAGCCTTGGTCCAATCTTGGCCGAAAATGCCCGACACAGTTGTGGTGGATGAGGAGGCGGCCTGGCTCAGCGAGGCTATGACCCAGGTGTGCGACGCCGCAATGTCCCGGGCCAAACCCACGGGACCGAGGCGGAAGGTGTACTGGTGGTCCGCAGAGCTCACCCAGCTGCGCAGGAATTGCGTGGCTGCGAGACGCCAGTACACTAGGAGCCGGAGGCGGAGGAGACGAGACCAGGCGGAGGAGGCCAGACTCTACGACACCTACAGAGTGACCAACCGAGCCTTATCTGCGGCCATTGGTCAAGCCAAAGACCTGGCTCATGAGGAAATGCTGGTGACTCTGAACAGCGACCCGTGGGGGCGGCCGTACAAGGCGGTGAGGGGCAAGCTTCGCCCTTGGGCCCCCCCACTTACGCAAAGTCTCCAGCCAGCCTTACTTGGCCGAATTGTGGGTACTCTCTTCCCTCAGCGGGGCCAACATCTTCCCCCAAGAATGGCACCACTCTCCTTGACCGAAGAGGATACCGTACCGGAGGTGACGGAGGGAGAACTGGAGGGGGCAGTGCTGAGGCTCAAAGCCAAAAACACTGCTCCGGGACCCGATGGCATCCCCGGTTGCGCCTGGGCTCTGGCACTCGGCCCCCTTGAGCCAAGATTAAGAGCACTCTTCACTGCGTGCTTGGTGCAGGGCCATATTCCACAGATATGGAAATGCGGCAAACTCGTGCTGCTGCGGAAGGAGGGCAGACCGGTTGACTCTCCGTCGGGATACAGACCGATCGTGCTCCTAAATGAGGATGCCAAGCTCTTTGAGCGGGTAGTTGCTGCCCGTCTTAATAAGCACCTGGAGATCCAGGGGCCAGACCTAAGCACGAACCAGTACGGATTCCGTCAAGGCAGATCAACCATTGATGCAATCGCGCGGGTGAGGGCCCTGACGGATGACGCGGTTTCCCGGGGGGAAGTGGTGTTGGCTGTGTCTCTAGACATAGCCAACGCATTTAACACCATTCCCTGGGAGACCATAAAGGAGGCGCTCAGGTACCACGAGGTGCCTAAGTACCTGCACAGGGTGGTGCGCTCGTACCTCTCTGAGAGGTCGATCCGATACCCGACGCAGGGAGAGTGGGTCGAGCATGAAATGTCGTGCGGTGTTCCACAGGGGTCGGTCTTAGGACCACTCCTGTGGAACATCGGATATGACTGGGTGCTGCGTGGTGCTAACCTAAGGGGAATCCACGTAACTTGTTACGCCGATGACACCCTCGTCACAGCAAGAGGAGCCACTTTTAGGGAGGCGTCCTTGCTGGCCACTGCTGGTGTAGCCCATGTAGTGGACCGCATAAGGAAGCTGGGGCTTGAGGTTGCTCTGCACAAATCCGAGGCCGTCTGTTTCCACGGGCCTCGGAGAGCACCTCCAGCAGATGCTGCAATAGTGGTAGGCGGAGTTTCCATCGGCGTCGGGAAGACGATGAAGTACCTAGGACTCGTCCTCGACAGCCGATGGAACTTCGAGGAGCATTTTCGACGCCTGGCTCCGAAGTTGATCGGCACCGCGTCGGCTCTGGGCCGGCTTCTTCCTAACGTGGGCGGGCCGGACGCAGGCTGCCGCCGACTGTACACGGGAGTGGTGCGGTCGATGGCTCTCTACGGAGCACCCATCTGGGTAGATGCCCTGTCTGCCCGAAACAAGACCCACCTGCGGCAGCCGCAAAGGGTCATGGCAGTAAGGGCAACAAGAGCGTATCGCACCACCTCGTTCGAGGCGGCCTGCGTTATGGCAGGCACCCCACCGTGGGAACTAGATGCCGAGGTGCTGGCCCAGGTGTACCACCGGGTTGCAGCAGCCCGCAACAGAGGGGAACAGCCATGCCTGGAAGAGACAAGGCGATGGAGAGAAATCTCTCGCCAAACTCTCTTCCAGAAATGGCTGGAGGCTCTGGAGCGGCCGAGCGCCGGCCACTGGACCGTTACGGGAATTCGACCCGTCCTGCAAGAGTGGGTCGATAGGAGGTGGGGCGCTGTCTCCTTCCACCTTGCGCAGGTACTGTCGGGGCATGGATGCTTCGGCAAGTATCTGTGCAAGATTGCAAGAAGGGAGACAGCGCCAGGGTGCCACCACTGCGGGAGCGCAGAAGACACGGCGCAGCACACGCTGCAAACGTGTCCCGCGTTCGCCGAACAACGGGCCCGCCTAACGGCGATTGTTGGGAGCGACCTTTCGCTGCCTGCCGTGACCAAGGCCATGACAGACAGCGAAAGGTCGTGGAATGCGATGGCCTCCTTTTGTGAGGAGGTCATGACGGCCAAAGAGGGTGCGGAGCGGGAGAGAGAGGACGACCCGTCCTCCCAACCCCTGCGCCGCAGGCGAATCGGGCGACGGCGGCTCATTTATGAGCGCCGAATACCGCCCTGAGGAGGACTGCGGGCAACGGGCATGGGGATGCCCGTCCCTCGCCGATGAGTCCTCGAGCTGTTAGGCGCACCAAGTGTTCCCGGTGCGCCTACAGTGGTGGAGACAGGAGATGCGCTGACCTCCTGATGGCGGGCCCAAACAAGGGCAGACTGCCGTGCTACCGGGGCCATGGACGCGTAGAGTTCCCACAGCCTCAGAAGCAATACGGCGGAGAAGCGGAACACCCTGGGGTTTTTAGTGGGTAAACCGCCCCCTCCCGGGGCGGGACTCCCACATAACCACCGGCATCCCCAAGCCGGCGGTATCCATAAAGGATTTTCCCCAGGCCAAAAAAAAAAAAAAAAAAAAAAAAAAAGGTACCTAATGGTGTTAAATGCGTGTTTTTAATTTAATAAAGATACTAGGTAGGTACACCATCTTACTCTCATTGCAATATCAATTTCTATAATATCAACACTTCAAATTGTAAAAATTCGCTTACTAACTTAGTAAATCAATCGTGTTCCTTGCAGGTTTTTAACTGGGTCGTATCGTAAGTTTAGTACTAAAATCGATAGACCAGGACGAGAATAGCCAAGTTCTATGGGATATCGAAATAGCCATCGCAAGGAACTGTAACGCTTGTAATAGTTTCCACCTCGTTATGTCTTAATTGAATAATGATATAGGTCTACGTTTGAGAGAGACGGAAAATTTAAAGAAAACTGTAAGAACATAAATTGAAAAGGAAAGTCCACTACTGCCGCCTTTATTTTATATAATTACTAGCTATTGCCAGCGACTTCGTCTGCAAAGAATTCATTTATCGCTATCCCGCGGGAACTACGCAATTTTCCGGGATAAAAAGTAGCCTATGTGCTATTCCAGACTTTTCTCTATCTATGTGCCAAATTTCATCCAGATCCGTTAGGCCGTTCTGGCGTGATTGAGTAACAAACAAACATCCATCCATCCATCCAATACTTTCGTATTTATAATATTAGTTAGATAACCTTTTTTTTGCGAAGTAGCAAGGTAGTGGCGATGCTTCTTTGAATTGATAGCTATAGACCTTCACAAAGTAATCCTGGTTCAACTTGACATTATAGTTCATGTGTTAAATATAGTATAATATTCCCATTTTAAAGTTGCACTCATACTCAATTTCAACCCACCAAAAACGTAAGTCCACATCAGAAAGGAAAGGTTATATTTGCACCGCAAAAAATGGGAATGCGCTTATGTTTTGCGGAAATAATTCACTTTTATTGTATCCTACGCGCTCTTTGCTATATTTATTGCTCACCTTGCGTTCCTACTATATTCGTACTTATAAAATACGATGTACCGGGGAGCAATACCTCATACATATATGCCGAGTGTATTTATGTATAGCATTCCATTTCCGAAGGTGATGATGGATACGACGTAATCAGTTATTGTTGATATCTCAATGACGTCAATAATGTCCGGCAGTAATATGAAATCAATTTCCAGCAGCTGGACAAACAGTATAATGTACTATTATATCAAACCGATTTAAGGCTTTTGTTATTATTTTTAGGCATAATGTTCGCCTTGTAACCGGTTACGAGCGGTCGTGGTTGATAAAATCAGCTTAATATTAATAATAAGTACTCAGGGTGCGACCACACCGCCGCTTAAAAAACGGTGACGGTACGGAATCGCAACAGAATATATGAAGAAACGCAACGGTGAGAAAACGTGACGCATACGACACGTCACTGCGTATACGCGGCGGTTTCGTCGCACCCTTAACTGACTGTCCAGCTGAAAATGGATTCCATATAACAGTCAGACATTATTGACGTCAACCTAATAAGTCGTTTTCTTTAAGTATTCCAAAATCTACTAATTATTTTACGATAGATAATTTGTCATTTAAATATGTAGCTATCTGAAGTGCTCTCAAGTCAGCGATTATCTTCAAGCAGGCGGAGTCGTACTCCATTCCTTTCACAAATCCGAGGTCGCAAATAAAATAAAATTAGTAACATTCTTTTACAACTGCCACCGTCCTAGGTACTGAAATCGATACGCAATGTAGTGGACATTACATTCATTTTGAGACACCTCACCAATATGCCAAATCGTCCACTAAGTCTTATACTATAAGTTACTAAGTCGATATTCGGTAGAACGGCCAGTAAAAGACTTGACATTTGGCACAAAGATATCATTGCGGGTTAGTAGGATTCTAATCCTTTATTATAAGGTTGTGTATGGTCGGTGGAAGGTTGGGTTGAGTTGGGATATTTGGACGATCGGTTGGAAGGAGCAAGTGCGTTTGACAGTAGGTCGATTAGTGAGCCAGGACACGGGTTCAAAGGCATGCGACAACTGATACTGCACGATATAGACTGGACGAGATGCTATTTATAACCGCGGCTTATAAACACAGTGACTAAGAAAGGTAACTTTGAAGACACGCGTCACTGACCATCCCACTATTAAAGGGATCCCTATTTTGAATCGACCTTGAGTTTGATCTAATCATAGGTTAATTCAACTATGGATCTAACGGAACTAGAACAAACCTTGGTCTCCGAAAAAAATATTTGTTAAAAAATAAAACGACGCGCATCTCAAATATGTTTATTGTTAATTCAAACTGCGGCCAGAACATTATTAAGTAAATAAACAATTTCGTTCATTACAATATCCTTTTTCCTTCATGTTTTTTAAATAGGTGCACACTCCTTTTTTATTCTTTAAAGTCTCCAAATATTAAATATCAAAAGTAACGAAATTACGTGAAACAAAAATAAACAGCGCACTCCTTTCCTTCGGTTGAGCAGTCATAGAAGAAACCATTTCTTACTATTTCTACCAAATACTTTAGTAGGTTTTCAAATCTTCTACTAATAAACACATAGTTTTTCACCAAGTTCGGCTCTTAATCTACCATATCCGCCGTGTTGCAGTTTCCACCCGAGCAAGGCGTAATTAAAAGCGGTGTCTGGAAACGCCCCTACTCCTCAATTCCCCTACATTGTCAGGTAAGTGGACGGAGTTATGGCCAGTTATCTTGAGCTGCAATTGTGTGACATTAATGTCACTGGAATTATGTTGTGCAAAGATATTAAGTGGCCACGTTGACAATAGCGCTGCAGAACATTTTAGAGACGGTACAGGTGCGAGCATTTAATTTTTTTATAGAGGAAATAGTTGACATTCCCATTATATAAATTTGCATCATTAATTCATTACATTACGAGTACGTCACTGTTTGCTTTAAAATTAAATATGGTTCAGCTGTTTAACCATAACATGTTCTGAATACAAAGTCTTATCCAGGTTCATTCAAAGTATAAGATCTAAATGTAGTCGTAGTTTTGGTTTGTTTCATAAAGTCAAACCTAATTCAACCGAACGTTCGGCTCTACTGTTAGAAAAAGTTATAGTTCGGTCCGAGGCGCGGCGTGATTTAGAGCCAAGTCAAATTGAACATCAGAAACCATTATAATATAATCGAATGTTATTGGTATTCGTGTAATATATAGGCAATATTGCGAAGCCATTTGTCAAATAGCACTCTCGTAAACTGGCTGTAATGAACGTCCCATGCTGCACGGCAATTAAATGAACATAAACCAGTAACAAGGTGGACATTTTACATTGTATTTAAGCACTATGTCTCGGTTAATATAAAATCAATTAGCGGACACGGACATTAATTTAAACTTATAGTCAGTTCAAACATACGGACATTTATGCTGTAGAAGTGGTCAAATACGGTCAAAAGTGGAACATCAAAATCAATTGCATTAAATTCTTCAAAAGTCACTGTAATATTTCTATGGTCGAAATTATTGTAATAAATTAATTTAATTACGTTCTTAATTGACTTCAGCCAAACGACCTTTTATGTTCACAACACGCCATTTGCATAAGTCAACACACTTTATGATTGTTTTACGACTTTATCAATGAAACTTCGTCCTATTTCACTAAAGACCTGTCTACATTGTCGTGAATTGAGCGCATTAGGGGACTGGCCCTGTCACACATTCGCAATAGCGGCATAACCGGGCTTATATGACTGCTAAGAAGCCTGTTTGGAGTTTGAGCCGTACGGCGGAGCTTCTAGGTTGTTGTTGGTTTGCGTTGCTAATGGTGTTAGAAGCTTTTTAGCCTGTTGAGTTAGTGAGTATTTGTAGCGAGAGATAACAGCGCACGAGCCGGCAGACCTGTTGATGATAAGCCGTCGTCGATAAGGACTCTGGTTGATGGACTGGCGGAGACAGAATTTCGGCGAATGCATATTGCATGAGTTAACTAAATAGTTTACGTTTTGAATTTAACCACGTATGGGATACGCTAAGTGGCGATACCGCAACGTGCGCCGCTATGTCAGGAATGTTTTATGTTTGGATTGATGTTTCTGGATTGCGGTTGCAATTGCTCTAAGTTGACTTCACTAGGTGCAGCGCTGCCTGTATTCGTTTTATTTTTTTGAGGACTAAGGATGGAGACATATTTAATAAAAATGCTTGTAAACTTTGAGACAAGGTCTCATAAAAGGTGTAGTTGGTATAAAAAGTGTTAGGTATCTGGTTCGAAAACTATGCAGACTATAAATACCTATCGATGTCATTCATTGTTAGACAAAATTTTAATGGCTTAGCATAAAAAATTAAAAATTAGATGTTGTAAGAAAAAACTTTTTTAGTGAAAATTTTCTTATTTTTGGATAAGAATTTCTTAGATCTGAATCGAAACTCAATGAGTTTAATACGTTAAGTTAGTAAAAATACGCCTTTATTTTTAAAATCCTTGAAGTAAGTAGTTCGTAAACTTACTCCGAGTTTAACATAAATCCTTTTCCTTAGTCGAGCGTCCGTGTAAAGTTAACTTTATATGTAACGTTTCTAAAAAAATATGTTAGCATTTAAGCGTACTTATTGCTACGGCATTCAATCAAGTACCACGGGTTTCTTGGAAATAGTAATTGCTCCGGATATTTGGTGTACAAACTAGACTATTAGTGTTGTTAGTCGAAAAAACTGAAACTATCTCTACACTTAATTAAAACCCAATATCTACCGAAAAGGTTGATTGCAGTAAGGTTCTATAAAGGGGCCTAGTTGATTCATTGATGCTTATTTACAAAAAAGCTAAAGCGGTTCTGGTTGAGAATCAGTCCTGCAGGTGTCTAACACCTCAGCGTAATGCTGAGCCAGTGACTGTTTCACTTTTGCGAAGACACACTCAACACAGATGATCTATTTTTCATGTCTGTGTTTTTGTTTCATCATCATCATATCAGCCGAAAGACGTCCACTGCTGGACATAGGCCTCCCCCAAGGCTCTCCACTCGGACCGGTCCTGTGTTTTCCGCATCCACCGCAATCCCGCGATCCTGATCAGGTCGTCGCTCCATCTTGTTGGAGGCCTACCAACAGCTCGTCTCCCGGTCCGCGGACGCCATTCGAGTACCTTTTTGTTTTTTTTCTATAAAATTGTGTGTACATTTGTGTGTTTTGCAAAAAGGAGTAAGTAAATAAATGTCTTTTTTTTTTATTATTATAAACTGACCAGCGATTGACCTCTATCTCACCTGATAGGATAAAAGGATAAAAAAAGGATAAAAAAACTGCAAGTTTTATAATATTTATGTACTTAATACTTTTAGCCACTAAATTAGTATGTGTTAGAACTCTAACACATACTAATTTAGTGGCTAAAAGTATTAAGTTTGTTGTGTTATCTCGTTTGATTTGATGTACAATGGAGTGTAGTTGAAGCCCATGTCCAAATTGTCTAGCAGTGGACTAGTATAGGCTGATGATGATGAACTTTTATTCTAAGTTCATCACATCTAGAATAAGGTTTATTCCTAGATCTAGAACCAATAGTGGTGCGAGCAGCCGAGCCGCGTGCAACAGCGTGAGTTGCGACCGCGGGCGCGATAAAAAATGAAATATTCGTGGCGACGGACAACGCCCTCTTATTTTAACGCCACACAAATTTGTGCGTTTTCCCGCACTGGCTATATTAGAGTGTTAATCTGTGTTCAAACGTTTTGCGGGCGTTATAGCGCTCTTTTAAAACGTCTAGCGTTAAATGGTATTTCTCGTTTATCTCTAGATTTAAGCGCGTGTCTTTAGTCGCGAAATGCGTGCACTAAAGACTGTTTAGTATTTATGTAATTTTAACCGGTTGGAGTTATTCATAAGTATTCTTCTCAACATTTAATTTTTATTAAAGTAACTAAGCAATCTTTAAGTCTTTATTCTTAGCCTACTTACGTCATAAAAAAAATCTCTAGATGCCAAACTGCGACCTAGGTAAAGGTGTGAGGGGAGTTGTGTGTCAATTAGTAGGATTTTTTGTTTATATATTTCAAAAACCTCCAGTTCTCAATTCGTCGGGATATTTTGGTGATTTTGTTTTAGGATTTGAACTCTTCGAAAATAACGCAATAATTTTAGGGCAGTCGCTGAGAAACTTCATAATAGTCTAATGCATAAAAGAGCAGTAATGAAATGAGGATGCCACTTTCTGTCACTGGCTCCTTTTTGACGTAAATTCCTAAAATGTTTCCCCATTCCCTCGATGCTTTTACCATCAGCGCGGGAAGAGAAGCTGTCACATTCTATGTTTTTCTTTGCTCCCAGACCGGCGAGGAAGTAATTTGAAAATAGTTAATAAAATTTATAAAATGCTTTGTTAAATAGCTAAAAGCCAGATAAATTACTACCCCGCCGGTTATCCGAACAGAATTATTATTGTGATGAGCGTATGTGTTTTAAAATTGGGTCACAACTTCAACAAGCTTCAAACAGTTCTGTTTCTTTATATTTGTACAGTAAAGCATTCGGTACTTACTAACTTACAATTCAGCGTTCAGGCGTTTAGAGTTACCTATCGGCAAACACTGTCTAAAACTCTCATTTCGCCCTACAAAGCATGGCCTAAGCTTAATCCTTATCCGTAGGAATTAGAAATTGAAAAAAAGACTTTTTACCGTTTTCTGAAGTGGTTATAATCATTTATTTTTGCCTAATGACCCACTGGGGGAGCTGGGCTTCCTGTGAGATACCCGCGGGTGCAAAAGGTTAGCTTTTTTGGTCCGCGTAATGCCAGCAGTTAAAAAGTTGCGAAATAAAGTGCTAGCATTTTAATGGACGGTTGATATGCTGATTTATAGTAGTCATATTTTAAAATGGTTATTGTTAGTTTATGTCGCTTACGAAGACAAAATAATTGTGATAGTGCGCGGGCGCGTTCCCGCGTCATTCTATTTTCGCATAAATAAACTTGTAGGTATTAAATTCTTCAATGATACTCAATTTAGTCACTGTTATTATTTTATTATTATTTTACATCTTTACTCAAAATAGCTTCATGAGATAATGCAATTCGTCTTCCGTTCGTATATTCGTCTTTCTCATAATTATACATGACTTTTCTCATTCATACCTACCGTAATATTTTCCATTTCCCACGCAAATTAAAAATTCAGTGAATAAGTACAAATAAAGGTATTTTGTGTTTAATATATCGCTCTCTCTTTCACATTTACAACACAGTAGTTCTCAACCGGTGGCCCGTGAGACCCATGGGTGTGCAAGACTTGATTATGTTGTTTTCTACTTAGACAGTTCCAAATGAAGCTAATAAGGGTGTTAAAACCACTTCATAGGATCTTCAACAGACTTATTTTTTTTACTTTCAGAAAATTCAAAAATTTCATTGTAACCTCGTTTTATACCAATTATTTTAACATTCCCAAACACAACATTCACAATAAAGAATCGCTGTACAAAAGGGGTCGTAAGTTTTGCTTATCGCGTCGACCGTTAGCCGAACAATTGATTCTTGCCACTCCCAGTCGCAGATTCCCCTAGATAAAGCCCCACTTTTGAATATTATCGTATTTTACTGTGTCAATTGCAAATACTATTAACCTGAGCTTATGTGGATTTAAATTGTGACTGCAGTGGATTGCAAACACAAAGAATGTATGCGATGTTACTTTTCATGCGAAATATTAGTTACTAGGTTGACTAAGAGCCATTGTAGGTGGACTGCTTTTCAACTGCAACGTGACTGCTAAATGCCGACTGCCCATACATTTTGCATTTCCAATGCTGACGGTAAAACTGAACGGTAACAGCCGATTGAAATGTATGAGCAATTAAATTGCAGTCGAAATGCAGTCCAAGCAATAAAAATAAAATTTTAACATTTATTTTCAATTGCAAAGCAAAAACACTTCGGAAACTTATGGAATTAATTACATGTTTGACAATTTATGTCGATGTTGATTAGAATATCTATGGTTAGTTTTTGATTATTTTCTTACATAGCTGGTATGAAGTCGGTTTTACTTACTTACTTACTTACCTAGACTAATTTATGTTGAAACGATTTTTTTATCGTTATACTATTTATGCCACCTTGACTACCTACTCTAAAATTGAGCAGTAATCTAAATCACATCAAGCTTCTGTTGTACATGTATCAGACACCCCCTAACAATAACCATATTCATTTTCTATAGGAATGATTACAGTTAATACTACCATTCCTATAGAAAAAAAAAAAAAAAAAAAAACAATTTTTTTTATATTTTTTTTTAGCTTCCATAGCTATGGTTATATACCCAAGTGGATTTTTGGGGGGGGGTGTCTGATACACCCTGAATAAATGACGTTTTAAGTATTATTTCTACACATTTTTTACAACTTATCGTATATATTACTTACATATTTTCCATTAACTGCAAGGTTCATCAGTCATCACATATATACGCATTCGGGTTGTGTAAAATAAAAAGCTTTTTCTGGATTAAAAACGTGATGATTTCTGCGATGCGATAGCTTTTGGTGCACAGCAAATAAAATTACAACTTTTAATGCTACGTGATTAATCTGCATTAACAGTGTACGTGAAATCCTTAAAATTTAATAATTCAGAACCATCATTTCAAAATTTCATGCTCCACAAATTATTGAGAACTTTTCCACGATTTATAATACTAGAAATTCGAGCTTCATTTGTTTTGAACATCGGTTTATAACAGCTACATAACAGTTACAACTAACCCCTCAAATCTCCGCGTTTACCATTATAAAACTATAATACGACCTCGCTGGCACTTGACATTCGCAAGTTTTAATTGCCGCACTCCTCGACACTTTTGCGGTAAAAGTGGGCACGACCCGTCACGACTATGACAACCTCTCGCAAAAACTACCAAGCCGCGTTTAGTGGTAGTTTTCACCGCGTTACTTGGTAGTTTTCACATACGAATGCATAAGTAGGCGATATTATGGCTTTAATTGTTGTAATTGAGTCTTTGAATTTAAAAAAAATATCGATTTTTTTTATGTTTTTTAAAACTTTATAGCATATTATATAATATCTAATTCAAAGAAATCTTAAAATATTTTTTTTAAATTAATTATAAGCAATTCAAAATTGATAAAATTTGAAATATGACCACTTGACCGGGAACGGGCCATGATTGGTCGCCATGGCTGTGACGTCACAATGTTAAAGCAATTTCACGACAGTACTGGGTTAACGGCTGATTTCACTAAAAATATCCGAAATTTAATACAAAAAATATCTGCTGAAGTTTTTTTTGTTAAATAAGGTGGCAAACGAGCACGCGTATCACCTTATAGTAAGTAAATTTTTGTTTTAGTCATGTGTAGGTAGGTAATAAAAGCTTAATCCTGATAATGTTTCTGATTTATGTGAACTGGATTGATTTTACTGGACCTGAGATTTCACAATAAAGTACCTAAGTACAGTGAAAGATACTGAATCGCTTACCTACCACTGTGGAATTTTAACATACACCCTGCCAGAGATATTATTGCTAAATTGTACCTATTAGGTAGGTTACGTGATTCAGTTTCTTCGACCGTAGGTACGTAAATTTTAATGGCTAGATTTTGTGGTTGATAGGTATTTCTAGTTTTTTTTATAATCCCGTGGGATTGTATTATATATTCAATGGGAATTTTTGCGGGTGTAAGAGTCTAACCTTGTTCTAGGTAGGTACGTTCGGATCGCTAGGTACGGTTAACGTCAAAGATATCTTTACACTTTAGTACCTTGTCGTTGTAACTATATGTTTGAAGTTTCATATGAAGTTGTCAAAGTGCTTGGAGCGACAAGGCACTAAAGTGTAAAGATATCTTTGACGTCGACTGTACCAGCATCTTAGTAATCCTGCCGCCAAGCAGCAATGCTTGCGCTGATGTGTTCCGGGTGAGGAGAGTAAAACAGCCCGATTTTGGCATAATGTTTTAAATCCAAGATGGCGGATGACATTTTGACACTATTGACAATTTGACACTAAAATATTGATGGGTATCGTTTTTGAGTAATTTGGTGCTTCTGAGCCTGATTTTGACATACTTTTTTGGATTCAAGATGGCGGATGACATTTTGACACATGACACTAAAAATGTTTATGGGTGTCGTTTTCGAGTAATTTTGTGGCTCTGAGCCCGATTTTGGCATAATTTTTTGGATCCAAGATGGCGGATGACATTTTGACACTTATGCCACTAAAAATGTTTATGGGTGTCGTTTTCGAGTAATTTTGTGGCTCTGATCCAGATTTTGACATACTTTTTTGGATCCAAGATGGCGGATGACATTTTGACACTAAAAATGTTTATGGGTGTCGTTTTCGAGTAATTTGGTTCTTCTCAGCCCGGTTTTGGCATACCTTTTTGGATCCAAGATGGTGAATGACATTTTGACACTATTGACACTAAAAATGTTTATGGGGGTCGTTTTCGAGTAACATTTTACACTTTTTTGTGTTTTTTGTGTCAGTAATGTCAAAATGTCATCCGCCATCTTGGATCCAAAAAGGTATGCCAAAACTGGGCTGAGAAGAACCAAATTACTCGAAAACGACACCCATAAACATTTTTAGTGTCAAAATGTCATCCGCCATCTTGGATCCAAAAAATTATGTCAAAATCTGGCTCAGAACCACAAAATTACTCGAAAACGACACCCATAAACACTTTTAGTGTCATAGTGTCAAAATGTCATCCGCCATCTTGAATCCAAAAAAGTATGTCAAAATCAGGCTCAGAAGCACCAAATTACTCAAAAACGACACCCATTAATATTTTAGTGTCAATAGTGTCAAAATGTCATCCGCCATCTTGGATCCAAAAAAGTATGTCAAAATCTGGCTCAGAGCCACAAAATTACTCAAAAACGACACCCATAAACATTTTTAGTGTCATAGTGTCAAAATGTCATCCGCCATCTTTGTGCTCGAAATTCCGGGTTTTCTTATGAAATTCTCCTGGGATAAAATCAACGGGGTTTTGAACTGAAATCCCACGACTTATTTACTTATTCATATAAATAGTTACTACCAAAGTGTACTCATCACTATTCTCATCTAATTTTATTGTTTTAAATCCCGGTACCGTGGAAAGTTGGGATAGAAGCATGATAGAAGTATAGATAGTGCCATCCACAAAGACTCGTAGATGTATTAAAATTAACCTTTAACTACAAATTAATAAGAACCACGGTGGATAGCATCCATCGTGAATGACACCTACTATAGCCGGTACGTAAATCCAGATTATAAATTATAAAGTTCGTGTATGGCAAATTTTATCGAAATCTGTTTAGCCGTTTTAGCGTGAAAGAGTCACAAACCAATACGCTCTCACAAACAATAGCATTTTACAATAATAGTAGGATAATAACAGAATAGAGTACATTAAAGTCAAAAAACGGTATCACCTGTATACTAACTACGAGTGGAAACTAACATTGTGACGTCACACGCGGCTCGGCCTTGTTCGGGAACCGTCGGTGTGTTTTCGGTGCGGTACTCGACGATCAATTTTCAAATCGGTATAACTCGTTAATTATAGCGAATAAAAAAAAACTAAAAATACTTTTCTTACAAAACTTATATATGATCTTTCCATTTATGACAAAAAAAAAATTGATTCAAAAACTCAATTTCCGGCTGCGTTACGGTTTAGTAGGTGATTTGAATAAAGTTACGCTTTGTTTGGCGAAGTACGTGGGTTTGTTACCGTAATATTAAGCTATATTTTGGTGGCGTAATGTCACTTTATAACTTAATACAAAAAAAATGACACTTTTGAATAGATTGGTAACTTTATGCGAGATTTAAGCAATATTTATACCGAGCGACGATGCCTACGATGTTGCCTACTATTAAACGCATCAAATTAACGAAACGTATCCTAACTAACTACATTATCTACCTCGAACTAACTTGATCGCTGCAATTATTTACCTCGTGTTACATGATGCTGGCAACATTAATTTAATGTTAGTTAAACTGGTATTATGGCGTATAATTATTGCTTGTTGTACACCAGTTTAATAACACTACCTACTTGTGACTCACAGCACTCCAATATTATCAGAAGCTTTATATAAATACTATAATCTTCATTATTCATGAACTTCGCTTTTTTTTATAACGTAAAAAATATTATAAACAATAATATTGAAAATATTAAACATTTATAAACATTACATTACATTTATTTATTAAAACTACAATGTCTCTTGTCCAATATGAATACTAACATAGTCATAAGTGATTACTAACAATAATTGGATCTTTGTTGTCTGAATAAATAACTTTATTATTATTATTATTATTAAACGTTTATTGTTCAGTGACTGTGCTTAAAACGAATACAATACCAGGTGAGCACAATGGAACTGATATTTATTGTGTATATTCACTTATGTAGGTATGATGATTTTTTTATTAAATACCTAAGTCAAAACAATGTGTATGTATGTATATGTTGGCAAATGGCTCGACGGAGTCACCTCTTTCCTAATTTCTAGTTCTATTTTAAAACTCTTACAATTTATTTCATAATATAAAACCCCTTTGATCCTTTCTTTTAATGCCCAACGTTAGGAAAATTGATCGCCTAAAATTTACGACGTTAGTTTACGTCCTGCAAGGATACATAGAACACACAAAAAAATTCAACTGAGTCTATTTGAACCGTAAGAAACATCGAACCATTATATCATTCGCAGCGTGGGAAACAAAAGAATCCAGGGCACACCTACAGCAGAAATAAAAGTTGAACACTTCAAAGAGTCGATATAGCACGTAACTGCGAGGTCCGAGGCACGCATTTTAAAAAATGGCCGAGCTTATGTTCACGAGCGAAAGAACGGTGGGAGGAAGGAGGTGCAAAGAGGAACATGGCTGGGGAAAGTGGGGCACGGGAGGGGCCCGTAGTTTATGGACCGAACTGATACCGGGGACCCAGGAAAGTGCCCCAAGCTTACGCTCGCGATTTGTGTGTGTGTGAGGTATTTACATGGATAAATACGCGAGGAATGAAATAAGCGCCGAGTGAAACCAACTAGTTTTGCTCGGTGTAATAAGTGTACAATACATCATTGTAGTCCAAAATTGCCCAGGCATTTAATTGGTCTAGGTACGGCTGTTTAATTATTACGTTACCCTGAAAACGCAAGCCTCGTCGAGCAAATTCTAACAACAAATTAATCACCCTGACACCTACGTAAGCGATAGGTTCCCACCGAAACTTGAAACTGTTTCATTCGGTCAGTCAAGCTATTTGTCCGTTAAATTGACTGTTGGCCATACTTAGCGAACGATAATGTTCTCCGGACGTCGGCGGGGCGCGGGGCAGTTCGGAGGCGCGGGGGGCGGGGTAAGGGCGTCGGGTCCTGCGGCAGACATGACTTATTACGACCACCGGGATACAACCCTATTCGAGCCCTAATGACGACGCTCGTAGGAGCCTTAATTTCGACGACCCACGATTTTTATTTACGCCTCCAAGTGGCCCGCAATTTGGGCCGTCTCCACTTTATTGTCAGTATGTATCGTTCGCAATTAATTTGCAGTTTTTGTTCGTGCTTGTTGCTGATTGATGACTTTGTTTCCTTATTTTGCGATGTTATGGCAAAAAGGGAAAGTGACGACTCATTGTAAAATTGTGCTGCGCTGCGGAACGATTTCATGTTTTCGGTTTTGCGGTGAATACTTAGTTTATGAGTACTAAGTAATGGTTGTCATTTGAACTAGATCATATAAAAAATACTTTTCGCCTGTAAATGTTTGACGTAGGTATTACACGGTTATTGAGAGTTCCTTACAAAAACAACACAATAGCGCTCTGTGCCATCTACATTTAAAATACATATGTACAAGGACAATCTCACAAGAGTTACCCTAAGACCACCTATTGCTTACAATAGGATAGTTGAGGCGGTAGATCGCATCTCGCTCAGAGCATCTTTATAATTTATAACAGAAATGCTCACCGTACTCTCCTACTAATATAAACCATTTTATTTTTCACAATCATCTGACACCAGAACACGGCTTCCAAACTGCGCGCCGTCTAACAAGCCATTCGATGTCATACATTACAGCCGGCAGCGCCATAAAAGCGCCCATCATAATCCGTAACCAATTCAATTTTTCTCCTGACCTTAATTTAAAGGTCAAAGAAATGTTATCCGAATGGGCATTTTTGGTGTATTCCATTGTACACTAAAGCCCTTAAAGGGCAGACAATGAGGGAGGCATACTGCCTTTCTTCGTTATTTGAGCTCCATAACCGACAGTGTTTATGACTGGTTTACGGGAAAGGTTAAATCGAAGCGGACTGCAGTTAAATCGGCAACGGCACGGTAAAACTGTGTAATAGAATGTTTTACGCTGTTAAGTACCTGTGAAGGAAGATGAAGGGCTATAGTGGGGTCCATAAGAATATGATTAAGGCTTAGTCCCGCTCATTGTTCTATAGTTTGTAAATGAGGAAACTTTTGCTGACAATATAACAATCAAATAGTAGCAGACAAAAATGTAGCTTCGATAAAAATTGAATTCCGTTTATTTGTACTACTACTTCACACATTTGAAATGTGAGAAAATTTGGAAAAAACTAAACTTTTTACAAACTTTCAATTAATTTGCCGTATGGGTAATAATTACATCTTGCAAGTCATTTAGACCCCCTTTTACCTAGTAGTCAGACTGACTTGAAATATGGTACATATTTTATATTAGACTAGCTTCTGCCCGCGACTTCGTCCGCGTAGAATTAGATTAAATAATTGATGTTGATAGTTATTTCCGCAATAATTATTTACGTTGCAACTCTAGGCAGCTACGTTTCACATACTACCTTTTACGTGTTTATCGCTATCCCGAGGGAAGTATTCAATTATCCGGAAAAAAAAGTAGCCTATGTGTTAATCTAGGATGCCAGCTATTTCCATTCCAAATTTTATGTAAATCTGTCCAGCCGTTTTCGCGTGAAGAAGTAACAAACAAACACACACACACACACACTTACAAACTTTCGCCTAATATTAGTGTGATAGCTTTTTCCCGCGGCTTCGCTGGCTTGTACCAGGAGTATTTCGATCCCGTTTATTTCCCGTTCCCGTAAGAATTTCGGTAAATGCTCTCTTAATGCTCCCATACACTCCCCAAGGAGTCCACATGCCAAATTTCAGCTTTCTACGACCAGTAAAACGAAAAATCCAATTTATTTCCGTTCCCGTGGAAATTTTGCAAAGTCCTCTCTTAATGCTCCTCTACACTCTCCAAGCAATCTACATGCCGAATTTCAGCTTTTTACAACCAGTAAAACGAAAAGTCCCGTTTTTCCCGTTCCCGTGGGAAATTTGGGAAATTATCTTTTATAGCTTCCCTACACTCTTCAAGCAACCCACTTGCCTAATTTCAGCTTTCTACGGCCAGTAAAACGGAAAGCCCCTGGGAATTTAGGAAAGGGTGTGTAATGTTCGTCATAACAACGTTTAGCGAATTTTCATTTCTCAAAACACGAATATCATAATTTCAATTTGTCGAAGTATTGAGATCATATAAAAACAATATGCATACAAACAAAATGCCGAATTTCTCAAATCATAATATCAATTTGCATAATTGTCTTATGCATAATTAAGGTACTGCATAATAATCATGCAGCATAATAATCAAAAATCATAATAAACAATGTTTATACAAACATCGAAGATAATGATCGAAGAGTATAAGCGCCTGGAAAAAATGCAAGAGCAATACTAATATAATTATTGAATATAGCAGTTTGTTTTTGTTGGAAAAAATGCAACAGCAATATTATCCGGGCTGCTATAAAAAAAAATCCTAACATCGAAGGCTAAGGCGGAAGCTACGCTCCGCTTCGCTCCCGCCTAAGCCTTCTGAACCTAACCTATCCGACTCGCTTCTGCTCCGAACCGTCTTGCTCGCTCGCTTCGCTCGCTCGCACAAATGAAATGTTTTTTGCATTTGGCACCAATATGCGACAAAAAATAGTACGCTTACGTATTAAGTATAATTATGTTGCATGATGTTATACCCTCTAATCGTTATTCTAAATGTTGTTATGGATTTTAATCATTTAATTATTCAATAGAATAACCGAATATTAAAATGAAATTATTAAATATAAGCATTATTGCAATTGATTGTTGTTATGACTAATGAATGTTATTTTATTTAAAGCTTATGCTCGGTAAAAATCTGAAATCCGTTGTTATGCTAAATGAATATTATGATTTTTGAGCGTAGTGAAATTAAATTATGCTAAAAGTTTGTATGACGATTGAACGGCACCCATTTGGAAAGTCTTCTCTTAATGCTCCTCTACACTTCCCAAGCAACCTACATGCCGAATTTCAGTTTTCTACAACCAGTAAAACGAAAAGTCCCGTTTTTCCCGTTCCCGTGGGAATTTCGGGAAATTGTCCCTTAATGCTTCCCACACTCATCAAGCAACCTACATGCCGAATTTCAGCTTTCTACGATTGGTAAGATGAAAAATCCCGTTTTGTCTCGTTCCTATGGTAATTTCTGAAAATCCTTAAAACTGTTTTTTACTATTATTATCACCTACTTCTATGCCAAATTTGAAAAGTCTAGTATTTATAGTTCATAGTTCGTTGAACTAAATATATATACTCATCCCGTGGGAATTTCCAAAAATCCTGAAATTAACTTCTTAGTTTTCTAATCACCTACTTGTGTATCAAATTTGAAGAGTCTAGTCATTATAGTTACTGAGATAGGGTCACTCGGAATTGAATTATATAAATCCCGTTTTTTCCTTATCCCGTGGGAATTTCCAAAAATCCTTCCTTAGTGGATGCCTACACTGTATAAGGTATCTATGTGCAAAATTTCAAGTCTCTAGGTCCAGTGGTTTGGGCTGTGCGTTGATATATAGTTAAGTCAGTCAGTCAGTCAGTCAGTCAGTCAGTCAGTCAGTCAGGACTTTGAATTTTATATATATAGATTTTCATATTTGACAATGAAGAAACAACCCCTAAAACAACCCTTGTTCCAGCAAAATAAATTTTCATTTCATTTCATTTTTCATTTCATTTCATTTCATTTCATTTCATTTCAAGACTGGCGAAAATATGTAAAAAAAATGTACTTTTTTGTCTGATCATTAAATAAACGTAGTATGAGTGACTATGCAATTACAGTCATTAAAAAAAGCTATTTTTTTTTTTATGAAATAAGAAGTATGGCGGCCGTAGCATTTAATAATGTCACAGCTCTAAATTACATAGAGGAAAAAAACTTAAGTATACGAAATTGTATGTGTTTAGATCGCTCTACATTTTTGATTTAAATCTACGCTTTTGATTTAGGTATATTTGAAGAGGCGCGATAAACTTCAGCTCTAAACATTACTTGGAAGTACCATACTTTCGGTAGATGGTATTTGTTCATAACTTTGGAGCAATTTCAGTGCCTTTATAAGCAATTCAGAGGTCAAACATGGTGATTGTCCCAGTTCCTTTATCGATTTCATTTTTAAACACAATGAAATTATGCACGTGAAATGAAAACGTGATCCACACAGAACCACATCGATCGCCTGTTTGTTTTTCAAGTGACACGCAAAATTAAATCAAAATCAACAGGGTAGGTACCCGTTGACCCGGAATCTTGAAATTAGTAAGATAGTTCTAGTTCTAATTCCTAGTTTCAGTGGTTGAATTGATTTGATTTGTGTGTGTATAGAGGTCTGACGACAGTGTAACAATCAAGTACCTTCACCAGAAGATTATGGTGTTAAGATTTTTTTAGCAAAAACGTTCGGACTGCATGTTTACAGGCATTTGGTGTGCAATACCGTATAACATGTGATTGCAAGTATGAAAACGAAACAGATTTTATCTGTGGCTAATTCTGTTTCAGCTTGCAGTGTTGTCGCCGTTTTTTTATTCCAACAATCATCTCAATGGTTTCCTGAGAGTGGTTCTCAACCAATAAAGTTCTTACTATACCAAGCGGTCAGTAGCACATGATATATGGTGCTCCATTTGCACTAACCGACGGCATTTTTCCTGTATAAATGAGGCCTTACGTCTTATACAGGTGGGTACTATGTTTCTGTCAGTAATGCCTATAACATACGATGGTATTATACGGTTCGTTATAATTAGGCTGAAGAGAAAAAAAATACCTTTAGGTACTGAAATTAATTTGTGGGAACAATCACAGGCACATTCACGTGCAGTTCCAAATTATGTTAAGGCTTCTTTTTGTTGATTATCGATGAAAATGGGGACCAACTTACTCCATTAAGTCGTACCTATGTAAAAACAAAAACACCTACACCATCTGTATTTTCCTTTTGTAAATATTCCTCCTTGTCGCTGATTTGAAACGTTAGGTATACAATGTAATATTTTGACTAACAAAGTATATTTTTTATTTAATTGTTAATTTGTTAATAAATTCCTTTTTTGCATCGCTTCACAACAAGTTTTTGCTCAAAAAGCAGTCAATAAATTCACAAACTACACGAGTTACGTGGGAGGATATGTGACTATAAAGCATTTATAATTATGTTTACTCTCCCGGTCCACGTTATATGGACTCTGTTATACCAGATAAGCCGATTTTAATGATGCGTACATATACAATCCGTACTACCTAAAGACTTTTCAACTGCTGTGCATTTTCCGAAACTTAAATGCCTGGGATTTTGCTTCAAACAAAGTCAGCATAATAACTACAGCGAGAAAAGAATGTATATTTTCAAAGAAGAAAACGTTCAAATATATTCGCATCAATATTTGCGACACACTGTATGCTTAGTACATGTTTTCGGTCACAAAATACGCATCGAATGCGTTTGCGTTAAAATGTCATAGTTTGAGAACAGTTTGTTGCCGTTTCGATCCGCAAGTGGCGCTGCCAATTTTTACTGAAACTCTGCAAACTTTCGAACGAGTTATTTTACATCTAGCTAGCTAGATAGATAGATAAAAGGTACGTGTATTTCGTATTGCTAACACACACAATCAAGGCTGCATAAGATACAACATAATAAAGCTAAAACTGAAAACTAAATCATTTTCTTTGTGTGCGCTACACTAGCTCAAAAGGGCCATGGGTAGTCAATATTGGTCATAGGAGCAAGACACTGGTGTTCTGCTACAACCCACTGATCAAACAATGAACGGGATAATAAAAATCGAAGGTGCAATCACTTCAACTCAAAGTCCGTTAGCTTCGCATACTTAATTAACATTTTGATTTCCGTTTGGCGATGACTAGATTTAACTAAATTACAAAGCGAAACTGAAGACGGGAATATAATGAACCACAGCCGTTTCATGCATTGTTAAAACAATGTTTATCTGAAAATGCGGAACACAGAGTTGGAAAGATTGCATCATTTGCATTGTGCGCTGTTCGTTTGCCCCACAATGCAGGGATAATGCACCTGCATGACGCAAAAAATTGTTCCTGTGAGGTTTCATAAACCTTTGGTCCTTTCTAAGGATCTTGTTGGAAGCTGGAACCCTCAGAAATGTCAGATAATATTAAAACATACAGTTTCCTATCCCTAGTAGGTATAATCTAACTTATATTATAAATGCGAAAGTATGGATGGATGGATGTTTGTTTGTTACTCAATCACGCCAGAACGCCCCAACGGATCTGGATGAAATTTGGCACATAGATAGAGAAAAGTCTGGAATAGCACAAATGCTATTTTTTGTCCCGGAAAACTGCGTAGTTCCCGCGGGATAGCAATAAACTAATTCTTTGCAGACGAAGTCACTGGCAACAGGTAGTAATATAGATAAATGCGTAATGAAATCGTTGATTAATTTTGCCAAAGGGAACCAAGTCAGACAAAGACATTCCGAATAGGATTCTTTTAAACTGTGTAATATTCAAGTCTTATTTAATTCGATAAGATTTCAAGGTAAATCCCCGATAATCCTTGTTTAATTTCCCTATGCACCGGGATCCATTGAAACTTTTCAGTATCAAGTAGGTTTGCCACAAACTACCAAATTCTAGTTACGAGTGCTGGGAACTTGGCAAATTGTAAGCTGGCGGGAACCGAGTATTACCAAGTTTGCTGATTTCATGTTGTTGAATTATATCCAGTTTTCCTATTTGCTAATAAAATTCTCGATAAAACCTTGCCCCTTTATTTTGTTTAAGAAGGTATTTTTATAAAATAGGGTGGAAAACAAACTAGTAGATCACCTGCTGGTAAGTGATCATCACCTTGGACGACCGCAACAGGAAAGAATTGATTCGTTTCTTTTAAATTAAAAACGTTGGTGAAAAACAGTTGATGGCTCTAAATTATAGTTAATATAGAAATTGATACTTTTCTTGTGGAAATATTTGGAAGCAATAATAGTCTACCACATACTTTGCGGGTAGAATCATGTGCAAGGTCTACCCGAATCGCTCCCATCACTTTACTGGCTAACCCTTCCGCCAAGCAGCTGTACTTGCGCGTATGTTCCGGCTTGGTAAGACAACCGGTAAAATTAGTGGCTGTTAAAGTATTTTATCCTCGCCATCTGATATCCTGGCACTTAAACTCTCCCTCCGTCTTACGCATGATGCGAGTTTAACATTTATTATCCATTCCAAAAAGTGCTCAACGCCACTAAAAAAGTTTCCACTTCAAAAAAAGTCACAATCATTTAGCTTCTCATAAAATAAAGATTAACCCAACCCACAGACACAGATTACAGTAAAAAAAGAAACTAAGTAGCGTACCACTGTGAAACCATTTCACCAGTGTTGCCAGATCTACTGATTTAGCAGTAGATCTACCTGATTTAAAAAAATCTACTGATCTACTGCTGGGAACGTTATTATTTAAGAAATCTACCTGCTTTTTCCAAATCAGATCGGATCATGTAGTTTTTGTTGTCGTATCGTGTCATCTGGCCTTTATAACACGACATTAAGGTTTTGTGAATTTGTGTTATTTTTTATCTGACATGACAGGCCCAGACAGAGACAGACACCCCGAACCATGCGTGCCGTCCTCTACAACTTTAATAACTATATTGTAAGTGCGACGGGGATAGCACACACCACAGAATACATACATAATAATAGTAGTACAAGCTACTACAGCAAAAAAAAAAGGAAATCATTGAGTCAGATTAACTTAGGTAAGTACAGTAGGTAAATATTTACATGTATAATATACTATGTGTACACATATTATGTGTATTTATATGTTCTAATGTATTATATTATACTTATAATTCAAACTAAATTCTATTTTACCTCTTGTTGGTATTAATTTTATAATCTACTGATTTTTTCCTCTATCTACTGCTAAAACTTTAATTTTTCTACTGAATACTTCAGATTCCATCTGGCAACACTACATTTCACTGCAAATATAATAATGACATGTGTATACCTGTCAAAGAAATTATTGCGAAATGTATGAGAAAAGGTTCCACAGAAGCTTCGACCGTACGTAGCCACAGCCAGCTATAAACTTGCATCTGTGAGGGTAGCCTCAAGCCATGTTCGGGTTGTTCGGTGCAGTTTCCGCGCGATCGCCTCCCGTTGACACCTGAAAACGTTCACTACGACGGCACTAGCAGCCAACTCCACAGATGGAAACTTACGTGGTGAGAATTTTAAGTAGCGCAGACAACGCAAGATAGATAATGCGAGACAAAACACTTAAACACACCGCATTGCGCCCTTTGCCACATTTCACCAACTCGACAATAGGGAATGGATGATTATTGGTGATTTTTCTATTGATAGGAATAACCATCCTTAGCTACGGAAAAAAGTTTCAGATTTTTCCTTCGAGTCATATATTTTATTTTTATAAAAATAAAAACATTTTACTCAGTCACTCGGCGGCGCTTATACGGCAGCCAAGCAGTACGCCAACGCATATCAAATAAAAAAAAAATGCTGCTTGAATCTGTGGTACACGATGACATTTGTAGCTAAAAGAAGCAACGGCTAAGTGGCGCCGTCTGTAGATTGTTCGTATTACTAAACCATACATGGGGAATTTAAAGAAAAATCACCAAGCACTTTTAAAATAATCATCCATTCCCTATTGTCGGTGACCATTGACAATTCGAAATGCAATGCGTATAAGCGTCGAGGTTTGTCTCATACATTTTGAAAATATGACCTTTAGAAGGGCGTAGCAGGGCGGAGGGCATCAGTGTTTTTGAATCAGTAGGCTTATTGTCTAACTCGCTCGCAATCGCCATCGTGTTCATTTTGACAGTTCTTGTATGAATGTGACAGCTAGCTGATTCCGATGCCAATTGTCAGCCCATACATGAACTGTCAAAATGAACACGATGGCGATTGCGAGCGAGTTAGGCAATAAGCTTACAGGTTGGATTTCCCGTCAATAAATTTTGGCTGTGGCGTCACAGCGTTGGTGTGGCGTAAGTGGTACCTAAAAGTCACCACGCTTGGTTTCAATAGAAATAGTGATATTTACATAACCTACGGAACCTGTGAGTTTTTCGAAATTAATTTGCGAAATCACATTTGAAATTTACCATGAGCTTTTCAACGAAGGAAATTTTATGAGCAAACCTGCGAAGGAATTCAATGGTGTGTGTGAAGTTCCCAATCCGCACTGGGCCCGCGCGGAAACTATAGCCCAAGCCCTCTCACTCCAAGAGGAGGCCTGAGCCCAGCAATGACACGTATACAAGGCTGGAAATGATGATTTTTTTCACACTTCTAAGGTCTGGTTTAACGGATCTTAAAGCCTAGTCCAAAGATACGTCTAAATAGTGCTTAACTCACAAATACTTCAGAAGTTAGTCGCTAGATCGTTATTAAATACAGTTTAAACCCGCTCAGCGCTGCAGCGGGGATTAAAGTCAGAAGCCGTAATTGATCTGAAAAAAGCGATTATAGGAGCGGGAAGTTGAGATCATTTTATACCTAAAAATAATTTTAGACTCTGTTCGATCAATTTCATTAAATACTTGAGTTTAATATTTTTATACGTGTCATATACCTACACCAATGAGGCTAAAGGCTCAATAGCGGTATTGAGACTTATAGAGCAAAATACAACCGCGTAGTGACTAAATCTGATTTATTACTGAAATTCGTAGTGTGCGTGAGATACACGATGTATACACGCGTACAAAAGTCCCAGGAATACATTTTCAAAGGCAAAAATATTAGTGTGTCAATCCGAAAACCTACATAACAAACCAAACGGAATCGTTAGAGGTATTAAATTGTATGAAATCATGAGGCTTCTCTTCCCGCGCAGATGGTAAAAGCCCATCGAGTGAATGGGCGAAAATCTTAGGAATCATGTTAAAGGCGACACGGCTAGCAACCCATCACTATTTTGATTCTCTTTCCACCTATATGCCCACAAGCATACTAAACGTGGCCTTAGTTAGATCTTATAACAATTAAAGGTGTGATTTATGTATGTACTAGCTGTTGCCAGCGACTTCGTCTGCAAAGAATTCGTTTATCGCTATCCCGCGGGAATTACGCAATTTTCCGGGATAAAAAGTAGCCTATATGCTATTCCAGACTTTTCTCTACCTATGTGCCAAATTTCATCCAGATCCGTTGGGCCGTTCTGGCGTGATTGAGTAACAAACCATCCATCCATCCATACTTTCGCATTTATAATATTAGTTAGATTAGATTTATAATGCCTCACACGTTGTTAAATTCGGTCCCATTATTCTTTAAGCAGTTTAATGCAGACACTTGAGCTTACCAAACCATTTGGCATTTAGAAAGGCGTTTATAAGTAGTTATATTTGTTATTTTATTTAGTTGTAATTTGCAGGTATCGCCCAAACGGCGAGCGCGGAACAGGCAACCACAAATCTCCATTAAGTGAGGCGCAAAGAAACGCGTGCGTCGCGTAGCAATGCTTTAATTGCTAGTGCTTATCGCCGCCATTACTCTCGGCGGGGGCTATTGCCAAACCTGTGATAAAATAACTAGGGAACATTTAAAAAATAGCCAATTGCGAGTCGGTTTCGCGCACAAAGCGTCCCGTATCACGGTATAAATGACATTATTTCCAATGAGCAAAAACGCCGACAAACTCTCTCGTGCCTACGTGTCTCGTAGGCCCTTTATTTCAATTCTTATCGCTATTCTTATCGCTATGGTTATAGTAAGACACTTAACCAAATGCCATAAAACACTTGACCCGATTCTGTGTCTGTATCAGTTGTGTCTTATGCCTGTGTATCATCAATGTCTGCACACGCCATTATGTAGTCATGCGATGTTCAATTCAATTTTAAAATCAAATGTTCTATTTATAGGTGAAAAACTTTAGTAAATGACCTATTGTATTGTGTGAGTAATGTGTGCAAATAGACAAATTGACGTTCCAAATTACAAAAAATAATTAAGTCCCATATCAGTTCTGTACTCTAAAGTGGCGTGGCGTCCATAGAACTCGATTCCCACTGGCTTGCCTATTTTAAGGCAGTTGGGCAATTTATTGTGCAGAATTAGAGGAAAAGGCTAGTTCAGTTCCCTGCGGCTTGCCTTCTGATATACTTGACGCCACGCCACTGGTACACTACCACATACAACAGTTAGTTTACTTAAGTTTTTCACCTATACTCGTACTAGGAAGACAAAACAAAACGTCTGTGAAAAATAATGTTCTAGTATTAGGTACAGTATTTTTGTCATTTCGATGGTCTTGCTAATAGCGTACCCACTTTAAATAGCGCACATACGTCACTGCTCGCGCGTAGATAATTATTTACCGCGTTATACCTACCTATGCTTGTGTAGACGTCGGAACGCGAAAAACGCTAAGCACCAAACGAGCAGCTTCGTTTTGGTAACGGTTTAATTTGTCTATCACCTTCCTTTTGTTTTGGGTGCATTTAATACGACAGCAATTAGTTGTTTTAGGTAGCTACTAAGGTGGCGTGTGATATAATACAATGTATTTTTTTATTTGAGAAAGGAATCTTCTTAGTATCTATATCTAATATAGTGCTGTAAAGGGGAATGAGAATATTACGAACCATAACGGTATTACTACAAAACAGAGCTATCGTACTTAAAGAAGGAGTAGATTGTAAGTATCAGCTCTAGCCTATACAAAATCTCTCAGAGATCTTCCGGGATCTTTCAGCAACTGGTTGGACTAGTTCGACTGAACACCTCTTCAAAGATCTTTCATTTAAATTTTTATTATTATTATATTAGCCTAATTGAGTATCCCACTGCTGGGCAAAGGCCTCCCCTTTTTTCCGCCACTCGTCCCGGTCGAGGACATGCTCCTGCCACTCTACTTGATATGCGTCCAAGTCATCCCGCCATCTTCTGGATCTACCAACGCTAAGATGACGATTCATTTCAATTATTGATTCAAAATTTACTCCCGCCCTTGACGAGGTTCACTTTGAACTTCGATCAATATGTGGTAGCATTTGTCATCAACGAATCAAAAATCCTGAATAACATTTACATAGCTATTTAGTCAAGCTAACCGAAAAACCTGCTGAAATAATTCCGGAACAATTTTATGAGTCAGGGTGTACTATACGTCCTACTGGCCACTGCTCAAAGTTAGAGCCCTAGGTGATAAAAAAAAGCGACGGGTAGCACTCCGGGAGTGCCGGCAGAAGTAAAACAGCAGCTTAGATTAGATTGCTATGTTGTAACCTCCATGACGCTCAATACCGTACCGTACTGGCCGCTTACAAAAAAAACCGTACGTATTATCTATATTGACAGACCTCTAACAATGTGCTGATGCCCTAGTACTTTTGCTTCACGACTCAACAAAAAAACACTTCAAAAATCGAACGCGATTCGTTCGTATTTCAAAATAAGCTCTTAGAGAATCTGATATCTTGGTACTAAACTCTCCCTCCGTCTTGCGCCTGACGCGAGTTTAACATTTTTTATAGATTCCAAAAAGTGCTTAACGCCACTTAAGAAGTTATCACTTCAAAAACCTGTAAAACATTACGTTATTTATTAATAACCCCCTACACGCGTAAAGATTTCTTCTATTCCGTGGCAAAAATCAAGGCCAGATAAGACCTTGCATTGTGCATTAAAATATAGTGTTAACGCGCCGTACCGCACACACACACGCGTACGCGAACTCTTTATTTCTTCAGCTTCGCAGTCGATACGCGGGCTTTATTGCGAAACTTTTCGAAGCATTCCTCTTTTATTACCCCAATTTTGTAGGACTAAGCCCACGGAGCTGAGGGGCCGCGCGCGGTCTTTATTATTTAGATTACGATTGTTTGTGCTTACAGAAAAATACACGGTAAGGCGTCATATATATTCAGCGGTAGCTGATTCGGAATCAATTGCGGATTTATGACGCGGGAGCATCGGTGCTTTGTTTGGAGGCTAAAGGATACCAGATTAAGGAGTTCAAGATAAAACGCCCGAATATTGCGTAAGTTAAGTTTTTGAGACAATGTATCGCCTCGAAGGCGTCTTGATTACTGTATTGAGGCAAACTGAGGTGCTAGTGTTTTTGACACATACAACATATCCGCGTTCGTTTTTCAGTGCTATGAAAAAAATGGCAACGGCAGCGCCACTACCGGCCATTATCGACAACAAACTACGAGCAAACTCATGGTGTTTTACCCCCTTATTCATAAACGCTCTATAGGCCTCTGCTGACTTAGTAATCGTTTGTCCTTATCTGTTAAAGGTAAATGTCAAAGTAACAGATAAGGACAAACGATTGCTAAGTTAACAGAAGCCTATAGAGCGTTTATGAATAAGGGGATTAATGTATACGCGTTCGAGACGTTTGTTGTAACAGAAAACTTACACTTGTATAAACAATGTCTTATCCATGAATTCAGCGTTGAGTATGACTGACTATCATAACTTCAATCGCACGCTCCTACGCGTTTAACGGAGATAGGTGCCTCATGGTTAGTCTTGCGGTGAAGTCGATATTGACCAGCATTACAGCATTACAACTGATTCGGTATAATGCCTACGGTAAACGGATCTGTTAGGCTTGTTTAAAGAACAGTTCAGTTAAGCTTGGTTGCGTTAAAATCTTGGTAAACGTAAAGAGACTATAGATACCTACATAGACTATTTTTATCTACGAGCTTTGTCTTAAATCTAGTCAATTCTAAACCAATTCCTTCCGCTAAATTCACTTCAGACTGTACGAACAACCAAGCTACTAATAATATTCACACCTGGTACAACCAGGTAAGGCTAATTTTAATTCGACCGATACGGAATTACTCGCACACTTCGAATGGCGCCAACCGTACTGGGGAGCAATTAGTATAACGGTAGATAATTTCTCACTAAGCAAATTTGCCAACTTTCCACTTTTGCTGAATTCCGTTTTGTTTTTGCCGGGTTTTTGATTTATGCGCAAATTAGGCGAAATGATGAATTCGAACGTTAATGTTTAAGTATTAATATATCGATGTGTGAGAATGTGTGTACGTATTCCCAATATCTCCATATGTGTCAACACGCTAGTCTTTAGTATTATAGTATACCCGAATGTTACAACGGGGCTTTACAGAGCTATAAGATGTTTAAAAATGATAGGCATTGCAATAGTTTAAAATTAATAAGTAGTTGAATTAGTTTCGTGATATGTATTCCTGAAATTATCAATCACTTAAAAAATTGCCCCCCAACACTCGATACATGTACGGCAACCATTTTCTCGCAATAGTGATGAGCGGTAGTAACAATAGTAGAGCGGTACAGTTCCCACCACAGCGGGATTCACCCGGACATCGAATCCCGGACCGGGCATATTAGATTAGGGATATTGGTCCGCACGAACTATTTAGCTACCTGGTTACGTCGTGACGTCTTGTGCTACGATGTGTGGAAGAGGCTTTTGAGTCTAGCAATTAACGACCACAAATAATAGATGGCGTTACTTCCTTTGCAACTGTCACAATTGTGACATAATGTCCAAAGTTGGCAATACTAATGAATGAAAAAATAAGTTTTTTCCCTCCGGTTTCCATATTTACTTACTTCTTTGTTCTTTTTGTGCTAGGTAATCAAAAGAAATACGTATATAATAGTTTTATTCGTGTGTTAAAATGACATCAGACCTCAAAACTACGAAAAATTAGCTACAATTTACAGAACTCTAGTATATTTTAAGTATTTCGATACTTGCCCATTGCCACATTTAAAGCCATCTTTACATCTAAACAGAATTCGCGTCTTGTTATCTTATTGCTAAGTGAGCTTCTCAAACGCTTTGTTAAATATACAGATCATCATCATCATCATCATCATCAGCCTGAAGACGTCCACTGTTGAACAAAGGCCTCCCCCTTAGCACACCATACTGAAAGACAAGTTGCCACCTGCATCCACCGGATTCCCGCAACTTTTACGATGCCGTAAGTCCACCTAGCGGGACGCCTTCCAACGCTTATACTTATACTTCTCTTCTTCTTCTTCTTCAGCGTGTAGACGCCCACCGTTGGGCATACGCCTCTCCAATCTGTCTCCATCCCGAAACTTACTACTTCCCGATACTTATACTTATACTTAATTTATTTACTAGCTGTTGCCAGCGACTTCGTCTGCAAAGAATTTGTTTATCGCTATCCCGCTACCACGCAATTTTCCGAGATAAAAAGTAGCCTATGTGTTATTCCAGACTTTTCTCTATCTATGTGCCGAATTTCATCCATATCCGTTAGGCCGTTTGGGCGTGATTGAGTAACAAACAAACATCCATCCATCCATCCATCCATCCATCCATCTATCCATCCATCCATACTTTCGCATTTATAATATTAGTTAGATTGAAGCCTTATCCTCTTATCCAAGCACATTGTCCAAGCAGGTATGTGACATTCCCTTCATCGGTGATGGCGAGACATTGACATGGGTTGTGAAATCACCCCCGAATCCTTGATTATGATAAACGACTTATGAAATTAAAACGGTCGTACAACAAGTTGCCATTCAAATTGGACCCTTTTGTTGGAATCCATTCCCTTGACAAATCACTGCTCTGTTTACTGACCGGCTACAGAAATTGTTTCTTCGAAAGCTATTCTGAGACAATACGATGACACGTCAATCGGTAGCGTGCGCCCGTTCAATTTTAATCGAGCTCCCTCGGAATTTACAATGCGTATTGATTTAGACAGGGCTTACTGGAATACCGCCTTGTTAGACTTCACTGTAGAATATTGGCGACCCCTTTAATTTATGATTGAAAAGATCATATTCAAGTAAAATCGATAAACTACAGCCTGAACTAAAATTTTCACATGCCCATTACTCAGTTTCGCGCAAACGGCCTGCTCGTAAACGTCACAAAATAATTTTACGACGTCTTTCCTCCGCGAACGTAACGTATCTTTATTAAATGTAGCTTACCTAGGAACTCGCCAATTTATTGGCAACAAGAATATGTCTAAAAGCGTCGAAAGATTGCAATAACGTCGTAAAAGTCGATAGATATCCGCAGCAAGCGATCGCTGACGTCGTTTCGATAACTTTGACATTCGCTATCTCTCCCGCGCCCGCTGCCGCCCCCGCCTCCGCCTGGCCTCGACAAATTTTCGACCGAAGCGGACTGTAGTTTGTTTTCTTTGTGTCATTTCCTTATCGCTCTTCCAAAATACGTTTCATGACTGTTACGTCAGCCGAAACATACTTCAGGTGAAACGTGTAGTTGGAATCGAGAGTTTTGATAGTTTAGTGGGAGAATTGGTGTTTTACGTATTTATAAGATATCGATACTAATTTTGTCTTCGTAAAGGTTATTAATAATAAATTCTGTTCAAAAAGTGTATATACGTATAGATAGGGGAGCATAAGAATTATATTCTTAACCATAGCGTAATGTATTCGGCAAGTTTCTTTGGTAAAATGCACGGCAGCTCGGCAACAATATAACGCAATTATTTATTACAATCTCTTTGCAAATACCTACCGCAATTGCTTGTCGCTGGTAACCGCAATATTACCAGAAATATTTTATGTTGCTCCGAGCCCATTGCACTCGTCCCGTGGAAATTTACACTGCTTAATATTATTTTAAAATATGTTTCTGACCTAAATTAAATTTGCTTAAATTTATTTTAAATATTTTAATTGTTCGCTGAATTCAAATGTTGCCTCGCAACGTTATTGCCACTGGAGCGATTTATAATTTACACTTCCACAAAACACTGGTTTTCGCCGTTTGCAAAAATGTAGCGCTCGCTGATTTTGCATATTTTGTTCGAAATTCTGAAACGATAGAATAAAATTATCAATAGCACCTATTGGCGGTGTAGTTTAAATATTTATAACTCGGATAGTTGGATGAAACACTTCGTCATCGAGCTTCATTTGCGATACGCCCCTTGCTAACGAATACTCCAATTAAGTAAAGAGATTTTACGTACGAAAACCTTGAGATAATTCACAAATTTTTGCAAGAAAATATAAAAACAATAGCCAGTCACGGTGACAATTTATGTACAGTCAAGGGCATAAATAAGGTCGGTGATACGTATATCTGACATCATAGCTCTGTCGATATTTATGCCCTCGATTATACACCTAAAAAATATACCTATGAACAAACACATACTTGACCGGGCGAGTTGAAAATTTGACAAACACTTAAAAATATGTTTTCATTTATCTGTTTCCTACTAAAAAAATTCTTACTTTTGTAGCTTCATTAAATGTGTGACATCCTCCAATATGCCGCATTTAAACTGTCAAGTTCACAAAAGTGTTGCCATGTGTCGGATTACAATCCGTTGCGACACAGTATTATATCCGCAAGTGTCAAGACGTTGAAGCGACGTCGCACGTGTGCATACGCCCTGCCGTGCAGTGAAACAACATCTATTTGATTCTTATCATACCCCCCACTCTTACAACCCCCCTGAAATATAACTTAGAGCTCTGTAAAGAGAAATAACTTGGGTTGGGTGACGAGCTCGTAGTTCTTTTTTTCGAGTAAATTTCTACTGTTACAAAGATGAAAGAAGGATTGAAAAGGAACTAGAATTTAACATACGACATTGTTGCCATATTCTAGCATTTGACGTCAAAAATTACAGGTTCGAAGCAGGTTCTTTTTTAATTTGTACCATTTGCTGTGTTGTCGTCTCACATACATATACCTATACGAGATTTCACTAGATTCCCAAGGGAGTTTACTAAAATCCCCAAAAAGGATATCTACAATTTTTCATTTATGTTGCATGAAAAAAAACTACGCCGTGCAAAATGTCATATACTTATCTCTAAATAGCAGTAAATATTTCGGAATTTTATATGCATTCGTATAATCAAAATTCGTCTAAATTTACAGGGATACTCTGACTGTTTTCAGAGATCTGATTTCATATTTCATAATCTACACACCTAATTCAAATCCGTCCGGTCGTTTTACATCCATAGCCACATACAGACAAACAGACGAAAATGAGAGACATGTTACTATAAACAATATTTATAAAAGCATCGTAATTCAAATCGAAACGAAATTTTGGTTCTTTTATCGATTGCCGAAACTATTTAAATTTGTACGGATAGGATTGAACTGAATAATACTTGTCGAAACTCCCTAAAAATTCGATAATGCCTATAAAACAGGCAGAACTTTTAAAGCAAATAGTTGACTGAAAACTCCCGAGGGAGAAATGTGCAGCGATTTCGGAGCAGGAAAAAGCGGGTTTCAGATGTAATTCCGATACTTGATAAAATGACATTTGGACTTGTGGTTACCGAAAATTTATTTGAATCTGCATTGTAGAAATTATACCAGATATAAGTAACGAGTCTACAATTTAAAAAAAGGATTTTTTAAACACATTCGGTGCCTGGTCAAATTTAAGCCTATTCAAAAAATTATAAGTTACATGGCTCCAAATCGTTAACTGTGTGGCCACAGGAAAGACTATTGTTTCTTGTCTTGCATATGACCCAAACTTACTTTTTAAAAAAGGAGATTGATTTACTCATTCAACGTTTACACTTCTGTGAGAAAGAATCACGGTTAGAATTGCGGTTAGATGTTTTTAAGCAGTTGAAAATAATTAGGTACAACAATAGTTGGTCAATCATTAATGAGTAGGTTAACTTGGTTTCGTCACCTTCGGTACCTATGGGCCGGACTGTGTTCTCACCCGACTACTAGCCATAGGAATGTTTTGTTACTTTTACTTTGTATTATGGTTTATCGAGGGTTATGTGATGCATTACAATATAAAAACTATTGAAATTGATAATTAACTCACTGCAATAGCCAAATTAACGTTTGGCTTGACTTGTTTCGGTTTAATTGGTTTAATGCGATTGAACTGATCGAGTGTTGCCATACATACTTCCGTGTATTTGTCAGCTTGTTTGTGAAGTATTTTCCACTGGCATACTAATGTGGGTAGATTATGATTTCTTTTAATATTTTCGATTTAATACGTTGTTGGTGTGCATGGTTAACGGATGTGCTCGTACTCTCACTTTGAGGATGATCCCGTTGAGGGATCGAAACGCGTCAGTGTTTTGTGCGGTGTAGCAGTGTCGGTGTAGTGTAGGGGATAGTTAAGTTTGTGGGAATTATGTATGTTTTATGTGGCAGTAGAGGAGAGAAGAATTGCATGTAAAAACATATTTATTTCGCACAGGCTTGGTTATATTGCACGTAAGTAGCGGAGTAGCAAGGTATAGTAGGCGGCAAATAAGTAAAACATGGAGAGGATAAGCGCAGTATGAAAAACAACATCATTTTCATACTGCGCTAATCCCCTCCAAGTTTTACTTATTTGCCGCCTACTATAAATGTTTTTTGTTCATTCAAATCGCTACGGTCTTTCGACGGACGACATTTCTGATTGGGACGCAGAAGTAATGAATCATGTATCGACCTTTACTTTGAATCTTCTGCTGAGGCCCACTTTAAGAAACCACGTCTCAATTCTGTGACTCTTCACTCACAAACATCACTATCACTAGTGCGAACTGACTTGATTATTTTTTTTTATAGAAGACATCTAGCAAAATGTTTCCAAAATCATAGCGACAATAAAACTTTTATTGGCTCGCTATTGTCTCCGGGGAGGGAGTGTCCTCCCGGGACCGCACCGTGCCCGGGATTACACTGCCGTTTAAAACAAATATTTTTTAAGAAAAAAAGTAATTTTGCACACGTTTTTCACATTACTCAGATTACTCAGATTTAATCAATATTTTATAAGGCATGACATCTAATTTTATTGTATTTTTGACATTGTTAATTAATAATTTTTGACTTTAGTGATAAATTACTATTGTGTGCCCTTGCAGGGCGTCATGTACTTGCCTACTAATCTCATAATAACACCTTTTAATATGTACTTGACTTTGCAATGAATGAATAAATGAATAAATGAATACTTTGCTGTGTTACATTAGACTGGCTCATATCATAAAACCGACAGACGTGTGGCCGGATACCAAAGGCTATATTGTCTAAAGTCTACGAACAATCCAAATGAATTAAGTTTCAACATTAAACTAACATGAGACTCAGTCATAATTACATAAAAACTCACTCTTTAATACATTAGTTATCTTTTTTGTGTAATGAAATAAGTTTTTGAGAAAAAAATACAAGCAGAGCTTTTTTAACTTTAACCTAAGTACATTGATGTCAATTCTACATTATATGTAAACCAACCATAGGCATGTATAACATTATATTAACTTTAACACTTAGCATACAACGAAAATAAAAATCGCGGAATTCTGTCTTTTTCTGCGTGAGACTCGGGCCAAAGCTAGTTTTTTTTTTTGTGTTGCCTATTTGATGTCTCACTGCTGGGCAAAGGCCTCCCCTTTCTCTTTCGACCCGTCTCTGTCTGTTGCAAGGTGATGGATGATCTAGTGCGTACTGACTTGAATAAGTATTTTTTATAGAAGTCATCTTGCAAAATGTTTCCAAAAAACTTTTATTGGCTCGCTATTGTCTTCGGAAAGGGAGTGTCCTTAGTTAGTTTATCTTCGTAAATTTTTGGACCTTTGGAAATATGAAAGCTATAGGTAAGCCCGTGAAATTAAGTCCATACAATTCAAAGTGGCATCCCGTCCTACACTGGCCTCAATCTATGCAGCGGATCTAAGAACCAATCCCCCCTCGCCAGATATCCCCAGCAACTGAATTGAATTCATTATTCCAAACCGAAGAAACACAACGTGAGCAAGTTCGAATTAAGTGCCGTAGTTTTAAATTGTTACTGGAAAGTAATAGCGATGCCGGCAAATAGCATCGATTTCTATATCTCTCGCGGCGCTAAAAGAAATCGAATCTAAATTCATCGAATACAAATAAAAGTAGAGTTGTGAAAGTTCTACCGTGCAATTAAACCGCACTTTACTGCTACAATCCCTTAAAAAGAGAAGTTTTAAAGGAGTCCTTTTTGTTCGCGCTACTTTATTTTGTTCGGACGCGGGTAACGTGGCAGACGATTGTACTACCTGACCGCCATGCGACGTCCGACCTCAAATGGCGCGGATGCACTTTGTTTCTATTCGGATAGTGTGCGAGGATTCACGGTATTTTGGAATCATTTGCATAGCTATTCACGTGGCAAGGCTGTGCGAGTGCAGCCATTTTATTTAAATAGTGTAAAGGTGATTAAAATATTTGAAGCTGGGGTTAAACAGGGGTGTTTTGTGAAGACTGATATGATGTCTACAGCATAAGCGCAGATCGTCATTTGTTCACGGATTAGCGGAAATTTTCGTGGAAGTGGAAGTAAGATATAGAGCTGAATATGTTGATTTTGAAAAGTTACTTGCATATTTACTGTTCCTGAATTACAATAGAACACTACTGTAAAAAAGGAACATCCAAACAGTAGTGTCAGTACATTGAAGTTTTAATTTTTTTATTTCATTTAATTTAATTTTGTTTTTAGATTGTAACAATTTTGCTACTACCGATAAAAATAATGCTAAAGTTTTATGCGGGCATAGGCGGACCAGAATTAACTACGGAAGTCCAAGTTATATTCAGAATATAACTTGGACTTCCGTAGTTAATTCTGGTCCCAGGGTTAAGTAAAAGGGTTAAGTATCTAGTATAATAATAATAATAATAATTTATTTGCTTAAAAAACACAAGTATACATAAAAAGGAATATCTGACGAACCCCAAACTAGGCTGAGCCTGTATCTCTATCAAAATCTATATAACGGAAATCTCTACCCTAATCTAGATTTACGATTATGTTTTTAACAAGCAACTGTGGCCTACTCGTACGACCTTCTCATAAAATAGACAAACAGAAACAATAAAGTTTTGATAATGTATTCTGACGTAGCTCCACTTTCTTGTTTAAAAAGCAACCATTCATAACCACAACCAGATAAAACCATTGTTCCAAACTCGTGGTTGCGTTTCATTAACATACAAACTATTTTGGTCCACTATACAAACATTGAACAGGGACGGAAGATTAGGAAACCTTTCCCGGAAAGAGGGTGTCACTGGAGCCACGTTATAATAACAAGTTTGCATCCACAATTATAATAAGTCTAATTTGTGTATCTGAATGGGAGTGAGCGAGACGCCAGCACTTCCTTGCTATTGTTACACCACTGTAACAATGCGAAGTGCTCTCCGTTTCAGCATTTACCGCGCCTGTACTTACGCACTGCTTTGGCACCGGCCTTTTGTACAACTGCCGTGGTAATACGTATTTACATTCTTAAATGATGCTTGAGGCATAATGACTGTTATTCACGAAGATTTGGGAGTCAGTTTTGTATCCGTAGCCTTGTTCGAGGAACAACGTAGTGCCTAATTGCGCTGGTCTTAACAATTTTGCTCGGATCTGGAATAGCGAATTCGTGGAATGAATTTGATATTTTATGTCAATCAGTGACTGGAATAGAGTTCATCGGCAACATGGGGAATATTGGCGGGTGGTAGGGCCTTGTGCAAGGTCCGTCCGGATCGCTACCACCATCTTACTCGCTAATCCTGCCGCTAAGCAGCAGTGCTTGCACTGCTGTGTTCCGGTGTGGAGAGTAAGACAGCCGGGGAAATTACTGGCACAAGAGGCATTTCATCTAAGTCCTCTAGGTTGGCATCGCATCTGCAATCCCTCCGGGGTTGCGGGTGTCTATGGGCAGTGGTGATCGCTTACTATCAGGTGACCCACTTGCTCGTTCGCCTTCCTATTCACATAAAAAAAAATAAAAAAAATATCTTATCCATCACAAACTCTATAAACTACTCAAAACACGCGCTGTAAGGCGAGCGCTGATTCGATACAGAGGTTACTTCAAGTTTTGACGCAGTAAAAAGTGTCGAACGCGTTCGCGTAAACGCCGCTGTGGCACATAATGGCAACAAACTGAGCCTCTAACATAGATTAAATGTGTACAACCATGACCAAGTGTTACCTTGACGTCTTAATGCGATTTATTGTCGATTCAGTTTAGATTGGCTCGCTGTCAGATTCATATTAAATACTAGCTTCTGCTCGCGACTTTGTCCGCGTAGAATTAGGTTAAAGAACTGATGAAAATTATTTACGTTGCAACTCTACGCAGCTACGACCTTTGACATATTTATGGCTATCCCGTGGGAACTATGAGATTTTCCGGGATAAAAATTAGCCTATGTGCTATTCCAGGCTTTTCTCTATCTATGTGCCGAATTTCATCCAGATTCGTTGGGCCGTTCTGGCGTGATTGAGTAACAAAACAAACATCCATCCATCCATCCATCCATCCATACATACTTTCGCATTTATAATATTAGTTAGATGACAGCTAAAACCTGAACTGAGTTGGAATTGAATCGCATTAAGACGCCACGGTAAGGCCCCTGACTACGTTAGATTATGTCGGCGCTGAGATGAAATTTTCAAAATTTGTGTTAAAGAAAAAGCTTACTCCTTTCGATCAAGCGTGCCACTGACCACAAATTGCAAGAAAAATTATTTCGCCTATTTCGCCCTTTTTTAGGGTTCCGTACCCAAATTGTAAAAACGACGAGACCCTATTACTAAGACTTCGCTGTCCGTCCGTCCGTCCGTCCGTCCGTCTGTCACCAGGCTGTATCTCAAGAACCGTAATAGCTAGACAGTTGAAATTTTCACAGATTGTGTATTTCTGTTGCCGCTATAACAACGAATACTAAAAACAATATAATAATAATAATGGGGGGGGGGCTCACATACAAAAAACGTGAAATTTAAGCCCTTTTTCATGGCTACCACTCGCCAAGCCAGATCTCAAGAACCGTAATAGCTAGCAGTTGAAATTTGCACAGATTATGTATTTTTATTGTGGCTACAACAACAAATACTAAAATCAAAATAATAATAATAATTAAGGGGGGCTCCCATACAACAGAGTATTTCTGGTACGGAACCTTTCGTGCGCGAGTCCGACTTGCACTTGGCCGGTTTTTCATTATGGGTATTACTTACTTGTTACTATGCGAAAGATAATCGAACTACGCTCATGAGTAAAAATAACGGATCGCTTTCACTCATCATACAACTTTGTATGGAACGCAAACAGGTTATTTTTGCTAGTGAGTTTAATACCTACATTCTTAGCCTCTAGTGTAATTTTTCGCATATAATAACGTCTCGAACGCGTTCACGTAAACGTCTCAATTACTATGGAATAATTGGCAGCGCCACTTGCGGATCGAAACGGCAACAAACTGTATGCTTAGTGTAAGTTTTCGGACACAAAATACGTCTCGAACGCGTTTGCGTTAAAATGTCAAATACTATGAGAACAGTTTGTTGCCGTTTCGATCCGCAAGTGGCGCTGCAAATTATTCCATAGTAATTGAGATGTTGACTTGAACGCGTTCGAGACGTTTTTATATGCGAAAACTTACACTAGAGGCTCTGTTCTGTCCTCATAGTATTTGACATTTTAACGCAAACGCGTTCGAGTCGTATTTTGTGACTGAAAACTTACACTAAGCATACTTAAAACGAAATCCGAATGAAGTAAAACAAACTAGTGCAGAAAATCTTAAGACGCTCGTCTTTTTCACAACAAATAAAGATAAAGTATTTCCCTTGAGATGTTGCTTCTTCTAAGGCAGTCTCATCATTATTTTGGAAAATAAAATTGAACATAATTTAGCTTTCAACAGAGACAAAAGCGCTTTTTAACATACCTACAATTACTTGGAAACCCTAATCCACCAGTGAATATCACATCGGATTGAAGTGCGCTCAAGCCCTCGCCAGGCATTGTTGCAACTCGAACAAAGGCGAGGGCCCTTCGCGGGGCGAGGCCGCTGGCCCTCCCAGGCCCTCTGAGGCCCTCGGCGCCCGCGACACTCTTTGTCATAGCACGTTTTTAGACCGACTCGCCTCGTGAGTATCCTCTCCAATATAATAGCTGGGTATTACGCACTGTCAAAGACTAATCGACTGAGAATGGTAATGTAATGAATAATAATATTGTATGCGGAATTGATTGGTGACGGAATTTTAGAACGCGCAATGATAAAAATCAATTTGGTTTTCAATATTCCTACAGATTTTATAAAATAAATAAAAAAAATAAAAATATCTTATTTCGGTAACTATGTTAAGTTACTACATATGTTTAACAATTGTTTAGTGCCTCTTTTTAAGTTTGTTAAAAACCTGTGTTAAGAGACACCGCTCTTCCTTAGATGGTATCTGAAGTACAAAGTAGACTACTGTTACAAGATTTGGTTAAACTTAAAGTAGATTTAGAGTAAACACTGGGAAAAATCAAAGTGAAACTAATGGGTAAGTATAATTAAGCTTACATGTAAATTTAGCCATATATTTCAAATAACAGCTTAGGTTTGTAAAGTATATAATCAAAAGGTCTGTTATTAGGTTTAAGATTACGTGTAGGTAGGGTACTTAAAAGAATCCAAACGAAGAAAAAATACTCAAAGATACATTCGTTTCAAGGAGAAGCACATAGGAGCCGTAGGTATAGAAATTATCTTATAATTATGGGTACATCTAATCTAACTAATATTATAAATGCGAAAGTATGGATGGATGGATGGATAGATGGATGGATGTTTGTTTGTTACTCAATCACGCCAGAACGGCCCAACGAATCTGGATGAAATTCGGCACATAGATAGAAAAAAGTCTGGAATACCGCATAGGCTACTTTTTATCCCAGAAAATTCCCGCGAGAAAGCGATAAACGAATTCTTTGCAGACGAAGTCGCTGGCAGCAGCTAGTATTGTGTATAAATGTATGCGAAGGTGTCTCTTATTTTTAATAAAGGATTCTAGGGAGTATTTTTGAAGAATCCTTTTACAACTATTATGGAACTATATTATGGATCTTTAGGTACGACTTATATTTTGGAGCTTGGATCTATTTTGGCTAGAAAATAAATAACTGGATAAGAAATAAGTACCTCGTCTCGTTGGTCCTAATTTTTTTAATCCAGGCAGTGATTATAACTTACTTTATTTTACTCACATTTCAAAGCGTTTTAGGGTTCCATAACCAAAGGGTAAAAACGGGAAACCTATTCGTGTGGCTTCGCTGTCCGTCCGTCTGTCACCAGGCTGTATCTCATGAACCGTGATAGCTAGACAGTTGAAATTTTCACAGATGATGTATTTCTGTTGCCGCTATAACAATAAATACTAAAAACCAGAATAATATATTATGTATGTCTGTATATATCAGTTACCAATATAAAGTGACCCCACATTGCGTACATTTTGCTTTGGAGCAGGGCTCTGCTAACACTGGTTTATAGATATTTATAGATAACGGTACGGAACCCTTCGTGCGCGATTCCGACTCGCACTTGGCTGGTTTTTATAACCCAACTCTTGCTAACTACCTACCTTGATAAGCTAAAAAAAACTCCTGTATAATTGGGAATGGATGATTATTTTAAAAGTGCTTGGTGATTTTTCTATTGATAGGAATAACCATCCTTAGCTACGGAAAAAAGTTTCAGATTTTTCTGTCGAGCCATATATTTTATAAAAATAAAAACATTTTACTCAGTCACTCGGCGGCCCCTATACGGCATTATCAAATTAAAAAAAACAACAATGACATTCGTCACTGACGTTGATAGCACCGCACTCTCGGAAGCTAAAACAAGCAACGGCTAAGTGGCGCCGTCTGTAGATTTTTGGTGGTACTAAACCACCTATTTGGGATTTCATTAAAATTACCATTAATTTCTGATGTAACTTTCAGTAGTGTTTTTGATTCGGAGTAGAAATAACCCAATAATTCCAAAATCTGAGAAAAAAAAAATATTATGGTAATTTTTATTGAAATTCCCCATGTATGGTTTAGTAACACGAACAATCTACAGAAGGCGCCACTTAGCCGTTGCTTCTTTTAGCTACAAATGCCATCGTATACCACATTTCAAGCAGCATTTTTCTTTTTAATTTGATATGTCATTGGCGTACTGCTTACTGCCGTATAGAGGCCGCCGAGTGACTGAGTAAAATGTTTTTATTTTTATAAAATATATGGCTCGACGGCAAAATCTGAAACTTTTTTCCGTAGCTAAGGATTTTCCTATCAATAGAAAAATCACCAAGCACTTTTAAAATAATCATCCATTCCCAATTATAGGTTTATAGGTACGACATGTTTTATTATTGTCAGTTTCGACGTGTCATAGTCATAGCCAGCTAACATTTTACTAACTAATTCACACTAACAATAACAATAAAGCCTACGCATATTTTATTAACACATTATTCATACCCTCGCATGTGAATAAATTTGTACTGGGTACAACAATGTTTATAACTAGCAAGGCGGAAATGTAGTGCTTAATGGCGAGCTGTCAAAATTAAAAGCCGGTTCAAGATTACACGAAAGTTTTGAAAAATAGTGCCTATTGAAATGTTCGTAAAATTACAAGAAATTTACAGCTGTAATCGTTTTGTTTACTAGTAAATTGTTTGATTTAAGCAATTTTGAATTTTTGGTTATTTTTGTTTTAATGTTTATTGGGCACCAAACTAGTATTTTTTTACTACTTTCAAGTGGTATATTCGAGTGTTAAAAAATCGAGCCCGATGTGGAATCATAAAAGTAACAATCATACGTAAAAATAATCTACAGAGATAAATACAATTGAAAATACTAAGTGAGAGGTGTCATCTCAGTTTTTCGGGTTTACTTATCGTACTTTTTGCTGACTTTAAGTACTCGCATTTTTATCAAATCTACATATCCGTATTAAATTTCAAGATATTCCAACCACGGGAAGTGAGTGTTATTCAACTAGCAAGATTTGAAACGGATAACCTATTTTTCTACTAAGGTAACATACGAACACTGCAAGTAAAACACAAGCTTTTAAAAAGAATTGTACAGACATGATGAAACTATAATAGCTGCTTTCGCGCCCTAGAGTTAAAAAATTTAATCATTAAAGGTTATGGTCGGCAGCTCAACGTGAAGTCATGTACTACTCTCGACTCCCGAAACTTGGCTAAAATTACATAATAAATGAACTTGTAACCTTAAAAATAAATTAATGTCATGGTAGTATTCACACCAATTGACCTAGTCCCAAACTAAGCTGGTGCTATGGGTACCAAGCAACGAATAAACATGGCACTGTTTACATAGATAACTCAAGACCATATTTCCATATTTTCACACAATATCACCCCCGACAGGGAATCCCAAGCTACAAAGCCAGGTTCACAAACAACGAAACAAAACACACTCTAAATAAAAAAAAAACGACTTCCCGTTAACCTGCCAGCAACATTCCGTCCCGTTTCTTAGGAATATTTGTGCCAGTCCGAAGTGCCAAAAAGTTAGGAATGCCAGGTAAGTTTGAGTGGTACTAGAGCGAAGTGGCCGCGGCGCGCGAACTATGTCTTTGTCTGGCACATGTTTAACCCGCGAAGTGTTACAGTCTGGCAATGCACATTATTTAAGGGTGCAAATTGTGCATTGCTTGAGGTTTGACGCGGCAGTTAGATTTCATGGAGACGTAAGATAGTAAATATCGTGGGATAATTTACGCCGTTGGCTTGAATCCAATGTGTGTTACTGCCAGGACCGACGTAAAGTCGGGGTCACTAACACTAGACAGGTGATGCCAAGGATCACATAGTTAAAAAATTACATAACATTTTACTAAAGAGTCACCTGACTCACTTTGTGAGACCCGGTATCTGTTTGGAAATCTGGAAAATACATACGAGCAATCAAAACTTGTTAAATTAAATATCTCTGCGCCTTACGCCAACCTGTATCTATCGTTTGCCATAATAATCGGTTGCCATAACTTTTTTTTTCTTTTAAGCTGTTGTTTGTTCAGGATTGTTATAACTAACCTAAAGTAACCAATAGAGTTCTACGGGATGTCCATTTCAAAGCTCCAGAAAACGACGATTTCACAGAAATAAAGAGTTATGACAATCGATCATTATGGCAAACATTATGGCACATAAAATTCGGGAAAAACTGAAACTGTATAAACCCCTTTGGTGCAATTCTTCGCTGAGAAGCATAGTTTATTTTGAAAGTTTGCCGCTCAAGACTAGCTACATAAGTCAAATTGACTCTTATCAGCAAAGTACCCAAGGACCGTCGGCACTGGACAAAGAATCTTAATTATTTCCAGCTGAGCTAGCGCCCGTAATTTGTACAAGCACTTAGATCTAGACAGTTTAGTCCCTGTCTTAGTACTGATTATTTTATTGTACAGTCAGCGACAACTTAACGTCGTAGATGTTCTTTGCAAAAAGTACGCTCGCAAACACCTTAGGAAATGTAACCGGAATGCTTTTGCTGTTGCGAGTATTTAGAAGAAAAAGCTGGGACGGACGTATTTCTCTGTTTATGTTCTCGTGGTGGGTTCATTTTGACGGTGTAGTGTGGTTTATGAAAACACTTAACGAATCCAATAAATAACAAACTTCTCAAATTTTAGAAAAGTGGACTAAAGGAGTGTTATTCAACGTGTGGGTCTCGATTACCCTGGGGTCGCAAAGCCTCTGTAGGGGGTTGCAAGAGGTCACGAAGACGTCAAACTTATGAAACCCCTCTTTTTGCGTCGAGAAACTCGAGAATTAAAAATTAAAGTTCGCTATCTTTTTGATGTAGTACATATAAGTAAATAAGAAACCAACATAACACAAACACAAAGAACAAACAAAAAGGATTCCCGCAAACTTGAAGAAACGGTAGGTATGGAACAGCAAATTTCACATGAAAATACAGTTGTTATAGTAGCATGAAATGTCAAAAGAGATAGCACGAATTTTACCAAGAAAATATTGCACTGTGCGTACGTGCTACAAGTGCTACGCCGCGTAGCTCACGACAGGTGCTACGACGTAGCTAGTGAAGTTTGTAGATACCACAATTTTACACTAATACCGTTTTGCACTTTTTAAAATAAATTACGTTAAGAAAATTTCATTAACATTTTGTCGCTAAATTTTTTTCTATTAAATTGCTTTCACTATCTAGGCCAAAGAGAAAATAAACATTACTTAAAATACATCCCAATCTTTATGTATAAAATAGTAAGATACTTAAACTTTCACGCGGACACAGCCGGAAGATAAACTAGAAACTTTTTCATTTATAAACCATTGCCTCAGATAAAGTCCGGAACTTACCTACCTGAGATTAATTCCTTCAAAAACTACGAAAAACCCCAACCTCCATTTCCCAGGAAGATGTTACTAAACAATAAATAACAACGTAATCAGTTGAAACTATCGCAAAAATAATGTACGGCGATATCAATTTTGTTCGGAATAGCAGCGACTTGTGAAGTTAGTAGCCTAGTTTCTTCCATACAACTCGATTTAACGTTATTGAACAATAACCAAAGAAGAAAGAAACTATTGTTTCTGGATCTCATACGTATTATCTTAACTAATATTATCAAGAGAGATAGTTTTGTATTTGTATGTACTTGGTAAACTGATACCATTTCGCTCTGGATATTTTATCGTAGGCTTCCGTTTGTTGTTTTCTGCAATTGTACTCGTGTAGTGTTCTACATAATACATACCTAATAATGTAGTATCGCCATTTCTAATGACTGTATCTTTTGATTCAGTTGACTTAGAAGTTTCGTTTTTTGACTGCAGTGAGGGGTAGCAGGCTTAATAATTTGGTTATTTGGGAACATGCGTTCCTAAGAATAAGGATTTTGAGAGACGGACAGACGGACTAACGGATAACAAAGTGAGTCCTTTTCCCTTTTTTCTTTAAAAAAGTTAGAGATGTCAAGTTGCGGGTGGTAGGGCCTTGTGCAAGGTCCGTCCGGATCGCTACCACCATCTTACTCGCTAACCCTGCCGCTAAGCAGCAGTGCTTGCACTGTTGTGTTCCGGTGTGGAGAGTAAGGCAGCCGGGGAAATTACGGGCACAAGAGGCATTTCATCTAAGTCCTCTAGATTGGCAACGCATCTGCAATCCCTCCGGGGTTCGGGTGTCTATGGGCAGTGGTGATCGCTTACCATCAGGTGACCCAATTGCTCGTTTTCCTTCCTATTCACATAAAAAAAAAGTAAATTAAAAAAGAAAAGTAATTTTTCTTGAGTTTTTTGTACGGTGGTACAGAACTCTTCGAGTGCGAGCCCGACTCTCACTTGGCTGTTTTTATTCACAATTCAACAGTCACAAGAGCTCGAAACAATCGTTGAACCGTAAAAGAACTTCACAAGTCAATTTTACAAATCAGATACATACACAGCAACAAATTGAACCGCTTAGACAGTGCCATAACTAAGGTACCAAATCGCAAAACTCGTTCAAGTGAAAATCTAAAAACCAAACATGTCGAACGAGCGCAGCTAAAGGATGTTTTGCAAAAGTTCTACGACATTTATTGCAGTTACTGCGGAGGCGCAGCCGGGTGGAGTAACCTACCGATCCCTCCGGCCAACTCGCTGAATAAGATATTCTATTCTATATCCTTATTTAGGGTTCCGCACCAAGGTGTCAACGGGACACTGTAATACTAAAGAATTTAATTAACGACACAAAATGCGGGTATCGCAAATAAGAAATAGTTATTTGTTATGCAAGGCTGCAAAGTTTTTGTTTGGCGCGAGTGCCTGTATTGAAACCCGAGCAAGCGAAGGATTCTATGATTGAAAGAAGAATCCTGAGCGTCGCGAGGGTTTCAAGGCACGAGACACTAAACAAACTTTGCTGCCGAGCGAAACACACAATTTTTCACCTCACTGCAGCGAGAAAAATGGTGGATGGAAGAATTTCAAATTTCTAATTACTTGAGTATATGAGTGGGTGGTGAGGTGGTGGTGGTCGTGGTGGTCGTGGTGGTCAGCTCGGCGTTCGAATTTCAAAAACCTTTTCCACCCAAGAGGGGAAAAAGCACTTTTCCAGCAGATTTTTAAGGAGAAAGACAGACCTTTCGAGCAAGTGAGGTGAAAAAATATGTGTTTAATTATTCGTAAAGATTGATATATCTGCAGAAATATGTGACTAAGAGCCTCTTTCGCCACTCTCTGTCAAGTTCCAGTTTTTTTTTTATGTGAATAGGAAGCCAAACGAGCAAGTGGGTCACCTGATGGTAAACGATCACCACTGCCCATAGACACCCGTAACCCCGGAGAGATTGCAGATGCGTTGCCAACCTAGAGGACTTAGATGAAATGCCTCTTGTGCCCGTCATTTCCCCGGCTGTCTTACTCTCCACACCGGAACACAGCAGTGCAAGCACTGCTGCTTAGCGGCAGGATTAGCGAGTAAGATGGTGGTAGCGGACAGACCTTGCACAAGTCCCTACCACCCGCAGTTATCTTAAGTGTCAGTTATCCATGATTCCGTCTATATTTATTACTACGAAACAGACAGAGACGTCATCATAGATAATTGACAGGTCAGATAACTGGAACTTAACAGAGAGTGGTGAAGCAGGCAGGTCCTAAGACTCAGCGAGACCGCTGATTTTCAGTAAAAAGAGGGTGTCTAGTACAAAAGTCTTGTTTTTATTATGTTTTCTCCTCCGTTTTAACAATGACAATGGGTAGCATGGGTAGACAAAATTGTTTCAACACAGATGCTCGTAAATTGAGTCTTATTGTAAACGTGTTGAAAAACGTCGTATGAAACGCGTGTGCTCGCTGTCGCTCGCGAGCAATAATGCCTCGTGTGTGATGATCAACATGGCACACTTGTATCATAATATACTATTACGGACTACTATTAGAAGAAGCTGATATTAGAACAATTTAATTAGAGAAGTGGAAAATAATTGTTTTTTTCTCTGCATCTATACGGAATCCAAGTACCACTTGGCTGGTATTCTTCTTTTTAAAATATCACTTTAGTGACACATAAAATAGAATGGAGTTAAATAAATAGTTTACGCCTAGCACGAAGGACACTACGTTGTAAGCCACGCTGGCGTTTTTATCACTACGGCATCGAATTTATTTATTATAGTTATTGTTGCGAAACTAAAGTATTAAACGACAATGGGTATTGTCGCATCAAAATCTTATTTGTGATAGTATTTCACTTGCGAAAAATAATACACATAAGGTTTTACAATGTTCGAAATAAGCTGAGCGGCACTGCTGTGGGTATATATTTACGCGAAACCATTCGAGCGCTATTTTCAGCTCCTGTGGTTTTCCTAATACAGTTACAAACTTTACACCAACGTTTCTCACCAATATAATAATTCATGATACTCTTTTAATACAATAATAGGTATTAAACTTTCATTATGAAACTACCGTGAGACTCAATCATAATTCCAATAACGAATAACTCACGTATAAAAGCCGAGTAATGCTCGACTGTTTCGGATTAATCCGTAGTCCTTCTTCTTGGAGCGCTCGCCCTGGTGGCAGCGAAACGAACCACCGCCGCCGCCGGGGCGAGTGCACCATGAACAAGGACTACGGATTAGTCCGAAACAGTCGAGCATTACTCAGCTTTTATACGTGAGTCATCCGTTCGCAAATTTCTTTAATTTTAAGAATATTTCTATACCTAATCAGCATAACTTTATCTCTTTACTATTTTTTCTCAAAAACTTATATTCATTTACGTTTTGGAGTTATCATAATTGATGTACCTACATATTCGTACTTATGTATTGTCCCACTCAAGTGTTTCCGCAAGCAGGATTAAATCAGTCGGGAAGTCGCGTTTTTAGTAAGTATTTATATAAAATCAAAATCAGTATCAACAAAGTTTCAGACCCAAAGATATGGAGCAATTCTCTGACAGCCTGAACGCCTGCAATGACCCTGACATTATCCGGCGTGGACATTTATTGTTGTCTGAAAGATTGTTACTCGAAACTTTCGTCATAAAACATGTCGACGCGCATTTATTGGCCATCATGCGAACGCTTACGTGTCATTAAATTTTACACTGCAGCTGTGATATTTTACTTTGAATCACGATTAACTACAATAAACATTTGGTGTTTAAAAGTTATACTGGCCCCCTGGGAGCAGTGTTTGCACTACTGTGTTCCGACGTGGAGAGTAAGACAGTCAACGAAATTACTGTCATAAGGTTTGGATAGTGGTTTTTAATCACCATCGAGTGACCCATTGGTTCGTTTGCCAAATGAAATAAAAAAATGGACGACCTTAGGGTGCGACCAAACCGCCGCGTAAACGCAGTGACGTGTCGTAGGCGTCACGTTTTCTCACAGTTTCTTCATACATTTTGTTGCGATTCCGTAACGTCACCGTTTTTTAAGCGGCGCTGTGGTCGCATATTTTGTCTGTGTCTGATCAAGGCAAATCTCAACGTGACAGAGAAAGACAAAGAATCGGTAAATTATCAGAGGCCTCAGCCGTTGGCTAGTATCCGACTGAAGGAGTGGTTACGTTAAATTTGTTCACCATATAATGGCTGACATGTCATGTTTTAAAACTGTCTCTTACACGGCATTGGCGTAATTGTCCTCCATATTATTACGCCTCGACAACCGGTTGGCCTAGTGGTTAGAGAACCTGACTATGAAGCTTGAGGTCCCGGGTTCGATCCCCGGTCTGGGCAGATTTTTATATGAAAAATACGAATGTTTGTTCTCGAGTCTTGGATGTTTAATATGTATTTATATTTGTCTATTATAAGTATGTTTATCCGTTGTCTAGTACCCATATTACAAGCTTTGCTTAGTTTGGGACTATGTCAATTGGTGTCAATTGTCCCAAGATATTTATTTATTTATTTTATTATGAACAGAAACGGGTCCCTTTTTGTCCCATAATTTTCGTTGGTCGATCCTTAGTTTCTTTTTCATAACACAATTAAATCGTGCGTCTTTCAAGAATTTTGGTTAAGTTACGTTAGTTTACTATAAACTAAAAAAAACTTACCGATTCAGAAATTAAACGCTTTAATGATAAACGAAAATTATGTCAAACTGTATATTCGAAACTTCAACTTTATGCACTTTATGGGACATAAATAGACCCGCACAGAAGCAATAGTTTATAATAAGGTAGTGAGTTTAAACTGAGCATAGATATAAAATTTAACCTACTTGTGACTTAGTACTTAAAAATTATTCGTCCATTTTGTAATATTTAGCGGTGCGAACTTCGTCCATCAAAAATATAATAAGTATAGGCAGTAGACATCTTGATGATACATGCCTACCTTAAACCGACAATCCCCAGTCTGCCAAAGCAATGTTAATTAAACATCGAGTTCAAGGAATCTCGACAAACAACCTATTACCTAAATGCAGTGTAATTCAGTACATTAGGCCAGGTAACAAGGCGAGGCAAGGGGCTACTCCAAAACTAGAAATTTGAAATTCTTATCATGCCATCCCTTTCACTCTCCCAATAACGACTATAAGTGTGAGCGGAACGGCGAAAAACGAACATGGAATTTGTAATCAGAGTAGGCAGGTCTCTAGTTGGAAGCCGCTCAGTTGGCCGCGAGCCGGCCGCGCGTTTTCAAGACAAGCTCTGACCGCAGGTGTAGTCGCCATTTGTAATGAGGCGATTTGAAACGTCGCTATTTGATTAAACAAAAAAGTAAATCTTTAAACAAATACATACATTTATTTACATTAAGATCATAATTGAAGGAAAGGTTGAAGGGAAGCGGAAGAGAGGAAGGCCTAGAAAAACATTTATGGACCAGGTGAAAGCGAGGGTAGAAGTCGTGACGTATCAGAAAGTCAAAGAAACGGACCACAATGGAAATTGGTCCTCCAACAAGAGCCTAGCTCTTAAGTTTAAGATGATACATTTATTTGAATAACAGCCTGTCTTACAAACTAGATCTCCATACTTAACTAAAGCAATAAATTAACTTATCGAAACAATCGCCTTTCGAAAACTCCGAATCAGAGCTCACAATTTTGACTTCTCAAGATACACAACAGCGAAATGAATGATAGCTTCCACTTAATAAATTTGATGATTAAAATACAAAGTTTGGACGTTAATAAAATGCTCGCGGCGCCCGAGAAAGTTCGGCTAGACAAAGATCGCTGGTCAAAGGGTTCATTACTTCACTGTAAATTACTTCTCAATAAATTCCGACACAGATATTTAATTTATCGATGGTAGGTAGCGCGCCATTGGATGTTAGATTACAGGCGATTAAATTGATTGCCTGAAATACTCTGTGTCCTGAAATGTATCCATAATACTTCAGCAACTGGTTGAGTAAATGTTTTCCATGGTTTTTTAAATTGTTGTCGACAAATGTTTCCATGTCGGTCGATCTTCAAAGACGAGCGTACGGGGACAAAGGGGTGGCTTTATTTTGAGTACAAATTTACGATAGAAATCATTATGAAATATTCAAGAATAATTCTAGAACAACCTTTATAATCATATACCCATATTAAGATGTTTCAAAATGATTGAAGTTATTTCAGTAAGTGGTATCAAGTCCAAAAGGTCCCCTGCTAAGATATTCCACTGGCAGTTTTGACACATTTTCCCTCGATTGAAAATCAAGTAAATTTATTGAAACACTAGCTGTTGCCAGCGACTTCGTCTGTAAAGAATTCGTTTATCGCTATCCCGCGGGAACTATGCCATTTTCCGGGATAAAAAGTAGCCTATGTGCTATTCCAGACTTTTCTCTACCTATGTGCCGAATTTCATCCAGATCTGTTGGGCCGTTCTGGCGTGATTGAGTAACAAACAAACAAACATCCATCCATCCATCCATCCATCCATCCATCCATACTTTCGCATTTATAATATTATATTAGTTAGATTAGTTAGATAACAAACAAACAAACATCCATCCATCCATCCATCCATCCATCCATACTTTCGCATTTATAATATTAGTTAGATTAGTTAATCTTAAAGTAAAATTTGTGAAACTTTTACCAGCGTGTTCAATCAGCCGGTCCAGGATTTCCTTTACTCATAATTTTTCTATTGCAATTACATTGCAGTCGGTACAGCACGCTAACTCCGACTGACGTTGCATTTTGAATGCAGTCATCTTTAAAGGCCCTTACTGAATCACTGGCTGAAATATTTCAGAGTACCTGTTGCCGGTTTCGCTCTCGTACCTGTATTTTTTTTTAATTACTCACGTTAAACTTAAACTTAAAGTTTAACTTTACCAAGATTTGTAAAATTGTATCAAAACCAAAACTATTTATTTAGAGTTTATTGATGTTTAGGTTTTATGAGTTTATGTATTATATTCGGTAAAGTTATGTATTGTGGCTCTCAGTGTTTGCAATTTTAAACTCACTCGTCCATCCCTAATGTAATACTCCTTTCATCCACTCAAAGGTTGACTGGAAGAGATCCCTTAAAGGGATAAGTCCGCCTTTGTGCATGTATCTCATTGTTTGTCAATTGTATTTGTCTTGTTTATTTTGCACAATAAAGAGTTTACATACATACATACTATTCAATTTAGCGAGACAAATCAACAACAATTCATTTTTATATTTATAGTTAACTTTACGACTCATAATCAAGCCTAGTAATTATCTAAGGATCTCTAAAATCAAGCCAATTTTGCGTACATAATCAATGCCGCTTGCATTGCATTCTATCCGAGTACATTGTAGCTTAGAAACGATATATCTAACCATCTCGCTCCTCGTTTTTTCCGTTATCATTATGCTTCGCTTCGGCATAATCTGCTCAAAAATATGTACGTTAAAAAACACTGTTTTTTTTTTAATGCCGCTTAGTGACTTGTCACGCGGTCGACGTAAGCAGTAGAGGCTCGGGTTTGGCTCCCGATGCAAGGCGATAAAGCGTGTGAAAGATTCATCACTGCCCCCCCGGGGCCGATTCCTCTTCAAAGTTGTTGCCGACCCTCCCTTTCGCTCCGTTAAATATCATATTTTTCAAAATTTCCCTCAACTTACTTGGAAATTTCAAAGCCCGGCTATATGGTGCGAACTTTTAACATTGAATAGAACTGCCGATCCCGTTTTATTATCATTTTGTGTTTTGCTATCTGTTTAATTACTGGTTTAATCTAGTTCTGTGTTGTTCAGGTAGGTTGGGTTACAGTTGGAGTTTGTGATAGAGGTCTAGGCTGTTCAAAAAGGTTTCTGTAGAATTTAAACTACACGCGCAGGTATCTAAAATATTCACAATAAATTTTACGATCTTTCGTTTAATTCCAGGTAACATCTTGTCATTTGGCCAACGGGTCACAGACTTCACAATAAATATTTCTCTCCGGAAAGTTTTAACGTTTTCTTGCAGCTGGCAGAATTCTGGTAATTATGAAAAAGTTTTTAGTTATCTATTCAATGGCACCAATTTTATTGTTTTTTTAAGTACCAGCCAGCATCATTCATGATTTAGTATTATAGTTAACTTTAATATTTTTTTGCTCCTACCTCTATTTGTATGTTTCTTCCTCGTTTCTTTCAGTCTCACAAATTTTTGCAAAACCAATACTTTTGAGATTGCTAAACTATACTGTTTCCTCATGCTACAGCGAAATCACTTTACAGCTTGCCTGACTAATGCTGCAAAACTTACTATGTATATACCTACTGTATTTTGTTATACATAGGTATGCCATTGTCACATGCCCACTTAAACCAGAACTGTCAAACAGCAATAACCGATTTGAGAGGCATAACTTAATAGCTCTCAATAGTTACGGCGTGGTGCACTAACGAGGCATTAGTCGGCGGTCAAATTGCATATCATCTTGATTATAATTAACTGGCAAGATACAGCCGGCAGCCACTCCCTGCCCGTCGGTACCCAGCAGTTACGTCTAGTAATTACTTTTTAGTTTAGGACTTTATAGTCTCGATACGTTATTTGAGGCTATGGGTCGTGGTCCACCCGGAAAAATGCTGTCATTATTTCAAATCACTGATTATTATTTTAGTAAAAAAATAAGTAGGTTAGGTTAGTTAGATATCTTCATTTGCCCTAAGGGCAAAATACCCAGGAAAAGGGGCTCCGCCCTGGGCGGAGCTCCGTCGAAAACCAGGTGGACAAACTGTAGGTGGAAGACGACCCATAGCCGTTCATTTATTTACTTAGGTTACAACTCTCGATAATGTCTGTAAGGGATTTATTGGCGGGTCAGTCATTAATTGACGTATTTATGCCGGAATAACGCAGATAAGAAACACAAGTTGATGATTAAAATCTAATAACGTTAAAAAAAAAGAATAAAATAACAACGACGGTATAAAGTCAAAGACAAAGCCTGCTCCAAAACGTAATAAAAAAGACACAAAAGGTGGCAGTAAATGAGATGAAAATAAACTGGCAAGCGCAGTAGTCAACTCTGAATGCGTATTTAGCTACCGTATCCTTTGATAGTTTATTACCCACAATCTAAGTAAGCTTTATTTACAGCTGCTGTTTATATGCTAAGCAGGTGATGGAAAGAATAGTGAAAAGAGCAAAGCATAAATTTGGAAAACTAGCGTAACATAGTGTACATATACGACTAGCTTTCGCAACTTGCCTTCCATCACACGAGTGCTTTTAAGACCTTATAGAAGTTCGAGAATCGGCGAAAGTTGTAGGAATCATGTTATAGGCTATGCGTCTAGCAACCCATCACTATTTTGATTCCCCTTTCCATCTATACGCCCACAATCGTGCTAATCGTGGCCTTTAGGTCAAATTATCTTTGGCCCTATCCACCCCGTAAGGGATATAGACGTAATTAGTGTATGTGTGTGTGTATAAACATCACAATTTCCCAAAGTTATTAGTTGTAAAAAATCTACATAATTGACAACATTTCATTTTTATAACACCTGAAAATGTATGTATGGTTCGAAAGCATTTTGCCTCCTGATCACTGCTATATGTATGTTTATATAATTTTAATATCGCTTATTATAAAAAATTAAAAATAATTAAAAATATGTCCTAATTTTACCAACACTACCACAGGATAGGTGAAACACCTTTGCTTTTTTCACGAGAAAAAATAAGCGATCATAATTTTGTATTTTTGACAACTTCAAAGTACAAGGGGGCAACTCTGAAATTCTATTTTCGAAGTTCGTTGCATACCTTCTCTCTCACTCTCAAGATAATGACTATTAGTATGAGCGGTACAGCACGAAGCGAACCTCGAAAATCGAATATTGGGAATAGGACCTGACATTGACATTTTGAAATTAACGTCAGTTTTTTTTCTATAGAGAAAAGACAAAGGGATAAGTGTTTATTCTGTGATAGTATCGGAGTTACGCCCTTTTAGAATAAGCACAAATTAATAAATTAATAATAAATTAAATACAAGCCCTAGCGAAAAAATTAAACTGACAGCATGTTCATCTTTTCAAACAAAATACAGAGAACCATTAAAATTATAGGCTCAGAAATATGAAATATTGTCAATTTCTGAAAATTGCAGCATTGCAGGCGTAATCGTGTCATCCTTCAGTCGCGTACCTTCGGCATAGTGTGTTCAGACACAGGTTTCTTTCTTGAGTCACTGGTCGAGTAAATGTGCGTGGGTAATACAACCGTGAACTCCTGCGGAACGCGATCCAACTCTGACTTTGACTCCACTTTAATTGTTCCCGTGCGTTTGTTTGCAAATAGCTGTACGATCAAGTTCCGCGATAACAATGTTGTGTGAAGTTCTGCGGTCCGTGATACAAACAAGCATACCTAATGATTCTAGCTTACTACGCTTCAGGCCCCTATTTTACCGATTGGACAATTGTCGGTGACAGTGACAATACGAATTGCAATGCCTGGTGCCAACCGGCGTAGATTCTCGACGAGTTTGTAATTAGCATTGTTCATTTTTTTTAAGCTGTGCTTTTAACACCTTTATTTGATAGAATGGACTATTTTAAGGAACTAATTTGAATATTATGCTTCTACGTAGCTTTGTTTATTAATAATAAATATTTTTTCGCTGTTTGATAATTTGTTAATTTAGGCAGGATTCCAATCTCCTTCGTACAGAAATATAATAAAAAACGGTTTTGTCTATGGTTTTGTCTATATGTCTACATTGTCAACGTCATAGATCTGTGAATGTATGTGTGAATTTAACGTCAAAAACAACAACAAGACCTATTCGCGTGTTCGATTTCTTTTCGTTCGTTGGTATTATTATTGTTTTCCGTGGTTTTTGCTTTTTGGTTTCACCCCCGCACATCTTTCCTGACTCCTACTTACTTTAAAGTGGTCTTCGCAACAATACATCGGGTAAACATTGAAATATTCCACATTAGCTTGCATAAACCATTCGTTCCGCAAATTTTCTTTGATTTTCACATTGATTTTGTTGGGGCTATAGTTCGAGTCATTGTTGCATCCCGGAACAAAACATTTTTTTATTAATCCCTTGTTTGTTACAGTTTTTGAATACTTTGAATTTGCTTTTATTTCTAATGTTTGCAGGTTAAGTCAGAATGTAATGTAGATGTGACAGTGACAGCATGACAGATACCGTAGATAAACTTTATTTTTATCATTTTTGTGGCAAACATTTAATGCCCGATTCTGATTAAAAACCCGATCGTTAGATCAAACAAAGGTCAAAAGTACTTTTACAAAAATATCTGCAATCGTAAAGTATTTTTGAAATCGGACAAGATAAATCGGTTATTTGATGGTTTTCCTCCAAATGGTTTTCGAATTAGAGCATACTAAGAATAGAATAGAATAGAATCGTTTATTTGCTTAGAACACGTACAAAAGGATGTTAATTTAAAACTGGAAACAGTATTCAGCCGATACATCAGCATGCAAATTATAATGAACAATAATAAATCATAATATTATAAAGTAGGTACTTATGTCACAATTTAAAAACTAAAATTAACAAATGTCTAATTTACATTCAATTAAATTAATTATATTTTGAATAGTCCATGAATTCCTTAACACTATAAAAGCATTGCTCATGCAACCAAATCGTCAATTTATTCTTAAAATCTAGACCGTGTAGTGCCCGCAGTTCACCCGGAAGATTATTAAAAATTTCAATAGCCATGTTAAAGGCATTCCTCTTGTAAATGCCTGCTCGACATTGCGGATGATGCAGAAGATCCCTATACTGCGGTCTTTGATGCCTGACAGAAACATCGGATCGCCACTGGAAAAAGTGTGGCTGGGACTTAGTTACTAGACAAGCCTTCTTTATGTACATACAAGCCAGAGGTAAAATGTGCAACTGTTTGAAAATCGGCCTACAACTATCGGTGATCCATGCATTTGCCACAGCGCGTATACATTTCTTTTGCAATATGAATGCTCTTGCCACATCGACGGAATTACCCCACAAGAGCAAACCGTAGTCGAGCGTTGAGGACACGTAACCATGATACGCAGTGACTGCAGCCTCAGTCGAGACTGTATTTCTGAGTCTCCTCAATGCAAAGACGAACCTATCCAATCTAGAACATACCGAATCGATATGCCCCTTCCAACTCAAATGCTTATCGATGTTTAAACCTAAGAATTTAACAGAGCTGGTTTCAACCAATGAAGTATTATTGTAATTTAGATCAAACTGTATCGGTTGCGTATGATATGAATGAAATTGCATGTATGTCGTTTTAGATAAATTAATATTGAGATTATTGTTCCTAGTCCAATTATTTATGTCATTTAGAGCTGCATTTATATTTGATACGTACGTACTTTTTTCGTCCCCTTTCACTACAACTGTTGTATCGTCAGCAAAAAGAATGCATTTATGTGACACAGCAAGCGGAAGATCATTGATATACAACAGGAACAACAATGGTCCCAAATTGCTACCCTGGGGCACTCCCGAACTATTCACACGAGCTGGTGATTTAAATACATTTTTTAAAGGAGTTTTACCCACTATAGTAATTTTCGCGATTTCAGTACACTGCATTCTATTCCTTAAATAACTTTCGAACCAATCCAATGCTACACCCCTTATCCCGTATGAATTCAACTTAGAAAGAAGTAGCCGATGACTAACACAGTCAAATGCTTTACTTTGATCTAGAAAAACTGACATTACTGGTAATTTACTGTTAATGGCCTTGGTAATGCACTCGACAAAATTAAAGCAGGCTAACTCAGTTGAATGCCCTTTACGAAAACCAAATTGATCCTTGTGCAATATATTTCCCTTTTCCAAGAAAACAGTCAACCTGGCACACATGGCCTTCTCGAAAACCTTGGATACAACGGGAACAACCGTAATAGGCCTGTAATCATCTGGATTACTGCGATCTCCCTTTTTAAACAGAGGTTTTACTATAGACACCTTTAATTGATCAGGGAAGACGCCTTGACTAAAAGAAAGGTTAATAATATGAGCAAGGGGCCGGCTCAAGTACCCAGCAACCAATTTAAGTATCACAGTTGATATACCATCACAACCACATGACCTACTGTTTTTCAGAGACATAATTATCTTAAAAACCTCACTTTCCGTAACTGGGTTCAAAAAAATTGAAAAGGGGTTACACTGTGAAAGACCCGTATGTTCAAAAGTAAAATTACTTGATAAATTTGTGTTGATAATGTCAATAAAGTAATCATTAAAAATATTGCATATGTCCTGAGGGTCTTGATATGTCATGTTATTGTAATTAATTAAATTTATGCCACTGTCATGAGAATTCTTAGAGGTAGATGCCGATATTATATCCCACGTGGCTTTGCATTTGTTTTTATTTTTTAAGATATGTTTATTATTGTTTATCATTTGGGATTTCATTATACATTTTTTAAGGATGATATTATACTTTTTAAGAAATAGTTTATCAGATGTATTATAGTTCTTCCTCTTTGTTCTATTTTTAATGTATAATTTACGTTTAACATTACACGACCTTCGTATCCCTTTAGTTAGCCACTTAACATTTTTATGCCGGTTGCTAACCTTGACCTTGATTATCGGAAAACACAGTTCAAAAAATAGACACAGAAGATCATAAAACAGTGAAAAAGCCACCCTACAGCATTCCGTGGCTATAACATCTGAGAAAGAAAGAGACTGTAAACACTGTCGAAATTTTTCAATATTGTCGCTGCAAAAGTCTCTCTTCCATTCGAACCAAGTCAGAACTGATTTGTCCCTATTTACTCTGAAAGTCAGTGTTTGCGCCTGATCATGATCAGATAGGCAAAAACCATGGGTTTCCGCATGAACTTTACCAATGTTGCTAGCTAAAAAAAATGAACAATGCCAATTTGTAATGTAAACTGTGAATTGGTGAAATACGGTCTGGGTGTAGTTTATGAAGACGGGGTAATTTTTAAAATCGCTTTAATGTGTACAGTTTTTTTATTTATCGATCACTAGCTGTCGCCCGCAACTCCGTCTGCGCAGAATTCGCTTAACTATCCCGCGGGAACTATGCTATTTTCCTTGACAAAAAAAATCCTATGTCCTTACCGGCTGAAATTAACTGTATAATAAATTCCAGCTGAATCTGTTCAGTAGTTTAAGTGTGAAAAGGTGACAGACCAACAGATAAACAAAGTTACTTTCGCATTTATAATATTAGTAGGGATTTTTTGAAAATTACAATTTACAGTGTACCGTAACAACTAAAGCCAAACAGGCACTATAGCACTTATTTAAGAGTTACTTAACATCGAACTTCGATGATACAGGAGATATAGGATATGTTACAGATATAGGCTGGTAGCAGTTAAGCCACTGTTGTGCCTAATTTTATATATAGGGTCTGATTCACCATTCTCTGTTAAGGGGGTTGCTCTTCCATACAAATCTTCCGTGCAGCTGCATTTCGTCCACAGGCTTAATTTTAATGCGGTTTTTTGAGGATAGTTAGATATGAATAAATTGTGTGCGCAAATTACAAAAAGGTGTGCATTTATCATACCTAAATTGCAGTACGATGCAGTAAATTTCGATGCATTTTACAATAGTGTGAGTAGCTAGTGTCAAATAAAAATAGTTGTAAAAACCAATCGACTATTTCGAACAGTCACGTGACCACTAATGTGGCTCAGTGGTTATGACTCAAAGAACTGAATAGTAAGTGACCAAGTTCAAATCCCGGGGCCGCATTTGATTTTTTTATATTTTCTAAACATTTTTTTTAATAATTTACAAATTTAAAGTGAGTAAGACCATCTCATTGAGATGTAGGAAACTTTAAGTTAAATTCAATATTTTTCTTGTCAAACCAAATCAAAGAAGCTAGGTACTACCTAAGTGGTTTTAAAACAACCACAAACTTAGCAGGTTGATTTAGGGCAATTTATCCCATTATCAAACCTAAACTTGGCAAAGCTTTCATACCTAGTAAGTACTTTAGTATTAGGATCACACGTGCTTATTACTTTGGCATAGATGGTGGCGCCTCGCAGTCATATTGCCACCTTATAACATGTTTTGCCTTATGTACTAAGAAAAGGTACTCAACTACAGAAATTACACCTATTAAAATAAAAAAAGTTCTTCTAGTTAATTACACGAATGCTTCTCACGAGAATCGAACCCTAAACCTCTGCATCAAAACACAGCCATACACCACGGCAATGATTTTAAAATCCGACAGGTGCTAAATACAAAATAGGCCGAGTAAATAGGTTTTCTCAATTATAGAACATTAAAAAAAAACATGCGAGTCAAAAACCTGGCTAGACGGGTAATTAAAAAAACAATGACATGAAATTGTCATAAACTAATGATTGGCAGAACGTGGTGTCTCAAAATAAAAATAATCATTTTATTCGAAATAAATTGAAGTCAATTGGAAGTAAAAGATGTTACGAGCTACGATATTGTACGCAGCGTAGGCATTTATTTGGACGTACAGGTATGTACTTATCAATTAATCATAATATTTTTTAAGATACAATACTTCAACGTTTGTGTCAGATTGGCACAAAATATTTTGTAAACGCAATTAAAGTGCACAGTCCCGGTGTCTGCATGTAATCAAATCTTGGAAGTGAATTTTGACCCACTTCTAATTGATCAGATTGACGTGAAATCTGGCATAAGTACTTGTAAGTCAGACTTGTAAGAAGTACTACAGTAATCTTGAAGTGAAATTCTGGTATCGTTCCCGCTGTTGGAAACTCATCAACAGAAAGAGTAACAACCATCCATGCATTACGTTTACGTCTAATTATAACTTTTAGAACTCAGAGGAATCTGTAGTGCTCTAATCGAACTTGCTATTGACCAGGTTTTTTAGGGTTCCGTACCCAAAGGGTGAAAACGGGACTCTAATTACCTACTAAGATTCTACTGTCCGTCTGTCTGTCTGTATGTACCGTCTGTCTGTCACCAAGCTGTATAGTATCTCATGAACCGTGATAGATGAAATTTTCACAGATGATGTATTTCTGTGGCAGCTATAACAACAAATACTAAAACAATATATTTTTGTCCATCTCTCTATGTAAGTAAAGTAACCAATGTAAAATAAATAAATAAATAAATAAATAAATAAATATCATGGGACAAATTACACCAATTGACCCAGTCCCAAAATAAGCACAAGGCTTGTACTATGGGTACCAGGCAACGGATAAACATACTTATATAATGTAGGTCAATACATACTTAAATACATACAACCCAAATGACCTCACACTGCTTACATTTTGCTTAGAAGCCACGCCGTCTGTCTGTTTGTCTGTCTGTCTGTCTGTGTCACCAAGCTGTATCTCATGAACCGTGATATGGCTGTCAGCTATCATGATTGTCTAGCGACAGTTGAAATTTTCACAAATTACGTTTCTCTGTTGCCGCTCTAACATCAAATACTAAAAACAGAATATTTTTGTGAGTCTAAGTATGTAAATAAAAAAATATAAAATTACCTCATAAAGAGTACATCTTGCTTAGGAGGCAGGGCTCTGCTAACACTGGATTTTATATTTACTTGCCGAATTTGTACGAATCCCTCGGTACGAGAGTCCGACCCACACTTGGCCAGTCTTTGGTGTTCGGAACACAAAGGAGCTTATCTATTACCAAGTTCATGCTGTACCATGGTTTATTTTATGGCCACATTGTTCAAATTCGTCCGTCTATGGCTGTCTATCTGTCCGTCTGTCCTAACTTTATAGTGTTTTTACCCATATTAGGTAGTTATATTTTACTCATTTTCATGCTGGTCTGGAATGTACCAGTTGCTTCGCTTCTCGCGCAGATGGTAAATGCAAGAATCTTAGGAATCATATTATTATTATAGGCGATACGGCAATCCGTCACTAGCTTGATTCCGCTTTCCACCTATACGCCCACAATCATGCTTGTTCTTGATGGACTTAAGGTTTTGTAACCTTAGGCTCTGTCTACCTCGTAAGGGATAGACGTGATTTGTGTATGTATGTACAAATTTTACAGAGTATCCGACCGGCGTCCGAATACCGAATTTGCCGTCAAAATGATAATTAAAAACTATACGTACGTATGTATACATTATAGAAAGGTATAAGAAAGGTAAGTAAAATAAACAAATAGAAAAAAAGGAACCATTGTAGAAGCACTTATTTTGTCTGTCTGTCTTTCCGTCTGTCCATTCTTCTGGACCATTTTGTGACAATTTATTTATCTGTAGGTTTTTATTTTTAGCTTTGTATGTTTATATAGGTACTTACTTTTGTTTTTTAACTACTTTTGTGATTGTCATAAATAAACTTTTTCTTTATTTCTTTCTGTCTGCCTGTCTGTCTATCTGTTCGTCTGTTTGTCTGTATGTATGTATGTCTGTCTGTCTGTCTGTTCGTTTGACTGTCTGTCTTCTATGCGTCCGACGATCCATCCGGCTGTCTGTTTGTCTGTGCATCCGAACAACCGTCCGTCCATCCGTCTGTCTGTCTGTCTGTTTGTATGTGCGTCCAATCATCCGTCCGTTCGTCCGTTCATATGTCTGTCTGTGCGTCGGACCCTCTATCCGTTCGTCACTGTCCATCTGTTTGTATGTAAACCTGTCTGTCTGTTTGTCTGTCATTATAAATATTATTCATCCATTCGTCTGCCCATCCATCTGTATCCTTTTGTAGTACTGACTGTAGAATAATTTTTCAGATTCACATTGGATTCGGAAGGTACTTAATTTTTGTCTCCAGTAACAGGAAATAAGTGAAGCAAACATCCACTGGACGCGAGCGTATCTTACTTGCTACTATTGTGCAAGAAGAGCAAAAAGTTTACTGCTGGTGTGATGTTAAAAAAAAATTGTTGGTTCTAAAAACACATGAAACATTCTGTAGATTTTTATTGGCGTAATTTGTAATAACATAACATAATGAGATAAAAATAACTAGGGAAAATATCAAGACCGTGAAATGCCAGATGTCCAACAGCGGAGTTTTGTCAACCCTGTTCTGATGACTTGAATACTTTTCGGCCGTCTTTTATGTTCTCATTACCTATGACCAGTAAAGCAAAAGGAAACTGTATGATACAGGTGATATTAATATCACCGTCCAAGTTTTTACGTAGGTATCATACGCAATCGTATAGGTACCTACCGTAAGTCGCAGGTTCACGGTGGATGTAAGCCGCTTCCAACCGAGGCAACTGGAGCTGTATGAAGGAGGCTTATGGCCAACAGTGGACGTCCTACAGCTGATATGATGATGATGATGATGATGATGATGATGATGATGATGATGATGATAATGATGACAGGTATCATTTAATGATACTATTTGCAATATTTTAATACCAAACTGAAAAATAATGCTTGTATTTGTTGTGTTGTTGCTTTCGACGGTGATAAAAAAAGTCAGCCTATATAATGCCAAGTAGGAAAATAAGTTATGATTGTTTTTTGTATGCATGTAAAAAATATTATTTTGTGAACAATAAATAATAAGTGGCAAATTTCCATTACATGCAATTCAATTATGAAACTTGAATGAATGAATGATCTGTCGTGTAAAATTTTATTTATTGAATATGTTACGTGATCTACAGTCACCAGCATAAATAAGTGATCACTTTTGTACCTTGTCACTTCAAAGTCATGTTTGAAAAACCATGCGAAATCATGTAACGACTGAAAGCGACAAGGTACAAAAATGATCACTTATGCTGGTGACTGTACAAACTACAATTTCGTGACATCTTTTAATAAATTATTAAATATTTTGAGTTTCGTATTGAGAGACTCGTGTATTTGAAAATGCTTGTATTTTTCGTCTTATTTCCCTAGGTATTGACTATACGTGGGACTGCCTATACAACGGGTTCCATTTCGTACCTTCTAACAATAGTTTGATCATTTGTTCATAGGTATATATCTATATACTATCAATCAACAGGCTAGCAACCCATCGCTCGATTTTGATTCTCCTTTCCACCTATACGCCCACAATCATACTAAACGTGGCCTTTAGGTCTTGTTACCTTAGGCTTTGTCTACACCGTAAGGGATAAAGACGTGATTTAAGTATGTATGTATGTACTATCAATAAAAGAGCCCTGCAGGAAAACTTGAGGAAAAAGTAGTTTCAGTAGGTAGTTACTTCTCACAAAATTTTAGTATGATTTTTCAGTATCTTGGTATGGTTTTTGTAGGAGCATAACTCTCTCAGAATTATAATTAGTTAGGCATAATTATCAATAACTAGTCAGTGTGTGTTATTTCAAAGAAGTTATCGCGTTTAAAAAACATAATAGAAATAGACAAATATAAATTTGATCATTACTGGAAGCATGTAATTCTGAGGGAGTTATGCCCAAATGAAAAAATTAGGTATCAAGAGACTTGAATCTCCATCAAACTAAAATTTCGTGAAATTTGACTGAAAACGCTTTTACTCCAAGTTTCCTCCGGGTCGGGTTCCTATATAAAACCTACAGTAGAACGTTTTCACGATCAACGCGGTCAACAGCACAGTGAATTTTCTTGTCAGTTCAATCAAAATGAAACTTCACTAAGACATTTGCAGTGAAAAAGTTCAACAATGTGTCAGGACTTGATTTGTCACTACCCAGGAATAAGTACATACTTAGTACGGATAAAACTATTCGTATACCTGTTACAGCGTGTCAAATGTTTATGAATACTGAATAGAATAGTGATACAAATTATTTCAAAAGTGACATCTCACTGGTATTTGGTTTCAAATGAAATTGAAAGTTTTATTTGAAAAATATATCTTTTTTTTAACTACCAGCGCTTTGATAAATTAGCCCTTGTGTGTGCATACCACATGTTGCGTGGCGCATTTACTTATGAGTCGAATGATTTCGTTCGTAGTAGCCATTACGCCATAGGTACTATGGCAGCGTGCACGTTTTTTCGACTTTAGATATCAAACACAAAGTCGAATATCTACCTACTATACCAATTAGAAAAATATAGGGACTTACCCGTGGCCCACCTAATTTGTCCACCCGGAAAACCAATACCCAGCTTCCAATACCCAGAAAAAAGGAGCTCCGCCCCAGAGCGGAGAATTTCACTCCTCCGTAAGGTCGACCGCGGGGTTCCTATTTCTATTCAGTTTGCCCTTCGGGCATTTGAAAATACCTAATGAACCTAACCTAATTTTACTATCTCAAATGAGAATTCTTATTTTTATTGACCCGAAATTCCTAATGGCACAACCAGTTGCGCACAACATATAATGTAGAGTAGGCTCATGAGGAAATTGCTGATATAATACGCGTCGAGCTGCAATTTTGTTTTTTCGCGTGTGGACTAGACACCGTAGTACTCTGCTTTATCCCACTCTAGGTAACGCTAATCAAAACCATCGACGGATGAAGTTGGACTTTTGTGGAAGTAAGTATTATAGTAAGTAAAAGCGAGTTCAGATGGATTAGATTTGTTTTGGAGTTGTCATTATTTTATTTGACGTACCTACCTATTGCAAAGTCATCATAATTATCTAATATTATTTTTTCCTTTTATGCGCTATACGATGAATTATTATAAATATGAATTATGATGACATAAGGACATAACTTAAAAAAGGCAGCTCACAACTCTGGAACAAAATTATCTAACCAAACCCCTAACTAAACCCTTAGGCCAAGAAGCATTCAGACGTAGTCCCTACCCGCTATGCGTAATTATTTCCTTTGTCTGAACCTATACTGCAATGCATTTTGGTGAAAGGATCCGAATGGCTAGCACGAGTGACTTCGTCTCATCGCTGCAACCAGGTTCATTCTCAAGTTACCTATTTACGAAAGGCGCGCCTGACTCGACACCTTACGGCGCTAGCTGTTTAGATGCCCCAGACGAAACGCTTATAAGTTATAATGCATAAGAGTATTAATAAATGTCAGACGATGGTGATGATGATGTCTCTACGTGTGAACGAATATCAAATATGAATCGCAGGTTCCTACATACTGATAGGTACTTTGAAGATACTAGCAATGACGGCATATGAATTTGCCGCTAGAGGCGCTATTGTAAATGAGGTATTATACAGAAACATAAAATTAGTAGTACCTACAAGTTGCATATTCCGGCTTTACATAACGGATTTTTAGTGTTATTAAGATTGTTTCCTTCCGATTATTATCGCAGACATACCTACGACAGGTTTATTAAAAGAGAAAAGAAGAGTTATGAAAATTAGGAGCCAAATTAAGCAGGCAAATAAAATGGCAGCTAATTTAGAAGATAAGATAGGACTGTGCAACACTGGGTAATAAATAGCTTGCTATTAAATATTAATTAAAAGAAATCCTGAATAATGTGATATACCTTACTCTACAGTGGCGCCAACTAGTGAGTACAAATACGATAGCCCTCATTCTAACAAAGTACAAAAAAATTGACTCCCTGGTATTCAAAAAGGGTTAAAGGTGGCATTGATTCACATATTTGCATCTGCTAGACTCATATGTAATATTTATAACTAGCTGAGCTAGTAAAAAATATTTCGCCTTAAAGTCAGTTTTGGTCTGAGATGGCGCTGCATACGAAAAATTAAAGTTTTTTTGTGCATTTTTCATATTTTTGATTAGATATTCAGCTATTCGTGGAAGAGAGAAAGCCAACAAATCAATAATCATAAAAATCCGTGCAGCTATTCCAAAGTTATCAATAGTTAAAATAACACGACTTACTTTTGTACGTATAGATTTGTAAAATTTCTGGTAAAAGTAAAGTTGATATAAAAACGTAAATATAACGTGAAAAGTTACGCTAACAGCTTAGCAAGGTGTTGCAATATTTTTCCACCCGCCAGTGCCTCCTATTTGCATGTGTGTGTAAGACCTAGTATCTGTATAAGGCCGTTAATGACACCAGCGTTTGTGCAGCTATTCTCCGAATTGGTGCATAATTACCATTTGAGTGTAGTCTCAAAAAATCGGCCGTATTGAATTGTGTGCGCAAATTAATTGATAATCTATAAATGTATTAAGAATTTTCTAAAAACTACAAAAAACCGACAAAATTGATTATAGCGCCATCTAACGGGACTTTTACAATGAGCTAACGCGAGCATCCGCCTTAAGTTATTTTATTTATTTAATGCAATACACATGTCATAGGTACAACAAAATGATGGCAATAAACACATTAATAGTTATTTGTTATACGAGGGGGGAAAGTTGTATTTTACCTGCGAGTGTTCATTTGAAACACGAGCTAGCGAAAGGATTCTATGATTGACCACGAGCGAAGCGAGTGGTTCAAAAATAGAATCCTGAGCGTAGCGAGTGTTTCAACACACGAGGCGTAAAATAACTTTTCATCCGTGTATTACACAAAACTTTTCACCTCACTACAGCGAGGAAAATAAGAAAAAGGGTTTGTACTATCACTCATTTTTAATAACAAAATAACTAGAAAAACATGCCAATATTTAACGTTGACGGCTTAATTGAATAGTCTTGACTTAATTTTTTTTAATTATTTGAAAGAAAGAAAACATTTATTCGTGATATAAATTACAGAAAAAAAAGAAATAACAGCATATACAATCACGAAATGGTTCCACCTCAGCATAATGCTGGCCTTACAGCCAGCGCTGGTCGTCCGTTGGGACCATCAAGTGCTACTGTCAGCGCAAACAGTGAACCGGCATTACAATCTTTAATATGGCTGAATGGACAATAATTCCTTTACCTCTTCTACAAGGGATGAATTTTATAAAAAAAATTATTTCGAATGCGTTTTGTTCGCATATTGACTTACTTGGACTGTCAGAACATTTTATCCGTTTTTACAACAAGAATGAAGGTTAATGTTGAATGCTGATATTTATGAATTAAAATAAAGTTGTAAGACTGTATTTAGTGTTTTTTACTCGATGCAATTCATTAATTGTGATATTAAAAATTCAGCACTATTAACGTTTTACGTTTTATTAGCTGTCTAAAATCACTTAAGCTTCCTTCAAATGTCTAAACCCTGTACTATATCTTTCTAATCTGTGGTCAAAACTCTTTCTCCACATGTGGATAAAAAGCGATTTTCTCAATAGGTGTCAAACAAACAAAAAGTGCTTTCCGAGCTTGTGAGGTGAAAAACATATGAAACCCTGTTGGGCGCAGCATTTTAGAGAGGGAGAGATAGGCCAAAGTTACATAACAGAAATGAGTTGAATATAATATATTATTATTATTATTAAATTCGAGCTATCTTAAGTGTCAGTTATCTATAATGACGTATCTGTCTGTTTCGTGGTAATAAATAGAGATGGAATCATAGATAACTGTCATTTAGAGAGGTTTTCGATTCCTCTGGATTTTTGTACGTAGATGTAGTAATTTCTTTTCTCAGTTTGGAAGATTACTTGTGCTCTGACACCTGTACTATAAGCATTTTAGAAATTGACACCATAGTCTAGATCTAGAGTGTTTTCTTCTTATGATTTGGCGAAAGTTGTACCCCGTCGCTCCGGCTAAGCTCCCATATATTACACTACTTTGTCAGGCTTTATGTTTGTTTCGTCAAGCTGTTTCTTTGGAGCGTACCTAAGTATATGTTAGTTTTAAACTGAACCTGGTTTTTTCCTTGTCGTTAAAGTAAACCAAAAATTATAATTGTTACTAGCTGTTGCCAGCGACTTCGTCTGCGAAGAATTCGTTTATCGCTATCCCGCGGGAACTACGCAATTTTCCGGGATAAAAGTAGCCTATGTGCTATTCCAGACTTTATTCTATCTATGTGCCGAATTTCATCCAGATCCCTTGGGCCATTCTGGCGTGATTGTGATGCGAAAGTATGGATGGATGGATAGCTGGATGGATGGATGGATGTTTGTTTGTACTTTCGCATTTATAATATTAGTTAGTTTCTAAACGACACTGAAAATTAGAACACATAGAAAAATCCGAAAAGTAAAGCTATGGCCGGGAATCGAACCCGGGTCCTCGTCATTCCGTGACGCGTGCTATACCCCTACACCACCAATAGCAGGTGAGTAAGGTGGTGTGAGGTGAGGATAGAAAAATTCGGAGGCTTACTCACCTGCTATTGGTGGTGTAGGGGTATAGCACGCGTCACGGAATGACGAGGACCCGGGTTCGATTCCCAGCCATAGCTTTACTTTTCGGATTTTTCTATGTGTTCTAATTTTCAGTGTCGTTTAGAAATTAAATTTCTAACGGTAAAACGTAAAAAGTAAACATTAAAAATCAAGAAGTAAATTTCTTGATTAATTTGATATTTCCTAACATTAGTTAGATAAAACAGACGTCTTTGACACGAGTATTTTTGCTGATTTTGTTGTCGTTTACCTTGTTTAACGTCAAACCGGCAAAAAAAATACCGGGTAGCACTCCGGAATTGCAGGCAGATACACACACGGTATACTCGAGCAAAAGGAAAAAAAAGAAAAAGCAAAAAAAAACACTTTTTCTACGCGAGATTTGAACTGGTCATCTAGAGAACGCACTGTTATTCCACACCTTATACTACTACTACGAAATCAACGTAGTAGCTCAAGCAAATTAGAATCCATTGTATGGGAAATCTGGCAAAATATATGGAGAACATTTATCTATTGGGATGGATACCTTATGGGGTGAAGTCAAAATTTATCAACTCTCCCCCCTCCTCCGGGGGGCGCGTCCCCCCACCACGCCCCCCAAAGTGTCCCGAAACACGGTTTTTTGAAGTTTTTGAGAAAACTGTTCGCGATACAGAAAAAGTGTGTAGGAATGAAATAATATACAATAAATTTACTATTAATCTACCATACACATAAAAGCGGTATCTCTTATGGTTTTGACGCAAGAAGACGCAGAAAATCATAATTTTTTGTTTTTTTACAATAAATTTTATTAAAACTTCAGTTTTCTCAGAAAATACTCATTTTACACCTAAAAAATGTATCACTTAAATAAACAATGGAATATTCCCTTTAAAAAGAGGTATCACTTATTTATATATTAGTTAAGTTGACCATTTTAAAATAGTTTAAATATTTAATTTGTCATGAACAATTTTTTTTACTTGAAGATTAGGTATGTTTAAAATGTTTTTTATATAGTTTAGAGTTAATTATAAACCATGCTAGTGTAATTTTCTTTATTTATTCTCAGTTATCCGCAAATAATTAGTGTGAATAAATTCATTCATTTCCAAAAAGGTACTAAGATGTTTATTTAATATAATCAACTATTTATTTAAGTATACCCTTTTATTTAAGTACTTAAATTAAAATAAACAATGTTAACAGTCTTATTATCTGGGGGCACGGCAGTGCCCCAGCTAAGATAGCCAAGTGAAGCGCAAGAAGTGCACTTGTTACCTTTCCTCGAACCGCTTTGTCGTTATTTTGTACTCTCATAACTTGGTTTTGGACTGTACCAGATAACTAAAATTCTCGGGATATGATGTGAATAGCCGCGTATTCACTGAGCGAGCCGCCGCGCGAGGCAGCCTCGGACGTTTGCCACGCAACGATTGCCGCGCGAGGCAGCCTCATGCAAGAAATCGTACTGATCGAGGCTGCCTCGCGCGGCAAAGCCGAGCCGCGGTGAGGCTGAGGCAGCATTGCGCGCTAATATTTCTCCACGCATTTTCTCTTAGTCCTCTATTTGTATAATCGGGACATTGCGCATCCCATAATCGTCTATATTCACCATATAGTTGTATTAATTTAAGACACTGCTCTTTATCCATGACGCTAACACGCGACGAACAAGCGAGGCAAAACACAACCGTCCTGAGTGAGCGCGGCAAACGTGCTAAGGCGCCTTTGAGCATAGACAAAAACCGACATCGCGCGGCTCAGGTCGAGGCACGCTCGCCCGAGGCGAGACGTGCGTTCGCTTCGGGCGAGGCACGTCCTGACAGGTCGAGGATTTGCCTCACGAAGTTGCCGCGCGAGGCGGCTCGCCCAGTGAATACGCGGCTAATAGTGGATTTATTACAAGCTCTTATATTTTAAATTTTATAGATATCTAAAAAACTCTGATTTCGTTACTGACTCACTCACTGGTGGTCAACAAATTTACGTCCTAGAAAGTTGAAATTCGTAACTATAAGAACTATTGTAATGATAATTATAATCACACAAACGAATAACTCACGTATAAAAGTCGAGTGATGCTCGACATATTCCAGACTAGTTCGTAGTCCTTATTCCTGGACCGCTTGCTACGGCGGCAGCGAAACGATCACATATTACAAATAAAGTAAATAAAGTATTATTATTATTATTATTTTATTATTATTATTTGTTGTCACATATTATTGATTGAGTCTCACGGTAATTTCATGTTTAAAAAACTATTGTAATTAACAGGAAAGTAATGAACAGTGATTTTTTTACCTTACGCCTATATGACGGTAGCAAAACGGCCAACGACATTATTTTTACTAAATTGTAGACTTCACAAAATCTTAAACACTTGTAGAGTTAGAACGTAAAAAGTTTGTAAGTTGTTGCTTATGACAAGTGCCTTCAGAAAACACCACATTTGCACGCGTTTAATTTCATCCACTAATTCAGTTTAATTTACTGAAAATTCTGAAATATAAAGTTTATTATTTTTAACAACACCCTTTATCAGTTTTCAGACCGCTGGCATCAAAATTTGCGAAGTTTCGTACAAAATATCCATTCGCTAGTTTGTTTGACCGATTGAAGGAAGAGTTAAAGTTCCAAATTTTAGATTTTTGCTGTTGATTGTATACTAATCTAGATTACAAACCAAATTAGAGCATTCTAGGAATTTAATATGATGATCACTTGTGACGACCACTAGTTTTTTAGATATCAATAAAATTTTAAATATAAGAGCTATGCAATTGAAATTTTACACTTGTAATAAGTCCACTATTCACATCATATCCCGAGAATTTTAGTTATCTCGTACAATCCAAAACCAAGTTATGAGGGTACAAAATAACGACAAAGCGGTTCGAGAAAAGGTAACTAGTGCCCTTCTTGCGCTTCACTTGGCTATCTTAGCTGGGGCACTACCGTGCCCCCAGATAATAAGAGTGTTAACAATTGTTTATTTCAATGTCTCTCTTCAAATTCAATGTAAGTTACTTAAATAAAAGTGTATACTTAAATAAATAGTTGATTATATTAAATAAACATCTTAGTACCTTTTTGGAAATGAATGAATATACTTATTATTTGCGGATAACTGAAAAAAAAAACAAAATTACACTAGCGTGGTTTATAATTAACTCTAAACTATATAAAAAACATTTTAAACATACCTAATCTTCAAGTAAAAAAAATTGTTCATGACAAATTAAATATTTAAATTATCATAAAATGGTCAATTTAACTAATATAAACAAGTTTCAACATTCACACAATAAAATATTCAGACAAATATTTACAAAAAACAAATTAAACTAAGATTAAATTAAAAACTAAACTTAAACTAACTATAAAAAAGCTATCAGTTATAAAAAGAACACCCGGTCCAGCCCTGCTGGCTGTGGCAGGGTTCCCAGGACGCTAGCGGCATTACCCCTTTGGACCGCAAGTGCGATCCGCTGGGATAAATACACGCCAGCTCTTGGGTCCCCTGAGGCGTCGACCAACCGGGACGACAGGGCCTTTATAAAGGTTTTAGTGTCGGCTGACCAAGGCCCCAAGGTCTCAACCGCAAGCGCCGCAAACTCATAATCTTTTAGAAGAGTGGAGTATTTGCGACGCTTGGGGATTTGAAACTTGTTTATTATCTTTGTTTGAATGAGATTAAAATTGGTAGTCTAAAAAAAAAAAAAACTAATATATAAATAAGTGATACCTCTTTTTAAAGGGAATATTCCATTGTTTATTTAAGTCATACATTTTTTAGTTGTAAAATGAGTATTTTCTGAGAAAACTGAAGTTTTAATAAAATTTATTGTAAAAAAACAAAAAAATATGATTTTCAGCGTCTTCTTGCGTCAAAACCATAAGAGATACCGCTTTCATGTGTATAGTAGATTTATAGTAAATTTATTGTACATTATTTCATTCCTACACACTTTTTCTGTATCGCGAACAGTTTACTCAAAAAGTTCAAAAAACCGCGTTTCGGGACATTTCGGGGGGCCTGGGGGGGGGACGCGCACCCCGGAGGAGGGGGGAGAGTTGATAAATTTTGACTTCACCCCATAAGGTATCCATCCCAATAGATAAATGTTCTCCATATATTTTGCCACGTTTTGAGCTATTTTTACTGAATTATAGGTACACTTTAAAAATCGAACGCGACTCTGGCTTCATTCGTATTTCAAAATAAGCTCTTAGAGGATTCTGATATCCTGGTACTTAAACTCTCCCTCCGTCTTACGGCTGACGCGAGTTTAATATTTTTCACCCATTCCAAAAAGTGCTCAGAGTCGCTAAATAAGTTTTCACTTCAGAAACTCAATGCAAAATGAAGAAGATACTGAAACAAAGTATGGAAATAGGTAAAAAATACTCCTGAAGATATTTCGTTGTCATCATCTTATCAGCTAGTTCTTCCCCATTGATCTCCGCGATGGTCAAATTTGTGTAGCCAATGATTTCCCGCAATCTTTACCCGATCATCCATCCAACTTATTTTCTTCCGTCTTTGTAACAAGAGTTGTATTTAATCATGTTGTAAAATCCCTAAACTTCTTGATTCGAGTTTCGTCAGGATGTGGTCTTCAATAAAAAGTGGACTGTAGATTTTAGCTGGTATAATTCGGAAATAAATTGCAAGATCGTTACAGTCGGTATGAATTTCAATTGAATCGCTAGAGAAGAAGATGACCAATGACTTTTTTACATGTAATGTTGCTATTATAAAAATGTTTACATAAGCACTCCATTTAACGTAATCGAGTAATGTATATAATTGCAGTAAGGTTGATTTAATTTGATTTACAATTTTAATATTATTCTTTCTTTAACTAAATTTAATTAGCTTTTAAGAAATATGATTATATAATTTTAATAACTGTGTAAATAAGAAATTAGGATTAAAAATTATAATTAATTTTTAAACGATTCTTAACACATGTGTAATAACGTAAACAGGGTAAGTACTAGGAGTTGTATTTCAACATAATGTGACGGTTGAAAATTTTGCTACTAAGACTAAGTCAAATTGTCCCATGGTGTTTATATATCTTCTTATTAAAGTTATTTTAAATCATCAAAGTGTCTCACGGTAGGACACAAGTCTCCCCTTCTTTCCGCCCTTACAATTCTGGCAAATAACAGGTTAAAAAAATCCATAGTCAATCCCAATTTTTGGCATCAAATTCCGCCACACGTTAGTTCGTTACGCAGCGAGACGAAATAATGAATAATTGCCGCAGCTAAGTTAATCATCACAGAGTGCACTGCATAGCCGTAATGCAGGAAATCTGACATAATCCGTGAACACGTGAGCCAGAGCAGTAAATACCTCTAATCAAATTAGTCTGATTTATTAGCTTAAGCCAGGTTTGCTTATTAAACGTGCTTGAAGATTGGTTTGCTTGTGTGCCCTCAGTGTAATCAGCTTTGTATTGTCAACTGATATTAGTTTTGTAAGTACAGGTGAGTGGTTTCGCGTCAAGCGTATCTTACGCGTTTCTGAGCCTGAGCCTCTAGTGTAAGTTTCTGACACGATAAACGTATCGAACGCGGTTCGCGTAACCGTCTCAATTACTATAGAAAAAATAGCAGCGCCACTTGCGGATCGAAACGGCAACAAATTGTTGTCTTAGTAATTGACATTTTAACGCAAACGCATTCGAGACGTATTTTGTGACCGAAAACCTACACTAAGCATACTGTAGTGTTAATTTTCGCATGCAAAAACGTCTCGAACACGTTCACGTAAACGTCTCAATTACCATGGAAAAATTGTGGATCGAAACGGCAACAAAAATCTCATAGTATTTGACATTTTAACGCAAACGCGTTCGAGACGTTTTTTGTGGCCGAAAACCTACACTAAGCATACTGTCAACTTGGAAGTTCAAGTTTAGCGATATTTTCATTTGATTCCTATCAAGTTGGGTGAAAAGTGAGACCATTTTTGGTCGATCGTACGACACGACAAACCTAGCACACAATCCCAGCCGGCCGTGTTGTGATTGCGCATGTGTGTGTACAGTACGTAAACGAGCACCATGCGGGCACTAGTGCTGATTAAGCTGTAACGTAAAACATTCCTTTAATTACATTTCCAAAGCTTTTAGAAGGAAATATGCTGTTTTAAAAATGTTTCTCTACGTGTTATTTTATAGCGAAAGGATAGAGATGCAAAGTGCTAATTTTATGCATCGACTTTCATAGACTTAGATAGGTACAAATACTATTTTATTTAGTCGCTCCAATGTCATTATTATTTTGTCACAACTCCAATAAGTTCAAATACCGTTCGACTTTTAGATAATAATTCAAATCGCCATTTCTATAAGTCGCAGCAAGTCGAGTGAACAGATAACAATAGTCAACCGAACTCTGACATTTTGCGTACAATAAACGTAACCGATGAAATGAACTGAAAGTTTGTAGCATAGGGCGGCGGTGACAGGAAGCGGGGTGCAGCCGAGCGCGGCGAGCGACGCTGACTCAGGAGTCCGGCGGCGGCACTGGAGGCACTCGAATGAAATTCACGTCAGAAGTGAGGTGAGGCGAGTTGTCGTGAGGAGAGCAGGAGCCCCAGGCTACAGGAGCCCCAAAATTGGGTGAACTAAACTCTTTCCCACCCCCCCCTTTCACGCTAACACATGCCACATGCCCTAAGGCAAGTTCGAGCTGAAAATCTCTACAGTACCTAATAGGATGATAAACGATCGTACGGTTCGCGTAATGGTAAAAAAGTATGTACAAAAGTCAGAAGATTGCAGATGCGTTGTCATTGCTGCCTAGAATCAGTTGGTTAGGCTAGATTGTCATATTCTCCACGTCGGAAGACAACCAGCGTAATCAAATCACGGTTGCCTGGCGGCAGGATTAGCAAGTAAGATTATTGTAGCGATCCGGGTGAACCTTGCTCAAAAAAAGCTTAACGTTTTTGAAATACCACTCGGAAGTAGTAAGAATTGGTATCGGAATTGGAATACGAATACATTACTAGAAAATTACTCTAAAGCATTGTGTCCACCAGTCGACAATTTAATTCAGGCGCTTTGTAGCGTGTAGGTTTGTATTTTTAGCTATTCTAGTGTTATTTCCGCAGAAGTGATTTCGAAAATTGCCCCCCGGGGCTCTCGTGGCAGCGCCGCTGGGTGCAATCGATTGCAACTAGTTCGGTTGCCTTTGGGGTGAAAGTAAATTACCAGTGCAATGTAGATTTTACAATAATGTCGGAACTTCGGTAATCTCAGATTACGGCAAAAGTGCAGAGTCTTGATCATTATGCTTAGTATGGTACACCGCTTACTACCTAGGCAGATATTTATACTAAGGTCAATGGAGGTTTCGAGTTTTTCGTATATTTCATAAAACTGTGAAAGCGTTTAGTAATAGAAGTTAAACGCTTACAAAATGTCTGTATGTATCACAGAATAAATGCAAACCATACCTATCTTAAATTACGGAATAAAGTAGAGTATCATCGAGATACAATGGTAGACCGCCAGAGCCGCGAGTAAGCGATTTGGCACATTGCGCCACGAGCGGGGCGACCCACGGTATAATTACGTACGAAATGTGAGCTGTCGTTTAAATCTTGCACTGCTTAAATTTGAAGCGAACTCCAGGGGGACTGTATTAATTTAATTTTTATCGCTAATGAATTTTAATATGCATTAAACTTTTTATCATAACATAGGTAATAATATGCGCGGAAGTGAAATGCATGTGTGGGTGGTAGCGCAACTAAAGTGCAGCGAATTCTTTGACGTTAATAAATGCCTCGCTAGCAGTACCTATTCGGTGACGTTCATTATAAATTCCGTCATACGGCACGCCAATAGCAGCACATATGCCGCGCTAAAGGCTCTCCAATCTCTCCATTCGTCCTCGAACGCATTAGACTACCAAAGCTGAACAATTTAATGACGATTGACTATTCATACCGCAATGGAGGTTGACCGCTTTGCTACTCCTGATTTAAAGTCTAATTATTCTGCGATCTCAGCCGTGGCGGACGGACGCGGGGTACGTAATGAGAGCGCCCGGCGGCAGGGGGATGCAAAATGTTGCAATTGCATTTTCCCGTCAGAAAAACAGCTTACACTGGCAAAAATAATTAAGAGTATTAGAGAAGTCGCCGAGCGCACTGTCGCGCAGTAAATAGTCTGCTAAATACCCCTACATTATTGGCGCGGGCAACGACCAACGTAATAGAGGAAACAATTTTGCCTTTTAAAATCGTGTAGGGTGCTTTGTTTACAAATGGCGCAGCACAGAGCGGGGTTCGGCTGCGTTATAGAGGGACACGCAATTTATGTTGTCTACAGAGAATTGCAATATCCTGGCAACTTTCTCTGGTGCTCGCAAGGTCGGCCGTCGAATCGGCAACACGCCCGGGCCGCTGCCAAAAAATGTCCATTGCCATTTTACATTTATAATTTGTACATATTCATGTTATTTTTCAAGTAATTACTTTTTTGTTAAATGTAAAGGAATTTGATTAACCTAGCCCTGTCAAATTTCCAAGTTGGTTGTTTACGTACCTACCTATTAAATATATGAAAAACAACATCATTTTCATACTGCGCTTATCCCCTCCACGTTTTACTTATTTGCCGCCTACTGTATCTAGAAGTCTAAACAAAAGGATACACATTTTTAACGACGTCAGTTAAAACAAAAACAAGCATATTATGGTATGGATAATATTTCGTGGCACAATGGAACTTTTAGAGTAGATTGACTACTCGTCTTGTTAATAATGTCCAGCTTTTCGAACCCCACAATCTTAAGTAAAATTTACGAAATATCAAAAAATAAATAAGAAATCAACAAGAAACTCCAATCTAGCTGAACAGAAGCCACTTATTAACTGAATTTATTGAAGACAGGCGCGATCTGATCAATACAATGAGCTCGACTTAAACTTAAGAGGCTGAAAGTGTGCGCGGCCATCGACACCACCCGAACAATAACAATTAGGCACTTCAAAAACAAAGGCACGAATTGAATAGCGACTCGGTATTATTAGGGCGAAGGCTTCAAACTCACGCACTTCTTTCAAGTGGTTAAAATCCTTACAAGGCAACATCAATGAGATTTTAAACGTTTCCGATACTCAAAGAGGACCGGGATCTAGAGACAAGAAGGACGTGACCTTTTATCCGGTGGCCACCCACCAATCACTCTCCCGCAGACAAGTCAATAGGACCTCAGGTTGAGTCGCTGACTGAACCCTTTAGTTAGCAATGCCCGATGCATCATTTATTGTCTGTCACACACTTGACGACGGTACTACTCAAGCCGAGCGTAAAAAAAGATAATCGACCAATTAAATCGAATCACTGCCCGTGAAATTGTTTACCGTTTGAGGTGAGTCTTTTCGGTATTCCCTTGGAGTATACGAAGCGCCTAATTTGCGGATTAGACGAAAGTTATATTGGGGAAATCCCGATGGTTCCTGTGAGAAGGAATTTTGGGAATTCAACAGCTGTTCACAAAAATTATGATTAAATTTCCGCCTTTGTGATCTGCTGAATAAATGTTTGTAATTGTAAACCAAAAAAAACAAGTTGGTGGAGTTACTTAAATATAGATTTTTACACATAGATACTACCTGAGTGACATTAGTTGAGTTTAACTAAAATTGAAGAGTCAGTTCTTGTTGGTGGATTGAATTTGAATTGGTAGATGAGATGAGGACTTGCTTTGAAATTAAGTTTAAGTAGTTACTTACTTACCTATAATATAACTTAGTATTGCGTTAGAATTGAAAATTGTAGGCTGTTTCCAAACTCGGAAAAACTGGTTTTCTCAGATATAATACCAAGCTAGATTTAATTTTTCTGTGAACTCCTAAATAGCAAATTTCACCGAAATCTTTAGGCCCGTTTTCGAGATCCCAAAAAAAATCGAGCTATTAAGTACCTACTTAATTAGCACGTTATAGCTATTTAATTTATATACATATAATATTGTTGATGTTTAATGCTGTTCGAATTATATTCTGAGCCTCTAGTGTAAGTTTTCGCATATAAGAACGTCTCGAACGCAAATTTTTACTATAGAATAAATGGAAGTGTTCACAAGGAACATTAAAAATTTGCTTTAGGTTTTAGACACCTTTATTTTCCTTGACAAGCTTCGATAGCAAGACATTGACATATTTAAAAAATATAACTATTAAAAAGGTGCGCGTTGCAAGGAGGCGCCAACATGTCGGCCCCCTTGAAGTGCTCTTCAATGATCTTGAATATTCAGTGAACAGACTTTTGCAATCGGCCTTCTGCAAGTGCCAGTGCCTGTCCACACATCGACGACTCTTGTGACACCGTCGCGCCCAGAGTGCGTGGTTGTCACTCTGCCCATTTTCCACTTGAGTGGTGGCATGAAATCCTCCTTCAGAACCACCAAGTCTCCAACGGCGATTGCTGGAGGAGAGCTCGTCCATTTAGAGCGCTTCTGTAGTTCAGACAAGTACTCCTTGCTCCATCTTTGCCAAAATTGCTGCCGAAGTTGCTCCATTCTCTCGTACCTTTGCCTCGCGCTACCCGCTGAATAAGTAGATTCTGGCAGTGCGGTCAATGGTCGGCCAATCAAAAAGTGACCAGGTGTTAGAGGTGATAAATCAATGGGTGAAGATGACAATGGAGTTAATGGACGCGAATTTAGAATCGCTTCAATTTGAACAAGAGTCGTTGTCAACTCCTCATATGTGAGATGGGCTGACCCTAGGACCCTTTTAAGGTGGTGCTTCGTCGATTTAACGCCAGCCTCCCATAAACCGCCGAAATGTGGCGCATGAGGCGGAATGAAATGAAATTGAATACCTTCATTTGCAAAGCTATCACCCAAAGTTGATTTTAAATCATTCCAACCACCAACAAAATTTGAACCATTGTCGCAATGAATATGAGAAGGCTTTCCACGACGAGCAATAAACCTTTTAAGTGCCATAATGAATGTAGCACTAGTCATGTCTGTTGCTAATTCCAAGTGAATGGCCTTTGTCGAAAAACATACGAAAACACAAATATATGACTTGAGATATTTTGCACCTCGTCCTTTCTTACTACTTATTATAACTGGACCGGCATAGTCAATCCCAGTTACCTCAAATGGCATTGAAGCTTCGACTCTTGCTGACGGTAAATCACCCATTATCGGATAATTAATACGCGCTGCCAGCTTGGTACAAATAACACATTGACGTACAATTGATCGCGCTAAATCTCTACCACCAAGTGGCCAGAAACGCTGGCGCACTTCAGCTAGCAATAACTGAGGTCCTGCATGCATCAACCGTCGATGCTGGTCTTCGAAAATTTTGATGGTTAAAAGATCACGTTTAGCCAAAATTATCGGGTGTTTCACCTCATAACTTGCACTACTTTCCGATAGCCTACCTCTAATGCGTAACAATCCCTTCGGACATAAGAAAGGTTGCAATTTAATAAGTGAACTTTTGCGTGGTAACTCTTTGCAGTTTGACCGTAGTACTTCGAATTCTTTCGTAAAATGCTTCATTTGTGATGCTAAAACCAAAGTTTCAAGGGCTGTCTGGAGTTCGCCACATGATAGCGAGTCCTTCATCCGCGTTACACTTGGTTTCCTTGCATTGCCGACAAAACGCAGAACATATGCCATCACACGCTTGATTTTTATTAAGGTTGAGCAGCGATCAAGTAAATTATCAAATAGTTCATTTTGTTGACAAGTAACTACATTTGAACTAATCCGCTGTTCAGGTATCTCAACTGCATTAATAAAATCGTGAGTGGGCCATTTTTCCTCTTCTTCGGTTAAAAACAACGGACCGTGCCACCATAGCTCGTCTTTACCGATGGCATCAGCTGTCACACCTCGAGAGAGGACGTCGGCCGGGTTTGCTTCACTAGCAATATATCGCCAAGTGAATGGAGCTGTTGCTTCTTGTATCTTCGAAACCCGGTTGCGGACAAATGTTTTTAAATTGTTAGGTTGCGTTCCAAGCCAACCAAGAACAATTGAAGAATCACACCAAAAAACGAATTTATCTATACTGATCCTCAGCGAACTTCGTATTTTCTGGCTTAGTCGAGACGCTACTAACGCACCACACAACTCTAGTCTTGGAAGAGTCGCGGACTTAAGTGGTGCTACTTTAGTCTTTGCACACAGTAGGTGAGAGTGGACTGTATCATTTGTAGAAATTGATCTTACGTACGCACATGCACCGTAGGCTAATTCTGATGCGTCGCTGAAAATATGAATTTGTACTCCTTGTAATGTAATCTCGGACACGCGTCTGGGAATAGTTAAAGTGTTGAGATGATCCAGCGTTTTCAACATGCCATCCCAGTCATTTGATATATCCTTTGGAACTGGCTCGTCCCAGCTCAACCTTTGAAGCCAAAGTCTTTGCAGTAGAATCTTTGTTCGGATGATGGTGGGTGAAACCAGACCTAGCGGATCAAAAATTTGTGAGATTGCGGCTAAAATAGATCTTTTTGTTGTGGGTTTATCAGAATTCAAAATAGTTATTTTATAACTGAGCGTGTCAGCTTCGCTGTTCCATAACAGACCGAGCGTTTTTGACAAGTGAGACTCGTTGAATGTATATTCACCACATGCAGCTACGTCGGAAAGATTTTTAAGAACAGTCGCATTGTTCGACCTCCACTTTCTGAGTTCTAAACATCCAGATAACAATTGTTTGTTGACCTGCTGGCAAATTCTTGTCGCTTCTTCTACAGTATCTGCACCAGACAGTAGATCATCTACATAAAAATCGTGTTCGATAACTGTGCCAATTGATCTATCCTCGCATTCATCAGCAAGTTGCTTCAAACATCTGATTGCCAAATATGGTGCAGAAGCAGTTCCATAAGTGACTGTATTCAGCTGAAATACTGTGTAATCATCCGCCTTGTTGTCACGCCAGATAATCCTCTGTAGTGGTCGTTGCTCCTGCCACACCAAAATTTGTCGATACATCTTAGCAATGTCAGCAGATACTACTATTGCATGTTGTCTAAATCTAAGAAGAATTGCCATAATGTCATCTTGAACAACTGGTCCCACAAGTTGGATGTCATTGAAAGACAGGCCACTAGATGTTTTTGCTGAAGCGTCAAAGACCACTCGCAGCTTTGTTGTCAAACTATCTTCTCTGATAACCGCATGATAAGGCAAGTAATATGCCTTGTCTACCTTTTGATCTGCCACTACTCTTGACATGTGACCCATGCTTTCGTATTCATCCAAAAATTCTTTATAAGACTGAAGGAGCTTTGGATTCCTCTCTAGTCTCTTCTCTAGGAACAAAAATCGCCTTTCAGCCATTGAGAACGACTCGCCAAGTGCACTAGCTTCTTGTTTTAGTGGCACTTGTACAAGAAATCGTCCGTCTGAAAGTCTTTCGGTAGTATTCTTGAAAATCTTTTCACAGATGTGTTCTTCTTCTGACCAAGGCTTAACGTTGGACACTTCCTCCAGCTCCCAGAATTTAGTTAGCTGCTCTTGAACATCCATGGTAGATGCAAAGTGACATCTAATCTTCGGAATTGCTGGAACACTTCCAGAGACAACCCAGCCCAACTTCGTCTCTTGCAACGTTGGACGGTCTTTGCCAAGATGAATTCTCTTAGTTTCAATGAGGTTCCAGAATATGTCGGCTCCCAAGAGAAGATCAATTTCACCAGGCAACAGGAACTCGGGATCTGCCAAATCTGTCAGTAACTCAGTGGGTATTTGAAGTCCATGGATGTTTATGCTATAAGCTGGTAGAGGTTCTGTTATATGAGGAATAACATAACATTCTATAGCCGCAGTAAACTTCTCATGGAGTGACTGCATCTGTAAAACACATTTGGAGTCAATTGACGATGGTCGATTGTTCAGTCCTGTAACAGTCGTGTTTACAGTTACCATCTGCGGTTGTAGAAGCTTCGCGAGTCTCTCCGTAATGAAACATGATGTGCTTCCACAATCTAATAATGCTCGAACAGTGTGCGCGTTACCATCTTTGTCGAACAATTTGACGCATGCTGTCGATAATAGTACTTGATGCGACGTTCTAGCTGTAGTCGTTACTATCTTTGAGGTTTCGAACTGTTCTTTCTGCGACATATCCATATTCTTGTCGTGTAAGAGCGAATTGTGTCTCTTGTTACACATTCGACAGCTTTTATGCCTGCAATTGTTTACAGTATGTCCAACACGAAGACAATTTTCACAAAGTTTCAACTTAGTAACAATTTCCTTTCGTTTGCCAATAGATTCCTTCAGAAACTCGACGCAATGGTAGATTGTGTGGTCACCCTTGCAAACCACACACACCCACGCAGACAAAGGATCTTTGTTGGTGACGAATAGGCCTCGATTAATTTGTGGCTTCGGTAGAGTCGATGGCTTGAGACAGCTGTGACGTTCCAAACTCTCGAGAAGATCTGCTCTGTTTTTCATAAAAGTGTTGAGAGCGTTGAAGTCAACTGTACCAACAGAGCTTCGATATGCCTCCCATTCTTTTAGGCTGCATGGATCCAGTTTCGTAGTCAGAATATGGATTAGTAGCGTGTCCCAACCTTCCGTTGCTTCTCCAAGTGCTTTTAGCGACCGAAGGTTCTTGCTGAACGTATCCATCAAATACCGCACGTCCTTTGATGTCTCACGCGGTTGCTTTAAATCAAAAAGAGCTTTAACATAGTTATCAACAAGCAATTTATTGTTATCAAAGCGATCAACTAAAGTATCCCATGCAATAGCATAGTTACTATTAGTTAGCTCAAGTGAGCTGATCAATCTGGTCGCGCTTCCTCCTAAACTGGCTCGTAAATAATGAAATTTACTAATCGAATCCAAAGCGTCGTTGTTGTGCACCAATGACTGATAGGTATCTCTAAACTCGAGCCAATTTAGTAGGTCACCGTCAAATCTTGGCAGACTGATCGTAGGCAGTTTTATTTGAAAAGGTCTACCTCCCTTTTGAATAGCAGAATCACCCTCTTGCTTGTCGGTGATACCACTCTTTTGTTTGACAGAACCACCCTCTTGCTCAGTGGATTCACCCTCTTGCTTGCCGGTGAAACCACTCTCTTGTCTGGCGGAACTGCCCCTTGGTGTGTCAGAATCACGTTTGTTATTAATAACAGATCTAGCCTTTTCATAACCACTCTCTTGCGTGGCAGAGTCAGCTTCACTGCCATTACCGTTGATGGACCCTAACTTCATTCGTTTTGTACTAGCGACAAGTGCCCTCGCTTGTGCCATAGCATTGAAAAACTTGTCTTCAAACATTTCGCGATCTAAATATTGCTCATCGGGATCATCAGACAAACATTCAATTTGTAATTGAATATCATCATACTCAAGTGACAATGACTCCATTTTTGCTAAACGTTAAACGCTAAACTCAATTTCATTTCTTTCCGCATCAGGCAATAACGTGCCAATAGTATACTTGGCAACACGTTTATCAAAGGTTGTTAATCGCGCCTTCAGCGAACCACGTTTTCTAATCAGAATTGACAACGAGTCATTGAGCATTTGTTTAAATTCTGTCATTTTACCGAAAAAACCAAAATTAAATTAACTTAAATTAAATTAAAATAAAATTTTAAATTTAAATATTACTAGGTATCAGATTTTAATTTTGCACAAAATGTACACATTTGAATTATCTGATAAAAATGTATAAAATCGTTCAGAATACGGACACTGGAATTTTGGGGAAATTTTGAATAAGTAGGTATAGATGAAATATGAAATGGAATGAACTCACTTTATTCAGCCGCCACGAACCTCACTGCAGAAACCCTTACCAGCGGGCGCAACGTTTGGACACCAGCAGACAGATTGTTCCACATATACGAGTTCGGGCAGAAATTGGTGCGAATAATGTTTGGCTTGTTCGGACACTTGCGTAGTCACTTCGTTCATTAGATCCGGTTCGATTTTGACCAATAAATGTTCACAAGGAACATTAAAAATTTGCTTTAGGTTTTAGACACCTTTATTTTCCTTGACAAGCTTCGATAGCAAGACATTGACATATTTAAAAAATATAACTATTAAAAAGGTGCGCGTTGCAAGGAGGCGCCAACAGGCAGCGCCACTTCGGATCGAAACGGCAACAAACATAGTGTTTGACATTTTAACGCAAACGCGTTCGAGACGTATTTTGTGACCGAAAACTTACACTAAGCATACTGAAAACACTGCAAACAGTTGTAGCGCTGACCATTGTTTCCTGTCCACACAATGCATTTCACAACCATTAATCTCTAAAATCCCGCAAAAACCTCGATAGTTTTCACTGCTTTTTACCGCATTTTACCTGAAAGTAAAACGGTTGTCAAGTAACATCCGCCATTCATCAAGACGCTACCGGGTCGTGTCAGCAGACGCTGCGACGTTGCAGGCGATTTAGGTTGGCTCAAATACTGGAAGTACCTACAGTTCGACCACAGCATACCAGGGTAAGCACAGTAAGTTATCTTCGAACGTGCTTACTCGTATTTGTACCGTTTCACATTGCGAATGACACAATATCCTACTTCCTACTTATCCAACCAATATTATAAATGCGAAAGTTTGGATGGATGGATGGATGGATGGATTAGATAGATGTTTGTTTGTTGCTCAATCACGCCAGAACGGCCCAAAGAATCTGGATGAAATTTGGCACATAGATAGAGAAAAGTCTGGAATAGCACATAGGCTACTTTTTATCCTGGAGAAATGAACGCAGATATTTGTTTTTGTATTTACTGATGATTTTTTGCATTTTGGAAAGTTTAAAGTAAGTAAAGAACGACATAGCAGGTTCGCTTCTTTGAAATGCTCATGGTTCACGCGTGCGAAGCCGCTGGCATAATCTAGTCTATATATATAAAAGGCAAAGTCCTGACTCACTCATTGACTCATCAACGCCCAGGCCAAACCCTTGAACCTAGAAAGCTGTAATTTTGCACAGAGGTTCCTTTAATAATGTGTACACGAGATAAGAACGGATTTTTCGAAATTCTACCTCTAAGGGGGTGAAAAAGGGGGGCAAAGTTTGTATGGGGCGATGTGGTTCCTTGGTCCGATTTACTTCAAATTTTGCATAAACATTTTTAAACAGAATTGATGGAACACGTGTTTCGTATTTTCATGATATTCATTCCCTAATGGGGTTTAAAAGGGGTAGAAAGTTATTTTGGGGGCGATTTGCTTCGAAGTTGATATCAATACTCCTTAGTGCTAAATACTTTTATTTTGACACAGTCATGTTTGAAATCTCAATCCATTGACGTAATATTTTTAAACAGGACCGAGTAGGTACTCGCAACTGAAAAACGAGCCGACGGAGATAGAACGGATGCGCGTGTACCTTTCTAACAGGACTGACAATAAAATATTTTTTTTATCACTACATACTATAAAACAAATTCGCTTACCGCTGTCTGTCTGTCCTTATGTATGCTTGATCTTTAAAACTAACGCAACGGAGCTAAGGAGGGTCGAAAGTCTGCACACGGAAAGAAAGAAGAACGAAAGAAGACATTATTAATTTTGCAAACGGAAGATTTTCTGGGGATACTTAGAATCGATTACAGAACACGCGTATATTTGCGAGCGCATCACGTGAAAACGGCTGAACGGATTTTGATCCAAGCTTTACTAATCTGTTGAGAAAATCACCGGCCAGGTTGTAGGCTACTTTTTATCCCGGATAATTGCATAGTTCCCGCGGGATAGCGATGAACATGTCAAAAATCGCAGCTTCCTAGAGCCACAACGTAAATAAATATTTCTGTAGCATGTATGAAGAGATTGATGAATGTGGATGAAGCGAAAGAGGTATGTCAAAATCGTAGCAAGTGGAACAAAGTAGTCTCTGCCTACTCCTATGGGAAAGAGGCGTGACTGTATGTATGTCATGTATCATAGAGGTGCACTACGGAGGGATTTTTTAAAATTCCCACGGGATAGGGAATAAATGGGTTTTATAAGTTCACTGAAAAGGGAGCCTATCTACATAACTATAATTACTAGAGTCATGAAATTTGGCACAAAAGTAGGGAATCATGACTTCTGAAAATCGATTTCAAGACTTTTCAAAATTCCCACGGGATGGGGAGTAAAAAGGGATTTATATTATTACTTTGAAATGTTCTCATCCTTGAATATTATTACCAGAATCTTTAAATTTGGCATACCAGTAGTTATGATTATGATAATCTGAAAACTGATTTCAGGAATCTGCGAATTTCCCGTGGGATAAGAAAAAAGAGTAACTTTACTGACTTGAAATATAGTTTCTCGGTATTTGGCAGACATTGATGATCAAAGAGAGAGGAGAGTAGGATTTTTCCAATTTTCCCACGGGATAAAAGGACCGTAGAGAAAATATAAACTTGGTATTTTGTAAATATGTTCTTTGGAAATCACGTAGGTGTCATAAGATTAGATTTTTCGAATATCTCACAAAACAAAAGTATAGTATAAAAAATAATAGGTAGTACGAAATACTTTGTGCTAAAGAACGACTTCCATTTGACTGTTTTTGTACATTTTCGATGGGAGAGAGGATAAAGTTTTAGCGCAAATTATGATTCTGCGCGGACGAAGTCGCGGGCAAAAGCTAGTTAATACTATAAATGCGAAAGTTTGTGGGGGTTGTACGGATGTTTGTTACTCTGTCACGCCCGTACGTCTTAACGGATCGGGATGAAATTTGGAACAGAGATAAATTATGGTCTGGAATAACGCATAGGCTACTTTTTATCCCGGGAAATTGCGCAGTTCCCGCGGGATAGCGATAAACGAATTGTTTGCAGATGAAGTCGCAGGCTGCTGCTACTAGTATTGATAATTGACAACATTTCATATTTCTGAACCTATAATTTTAATGGTTCTCTGTATTTTGTTTGAAAAGATGAACATGCTGACAGTTTAATTTTTTCGCTAGGGCTTGTATTTAATTTATAATAAATTTATTAATTTGTACTTATTCTAAAAGGGCGTAACTCCGGTACTATCACAGAATAAACACTTATCCCTTTGTCTTTTCTATAGAAAAAAAAACTGACGTTAATTTCAAATTGTCAATGTCAGGTCCTATGCTCCAATATTCGATTTTCGAGCTTCGCTTCGTGCTGTTCCACTCATACTAATAGTCATTATCATGAGAGTGAGAGAGAAGGTATGCAACAAACTTCGAAAATAGAATTTCAGAGTTGCCCCCTTTGTACTTTGAAGTTGTCAAAAATACAAAATTATGATCGCTTATTTTTTCTCGGGGATAAAGCAAAGGCGTTTCACCTATCCTGTGGTAGTATTGGTAAAATTAGGACATATTTTAAATTTTTTGTAATAAGCGATATTAAAATTATATTTTATAAACATATTGCAGTGATCAGGAGGCAAAATGCTTTCGAACCATATATAAATTTTTTATAAAATTGAAATGTTGTCAATTGAATGGTACCTTACAATGAGCCTACCAACCACTGAATATAATAATCATTGTGAAATAGTTCGTGGAATGTTTCACAGAGGTATCTGATTCAATTCAGACGAGATGGATTTTCATTTCAGACGTCAGTCATATTCAATAAAAAAAAATTATGTGAATAGGAAGGCAAACGGGCAAGTGGGTCCCCTAATGGTAAGCGATCACCACTGCCCATAGACACCCGCAACCCCGGAGAGATTGCAGATGCGTTGCCAACCTAGAGGGCTAAGATGAAATGCCTCTTGTGCCCGTAATTTCCCCGGCTGTGTATGATAAACGAAGACTGCCAAGAGACATTTAGAAAATAGAAGCACTGTAAGTTCGTTCTTTATTTCCTTGTAAAGTTTTGAATATTTTGTCTGTAGACAATTAATTATGGTATCTTATTCAATTCTCACTCATAGCTACATTTTTTTTCTCTTATCAACACAGCTTCCTTACTAACAGACTCGCCACAGACAATAATTTTACTAATCCATCGATTTACCTAAGCAAAGTGACGTGAGGGTGCGACCAAACCGCAGCATATACGCAGTGACGTATCGTATGCGTCACGTTTTCTCACCGTTTCTTCATAGATTTTGTTGCGATTCCGTAACGTCACCGTTTTTTAAGCGGCGGTGTGACTTAACAGTAGAGCCACCCGTACTTCGTCTGTTTTTCAAATTCTCCTGATCATATTAGAAAATCTAACTACTCTGTAAAAGTAAAAAGTAATGCGTGATCATACAAAAACATAATAGGTAGAGTCTGTCTAACGAAAGCTGAACCTGTAAAAGCGCGGCAATTTCAAAAAATCATGACCGGGTAACACAGGATCACTCACACAGCTGCAATTTTCTCAGGGAAATGTCAATTTGACAGACAACATGACACCCCAGATAGACACACTTAGAGAAAAAATTTTGCCAATCAAATAACTAGTGAGTTCAGCGTTCGTTAGACAGACTCTACCCGTTGGATTGAAAACTTCTACCGTTTTTCTGTCAGTTAAAAAAAGGGTGATTTAAACAAAGACTACTTTAAAAACTTAAACATCTAATCACCACAAAACCTGCGTCGATTACATCTCATTAAAACATCGGACGTGCATATTCGGCCGAAACCATTCACATTAACGAGACTAACTTGGCATAGCTCGGCCGCTGGCGTCGTCCCAACCTCCTCACAAAGTGGTCACAACGTTTACCGCCTTCATTTGGCAATCTTTCACTGCATAGTAATATGCATTCAATTCATGTTACACGGTTCCTTTTGAATAATTTAAGGATAAGGTTAGGTTTCCGGGGCGTCGGATTTGTGATACGTGGCGTTACGATCAGAGAAAATACTTTTAACGTATTGCGAAGTCCCTGGTTGCAATTCGTTCTCTAATCGACTTAATACGATTCAGTTTAGGTTCGCTCGCTGTCAGATTCATAGTAAAAGTGACAGCTAAAACTTGAACTGATTCGGAATTAGAACGTCATGGTAAGGCTCCTGGTGACGATCGCGGCAGTCCTCTTGGTGAAGGCCGCGCAAGACCGCACCGGTCTTATCTCTTTTGGTAGTTTTGGTGAAACTAATGTTCAGAAGTGGACGTCTTTTTGCTGATGATCATGATGATGATGATGATTTACATCTATTAGTTTTACTCAATAGTATAGCACGATATAGTCACTAATAGTTTGTTTAGGGTTTAAGATCTTTCCAAAAAGACTTGAACGACAAGATCTCAATGTGAAAATATTCTCAGGAATTAAATCATCTAATCACTATTTTTATTCGCCAAAAGGTATATATTATGATGGCGATAGGAAGGTGGTAAATCTGATTGTGATGACGAGCGTCTTAGACAATATGGCCATGGGTTGAGGTAATCAATGATAAAAAACAAGACAAGTATTTTTCATTTCAATATTTTATTTGAAATCAATAAATAGGCACCATATGCTAAATTACACTAAATCAATTCATTCGGCTATTTTATAAAACTTTAATAGTTAAACAAGTGGAATGCATCCAATATAATACTTTTTAACATTACAATAACAAATTTGATAACACGGAAATTATATTTTACGATATGTGCAAATATTACAGAAATGTTAACATTATTATTGCTTGAATATAATTTATTATACAACAAATTATTTCAAATGTACCAGACTACTAGGTATGCTATTTCTAGAAAATATTTGGAGTAATCCATCACATTTATATATAACAGCATCCAAGTAGGTAGGTAGATAGAGATTTTATTCATAATATACCGAAACCTGGTATCGTTTTAAACACAATAAACGCTTAAAATGATGTATTGCTTAAGATACTTTAATCGTTTGCACATTTCACAACAAACATGGCCTTCCAAAATTACCTAATATCTTAGAAACTTCGATCTAACTTAATTGTTCCGTCACAAATATTGGAATAATCACGAAATAATGACGAAAAACCGAACTAAGTAATTGACTATTACAGAAAATTAAAAATTATGTATTTTCTATGTAAGACAAACGGCAAAGTGACTGGTATAGACAAACGAATTTTAAGTTACAACATACTATGAAATTATCAATTCAGGAGACGTGTTCGGAGTCAATCCAACATAAGTAAATAAATTTTAAGCTATTGTGTCATATCAATATTAATCAAAGAAAGAAAGAATCAGATTGACGTTACCATTCTTTTTTTAACTAACAAAAATAAAAAATGTTAGCTTGTTCACTAAACACATGGTCACCCTGCATTCTTTCGTAACACGTGAGTATTATCTCCGATTTATGTCAATTGAAATGTCTTTATGGTAGGGTGACCAATTCGTAGTTAAATACACTGAAAATTAATGTCAACTTTTCATTATTATTTATAGACCACAAGGGGGGTTGTTAATAATTTACTGATTTATGTAGGGTTGGTTCCAATCACGTCTCCTAAAACACTATTTATAAATAAGGGGATCAGAACCTAAAACTTGTATAGCTAACCCATCTTAGTGCTCTTGGAAATTATTTTACTGCAAACTATAATTCATAGTCGCTGATCAATTAGGTACTAAACACAGGAATACAAATGGTAAAAATACTGATTATTGAAGCACTTAAAATTCTACAATAATGTAAATTTCAAAAACACTAGTAAAAAGCATTTTGTACAAGATTCAGGTCATCGGTATTTTTTTCTAGTATCAATATCACATTGTAATTTTACGAAATTCTTTATCGATCTCAAGAATTATTTAGGTTGATTAGGTACATCAGTATAACAATATCATAACAAACACAACCTTAGCAGTTATGATCAACAATACTTGAATAGACGTGCAATTGTCCAGATGTGTCAAAATGTGTAAAGGTCAAAGAGCCTAGTAAAGTGTCAAGACACTTACATAATTATTTTGACAACCTTTTTTTCTTACTAAACAGCGTTACAAATTTAACTCAACTTATCTAAAATTGCTGTAAGTCAGATAACCTGTCGCTTGTTTTCTTTTATCAAAGAACAAAATACACTACACATTGTACATGCACTACACAATGCAAGTCTCGCTGGCCTTTATTTTAGTATATCGTGGTAATGACATTTTATTCCTCTTTCTAGCTATTCTGGCACAAACTGGAACGAAGATAATCTTGTGCAGTAACACTTAAAAGTTAAAAAATCTCAGAAACTTAACAGAAAAATAGCGAACACACTATTTTTAGATGCAAGTAAAAATGTTGCCATCGAGAAATTCTAATTTATATAACTTTTAGTTTGGGACATGACATCCAATATATTCCGATTATAAAATTGGCACGCGGCGTTTTGAACAATTCGGACCGGACGTCCCTTCACTTGTAATAAAAACTTTCAAACTATATATTAACATTTTTCTTAGGCGCAGGCACTCTCGGCGAATTAGTGTACAGTTTCTTGAATAATTCAGGAAATTTGTTGTCAGGAAATAAGTTTGCCAATATTGCTGAAACAAAATTAATTAACACAAAGTTAGTTTTAGATGTTGAACTTGTCATAAGAGCCAATTTTTTTACACAATGTTGAGGCGAAGTATATCGCTTTTGATTCCATTTGGTTCATTGTTAATATATTAGTATAGTCTACCTTTAATTTTTCTGTCAAAAGAAAAACTTTGTACGCACCAATCAACAGTTAGTTGATATACGGTATAGGTGAAGAACTTAAGTAATCGACCTGTTGTATGTAGTAGTGTACAAAACTGATATGGGACTTAAGTATTTTTCTAATTTGGAACGTCAATTTGTCTATTCGCACACATACAACAGGTCATTTACTTAAGTTTTTCACCTACACTATAATTTATGTTATTTACCTTCTAATAGTACAAGCGTAAGTCTTTTGTTGATCGCCTGCGTTTGGAACAGGTCGAATACGGTGAGGAGACCACGCCTCGCCGCGTCCGAACCCACTATGTGTCTTAGCTCGTCTGTTGGAACAAAATATAACATTTTTACCCCCTTATTCATAAACGCTCTATAGGCTACTGCTAACTTAACAATCGTTTGTCCTTATCTGTGAAAGGTAAATGTCAATGTGACAGATAAGAACAAACAATTGTTAAGTTAGCAGAACCCTTCAGAGCGTTTATATGTGTATGCCCATTCCAGGTATTCAACAAACGCACACAACTACAACCTTCGTTTAGGAACCAAAATTAAAAACCGGTCAAACACAATATACACTTTGCTGCTGTCAGGTGTCATTGGCAATAGTGGTTGTCAACCATAAGCAACCGGTTGCCATACACAAAAAAGTTGAAGTTGAAGCTGAGCGCTTATAAATAGGGTTGTTAGAAACCTGTAGACGCGGTCAACAGAGCCACTTTAGCAGCAACCCTCGTCCTAGCTCTGGTTGCAGCGTCGCGAGAATACTCAGAGGCCGGATTGTTTCTACTAGTCAGCCATTGCCTGGAAAGTAAGCAATTAATAAAATAAATATAATACAACTATTAACTCCATTTGCCAAAGTCAACTAGGCAAAGCTTGTACAATGGGTAATGGGAATGGACAACGGATAAACATGACTCGGAAACGCTATTTAATGTTAAACCCTCTTTAAATTGGTGTCGACGTTTCTCTCTCGCGTTACGAGTGATCTAATGACTCATCGCTTAATTATATTATCTAAATTAGTGAATATTTTCTTGAAACACTAAACTTCAGAAGCATAAGGATCTGGCATATAAGTAATATGTAAACAAATATAAAACTCACTTGAACGTCTTCAAATATTGAACGACATTTCGAGGTGATGTCAGCGATGAAACCAACTCTAGGACTTTTCTGTGGACAATAAAAAATATTCAGAATGAAGTCTTTGAAATACTTCTATAAAATAGGCATTTCAAATATTTTTCATTCTGCAGTTGGTATACACAACGAACTTTCTCTTATTTTCTTTATGTACTTTCGAACTGTACTTCGCACTTCTAATTTAATTTAATTATATATTACGTTCATTTGCTTATTGTTTCGTATGTTTCATTTTTTCTGCTTTTAAATGTATATTTTCACCCGTTGGTCCCAATCCCAACTTAGCCTTAACTTGGTCTTTGGCAGTAAGGCCAGCATAATGCTGTTTTCAATTATTTTTTTTATTTATAACTAGCTTCTGCCCGCGACTTCGTCTGCGTATTATACATATAAACTTTTCTCTCGAATCATTCTATCTATTAAAAAAAACCGCATCAAAATCCGTTGCGTATTTTTAAAGATCTAAGCATACATAAGGACAGACAGACAGAGGAAAGCGACTATGTTTTATACTATGTAGTGATCACTATTATATTTGTCGCATTTTTTGTATTGTGTTTTAGAACCATCAGCAAAACTTCGCACGCATGTTATCGATTGATTCATTTCAAGTGTAGAAAACCGTAAAAAAATTACATTGAAAGATGTTGAAAAACTTACCTCCTTATTCATGAGTAAACGCTCTATAGGCTTCTACTAACTTAGCATTCGTTTGTCCTTATCTGTGAAAGGTAAATGTCAATGTGACAGATAAGGACAAACTTATAAGCGTTTAAGAGGGTATGATCTTACCTATTGACCCGGTCCGCAATAAGTGTACGTAAAGGTGCCAACAACCGCCGCCGTAACCAAAGTCCTCTGATACCAAGCACTTCTTCTAACAGTCGCAAGGCTACGCTCTCATCGCCATCCTGAAAAAAAAAGATCCAGATTATTTTATATACAAGAACAGCTCATTTAAAGGTATTAGATAGATGTAAGTACAATATCCATAAAAAATACAATTCTTATTTTGATACAATCCGTTAAGCTCTTCAAATTGACAACATTTCATTTTTATAACACCTGAAAATGTATATATGGTTCGAAAGCATTTTGCCTCCTGATCACTGCAATATGTTTATATAATTTTAATATCGCTTATTATAAAAAATAAAAATTAATTAAAAATATGTCCTAATTTTACCAAAACTACCACAGGATAGGTGAAACACCTTTGCCTTTTTCACAAGAAAAAATAAGCAACCATAATTTTGTATATGACAACTTCAAAGTACAAGGGGGGCAACTCTGAAATTCTATTTTTGAAGTTCGTTGCATACCTTCTCTTTCACTCTCAAGTTAATGACTATATTAGTATGAGCGGAACAGCACGAAGCGAACCTCGAAAATCGAATATCGGAGAATAAGGCCTGACATTGACAATTTGAAATTGACGTCAGATTTTTTTCTATACAGAAAAGACAAAAGGATAAGTGTCTATTCTGTGATAGTATCGGTGTTACGGCCTTTTAGAATAAGCAAAAATTAATAAATTAATTATAAATTAAATACAAACCCTAGCGAAAAAATTAAACTGTCAGCATGTTCATCTTTTCAAACAGAATACAGAGAACCATTAAAATTATAGGCTCAGAAATATGAAATGTTGTCAATTTATTGAAAACGATAAAAACAAGTCCACGTACATCTTGTGCGTCCGACGAATTGCCGCATTTAAAATCGGCGTTATTCTCGCCTTTGCTTTGGAATACTTTTGAAATGCCTGTAAAAAAAGACATTAAAATTTATAAAATAAACTGAAAGACCATTTAACTGAGTCCTCGCCCGCGCGGCGCAGGGGCGCGGGGTCGGCGACAAAGGGGGCCGAGAAAGGTGCGAGTGAGAGGCGCACTACCCGCCCGCACCGCTCTCGATTCCCTTTGTCGTCCCTACCTCCCTGTACCTGCGCGGGCGAGGACTCAGTTAAGCGGTCAGTCTATAGTCCATCTATTTCATATTTCAAGTTTCTAACAGTAGTGATATACCCCCTTATTCATAAACGCTCTAAAGGCTTCTGCTAACTTAGCAATCGTTTGTCCTTATCTGTCACTTTGACATTTACCTTTCACAGATTAGCAGAAGCCTATAGAGCAGGGGTGGCCAACTTGATTAGACCCAAGATCTCCTTTTTTTTTTTTTTTTTTATGTGAATAGGAAGGCAAACGAGCAAGTGGGTCACCTGATGGTAAGCGATCACCACTGCCCATAGACAACCGCAACCCCAGAGGGATTGCAGATGCGTTGCCAACCTAGAGAACTTAGATGAAATGCCTCTTGTGCTCGTAATTTCCCCGGCTATCTTACTCTCCACACCGGAACACAGCAGTGCAAGCACTGCTGCTTAGCGGCAGGATTAGCGAGTAAGATGGTGGTAGCGATCCGGACGGACCTTGCACAAGGCCCTACCACCCGCCTGTTTATTAACAAAACCCTGCGCGATCTACCAATTACATACTTCATGAAACCTTAAATGAAACACGTTGCGCAGTCTGGTCTACGTATTAATATTTTTTGCCTTGCCACGATCGACTGGACTAACAGTATATAGTATAGTAACCTGCTATAGAGCGTTTATGAATAAGGGGGTAAGGCTGTGCATTTTTAATCAGTCAGCCATGGTACTGTACAGTTTTTAAATATGGATTCACTTACCGTCCATAACGCCGTCTACCGTATTAGCGAACTGATCGGGCATATTTTTCAGTGTTCTCATACCGGCTCTCAATGAATTTACAAGGAGCGCATCAATCTGAAATAAAATATTAATTGGAAAAGAGATCAGGAGGATGAGGAGTAACTGTTTCTTACAATCATCATCTCCCTAGCGTTTTTCCCGGCATTTGCTACGGCTATGGGGTCCGCTTTGACAACCTAATATCAAGATTTGGTGTAGGCACTAGTTTTTACAGAAGCGACTGCCATCTGACCTTCCAACTCAGAAGGGTAACTGCCTTATTGGGATTGGTCCGGTTTCCTCACGATGTTTTCCTTGACCGAAAAGCTCACGGTAAATTTCAAATGCAATTTCGCACATAAATTCCAAAAAACTCAGAGGTGCGAGCCCGGGATTCGAACCCGCGACCCTCTGCTTGAGAGGCGACAGGTCAAATTACTAGGCTACCACAGCTCTGGTAACTGTTTCTTACAATATTTTTTTAATTTTAAAATATTTACGCGTAACGTTTGTCATTCATTTTATATTTATTCCGTCTAAAATGACAACATCTCTCAACCACCCACGCGAGTCATCCAAATAACAGTCGGATCGATTAGCCACCGATTAATATTTAATACATATCGTCTATGCCATATCTTGTACTATTTTAATTTTAATCAATGTAGCTAAAACTAGCGTTTCTTCCAATAGACCCCAAGTCAACGCCGAATGACGTCACCGAAACTTTGACCATGGAAACCAGATGGCGTTGCTTCCGAAAGAACGTTACTTAACTCTGTACTTCAACCATTCAAGTCAACGCATCATTGGAGGTGAGTAGATTTTTGAAATGAAAACTTCTTTTGCGGCGCTGAGCACTTTTTGGGATGGGTAAAAGATGTTGAACTCACGTCACGTCACGTAAGACGGAGGGAGAGTTTAAGTACCAGGATATTAGGATCCTTTAAGAGCTTATTTTGAAATACGAATGAAGCTAGAGTCGCGTTCGATTTTTGAAGTGTACGTTGATTTCGTCGCTTTAACGTATGTGCGTTTGGCCTAGTGGTATAAGGTGGGGAATAACATTGCGTTCTCTCAAGTGACCGCAGTTCGAGTCTCGTGTATTTTTTTTTCCTTTTCTTTTTGCGCGAGTGGGCGTGTGTACACTTCTGCCGGCACTCCCGGAGTGCCCGATGTTATTTTATTTTAAATTACAAAAGCAGCTTTTTCAGCTGCCCTAAAATTTAGAGTGTAAACAGAACTCGTAAAAAATACAGCTTACTGTGCTACTCTGCTTCTCCGCCTGTATCTCCGGACTGAGGAACCCTCCCAAGTAATCCTGCGACAGTAGCGCCATGTACCGCGCGTCTCTCGCGAGCTGCGCGAGATTAGCCAGGTAGTTGTTGAGCATGCGCTTGCGGCTTTCCAGGACGCTTCGTGACGTGTTCTGGAATGTTTTCTTCGCCGGAAACGCGAGGTGGCCGAGCTCTGGCCACTGATAATTAGAATAAAGATGAGAAATGATAGGTGTATGAGAAAATTTAGAGCTGAGCTTAAATTTTGATAGGGGCGCCGACGAGGAAACTACTTTTTATCAACTATTTTCTCTCTCAATAAACGTACAATGGATTTAAATTCGCTGCCAAATAGATACTTAGGGCCTGTCTCTTCACTGCATGTAAAGTTCCGGTTATCTTAAATGTCGGTTACCTATGATTCCCTCTCTATTTCTTACTACGAAACAGACAGAGATGACATAATAGATAACCGACACTTAAGATATCCAGTAGGCTTATTGTCTAACTCGCTCGCAATCGCCATCGTGTTCATTTTTACAGTTCTTGTATGAATGTGACAGCTAGCTGATTCCGATGCCAATTGTCAGCCCATAGTACAAAACTGAACTGTCAAAATGAACACGATGGCGATTGCGAGCGAGTTAGACAATAAGCCTACAGAACTTTACAGAGAGTGGTGAGACAGGCCCTTAGTATATTAACGCTTGATCGTTATACTACCAGTCAAAACCACAGCAAACTACACTAATAACTTTATAGCTTTACTCGCGTCTCGCTAATCGTCGGCGGTGGGACTGAGACCTTACCGCAGCTTTAAATTTAAGTAGTGTATTCGTTTTGTCTTAGCGGAGCTTTAAAGGATATTTACCAGATTTTATTATTTACAATTTCATTATACAATAAATAATTATTATTATCATTAAATGAGCCTCGCGGTATTTTTATTTTATTTTATCTCACTATTCACCTTATCTTTTATAGAGCTGTGAAGATCATGGAAGTCGCTGTATCGCCTATAAATATGCCATACTTCGTTGTCGCATATTCTAGTGACTGCAATTGCGTATATGCCAAAAGCTTTACCCTTTTCTTGCACCAGTGCTGTAAGACAGTACAATTAAAGTAGGTAACAAACAACATGATATTAACTTCATAATTTATTTTGTTCAGTGTCTCAAACAAAGTATTTAACACCTGATTCAATCAATTACATATTTTACATTTACTTAATCAGATTGATTATATCAATAGCACATACCTGTTTCAATTATAGACGCTTGTAAAGGTGACATTAGCTTCTTTGCATTCTGACTAATTTCTGTATGAGACATTGACAAGTTGCTCGTGTTAGCGGACGACAAATTTGATGGACCTTTAACAAAAAAAAAATTAGGCACAGGACTCTACGGAGCAAATGATTGATTAGTGATCAGTCACAATTTATTAGTTCTTAGACTTTAATGCTAATAGATGGCGCTGGACGAGTCGCCACACGTATTCGGGACATTACTGACCTGAACTTTCATTGATCATCTTCTGTGCGAAGTTGCCGACGATGTCTGAGCGAGAGCGGTTATGCCTTACACCGGGAACTGGTAGTGTTTCTACACCTGTCACACAAATAAAGTTTCACACAAGTGTCAAACTGTCACACAAGTGATATTTTGTAAAAATCGCTTTCGGGCTCTAAAAATTACAAATAACGTCAGACATTTCAGTGTTACAGGTTAAAAATTAAACTAAGATAGGAGCTATCAAAAACCATATTTAAGAAAACTAATGAAATACGACTTAATCGTTTAACATGTTAGTGTTACAATACAGTACTAAGTACAAGAAGATTTGTACCAAACCACCACCAAATAGCAAGCAATGCTTACAATTCTCCATTTCATTTAGCATAGGAGTCTACTCACAAGAGTCCATCTTACCCCTGTCGCATGCTCTTTCTTATTATTAATGCAATATAGAATAGTTTAAACTAGCAAGTTGCTACAGCTATACTTTTTTTAAGTCTGTTTAAAAACCGCAAGAAGAGGAATAAATACTTACCATGCTACTTTTTATCAAAATATAAGATTACTCCCCAACTTAATACTCCTTTTAAAACTCCTTTAAGACGAAACGGAGCGCAGATAATAAGATTCGACCATTCACATTATCACATTACAAGGGAAGCGGGCGAGACGTGGGTTACAACCAAGGATTTCAACTACGTATTAGCAGTTACTTAATTACCAATTTCGACTGACCAATTCTGCACGTCTCCGCACCGCCCATCATCAGTGGAAACGCGCCCAATACTACTAAACTACTGTCTTCTTACACCCGCATTACTATTAGTAAGTATACAATATTTATTTGGCATAGTAACTAACCAACCTACAACTAACTACTCTCATAGTAAATAAAAAAGTTTGCCAACATCAAAAGTGTCTAGGGATCAATCATGGATGCTCGGTCAAGACTAACGCACGATATAATAAAACGGCGAGAGATTTTTTATTCATTGACCCCATTTTATTTTTATGTGAATAGGAAGACAAACGAGCAAGTGGGTCACCTGATGGTAAGCGATCACCACTGCCCATAGACACCCGCAACCCCGGAGGGATTGCAGATGCGTTGCCAACCTAGAGGACTTAGATGAAATGCCTCTTGTGCCCGTCATTTCCCCGGCTGTCTTAGTCTCCACACCGGAACACAGCAGCGCAAGCACTGCTGCAGGATTAGCGAGTAAGATGGTGGTAGCGATCCGGACGGACCTTGCACAAGGCCCTACCACCCGCGTATTCATAAACGCTCTATATCCTTATCTGTGAAACGTAAATGTCAAAGTGACAGATAAGGACAAACGATTAGGTACTAAGTTAGCAGAAGCCTATAGAGCGGTTATGAATGAGGGGGTGAGCATTTACCAACTAAACAGTTGCGCAATGAATAGAAAAGTCGCTCGCCGCGCCGCTGATCGTGGTAAAGCCATGAATTCTTAAACGTTCGATCACTAGATATTTTTGAGCAGCGTAATATACCTAATCTGCATTTAGGCAGCGTATGACTCCTATTTACGGGGACTCTTCTAACAATCGAGCGGGGGAAAGTGGACGCCTTAGGTGGACATTCGTACTTGCAACGGTTCTTGTGGAATAACTTGGGCAATGTGTTTAAACAGGACTTCATTATCTTCTTGCATTTTTCTGTAGGTATTTGAGGATTCTATGATAAGTATGTAAGGTGTATTCGGGCAATTCCGGAAATCGGATAATTCCGAATACCGGATAGTTTCCAAACTCATTAAAATCAGTCCTATTACGTTATAAATAATAATACTCAATTACTTCCGAAATTGAACTCTTGTTACAACAGAATATGGCTGATTTTAATGATTTTCGGAATTATCCGATTTTCGGAATTACCCGAATACACCTTAACGGTTTTTTTTTACGATAGCTGTCAGCTGTCACTAGGTTTTCACCGCAATGTAACTCTTTTTACTTTTTAACCGACTTCATTTTCAATAATGAGCTTGGATGTAAAACCTGGGATTAGGTACAGCTAGACTATGAAGTTTACATAGACAAAGCGTGTGTGTGTCACTGGAACATTAAAGTTATAACAAAATGGAGTCTGTTCGCTTACTTGGGGTGTTTATCTATGAGAGAATGTGGGCGAGCTATGCATGTTAGTGATAAGCAGCTGAAATTTTAAACCCCAAATGTTTAGTATAAAACATAATGCATCTTACCTCCATATTTTCTGATGTCTTTGTCGTCCCTTTTGAATTCACTGTAACATAAAATATTATTATGGCGTATACGTCACGTACTCACGTATCTATGTACTTTCTCATCAATCGATATATGTACTGAGCCTCTAGTGTAAGTTTTCGCATATAAAAACGTCTCGAACGCGTTCACGTAAACGTCTCAATTATTATGGAATAATTTGCAGCGCCACCTGCGGATCGAAACGGCAACAAACTGTTTTCATAGTATTTGACATTTTAACGCAAACGCATTCGAGACGTATTTTGAGACCGACAACTTACACTAAGCATACTGTTTATTATATAAAACTGTTATATATACCTGTTAATTGATGGATCTTGTTCGCCTTCCATCATTAAATCAGATTGCCATGAAGAGTCATCCTACGAAATAAAATAATTTTATCTTTTTTATACTGAAACTAGAACACAAAAGAAAGATCTAAAAGGTAAAGTGCTGGGAATAAAATCTAGTTCTTAATTTATATTTATTTATTTTTATTCATTCTGTGACGCCAACACCCTTATACGTTGCAACGATCAATTAGCGACACGACGAAATTATCAAGGTGTTATCGAAACAGTTATTTTGTATTACTTTCGCTACGCTAAGCGCCATCTGTTAGCAAGTACGAACAACGTGGAACCAAATTTCTATAGAATATCTACCTATCCAAAAAAAATAATCGAACGGGAAAACAGTACGAAAACCAAGTTAAGAATGTTGTTGTTAACTATAAAACATATATAAATAAATTAAAAATTAAGAGCTAAGACACAGTTAATGACCAATAGCGTGAAACGTAGGGTCACGGTTGATGGGCAAGATATACAATATGTCGACGAGTACATTTATTTGGGCCAGATAGCATCCTTCGAAAACAGGCAGTCTAGAGAAATCGATAGACGCATCGAAAATGCCTGGAAGAGCTTCTGGTCCATGAAGACGCTAATGAAGGGCAACCTTCCTCTGTCACTGAAGCGTAAGCTCGTCGACATGTGTATTCTTCCAATCCTAACCTACGGCGCTCAAACTTGGTCATTAACTGAAGCTCAAAAGTCCAGACTCAAGGTTTGCCAGCGGGCAATGGAGCGCAGCATTTTGGGTGTTCGCAGAAGGGATCGAGTCCGAAACACGGAACTGCGCTCCAAAACTCGCGTTCTAGATGTGGGTGCCAAGACCGCCAAGCTTAAATGGGACTGGGCTGGTCACGTTTGCCGGATGCATCCACAGCGATGGGCCCAAATTACCAACCATTGGATCCCGCGAGATGGCTATCGAAGCAGAGGTAGACCAAGGAGGAGATGGCGGGACGATTTGGATGCGTATCGAAAAGGGTGGCGGGAGCATGCATTTGACAGGGACGAGTGGCAAAAAGAAGGGGAGGCCTTTGCCCAGCAGTGGGACACTATAATAGGCTATTAAATAAAAAAAAAATAAAAAAAAAAATTTCATTAGAAACCTCACCTCTAAAGCATCACACACACACTTCTGCACGTCGTCAAAACAAATCACGGGGTTATTGGTAAACTCTTCTCCCTCTGTGGTTATCTTCCTGACAAGATCTGCGTGGCAGTTCTCTGGTATACCCATCACGCCGGGCCTGTTAGGCGATAGGTATGTATCGCATAACTCTAGGGCGGATGAACGAAGGTTGTCGACCACTGCTTTTGACGTACGAGCTGAATCTGAGGAAGTTTAATGTAGGGCAAACTATTTTACACAGTTACCTACCTATACCTATGTCTAATTATTTGCATTTCAAGCCAGGCCATACTATAGCTCAATTTTAATTTGTTCATATTAAAAAGTCACTAGGTCTCAAGAAAATAAAAAGGTTGTCAACTACTGTTTTTGACGTGCTAATTATCCGGACTTAAAAACCTCTGCAAACTTAGCATTCGCTTGTCTTTCTGTCACTTTCACATTTGCTTTTGTCAGATAAAGACAAAACATCATTTCTGTCATAAAGTGTGTGTACCTAAAGGAAAGAGTGAAAAGAAATCTGTGCTCGGACAAACTAAAATCGATGATCGTAGCAGAATGTTACAGGATTTTCTAAAGTTACCTAACCTTACCTTTGTCCATCATCCTTCTAAAGATAGGCACTTAAAACATACAAGCAAAACAGTTTAAGAAATGCAAGACTTGATAAACTTTAAATCGCATTTTAAAAATAAGTATTTTTTCTTTTACCTGCTTCATTGAGCTCTATTTCTAGCAGGTACTGAGCGTTGGATTTCCAAGCCGCTGTAGCCCTTAAAAATTTAAGGGATCGCGTCACCTCCTCGGATACTTTCTCCACGGTTGCACTACTTGGCGTACCTAGAATAATGGAACAAGTTAAATCCATAAAATATATAGGCAACTCTGAGAGCGACATGAAATAATCTTACAAGGCTACCTTGGGGCCCTAAGGTTGCTCTCCTAGCTTGTATTATCCTGACCAAATACTGTAACGACGACAACTTCTGTCTATCCTGTAGTTCCCATTCGCCAGCACTGTCTTTTGAATGCTGTAAACATAAGCATAGTTATATTCTAAAGCCACTATTACCATAGCAGATTAAAATGGCAACTATATACTAACTTTTGCTCAAGTTATATAAGTACTTACTAGTTTTTGTATGTCCTTTTGGACGAGTTCTAAGGTTGCATCTAACTCCTCGGCATCACCACAACTACGTATTACTAGAAGAAACTGCTCGGACGGCAAACATGAATCACGGCAACACTATTAACAAAAAACATGCCATTATGGTGTGTATATTTTTGTTCACATTGACCCCCTTATTCATAAACGCACTATAGGCCTCTGCTAAGTTAGTAATCGTTTGTCCTTATCTGTGAAAGGTAAATGTCAAAGTGACAGATAAGGACAAACGATTACTACGTTAACAGAGGCCTATAGTGCGTTTATGAATAAGGGGGTGAGTCTTTGCCTCTGAAATTTACGTTTTCTCGAACTGGCCACTTATAAAAGACAGCTGTTTAAAAAGTAAACCCTAAGGGCCTGTTTCACCACTGTCAGTAAAGATGCAGTTCTCTTAAGTGTCAGTTATCTATAATGCCGTCTCTGTCTGTTTCGTAGTAATAAATAGAGAGGGAATCATAAATAACTGACACTTAAGATAACCGGAACTTTACGGAGAGTAGTGAGACAAGCCCTAAGAGTAGCTCCTAAAACAAATGAAGAAGCGGAGATCACGAGCCGATTGACGGTTCATATACTTAATAGACGGCTTAATGCGATTCAATTCAGACTCAGTTCAGGTTTTAGCTGTCATTTTTAGTATGGATCTGACAGCGAGCGAACCTGAACTGAATCGGATTAAAAAATAAAAAAAAATATTTCAGGCCAGTTAGCCCATAAAAAACACAATTGAAATTAAAAATTAAAATTAAAATTAAATAGAAATATAAACAAAAATTACAAATTGAAATACCTACTTAATAAATAAAATACAATAGGTATAAAGATAAAGCAACATTGGGACACCAATGGATTGGGGATTAAAACGTCATGGCGACCCCTCTGTAAGTGACCAGTAAACTAAGTTTAAGTATACACTCACAGTTCTAATGATAGCTCTATTAATGTTGTCAGGATCACTGAGCACAGCTATCATGGGCTTCAGCACCACGGAGGAAAGCAAGTCGATAAGTATCAGCTTGAGGGCGTGGCAGTCCCACGCCTCTTCTGGAGTCACCAAGTATATCACCGCTTCTGCCACTTCACATAGAAGTGCTGAAAACATGTTTCTAAAACTTTAGAAACACAGTCAAGAGGGCAGCCCTAGTGATTTTTATGTGTCGTCGAGTGGCCATAGGTTAATTATTTCAAAGATACTGCTGAGAGTAAATACTGTTGCTTTAATTAACTGTTATGTAGGACAGTAGTTGATGGAAGGGTTTACGCAAAACGTCTTCTTTGCAAATGGTCCCTTATGCAAAAAACATCATTCGCATTACGTCCCGTTATTAAAATGTCCCTTCTGTAAAAACCCCTATCGCTGAACGTCCCCGCTGCATAATGCTCCTTTCTCAAAACGTCCCGTTTGCAAGAAGCCCAGGTTCTCATGGATTAAAGGAGACGTCAGAAGTAAATGAAGACGGGACATTTTGCGAAAGTGACGCATTGCGAACGGGCTATTTTGTGAAAGACTCTTTCTGCGAAAGGGACGCAATTTATGTGAAGGGGACATTTTGAGAACGGGATATTTTGCAGAAGGGCCGGTTTGGAAATGGGGCATTTATAAAAGGAACCTTTTGCGAAAGGGACCAAGAGACGTTTTGCGAGTGGGACAATATACGCCTAAACCGATGGAAGTCACGTATTAACGCCGCGCTAGAGGCCGTTCATGGTAAAAGTTCAATTATTCGATACAAGGTAGCGCTGAAGTCGGTACAACAGGTTTACACAGAAAGGGTATGATTGCCCTTATTATACTTTTTACAAAGAGTTACGCCCAGTCTATTAGCCTCTTAGCTTGGTTTAATGCTTGAAGTAAAGAAAACTAAACAGGGGTAAATCTAGTAATTTCTCACCATATTCTTTTTCTGGCTCGATACAAAAAGTGTCGCGACAGACCTGTCTATTCTCTATTGAACTTTCCAAGTCAAAGAATAACTCAATCAATGTTTTTCCACTCAGGTCTTCAGAGCTGTCATAAAATCTGGATTTACCAACAGTTTGAGTATCTGAAAGCAAACATTAAGACTGGCAAAATGATTTTGTCCTTATCTGTCACTTTGGCATTTACCTTTCACAGATAAGGACAATTGACAAACGATTGTTAAGTTAGCAGACCTATAGAGCCTCTATGAATAAGGGGGCTAAACCCCAGTGGAGAATAATAGGATGTAAAGAAGAAATCAATTAAAGAAAACATACCAGGTGGCCAGGACAAATCCGTGTCACTCTTATTCCTTCTATGGGTCTTTCGCTCGTCCTGTCTCTTTGGACTTGGTTTACCAGTGCCATTAGCCACATCTTTGGAGGTAACTAAATCCATATGCTTTAGCCTAACTCTAGTCTGCTTGAATAACTTTAGGTGCATTGTTAGTTCCTCGGGGAACCTTGTGGAGAGAAGGTGGATCCAGTCAACGCTTTTTACTCTGCGAATCAAAAAGATAAATTAATTCCGAAGTTATTTTTTTTTTATTTGAGTTGGCTTGTAAAGTTAGACACATCAAGCTGTATTTATTTATAAAGTAGCTTTTTATTGTAATTAGCTGATATTGTATATTGATTTACATCAGCTTTTTGTAACCTCAGGTCGCGTCCCAATTTCGGATCGCGGGCGGTATTGGGATGAGTCGCGAGCATTCTCCAAATTTAATATTTTATAATGAAATAAATTTTGCAAAACACAGCGTTTTAGTTGACCCAATTATTTTATTATCACTAGAAGATAAATAAAACAGCTTTAGATATGTTTATACTTTTGGTCACCAAGCAAAAAGGTTAGGACTCGCTGATTTACGTGTTTGGCAATTTTGAAAATAACTTTAGTAAGTATTCAAATTTCGTTTATACATACTAAGAGGAGATTTTTAATATTGTAATAAAATTGTAAAAAAAAGAGAAGGCATGATAAAAAATTGATTTATTCAGTGTAAATAAAGGCATTAAATAGGTAATCAGTGCTACTTATTGTCTTTATCATTAATGAGTTCACACTCACTGATAAGAAGCAAATCATAAATAGTGCATTAACCTTACTTAACTATACTTAAAACTGATTCATGTTTTGCCATACTCAGAAATGGTCATTAATAATAATTAATCTTAAGGCCTCATTGTCTAATGCATCCCAAATCACAATAGCATTTACCTTTCTGTGAAATCATGAAATGGTAAAGTAAATATAGGAATAGAAAGGTATGGTTAATGCAATTGCTAGCATTCGCGCTTCCGACAATGTAGCCTCTGAACTACTTTTTTTATTTTATTTATTTTATTTATTTAGCCTTACAATTCAGATGAATAATAATTATTATAATACATATAGGTAAAATTAAAAGTTTATGCATCTGTGTGCCTTTTGGCAAAGGCCTCCCCCAGATGTCTCCACTCTCTCTCGCATGTGGCCACTCTTGACGTCTCTTGACGTCTGAACTACTTTTAAACATAAACTATGATCAAATATTAATTTACGCACCCAAGTGCGGCATGAAGACTTTTAAATCTCTTTAAACCCCTTTAACCGAATTAAACTTACCGGTTAGCAACATTAGCACTAGCAGCAACCACCAAACGTTTAATGGAATAGCTGGTAAACTCCTCATCATTAGTCAATATCCCATACCACGGTGTCACATAATCATTGATGATTATTGTCATAATTTCGTTGAGGAACGAGTCCACTGTCTCGCTGCCAGTGATACGACTATCAAATTTCGGTAATGGCTTGTTCGATTGAAACAACTCTAGAATCTAGAATAAAAAAAATGAGAATTTAATAAAATAAGGGAAGGTAATGATGTTCAACAGTTCAATTCTCAGTTCAGTTCAGTTCTGCTTATCATGTAACCTGTAAAATTATCGTGTGAAACTTTTTCTAGTGTTACTTACCTTCGGAGATTGAACAGAATAATTGGTTTGTTGTAAGGGATCATCCAGGCAATTTAAATCAACATTGAATATTTTCTTGTCATCATAATTTAAGTAGAGTATTGTCAGTGACCTAAAAATGAAAAAATGAGCGTTAAAAGTTAATTTAAATAAGGAAATTTTAGAGTAATTTTGCTGTGCATAAGACTTTTAGATAAACTAATTTAGTGCTCAGGTTTTAGTTTTTATTAGATGTACGAAGTAATTATAAATAGTTTATCACACTTACCCCACAAGAAACGACGCCAAAAACGTTAAAACAGATAAATAGAAACCGATTCCAAATAAACCGATCACTATCACAGAAATTAAACCGAACCATTTAGCTAACTTTACAGCCATTGTGCCCGAAAATGGACTTCAGTAACAGGACCCTACTTTAATAACATTAAAATGTTGGGAACGATAAATAAGTATTAAATCGGAGAAATCAACATAACACTACGATTTCAAGATCACAATTTCATGACAATTTCTAATTTTCAAACTAAATGTGGCCGTTATTTTGTTTAAGGAACATAAATTTAAATTACAAATTCTAAACCCTAACATAAGTATATAAAGTCGTTTTATGCTTCTCATGTAAGTATGAGTAATACGACTATAGAGAAAATGGCATCGATGAGTTAATTCAAAACAAAAGCTTCCCTAGGCAGTTTTGGCAGTGGCCAGTGGCAGTGGCAGACGTCAAAGCCAAAGGTTATTGACGTTTACGAAGTTAGCTCGTATTATGCATGATTAGATTGTTTTTCAATCGATTAGCTTTAGTATATTTTAATTTATTACTATTTTGCCGAAAAAAAGGACGAGTGGCAGAAAAAAGGGGAGGCCTTTGCCCAGCAGTGGGACACTCAATTAGGCTAATATAATAATAATAATAATAACTATTTTGCCATAGTTGTTTTCTTCATGTATGTATTTTTTTAGTGTGTCTGCAGTCGGCATTCGTTATAGTGCTATGTTAAGAATCTAGGTATTAAGTAGTCTGGCAAAAAAGAGTAGAAATTAATAAGTGGCAATACTGTAGTAAGTAAGTAAGTAATGCTTTATTGTACAAATATAAAGAAACAGATACAATTCACAAAATAATACAAATAACAATAATATATGCACAAAGGCGAACTTATCCCTATAAGGGATCTCTACCAGTTAACCTTTGAGTAGATGAGAGGACCATTAAACGAGTTTGTAGTGTCGTCCCTTTCTAGTCTATAGGTATGAGAAAACGGGACGACACTACTGTATTGCCACTTTTTAATTTCTACTCTTTTTTGCCAAACTTTATCTGTGTCTTAAATTTGAGGGCATCAAAATAAAACAACGCGTAACAGCATTTTGGTTTACTGAAATACAACACAATCACAAGAACTGTTTATTCATATATTACAGTTTTAAATAGTCCGAGACTACCTAATAATACTAGTATAATAATTTTATTGTCAAACATGTCAAAAAAATTACAATAGGTGGTATGCAGCTCGAGGGCTCATCATATACATAAACAATCAATCAATGGCCGTTTAATAAAGGAATAAGTTATGAAAAGTTTCAGACCTCTTTCGGATATTAGGAATAACATAGGTAAATTAGCTACAGGCAAATAGCCAAGAAAATACTTTGAAATAATCCACATAAATTGAAGAATGGCACAACACACATCTTTGGCTATTCATCCAATTTACATGAACAATTTCTTACATTTGCTTAATGTTTTCTGACTATGGAACAATATCACCTGTTCGTTCTGTAAGCATTTTGACTAAATTGCAGCTGTACCTTTTTTTTATGTGAATAGGAAGGCGAACGAGCAAGTGGGTCACCTGATAGTAAGCGATCACCACTGCCCATAGACACCCGCAACCCCGGAGGGATTTCAGATGCGTTGCCAACCTAGAGGACTTAGATGAAATGCCTCTTAGCTACTTAATACCTCATAGCTAGTGAAGTTAATAGAGTTTAGGTATACATCTTCATTAATCACAATGTTTAAATAAATAAGGTACCTAAGTGTGTACTTCAATTATTATTAAGGATATAATAGAAAGTGCTATAACAATATATTAACTATAATTAGTGTGCATAAAAATACGATTTTTAACATTATTTATTTCCCAATTCCGTTGTTTGAATTATTATCACATTACATTTTTACATCAATTTTAATTTTCAAAAGCAAATATAAAATAGCCACGATCCCTACCGTTATATAGATAGATAAATATGTTAATTAATTAAGTAGCAGTGTATAAGAAGCTTCTGATTATTGATTCTATAAATTGCTCATTGCTTGTTTGCCGACACTAGACTTCACTTGTATTTGAAATTCAACACCACTTTCCACTACTTTCGAATGAAGTTTTCAGACGGAAATTTCAAAAATCGGCCCTCCGTACTTATTGTGTTTGAGATAATATACTTTCTCTCGCCTCAATGAGTGACTGCTGCCACTTTACCTTGCTTGAAAATGTGATAGACTGTTTTATGGATGTATAATAAAATAATAAAAAGGATTTTTATCCACAGAACAACGAGAACATGAAGCATGTCATCGAGACACGCGTGTCACCTTCATGCGCATCGCACGTATTAACGTCATTTGCGGCAGTCTTGTTGCGTCCTTATAACAGAGCGTTACCATAAGATTCGTCAAATTTTATACGAACAATCACACTTCTATGTTCTCTTTGTTCTATGTTTTAATCCACTTTTTATCCATCTCCGGGTAACAATTGGATTGATCTAGTGAAAAAATGCGTAGTGGGACCTGAAATCCAGGCTTACACATGTGAGAGCTAAATTATGACTTTAAACGCAACTTTATCACGAACTCATTCAAACCCCAATTGACAAGCATTATTTAAAAAAGTAGTATATATAAATACACTTTTATATTTATAGCTCTTAAGTATCGGCAAACTAATTAAATCGGAGGAAATTTAACAAATACTCTGAATCCTCGATGCTATACAATACAAAAATCCATTAGGGTAAGGTGGGATATAACTGTCACACTGCGACAGGTGCCTACTTCATACATACGTCAAAGTTATAAAAGAAGATAGCATTAGTTAAGTCTCAGTTTAATCCTATCTTCATCTATCTTTTTTACTTAGTCTGCCGATATTAACTTATACTAGGCGTATATCTTAATTGCACATGGGTGGACAGTGACAAAGGCAAATAGGTCCATGCAACTATAGTTTAATGTGATCGTAAACAAACTTGAATAAAGGCAGTATGTTTCGTAGAGAAATTCTTTGTTGACACTAGTTTTAGGAAGAAACAGTACCTACTTATTAGTATGCCATCTACAAAACTTAACATGCTAATACGCACTCGAGAGAAATTTTAATTTCGCTTTCTCATCTACATAATTAGATATAAATAATAGAAGCCTTATTATTGCTTCGGGAATACATTAACTAACCAACAACCTTTCAATACGTTCAGATCTATCTGAAATTTTCTTGTTTAAATATACAATTGGAAAATGAAACACGAATCTACACCGGATGCATCTTTTGCAACAAATTAAACCTTAGCACCATCTTGTGATCAGGTGAATATTTATAAAATGTAACATTTATCTAACATTGAAGTTTTATTCATAATAGTCTTGCCTCCATAGCGAAGATTAAGTTTCTATTGGAATAGTTAGCCATTTGCTAATAAATATGACTGTAGAATTTCACACAGTAAATTTATACATATTGTTTCTAGTTGGCTGGAACTATACCAAAAGAATAAAATAAATAAATAAATAAAAGTAAAATTTTAACGGAATCCGAAACTTGCCAAAACAGTTACATATATGGAATGAAAATTTTATAACATTCTGGACTGACAACTTCTGTTTCTGTGGAAACAGTTTCTTTATTAGTGCATTCGATATTTCAATTTTATTAGCTACACATTTCGTATCCCATCACTACATTTGCACTTCTCTTACCACTGCACTCTACTTACCTAAATAATTTAATGTTAGTTATTACGCATATACATTATGTTACAACATATTCAACAAGAATATCAACAATGGACTCGTTAACTATTATTAAATAAATACACATACATACAATTTTTATGTTATACGTACATTATTGAGAATCACCGTAACATTGGGTAGAAAATGAAATCAGTTTAACACCATGGACGCAGATCTTGAACCCACCGTGAAGTCTTTGTACTGCGAGAAAACGCAGAGCTGAAAAAAAAAACAAAATAAATAATATACTTAGCTAAAACAGACTTAGAGAGCGTTAATGCGATTCAATTTTACGTTTTAGCTGTCAATTTGACACTTCTAGTATGGATCTGACAGCGAGCGATCCAACTCTGGTTCGGAATTGAATCGCTTTAAAACGTCAAGTTAATGTCCCCGATAATGATATTAAAGGACAAAGAAAACGCTTCGTGCGAATTTTGTGACCAAATTAAATTAAACTTTAGCTTGGTCACAGTATTGCTTGATTACAATAGCGTAATTTTATCGTTGAAGCGTTATCGCCACATGTGCTAGGTCACGTCTAGATAATGTCAGTGTATGACGTTCGCCTAATCACGCTCGGGGTCAAAATCGCGTATATCTAACGCTAACAAAATGAATTAAATTATGTTAAATAAAAATGCCTAATAATTTACAGTATGACGCTCGATGGAAGATGGGAAGGGCCTTTGGTTTGGGACGCCACTTGCGTTGACACCCTCGCGCCGTCCCATCTTCCATCTACAGCGAAGCGAACAGGGGCCTTACCATGACGTCTTAATGCGATTCAGTTTAGGTTCGCTCGCTGTCAGATTCATACTAAAAGTGACAGCTAAAACTTGAACTGAGTCGGAATTAGGACGTCATGGTAAGGCCCTTGGGCTGGTTTCGCTGCGGACTCTCCGGAATCCTTCAAGCGGCGCAAATATGCGGGCATTAGCAGTGCCTACATGTTAGAGCCATTTGGGGTAGAAGCCATGGGTCCGTGGGGGCCAAGTGCGCACAGGTTATATGGGTTGTTGTCGACCAAGCTGAATGAAGCTTCGGGTGACCAGAGGGTTGTTTTTTTTTTAGCACAAAGGCTAAGCATTGCCATACAACGCGGTAATGCTGCCAGACTTCTGGGCACCACGCCACTGGGCAGCGATTTAGGACAACTTTTTTATATATAGTTTTATCAGAATTTGTTGTTTTAGGTGTATTACTTAGACTTAAGGGACTTATTATACCAACAAAATTCTCATGTTGTATTTGTTCTTCAATAAAGCATTTACAGTAGACCAAATTGTATATTTTTTTTTACAATTTTAAGGTCTGAAGAAGTTATTTAATGATGGCACGCACATAATGACAGATGAAATACATTTTTAAATTAAATTTAAATTCAAATAATTGCTCTATCAATAAAATCAGACGATTTCGCCAATCTTGAAATTGATGGCGTTTTTGGATAATTATAATATTTCCTAGCCTAATCTTTCCTAACCTAATCTTAAGTAAATAAATTAGTTTACATTGTTGCCAAGGGTGCACCGGGTCAAACGTTAACCTTCTCCACTTCCAAAACACTTGAGCTAATGGAGATTATTTCAATATTAATGGAAAGTTAATCTATCCATGAATGATGATGATGATCAATTGATTAGAAAACAAATACATTTGGTGATTATTGCTGACAATCTCACCTTATCCTTAAGCTGCTGACACATATGGAGGGCGGCAGTCAACATGAAAAGGACATCACTCAACCATGGCACAGCACAGTCAGCCTGGCAGGAGTCAATCCTCATTGTGCCATGCACTGAACTCAACTGGTACGCTACAAATATCAGCTTGTGGGACTGAATGTAGAATGATATAGCCAGATCCTCGGGCAGGTTTGGTGATAGCGCTTTCTGAAATAATATGATAATACATATAAAAATCAGGTTTCTAGCTACACTTAGAATATACATCCTAGAAATTTGCAATTTTGTTAAATCCAACATCACTTTTTCCGCTCAAGCAAAAGATCACTTTACCCGGCCGCATAACTTAAGGTACCAAAACAGATTAGCACTGCCAACCTCCAGCCTAAAAATATTCCATTCCGGACCACACGCAATGTGTATAAAAAATTATAATAAAATTCCGAACTTCATCCAAAATATAAAAGATATTAAACATTTTAAAAATACACTACATAAATACTTGTTGGAGAAATCTTACTACACCCTTTGGGAATTTTTTGAAGATTCTTGTTGAATTCAAATTCAAGTTATATGTATAGGTATTATTATAAATTACAATTATTAAGGTGTTAAATTAATATTAGTTTATAGTTAATATTGTTACTAATATTGTTAATAATTATAATAATTATTTAAATATAATTAGCAGTGCCCTTACAGGGTTTGATCTTGTATCCTCTTGTATCAAAGCTAATAAAATGTTTGTCTTGTCTAAAAAAAAAAATGTTACTGGTATGCGCAATATTAAAAAATATTATGTAAATAGTGATAAAAATCACATGTAATAACTATAGTTATTACGAATAAATGAGTATGAGTATAAGTATGAGTATCACCCGAAAATGTATGCGTATGCTACACATTGCAGCGAGGCATCGCCATCAGAGCTCTTTACATACACTTAATTGCAAGTCAAACCAAACATCAGAAGTGGATCGAAATTCATTGGCAAGATTAATAGACAACTAGGCCAATACAGTAAAGAGTAAGAGGCAAACTTAAGTAACAGCAAAGAAAAAATGTGGAGTAACCAGATCACTAATCAGTTGTCGGCTTCACCGCATATGGACAATATTAATTTACAGCAGTTTTAAAACTATTAAAGCGTTATATTATTATCATCAAATCATTCAAAGTTACACCACTTTGTGGTATCTAAGATTATAGTGATAAGTTTTAATAACCCTGGTTTCTAAGCTAATCCATCCTCAGTTTTTGGAAATATTACTCCATCAATGATGTCATTAACAAATAAGTATTGCAAATCTCAGATAAGAATAGACAATTAATTAGTTATCTACAGATATGTTTCAAACACCAATAATAAACGAATGGTAACGGTATAACTTCAGGAGGCTAATCTTTGTAAGTAAACAATACAGATTGGTTATCAGTACTTAAACTCACCATATTTCTACTTTTCATAAGCTCATCAATTGCTTTCTTTTTTGGTAATACTAATGCGGTACGGGCTCTCTGCAGAGAGCCAATGAGGCACTGTATTATATGTAATACTTCGTCAGATGACCTGTAAAGTGAAACAATAAACATAAAATTTATAGTATACACACAAGTCTAAGCATTTTGAGTCTGCAAGTGAATAACAGCCTTAACACAATGAAGATTTAATCACAGTAGCTATACGAAAAATGCATGGAATCAGATAATAATTTAAATATGTGGTGTAGATCTTTTAGGAAAATAGCCGAATACATACTTATTTTAGAATGTTTTGGGCTGCATACTCAATTTAGGCCAATCTATAGTTGATAAACTGGATATTTAAATGTGTCATATCACAGATAAAAAATTAAGGCTGTGACATTGATTAGGTGTTGGTGTGTGGTGTGATTATGCCAGCCAGCTATTCATTCCAGCCTTATTGTTGGATTCTAGGGCTATATTCATCAAACACTGCCCCAACTAACACCAGATTTAATGTAATAATAATTCAGGTAGTCACCCATAGAAATTACAGTTACAAATTAGAAAATTGGAAATTAAAATATATTGGGATTATTTAAAATTGATAGTTTATAATACATTACATTAATAATCAAGTACATTTATTTTTTGAATTCATGCAATTAATTTTATTGCAAGCATACTAAGGGCCATACATGATGCGTTTGCATGCATCACATATCGCCCTCAGTATGCTATTGTCAGTGTTTTTTAATATTTTAATATTGTCACAAATGATGCATGCCTTTTACGCATAATTGCATAAAAGTCATCTACTCTGTTCTTTGCGAACACTACACCGCCGTAATAAAAGGACTACAACATTTACCTGAAAATATAGTGTTTATCAACATTATCGATGTAACCGATAGCCTGCTGTAGATGGTTAGCCGCATCCTGGATTTGTTGGAGCTTCCACGGCCCATCCTGATTGATGGATGTGCGGCATATTGTGTGCATTTGACGTAGAACTTTGAAGCTTATGTCCTGATTAGAAAAACATGACTGTTTATTGGACAATAAACAGTTTTGAAAGAACATCTTAATTGAAGTTTATGTTTTCAGCCAATTAAGGCAGGTTAGTGTGACAGCAATAAAGACATCATGTGTTAATTTAAAATAGCCCCAGGGACTAGCTTTTTGTACCAAAAAATCACTATTTCCTAGCAGATTTGTTTAACTATAGATGCAACAAACAGATGTTAAAAACTTATTGTAATAGGTATTAGATCATAGGAATCATAAGAAGCATAGTAATGTTTCCCTACAACACTTAAAAGATTGCTGTATGAAGAAACCAGTACAAGCAATGTCAATAAATTCCAAGTTTCTGGTAGTCTTTTAAAAATAGATTGAGTATATGAGTAATAAACCTTTAAAAGATTATGAATATTTGGATCTCAAGCAGAAACTTAAATGCTATTTAGTTACATCAAATGAATATAGCAACACATACATGTGTGTGTATACTGATTATAATATAATAGGAAAACATAAACGTAATGAGCGATTTCTAACCGTGTAAGGCCACCTATTTATATTCAATGAGTTAAGATTAATTATTCACATAATACTTACAGCGTGTGTTATGCTGTCACCAGTTAGTGTTACTATGCATTTCAGCTGTTCAGGCTGCGAGGTCAGAATAAATTTGTCCTGTTTTTGGCCTTCATTGCCATACAAAGGCACGGGGAATCTGTGAGCGCAGCCCTGCAAAACAATTCAATGTGCTAACAATACTCAAAAGACCAAAACTCGTAACTCGAACCTCCCATTCAGAAACACTTACGACTAACACGGAGTGAAGTTGATGCAATATCGAGTGTACTTCCTCCCGAAGCACCCATTCGAATTCTTCCTTCTAAAAAACCAGAGAACAAACGATATGAAATTACTACAGATCACAGCCATTAGATAAGTATGTTTTTTAATGTAAATAAAGTCTGATTTTACCAAATTGGCCGCTTCTTCTTTTTCGTTGTCGCTCATTGCTATAGAATTTTGGCGAACCTGATCTGTGTTCGTAAATTTTTAATAATCCCTTTCCGATAGTTTCACGTGAAGCAATTTTACCAATTGACGTGACAGACGTCACTGACGTCACGTCAGCGGGGGAAGTAGAATGGAGGAAGCAAGAGGAAGAGGTATTCAAGTTGACAGCTTTGTAACGTTTAGAAATGGTTTAGAATGTATTTTTTTTAATTCTTTAATTTAAGGAGCTTGGTCGACACACGATCACGCAGCTCCCTCTCCTAGAATGTAATTTGACAATGGTGAATGATGATCATTTAGAAATTGAAGTTTAAGTTAAATCGATCGATTATGTAAGGGGCCATTCAAGTATTACGTAAGCAGATTTTTTACAATTATTTACCCCCCCCTTCCCCTTGTCAGCAAAAGTAAGCAAACCTCTTCCCCCCCCCCCCCCCATGCTTACGTAATCATTGGTACCTATATGCATTTTTCTTTTTATGTATTCTGTTTTTTATAAATTTGTGGGTTGCCATTTGTGTAAAAAAGTAAATAATAACTGCTGACGTAATCACGATATCGACCCCCCCACCCTCCATGTCATCAAAAATAAGCAAAGCAAAGACCCCCCCACCCCTATCAAGCGCTTACGTAATACTTGAACGCCCCCTAAATTCAATGGTCAATGTAAAATATTGCGTTGTGCTTCTACAAGGTTGCCGTAAAATATCATTATAATATTATTATTACTGGCCGAAGTAAAATTTTAATTTTTTAAATTTAGATATGATTGCATCAGTCAAAAGGGGAATGTCAACTTCCATTGAAAAATTGCAGCTGTATCTACTAAATAATATTTTCTAAACGATTTGTGAAAATATATTAAAAATACATCTTCAACATGTTGTACCCCAAAGTGATGCAAAATTTTTATATTGGAATTGAAATGGCCTTGCGGCAAACTGGTATAATTGCGGGGTAATGATTTATATTTGTAATTCATCCCTATTCAATCTGTATAAATTTATGGAGAGAAACAAGAGAGAAAGATTCAGAAGTATCTAAGTACAGGTACCTACGAAAGAAGCATCTTATTTATACCTACTTATATGTTTGCTTTTCAGGAAATCTGGAAGGCACATGAAATTTCCTTACACAATGTCTGCAAAAATAGCTCAATTTCCTTTCTTTCATTATATGAAGTATAATAATATTTGGATGTACTATCCACTCGGATGGGTGATAGGGTTTTACTTCTTCACAAAGATTCATGCTGTCGTGAATTCTGAAGCCAATGTTAGAAGTTGGGCAGAAACTCAAAGGAGGATTGCTGAGAAAGAAGGACATCATTGAAAAAGGAATTCAATTATTCTTACTGTATTAAAATTATATACACTAACTTACACTTATTTTTACTTAAAAATTTCCTTTTTTTCACGATCCGGGATCGCAACCACTAATAAAATTGAGTAAGACAGTCGAGCAAAATGCATAAAATATTTAAAAATGAATAATGGCATTTTACAAAAAATAAATACAAAATACAAAATTTATTTCCCCAAAAAACATTTACAACAAAAACACAACTGGCAACATTTAGTGGTTAATTTATTTAGGGTAATCACCACAAATTTTACCCCGGCCGACCGGGCCGGTAGGCTTATTGTCTAACTCGCTCGCAATCCCCATCGTGTTCATTTTGACAGTTCTTGTATGAATGTGACAGCTAGCTGATTCCGATGCCAATTGTCAGCCTATACATGAACTGTCAAAATGAACACGATGGCGATTGCGAGCGAGTTAGACAATAAGCCTACAGGTCACATTAGCGGGTGAAGTAGGTTCGTGTCGCGTTGCGTTGTCGCTACTAAGGGATACTAACCGTTTATTGTATTACGTCCATGGTGTAAACAACCACGAACTACGTGGCCAGACTTACCCGACAGAAATTGGTCAAAAAGGTAGTGCGTGTCTTTTCATTTGAAAAATATTTTCACTCACTTTCACCCCATTTATAGCCTCGGGCGAACCTATCTCACAAAATAATTATTGAATGATTCAAGATAAGAATTTAATTTTAGCTCTTGTCTGATATGATCAAATGTGATCACTTTCGGATTGGCAGACCTAATAAAAATGAAGTTAGGAACTTTCTTTTTATGTTTTGTTCATTATTTTTAATTACTCACGGACATATATTCGAATTTAATAGCTAATTACTTAAAAAACATAGCTTGCCTCTATTCTGTGAAAGTTAATAAGACCCCTTTGTTAAGTTGGAAATGAGCTACATGATCATGAAACTGCGAATTTGCCAGTTGGTTAACGAAGAGATGCTTTGGTTTGTGGTTTTACGTTTTACGCACGTTTTACGTTACAATCAATATTACAATAGTCTGAATACAAAGCAGCATGAACTAAGTTTCCTTAGTCTTCCCTAGGGGGGATAAATAAACTAAAAAAATTACTACTACGGCTGTCAACAGTGGTGCCAGATTAGGCGACTTATCGCCATTTAGGCTACCTTAGGGGGTCAAATGGCGACCAAAAAATTCGATCGGCTACCAGTAGCCATTTAGGCTACCTAGGAAAACATTTATGGGCGATTTAGGCTATTTCAGGATTACCCAAATTTATAGAATCATTCCTTCATAATTCCAAAAATGCTTGTAACGAAACGTAATTATGCATATAAAATAAAATGGCTGTATGGTGCAAAACCTTCGCTAATTCCCTTGCGGAATGAATTTTAAAGACAACAAACCAGCAAAAATATAGAAAAGTTACGACTTTTTTTGGATACGAAATTTTTTGCATTCTTGCTTTCACAGAATCTTTTTGATTGATTGCATTACCTTGTATTTTTTTTACGTTTCTTCTTTACCTGGCTAGACTGCTTAGCTCAAAATGTTAGGCGAATTAGGCTACTTGAAAAAAAAAAAACATATAAGGCGATTTAGGCTACTCGGTAGTCAAAATTAGGCGAATTGAGTTAGCTGACATCTGGCAACCCTGGCTGTCAAGTCAAGTACTGTCAAGTTCAAGTTGCTGTTGTTTTGTATTGTGCCATTTTTCACTATAATACTTTTGATTTCTTCAACAGACAACTCTTAATAGATTTAAAATGCTAATTTTGCTCAATGATCGGTGAAGATTCATTGTCAAGGTTAATTTAAAGTGTTAAGATGTGGGTTAAGCCGCTGGAAGTTTTTATTAAAACTGCGTTGTGGTAATGTATTTTTTAAGTAGTTGCTTATCTATTATGTACCTATACAGCTGGTTGATTTGCGACTACAGCTGTAAGGTTGATCTTCGAACGTTAATTGTTACTAATTTGTTAATGAGCTGTTGTTTTACAGGGATAGTGACGAAACTACCTTGTATTTCGTTCTTCAAAGAAGGAAAGGACATGGGAAATCAGCGGGGCTTTCTTCCCTCCTCGTTAGTACACTGGATAGTGTTAGAGACACTAAACCAGCACCTTATCGGATACTACACCAAACACCCAACTCTGAGATATATTATGGTGAGTTGCTTTTCAAATCTACCTATCTTTAAGAGATAGCAAGATTCCTATGATAACGCAAACTTGATTAAAATATGCTAACATTTCATTACTTTTTCTAATGAGAAAGAAAAAAATTAAATAATGAGTAAAGATAATTGAACTAAATTTCTTTTATTTTCAATTCGGTTTTAGATAATTAACTATCTAAAAAAATAAATGCTGGCAATTATTTCAATTATTTTTATTTTATGTATGTAGGTACAATCAGAAAAGTACTGACTGACAGACTGGCCCTTAAGCCTTAATTGACAGCGATCACTTGTAGCTCTCAACCTTGACACTGGCAAAGTTGTCCCATTGGACAGAAACCATCTACTTTGGGGAAAGAAAAGCTAAAATTCTGCTCTGCAGGGACATTCTCATTTGACATACACAACTACCACAAAAAAATATTTTGTGGTAGTTTGCACCTTCCTTTTACATAAAATTAGTTAAAACATACTTTTTTCGAATCTTTGTTTTTATGTAATTGTAATTTGAAATGTCTCAAAATCTCTTAAAAGTCGCAATAAGATTTCGAGTTGTGGAGAAATATTTGGTATAACCATGATTTGTATATCATAGATTTACTCATTGCAGTTATAGCGTCAGCACTAACGGAACAGGAGATACGTAGAGACTGGCAGTGGTTACTCGACAATGTGTGTCCGACTCTACACTCCTTTGACACTGAAGAAGAGGTCACTGAGTTTGTCTGCTGTAAAATAAACTCTATCATTGCCACTGAGCAGGACAACTTTATGGAAGGTCTGGTTAATAATTTAATTTTAGAGTCTGTACCAAAATGGTCCAATCAGAGCCTTATTTCTCTTTATTATCTGGCCATCTGTCTATCATTCTATCGCAGGGCTGAATGTATGCAATTGTAACAGGTAGTAATTTGAAATACTATTAGTAGACTGTGGCTGATAAAACAGGAAATAATAAAAATAAAGTAATGTTTAAAAAACCTCACTAAGCGACACATTTCTAAATAAGACACTGTTGCATTTGAAACCGTATAATGAACAACTTTTGTTTTTAGTTGGAATGGCAAATGATTTTGGAATGAGTCCGTTTTATATTTAATGAACGATTTGTCTACTTAATTTCTTGATCAATTAATTTCAAGTGGTAGGCAGGGGAGTGTTCAAGCAATTTGGCCCAAGAGACTACAAATGGAGCAGGCATAGTCAGTCACACAGGTGCACTTAAGCCTGATAAATTTAAGTTAAAAAAAATGGCAATGTTGTCTGCAAATATATGCGAAATAACAGACATAACTTTTGTAAAGAAATGTTAAAGTTATAAAGTCATTGTTTCTCTGGATCCTGAGTAGTGCCAAAACATTTTGAATAAGTAATATTTTTTACTGTGTTAATCATGAGTATCATGACTAGTTGTATACTTTTTTCAGATGAAGACACAATCAATTACAAAAATGTTGATTACGAATTTCACCAAAGGTTTGGCATGCCCAAGGATGAAAAATTGGTGTGCTACTATTCCTGTAGGTGAGTCATGCTCTTTGTTCTGTTACTGCGTCTTTGGTAGGTGAATCATTAATTTACTATCTTTGTTGAGAAAGTTGTGCAATAAAACATAATTTCTTGACTATATTATGTTTAAACTATACTGAAATTAGTGTAAATGTGGTAGGGTAAACAACCTGATTATTGGCACCCAGTTCTTGGCGCGGTGTCTGCTTAGCGCGATGATGTTGTTTATAATGTACAAATGAATTCGTATATTACACCCCGAGGGTGGTGAAACAAAGAATGCCTCAGATCGCAGGAACTTGTCGCACGAGCCAGAGGCGAGGGCCATAAACGCACGACCTAAAACTGTCTTTATCACCGCCCGAGGTGTGTCCTTCGTCCCCTGGCTAGGAAGTGGAAAGTTGCTAACTGTGTAAATTGCTACTTATGGCCCAGGGCGATCTAAATATTTTATTTACATTTCCTTATTCAAATTTGACAGTTACTGGAAAAGCAAGATGCCTCGGCAAGGCTGGATGTACCTGTCTGTTCACTACATGTGTTTCTACTCCAACATATTTGGACATAAAACCACAATAAAGATTCGATGGGCGGATGTCACTGAACTGGCCAAAACTAATGGTCTACTGTTCCCTGACTCCATCAAAGTGGTTACGAGAGATGCGGAGCATTATTTCACTCTGTTCTTGAAGAAGAACGAGACTTTTGCACTGATGCAGCAGTTGGCTAATATAGCTATGAAGCAGTAAGTTCCTTTTGTATTATCCATTCCCTCACATGATGTCTTTTGATAGATCGTCATGACAAGTCTTTAAAAGGTCAAATGTGCTAAGAAACTGAATTACATCGCATATCTACCACAGATACCACAGTAGAACCTTTTTGCTAAAAATGTTTTAAGGCATACCATATTCCATAGAAAAATATAAAATGGTTGTGAAAAACTTACACGGAGCAATTTTCTTGAACTGAAAAGTTCAGTTATTTTCGTCGTTTCAAATCCAACCATAATGGTACAGTTGGACTAATTACAACATAATTTTTTTTTTTAAAGTTTTGGGTTGACATTTTTTGATATTCTATTGAAGATGTTTAATTTAATCTCGAGAATGGCGATATAAAAACGCTCATTTATATTTGAAGTAATGATAGTAACACCAATGTCCAACATTTTAATCTAATTGGAATTCAATTGTTTGTATTCTGTTGTGTGTTATGTATTATGTACATTGAGTTATTTATTTAATCATTTAATAGTTTGCTCAGTGTATCAAATTACTGATAAGCATGTTTTGTTTGATTTGAAATTTGAATGTCAACTTTCATGAATATAATTGTAAGTAAACGAGAGTTATTACTGACTGAGAGCGTTCTACCACTGTCCTAAGTTCCTGATATCTTAAGTGTTATAATCTGTGTTGCCATCTCTTATTTATGTACAAAAAGGACAGAGATGGCATCATAGATATCTGACACTTAAAATATTATAATGACACATCTAATTCTAACACGTCTCGGCCAGTGTCCGGTAAAAAAAATAACCTAACTCAATCCCCCCATCTGGATATTGGCCAATGGCTATCTAATTTTTTAAAAAATTACTTTGCTGTTGCCTAGAGTGCACCAGCTCAAACACTAGTTTTCCCCTTGAGGCCATTTGTCAAAGGTGAACCGTAACGCGCCCCCATAATGGCACTTAAGTTAATCCACAAAGTTTTAAAACCAGAATTAAAGAATGTAAAGTTTCGTTAAACTATTAATCTAAATCATACACGCTGTCACGTTTATCTCATTTAATTACTCTGTTTATTTACCTAACGGTGTCATTAACCTCTGTTCGTTTCAAGGTTGATCGACGACAAGTCGGGCAGTTTCAACATAGACAAAGACCTTCTGACGAAATTGAGCAAGAATGTACCAAAGAAGCCGTCTTTTCTCAAACGAGACTTGGACGCGAGAAAGCAGTCTAACTTGTACACGCTTAAGTTCAGATTGCCGCAGACTGAGAAACTGGATGGGTCAGAGGAATGCTCCCTGTGGTCACCGTACAATAAACGGCATAACTGGGGGAGGCTATATTTGTCGCAGAACTTCATTTGTTTTGACAGTCGGGTGAGTAATTGTCTATATGTATAGACCGAGCAGACCGACCGCTTGAATGAGTTCTCGCCTGCGCGGCACAGGGGCGCGGGGTGGGACGACAAAGGGGACGGAGGGGTGCGGGCGGGTAGTACGCCTGCCGCCCGCACCTTTCGGCCCCGGCGCCCCTGTGCCGCGCGGGCGAGGACTTATTTAGGGTGCGACCAAACCGCCGCGTATACGCAGTGACGTGTCGTATGCGTCACGTTTTCTCACCGTTTCTTCATACATTTTGTTGCGATTCCGTAACGTCACCGTTTTTTAAGCGGCGGTGTGGTCGCACCCTTAAGCGGTCGGTCTATAGTATACTGCGAAATTCGTTTTATGCCGTTCCGCTCTTACCAATAGTCATTAATTTAAGAGTGAGAGAGAAGGTATGACACGAACTTTGAAAATCGAATTAGATTGCGAAGTTTCGCACAAACCTTTTGGTTTTTGAATCACAACCTGCGGGCACTTGACCTTGTCGCAAATGACAGTACTTTTTAAATAATTTTTCCTTACTTTAACCAAAAACAATCAAGTTAAAAGGTTTTTTTTTTAATTTAAGTAGGTATAAAGAACAAATGAAACGCTATTTTAAAGTCTATACCTAATCGAGTTTGTGTCCGTCCATTATATTATAATACTGATAAATAAGTAAGAAAATAATGATTCACTCTTCAATTAACATTGTAACTTGTTTACTTAACAAATTATCGCAGAGCACACGATGTAAATATTATATAATAAGTATATTACTAGGCAATTGGTCGTCATGTGTACTAAATGTGCCAAGGCAGTTTTATAAATACAATATAAGTGGTTTGCATGACATAACTTAGCAGCACGACCAGCACAAGAGCGCGCGAGGGCTGTGTCGCATGCGAGCTAGACTAACTGTTTATTTCTATGTAGAACGGACAATAAGGAAAAGACTGGTAGTCTATCTCCCATGCTAAGGATATCGAACATACATATACGGTTTTCATACGTCACAAATTGTAGGCGCAGTTTTACTCTCAATTTGTTAAAATGAATAAACTCCACCTTTAATGATATATGTACTTAGTCCGTTTTGGTCTACCATTCAGTCCTATTAGTAGGAATAAACGGACAGAAAATTCCGTTTAGTCTTAACGGACAAAATTATCCGATTATTCGAAACATTATATACGGGATGTGAACCGCGATTACCTTTATTGAGTACCCGATATTTCGACGCAGTTACATGCATCATTATCACGGGTAGACTGAAGAAATTGCGGGTGGATGTGGATATTTCGAATGAACTTAACCGTGAATCATTAAAAACTCTTATTATCCGATTAGTTCCACAGTCGCGTATTATCCTACCTATCCCAATCGCCACAGAAGCAGTGTCAACGGAGCTCCGCTGCGGAGCTCCTATTCCTGCGTGGTTTTGGCACTTCGGGCTTATGCTTATGCTTAGTATGCACTTATACTAGCTGTTGCCCGCCCCTTCGTCTGCAATTAATTCGTTTTTCGCTATCCTACGAAACCACACAATTTTCCGCGATTAAAAGTATATTTTAAATTATTCCAAATTGCAAACCTATTGCGTGTTTAATATCATCAGATGCCGTTGGATAGTTTTTACGTGGATGAAATTTCAGGCTAGTTTGAAAGTGAAATTGTCATATAATTATCATCTTCCTAGCGTTTTTCCCGGCATTTGTCACGGCTCAGTGAGCCTGGGGTCCACTTTGACAACCTAATCCCAAGATTTGACGTATGTACTAGTTTTAGAAATTGTCATATGTTTATTTATTTATTGTCAGGTCAGAAACCTCGTACGTTTAACGATCCCCCTCCGAACGGTGCATCAAGTGGAACGGGCAGACTCGGGCGGCACGGGCAGTTCTGCCGATTCAGGCAGTATCCTCATAACTACCGCCCACCACACCAGTTTTCTATTCGGGAACATATCGGATCGCGAGTTCCTTGTGCACAAGATTTCGGAACTACTGGCGAAATTGCCGAAGTAAGTTGATTTCACACAGGTCCACTTAAGCCTCGTAAAAATTAGAGATTAAAAAAAAGTTGATTTTGTTTTTGTGGGATAATTTTTTTAAAAGCAGGATTAACGACTTCAGATGCAAATATTCATAATTATATATTTTTTTTTTTCAATTTATTAACCAAGATAACATTGATCTCATTTTCATTAGTAAATTATAAGCTTATAAACTAAGGTTAGAATACAAAAACTAAATTCGATTTTACCTTTAAAATAATTTATATTAGTGGGTAGATTGTGATAAAATTTGCTTAGGACCTGCTTTGAGGACTATTCTATTGAATGCAGAAATAATAATCAAAATCGATTTATAGCAGACGATGGTATCGACGGAAGTTCGAGAATATCTTTTTTTATCGGTTTTTGCAATTCAAGATTTGGGAAATAATAAAAAGTTCTGTCTTTGAGTGTTGACTGTGACATCAAAAGGTTTTCTTTCAATACTTTGGGTCCATTTGGGGTCCTTTCTTGTCTGTTTTGCATGATAATGTAATTAATTACTTACGTTTTCTTAAGGTTCTTTGTTTGACTTGATTGAAATCATTTCTATCATTTAATCATCTAATATTCTTTGAGTTTCGTTTCAGCTATTAACATGAATGGAGTTGGGGTGCTGTCCAATCATTGAGATTGTTTCGCTTAAAAAACAAATGAAATACGAGCAGTTTCCATTCAAATAGTTTACGTGCGCGGTCGCCACAAAGTTATAACCGTCTCTTTCTAACGTCTGTATTGGAATGAGAAGACATGTTTTAGTGATGGCCGCCGTTAAAACTATTTGAAAGCGTTTCATTTTCTCATCACTATTGACATGAGGGATGTCATTAACCGTATACAATTTAGAAAGTGCTTATCTATGTATATTTTTCGTGAATGCGGGTACAGTACCATAGACCTACATGTAAGTCATGTTAAACTTCGTCGGCTTTAAAAAACCATATATTTTAAATAGTCAAATCGGGATAATTTTTGGTAAGCATGTTTTATTTAGCTCAAAGCGGTGACAATTAGTTGGTATGTTCTTAACCCGCACGCAGCCGCCATCTGGTCTACTAACAAAGGGGGTGACCACACTTGTCCTACCAATTCTCAATCTGTTGAATATGCAGTGATGTGTTCAGGGAGAAGCCGGGAGCGACGCAGGGCGAGAAGAAAGCGTGGACACCTCAGCCGCCGCTCATGACGCTGTTTCTGACGCAGCAGACGTCGCCGATTAAGCAGATACAACAGAAAAAGGTGGTTAAGTAATTGATACAGATTTCTGCCCATCTATGGCTTAATTACAAAGCACAAGCCCAACAACAACAAGCCCACACACAACAACAACAACAACGACGACAACAACAACAACAAGCCAAACAACAAACAACAAAAAGCTCATAGTACAAGCTTTGGTGTAATTTGTCCTATGATATTTATTTATTTTATTTATTTAATTAGTTCTGGAGTGGTATGGAGTTCTGAAGTTGCAGGCAGGGTTAGCCTTGTCAGAAAAAATATACCTCATATAAAATTTCCTGTTATTTTTAGTTTTTTCTTTTGAGGTACGAAACCCTGAAAGTGGATACCGACTACCATAATTAGATATTTACTTAATCAAAAACTTTCCAGGAAAAGCAATGGGAGGACCATATGACAGACGTTGGTCGCGGTATAAGTATGTACCAAACCACAGAAGGCAGCGAACTGGTGATCAGTGGTATACCGGAATCTCTACGCGGCGAGCTATGGGGCGTATTCTCAGGGTCCATACTCCAGAAAGCTCAGAACAAGGGGTTGTATGAGAAGTTGGTCAATGAAGCGCTGTCGTCAAAGAATCAGGCGAACGATGAGATAGAAAGGGATCTGCATAGATCGCTGCCGGAGCATCCGGCGTTTCAGAATAATGTTGGTGAGTTTGGAATGAATTGTTTTTGAATTGACGTCTTCTTCAAAAGACAATATGTACTGTTATAGGTAGTTATTCAATAGTGGGGAGTGTCACAGTAGACATCTCTCTCTTTACGTGTGGCAAAATCACGTTGATATTTTCCCAAGGTTTGACGCTTGATAGGTATATTAGAAATAAGTTCTGTGGTTGTTCTCATTAATACTCACCCCTTTTTCTTGGACCAGGGGCGTTACAACGACTTAGACTTAGTTTAGGTTCGCTTGCTGTCAAATCCATACTAAAAATGACAGCTAAAACCTGTAGGCGGGCCTGTTTTGCGGGTGGTAGGACCTTGTGCAAGGTCCGTCCGGATCGCTACCACCATCTTACTCGCTAATCCTGCCGCTAAGCAGCAGTGCTTGCACTGCTGTGTTCCGGTGTGGAGAGTAAGACAGCCGGGGAAAATACAGGCACAAGAGGCATTTCATCTTAGTCCTCTAGGTTGGCAACGCATCTGCAAACCCTCCGGGGTTGCGGGTGTCTATGGGCAGTGGACACCGGCTGTCCCACTTGCTCGTTTGCCTTCCAATTCATATAAAAAAAAGGCTTATTGTCTAACTCGCTCGCAATCGCCATCGTGTTCACTTTGACAGTTCTTGTATGAATGTGACAGCTAGCTGATTCCGATGCCAATTGTCAGCCCATACATGAACTGTCAAAATGAACACGATGGCGATTGCGAGCGAGTTAGACAATAAGCCTACTGGACTGAGTCGGAATTGAATCCCATTAAGTCGTTATGGTAAGGCCCCTGAGTTGAAAATTTGCATAATGGTTCCGCTTGTTGTGGATCAAAGTGTAGTTTTATCTTTGGTCCATTAATTAAAAGTAACAAAAATAAATGGTTCTCTCGTTTTCTGATGAATTATTGTTTCATAAAATACCCAAAATAGAAGTAAATTAAAAATCTTATTGCCAGTAATGAGTCAAAAACACATCTCATATCTCTGGAGCACATTTTATAGCATTTACAGAACAGGGATAAACAGTTTTGTTTTAAACCTGTTCCGTTTGGTCTTATTGTTGCATAGTTAAAGTCATACCCTCTTATTCATAAACGCTCTGTAGGCTTCTGCTAACTTAGCAATCGTTTGTCCTTATCTGTCACCACAGACCACCTACCCCAGAGACATGCCATCCTTACGAATTTCTAAGCAAACACTTCTGCCGACGTTGGCGGAAAGCGACGTAAGCGGGCGGCAGGGGTGACGTCACGGAAGAGATGAGGGCATGTCGATATTGTATATCGATAAGTTACTGGCCGGTTAGATTTTGGGAGCAATGTGCGCAGGTGAAGTGATAACTTGGGAGGGTAAACCGCTTTGTTCAAACAACTCCACCAGTGACGTGACAAACAACAACTATCCAACCGCGACTATTTTCAAACACAATTTACTAGGAACGTAACATTTCTTCACTCTGATAATTATCATTGGTCTTATTATCATAGTTGATTCACGTCGCTTAACGCGAGTGAAAAAAATTACATGACAATCTGTTCCGAAGTTTCAGTGTCAAAAGCTATTAAATAGACAAATTGACGAACGAAATCATTTTAATAACTTCATACTGTCTAGTAATAAGTTTTACGTGAATTAAATCAATCACTTAATGAAATGATTGTAGGTAAAAGTAATTAGTAAACAAGATTTTGATATAACTTGAAAGACAATCAAATTGAATGAATGAATAATATCGATACGGTTTGGTTGCATCTCTACTTACGCATGACGTTGAAATGCAAGAAAGAGATGTAATGCGACGCAAAGCGTGCTAAACAAGGACAAACATAGACTTACTTATTAGCGACCAGTGTTATTAGAGCTCCGTGATTTTTTGTTATTAAGGTATTATATTATTATACTTTGAACTTACCGATGAAACGTAATAATAATATTATCCTTCTTGTAGTTATTTTTACGACAGTCGCTTTCACACCACCTTACAGTGCAAACTGGCATTTTTTTGTATTTTACTATTGTAGTTTTTAGGTCACAGTAACACGCTGCTTACGGGTCTGTTTCCTGGTCACTACTGAATGAGCGCGCGTTTGCGTTCGAAGTTATAGGCGCAATTAATTGACAATATTTCAAATTTCTTTATATTCATAAATCAAAAACCATTTCGAGAGAAACACTTGTAGAACACAATAAAAATATTTTTGGATTTTTTCGTACAGTATTTTTTGGAAAAATGAGCAAAATATGTAAAACAGGAAATGACGTCCAGCGGCCGGTCCAATACTGCCATTATAAAAAACCTTGTCTTCCGGGTTTCCCTTTGACATTTACAATTTTCACAACACAAACACTACTGACAGCTGACGGTTAATTCATTCGCATACCGCTCGGCTTGGTTGCCATCGGGAACACTAGATAACTGTTTGCCGGGCAATAATGATAATATTTTTGCAAGTTTTCATTTAAAATCATATTATTTGTGAAGTATTCTGTTTGAGTTTGTCAGCTCGTTTTGACGTTCATCGACATTGACAACTTCATTCACTGTCAAAGTATTTAAGCACAGGTTTTGGCGGTCAATTAATGTAATTATTTCAACGTTTTTTTAAGTGTACGAAACAAAGCAGTGACGTCATTTCGCTAATATTTGACGTTTGTTACTTACGTCCTTTCTGCTTGAGCAACGATTTAAATGGATTTTTCCACGAAAATACAAGATTTTCACGAATATGAAAAAATATGGGTGTCTTAAATTTGTGCGCTCTTTCCAGCCAGACAATAAAGATTAGCTCTTAAAAAATTGAAATATTGTCAATTGCGCAAATAGGATCCAGAAAATGCCGCCCTGTATTACAAGTCTAATGGGGTAGGTGGTCTGTGTCTGTCACAGTGACATTTACCTTTCACAGATAAGGACAAACGATTGCTAAGTTAGCAGAAGCCTATAGAGCGTTTATGAATAAGGGGGATAGCATACACCGGTTGTATATGTACCTATATATGCCTATCTACATATATGTATGACAAGACTGTCCTACATGTAAATAGTACATAGACATGTACTCTCGAACATTAAATCAACAACGAACCTAGCTTGCGTTGTCATTGCCGGCTCCTAACCTCAAACATAACACGAACATTTTTATTTTTATTTCAGGTATATCCGCCCTCCGTCGCGTTCTATGCGCGTACGCATTAAAAAACCCAACCATCGGCTACTGCCAAGCGATGAACATAGTAGCTTCGGTGTTGCTAATATACTGCCCTGAAGAGCAAGCTTTCTGGCTATTGGCCACCATTTGCGAGACTTTGCTGCCGGATTATTACAATACGAGGGTGGTTGGTGCTTTGGTGAGTGATTACTATGAAATCTTACTAATATTATAAATGCGAAAGTTTGCGTGTGACGATGTGACGATGTGAGTGTGTATGTTTGTTCCTTCTTCACGCTAAAACGTCTGGACGGATTTGGATAAAATCTGGAATGAAGATAGCTGGTACAGTCGCCATCAGATATATCGTAGCGGGCGAGGTCCTCAAATATTTCGGAGCAGCGTTAAATTTCAATAAATTCGTTACACAGATATGGTTAATAACATCGGAACACGCAATCCGTCATAAATATAAGAACAGCGACTTTTCAATAAATTCGGGACGTTCAATGAGCTAAAAATATCAGGAAGCACATATCGTCAAAGGTATCGACACAGTCAGGCTGATCACAAATATCGGAACATATGTGGAAAATAAACCTTACGTATATAATAATAGATTCGAATTCCAAACAAAATACAAATAAGGCTCAAACGTCATGCCAAAATGAAAGATATGTCACCTATATAGTGTACGCGTCTACATGCATAATTCACTGTGTTAGTAACATAAAACCTTTTTTGTTGTATAAAGTGTAAATTGTTACTGGCCACTAAATTGCCATTATACTTTTTTTACGAATAAAATTTTTCTTCTTCTGCTGTTATAAGTCAAAGCATGTAGTTCTATTTTATAAAACTAATTTTATTATAAACACACTGTAATTTAAGCTGTTTGTCACAAAGTTAAGGTATATTTTCCAAAAATGTTCCGATCTTTATGGTCAGCCTGTCTGCATCGATACCTTTGACGATCTGTGACGTCCCGATTTTATTGGAAAGTCGCTGCTACTTTATTTATGACTAATTGCGTGTTCTGATGTTATTAATCATATCTAGTGTAACGAATTTATTGAAATTCAAGGTTGTTCCGAATTATTTGCGGACCTCGCCCGCTACGATATATCTGATGGCGACTGTACCCTGGATTAAAACATAGGCTACTTTTTATCCCGGGAAATTGTATAGTTCCCGCGGGATAGTGATAAACATATCAATTGCTAATTCTACGCGGACGAAGTCGCGGGCAGAAGCTAGTAATTTAATAAATAAAAATCATTTATTACCACAACATAAACAGATAGAAGACTGACTTACCTTTGGTTACTTGCCTTGATTGACTGAATCAGGCGTTACAAGAACTTTACGGAGGCCCATATTAATAAGTAAATAAACTAACCTAAAATTTTCATTTTATATAAGCTTTTTTTTGCTGACTATTACTTGTATTGTCATCTGTCTTGCATGCATATGTATACCAAATCTTAAGTCAATCGGACGAACTGTTGAAGTTACCCTTTTGCGGAGACAGTTCTGGTCCGGCCACCACAATTTCACCTCAAGATTATTATAATATCATATGACTTACATAAGTATGCCAAATTTCACGTCAATCTGAGCACAAGGCGGTCAAATTCACTTGCAAGAATTAATTACAGACAGACAACTGGGCAGGAACGACACCGACATCTAAGAACGTTCACACAGTAAACGTCACGCGCTTTTGCTTTGCTATTCAATACTATTCAATGTAACGTGTCGCTATGAAATTTAAGTCGAAACAACGATATCAATGATATCTTCCTGCTGCAACATTCCCTGAGCGGTACAATTTAGGGATCTTTAAAAAGCGAGCCTTCCTGTTCTTGAAAGGGTCGGCAACGCACCTGTTATTCCCCAAGTCTTGCAGGTGTCCATGGGCGATGGTGATTACTTTCCATCAGGTGAACCGTCTGCTCGTTTCCCCCTCTTATATAAAAAAACAAAAGTCAAGATACGCCTGTCCGAACAATTCGCTTACTGCGCAATTGGGCATTTTCTCTGACACACTCTGACAGCTGAACGATACGGCGTCCTTTTAGGACCACCGCTTTGGACAAATTACTCGTGTGCGTAGGGCCTATCTTTACGAAGTAATATATATTATATATCTATGCGTCGAAAGGGTTCCACAATGGGTCAGGATTGAATCGGTTCGAGTGCTCAGTGTGACCAGTAGAGACTTTATACATCTCTACTATAGACCAATGTAATTTAAGGTACGGACTTAACTTAGGGACCTTTTACATCCCTTTTATAAAATGTATTAATTGCATTATGGGAAGTTAAGTAGAATTTTAGTACTTACTATTGTAAATCTATTTTATTTTGAAAAAACGACTTTCTGCCAAGTTTCTTGCGGCGCATTCTTCTTGGCAATGATGGTCTTTCCGAATGCGCTGGTAGATTCAATAAAAGATATGTAAAAGAGCCCTTGGTGGCCTATTTGCAAAATAAACTTTTGACTTTTTGACTTTGACTTTTTTTTGACATTCGTACACGTACATTTGCAGGTCGACCAAGGTGTCCTAGAAGAGCTGACCGAGGCCCACCTACCAGAGCTCCACGCGAAGTTAGACGAGCTCGGCATGATGAACATGATCTCTCTGTCCTGGTTCCTCACGCTGTTCATTAGCGTCATGCCTTACGAGTGTGCTGTTAACGTTATGGATTGTTTCTTCTATGACGGCGCTAAGGTCATATTTCAGGTTAGTAAGAAATTAACACATGTATCAGACGTACCGTCAAATCAAATCATGTTGTGATTAAATTGGGGACGTTTTGGAAAAAGGTCAAGTCAAGAGTACCCGAAACCGACGAGCATGTATGAAGAGATTGATGAATGTGGATGAAGCGAAAGAGGTATGTCAAGATCGTAGCAAGTGGAACAAAGTAGTCTCTGCCTACCCCAGTGGGAAAGAGGCGTGATGGTATGTATGTATGTATCAGACATACCATAAATTGCGCAATAAGGAATAAACATTAAAAATGTATTGCATTTCTTAAAAAAATATGAAAATATTGTTAAGGAGATAGCAACAGGTGAAATGAAAAGTAAATCGGTCGAGAAATAAGGGAAATATAAGAATTTTAAATTACTTGTTAGATTAGCGATTATAAAAAAGAGATTCGACATGACATGCGAATGCGACGCTTAGTTACATTTGTTACTTACGCTTCGGTTACTTAGGTACTTAATTAAATAACTTTAAACGAACAATTCTTCTCGGAATCTCGGAAACGGCTCCAACGATTTTCATGAAGTTTGGTATGCAGGGGGTTTCGGGGACGATAAATCGATCTAGCTAGGTTTAATTTTTAGAAAACGTCAAAAAAAAATACCGAGCGAAGTTCGGTCATCCAGGTACTTGAATGCTTAATTGAAGACTCTTTGGTACACATCTGTATATACCGCAACCGTGACTGACTGATCGATCAACGCACAGCCAAATGGTTATGATGTAGACATCCGCTAAAAAAGGATTTGGCGCCAGGGCCGGGCTAAGGTGGTTTATGGAGAATTAATTTAAATTCTGCGCGGACGAAATCGCGGACAACAGCTAGTTTATTTACTAAGATTTTACTATCAATTATTTTTTCAGGTTACGTTAAAGATTCTGGACATAAACCGGGACAAGTTACTCAAGTGCACGGAGGACGGGCAAGCGATGCAGGTGCTGAACGATTATCTGAAGGGCATATACAATGATGAAGCCATCGCCCTGTCCACTGAGCCACGGACCGCCGAGAAGGTGAGAAAATGTTCGAGAAAAAAAAATAGTATTCTGCATTGACGTACAATAAATAACTAGAGTCCCAATCACGCTCAAAAACTGTCGACAGCAAAAGTCTGCCCGACGCGTCTATTGTGCAGAGTTTTGGTTCAGTCGTGTATCGACCGCGCTTTGATAACAATGTATATGTCTCTTTCACACCGTTCTTGAGAACAAAAGACATTCAGGTATCCAGCGCGTAGCGTCGTGTCGTTATAACATTAAACATTTACTGCCACGAAATAAGGTGTTAATTTGAACGAATATGTTAATATTATCTGTATAAGTTGATGTGTTGACACACAACACAGACAACGCCGCTCGGACGTTTCTTGAGGAACTTTTGTTTGCGATTGGGAGTCAAGTTGTTTATTGTACGTCAACAGTTTTCTGTATCTAATTTTTAATACATGGCTGACTGTATTTGCATTACCTAAGGCGGACTTATCCCTTTTAGGGATCTCTTCCTGTCAACCTCAAGTATTTTTGTCTAAGATGATACAAAGACGCCACGGTTTCAACTCCCATGGCTTTTGATTTTCTAGAAGCCGTAGCTCAACTATTTTGTCCAAGACACTACGGAGACGCTTCGCGCCCTCGGTCAGTTATTAATCGTTTTTTCATCGTATCCAGAGCGTTAAGATCCAAGAGATCATCTACCAGTCCTACCGCTCTTACGGGCAGAGCGTCACTCCGGAGTGCATCGAGCATTTGCGGCTGAAGCACCGGCTGAGGGTCGTACGCCAGTTGGAGGACAGTTTGGAACGGAACACGCTCAGGGCTCTGCAGCTGGACCGCCTGTTGGAGCCCCAAGAGTTGCAGGTAGGCCTTACACTTAGAAATTCGATTGTTTTCCGTACCGCTCACACTAATAGTCGTTTGAGAGTGAGAGGGACGGTATGATTTGAATTTCGAATTTCTGAATAGTCCCCAGCGCCCGTAGAGATGTATAGTATGAATCTTCTCAGGTGAATTTTTCGCTTCGAGCCCTAATCTTTCAAACGAAGGCCATTGTCTCTATTATTGCAAAGCCGCAAGCTACCGAGTTAGCACGTGCCACTACAACATTCATATTGAAAAACAAACGGTAGCGTCACAGTATTAAGGTTCAAATTTAATGTCACTGATATTCTAGTTATTAGATACATCGTCGATACCGACGTCGATCGTCGTCGTAGATATTGTCGTCGGGGATAGTGCAACAAGTGCCGGCACGTAAGTCTAGCGATGACCGTTGATGCGGGGTAGTCGAAAATAAGGTGTCGCGGGGGAGTGCGGGTGTCGCGGGCGGGCGTACACCACGTTCGACTTATGTGCCGCCACCTGTGACTAGCACTGGTAAATACTGCGTATCTACACAACACTACGTAAGCAAGACGACGTAACCGGCATTGGTTAATACCGCTAGTTACGACGTTTTGCTTACGTGGTGTTGTTTAGATACGCAGTATTTACCAGTGCTAGCTACGCGTTATTGCACCATCTTCGACGATATCTTGTTGGCGCCGCATACTCAACTAACTCTTAGTTACTCAGTTACTTGTTATGCTGCACGTCATGCTACTCGTAATCGTAACTCGCCCTCTCTCTCTTTCCATCTTTACTTCTCTTCATAAATAGAAAGGGACACGGAAGAATGAAGCGAGAGAGCTGTGTGGCTATTACATCGCATGTCGCGGTTAGCACGATGAACAGAGCGACGAGCTTACTTTGGCGCAGGTGTTAGATACATTAGAGCGAGCTAAATAGATGAGATTGTTAAGCATTACGTACCTCAAAAGTAAGAAACTGAAACCTTATAGGATCATTTTGTTGTCCGTCCGTCCGTCCGTTCGCTGTCAAGACTCTTTTTCTCGCAATGGAATCGAAAACCTACAGGGTACTTCCCGTGAACTCAGAATCTTGAAATTTGGTACGAAGCAACGTCTCATAGCACAGATAAAAGAAAAATTGCGAAAACCTTAAATATGTATGTATGTCTGTATATATCAGTGACCAATATAAAATGATCCCACATTGCGTACATTTTGCTTTGGAGCAGGGCTCTGCTTGCACTGGTTTATAGATATTTATAGATAATGGTACGGAACCGGGGGTTCGTGCGCGAGTCCGACTCGCACTTGGCCGGTTTTTTATTAAGGACTCTCAACAATTAATTTTACAGGAGCTCCTTAGTATAATTCGCGAGGAGCTGCTCTGGGCGAAGCGTGTGCCCTGCGAGCGTTTAGAAGCCCCGTACGAGGCGTACAGACTGGATTACACGCAGTTCAAGAATCTCTTCATCGCTCTGTCGCCTTGGGCCAAAGGGGATTGCGCTGAGGCTATCACTGCTAGGATGTTCAAGGTAAGCTAAGAATCCGGACGAGTAGACAAACTCGGGTAAAGAGTGGAGTTTCGTATCATAATGGAACAATATTAGTGTTAGACCGAAGATAGCTCGTAATATTGAGTACACTAATAATTTTAATATTTACAACAGTTAGATTAACAATATGAATTCATAGTCGTTGCGCATCAATATGAATGATTTGATAAAGGCTTTTTTTGGTGTTCCGGGGCGTGGTAATGGACTAGCGCCAATCAGCCAAAAAAAAAAACAAAATTCTTTCACAAGCATATATATAGCAATCAGCAACACACGTCGCTTATGGATCGCTGCGGTTCTTGAGGGGCCGGTTCTTAACTGTCCGGATTTTCCACGCTGTAAAAACGCCTACAGGCTGGTAGGTCACTGTTGGCCTCTATAGGGTTGGGTTGGCTCTAAAGGGTTGGCTTGGCTTTATAGGGTTGAGTTGGCTCTAAAGGGCTGGCTCGGCTTTATAGGGTTGGTTTGGCTTTATAGGGTTGGGTTGGCTCGGCTTTATAGGGTTAGGTTGCCTCTATAGGGTTGGGTTGGCTTGGTTGTATAGGGTTGGGTTGGCTCGGCTTTATAGGGTCAGGTTGGCTCTATAGGGTTGGCTCGGCTTTATAGGGTCGGGTTGTCTCTATAACAGGGTCTTGTATAACACTAATGTTTGTGGTCAGCTGATGGACGCGGACGACGACGGGCTGGTGTCTGCGCGCGGGCTGTCGCTGGCGCTGGGCGTGAGCGCGCGCGCGGACGCGGGGCGGCGGCTGCGCGTGCTGTACTGCGCGCACGCGCCGCCGCTGCTGGAGCGCGCCGAGCTCCACCACGCCGCCGGCGCAGAGCTCGCCGCCGACGCCATCTCCTTCTTCGACAGGTCGGTTTTAAACTGGGCCGGCGATACACAGAAATGCGATAGTTTTTAGGTGCATTATTTTTTGACCCCCGTCGCAAAGAGTGTGGACCGATTTCGATGAGGTTCTTTTCATTCGAAAGCCTGTTTCCTTGCGATGGTTCTTAGCAATATTTTGTAACAATCGTTCCAGAAGTTTCAAGAGTACCATGTGCTCTTGTTCAAAATGATGTGAGGCATTTTTGGCATAAAATTGAATTATATTTTTATTACTCGATTAATGCATGAGGGTTTTTTTATTTTTATTTAATGTTATTTGTGTTGATATTTTACCATGATAATAACTGGAGGCGTTTTTACAGCGTGGAAAATCCGACCAGCTCGGAACTGGTCCCTCAAGAACTGCAGCGATCCATAAGCGACGTGTGCGGCGATGGTAGCTACATGGACAAATCCAGCGACAGCACTAACAGCCAATCAGGTACGAGTACAGTCAAGGACATAAACCATGTACGTTACCATGACGTCAAAAACATCTATACACATACAAAAAAGTCAGTGGTAAAGTCGGCCCTCGACTCTACACACGCCTTAGCGGGTCTAGCTAGAGAACTACGCCGACCACTATTATCGACCGCTACGTTAACTCTTTTTACAACTCGTGTCGGTTTCGAACCTGTTACCTTATTGTTACTTGCAGCGAGCAGCACGGACGCGAGTTGCGAGTCTATCCGCTTGTGCGCGCTGGCCGGCATCGGCTCGCCGTGCGGCACGCCGCGGCCGGCGCCGCCGCTGCCGCACGCGCACTTCCTGCAGCTGCTGGCCACGCTGCACGCGCTCACCACCACGCGCGCGCCGCTCTATGACGCGTGCGCGCAGGCCGGTGAGTCCCTGTCGCCTCTATAGGGTTGGCTCTATAGGGTTGGATTGACTCTAAAGGGTTGGGTTGGCTCTAAAGGATTGGTTTGGCTCTAAAGGGTTGGGCTGGCGCTACAGGGTTGGGTTGGCTCTAAAGGGTTGGGTTGGCTCTAAAGTATTGGTTTGGCTCTAAAGGGTTGGGCTGGCGCTACAGGGTTGGGTTGGCTCTAAAGGGTTGGGTTAGCTCTATAGGGTTGGCTCTAAAGGGTTGGGTTGGCTCTAAAGGATTGGTTTGGCTCTAAAGGGTTGGGCTGGCGCTACAGGGTTGGGTTGGCTCTAAAGGGTTGGGTTAGCTCTATAGGGTTGGCTCTAAAGGGTTGGGTTAGCTCTATAGGGTTGGGTTGGCTCTAAAGGGTTGGCTCTAAAGGATTGGTTTGGCTCTAAAGGGTTGGGCTGGCTCTGTAGGGTAGGGTTGGCTCTATAGGGTTGCCGTCGAGTCGAGAAATCGAATAAGTAATTTAAGTGATTTAATACATATTATAGGTGTTTCCCTAATATCTAACCTTCGGAAATTATTAAAAATTGATTTAACTTTGGAGATATGTATAAGAACATTTCCGAAGTGGCGCTAATTTCGCGGCTGGTGTCGCCTTAAAGTCCTCCCAAAGGCATTCCTTTTCTCTGTCCCCGCTTTTGTTAAACTTGTGTATTTATTTACATGTCGTTAGGTACGATGCTGCTGCAGATTGGCGAGTGGAACCACCACCGGCCGAACCTCGATCGGGAGATATCACAGGACAGCTTGTACTTGGCTGCGGTTGAAAAGCAACCGGCTTCTTCTAAGGTACGCTCTTGGGGTTCTGTACACTAATGAGAAATTGACTTTTATTATCTGCGCGGGTAGAGAAGCACACATACATTCTACGTTTTTTCTTAGGGCTCGTCCAGAAATCATGTGATCATATTTGGCCTACTTTTGACCCTCCCCCTCAACCTTGCTGATATTTGGTGATTATAACGCTACCACCTTCCCCCCATTCAAGATCACGTGTATTTTTCGGACTTGGTATGAATTAGTCGTCGCAATTTAAAAGGCCCGTTTTGACAGTTCACGCCCATGAAGTTCTCAATTTTTTACCAATCGAAATGTTCTGAAGGTAATTGCATTTTTCATTGATGGGTATCGCTCACTCAGCTAAGTGCTGTGCATAACGATTTTTTTCATATTGTCCACAGACTACTAATCGGTTAGGGAAAAAATAAATCGATCAAGATAATTTTTTTAAGGCCGACTCGCACTTGGCCGGTTTTATTTATTTTACTTAGACCAATTAATTACTGAATTTCACCAGCTGTGTAGCGATATTTACTGAAAATTATCACCTTGGAGCTCAAAGCCGTAAACAATGGCATCACTGATTTCTATAGAATGGCTCGTCTTCATCATCTGAAGAAAATGATGGACTGTAGATTCACTTTTTCTCGTTTTTTTTTGTTATTGAGTGAATGTTATTGTAACAAAAATTTTAAATGAAAGAAAATTGACCTTTCGTAACATTGTATTATTTCAAAGTACCTATAATATCAATTACAGTTAAATTTTCTAATCAGAACTTTAATCCAATGCACTTTACAATACATTATTCAAATCGATCAAATACTCATGGAAACTTGAATCGATTTATCGTGAGTATCGAGTACCGAGTCATATGGTTACATCACATGTTACGTCGGGAAGACAAATGTCAAAACGGTCTTTGATAAACAATAACTGTAGATACACAGTGCCATACAAAATCCCCTTCAAAAAATGTCCGAACTATTTATTTGTTTGCGTAACAAATAAAATCATCACCTACACAAAGTAATTAAGAGAATAAGTGACGAAATTTGATCCTAGTCTTCACTTAATTACAGTTGAATTTCGCTACTCCACAGTTAAAAATATATTTACGTGTGCGCAGAGAAAAGTAATCCCACCACACAGACGAATTGAAAGAATACGTGACGAAATTTGAACCTAGTCTTTACTACATTACAGTCGAATTTTGGTAGCGGAAAAACTCCAAAACGCTTGACACCTTGACAGCTAAACTTGACAATTTCACACACGTTTGGTTTAAACTCGGATATGAATGTAAGCCTTATCAGAAACGGCAGAGGGATTAATTCCACTTGTTACATTGAAGGCGACGCTTTGACGAGTTTGACGTTGCTTTGACGGACGAAATTATGTTGTTGAACAAAGAATGCATTCGGACTTTCGGAGAGGACTTAATTTTTTAAAAGTTTTTGACAATGAATGCAATAAAAAACAGGGTGAAATTAATGTTAACGCCAATACTTTACAGGATGAATGGGCAAGTCATTTAGATAATCTTAAAGCTAATTTTCTTTACTCCAAACCAAATGTTTACCGTTTTCGAGATACGTATCTTACTAATATTATAAATGCGAAAGTTTATGAGGATGGATGGATGTGACGATGTGAGTGTGTATGTTTGTTCCTTCTTCGAGCTGAAACGACTGGACGGATTTTGATAAAATTTGGAACGGAGATAGCTGGTACCCTAGATTAACACATAGGCTACTTTGTATTCCGGAAAGTTGCATAATTGTCGATAACCAGGCACTTTCTAGTCTGCTCGATTCTCTGGCTGTGCGGAGGGATGTAGCATCCCTCTGCATAATATTATACCGAATATATCATGGGGAGTGCTCCAATGAACTTTTCGGATTGTTGCCTGCGGCTAAATTTCACTACCGCACTTCGCGGAATCGTCTGTCCTTCCATCCTCAACATCTTGATGGTTGGCAGTCAAGTACCGTGCGTTTTAAACGCAATTTCCTTCCTCGTACGACGAAGATCTGGAACCAACTTCCTGCTGCAACATTCCCTGAGCGGTACCTACAATTTAGGGATCTTTAAAAAGCGAGCCTTCCTGTTCTTGAATGGGTCGGCAACGCACCTGTGATTCCCCAAGTCTTGCAGGTGTCCATGGGCGATGGTGATTACTTTCCATCAGGTGACCCGTCTGCTCGTTTGCCCCCTCTTATATAAAAAAAAAAACCCGAGGGATAGCGGTAAACATGACAAATGTCGTAGCTGCCTAAAGTGGCAACGTATATAATTATTGCAGAATAATAATATATCAAAACCGTTCTCAGAGACGTCAGTTAATATTATGATTATTAGAACTTAATCGACGTCTCTGAGTATGAAAGTTAACTTTAATTACCTACCCAGTCGGTTGTATTGACTGACAGTGGAAATTTAGAATTGTTTTACCATGTTCATGGATCAAGTTCAAGTTTCAATTAATCATCCCTGCAGCACTCAGAGTTCTTATTATGTTAATTGGCGTTTCTGAGTGTGAAAATTAAGTTTTAAAGCTGGCCGCCATTTTGCAATTCTTAGCTTTTGGACCGATTGCTATCAAAATCGATATCTGAGGGTTCGAGTGGTCCCCAAACATGAAACCGTTATCAAAAATGGAAAAAGTAGCCGCCATTTTTAAATCTTTACTTTTTGGACCGATTGTCTTAAGGCGAAGGGATAGGCAAAAGCTCATAAATTGGTTGTTTTTGTGCATGTTTTATGGCGATAATACACAATTTGGAGTTTTGAAAACTGCACATTCTATAAAACATGTCTTGAATTAGAATTCACCGGCGAAAACATATTCCTTAATGTCGTAGTTACTACATAAATTCGTTTGCTCTAAGAGTCTCGACAATATTTTGTACAACTTTTGCTCGGGTGAAACAAATCTATTTGCTACCAATCTCGACGAGGTTACTCTAGTAACTCATAATTAAAATTCCACGGTGCGTTTGCTTCAATTAGCCAACAAATAAGGCTTTAGAGAGTAGTACTGCCCTGAGCTTGTGAAAAGGGCGAACGCAATATTTGCCCGCACATTCAATCAGGCGCTTTTCAATGTACAAAAAAATTCGTAAACCAAAAAAATGTTAAAAAGATAATACAGTGAAATAAATTATTAAGATAAAACCAAAAATGTTCATAAAAAAAAATAAAAAAATAATAGATAAATAAATAAAAAAATAATTTGGATAACACGTATGAAAAAAATAAGGAAAAAGCAACGTTGCATGTTCGCTCGGTGGCGGCAGTGCGTAAACGACGCGACGTTGCCAACATTCGCTTCGCGTTTTTTCATATTGTTTTGGCTAAGCATGTTGTTTGAGTCACAGAATAGGCGCGAAACAGTGCTTCAAAAAGTCGTACTCGTTCGCTTCGCACGTATAATACCTATATTAAGTTAAAAGTGATTATTTTCAATCCGTTTTTTGGGAACTTAGTGGCAGGTTGGTTTGATACTTACTTGCTGTTTAGCGAACAAGCATGGGAAATAGGATTTTGGTTAGAATTACTGCATGAAAAATTTTGATATTTAGAATAGAATAGAATAGAATAGAATATATTTTATTTCTCAGAATATGGTAGGTACAAGGTATTGTGTATAATAATTATTCATTCACAGCATATTCTGCCAGTTTTGGCGTAGAAATATTAATTAATACATTACATTTTGGCAAGTAGTACTCCAATGTATGTATATGTCAATCATTAGAAAGAAAAAAAAAGATATCTGAAGGTCCAAGTAGTCCCCAAACACGGATCCGTTATCAAAATAAAAAAGACCGCCATATTGAAATCTTTAGTTTTTCGACCGATTAATTTCAAAATCAATATCTGAGGATCTGAGTTGTCTCCAAACACGTGTCGTATCCGTTATCAAAAATGTCAAATTAAAGTGGCCGCCATTTTGAAATCTTTGTTTTTGGCCCGATTTTTTTTCAAAATCGATATCTGAGGGTCCGAGTGGTCGTCAAAAATAAATCTGCTACTGAAAATGAAAAACATGGCCGCCATTTTGAATTCTTTACTTCTTGGACCGATTATTTTCAAAACCGATATCTGAGAGTCCGAGAGGTCCCCAAACATGAATCCGTTTTTAAAAATGAAAAAAGTGGCCGCCATTTTGAAATCTTTAAGTTTTGGACCGAGTATTTTCAAAATCGATATATGAGGGTCCGAGTGGTCGTGAAACACAAATTTGCTATAGAAAATGAAAAAACTGGCCGCCATTTTGAAATCTTTAGTTTTCCGACCGATTGATTTCAAAATCGATATCTGAGAATCCGAGTTGTCTCCAAACACGAATCCGTTGTCAAAAATGACAAAAGTGGCCGCCATTTTGAAATCTTTAGTTTTTGGACTGATTATTTTCAAAACCGATATCTGAGAGTCCGAGAGGTCCCCAAACATAAATCCGTTATCAAAAATGAAAAAAGTGGCCGCCATTTTGAAATCTTTAAGTTTTGGGCCGATTATTTTCAAAATCGATATCTGAGGGTCCGAGTGGTTGTCAATCACAAATCTGCTACCGAAAATGAAAAAAATGGCCGCCATTTTGAAATCTTTAGTTTTCCGACCGATTGATTTCAAAATTGATATCTGAGAATCCGAGTTGTCTCCAAACACGTATCCGTTGTCAAAAATGACAAAAGTGGCCGCCATTTTGAAATCTTTAGTTTTTGGACCGATTATTTTCAAAACCGATATCTGAGAGTCCGAGAGGTCCCCAAACATAAATCCGTTATCAAAAATGAAAAAAGTGCCCGCCATTTTGAAATCTTTAAGTTTTGGGCCGATTATTTTCAAAATCGATATCTGAGGGTCCGAGTGGTTGTCAAACACAAATCTGCTACCGAAAATGAAAAAACTGGCCGCCATTTTGAATTCCTTACTTTCTGGACCAATTGTTTTCAAAATCGATATCTGACGATCCGAGTGGTCCCCAAACATGAATCCGTTTTTAAAAATGAAAAAAGTGGCCGCCATTTTGAAAATTTTAAGTTTTGGACCGAATATTTTCAAAATCGATATGTGATGGTCGGAGTGGTCGTGAAACACAAATTTGCTATCGAAAATGAAAAAAATGGCCGCCATTTTGAAATCTTTAGTTTTCCGACCGATTGATTTCAAAATCGATATCTGAGAATCCGAGTTGTCTCCAAACACGAATCCGTTGTCAAAAATGCCAAAAGTGGCCGCCATTTTGAAATCTTTAGTTTTTGGACTGATTATTTTCAAAACCGATATCTGAGAGTCCGAGAGGTCCCCAAACATAAATCCGTTATCAAAAATGAAAAAAGTGGCCGCCATTTTGAAATCTTTAAGTTTTGGGCCGATTATTTTCAAAATCGATATCTGAGGGTCCGAGTGGTTGTCAAACACAAATCTGCTACCGAAAATGAAAAAACTGGCCGCCATTTTGAATTCCTTACTTTCTGGAACAATTGTTTTCAAAATCGATATCTGAAGATCCGAGTGGTCCCCAAACATGAATCCGTTTTTAAAAATGAAAAAAGTGGCCGCCATTTTGAATTTTTTAAGTTTTGGACCGAATATTTTCAAAATCGATATGTGATGGTCGGAGTGGTCGTGAAACACAAATTTGCTATCGAAAATGAAAAAAATGGCCGCCATTTTGAAATCTTTAGTTTTCCGACCGATTGATTTCAAAACCGATATCTGAGGGTCCGATTGGTCGTCAAACACAAATCTGCTATCGAAAATAAAAAAAACTGGCTGCCATTCTGAATTCTTTACTTTTTGGACCGATTGTTTTCAAAATCGATATCTTACGATCCGAGTGGTTCCCAAACACGTATCCGTTACACAAAATAGAAAAGTGACCACCATTTTGAAATGTTTAGTATTTGAACAGATTGTTTTCAAAATCGATATCTGAGCTGGCGGCCACTTTTTCCATTTTGATAACGGGTTTATGTTTGGGGAACACTCGGATCCTCAGATATCGATTTTGAAAGCTATCAACCTAAAAACTAAAGATTTCAAAATGGCGGACACTTTTTTCATTTTTGATAACGGATTCATGTTTGGGAACCACTCGAACCCTCAGATATCGATTTTGAAAACAATCAGTTCAAAAACTAAGGATTTCAAAATGGCGGTCACTTTTTCCATTTTATATAACGGATACGTGTTTGGGAATCACTCGGATCGTCAGATATCGATTTTGAAAACAATCGGTCCAAAAACTAAAGATTTCAAAATGGCAGCCACTTTTTTCATTTTTGATAACGGATTCATGTTTGGGGACCACTTGGACCCTCAGATATCGATTTTGAAAACAATCGGTTCAAAAACTAGAGATTTCAAAATGGCGGTCACTTTTTCCATTTTATATAACGGATACGTGTTTGGGAATCACTCGGACCCTCAGATATCAATTTTGAAAACAATCGGTTCAAAAACTAGAGATTTCAAAATGGCGGTCACTTTTTCCATTTTATATAACGGATACGTGTTTGGGAATTACTCGGATCGTCAGATATCGATTTTGAAATCAATCGGTCCAAAAACAAAAGTTTTTAAAATGGCGGCCACTTTTTTCATTTTTAAAAACGGATTCATGTTTGGAGACGACTCGGATCCTCAGATATCGAATTTGAAAACAATCGGTTCAAAAAGTAAAGAATTCAAAATGGCGTTCAGTTTTTTTATTTTCGATAGCAGATTTGTGTTTGACGACCACTCGGACCCTCAGATATCGATTTTGAAAATAATCGGCCCAAAACTTAAAGAATTCAAAATGGCGGCCATCTTTTTCATTTTTGATAACGGATTTATGTTTGGGGACCTCTCGGACCCTCAGATATCGGTTTTGAAAATAATCATTGGAAAAACTACACCTTATTCTGTACCTTTCCCGCACACGTTCAAGTTTTACTTTATTCTGCAATCATAATTTACGTTGCGACTCCAGACAGACTCTGGACACCTTTGACGTCACGTTCATCACTATCCCGCGGAAACTGCAATGTTCTGTGATAAAAAGTAGCCTGTTTTAATCTAGGGTTCCAACTGTCTTCGTTCCAAATTTCATGCAGAGGCATTTCATCTAAGTCCTCTAGGTTGGCATGGCAACGCATCTGCAATCCCTCCGGGGTTGCGGGTGTCTATGGGCAGTGGTGATCGCTTACCATCAGGTGACCCACTTGCTCGTTTACCTTCCTATTCACATAAAAAAAAGAAGAAACAAACATTACACACTCACTCACATCGTCACAAACTTTCTCATGTATAATATCACATACATACTTACATACATACATAAATAACGTCTCTATTCCTTGCGGAGCAGACAGAGCCCAAGGTAACAAGACTTTAAGGCCACGTTACGAATGCCGAAATGTTTCAATTTTTATTATTTTTGCGAAATCTGATTTGAACATTATGCTGTGTCTGTGTAAGGCAATCGGAAAACTGAAACAAGCGCCATCTACTAACATCACAGTGCAATATTTGAACCCATCAGCCCGCGCCCATTCGCATCGAGTTCACGCGTCGATTATTTAACAGATGTCGCGTTGATCGGACTGCTTGCCACGTCACAAACGGGCAAGGTCATTTGCCTATCCCTTCGCCTTAAAAATAGATATCTGAGGGTCCGAGTGGTTCTAAAACAGTCAAACTATCGCACATGTTTCCCAGTAACACATACACAAGATACCTTTTATTCAAATGTTATTAGAATTATAAAATTGACATAATTTTTTATAAAACTTATTATTTTTGACATTGTATTTTATTTTATTGTTTTAGTGTTTATAATTTATTATGCTCTTATTATTATTAATTTTTGACGATCTCAACAGAAATACTTATATTGGTGACATGCATGTTTGTTTTTATATAATTTTTTTTGATGAATAAATAAGTCTAAAACTAAATCACACATACATGACTTACGTATACACATCCAGGAAATCAAAGCTTCACACAAAAACACATAAGATTCTAGAAATAAAAAATAAAGTGATGGCAACTCCACTACACTTTTGTTCTATGTTCTGTTGTTTATCTGTTTCGTTTTACTGATAAGCTTTCCTGTGCGTGTGACAAAGACAAGGCATTATGTCAATGTTGTCGAATTCTGGCAAATATTAGCAATTTAGAAATGGTTTTAAAATTAATTTAGATTAATATTTCTCTCCGATTCTTAGAATTTAATAGAAAAAACAACAGATATTCACTGAAAGTATGATATTCCATCAGATTTGTTCCGTTTTTGCGAGGGATTTTTGCACTATTTGAAGACATACGTGGACATCGTTACGCTGACATTGACAACAACGTACTGAGAAAAAATTAAGCCAATTTTATTAAATTGGAGCTTATTTGGTTCGGAGATTTTCGGAAGCGCGACTGTGTATCTACAGTTATTGTTTATCAAAGAAAACGGGCCTTTTATTTTGCGACGACTTTAAGTTAGTTAATTAAAAAAACAGCTATAACTTGATTTTTTACGTTATTTTTTGATTTCCTGCTGTTTTAAAAAATTACACGTGATGTGTTCTCGGACACCCCCTCCCCCATCGTGATCATTCGTTGATGTTATGCTGACAATGTATTTTAGAAATTGATCCTGGTCTCATTTAAATTTGCATTTCTTTTTAAGCTTCAGGTGGATCCTAATGGCAACACGACAACAGATCAAGACAGCGTGTCTTCCCCGTCAAAGGAAAATGAACCTTCGACCGAAGGCGAGTGGTCCATCACATTGGAGCAGTTTCTGGCAACGATGCTCTCACAAGCACCGCTCGAGGAGTTCTTCAATGAGAAGGTGTCCATACTACCCCAGCTAGAAGCCCTGAGGCAAAGAGACCGGCTCCAATCAGTATCATAGTCGGAGGTAATCTATTTAACTTATGCATTTTCCATTTAAAAAGAGGCCTTTCGCGTAATGTTAGACGCTGTTGTATAAAAGGCTTATGCGACGCCATCATGAATTTTTTGAGTGAGCTTGATGATGATGACTCCTACGCTCTTTTCAGTTCAAGCTATGATTAATTATGTATTGTACGTAACTGATTAACCTTGTCGCTGCCACTCATTGACTTACAATAAACAACTAGACTCCCAATCACGCTCAAAAACTGTCGGAAGCAAAAGTCTGCACGACGCGTCTATTTTGCAGAGATTTGGTTCAGTCGTGTTTCGACCGCGCTTCGATAACAATGTACATGTCTCTTTCGCACCGTAATCTCAAACGCTTGAGAACAAGAGACAGACAGGTTTCCAGCGCGTGGCGTCGTGTTATTACTTCTCACGATCGTATGCAATTGACATTAAACATTACTGCCACAAAATAAGGTGTTAATTTGAACGCATATGTTAATGTTATCTGTGTAAGTTGATGTGTTGACACACAATACATAGACAACGCCGCTCGGACGTTTTTTGAGGCTCTTTTGTTTGCGATTGGGAGTCTAGTTGTTTATTATAAGTCAATGCTGCCACGTCAAATACAAGATTGAGTCACCCAATACGCCAGACTTCTTTTCTGCGATGCCTTAAGTTGAACCTAAATCCAATTGTACGAAGGATGCTTTTGCATTGGAGTAATAGACATGTATATATGTCGTTGGCGTCGAAATGGTTAATATATAAATGTGCAATAACAAGTGCATTAAAAAACAAAGAACGTTAAATTTTAAGGAAAGCTGTACCCATTATGAAATTACTTGAAGTTATAGTGTAATAAATTAAACAATGAATTGACTTTCACTTCTCATTGAATTTAGTAAGAGCATTTTTTCTTTAAGAGTTACAAGCAGAGTTTATGTATATACTAGAAGAAAACCCGGCTTCGCTCGGGTGAAATTTGAATCATAATACACTTGTAGGTACAAAATGTAGGTATAATGTGTAGCCATTATTTCGAATCACTGTTTATTATTTTAATACAAAAATAGGTAGATGTGAAAGCATTCACAATAACTGAAATTATCTGCAAGAATATATCCGTGCATGGCGTGAACAACTTGATGAGTCCAAAATGGCAATTTTACAGGGTGGCCATTTTAAAGTTTGAAAATCCGTTTTTATTTTGAATTGGGAATGCATGATTATTTTAAAAGTGTGTTTGGTGATTTTTCTATTGATACGAATAACCATCCTTAGCTACGGAAAAAAGTTTCAGATTTGACGACCGGATAGTCTAGTGGTTAGTGACCCTGACTATGAAGCTAGAGGTCTCGGGCTCGAATCCCGGTAGGGGCAGACTTTTGTATGATGAATACGAATGTTTGTGCCCGAGTCATGGATGTTGTATGTATTTAAGCATGTATTTATCTAAATTATATAAGTATTCTTATCCGTTGCTTGGTACCCATAGCACAAAGCTTTGCTTAGTTGGGGACTGGGTCAGTTGGTGTAATTTGTCCCATGATATTTATTTGTTTATTATTATTTATTTTTCCGTCGAGTCATATATTTTATAAAAATAAAAACATTTTACTCAGTAACTCTGCGGCCTCTATACGGCTGATAAGCACTACGCCAATGACATATCATTTTTTTTTTAATTGCTGCTTGAATCTGTGGTAAACGATGACATTTGTAGCTAAAAAAAGCAACGGCTAAGTGGCGCCGCCTGTAGATTGTTTGTGTTACTACCATACATGGGGAATTGACATTGTTCATTTTTTTTAGTATGCTCCAATTCGAAAACCATTTGGAGGAAAACCATCAAATAACCGATTTATCTTGTCCGATTTCAAAAATACTTTACGATTGCAGATATTTTTGTAAAAGTACGTAGTAAGTTTTGACCTTTGTTTGATCTGACCCGGGTTTTATGTTTTATGTAAGAATCGGCCATTAAATGTTTGCCACAAAAATGAAAAAAAAAAGTTTATCTACGGTATCTGTCACGCTATCACTGTCACGTCTACATCATAACATTAAATTCTGACTTAACCTACAAACATTAGAAATAAAAGCAAATTCAAAGTATAAAACTGTAACAAACAATGGATATTCATAAAAAAATGTTTTCTGCCGGGATGCAACAATGACTCGAACTATAGCCCCAACAAAATCATTGTGAAAATCAGAGAAGGTTTGCAGAAGAAATGGTGTACGCAAGCTAATGTGGAATATTTCAAAGTTTACACGATGCATTGTTGCGAAGACCATTTTAATGTAAGTAGAAGTCAGAAAAGATGTGCAGGGGTGAAACGAAAAAGCAAAAACAGCACGGAAAACAATAACAACGCCAACGAACGGAAATAATTTCGAACACGCGAACATTGTTGACATTAAACGTGAGTTTGCCGTTAAATTCACACACATCTACAGATCTATGACGTTGACATATAGACAAAACCTTTTTTTATATTTCTGTACGAAGGCGATTGGGATCCTGCCAAAATTAACAAATTATCAAACAGCGAAAAATATTTATATTTATTATTAATAAACAAAGATACGTAGAAGCATAATATTCAAGTTAGTTTCTTAAAAAAGTCCATTCTATGAAATAAAGGTGTTAAAAGCACAGCTTAAAAAAAATGAACAATGCCAATTTCAATAAAAATTACCATAGTGGTTTAGTAACACGATCAATCTACAGACGGCGCCACTTAGCCGTTGCTTCTTTTAGCTAGAAATGTGATGACATTTCTACTACAGATTCAAGCAGTTTTTTTTTTTAATTTGATATGCATTGGCGTACTGCTTAACTGCCGTATAAGGGCCGAGTAGTGATGTAACGAATATTCGCATTCGCGAATATTCGCATATTTCTGGAATATTCGCATTCGCTTTCCTATTCGCAAAATTACTGCGAATGTTATGCGAATATAAAAAAAAATTGAGGGTATCTAGTAGTTGTTTGATTATATAATTTTCGCCGCCCGGTAAGGGAGATAGCCCCATTGGCTTGGCGCTAAATTAAATAGCCCATCTGGCAACATAGAGTGGAATGACATTTCAATCAGGATGCGTTCGTTCGTCTCAACTCGGCTATTCTAGGAACAAAAAACAAACGGAACGTACTTCGTTTGTACGGGACTGCCACCAAAGTCACCAAGCCATAGACAAATGGTGCCAAATTTTAACAAAAACTGAATATTCGCATTCGCATTTGCATTCGCTAATGTCGAAAATATGACATTCATTACATCCCTACCGCCGAGTGACTGAATAAAATGTTTATATTTTTATAAAATATATGGCTCGACGGAAAAAATCGGAAACTTTTTTCCGTAGCTGAGAATGGTTACTCCTATCAAAAGAAAAATCACCAAGCACTTTTAAAATAATCATCCATTCCCAATTATTCTATTTTTTCTATGGTTATGTTGGCCAATCTCAGGTTTAAGAAAAATCGCACGGCGTATGTGCGCTAGCATGAAACGGAACGTTTGTCGTCCTCCGGTGTCAGTTTCGCGCTAGTCTGTGGTGTCCAATATGGCGACTGCGATTTGTCCATCGGCACCGTTAGAATTTTACAAAATACTCGACAATCCGAATTTTGCGGATACATGTTGTCGACTCGAAATTTTTATTTTTTCACGTTCTATCATTCAGGCAACGTTTCGATCGAGTCTACCGTAACCGGTCACGAAATTATTAATATAGATGTAAGACATACCTGTCTCGAAAATTATTCCGTAGCATTTTCATACTATTTTTTAAATGTTTTCTTTTAGACATTACGATATCTTAAAGTTAGTGAAATTATTAAACATCCAATTTTACTTAATTGTTGAGTAAATATAAATATACTCGGGAATAGAAACGCCGGGTTACTTCCCGTAGAAAGTTGTATGAAAAATTACCTGGTTTTTTTGCTCCCGTGTAGTGTGTGCTTGGGGCGTTAATTGTACTGTACTGAAAAAGTGTTCAAGAATATACTGCGCGCGACGAGCCCGAGAGATTTGAACAGTGTAATTTTTACTCCTTATTCATCTTCTTCTTCTGAAAGTGCCACTCCATTACTGGCATTACTTCCTTATTCATACATACATAAATCACGTCTTTATCCTTACGGGGTAGACAGAGCCTAAGATAACAAGACCCTTTACCATAAAAATAAATAAGAATATAGTAGAACGGAAACTCCCGCTCCGGCCGGAGTCAAGGTCACGATATTAGAGTACCCGCTAAGCGGCTACTCAGTCACGCTGTCACGGCCGGCGTCGCCGCACGCGCATTGGCTGTTGGCGCGTTCCGTACCTTCATCTTAGAAACAAATAACGTACCTAATGATTTATAAATATCATATTTTGTAAAACTAGAATAAAATAATGATTTCAAAGTAAATAAAAACTTATATTTTAGCGATATTATCTTTAGACGTAAGTATTATATTTAACAGTAAGCAATCCTAGCAACACGCCTGGTCGACAGAGGGGTGAAGTAGGTAAATAAATGGCGCCGTTTTGGACGCGGTCAAAAGAGATTCCGTTCTACTCTGTTATTATTTATTCTTATGCTTGTACCTTTATTCCTCATGATCCCAGGAGTACGCTGTTCAAATGTCCCGGGTTCCTCGCGGGCACTTGGTATGTGGAAAACTGGTTATTGTCTCCTGACTCCATCTATTAAGAAGTCCCTAGTTCTTGATAATATTTGAATAGACACTATATTATTTTGTATGCGTAAGAAAAATCTTGATAATACACAAATACGCAAATAATGCTGATTATCGTCAAAACTTAATGAAATCCAAATTCGTTATAAAATAATATGGTACCCATGTTTTAGTTTATTAAATTTTATTATTTAGACGTGTCTAACGTTATCATTCGGAAAATATTCAAAAGTTATTTGAAACGGTAACGATAGGAACATTCCAAATTTTTTATTTTATCTATTTAAATGGCTGTCTCGGATTTCTTGTTTTATGCCATAACATAAATAAATAGCCATACTAGTTTATAACTGTATATTATATTTCTATGTTCTGTTGAGTTTTAATTCGAGATTTTTACTAGGATAGTACACAAAAATATTATAAGTATTTTGTAAAGATGTCGATTAGGGCTGGATTTATTCATTACTTTACAAGTTTTTAGCAAATCGCCAATGAACGTGTTTTTAGATCGACCGCTTAAACAAGTCTTCGCCCGCGCGGCACAGGGACGCGGGGTGGACGACAAAGGGGACCGAGAGAGGTGTGGGCGGCAGGCGCACTACCCTCCCGCACTGAGAGCAGCCGCGCGGGCAGACTCATTTAAGCGGGCACTCTATAGATACTAATACGACGCTGTCAAAATCACTACATAGTATAAAACAAAGTCGCTTTCTCTATCCCTATGTATGCTTGAATGTTTAAAACTACGCAACGGATTTTGATGCGGTTTTTTAATAGATAGAGTGAATCAAGAGGAAGGTTTATATGTATAATACATGCATAATATACCGTGCGAAGCCGGGGCGGGTCGCTAGTAGAGAATATGTATTAAAGTAAATATCACACTTCTTAATAAAATTTGAAAATATTGTAAAAAATATGACAAAAAGTGAAATTAAAAGTAATATCGGAAAAGAAATTAGGGTAAATATAAGAGTTTTAAACTATGTATTATGTAATTAGTCAGCGATTAGAAAGAGAGATCCTATATGACATGTGACGTCATTTGTCACAACGCTCATTATAAACTCCATATTAAAATCCCGTTGTTTCTAGAAAGACAGAGACAAATCTTTGATGTTATGACTTATGAATATTCTCTATTATTGTCATATTTTAAACAATTTACAAAAACTCTTGACAAATTATACACCTAAACCTTCCATTATGAATCACTCTATCTGTTGGTTGTAACCGCTTGGAAATGCGCCTAGTAGTTTATCGCTTACAGACAGACAGACAGGCAGACCTGGAGGTGGACTTTGTTTTATATGTAGTGATAGGCGGCTAAAAACTTGTAATGTTGCAGATCCAGCCAGGGCCCTATTTTATAAAGCTACAATTGACAAGCGGAAGTCTCTTTCTGACCCTATGTGTTAGATAGAGACTTCCGCTTGTAAATTGTATCTTGTAGCTTTATAAAATAGGGTCCAGCCTGTCGTGTGCCCTATTCGTCCCTTTTATAGCAATTTATAGGCTTTCCGCGTTGTTATTTATGGTGCTTTGCTGTGCTTTGTGAAATAACAAGATTATGGGTCATACACAACGGCGACGAGGATTTGTGTCACTAATCCAAACATTTTGATCAAAATGTAATGCGTCTTGCAGCAAAATAATTACCCCCTTATTCATAAACGCTCTCTAGCAATGATATTTCATAGTATAGATTATTTACTAGAGATTATTAACTAGATATGTTAAGTTCCTAGTAAATTGCGTTTGAAAAACGTTCCCTCTGTCAACTGTCACATTGACTGTCACGGACTACTCATACTGTGGCTTGTTTGAGGTAAATGTGACAATTGGGTCATTTATGAATCTTCAACTCGGGCGCGGTAGTGACATATCTACTCCCAGTTTATATGTAATATCATTGCTCTCTAGGCATCTGCTAACTTAACAATCGTTTGTCCTTATCTGTCACATTGACATTTACCTTTCACAGATAAGGACAAACGATTGCTAAGCTAGCAGAGGCCTATAGAGCGTTTATGCATAAGGGGGTTGATCTGGTTAAACATTTCCAGTTTCATAAGTTTTGACACTGGCAACCTGAGCTTAAAACTTAAGATATAATTATTTTTGCATTATTATAAGGATTTGTCCGAAAAACAAACCTGGGTTAGTTACCTCGAATTGACAGCTAGCACAAGAGCGCGAAAAATTTGTGTCGCCAGGTCGATATGCTAGCATGTTTGCCATTGGCCCATTAGCTCGTTTGCAAAATAGCTTGTTCCATTCGTGTATCACGTTCATGAATAAATTGTTTGATATTTTCACTCTATTGTTAAATTCATCTGTTTACATTACAACAGTACTTTAATATAGACAATCGCAGAAAATCGTTATCAATATGTAACTACTAAATTAATATCTCTGAAAAACCGCCTCAGCTCATATTAAAACTTAATTCAGAGCAATGTTAACAAATAGATATTTTTATATGCTTACCATAACTATTTCTATTAAAATCGGGTACAACATATACCGGACAATATTGTAATTATGCTTCTCATTTAAGTATAAGTCATATTTATAGCAAAAGTATTTAGCCCTGTAGAGTCTAGTTTTATATAATAGATTATAGCGTTGCATACAAGAGTAAACTCTCAAACGACCTTTATATTTCTCTGCTAAAACTGTTATGCATAAATAAATTAATTAATGCTGTTTTAAACAATAAATCACAAGAGTACTGGAAATGAAATGCTATTATAATCATTTGCATGTTTTTGTGAACAATCACAAGCTACCAGCTCAGTTAATCTTATTATCATCATCATCATATCAGCCGAAAGACGTCCACTGCTGGACATAGGCCTCCCCCAAGGCTCTCCACTCGGACCGGCCCTGTACCTTCCGCATCCACCGCGATCCCGCGATCCTGATCAGGTCGTCGCTCCATCTTGTTGGAGGCCTACTGACAGCTACCAATCTTATTATGACAAAGTTATATTAAAATCTATTTGTCTATATCTGATTATATCAGGGGCCTTACCATGACGTCCTAATTCCGACTCAGGTCAACTTTTAGCTGTCACTTTTAGTATGAATCTGACAGCGAGCGAACCTAAACTGAATCGCATTAAGACGTCATGGTAAGGCCCCTGATCGTCGACTCAGTTGTATTGATACTGAGTTTACAACATGACAGAAAAATCGTGCACACAGTATTACATTACGGCAGTAAAAAAATATTTTTATCCGAAAATGAACTTCTGCTTGCATTCGTTTCGGCCGAAACCGAAGCGGTTAATAGATGAATATTTTCCCCCTTATTCATAAACGCTCTATAGGCTTCTGCTCACATAGCAATAGTTTGTCCTTATCTGTCACATTGACATTTACCTTTAACAGATAAGGACAAACGATTGCTATAATAAGGGGGTTTGACATTACAATTTTCGCTATTCATCGAATTACTGATTTTTTAACACAGGGATTGATGAATAGATATTATAAGGTTTAAAATATATAAAATACTGTAGTTAACTAAGGGCCTGTTTCACAACTCTTTAACTGTCAGTTATCTATGATGACGTCTCTGTCTGTTTCATAGTAATAAATAGAGATGGAATCATAGATAACAGACAGTTAAGGAGTGGTGAAACAGGCCCTAAGAGTGACACGTGATACGTGGAAAACCATAATCTCGTGTAACAAAAAAAAAATGAACTCTTGTCGTAACAACGTCTGATATAGTATGAGTGAGTCGCCAAGCTTTACGAAGTAGGTTAGGTATAGGTTAGGTACAAATGTAGTGCGAAATGATTTCCCTGGTGGATTTTTGACGTTGTAATTTGTGTGCAATACGTAAAGCATGGCACACAAATTACAATGTCAAAAATTCACCCTCCCATGACATTTCGTTGAATCCCATGCGGTTTTCAACTTTAAAGACATTTTAATAAGATTCTTATTTATAAAACAATTTAATCTGACAGCTGCATTGTATACACAACTTTAATAACACGTCCCTAAAGTTGAAAACCGGATAAAATTTAACGAAACGTCATGGAAAATCATTTTGCACTACACCTGTACGCCGAATGGTTCTACCTGTCTAAAGCTTTAGATTAGACGATTTATATTATAGCCGAAATCGAAAACGAAGTTTCGGTGGCCGACTTACAACTCCTTAGCATCACGGTCCTGGCATTATACTCCGAAATTCGATGTTCGAAGTTCGTGTGCCGTTCCGCTTAACTTATAGCCGTCAACTTGAGAGTGAGAGGGACGGTATGATACATCTCGGAGTAACCCCCCAGATTTGTAATGCTGTTTGCACAATGTTTTTGTACGTATAAACTGGACAGCTTTGTTGGAGGTAGATTTATTTACGTAGCTTTTAATACATACAAATGTTTATAGCATTCTAGCGTCCGCATTGTAGCACAAGTTGTATGTTTATAATTATGTATTCTGATTCTGACCGTTTACTGGAATAAGATGCATTGAAAGATTGTATATTTCGAAATACATTTGTTTGACGTTAACTTATTTTTTATTACACTAATTACCTCCTAAAATTTGTACTGGCGGCGGCAAATAAGTGAAACTTGGAGGGAAGGTATCACAGGGGAGTGCAGTGGCCGGGGGCGGGCGTACGTAAGCGCTTATTGGCTCTCCAGTCGTACTCTGCCCCGCGCACCGCATGCGACGCTCCGCTGACTTCTGCTGCACAGTCGCGTTCTAAATTGTTTTGTTATTATTGTTGATGTTTTCTGTTAAGTTTGAGTTTAATTTTTTGCTTGTTTTTACCTCCCCATACTAATTGAACCTACTACTATCGCATTTTTATATTAGTGACTAGCGACCCGCCCCGGCTTCGCACGGTATATTAAGCATGTATTATACATATAAACCTTCCTCTTGAATTACTCTATCTATTAAAAAAACCGCATCAAAATCCGTTGCGTAGTTTTAAAGATTTAAGCATACAAAGTGTTGAAGGGATCAATAGTGTAGTAAAAATCAAACTCAGGTTTTCAAAAATAAATCGACTATACTCCAAGACGTGCAATTGAAAAGTGAAAGGTACAGATGAATAGAGTACAGAAGTGCTTAAAGCTATCATGCATGTGTAAGACATTGCTATTTGTTTATTGTAGGAGCTTGAATTTGAACATGCCCCCGGGCGTTGAAAGCATGCGCTTTCAACCAGCTGCCTGACTTGACTCGGGGAGTGGGCAGATCTTGCTGAATGACCGACGGGTTGTTCCAGTGGATGTCTTGATGTCAGCAACTCTGCTAATGCCGTCTGAACCGGGGAAAAGGGCTATAATGCGACCTAACCTCCACTTGAGAGGGGGGAGGTTGTCGTCCTTCAGTAAGACGAGCGTGTTCAGTTTCAAAGTCGCTTGATTTTGTTGCCATTTGGTTCTGACTTGCAATTGTGACACGTACTCCTTGCTCCATCTGGTCCAAAAATGTTGGCGAAGCTGTTCAATGCGCTGATAGCGAGTCAACGAGTGTGATGAGTGTTCTCGTAGATCTTGAGAAGGCAGAGAAGTGAGTGGTCGCCCGATGAGGAAATGACCGGGGGTGAGCGGAGATAAGTCTTCTGGGTGCGAGGATCGTGGAGTTAGCGGTCGAGAGTTTAGGAGTGCCTCGATCTGAACTAGGACAGTGTTGAACTCCTCGTAAGTCAAGTTACAATTTCCCAACACTCTTTTTAAATGAAAACGGGTTGATTTGACCCCCGCTTCCCAAAGGCCGCCACTATGAGGAGAATACGCTGGGATAAAATGGAAATTAATCTCTTCGTTGGCTGCACCTTCAGCCAAGGAATTACAGTTACACTTCAAAAATTTCGATAAGTCATTGCATGCACCAACGAATGAAGTGCCGTTGTCCGAATAAATGTTACTCGGTTTCCCCCTACGAGATATAAAGCGACGCAGTGCCAGCAAATAATTGTTACTTGTCAAGTCACCCACCAATTCCAGGTGCACCGCCTTCGTGGTAAAGCATATGAAAATAGCTATATACACTTTGACCAGCTTGCAGCCGCGTCCTTGCCGACTGGCTGACGTGTGAGGCCCGCTATAATCAACGCCAACGCAGTCAAATGGGAATGATGGCGTTAGACGGGATTTGGGCAAATTTCCCATTAAAGGCGTGATTATCTGACCTTTCATGCGAGCACATCTAACACACTGACGGAAACAGGCTTTAGCTAAGTTAGTGCCTCCAATGGGCCAATATGTGTCCTTGATGGAAGACAATAGGAGTTGCGGGCCGGCGTGCATTAACCGTTTATGCTCGTATTGGAATAAAAGTTTTGTAAATCGATGGGAGGAGTGAATTATAACAGGGTGCTTCTTCTCGTATGGAAAATCGGAATTATCAAGCCGACCGCCGACACGCAACAGTTTATGCTCATCCATAAAGGCGTTTAATTTATATAATGAACTATTTTTAGGAAGGGCTTGATTAGAGAGCAACAGATTGTATTCAGGAATTGATTCTATCTGAGATACCTTAATGATTAAAGTTAATGCATCCTTCAGTTCAGTGTCAGAAAGATACTTTGTAAGCGGGGCCAGCTTTCTACTAACGTTTACATAGCGCAATACATAAGCCACAGCACGCTTGAGTCGTGAATAGTTTGAGAAACGACTGAAATCTATTAATTTGTGGCTAACATTATTGTTTGTCACATCGACACGGAGTGCAACCTGAACGCGAGTTTCGGGCAAGGACTGCGCACCGATAGGGTTATCCGGCCAACAAGACCTGTCCTGCTTCAAAAAGCGTGGGCCTGACCACCACAAATCGAGAGTTTGAATCGAACTCGCATGAACTCCACGAGATATATGGTCGGCTGGGTTTTCATCCGTAGGGACGTGCCTCCAAATACAGTTACCGGTCTTTTCTAGGATTTCAGCTACGCGATTACGCACGTAGCGTAGGACGTCCTCAAACTCGGTGGAGCGAAGATCTTCGCAAGGCGGCTGGCAAGAGCTGGATGAGAGTGGCCGAGGATCGTGCTCAGTGGCGTGCCATGGGAGAGGCCTATGTCCAGCAGTGGACGAATATAGGCTGATGATGATGATGATGATGATTACGCACAAAAGGTTGCAATTTGCTAGGTAACATTCTTAGCCATCCTAACACGATGGTGGAATCCGTCCAGAAGGTAGTACTTCTGATGTGGACTCTGAGAGAATTAATTACCTTTTCGTAAAGACGGGCTCCCACCAGTGCACCGCAAAGCTCGAGCCTAGGAATTGTGGTGGGTTTAATGGGAGCTACTCGGCTCTTGGCCAATACTAATCGAACTAGTATGTCGCCCTTCTCATTTGCACTACGCAAATATAAACATGCTCCATAGGCGCGTTCAGAGGCGTCTGTGAATATATGAATTTCAACCTCCTTATATGAGTCACAGAAAACGAGCCTGGGGATACGAACATTGTTTAAAGACGGTAGATCGCGAACTATTAACTCCCAACGTTTATTTATCTCAGAAGATAGCGGTTCATCCCACGACAGCTTGTGCAACCAAAGCATTTGTAGCAACATTTTCATTAGAATGACAACAGGAGCCAGCAAACCTAACGGGTCGAAAATCTGTGCGATCGTTGAGAGCATATCCCGCTTAGTGTTGTTTCCCGGTGATAACTGGCCAATCGGGAAGCATAAATGATCTGAGCTGGGTTGCCAACCTAGACCTAACGTCTTACTGGATTCAGCAGATCCCATATTTAAATTTAGAGGAGGCAAATTGGAGTTATCAATCAACCGAGGCTCGTTCGACTTCCATTTCCTCAAGTTCATGCAGGCTGAAGTTAGAGCTGAAGTGACTTTATCCTTAATTGATGAAACCTGGGCTATGTCATCACCGCCAGTGAGTAGGTCATCGACATAGAAATCGTGGACGATGATTTCACGAATGGTTTCATCCTCACACTCGAGACCTATCTGCTTGAGGCATCGCGTTGCAAGGAAGGGAGCGCTTGCCGTGCCGTAGGTGACGGTGTTCAGTTGGAAGACCTTTAACTGATCTGATGGATTATCACGCCAAATAATATTCTGCAAATACCGGTCATCGGGATGAACAGCAATCTGCCTGTACATCTTCTCCACGTCAGCTGAGAGGATGTACTTATGCTGCCGAAAACGAAGCAGTATCGACAGAAGGTCGTCCTGAACAGTGGGTCCAACCATTTGAATTTTATTCAAAGATATGCCTGAGCTAGTAGGACTGCTCGCGTTAAAAACTACCCTTAACTTGGTCGTCGAGCTATTTTCTCGCAAAACACCGTGATGAGGAATGAAATATGAGTTGGGTTCAGATTTAATCCGCTCACATTCAGACATGTGACCCAGCGACAGATATTCAGACATGAAGTCTTTATACATGGTTTGCAACAAAGGCTTATTCCCAATCCTACGCTCTAACGACAAAAAACAGTGCCTAGCACGATTTATGGATTCCCCTAAAACATTTGGGTGTTCTTTTAAAGGTAAGCGTACACAAAAACGTCCGTCTTCTAACCGAGTCGTATGCGTCGTGAAATGGTTTTCACATAATTTCTCCTCGCAAGAATAATGAGATGACTGAGGGCACACTTCTTCGAGCTGCCAGAACCGCGTAAGTTGGGTTTGGATATCATCATCAAGCAATTCGACTTTCCTGCTAGAAGTAACGGTTGTAAAGTTACAAGTAACCGTACGTGACGGCATCGATACATGCCCACTGTTTATTGGGCCTGAGACTAGCCACCCTAGTCTAGTCTCACAAAGAATCGGCTGCCCTTCGCCTAATTTTATTTTTTGTGATCCCAATAAATCCCAAAAGAGATCAGCGCCTATAATTATATCAATAGCAGCCGGCGTGTGAAAATTAGGATCGGCTAAGCAAAGATTTGATGGTATGTTTAAATTATCTAATTTTAATTGTTGAGAAGGGATGTCGTCGGTGATTGAAGGCAGAACAAAACAATGTAAATGCGTTGAGTACGCTCCGTTTAATGATTTCATTAAAACGCGACACGTTTTGCCGACATGACATCTTGCATTATTGATACCTACGACAGATTTATTCACACAGTCTGTATGTAAATTTAACTGCAGACACAACCTTTCTGACATGATGCACGATGTACTACCGCTATCCAGAATGGCACGAACGATGTGTTCCTGATTATTGTTATCGTAGACTTTAATTAACGCTGTCGATAATAACACATCTTGTTCATTTAATGTTCGTGACGGGGTGAATCTCGCCGCCAACGTCACAGGATTGCTGCTTTGGTCAGCAAACGAAGGCTGCGCTCGCGCAGTGGCTGCGTGTGCGCCAGAGCGCTCGGACATGTTTGCGTTTTTAGAATTGGTTCCCGCGACATGGATGAGCGAGTTATGTTTTCGCCTACATATTTTACAACCTGTTCGTTTGCAATGGTTAGCATAGTGCCCACTACGAAAGCAATTGAAACAAACTTTGTATGTCGGCAATAACTGCAGGCGTTCTGTGTTGCTAAGTGCAAGGAATTGAGCGCAATGGCTCAGATTATGCTCACCATTGCACTTCGGACAAGGTTTAGGAGGTGAATCGACGTTGGTTCTAGTGTTTTGTGTAGAAAGCATAGTTCTATGTTTCGACGAACAGTGTTTGGTCGGCCGACTTGATTGACCGGTGGCTGAAGCGCACGATAACTCTAAAGTTTCGAGCAAGTCGGCACGACTGCGCATGAAAGTGTTAAAGTCGTGAAATGAAATAGGCATGTTTTTATCTAGACTTCCCTTGTGCTCCTCCCACTCGCGAAAAGTCTTAGTGTCGAGCTTGTGGGTTACGATGTGAATTAGAAGGGTGTCCCAATGCATGACAGGCTCACCCAAAGATTCCAACGCATGTAAGTTCTTGTTTACACTATCAATGACACGCTTGATCTGGGCTGACGACTCTCGTGTGATCGGTTCTATATCAAATAAAGCAGAGACATGATTTTGCAATAACAATCGTTTGTTGTCGAATCTATCACATAAGAGTTTCCATGCCACTTCATAGTTTTGAGCCGAGAACTCAGTAGATTGGACAACTAGTGCTGCAGAGCCTTCTAACGACGCTCTTAAATAGTGAAATTTATTTATGTTGTCAATTCCGTCGTTAGAATGGACTAAACTTGTAAATGTGTCACGGAAGCACAACCAATTCTCGTATGAACCACCAAACTTCGGCAGCTGAATCGTAGGTAACTTGACAAGCTTATGATTGCTAGCACTACGTGAACCTCGTTCACTACAGGATTCAAATTCCTCCTTTTTGTTGAATGCGCTTAATATCTCTTGTGCTTTAGAAAGTGAAGCAAAATAACTTGTTTCGAACTCTGCCCTTTCCTTAAGTTGACTTTCTAAGTTATCATTAAGACACTCCAATTGCAACTGCACTTCATCGTATTGTTGGTACAACAACTCAATCTTACCGATACGCAACTGCAACTGCTTCGCTTCAGCTGAAGCCAGCGAAGTATCCTTCAATGCGGATATATAGGAAGTAAACAAAGTTAATTGTCCCTTGTAACTGCCTCTCTTTTTAACTAAGTCCTTTTCTTCGACCATTTGAGAAGCTTGTCAATTGATCAACCTTGAATGTAAACAGATAACAAACTTGAGTATATAGGTAACTAATTTAATTGTAAACAATCTGTGAACACGTTGCAAATCTAGTCTATTGTTAAAATAGTCTAGTATATAATGGTTACACAGTAAATAAGCGAAAATAAATTAATATGTAAAATTCTGAATAATAATTTAATGATAAATTGATTAAAATGAATTGAAATTGCAAATAGAATTGCTATATAATTACCTCGAATTAATTACTATACAATTCAATAAACAAATAAATAAATCTCAAGTTTGTATAAATTAATTAAATCAGAATCATTAATTTCTAAATTCATAAAAAATATTCACACTTTTCACGTTCTCATAAATTTAATCAAATCTCATATGAAATAATTAACTAACATGAATAACGGTACTTGGTTCCGTATCTACTTGCATAAGTTGATTGTATTGATCGATTTAATCAGTACCATAATAATTCCAATAACATTACCTACAATTAACCATCCAATTTAAATTGATTTTAGCTAAAACAAATAATAAATAATGAATTGACTAGGTAGACTAGCTTAAATTGTATGTAGATTAGTTAACGTACACGAATGCCGGTACTTTATTCCTATAAGTCTACAATTTAACAATTTATCCACTGATATAAATAATACCATTCAATTCCGCTGTTTCGGCTTAAACAAATAAATAATTGAATTGACTGGATAGTTAAAGTTAAATTAAATACATTAATTAAGTTGCATGTATAGAAATTGATGGTAGGTTAACTTAACGGTACTTTAACAATGGATGAAATTATGTTTTACTAACCTTGAGTTTTACACTTATCTTACTTATTACTACCTGATTAAGAGTGTTGGGTGCTAATTATACTTTATACTCTCGACACTGTTTTGCGTTCCGATGTCCTGATGAAGAATTCCACTGGATTTCGGCTGCCTTTTAATCTCACAGTGATGGTAGCAAATATCCCTTATTTTTTCTCGATATTTTCTGTATTTTCACATAAAAATGGTTTGTTCTTCTATTCGGTTCGATCCAGGACCATGTTGAAGGGATCAATAGTGTAGTAAAAATCAAACTCAGGTTTTCAAAAATAAATCGACTATACTCCAAGACGTGCAATTGAAAAGTGAAAGGTACAGATGAATAGAGTACAGAAGTGCTTAAAGCTATCATGCATGTGTAAGACATTGCTATTTGTTTATTGTAGGAGCTTGAATTTGAACACAAAGGGACATAGGGATATAGGGACAGAGAAAGCGACTTTGTTTTATACTATGTAGGATACTAGTTTAAACGAATTGTAATTAATTTGTAAAGATAACCATTGCGTGCGCGAAAGTACCTATGCGCAGGTCATCCCCTCCAAGTTTTACTTATTAGCCGCCGCCTGTACCAAGCTATTTCGGTCATTCTTTTAATCCGGACAGTTGGAAAGTGGAATTCTCTGCCTGCGTGTTCCTAGGACGCTACATTATACTCGCACCCCACTTGGCGTTGCGTGTTCGCGTTGCGCTATTGGCATCTTCGTCGCATACGCTAGTAACAATATAGTGCATCCCCTTCACTCACGCAAATATTTGGATAAATACGCCAAGTGGAGTGCCAGTATTAAACTCTGACCGTCTTCAAATCGGGGGCGAATGTTACTAGGAAATTGTGCTCCATCTTAGCTTACATGTTTTCTTACTATCAGGTGTGCAGCTGCAATTGTATGAAATTTTAAGTGAAGTGAGAATAAGACTAAGGTTTCGAGGATTCACAGCTCCAACACCAAAATGATAAATGTGGAAAACAAAATTTTATTAATCACACAGGTCTACAGTTAATCAACGGATTCATTCTTTTATAAAATTGTGTACCACTACAGTGATAGAATTGGATAAACTTTTCATGAATTAAAATTATTTCTGCATAGTAAATTCCAACGTCCACGCGTCCTTTGATATAACTTTATTTTGCTCCGGCAGCACGAATACGGCAACTCCATTTGTTACTTTGTACTGAAACACAACAAGCAAACTCTTAAGCTTAATTTACACACACAAGAATGCAAGTTGCATTAAATTGCGTAGGCGCATGCACTTTTATTGCGAGTGTCAACTGAGCTTTACAGTCTTAATCCGATTAGTCAAAGAATAATTGATTTGGGCTATAGTTCCCACGTGGGCACAGTACGGATAAGGAACTTTACACACCATTGAATTACTTTGTAGGTGTATGCAGGTTTCCTCACGGTGTTGCTGTCGCTCATGGTAAATTTCAAATTAATAAATGTACCTATGTTAAAATTTTACGAACTTTAAACTTAGGCGCTTAATAAGCACTCATTGTGTTTAGTGCGCGGGCCGGAAGCGAACCCGCTTCTCAGGATTTCCTTTTTTTATGTAAGTACTTATTTGAAAATTTCAAAGTACGAGTATTAAATTTATTTTTACCGTAATAGTATCTTCGTTTCCCAGCAAGCGAACTCTGTAGTTGGCAGCTTGCACCGTTGCTGCGATATCTTTCATCTTCAACTCTCCATTTTCCGGCCAGGTGAGCGTGATAGCATAGATTGCTGTTATAGTACCATTATTCGCCGGCACCCCCGTTGGATGGGTAGCATTGTACACCGAATTGGTGCAAGTGTACCAGACATCGCTATTGCCAGAGTCTTTTTGGTGGTACCAAGGTGACGAGCCGTATATTGCTTCCCCGTTGACTGCCAGCCATTCGCCGAGAGTCAAAAGACGATCTTTGAAGACTTGATCTATGGTGCCTGCTTTAGTTGGTCCAGCGTTCATCAAAACGTTGCCTGAAAAAAAGAGATCTCTCTTTCAGTCTCATGTTGATAAACTATTAGTGTGAGCGGAGAGGCAGGATACGAACTTTGAATTTCAAATTTCGAAGTACATGGGCTGTTTTGAATTGCCTCTTGAAGTTATTATGTGCTTCTCTGTTCGCTAGCTTTGTGTGCTTACCTCCGCAACTGATGGTCTTAACTACATGCGCTAATAAGTCAGGATACCTCTTTATGTCCGTCTTTTCGTCGTAATTAGTTCTATATCCCCATGAATGTAAATCCAACCGGAATGCACTCTCGAATTTGTGGTCTTGGAGTTTTGCTGAAAGAATATAACAGTAGAAGTTAGAATATCTTTTAAATTTGGTCCCAAATAAAATAAATTGCTCAAAATCGATACCGTAATTGTACCTTATTTTATTTTAATCTTTCTCTTTTATGATTTTTTTTTTTATAAGGTGGGGCGCAAACTGGCATGAGGGTCGCCTGATGGAAAGCAATCAGCGCAGCCCATGGACTCCCATAACGTAAGTGCGTTATTATTCGCAACATGTAAGTAAAACATGAAATTACTTACTCGTTTCAAAATTATCTTTGTAGTTATAATAATCTCCGAGCATCTGATCCACAGCTTTGTCTTTGCAGAACTTCTGCGAGTATTTCCCCCATCTCTCGTTTGTCACAATCTCGTGCTTGACAGGACTGTCGTTGTACAACCAAGCTAGTGTCTCCAGCGCACCCCAGTATGTGTAGCATTCATAGAAATCTCCATCTAGCCACAGCAGGGAAGGCTTGTAATCGTTCATTAGCTGCTTTATATCCGGGATAGATACAGTCTCAGGGTATACTCTTGTTGTAAAATGGTTTTCTTTATCATCATCGTAAGTGCTGTTGTGCCATTGATATTGGGAGTAGTAGATGCCAAACTTTAGCCCTTTTTTGGTGACGCCCGCTGATAGGTCTGCGACCAAGTCTCTATGGGAACCATCGTTCACAGAGTTCCATTTGTTTTGAGCGGATGGGAACAGGTAGTAGCCTTCGTGATGCTTCGTTGTTAAGACAACGTATCTGTTTGCCAAAAAAATATTTTTTTAAGCTTTATTGAGTTCGGCTAATATATGAACCGGAATGCAATCTAGTGATGCGGGCACTGATGCATAATTTCTGGTAATTCGTGTATGCTGTATACATGATAATAATGTATATGGGGTACGCAAATTACAGTGCGTACCTCACAATGTATCAACTCCCATCCCAACAGATCCATTGGACATAGAAAGCTGAAATTTTGCTGAAGATTTTTTGTGATTTGTGAAATTTTCATTGGATACAAGTTCTGTAGCGGAACTGGTGAATCCGCGGGTTATAATAAAAAAGGTAGATGTACTCACTTTGCTCCAGCTTTGGCAAACAAAGATGCCCATTCGTCAGGGTCAAATGACTTTGCAGTAAACATCGACGCCAAGTCTTGATAGGTAAGACCCGGATAGTTCTTCTCCATAAACTCTCGATGGTCTTTATCTGGCAAAATGTCAATTTTAATCGGATGAAATTGAGACGAAAATAAATTGACATTTAAAGGTTTGAGATCAATTTAAAATTCGACATGAATGAAGTTCATGTAAGGTGATAGACCAGTATTGGACACTAAGCTGAAAGGCACCAGTAATGGACACTTCATTCCTAATTTGAGGATAATTATGGTGATAAAATAAATGACTATCCTTGTTTCTTTTAAAAACAGTTTTTGTGTATTATTAGGTCCTTTGCCATTAGGTACTGGTGACATCACACTAAACGAAGCATCGAGCGTGGGCTAGTTAATTCATAATCCAAAAAAATCGCTAGGAACTTACGGGATATTTCAGACCAAAACCATTCTGAATCGGGTCCAAAAGCGGGTACGGAATAAACACCCCAATGCAGCATTATACCAATTTTAGCCGTATCATACCACTGGGGCAGCGGACGCGAGTTCAAATCGTCAAATTCCGGCTTGTATCTCTTAGATAATCCATTTTGTTCGAATAAACCACTCCCCCAGTTATCGCTAGTTCGAATATTCGCTATGTTTAAGGGAATGAGGAAAACCAGAAAGAATTGGCAGGTTCTTAGCAACATCGCTTTCAAGCACATCTCGACAGATTGTCTTGCTGTAAGTAAATTATATTTTCTCCAACATGCTCGGAAATGTGCATCTTACTGTTAAAAACAGCTTCCAGGAACATTAGAAAAAAAAACACAGCTGTAGCAGCCGGGAAATAGCGGAAGCGGCCGGAAATTTCTGACTTTTCATGAAAAACAACAACACAAGTTTAACTTTTTAATATGTTATGTTATGACTAAGATCATTCGCCACAAACAGCCAAATGCTTGTACAATCATAATAGAACCAGCGCGTTTAAAAGTGTCTTAAATAGTTTTGACTTATACTCCGAAATTCAATTTTCGAAGTTCGTTTCGTGCCATTCCGCTCGCACTTAATAGTCATTCATTTTAGAGTGAGAGGGACGGTATAATACGAACTTCGAATTTCGGAGAAGCCCCCCAGATTCTGTTAAAGTGGAAAAAACATGGAAAAAAAGTTAATTTGTTTGATTTTTTAATCCAATGGAATTTAAAATAGCTTTATAACATTTATATTTGCACTTTTAGTTGATTTATTACTATTTCATAGTAAAAGGAAATATACCTTCGAATGAAATGGCGTTATCAGAAGAAAAATGGGAAATTACAAGTACCTACCCTACGTACTGTTGCGGGAGTAGAACATTGCGACAGGTAGCTACTAAATAACCTCTAAATAACCGACCACGTGACATCGCTGCCCCTGCCATCTGAGTAAACGCCATTTGGAAACTGATCACTTGTAGCTTTCAACCTTGACGCTGGCAAATTTGTCCTACTGGACAGAAGCCATTTAAAAAAAAAAAATTGTTCAATTGGGAATGGATGATTATTTTAAAAGTGCTTGGTGATTTTTCTTTCTTGGTGAAAATATTGAAATGAAAATGGCTCAGTAAGTCAGTAGGTATGTTTAAATTAATGCCATAAATGCGAACAATTTTTCTTATCGGAAGAATGCACCTCCTACGTAATTCTTTGATTTGTTTAGTTATTTCTCTACTAGGGCACATTTCAAAGATAAAAGGACATTCCCAGTTTAATTGCTTGCGGTCTATTAATTAAATGGGGTAAATTTTAATCTTGCGACGTAAATTTATTCTAACAAAATGTGTGTCAGTGACTGATAAAGACAAATGAATGTTAAGTTAACATAGCCACCAACATAATCGATTTAATAGTTAATATCTATAGTTAGTTTCATAACTACGGACATATTGAAACACGTCCAACATTTAGATATAATTTAATTCATTGATACTTCGAGTACCCAATTATAGTTTTGGAGTTAAGCCGAACGCAAAGTTTTGTTCTCTACATCTGTATAGTTAGTGTAAGCTGTATTATCTTTACTAACCTGTGGATGCCCTATTTTGTAATGTTTTCATAACATCAAGACGGCCATCGCAACTTGTTTATAAACAGTCGAAAACCCAGTTATTTACGTAGTCTATTCTTAATCACCAAGATAAACTAGTTATACAAACAAAACCACAAAGGATAAGAGAATAACGTACGTGCTCGAATGTTTAATGTTTTTTTAGCAAATTAGCGAAATTTTTGACTGACCCCAAATAGGGAACCAGCCAGGAGAGTGATTGTTCGACCGGTAAGAGTACAAAATGGACCTAGATTAGAAGAAAATTACATAGATAGATACATATACAGCTCAAAACAAAATAAGGGCCACTTCAATTTCATAGGCGAAATGAGATAAAAAAATTGGTTTGCATCTTTATCCTGAATGCGTTAAGTAGATGCTATTTATATTATTGTATGGTAACAATTAAATCCTATTTTTAATAAAAAAAAGAAATTATTTATTTATATTTTCATTTTACCGAGGAAACTCAGGTGGCACCTATATTATTTTGAGTTTACATACATAATACACGTCTATCCCTTACGGGGTAGAAAATTAAAACTAATTAATCTAGTCAACTAGTCAACAATTTAATTTGAGCCGTTTTGTAGCAATAAGTGCAATATCTGCGAACTCGAGTGTACCTACAAGCTAGCCATACACGTACGGATCTGTCCGTCGGATCTGCCTGACAGATGTGTCTGGCGGACACATCCGTCAATGTGTGGCGAGAATAGGGCTTGCTCCCGGGAAATACCGGTCCTGAAATTCCCGGGAATTTCATAATGTCGAAAGAACCGGTTCTGAAAGTTCAATCCCGGTTCTCCCGGTTCTTTAAAAAAAATACATTTATGACAAATCAGGGTGTTCCAAAGCATCGAAAGGATTGTTTTTGTGATTTACCATGTTCAGTTGCCGGGATAATGGGTAACCACGCATACATATTTTTTTTAAACTATTCCTTTCTGTACCAGGTTAGCTGGAAGAGATCCCTTCTTAGGGATAAGTTCGCCTTTGTACTATTTTCTGTGTACTTCTGTATTTTTAAATTTTTATGTGCAATAAAGAGTTTTACACATACATACACATATAAGTCCAATCTAAGAAATTATAATAACAATGTTTATCTCAGAACGATATTAATTCAACGATATTAATTACGTAGTCCTAGTCCCAGAATCCCACTTTTAGAAAATAATTTGGTTACTATTATTTTCAGTCATTATTTGGGAGGACAATATTACCTGTATCTAGGTGTATGATTCGGTACATTAATAAGCATATTCACACATAATAATGCATTTTTAATTGAGAAAATGTAATTTATTCCAAAAAATCGTAAATTGAACCAAGAACCGGGATGAACCGGGAATCCCGGTACCAGGACTGCTCAGAACCGGGAAATGAAATTCTTGGAACCGGACCGGTTCTGCATATTATTATGCCCTAGGCGAGAACAGATTAGTCCGCCGGGTAGGTATCTGTCGCTGACCGTGCTCAAAACCAACGGCTCCAAATCCGTACGTGTACCTACCTATCCTTGCTCCACATAAAGTCAATAGCAAAATCAGTTGGTGGAGTACACTTAAGATAGTATGTTGAGTCGTTTACGGATAATAATCCTCTTTAGATAAAACACTAATTACCAAACACTGTAAAGGCCATTCACCCCGATACCGATTTGTTAAACATTTGTGTAATGGCTCTACGTCACACAGTTTGACTTGGTTGGATGTAATTTGAAGTAAATTATGGTTGCTTCCGCTTTTATTCAGAAGGTACCACAAAATTCGAAATTCAAAATTCGTAACATACAGTCCCTTTCGCTCTCCTATAAATACTATTGGTGTGAGTGGAACGGCACGATCCAAACTTAAAATTTCTAACTTAGAAGTAGGCCTGTAGACTGCGGAACAAAACGCTTAAATGTTCTTCGCATTTATTATTATAGCAAAAAATATCACATTTGGTATCCTATTTACGTCATTTTAAGGTAAATTTAAGCGTCCAAGCGTCAGAAGATTTGACTGTAGCCTTGTTTGGCAACGTAATCACTGCTTCGCCGTTTACGATAGTCCACTGAAATAAAACAATTATAAAATTAAAACAAAAAATAAACAAATCATTTTTTTTAAAGTGCTGCGGGTGTTTATGGACAATGATGATCATTTAACATCAAGTGACCCACTAGTTCGTTTGTCTGGCCTCTCTAACATAAAAAAACCCACGCATCAATTTTATTTCAAAAATGCCTCACATCATTTTGGAAAAGAGCTGATAATGTTCAAACTGCTGGACCGATTTCTACCAAACATGGCTAAAAACCACCGCAAGGAAACTGGCTTTCGAATAAAAGAAACTGCATCGAAATGGGTCCATCCGTTTGAGAGCTACGATGCCACAGACAGACACAAACAGACATCGACGTCAAGCTTATAACACCCTTCTTTTTGCGTCGGGTGTTAAAAAGGATTTTATGATCGCAAATATACATTTCGTAATGTAATAATGGATTTAACGACTGAAGAATTCAACTTTTTTTTATAAAAGGTCAGCATGTTATCACCTGATGGCAGGCAAAGCACCACCCAGGACACACATAGCAATAAAGAATTGCAGATGTATTGTATTGCCAACCTAGCGGGCTAAGAAAGAATACCTCATGCGCCGGTAGTCTCACCGGCTGTCTTAATCTCCATTCTCAATGCCGGAACGGTTTACCATTATTTGCTAAACAACATTACTCAAAATGCATCGTCTGACAAACACTTTATTTGACAACCTTTTATTTTATACTAAAATATCGAGTTTTTGGAAAACTTATAAAATACACCTAACCTAACCTAACCTAACCTAATTGAGCCACGCCTAAAGGTTTTCGATTTTTAAAAAGCTTACGGTTTATCAGATATCAAAGGGTTGTTAAATGAAATGTTTGTCAAACGATACATTTGTCAAACATTTGTCGGTCAAATGATCGGATACCGCCGGAACACAGTACCTAGCGCAAGCCAGTGCTTGCGCAGTAGTCTACTTTGCGGCAGGATTAGCGAGCAAGATGGTGGCAGCGATTCATACAGACCTTGCACAACCAGTTTTATTTACCTGAATATTTTCACCCTCATTCCCCAGCAGTTGAATTTTATAATTGCCGCTATGGAGCAAGGACATGATATCATGAACCTTCAACTGTCCATTTTGCGGCCATTTCAAAAACACAGCATAGATTGCTGTCACGGTATCAGTCTTCAACGGCAACGATGTTGGTCGAGCAGAGTTGTACTCTGCTTTTCTGCATGTGTACCAAACGTCGCCGTTGGCTGTGTCGTTTTGGTGGAGCCAAGGCGAGGATTCGTATATGGCCTCTCCGTTGATATTGAGCCATTTGCCGAGCGTCAGCAGACGTTCTTGGTAGATGGGAGTTATTGTGCCTTCCTTCGTTGGACCTACGTTGATCAAGGCGTTTCCTGGAATGTACTCATCGGGTTATTTGTAATTTTTTATATTCGAAACTTAATGGAACAACGTTTCGTTTCCAATAGTCTTTATTTTTAGGCTATAATATTTCAGCAGGAAATCACATAAGGTAACGGCACCCGTGTTGGACAAGGACCCAGTAATGGACAATGAGTCTTATTAAATAGTAACGAAGGGCTAGTCATTTATTTATTTTACAAGAGTCAATTTACAACTGCATGATTTTCAAAGTAAAAATGAAGTATCCATTACTGGTGCTTGTCAGCTTAAACTGTCCAACACTGGTGCCGTTACCTTAAGTAGGTACTTTAAAAAAGAAATTCTGAGCCTCTAGTGAAACTTACAAAAAACGACTAGAACGCGTTCACGTTAACATCTCAATTAATTTGGATTAATTGGAAGCTTTAATTGCGGATTGGATTGTGGAGAGAGCTATGCTCGGAGTTTCTTTGCGCGACAGAATCCGAAATACGGAGATTCGCCGAAGAACTAGAGTCACCGACATAGCTCGAAAAGTATGTACGTTGAAGTGGCAATGGGCAGGCCACATCGCTCGTAGAACAGACAACCGTTGGGGGAAAAAAGTTCTCGAGTGGCGACCGCGATCCGTAAGACGTAGTGTTGGCAGGCCTCCCACTAGGTGGACTGACGACATCGTAAAAGTTGCGGGAAACCGGTGGATGCAGGTGGCGACTTGTCGTTCATTATGGTGTGCTAAGGGGGAGGCCTTTGTTCAGCAGTGGACGTCTTCAGGCTGATGATGATGATGATGATGAATTGCGGATCGAAACGGCAACAAACTGTTCTCGAGTGTTACACATTTTAACGCAAACGCGTTCGAGGCGTATTTTGTGACCGAAAACAATACAATAAGCATCTGTCCCCGCTTCCATACAACTTTGTGTTACTGACGTCACTAATGGTTGTTTCAGAAGTCCACTTTAAGGACAAGTATTGCTTAGATATTTAATGTGCCTACTCATAAATCTTGATTTTCAAATGTGGAAATTCTTCTGCATTTAAATACTAACCTCCGCAACTAACAGTTGAGACGACCTGATATAATACCTCATCAACACTTAATATTTCACTCAGCTTTACATGCCTTCTGTACCCCCAAGATTCAGAGTCCAAGGTGAATGCGTTCTCCCACTTATGGGCCAGGACCTTACCTAAAAATAAGTAAAGATTAGTATTTTCTTGGAAAGTTGGGTTGCTTCTCACTGGATCCATAATAGCGTAATAATGATGAGCGTATTTTTAAATGAAATACATACGGTGACGGCACCAGTGTTCGACACTTTAACCTGACAAGCACCAGTAATGGACACTTAATTCATAATTTAAAGATGATATGGTTTTAAATTGACTCATCATCCCGTGTTTCCCGGCATTTGTCACGGCTCAGTGAGCCTGGGGTCCGCTTTGACAACCTAATCCCAAGATTTGGCGTAGGCACTAGTTTTTACAGAAGCGACTGCCATCTGACCTTCCCACCCAGAAGGGTAACTAAGCCTTACTGGGATTGGTCCGGTTTCCTCACAATGTTTTCCTTCACCGAAAAGCTCATGGGTAAATTTCAAATGTAATTTGGTACATAAATTTCGAAAAACTCAGAGGTGCGAGCCCGAGATTCGAACCCGCGACCCTCTGCTTGAGGCCACAGGTCAAACCACTAAGCTACCACGGCTTTTTATGGTTTTAAATTGACTGTTCTAAAATAAATGACTTGCCTTGCCTTGACTTTTAAATAATTTAAGTTATCGTGCATTATTGGGTCATGTCCATTACTGGTGCCGTTACCCTACATACCTACATACACATACGTAAACCAACGTTTTTGTGATATGTGAGCGAATTACTTTTTGGGATATTATTTCACTCACATTTATAAGTATCACAAAAACGTTACCCGCGGTAGTTAAGTATAGATGTAAGAGTGAGTCATGTAATAACACGTTTAATTTAAAGTATATTGCCTCGCATAAGAGCGCATTATTTTCCACACTTCCGCCAACAATATAGTCGTTTAAACAGATAAAGATAATAGTAATCGAAACAACTAACTAACTAACTTGGCTCAGGGACCCAAATAGGGTCTTGGCCTCCGAAACGAGAGCACGCCATCTGACACATAGAGATCCAGGAGCTGGTGGCTGAACCCAACATCATCGGCGTAACAAAATCACACAGACTTCGCTGGTTCGGCCACCTACTCCGAAAGGGAGAGGATCGTGCTGCCAAGAGGGCGTACGTGGGAGTAATCGAAGCGGATATAAATATATATCTCCTCACATCCGAGAGTACCTAATGGAATATTTAAATTAAAAGAATGGCGAAACACAAAACCAAAACTCTTTTTTGGTACCTACGCACGAAGAACTGAAAAGTGATACTTAGATACATATTTATATGTTAGTTAAGTCTGGACTCTATGAGGCACATTAGATTTCAATATCAAAAAGAAATATATCGTAAACTGCGCTATATTTGTAGGTACTTACTGAAAAATAGCTGCGAATGATAACAATAAATGTGTGAATACAGTTAACCAATTGTTATTTCGTTCAGTTAGGTTAATAAAGCATTATTTATAGATTACCTCATATCGTCAAACTAAATGCCTACTGTTTTGATCATAGAAAGTTACATTGAATACTCATAATGATGTAATTTTTTCCTTACACTTTGAAGTTAAATAACAACGGAATATTACAAACTATTGATATTAAAGTCACTGGATCATTAGTAAGATTCAGACAGATTTTTACTTAAAAACATTAAGGCCGCAACAAAGAGATCTAAAGGCAGATATTATGCCTGGGGACCGTTTCAGAAGGAAAAGAGTTAGAAGTTGCATTATGCATGTGCAGTAAAGGATTTCGAATGTAAAAATGTTACCTGGATTAAATCTGTCTGCATAGTTATAAAAATCACCATGTTTCCCATAGCAATTTTTGCCCCATCTGTCATTGGTCACAATTTCATCTTTGACAGGGCTCTCATTGTACAACCATGCCAGCATCCCCGTTGAGTTCCAATATGTATCATACGTCTCCCAATCCCCATCAGACCACAGCACGGATGGTTTGTAGTCCGTAATCAATTGCTTCAAATCTGGCCATAACTTAGTATCGGGGTACTTTCTTGTTGTGAACTTGGCTTCTGAATCCTCGGTATAAATTGGATTGAACCACTCATAGAGTGAATGGTACACACCAAATTTGAGTCCCTTTGAACGAACACTTCGGGACAGTTCGTCAACTATATCTCGTCGAGGGCCAACTTCCTTAGAGTTCCAGCTGAAGGATCTCTTTGATGGGAATAACGTAAAGCCTTCGTGATGTTTGCTTGTCAGAACGATGTACCTGCGGAAAAGTACCATCAGTATAACGTAAATAATAGTTGTAAGTTGCTATTGTATATGAAAACTTACTTTGCTCCGGCATTCTGGAATAGTGCGGCCCATTCATCAGGGTCGAAGAATTCTGCAGTGAACATCGGAGCAAACTCTTGGTAAGTGAAGCCTGGTGGGTAGTTCTTGGCCATGAAGTCAACATATTTTTTTGACTTTCCTTACAAAATGAAAAAGAAAAATTATACAATTAAATACTTTAATAATCAGTGAAAACGCCCTTGAACTTAGAACAAAGGGAACCTTCCCTCAGAAAAAAATATGTCTTGGGTTAATCATAAAAATCATAATAAAAATCCAGTATTTTAAATTTTAAACTAGCTTTCTATTAAAAATCCCACTCCTGAATCAGTCCATTTGTTTGGGAGTTACACTGCCACGGACGGATCTGACACGCAGAAGCTACATTCAACTTATGTAAATGTAAGACATGACACTCCTCTATCCTGTACTGCAGATTTCAAAATTGATCAATGAAACATGGAAAAAAAAGAGAGCGCACAATACTTGTACATATGTAGCCTAACTAAACACATAGAACTAAGGTGGATCTCACTATTCCCGTAATTCATTGAAAGATTATAAAATAAAAACTTCGACTTACCATGCCAATTGCTCCAAAACCATTCCGACCCAAAACTGGGTACGGAAAATACGCCCCAATGCAGAAAAATACCTATTTTGGCTTTATCATACCACTCGGGCAACGGGCGCTTATCCAAATCGTCCCAATTAGGATTGTAGCGTTTATTTAAATCGGCTTTCTCTACAGCTACACTGTTATCGACAGTTTTTCCATTTCGTATTTTGGCAACGGTGAAGGGAAGAACCAGTATAAGTAATAAAAGTTTCTTCTTAACAGACATCTTTCGATTGGGATGTCTTCAAGTCTTCAACACTGAATTTAAAGATAAACCTTTTATCGCAATAGTTTAAATTACTTCATAACAACCGCCACCTACGACCGCAGCGCAGCTGATAATGAAATGTCATATCGGACAGGGTTGCCAGATGTCAGCTAACTCAATTCGCCTAATTTTGTCTACCGAGTAGCCTAAATCGCCTTATAATGTTTTTTTTTTCAAGTAGCCTAATTCGCCTAAAATTTTGAGCTAAGCAGGTAAAGAAAAAACGTCAGAAAAAATACAACGTAAAGCAATCAATATTTTTATTTTAAAATTATCGTTTAATGATAGTGATATAGTAAGTAATAGTAGATACCATTTAATGATGGTCATGGTATAATAAAATACTTCTCATCGTCTTTAGACCATGGTAATGGTGAGCTTCTGCAGAGCCTCCAGTGTAGGTTTTCGCATATAAGAACGTCTTGGACACGTTCACCTAATATGGAATAATTGGCAGCGCCACTTGCGCATCAAAACGGCAACCAACAGAGCCTCTAGTGTAAGTTTTAGTCACGACAAACGCCTCGAACGCGTTCACGTAAACGTCTCAATTACTATTGAAAAACTGGCAGCGCCACTTGCGGATCGAAACGGCAACAAACTGTTCCAAAGTATTTGACATTTTAACGCAAACGCGTTCGAAACGTATTTTGTGACCGAAAACTTACACTAAGCATACTGTTCTCATAGTATTTGATACTTTAACGCAAACGAACGCGTTCGAGACCTGTTTTGTGACCGAGAACTTAACTAAGCATACATGAGGTTATATATTATGATTTTGTAAAGGAATAAAAATGGGAGCGAGATCACGTTATTATTTCTTACTTTTTTACAAATAATCTTGTATCAGCATCCGCATTTTTGGAATTATGAAGGAATGATTCCATAAATTTGGGTAATCCTGAGATAGCCTAAATCGCCCGTAAATTTTTTCCTAGGTAGCCTAAATGGCTACTGGTAGCCGATCGAATTTTTTGGTCGCCATTTGACCCCCTAAGGTAGCCTAAATGGCGATAAGTCGCCTAATCTGGCACCGCTGATATCGGACGGATATTGTCTTGCCTTGTCACTTTGTCGATGTCAGTCATGACAACAATGAGTAAAGAAACTACAGAATGTGTAAATACTTTTAATAGTGTAGTCAGTTGAGAACGTTTAACGTTTTGAGAATGTATTCAGTTACATTTAAATTAGTTATAATATCCGTTCCAAAATGAACAGATTAATCATGTATCAAAGTCGAAGTTCGCTACATTTTGGGAATAATCCGTATAGTCCTCGTTTGGAGCGTTTGAACATTGATTACGAATTAGTCTGAAGCATTTCGAGCTGATCCCACCATACACTGGAATTCGATGTTCGTTTCATTTTCGTGAGAAGGACGAGAGGGAGTGAGAGGGACGGTACGATACAAACTTTGAATTTTGGAGTAGCTACCTATACCTACTCGAATTTAATACGAGACGAGAGTTATCAATTTATTTCACAATATAAGATGCATAGGTGCCCTGAACCCTGATCTTTGTACGGAACAGTAGAACTGCTCCCGTATCTCCTCTCCTTGCACAATCACAACGTACTTTACTTACAGTTGAGGGCATAAAAATATCGATGCAGCCATCATGTCAAAAATATAATATGTTACCGAAATATTCATATTTTTATGGCATAAGGATGTATACATGTTTTTGACGTTTTGCTAACAAACATAATAATATACTTATGCCCTTGACTATACAGGAACGTGATATTAATCACATATTAATAAATAAAAATGCAAGTGATGCGGACGAAACTTACTTTTAGCCGACGAAAAAAAACGGAGGAGGTTCTTAATTCGACGCGTATAGATATTTTAATTCTTTCTTATGTATGACCACGCATAACTTTTCACCGTTACAGATTGGTCCGATTTTGATAATAGTAAAGTAATAATAAATATAATAATTTTTGTATGATTTTATTTCAACCCAGCCTATCTTATAATCGTACGTATGTCAAAGTCGTTAAAAGCGAAATAAAACAAAATGGTTCTGTTGCCAGAAGCCTGAAATATTTTATTTAACCCTTCGAATGTTTAAACTCTGACCTGGACCCTATTTGATAAAGCTACAATTTACAATTTACAAGCGGAAGGCTCTATCTAACACATAGGGTCAAAAAGAGACTTCCGCTTGTAAATTGTTACTTGTAGCTTTATGAAATAGGGTCCAGTAGGCTTATTTTCTAACTCGCAGTCGCCATCGTGTTCATTTTGACAGCTCTTGTATGAATGTGATGTGACAGCTAGCTGATTCCGATGCCAATTGTCAGCCCATATATAAACTGTCAAAATGAACACGATGGCGATTGCGAGCGAGTTAGACAATAAGCCTACAGGAATACTACATGCTACAATCAGCAGAAGTTGTACATGTTAAAACAGATGAGACTAGAATGTGGTACTTTTTTTAGCTCCCACAAACAAGGAGTGTTTTGATAAAAAAAAATTAGCAAATTTCAAAATCCTCATTAAAATTTTCTTTGGCAAAAATACTCAAATCGGCGCACCCCAGTACTCTACATCGAGTTATATAGCATACGTAATTAAAGCCAAATTACAGGATAGTATTATAAATATGTACTTTGTTGATGGAATGGAATCAAAATGGAATTAAGTTTTTATTTTAGAGAACACAAACTTAAATCCACTAAAGCTGCTTATCAACTACTATAATTATTTAATTTAGGTAGGTACACAATGTAAAAAAAAGAGATCAATATTACAGTAAACACATAAGAGGTACTTAAACTTAATCATAAATAAATTAATGTATAAATACTTAGGTCGTTAGTACCTGCTTATTGGCATTTATATAGGAACACTAGCAAAAAAATCCAACTAAACCGAATACAACATACATAGAAATGCAACATAAATATTGAAGAATGAAGATGCCACTTTCTACGTAACTATCACATTGTTGAAGCTTGAATTTGACAACAATTTAGAATTAAAATCTAGGGTTAACGGTTTCTAGTTCAAGAAATTGCACGGTCTTGATATTTTGGCTTAAATCAGTACACAATTTCTATTAAAAAAAATCTAAATATGCCATTGCAAAGTGCTAGCTTAAGATTGCTTGTAACACCAAAATTGAGATTCAAATTCATCATAATTACATCAATTCCTTATGGTATATGCTTCATTTTTATCCACCTCCCCATCGGGAAGTGGATGACATTGCTATTGAGTATCCACTTTAAAGTTTGAATAATGGCAAGCTCCATTAATAATAATCTCACTGATTCCAGAAGTGGGAGTTTGTGATGTCAATGGGTCTATATGGGCCGTAGTAGTCATAACAGGTGTTGAATACAATTTACTATGTATCGGTGCAGGGTTTTGAGGCTGGCTGGAAACATACACAGTGCATGCAGTGTCTTCGGTCTTTGTTTCGTTGATCATTCCCATTTTAACTTCGAATATTGCATCCTGAATTTTCTTCTTTAACACTAGAAGGTTTTTCTCGCCTTTTAGTGACCGTAATTCATTTGCTATGTATTCACCGAAGACGGAGAACTCGTCTCTTGATATTTGTGATGATGGGTAGACTAGTTCCGGTTTGACTAAGTGCAAGTTGTCTGTTCGGGGCACTTTGTGGGGGGGAGAGTGGTTCGCTAGCTTGTTGTGGAGTGAGTCAACAAAACTGTCTGCATTAGAAGGAAGGCTGCTGTTGACTTCCGAATGGTCTTCCTGAAATGTAAAGCAGATTTATAAGTATATATGTATCTAGGATATGTTACATACATTTAGTGGTGTATAGGTTTTTAAAACAGGTATTTGCTAGTAATGTTCATCATCATCCACACTAATATACCTGATAAAGATGTAAAATTTGTATGTTTGTAATTTTATCTTGATAATCTCTGGCTACTTAGTTGTTGATAAGTCAGCAAAGAATAAAATGACACTATCAATGTATTTTGAAGCTTTAGTCTAGCTGAGAAGCTTCTCAAGTGTTCTAAGGGAACCATAAACGGGTTCTGAACCTTAGCTTAGCACATTAAATATAAAATAGCCATGATAAAAACTTACCAATTGCAAGACCCTATAAGGTTTACTAGAGTCCTTCATGAAGTGTAAATATTCAAACGCGTACCAATTACTTAAGTATCTGTCTTGAGGATCTTCAGCGTTAGCTCTGGCCTCTCGTGCCGCCTCCCTATTATACTGAGTACGCAAATGCTGTATCTTCTTAGTAGTATCTGACACAGTAATACCAAGTATTTCAGATATCCCACGTAATTCCTCCTTCCTTTTCTGCTTATCCCTTCGCGTATCACACAACGAAGGATTCCAGAGACTGGCGTTCACTTGCAACAATTCTATTAACTTCAAAGTCTTCTCTTTCGACCACTCCATCGCCACACAAATCGGCTTAGGAAAACGTAAACATTGGACTTGCAATGTTATTCATGCAATATTTGCAGACAAATCGCTAGATTGTTTGCTAGACTGCGTAAGTTGTTGTTCGATAGCACCGACCGAACGCGTGCTGTCAAACGTCGACGCGCCGATCGATAAATTTGTTGTCAGACTGATCCAGTGTTGTCATACCACACAACATCTGTCACTTGTCATAAATATTATTAAATAAAAAAAATCTACTCATGTAATTATTCAAATAAATTACAAAAACATAGACCGTACTCGCAAGTAATGTGACGGTAATTTACTCGTAGCGTGGTGAAAAGTTCATTTGAAATAAACAGCAAATGCGCATTTATTTATTACAGCGCCATCTAGCAAATTTTAGGCGCAGCAAGAAAGTCTGAAGAACAAAATAAGGACTATTTTTTTCTTGGGTGCATTTCGATATTTTTGTCCCTTTTAATAAAGGGTTCACACACTTATCGACTCAACAGCCACTCGACTCAAAGTTAAATATTGAAATTTAAGCCCTAAGATGGTCATATTTTCAACAGTGCAATTCAATTTTTAAATCTTGTAAGTAGGTAGGTAGGTATGTCAAGATTAGGTCGTGGTTAGGTACTGTTATTAAATATATACATATGTAGTTTAATGTTAAATCACTTTAGAAATAAAATTAAGTACCATTATTATGTGAATTTCAAGATGATTATAATTTTTAAAAGCACATTCGTAAAACTGTTACGTTACGACTTTGATAAGTAAAGCTAAGTAATGTTCGTTATGATTAAAAAAATACTACAAGTACAAACTGCAGTAGTGAATCCGTAAATAATAGTAATTATAATTAGCGAAGGCATCACAAAAGTGAAGTAACCCTTATCCTTATTTATCTTCAGGTAAACATATTATCAAAATCAAGAAAGATAGAAAAACACAATTTGTTTATATTGAAGTACCTACCTATCAGGGAAAACTTCGTAATAAATGTCAGAGAAAATAAAAATATCATTATCTAATTCATTCTCATTTATTTACAGACTACAATGCGAAACGATCACATTATAAAACAGGGCGCTATATTTATATATACAATATTTACACGACTCTGCGCCACGAATACTGGTCAAGTAGAAACTCAACTCGATTATTTTAAGCATACAGATAATAATTACAATTCCTTATTATTAGAGGAACCAAAATAACAAGTAAAAGTTAAGGAACACACTAGCGTTCATATGCTATACGACCTTAAAATATAAATAACTAAAATAACTTACTACCACAGAACAAAAATTAATTTAATAGGTAAAACAATTACTTCATCTCATAAACCAACAGAGGGCGCTGTTATAAATATGTGTATTCCAGTAAACAAACAAGTACCTAGCTGCAGTGCAATCAACTAGTAGGGTAATAAATAGTCTTGTTTCTATTTAATTTGTTTTAACCAATCGCAGCCAATGTTTTTATACTGTTTAAAAATAATATTTCATACAAAACTAAGACAAGTTCTCATGATGAGGTGGAAGATACATTTTGTATACCAACAATATATGAGTCTAATCAAAATTATCAACCAACAATGACGGTCGTTGTTAAAATACACCTCTCTAATCCCAAGTAGGTAGGATCACTCACAGATAGTATGGTTGACTACCCTTAGCAATAGTTTCCTGATATAAAAGAACTGCATAAATAACTTACTTACATTAATCGTTCAATCAAATCAAGACTACATAAATAACAACAACAATTAAAAATAAAACAAATCTAAATTAATTCGTCGTTAAAACAATTGAAATTTTCTGAGTTCACGATACTGCATACAGCATCTTACAGAGATTCTTTGCATTTTATTTTAGCGATTTTTTTAAAACAGATTAATGTATTCACTGGTTTTATAATTTATAGTAAATGTAGATATTATAAATAAAATAATGCATTTGCTATACATTTACGAACTGACACAATCACGATTATTTTAGGTACCATGTAGTCACTTGGCGTTCAAGTCCTGAACTCTGGACGAAACTCACAAACCTGTATTCTTTGACAGGTTTTGGCCATTCGTCATCAATTAGATAACAACTAAATAGATAAATAATCTAAGTATAGTTAACAATTGACAAAGATCTTGTCCAGTTTTAGGCTCACTGATTGTACATCGGTGCCGTCCTCCTCGCTGCTCCCAAAATAAGATCTCGAAAAGTCCACAGACATTACACACTTTTAGAACAAGCCACGCGTCAGATATTCCTACATCAAACTCTTAGCCAAACGAGGTAAGATGCCGTCACTTTTACATTACATCAGTGTAAAAGAGACGCTCTTATGCTCCAAGCTCGTGAATTTAGGCCTATGAGGAGCCGAGATTTCGGTGTCGATAACCACTAAATAACTATCTACTATACAGTGTCTGTTATTTATATCATGTTTACGTGACGTCGAGGGTGCGCGCCTCACGGGCGCGGAAGAACCCTCGCTCCGTGCGACACTCGCGGATGGTGACCGTCTGGAGGTTGACAGTGACGTCAGTGATGAAGATTTGGTCAGCGACGGGGGATCGGGCCATCCAGTAAGCGGCGCCGCGACGCGGTTGCGCCGCTGCAGTCGCCGTCGGAGGCTCGCTCCAAGAGTCCTCGTCTTCTTGGGGTGTTGAGGGTGGAGGAGGTCGCGCGCCTTTTGGTTCCGCTGGCGCTGTAGCTGCGGGTTGCGTCTGCGTCCGCCTCTCGCGGTCCGGCGGCGTATGCGCATCGGCTTCTTCAGGGGAATGAGGGACGCGCCGTTGGCCTGTTCTCGGCGCGGCTGCTTCGGCAGCAGGGGAGGCTGGGTCAGCAGCGCCACCGGGTGGTGCGGCAGGCGGCGGGGGTAAAGCCGGCGGTGCCGTGCGGCTTCCATTCACTTTAGTCTCATGGCGTTTGGCAGGTGGACTCATTGTGATAGTAACTCCAATCTTCCCCGACTCTTGAGACAAGACTTGAGCCTTGCGCTTGCCTGGCGGCGGCGCTCGCTCGTCGGACCCGCTCCGTGCGCGCTCGCTCGGCGAATGCTCGCGCTCTCGCTTCCTCGGTCTCCGCAAGTCCTCTCCCCTCTCGAAGCTCTGGATCAGCCTCGGATCTAGAATGTTCTCCTCCGGCTCCCAGGTGTTGTGCTTCGGCTTCCAGCCTTTCCATTTCACGTAGTATTCCACCGTACCCTGGAACAAGAGACCAGGCGGTTAGGTCATGCTAGTAACGCGTTCGTGCCGCGACTGGCGCCGGCTAGGGGTTGCACGTCAACGATTCAATTAAAAAAGGCGAGTGCATTTTCAAACTTGTTCATAACGGACTTTAAAGCGGTTAGGTTAGGTTACAATTCAATTGAGCTAATTATGTCTTAATGGCTTTTTGCAACGGGGAAAGATTGTACCTATATGATAAGACGTCGATTGCGGGAATTGCAGGCTACCTACAGGACTGTTAATGACTTCGTTGCCTACTCGCGTGCAAGCGCAAAGGGTTCAGTAATTTATTCCGCAACTCATTAGCTTTAAAGTTAAAGGACCACTTCATACTCGTACCAAACGTTACCGATTACGACAACTAATGGCGTACCACGGGTGTGGAATTAATCTATCTAGGAAAGTAGGAATTAATTGAGATAATTCCCTCCTTTTTTACGTGACACTGATAAAGGCCTTTATTGTGAGTCGCTCGGAATACGTTGTAGGTAGGACCCTAAAAAAATAATTGCCAAAAGACAGCCAAGTGGTGAGCTCGCACCTGCCGGGCCAGCTGGCTATCTCCCCGGGAATCGAACCGAAAACCACCCTTACGGCGCTCGTGCTTATTCAATACCAATACATGCACCGTGAACCTGTATAGGTAGGTATGCGTGAGAGTGGAATAATAATGAAAATGGTGGAATTAAACGATGAGAATGGTGGAATTAAACGATAAGATTGACACTCATTTAACTCCTAATAATAATGCCTATTATATGACTGTCTGGCACGCGGTAGGATGTTTGCTATACCCTTTTAAGCTAAAACGGCTGCATGGAGAGCTTTGATTTCCGGAATATAATGTTAAGTTAAAGCTAGACTTCCGAGCAAAGCGGCTCTGGCGTCACTGACTCAGCGACACTGTCGCTGCGACAGTACTGTCGCTACGCTCGGAAGTTCCTTCATATATTTTCATACTGCAAATACTATCGCACTGTCGCAGCGACAGTGTCGCCAGAGCCGCTTTGCTCGGAAGTCTAGCTTAAGTAAGCTATATGTAAAAGCCTTAACTTAACTAAGTATACTACTTTAGTACTACATATTACTTATTCTGTGACTATGCCTACTCGGCTGCCTACCTAAAAGTAAGCACTTTTAATTATTACCTAATTATGTTTACTATGTGTCTATACTTTTATATCCATGTCATTATAAATGTCAAAGCTTCTAAATTGCGTCTCTTCGCCCTCCATTCCATCCCACTTTTTATGCCAACATTACAAAATATATCGACGACGCAACATATTGAGTCGCAATATCTTGAACGCGACCGAAAATAAAACACCACGTTTTATTACGCGCCTTTTACTCTTAATTCAAAAACAAGCATATACGAAAACCAACTCTAACAGAAAATATATAAGGCGCACATTCTATTGGTCGTCATGTACATAAGCCGTTTCGGAACTGGGCGGGGTCTCGAGAACCCTCGCTTCTTATTGGTTTTAGTGAATGAGGGTGAGTAGCGACGCGGTACGCGCGCTGTGACTTTGCAGTGGCGTGCAGTTTCATACATTTTTGAGATATCATTTTGTTGCGGTTTAAAATTAATAGAGAACGTTCGTAATGTATTAATAATTAAGTTAGTGAAGAAATACGCCTAATCCTTGTTTAACTGGACTTCAATTTTAACTAAGTACATTTATTTTCAATTGGAACAGCTGTAAAATAACTTGTACTAAATTACAAATTTTAATTTCAAATGATTGCTAGTTGCTGCTTCTGAAATCTCGTAAACTGGATAACAACCCATCATCAAACTATTTCTCACAGGATTAACAATTTTTTCCTGAGTTTGTTATTGCGGTTAGTTAACAAAAACAACCTTATACAACTACAGTAAGTATATTACCATCATAATGATCAATTAACATAATGATTAATGAGCTTACCTACCTAATACATCATAAATTATGATTCATAATAATCTAATGAATGTCACGAAATATCAGTAAAACAGTTAATTACTAGTTGTTACTAACAAGCAGTTTAATTTAATAGTAGGTAGTAAAGTACAGGTAGGTACCCAACTATTAAAACTAAAACCTACCATAATAGCACTTAATTAAGTATCTACCTATTTTAGTCCTATACATTCCTACCTGCCAAGAAAGCTTCGTAAACAATAGAAAACCTCAAACGTTTACCCGAGCAGCGCTATAAACCAAAACAAAAGAACAAAAAGCATTCATATTAACAACAGACACAAAACTTAACGAATGCAATCCTTCAAAAAATAAAAGGACCCACTGGGACGCGTGGCCAAGGTGAGTTCGTTCGGCCGGCGCTCAGCTATTGGACGACAAACGGGGCGGGCGGGGCGAAGGGAGGGCCCCGCCCCCTCCACGTCGCACCCCACCCCCGCTCGCTTCCATACCAACCTACCATTTTACGAAATGCTAGTAACATAACCCTTGTTTAGTTGCTCATAAAGTTGAAACTCGTTTGTCTGGTGGGTGTGGCTAAGATGGTAGATTTGATGGTTGTAATCGGGCCATGGGCGGGATGCGTAGACACCAATTAGCCGATCGGAACGCGCGGCGTAATTAGTGCGAATAATTAACGGAGAGCCGTTTGAATGACGCGATTATCTTACTGTTATTTATGAACTAGATTAGATGAGATTATTTCACACGTTCGTTTGGCTACTTCTCACTCATACATCTGTTGTAACTTTTACGGTAGTTAAAAATTTGTAGGCATATGCATCAAATATGACCCGTCTATTTCTAATATCATTTGCCCGTCTAACGTGACCACATAGAACGGCCGTTTGCTCTTTCCTTGCATGTATTCCTGATGGACATGTTTTTCTTCCAGCGCATCTTCTTCGAACAGATTCCAGCCGTTCAAACAAGAATACCTAAGACAAAAGGAACCAATAGTTGCAGACCTTTTAAAATACAGACGCAGACGATGATGACATCAACTGCGCAAGGTTTCGCAGGCCTTATACTCCGAAATTAGTTTGGTGCCGTTCCGCTCATGCCTAGGTCTAGGTAATAATTGATTAACATGAGAGTGAGAAGGATGATATGACACGAACTTCGAAAATTGAATATTAGAGTAGTAGCCTTACCTAACCTAACCTTGCTTATCAAACCAATATCGTCCTTCTAGAACCTTCCGGCCCTAACGGCCATCGTTTCTACAGCAATGTGCTCCGCTGCCACTTGCAATTCGCTGAGCTACGTCATTTAATTTGGTTCTTCTAAGGATCTCATTTCTAATTCGATCTTTAAGTTATAATTAACCGTTACCTAGTACCACAATAAGTACAAAGCTTGGCTTTGTTCTGTACTTTCTCAATTGCACGGCTAGCACGGAAGCGGTCTCGCGCGCGAGTTAGACTAGGTATACTTATTCCTCTCTTTGTAGAACGACCCGTATGAAAAATACTGGTAGTCTTTGTTTATTTAACGTATATCGTGCTTATAATAACCGTAACCCCTCCAGTCTTCGACCTAAGTAAGTGTCAAAGTAACCATAATTTTTCCAGGATATATGCTTGACGGAGTACCTAACCTTTACGCCTTCAGTAAATCAAAAGATTTGCAGTTGAAAAGTAGACCGCAAATCCACGTGTCAGTCGAAAAGGGACCCATTTTTGTGGCAGTTTCCTTTTTTAGTCGTCATAGCTACAGTTGAAATAGGAATCTGCTGAAAACGACTATTTAATAATAAAATGCAATGAAGATTTTCTGCATTACACTAAGCTAAATAGATGTCAATATACCTAAATTAGCCACAGAGACATATTTATAGTCTGGTAGAATAACTTAAATATAGGCTACTTTTTATCGCGGAAAACTGCTTAGTTTCCCGGCATAGCGATAAAAGAATTCTTCGCAGACGGAGTCCCGGGCACACAACACCTAGTCTTATATAAAACCAGTAGGTAGTAGGTACCTAAACTATCAAGATTAACTGTACGCGTTCAGCCGTTCATTAGACATTCGAGAATTTTATTCGGAGATATGAATGTTTGCTATGATAATAAGAGCAGGCGTAATAAGAACTTTTATATGATTTTAGCCTCAAAAAGCAGAAAACGCTTTACTTGGAGAATGAGAGGCTTAGCTACTTAAATATTACTTGTGGTTAGAATAACATTCTAGTGGTTTTACTGAGAATAAGTTAAACACGTGTTAGACACGTCTAAAATTACAATTTCCTATCTATGAACTGTAAAGACACATTTGAACAACGACCGTCCAAGTTTTCATAAAATTCTGTGTATACACGGACATGGTATCTTTGATTTTTTCCGAATACTTGAGCAGGACTTCGGGGTAGTCCGTTAGATAGTTATTATGACGTGGGCTACCTACTAAGAAAACATTTGGCGACAAGGCCGGAATAAAACGGTTTAGGGAGCTACACTAAAATTTTAATTCTGCTTTAAATCTTAAAAAGGGGTCCATATTTGAACACCAGTCTTCTTTTTTTATTCATAACTTTCAGAGTTACAGAAGAAGTTAGGGTTTGGCAGTAAGTTGATTACCTACTTCGCGCCTTAAAACCTGTCTGCACTCTAGTTACGTCTCGCTTAAATTTTTTCGCCGCCTTCCAACTTGATTCAGTTAACTACGTAGTGTAAAATGAACCATTACTTGACAAGATAAAGTGGTGGGAAGGCTTGCATGCAAAACGTATATATTTCGCACAGGCTTGGTTATCTTGCACGTAAGTAGCGGAGTAGCAAGGCAAAGTTGACAGTTGCGAGTGACACTAGAGCTGCTTGGCGGTGGAAAGTTATTCAAATTCAAACGCGATTCAGACAGCTAGGAAACCTTTTTGCCTCTATAGGGCGACGTAATTTTTTTTGCCGGTGGTAATAGGTAGGTACAATATACTTAATTCTATCCAGCTTATAATATTGTACTCAATGTCAAAGTGAAACAATCGCTTTTTTGTGATTATAAACACGTAGAGGATAGGCAATGTCATACGACAGCGTTCCACAGAGGTTCATCAATTAAAGTCCTCGAGTTTACCTAGTCTAAGCTCTAATCCTTACCAATAATGTTTTCCACGTCAGACCTTGCAATCATTTTGTGTCAACAGCCTCGATAAAATCAAGTAAATAAACATCGTTTATTGGAGCAAGTATGTTAATGGACCAAATCTTAATATTAACGAGCACACAGAACACCCGCATCGGTTCGGACATAAATCAGGAGTGAGTGGGGTTAAGTGATGCTTTGCTCTATAGTATCCCTGCCTTAAATGTTTATGTTTGTCTTAGGGATCTCAGAGCTTTATTGGCCAAAGAAAATCTTTCTTTTGTTTTGTTGGGAGTGTGACTGGAGTTAGTGAATTGTGACAGTTTTTAACTGTTAAGAACTCCATTTATTTGTTTTTTCTGCACGTCGATTCTCTTCTTCGAATTCTATTCCATCTATTCCATCTATTCCATCTATGAGTCTTGCTTTAAAATTCAGTTTTTTGAGGATGATCTGGTTTGCTAGTTTTATAACTTCACTAGCGTTACATTCGTCTTTATGTGCTGGTGATGTGTTCGATATAGATACGCCGCTACACTGCTCAATAATGATTATCATACTGGTGATAGAAGTACTAATGACGATGAAATTAAACAACAAATAAACAAACAAAGAACAAGAACCGAATTATAAGCACCAGAACCGCAACTTGTGGAACGCGGGTAATTATACAAAAACCGAGCCACTGAGCAACTCCTTACCATCAATCAAACTCTTTATCTGACAAATTGAATTGTCACGTCACACCAAATCAACAAGTGCCATTTTTCATAAAGTTCCATTGAAAAATTAATCACGGAGGCTTATTAGGCACGCCAATTGCATCCTCCCACCCTCTCTCTCCCCCAGAGGGATGTCAAATTAAATGCTCCAATCGAATTACATTCAAATTTACACCCTCAGGAGTTAGAGATTGAACGTGTTATAGCTCGCTGCGAAGTTGTGAGTGCTTTTGAATCAAATTTGGACGCCGCCGGAGTTAAAATGACAATAATATTAGAAACGATATTGAAAGCTTGTGTTGTGTTCTGTCAAAATGGATTGATTTGGGACTAAAACTTGAAAGAACTTAACGCACATGTGAGGTGGAAGAGGAGTTTAGTTGAATGCTGAGCTATTAACCAGACTTAAAGTCACAGTGGCAGGTGACGATGATAATGATAATACATATGAGCACTAACTGGAGGGAGACAGTGGTGAAATACTCTGTCAAATCTAGGGCTTGCTCCCGGGAAATACCGGTTCTAGAATTCCCGGGAATTTCTTAGTGTCGAAAGAACCGGTTCTGAAAATTCAATCCCGGTTCTCCCGGTTCTTTAAAAAAAAATTATGACAAATCAGGGGGTTCCAAAGCATCGGAAGGATTGTTTTGAGATTACCATGTTCAGTTGGCCCGATAATGGGTAACCGCACGCTTTTATAACGCTTAGATTGGACTTATGTCCAATCTAAGAAATTATAATAGCAATATTTATCACAGAATTTAACATTTCAACGATATTAATTACGTAGTCCTAGTCCCATCCCACTTTTAGAAAATAATTTGGTTACTATTATTTCCAGTCGTTATTTCTGAGGAAAATATTACTGTAGGTATATGATTCGGTACATTAATAAACACATACATATACTAATGCATTGTTAATTGAGAAAATATAATTTATTCCAATAAAATCGTAAAATGAACCAAGAACCGGGGATCCCGGTACCAGGACGGCTCAGAACCGGGACGATTTTAGTGCTAGGTATGGTTACACAAATCAAACTTCAATATGAGTTCTTAGATACAAGCAGTTTGTGAGTATGTAGTAAGCCATGGCCATTTAAGAATTGTAAGACAAATATGGTAGCCCATTTCTTAGCATTGTGATTTCAGTTGGTGAGGTTGTCAGGTACTATTGACACGACTAAAATCAAAATGAAATATTGTCTAGTGAGCGTCTTTGAACTCGATACGGACACTTCGGCTGAAATTTACGAGTCGTGTGTGCTGGCGCCGACACCATCAAAGAAGATTCGGTAGGAACGATCAGGACGATACTAATTTACATACAACAAACAGAAAATAACCAAAATAGCTTCCGAAACTGTTACTTTTCTACTTTGTAGGTACGTGTATTATATCTACTTGTAAACGAGAACGCATTGGCCTTGGGTTTTAGTGTGATGTTTGCTACCTAAGGATTTCTTATTTATGCAGATTATTTACACAAGTACAGTCTCAACAATTACTTTTTTATTAGCTACTTAGAAAGGGCCTGTCTCACCACTTTATGTTAAGTTCCGGTTATCACAAGTGTCAGTTATCTATCATTCCCTCTCTATTTCTCACTATGAAACAGACAGAGACGACAGCAACCGACACTTAAGATTAACCAGAACTTAACTGAGAGTGGTGAAACAGGCCCTTAATGTTCCTCTTATTTTGCAAAAAAACAATTGTAATTTTATAAATCCCGGTCTCAAAGAAAACGGGGTTAATTTATTAAATCAGGCGTCATTTTGCGGAGACCCAGTTGAATGAACAAAAACATTTACCGAAGTACTTGAGTAGCCGAGTGGCAAGGTAAATGTTTTTTGTTCATTGAAAATGGGGTTAGTTACAATTTGATGCCGCGACCAGGATATATATTTTTTTGACTAGATCTTTACTTAACAAGGATTCGTAAAATCGAGTTGTTTATGCAGCCGCATTCCTCGCTAGTTGTTAATGGACAGTCAACGCACGTCACGCACCATGCTTCCCAGGGGAAAATGGACTATGAGCGGAGGAATTTATGGATTAAAATCGTTTTGGTATGCAGTAGAATCTTTGTGGACGACTTGATACGATTTTCAAATCCTTTATGGCTTAGGTTGTTTGGGCCAAAGGATTTTGACTTTGTGGGTGGCGTTCCAGGTTCGAGGTATGTTCAAATTAAAAGTTTCAATCAAAAATCTATTTTTTGCTTAAAATACTCATATCACTTTGGGCATTAGGTAAGTTACACATAGCTAGATGTGTTCTCTGTGCCACATTTAAAGCTCAGTGATTGAAATGTAACAGTGCTTTAATAACTTTAAGTCTAAAAGTAAGTATATGATGCGATGAACAAAAACAATCAAACCAACTGCCTGAAACTGCAGCAAGGACATTTGCCCACACACTTCAACAAGGCGGTTAAAATCAACAGCAAACTGCCACGTAATAGCGCCACTAAAACAAATACTTTGGAAACTACCTAAGTGGAACATTTCACAGCCACTAAGCTCGGAACGAGTGGATTCCTGTTCAGTGCAATCGGTCCCGACGGCCATTAATCTAGCCAGCCCCGGCCCCCACTCGCCGTCCCGACGCGGAAAAGGCTCGCAAATTGCGACCGATATAGAGCAGGCTGTAAATATTAAAATTTCAACGGGAAATGTATTAGAAAATTTATATCGATGATTTTATTAGCACTATGTTACAGAAGCAAACGATAGTGCTTTATCCGCTGACCTGTGTATGTGGACGGGATTCCAAAAAAAGTGATTTGCTGTGTTTTTTTTTTAGCTAGAAGGATACTGCTTCTAATCTAAAGCTATAGTTTCTACCTATTTGTGTATACAAGTATGCATATACAAGTATGGAATCATGTTCCTATGATCGATAGTTCAATAAACAGATACAATTTTGCAATGTTTGTCGAGACAAGAACAACGACTATTCCTAGACGTCAAACATCTCAAATACACTATCGTCCGTAGGTAAGTTTGTAAAAATTTTCACATTTCGTTTGTTAACTTTCATCTTGCACTCCATTTCCCGCTTCTGGCGTGGACACGGGGTTATCGATTGGGTCGGCAGTCTATACCTACTGATACCTACTCGTGATCTCCTGATATCCCTGGCTTCGCTCCAGGATTTTATTGCCTGTAGTATCCGCCTTCCGCGTCCCGTATAGCATAATAAATAGTTTTATTTCGAAAATTGAGTTTCCCATTTGAAGTTCAATTTGTTCTCAAACACGAACTATAAAAACTTTAGACACATTATATGCTTATACTTGTCCCGAGGTAATAGCAATCCCGTAGATGTGGAATGTTATTAAAATGTAATCATTAAAACTTTTGTCGTAGCCTTGCAAATAATTAAATACATCAGCAGTAAACACAGCAGCAGGATAAAAAGTAACTATTTATACACAATCATACTTTAACTTTTTAAATGGTCGCGTGAAGTGAAGAATCCTCGGTATGTACTCCTAAATAACCTAATTGTAATAAACTGTCACCATTAACCTACTACTTATTTGTCACTTAATGGTTATTAATCACCAGCAATTACAATGTAAAAGGCACAAGTACGTAGCAACTAAACGTAGCAACAGTCATAACACCGCCTAATAAGGGATACACAGCTATGCAACTATGATAATTAAATTACAACCGAGCTGCGTAAGAGATGTTTAGAAATGAAATTTACTCTGAGCCTACTCAGGTGTGACCAAATTGGGTAGCAGCTAAGGCTAACACTTTATTAAGGTTAAGACCAAGAACGCTGATGACTAGTAATATAATCTCTATTAAAACTGAGTTATGTACGTAATTATTAAGTAAGTAGTCTATAGAACGGTGACGCATTTTTTAGATTAGAAGGATATTTTACGTCGAACAAGTTCTTTTCCGTCGGGTTCAGTGTAAATTATTCACATAATAGAGTTAAGTTCACAGCCGGAGTGGCGAGGACGGGCACAGCATCATAAATGTCTCCTGGACTTTACACATGCATAAGCCTGATTATTCGAAACACGTATGGGTATAGACCTCCGTAGTCGACGTGTAATGGCAACGATCGTTGCTGAGGGCAACATAGGCACAAATTAAGAAAAAACAGGCTAGGTTACATTTTTAAGCTGCTTAATTTTGCTTCTACCGAGAAAACAACTTCTTCTTAATTTATATAATGTAAATAACACTTATCAGAAACAAGGCCGCCGCCGCAACAATAGTTTTTTTATCAGCCGACGCAGTCTCGAGCGTATTCTTTCGTAACTCGAATACCAGGAGCGCAGCAACGCGCTGTAGTGTTCGGAACAGCGAGGAGAAAATTGATACGCCAGACAAGGTAAGCAAGTCTGGTGAGAACGGGGCTGGGCCGGGCCAGGCAGACCGGCAACGGCAGTCGCCTTGCAGCTACGCTACGATGCGGACGTACGTTTAGCTCCGATCATCAAAACCAAACGTCAGCTTTAATGTTGTTTACAGATTTTGTTAGCGATATCTGTAACTCTTCTCTAAAATTCTATTGCTCTTGATGATTAGTCGCTGCTAATTTACATTAACAGCTATGCCAATATCAATAAATTCACAAATAGCATCACTTAGCTCCCAAAATCGTTCAATTCAGATTCAGAAGAGGTATATGGCCTTTAGATAGCCAATGTAAAACAGTACCGGTAACGGCACTCGTGGTCATCGACTCGCGACAATTAAATCGATGCACTGTCAACCGTCACGCGTCGAAATATGAGCGGGAAAGGCGAGAACGGTTGCGGCCGTGGCGTGGTTTTAAGGAAATTGTTTTTAGGTTAACTAAAGGTAACAAGAATCAAATAACCATGCCGAATAATATACTCGTATCGTAACTCAACTCTAAATCGAATACTGATTTCGCAGAGATTATCTAAAAATATTTGATCATTAAAAACTAATTCCTTGTTTCTTATGCTATTAGAAGCTCATTTTCGAATGCTTTGAAAGTCTATTGAGGATATGAAGCAAAGAAAAAACGTAGTGTTTGGAGATCGATGAATAAAACAGTTCATTGGATGTAATACCTCCAGGCGCAGAAATCACGGTTATAGTAATCCGTACAACAAAAGGCATTCTTATGCTGCATGAATAAAGGGTTTGTTGTGCAAATAGAGAGTATTACCTTAACTACTACAATATGAATACCTACTTAATTGTGGATCAAACATGAGTTTATTTTAAAGGCTCTTTCAACATGCGACGGATTGTTTTGGAATAGCTGGTTCTTTATAGAATTTGCTTTCCCAATACAAAGCAGAATATATATTATACAAGACACATCAAACACAAATGGATTAGGCAATAAGGCCATAAAAACGACGATAGCTATCAATCGGATAGATTCAGCATAATTATCTAACTGACCTTGTTTTAAACATTCTAAACGTTTCGTTACTATTTGGTAGGTTTTGGCATTCCTTAACAAGATAATTTTAAGTTAGCTGAGTTAAGAATTTTAAAAAGACGAAATTCTAGTTTCTGTCTCATTTGGACATACATTGTTTTTAAACGCAAGCTTAACTTGAATCCTTTCCATGATTATCTGCGTCTCTTTGAAGTTACATTCATAACGTATCTAAAACTTATAGTAAGAATAATTTTAGAGCTAAAATCTCTGCAATAGCGAACGCTTATATTGGGCAAATTAAGCAAAAGGGCGAGGTAAGGGCTGTAAGATGGGGGGCGACCCTTCGCCACTTGTGCTTTAGTCGCAGAACAAACACTTGTGGAGAACACGACCATTCTGATTTGATTTGCAGACGCCGCGTTTTTCTAATCCCTTACTTCAGATTGTATGGTCGGGCTTCAGAACAATGAAATGTTCTTCGTTCACGTCGTGCTATAGTGATTTTCAAAGAAATAATCTTAAGTTTGTCGTTCAGCGTTCAGAAATAGTTTTAGGATATCTCTAGACTTGGCATAGATTCTATTATAGGAACAAAGACAGTGTGTTGTTGACAATGAATAGCATATTGCCTCACCAAAATACAGCAAGGCGCCTGATCTCTGAACCATGGGATGAAAAGGAGGGCATTGAAATAAAAATAGCAAACTTTAAACCCTAATATTAATACTGGCAATAACTCAATTAAGAGTTATCATACCCTGCGGGATAGATAAGGAAAAACTCAATGTCGAGGGAGGGAGATACGCCAAATATTTTTGAATGCTGACCCCAGCCGACCCTTTGCTGCAGTGGCGTAACTGATTACATTCCATTATTGGAATATGAAATTATGTACTGCAGAGCAGATGATTTAGAAGAGTTATGAATTAGGGTGCGAGAGAGACAAAATGTTGTAATAAGCAGTTTTGTAACACGCACCCTAGTATAGAATAATTAAAGCCAAACACAAAAGTTAATGAAACGAAATATTAAGGTTCCAAGTAGAATATATTCCTTGTCATTTGTAACAGACTGGTATAAAATGATTAAAACAGCCCTGTGAAATAGTAATCCAGTCCGCATTACGGGGAACATCTCACCTGCAATATCCTTCACTAATTACAATCCTTATCTGCATCAGATAAGGCACAAAAACCTTTCCTTTTCGTTTCAAATTTACATAATAATGCGTAGGGCATAACGAGCGGGGCAACAGGCACATTATTATAATGACGCCGGAGCGTCAACTTGACTCTTTTTATGTCTCTGTAACGGTGTCCATGTTCTTTGATGCAGTTTCGAATTTCGAACGTGGAAGCGAGATCGATGACGATATTTAGTTTCTTTTTAAATTAACTGGACGTTGCGTTGGTCTCAAGCTGCCAGTAGCTAAAGAAAGATATCGGACTATCGAATCTGCTGCAGCTACCAAAAACTGTGAGAAATGTGCGATCGAATTTGCATTGTGGTTCTGCGTTCCCAGTCAGCGCTCTAACGGAATGCTACGCAAGTGGCGCAGACAATGCCTTCTCTCTAATTGTGTGGGGCTCCCATATGACGTTTCCCCATTCACCGCTTTAATATTCGGAGCGAGCGTGTACGCGATTAAGTATGCTTTCTAAATATAGGGGGACCCTTCACATAGTTTTTTGAAGGGTAGCAGGCTTGGTCTGTGTACCTACGGAACGGGTATATAAGCTTGTAGTTATAATATCGCGCAAGGGATAAATTTTAACAATGAAAACCACGGAGACGACAACTGCATTTTTAGTAAGGGGATCTAACATTCGTAACGTTTGTTTTGTTTTCGTAGGATAGTTAAGCGTGGATTCAAATGAACGTGAGATAGATCTTTTTCTAATATTTGTGTTGACTAAATGCAGTTTAACTCTTGCATGCTTGCCCAACTCTCGTGCTCGATCTTAGATAGGCTAATTAGAGTGTATCAACCTCGGCAATGGTTTGGCGTTTTTTCTTTCCAAAAACTTCATTCAATCGGTTAAATTCTCTATGACTACAAAATACCCTGTTTAATGATAATGACATTAATGACACACCACATTATTTCGTTAATAAGTATTAAATAAAGTGTCCATTTGTCACACTAGCTTTTACCTTTCTTAGACATAGACAAAAAAACTTTACCCAAATACAATTCGATTGAAACTTTTATGAAAAAGAGGATTACTTATTATTTTTCTCAACAAAATGCATCGTTCATCTGGTGAAACAACACAAAAGTGACTTTCTGTAACAACAACATACTTATTACTTTAATTCATAATAAAATATTAAATGAGTATCCACTCTAAACCTTTCCCTGTTCGGTTCGCGTTTTTTATTTCATTCCGATATAGGGCCCGGATAAAATTACAGCGCGGCATTGTCAGGCGATTATTTATAGAAAATTTGGCCGCTTTGTGTCGCTCCGTGTCGCTTCCGAGCCTCTGGATCCTGGGCTTGTGACCCCCAAACAACGGTATCATTTTTTATACCTACTTTGACCCGCGAATTGAAGAACCGTTGCAACTTTAGTATTTTTTAACAGTTCTTTTGGCATTTTTTCTGACACAAACGTGAATCTAGTGAGATCCTGCCTGCATATATTTTGCTATAGAAAACTATGTCAACAGGTCAAAGCCTGTAAAGTAAGTTTCAAAAGGCTACAACAACTAGTTTTTGTAACAAATGGCATCCATATAGGGTTATATTATACCCCACAAATCATAGGTGATCAATAGTAGTTAGTGAATAAAATTTATAATCATTAACTTTTCTAGTAATATTAATAGTATTTTAGGGTTATGAGCTGTATTGATTGCTATGACATTTGCTTGCATTAGATTTTTTATGTATCGAACTTGATACAATCACCTAATTCCAAGGGTACATTTATAACAAAATGCTTACCGATTCTGCAATACCCTTTAGTCAGAAAGTTTTTATTTGCACCGGTTACAACACCACGCAACAGATGAATATTCACTTTTTTACGAATTCAAAATAGCGCCATCTTACAGTTAGCCCCCGAACTACGGCGCGTAATACTAGCAAACGTGGTGTCATCTATCTGCACGCAAAAACAACAGGCGCGAAGGGAAGTTGTTCGGCTATAGTGGAATATATTTATGGCAGCGGCTTTCATTATGAAGAAAAGAAAGCAAAAAGTATAAGCGCGTCCATCAAAGTCAATTTAGCTAGCTTGTTTTCCTGAAATAAGACTTGCGGAATGTATTACTCGCTGGCTACCCGAGTGCTGAACGCTGATTGGCCGGCGGAACCGGCGGGGAGCATGCGCGCTCGACATCTGTTCGGTCGAAGCCGAATACTGGCGCGTTCGCTCCGAGATACCAGGGCCACACGGCTCTGTAGGAGTTACTAACAATATGCCGGCTGCAGTACAAAATTGTGCTTTATTATAACGACGGAACGATGAAACTTGAGTTGGTAGCTACGCTAGGTCGACGTGAGACCATGCCGATAGATAACAAGGAAAGGCGATATCATAAAGAAATAGCCTCTACTACACTAGGAGATGGTTTAAATCTCGCTGTGATAGATTTTATTTATATTGGTATTAAGTAGTTTCCTAAATTTGACGCAGCAATGCCATAGTGGCTAACTTTGGCTGCAGCTTGCCTAATGAATGAAATTAAATAAAGGCCACGTTTTACGTTAGTTCATACTATCATCTAAACGACATTATTATTACTGTACTACTTTAGTATTAATTAGGTATTTACTTGCTAGGTTATTTCTACTCGATAGCAACTACGACTCAAGAAAGGGGAAGGAAATTCTCTGTAACAAATATTTTGATTTAAGCATTTAGCTATAATTTAATGAATTTTCTCATCGCAAAGCTCTAATCAGTAGCTATTATGAAGGTATATTAAATTATATTACGTTTATTAGTTATTTTAAAATACGCTTTGTTCATAAGCTGGAAAAAACTGCTGATAACAACATCATTATATAAATTACACAGCCATTGTTTGATATTGCAAGGCAAGGTATAATAAATAATGGCTTTCAGATTTTAAATCTACTTTCAACTTTTCCAGGTTGTTTGAAATGTGAATTGTTACTGGTTTCACGTAACTGCAAAACGTAACTGGGGTGGTAGTACCTATTCAAATCTAGATCTTTAATTAAAAAACTCTAGACATAAAAAAAAGGGAAGAACAAGGTCAATTAGTTGGTTAAGAATTTAGGAAATAAAAGTGAAGATACGAAACCAAAACTAAGCAGTGCTTTCGGGCGTGTTTCAAATTAAATGTTCAATAGAAGACCACTCGTAGTTCCAATACTATGAACGAGACTTTTATTAAAACGTTAGCATCCAAAGATTACTGGCAAATTTAAAATGTTTTATACTCAGTTTTAACAATAGATCTGTATTAATTTCGAATGCCACCGAACAATTGAAAGTAGTCTAATTTATCTTTACGAGTATCTATATTATTTAAACTTAACCAATCAAAAAAAAAGTTTGAATTATGAATCAATTTCAATTAGCTCGAGGTTAACTAAAGACTGTTACGATAACGTTCAAAGAATTCAAACAAAAACGCAAAAAACTTCCCTTTTGATATCTCTGTAAAACTATTCACAGTAAGTAGATAAAAGCCAATTAAAACAATTTTATATGGAAGTGACACTAGTTTTAACAGATAAGATTTTGTTTAAATAACTTAGCAAATCACGTATCTGCAAGAGTAGTTTGAGAAGTGTATTATTTATTATTGTTGTTCAATCTTTTCCCTTTGAAATTTGATCCAAATCCAGTGAAACCAATATGGAAGTTAGGTATAATGTTATTATTGTTATTAACTGACTACTTCCGAATAAACATGTAACAATAAATATCAAGATGTCTCATAATGTCATAGTAAAAAGGTTGGTATAATAACCAGATAGCAAACATTAAATAAAATTGCACGTTATTTTTTAAATATCATTATAGGAGTCGGAACTGATATACATGTGGTAAAGTAGGATTCAGCTGACGTGTTGGTGAACTAAGTAGTTGGTAGTTAAGAAAATTTAGTAAACCAAAGTACCTAATATGGCATGCAAAAATTGACAGCTAAAAAGGACTCTTTTGCATCAACCTTGGTCTCAAATTTTCAGTGTCACGAATTTTACTGTAAAATGAGAATATGTACTTACAATATTTCAGATATAAATGAATACAGAATAATAATTGAATAGATCAGATCAGTAACTATAAGAAATCAAAATGCATACTGATGATAAAGAAAAATGCCATTGGTTAGAAGAAGACCAGACCAGAAGTCATAAAAACTGGAAAATCTTGTCTAAAAATCATTACATACTGCAAAGAATGATTGACATAAACTAAAATCAATTTGCTTAATTTTTAACAAGCATCAGTTTCCCAATAGAAAACCTGAATTTAGAATAATTTTTAACTCTACCTGCTTTCTTTTCTTGTCGATTTTATGTATAGAAACCTAGACACGTACGATAAAATGAAACCTTCAACTTTTCTACATCAACACACATCTTGACTTTCTTAACGAAACATAAGTCAGTTCGAATCAGATCGATCAACCGAAAAGACCACCTGAATAAGATATTAAAATGTAAATTATACCGTACAGATAGAAAACAAGGGGCTTAATTATTAAAAGCTCGCTGGGAGTATAACTAACCGGGTGGGCGTACTCCAGAAAGGGATTTGATAGCCACCCACATGCTGAACTTTCCCGCTGACCTTTACCCGTCAAACCCACGACATGCAGATAAAGAGATGCACAAAACAAACAGGAAAACGAAAAAAGATTCACATATTTTTTATTAAAAGAAGGGTTAGTTAGTAACAAGATATAAAAAGAGAACAATGACACAAGGCTACCCTCACGGCTGAGAAACTTGTTTACTGTCAAAACTTAATATAATCTCAAGACAGGACATAATAAAGGAGCATTCAGTTTCTCAGCGAGGTCCTCACTTTCAGAATGTACGTAAGGGGAGCCCTGATAATAATAAGCAGCGATAAACACGCGTGAAAGGCGCACAGGACCCTCGCGACCGTCTTAACAGCTGCTGCCTTCACAATGCTGGGATTAATGCACCTAGATTTAAATAACAATCAGAGCATGCATCGCACTACACTACAAAGCACCAAAGCGTGTTTTAATTCGCAAACGAAAACAAGCAATCCGTCCGTTGTTATGAAGCAAACATTCATAGCGTCAAACATGCCGATATGTGATCTTGCCATGCATTGCGCAAAGTTGAAAACGTGGGGCGTTTGTTTGCGTAAAAAAGAATTAAAGCTCACCTTTCTAATCCTCTTCTTCATGATACGCTCGGCGGCGTACACACTGTCGCCGAGGCCCATCTTATGCATCCCCAGTTTGGCGGCCAAATTTGTTCCACAAATCCAAGAAAAACACTGCAATCCAGTAAGTGTGATCCAATCACTGCATCCAAGTGGTAAAACACCGCAATCCAATACAGAATCTCTGACACAAAACTGTTCGAGCACTGTCACTGTTCAAAGTTGCCGCGCGAACGATCCTCAGATTCCGATGCGGAGCGACGCAGCCTTCCCGTTCGGAGTTACGGCAGAAACTGAAGCAGGGGGGGTGGTCCCCGCCCCGCGCGCCCCGCTCGCCGCTGTGCGCCCCGCGCCGACAGAGCGCGCCACCAGTCCCCAAACAACCGCTCGATATCTGTAAACAAGTTTTATTTTCATCAACATGTGCCTTATTTTCAGTTAATAACAGCAGCACGTTTTATGACCGTTATAAACACGATTAACTGTGCTCCTGGACGAAGCAATTAAAGTATATTTATAATTATAAGTAGTATATAATGTATTACTCATAGGTATATAAAGGCACCCTATGTACATAGAGATTAGGTACAATGTTATAGCTAAGCTGTAAGTATAACTCATAGTTGTACTAAAGATAAAATAAGTACAGTACATGTTATTCGCAAAAGGAAAGCAGTGTTGTCATTGAAGCGGTACGGCGCGCTAGGTAGGTATATTCGGTTGTTCGGCAGTCGGCGGTGAATGCGCCGCGCTCGGCGGGCGCTTCCCGCGGAGGCACGGCGCGGCGTTGCCAGCGCGCGCCAGCTGCGAGAGAAACACCGCGCTACCCTATTATTTACGCGCGACGTTGCCACACCGAACGGCCTACGTTGATTACGAGGACACCGCTTTTACGTTCGATCATCCGGCGCTAAAATGCTCATTTATGAAGCGATTTTGAATAGATACGCTTATTCTATTTAAACTATTAGGTTTAGAACTACTTTAGGAATGCTAGGAAGAATTAATTTCCAATTATACCTGTATAGTAGCGGCTAGGGCCAGCTGTGACGAGTCACACACGATACGCGACGATTTACAACAAAGATTATGCCGGTAAACCACTCCAGCCTATTTGAATTTCACTGAAAACGTCAGCGAAAGCGACCGGCTAACAGAGCGCGCGTGAAGTAACTAAGGCACTCACAATCGTGTCGAATCGGGTCGGTATTCGTGAGTCGTCGGTGTTCGAGGCCCGCGGGACGCGGGAGGGGGGTGCCAAGCGCATGTTTGATTGGCCGTCGCGCGCAGGCGGCGGGCGAGAAGCGGAGTCTGCCAATGGGAGCACGCGACACGGTGCCCCGCCCGACGTGGCCCGGCAGTTGCGTGTTTCTTTCTCCCTCTGGTCGTTCGATTTTCAACTTTGTTTTTTGTGTGTGGCTCATGTAGAAAAATAAACGGACATTTTGGATTAGTGCGAGGGGCCCGGATGCGAGCGCGGAGCACATGCATTGTTGTCAGCTCGAGACGCGGGCGATAAATATACAGCGTGTGTGACGCGGGCGCAGCGCGCCAGATACGCCGACGAATATCACTGGTATTGTGTGCTAATGTTGGTAGAGCTAGGCACACATGGTTAGAGTGGGCATTACTTATATTTTAGAGACCAGTTTGCTATGGATAAACATTTGGTCATGAAGATTAATTATGACTTTATCTATTTTAAATACGAAAAGAACTTTAGAACTAGTACCTCTAGGAATTCCGCATGGTTATCGGCATTAGGTAATGATAACTTAGTCAAAGAGGGTATCAACGGATCATTCCAATGGACGCGCTACCTAGAATATGACACCAAACAAGTATGAGGACTCTATGATTAGAGTGACAAAATTGAAGCCTCATAGCGATATAAATATGAGATCATAGTGTGGCTCGAAACGTAATTCGTCAAACTGCGCAACGCTTTGTTTTCAAAATATAGGCGAATATCCCCTGTTTTAGTTCTGCAGGCTTATTATGTAACTCGCTCGCGATCACCATCGTCTTCATTTTGACAGTTCATGTATGGGTTGACAATTGGCATCGGAATCAGCTAGCTGTCACATTCATACAAGAACTGTCAAAGTGAACATGATGGCGATTGCAAGCGAGTTACGTAATAAGCGTGCTGGAATTATGTCTCGCTTTGAATTTGTACTTACATAGGTACTTAGTGGCCTTTATTCCGCCCGTTTCTCCCCGCTTCAGATTTTTTATTTCTTGAGAGAAAACCACTAAATACTTTAATATCATCGAACTGAGGTTGAGGTGAGGAACCATCGATAGTGCACTTATTTATAGTATTAGCACTTATTTATATTTATAGTGGATTCCTCTGAGGGATAAGATCCGAAATACGGAGAACTGCCAGACGAACGAAGCCGGCATTTTAAAGTATTTGTTTGCAGAGATCCACGGATGGATGAAAAAACGAAAACCAGCAGTAGGTAGTCTAAGGCGACTTCGTCACAAGCATATTCGCCTACATTTATTCTACCACTGTTAAAATGTTTGTTAAATGGATTGACAGAAAAACATGGTTGATGGCGATCGCATAGACAAATGAGCCAAATACCAAATTTTCTGCTTACGCGCTCTGTAACACAAACGGTACAGGAATCCTACGCTAGGATTAGAGTAGAAGGGCTATCACCTATAAGTATACCTACCTACCTATTCTGTTGCATATTTATGCAACAGGATAGGATAAGTAGATAGTTATTCAATTGACAATATTTCAAAATTTTCAATTTACATAAATCAAAAATCATTTCGAGAGAAACGCTTGTAGAACACAAAAAATATATTGTCAATTGTGGGGAGTGTCACACAGTAGTTATCTCTCATATTTCTCTCAGCGGAAAATGAAAAAAAATGGTATAGTAGCACAAGCATAATCTTTTTTTAAATACTTTAGCTTGATTTGTCTCATTTCTTGAATATACCTATGTGACATGACGCTGACAACAATTGAAACGCTACTAGAGCTACTCATGAAATAGATAATGAATGAGGCTGGCGACAGACGATAAGCGCCCTTCACGTTAGACAATAAAAAAGCATTTACCAAAATACTCTGAAGTCAACAATTTGCTGTTTCTTTCATGCCATTCCGCTCACTGAGCGTCACTGTTAGCCATTAATATAAGAGTGACAGGGACTTCGAATCTTTAATTTCGGACGAACGGGGGCAGTTCCCAGGTGGCGATCACACATTAGAAAGCTTGGAGTATTGAAAGGCCTACTATGAGGTAGACGCTCGACCTGATCGAAGGCGCTTATAGTGGTTGGATGAAGAAGGTCAGTGGTCATTTAACATGGCGTTCTATTCGGGAGGCCTATATTTAGCAAGGGACTATTTCCGGCTGAGAAATTATTGAACGAATCAACCAAGTTCTCAACTAACTTTGGGACTCTACCAGTCATATAGAGCTTACAAATAAAGTAAGTAGGTATACCTAAATAGTGAAAAATGCGCAGCATTTCGCTGAGCAGTCTTTTCGATATTTCCATTAGGTATATAAAAAACAGACACAGTGTTCTTAGCGTACAAAGGACGTACCTACTGTGACTCGGCATGTAAAGTTAAATGCTAATAAAGCGGCTCTACTTCCTTTGTTAGATTATTCCAAATATTTAATGGCGTTGAAGTGATACAGGTAGGTATGCTGCCTAAGATTCCTCTGTGGTCTGGTGTTGCTGTTAGTAGGTAGTACATTCGAGTCAAGATACAGAACGCGCGCGATCTGGGCTACACCGAAATTCGATTTTCGAAGTTCGTATCATACCGTCTCTCACTCTCAACTCAAATTATTGACTATTAGTGGAAGTGGTAGGTACGTACGGTACGAAATGAACTTCGAAAATCGATTTGCGGAGTTTAACGTTAGCTTAAATATTGTTCCCTCGCCCCATACCAATTTAGTTATCCCACCGTGATGCTCACAAGAATCGCCCCATTACTGAGGTGCCGTGAACATCAAAACTATGAAAAACAACCTTGATCACACACGACGATGTTTTCCTTGGCTAAAACCTTAAAATCTGTTGAAATTCTGGTCCAAAAATTTCCGCCTTTTATCTTCGGAAACGATACAACGTAACATATAGGGCAGTAGAACAATAGATTTAGCTTATCTAATACCTACTCGTCATTTTCCAGGCACGCACGTCATCGCATCAATCGATGACGTCAAGATAATGTCAAAGTTCTGAGCCGATAAGCGCAATGATATCGATTTACCTACTGATCGAGTTTTGTTCTTAGAATTTGACAATTGTTTTACATAATCATTTACTGCTATTTTCGAGGCCATTTGAATTATTTGTAATTTTTGGTTGTGTTTTAAAACAAACCATACACCACTTGGTGTTCGAGTGTCCCATCACCAGATATGACGGACCAGCTTAGGACTTTAAACACCTGATAGAGGAGGCGAGATTATATCTGATGCGGAATTATAAATTTTGATTTTGATTTTATTTAACCGCTTTTAGGTAACCGCTAATAATATAAATTATAAATAACTACCACTAATTAATTTTCTATGCCTAAGCGTATTTGGTATTGCGAGAATTTGGTGCTTTGCGTGTATAAAAATAACATTCCGCGAAACGCCAAATGGCACAATGCGAATTTGGTACTGTGCGTCGAAAGGCTCTCTATCTGTACTATACTTATTCATTTAATTTAGGATGAGAAACCACAACAACATTATATTGCGGTTCGTGAACTGTAATCTCTTAACAATTTGTACTAGAGTAACAATTGACGACACGTAAATAAAGTGACATTAAAACAATTTTATTTTGCGGCAGCCAAACTATTGCACTGTACTATTTGCTAGGTAAGAAATAGTTGACCAGACATAATGCCAGGTATAATGCTATTGTGGTTTCTCATTCTAAATTGAATGAAGTATAATATTATAAAGAGGTAATGTTCGTGACTTCGCGAGTTGGTGAGGTTGTAGGGGGTATTCTCGCATCTACTGAACTAATTTTGAAAATTGTTTTACCAATAGAAAGCCAAATTATTTGTGAGTGTCATGTGCGCGGACGAAATGAATAGGTACATGAAATATAAACACAATTTATGTCAACAGATTCTTTAAATAATATGTAGAAATGTATTGCGATTTACGAAATAACAAAGCAATGATAAATAGGTATTGTTACGTTACGATATTCATGTAGCCTATCCTGTAGTATTTCTTTTTCTGGCACCGGAGACACAGGAACATTAAGTAAGTTCAGGTGTTACAATAATGTTTCTATTTTGCTATGTTTAGCCTGTAAGTTTGTTATTTGTGACAATTATTGTGTAAAATAAATACATAGTATATTCTATTATTTTCCAACGTAAAAGGATACCACACCATGTATATTTAGTGTGTAGCACCCCCTAACAGTAATCCACTGGGGTATATAACCATAGCTATAGAAGCTAAAAAAAATATTTTGAAAAAATTGGAGTAATTTTTTTTAAATATATTTTCCATAGGAATGAATATAGTTATAATACTACCATTCCTATAGAAAAAAAAATCCCAATTTTTTAAAATTTTTTTAGCTTCTATAGCTATGGTTATATACCCCAATGGATTATTGTTAGGGGGTGTCTGATACACCCTATATTTAAGAGACATCAGTGCTGCAGAAGAAAACCGAACGAAATGAACTTAGGTCGGTACATTGTTATGTATGGTATGTGTTTAAATAGGCAATCAAGAACATCTTCGTATGCAATTACCTATACCTAAATTCTAGCCGCTATTTAGTGGTTATGCAAATAGCGGGCGGCCGGTCCCAAAGGGTCGGGCTCGGGCTCTCGGGTTTTTTGTTTATTTATCGGCCCGCTCGCTGACCGCGGGCCTCGTCGGGGCTTCGGGTAAGATCGTTATCGCTCGCGTTAGACACCGAACGGCGGTTTGAATACTTTGAATTCAAACGTTAACATCGTTTGACAGTTTTTGTTTTAGTGTGTTTGTTGATTATGATTACCTAGTTATGCGCTCAGGAGGCTTATAACGTAACACGCTCACAATCGCCATCTTGTTCATTTTGACAGTTCTTGTATGAATGCGACAGCTAGCTGATTCCGATGCCAATTGGCAGCTCATACATGAACTGTCAAAATGAAGACGATGGTGGTCGCGAGCGAGTTACGTAATAAGCTTGCAGACATGCATGGTTACCGGTTACAAATACTTGATGTTTTAATGTAAAGGTTTTCCAAAGAGTAATGGCGCACTCGCTGCGTTGGTGTGCGAGATACTGAGAGTTTACTTTAACTTTTACAAGTATATATAACAAAAGATCTCGATAGTTGTGTGCAAGTAAAAGCTCTTCAAGGCCAGAGCCTTGAAGAGCCCTAAGTTGTCTTTCGACGTCCTTCGGTTGACGGTTCCTCCCGTCCCAAGGTTCGGTCCCGTGCCAGGGGGGCTACTTTGCGATTTCTGAAGTTCGTATAATACCGTCTCTCTCACTCTCAATTAATCACTACTAGTATAAGAGAAGAGACAAACTTCGAAAATCGATTTTCGGAATTTAAGGCCTGATTTTGGCGCCACTTGACATTTGATGTGTAAATCGACGGGTTCGCTTGCTCTGCCCTAGGGTCGTTTCTGCCTACATGATTTGATGTGGTTAAGAATATGTAGGTACTATTATATTATTTCTAAAATGAAGTTTTCATTCGTTTTTCCTTCCGTAAACGGGCTCGTCCTTGAGAACTTTCTATACGCCATGCAATAGATAGAGCGTAGAGATAATGTAAGAGTCATTTTTAGGTAAGATGTGTGTTGTAATGAAATGCAATATTATTGTTTTATTTTTATTTAATGTTAGCAACACTGGTTTGGATACCTATCCGGTTCGTTCGTGTGTTAGTATAGTTCACTCTTATGTCAAGTTTTGAAAAATGGCTAGACGTGGTTTCTGTACCATTATATGTAATTTAAATAAAGTTACTGGGATTATTTTCGGTTTTCACTAGTAGATTCTCTTCAACAACACGAAACTCCTAACGCTGTCTTCATCCTATTTATTCTTCTGAAAGTGAATTTTTGTGAGTGTATTTATGTATTACTCCTTCACTCTAAAACGGCTGACGGATTTATATTGAGCTAGCTGTTGCTAGCGACTTCGTCTGCAAAGAATTCGTTTATCGCTATCTCTCGGGAATTTTCCGGGCTAAAAAGTAGCCTATGTGCTATTCCAGACATTTCTCTATCTATGTGCCGAATTTCATCCAGATTCGTTGGGCCGTTCTGGCGTGATTGAGTAACAAACAAACATCCATCCATCCATCCATCCATCCATACTTTCACATTTATAATATTAGTTAGATTAGACTAGCTGTTGCCCGCGGCTCCTGTGCTCATAATTCTCTTATCTTATCGCTTATCAGCCGGAAATATGCTTTTTCCAACATTTTCTATGTGACTACTTCCTTACGAAACACGTAAAGGCTGTAAAGTTAGGAAAATTACAAAAAAAATCTTACAAACAATTAAAAAAAAAACCTCACTTTTTTAAACTATAAGCGATAACATTGCGGATAATCGCTTAGCAGAAATCATTTTGTGTGAAATTACAAGTAAGCAATCGATTAACGTCATAAAATATCCTATTATCTGATATCGCTACCAGTTACTGCGCTATTTGCTGGCGGAATTACAAAATATGCGAAGGATTTTCCTTGATTCCATATGAACGATTTATTAAAGCAGATTGGATTGAAATGTTGGGGGGCTACTCCGAAATTCTAAAGATGTTCGGATCGTAGGGGAGAGTGGGGCTGAAAGTGCCGATTGTCAAAATAATTTTTGTGATAGGAAATTTAGCTATGAAAATAGTGTAAATATTGTGTAGCTTGTGCATATATTTAAAGAATAATTATTGATGTTTCTGAATAGTGATATTGTTTTGTGCATCGCTAAACAGTTTTCCTACTAAAACATTTTTCATGGGTATCGATCGGAACGGAACAACTAACCCCGCTATGGGGCTGGTTGTTCCGTCGTTTCTAAAACTAAACTTATCCTTCAAAAATTAAACCTTAGTTCATACACGCTGAAAGAGTGTTTTTTAGTCCCTCAAAATATGTGATTATTTTTTATGTACTAACGACAGTTAACAAAAAAAATCAAAGGCAAAAATATTTTTTTTTGCGAGGTAAGTTGTTCCGTCGATTTCGTTTTTTCTTCCCTAACTACTATTCTACCTTAATGGAAGCAACTGAAACGGCTCTTACAACGACATAGTGCCATATCGTTTCACGACAAACATTACACAAATCGCTCGGTTTTTTACTTGCGTTTCTATTCTCATCGGAACAACTTACCCCCGGCACTTTCAGCCCCGCTCTCCCCTACAGTCTCTTTCGCTCTCGTGCTAATAACTATCAGTGTTAATGAAATGGCACGACACGGGCGATTTTGGAGTATGAGGCTTGTAATAAATGTAAGTACGAGTTATAACGAGGTAGGTATTTTTTAGGAAATTTCTAAGCAAATTGTCCCTGTTATGTCTCTACGGGGCTGTATGTTTTGGATTGAAAACTAATGCAGTAAGAGTAGTTTTATAAGAATTTATTTTACTTGTATTAGTTTGTATGTTTGTGTGGGTAAAATATTGTAAGTGGGACTTGATTCACTTTTAGTTCCCGGTTAAAATACTTAAAATTTAGTATAGTTACATTACGTAGGGTGAATGACAATGCAAGTATAGGCAGCTAACAAAGCTAGCATCTATTGCTATCAAAAAATGATATTTTGAACAGAATTTTTTTTTCGTAATTTGTCCATTTGTAACCATGAATTAGATGGTATTGATACAATAGTATAAAATACATTGATGAGCAAATATTACGAGTTCTTCTCCATACAAAGTTATATAAAAAACGACACGTTATTTTGCCCTGATAGAGTTTGTAGTGTACCTACTATTGTTAGTGGTTCAAATCAAAGTGTAGTAAATAAGCGATGCGGCTAGCAACATATCGCTATTGATTCCCCCCTTTCCACCTGTGAGACTCACACACGATACGAGACTTCCTTTAGGTCTTGTTGCCTTGGGCTCTGTCGACCCCGAAAAGGATAAAGACGTGATTTATGTATGTTTGTATGCAAAATGTAAAGATAATGGTAATATTTTACCTACATGGTGTTATTTTACCTAGGTACTATGTCTTTCTTGACGTCAGTAACAAATTTAGTAGAAAAGCAACGTATTAATCACCATGATTAACAGTATCTCAACGATCTCACAGCTCAAATTGCGCAAAAACGATTTTGAAAGACAATGGGTGACCATTATGAACAAAATAACCTCATCATCCGCAATTATCTCTAACCATCGTAAATTACGGCCCGCCTTTGACAGCCAGAAAAAAACCTCACCCGAACAGGTAACGCAAAACCACTTTGCTATATATGATTATACACAAAAAACAAATCCGAACGTATTGTAAATAACATTCGGTATTTCTGAAAAGGTCCGACCGACAATGGCTTGGGAAAATACCGATCCGACAAATTCTTTTTCCTTTGACATTTGTATCTTAAGCGGAAAGCGCTATTCAAATTCTCTTTGTTACTCAGACGCTGGTGTTTTATAAAGCGATGCAGCGCTGTTTTGTACGAGATTTGAAAGTGGAACCCGAGCACCGGAGGTGCCTTGAGCGTTGAGCGTAATAACAGAGGGGCAAAATTCATTCCGTTAACTTCCCAAGCGAGAACGGACTTTGTCGCGTTGAGTTAGAGTAAAGATTTGCGCGTTGGTTAAATGTCTGGCATACATAAAGGGGATGAGAGATCGGGCAAAATTTGCGCGTTGTAATGAGTCTGGTCTGACAATGGATGTTCTGGGAACGGCGTGCATTGCGAATTTGAGAGCGTCTGGCATCACCATGTGGCTTTTGGGCGCCTTGCACAAAAAAGTTGCGAATTAAGCCTTTGTTGTTTTTGGCGCTTTCGTGTCTGCTGATTTATTGAATCGGGTCTGGTTGCTGTTTTAACGCGTCGTTTGTTTGGTTGTGGCTGTTTTTGATTTCACACGTCAGATATGAACTGCATTTTAATGAAGTACCTACTTGACGATGTGAAACAATTTCATCAAATATTTAGTTTAATTAGATGTCTGTAGGTATGTAGGGGGTATATATTGGAAGTAATAAGCAGTTAAAAAAAACCTACGTACTCACAGAAAAAATATACAGAGGTAAGTACATACATTTTACCTACAAAGGAAGAATCCTATCCTATAGGTAGGTACCTAAATAAAGTTATTACCCGCCCTGTCTTTAATTACTACCAGAAAACACTTTTACAATAAAGAGCGCATCAGCATCTGAAATAATAAATAATCCTACCAAAATAAAAGTGGACAGCGTCTTTATAAACCGTATGGAAACGTTTTCACCAACCGTATGCCAAAAGCCAGTAGACGAAGCAAAATATCACTTCCAATGCTAAACACGTACTACCGACTACGTAGTCGGACGAGTGTCGTTGTCACGTATCGTGTTTACTGCTGCAGACTGTATTGTCCTTTATTGGACGCTCTAATATTTTGCCGTTCACATGTGTCTCCCTACAAAAGTTTCCGTGGAAACGAAAGTTTTACGTCGTGTTTAAGAAAGCCGTCTTCAAACCAGATAATAAGTAAAGATGTCTGCTATAAGGTGAGTTAGAAACACGTGCACGTGGCACCACGAAGCATAATCTGGCTTTCCTCTGTCCTTCGCAGAAGTGCAGTCAGCATCAGCCCAGCTAGCACGACAGCGCACAAGAGTCGCGTCGCGCGGGAGATAGATAACCCGTCTCTTTCTAGGACGAACAGTAAGAAAAAGACGGGCAATTTATCTCGATCGCGACGCGACTCTTGTGCGCTATCGTGCTACACGTGCTGAAGTTGATGAGCAGTCAAAGAGCTCAAAATGATCTATGGTCTTTTCATTCTTAACTGTCTTATTTGGTAAACAAAATTCTAACCTCAAAACGTCTCATTTTTGATACTTTTTAACTATTTCATCGTAAATAAAGCAACTGGAGATAAAATATCAGCAAAATTATGTACAAAATATTGCCTCAGGTTTATTTGATAACATAATACACCTTATTCTTTACAAAAATTTGTACATTGAGGTTAGAATTTTGTTTACCAAATAGGACAGTTACCTACATTCAACACCTCATTTTCAAATAGGTAGCTATATAATGGTACCTTGAATGGTTTTAGAATAGAACAGATTCTGTTCGTAAAACCGGTGACTGAGGGACCTGATGTAGAGTGGGTAGCAGTTTCTCTATCGCCAACAGCAAACTCATAAACACGGCAATGGGAAATCACCACACTATCTCCCCAAGAAAGTCGTCATAAAGGTCCATAGCGAAGACCACGACCAATCTGTCATGAGTAAAACAAATTGAAAAGAGAAGAGCGAGATCGAAGCCTCACATTCCGATGTGCGATCTGTATATTATGTCTTTATCGGTATCATATAAGAAATAGAACTTTTTAGCAACAAATTGCGGTTTACGAAAGACTCGTACATTTTTGCCATATCTATACGGTATAAATTATTAACGATTGTATACGAGTAGGTAGGAGAGTCATTTCGACTCCTTTCTTCTATACTCTGTGAATTAGACCCTAAAGTACTTTAACTAAAGTACCTAGTGTATTAGTATTTTGTTTTTACTGACCTTAATCTTGAATATTTAACGATGCTGGAGTATCTTCGCAGTATGAATTCCAGATAATGAGGTGATTATTTTCAGATATAAAAATCTGTGGAATTCTAGATCTTCTCTGGACTTTGACTGACGTATTATGTATACGATGGTACATTGTTTGACTGTTTATACGAGCATGGACTAAACTCATTAGTCAATATAGAGTTCTGATTAAAGAGGATATCATACTGAAGAATAAACTGATTTTTCTCCAGAAATAATTTAAACTTGGCGCATCCTAAAATTCTGATGTCCAAAATTAAAAATAGGTATTAAAGTATTTTTTAAACTATTATCACATAAATTCGAATTATCATTTTGTTTTCATCTCAAAGATGTCGGCACTAATAGATCGATATTTATACCTACTACTTTTAGAAAAATCTCTTGTAAGACTACCTCTTAAAACAGAAAACGAACGCGCATCCACAGAGCTCCAAATATAAAAATAACTGGCAATTCCCAGACTCGTATCAACTTGACCCTTTTATACCGAACACGAAATGCTTGAAGAGATAAAATTCTCTGGCCTTTTTAATAAAATTACGTCGCCCTTCAGGCGTGAGGGGGACGCAGGGGGCGAGGGGGAGCGGAAATTGAAAACCCGGGCTTCTGCCCACCCTCGCTTATCTCTTGCTAGCACTTTTATGGGCGCATCCAAGTGTGGATTCATGGCCAGTGGGTTTCCACGTGACTATAATTGGCATTTAGTTATAATTAGAACTGCTTTGTGTTAGTTGACGACCGAACTAAAACCGAGGGTCTCGCTGCGAGCACCTACATTTTCGTGCAAAAATCCACCCACAACATTTAAGCACTTCCACGTTAATTAACGCACCCGTACCTACATACATATATGGCACAGCACACATATATATGTATATCCAACTATGACCATCCTTCATTATAGTTTAACTCTCAACGATAATCGTACAAATCGATATTTAATAAAAAAACGGGTTGCACTCCGGGAGTGCCAGCAGAAGCAGAAGTGAAAACTTGAACCGCGCGGTAGAAAGAGAGGGGGATATTACTTCCTCTCCTACGCCACGCCACGCCAGCGGTCTACTCTCCCTCCGTCTTACGAATTTTCGATCAGTCACGTGTCCTGATGCGAGTTTGACATTTTTTACCCATCCCAAAGAGAGCACAACGCCACTAAAGAAGTTTTCAGTTAGAAAGAAGATTTCAGTCAGTTTCAGTCGACGGATTAAGAAATGTTATAAAACTTTTTGCCAGAACTAGTTTTTATTCGATACAAAGTATAGCGCAACAGAGACGATTTCTTAATTAATAATAGTAACATCTAAACCTTTGTTAAGCGGAAAACGTATCATGACCAAAACAAAGAAAACGCCAACAAAGAAAATCTCAAAGCGCTCCAGCAGACCACTGACCTAACCCAAGTTTCTTATTAACTTCACAAAACTCGACCTAAAGCAGCATTTGATAAAGATTACAGTATAATTGGAGGGCCTTGCGTACTTTGTTTTTGGACGAGACAATGGCGGTTAGGGGCTCCATCCATCATTGTAATGTCCATTGAAATGTCACTTTTCCCGGTCCGTACTCAGGAGTTGAGCACACGGTAAGATGGACGACTGTTTTGAAACTGCATAACGTAATAATATTATAGTTGCGAGTGTTAGAGCCTGGCTTCCATGTTGGTCTGGGAGTAAAGAAAAAACCGGCCAAGTGCGAGTCAGACTCGCGCACCGAGGGTTCCGTATCATTATCTATAAATATCTATAAACTAGAGTAAGCAGAGCCCTGCTCCAAAGCAAAATGTACGCAGTGTGGGGTCACTTTATATTGGTACAGACATACATACATATTTACGGTTCTCGCAATTATTCCTTAATCTGTGCTTTAAGACCTACCTTCATATCAAATTTCAAGATTCTGCGTTCACGGGAAGTACCCTGTACCTAGGTTCCGATTCCCTTGAGAGTTGCGGAAATTTGCGGCATAAACGGCTGTATCTTTTGATTGCGTTGGCTTAGAAGTTTGATTTTTTCACAGCTCCAAGGGGCAGTGAGTATCGAACCATCTCGCTAATGAATCATGTTTTGAAGGCTTTTTTGAAAGTGATTCATAGAAGAATCTACGATAAATGTGAAGATGTTCTCTCAAATTCGCAGTTTGGGTTCAGAAATGGGCTGGGAACTAGGGATGCTTTGTTCGGATATCAGGTTCTGGCCCAGAGGTGTTGGGATATGAACCAGGACATGTTTGTGTGTTTCATCGACTATGAGAAAGCGTTCGACAGAGTACAGCACACAAAGCTGCTGGACATATTGAACACCGTAGGCCTCGACTCCAAAGATATAAGGTTTATCAGAAACTTGTACTGGAACCAGGTGGCAAGTGTACGAGTGGAAAACGGACTCACGGAGAGTGTTGATATATTGAGAGGCATTAGGCAGGGTTGCATTCTCTCCCCTCTCCTGTTTAATATGTATTCAGAGGTAATATTTCGGGAGGCACTGGAGGATTTTGAGGTAGGCATATTGGTGAATGGGAAAGTTATCAACAACATCAGATATGCAGATGATACAATACTGCTTGCTCCCAGCCTGGAAAACCTTCAAGTGCTTTTGGACAGGGTTCAGTCAGTGAGTGCGGCATACGGTCTCAATATTAACATAAAGAAGACTAAGTATATGACCATAGCCAAGACGTTGCCAGTCAACACTCATCTGATCTGCAACGGCCAGCAAGTTGATAGGGTCCGAAAATATCGGTATTTAGGCTGTTATGTTGATGACCAGAATGATCACAGCTTGGAGATACGATGCCGGATAGAGCAAGCACGTGGAGCATTCACCAAGATGCAGAAACTTCTATGTGACAGGAACATTAATATCGGCCCCGCGTTCGTTTCGCGCGTTGCTACATTTTCTCCATTCTTCTATACGGTGTTGAGGCTTGGACTCTGACCGATGGCATGTGTAAGAAGATAGAAGCCTTCGAAATGTGGGTGTATAGAAGAATGTTAAGGATATCCTGGAGAGACAAAGTTAGAAATGTGGTGGTGCTGCAGCGAATAGGGAAAAAGGTGGAAGTTCTCCTCTCCATCAAAAGAAGAAAGCTGGAGTATTTGGGCCATATCATGCGAGGCTCAAAGTACGAGTTGTTACAGCTTATCTTGCAGGGTAAAATCCAAGGTAGACGAAGCCCAGGAAGAAGAAGAACATCTTGGCTTAAAAATCTACGCCAGTGGTACAATAAAAGCACCCGATCGTTGTTCAGAGCTGTTGTGTCGAAGGTTCAAGTCACCGTAATGATCGCCAACCTTCGATAGAAGATGGCACCAGAAGAAGAAGAAGAAGGGGCAGTGAACTTGAGTATTTGATATAAATTTCAGCTTGATACCTCCACGCTTTCCTGAGAAAAAGGGTATTGATAGACGGACGAACGGACGGACGGATGGACGGACGCACGGACGGACAACAAAGTGATCCTATAAGGGTTCCGTATTTTCCTTTTAGGTACGGAACCCTAATAAAAACAGAACGTACCGTTGCTTCTCTTCCCACTCAGTTGGTAAAGCTCATCGAAGGAATGGGTGAAAATCTGAGATACCAACTTTACCAATTTTAATTTCCACTTATACGCCCACAGTCATACTAAACGTGGCCTTTAGGTCTGGTTACCTTAGGCTCTGTTTAGTGTCTACTTCGCAAAGGACAAAGGCGTGATTTATGTATTGCCAGCGACTTCGTATGCAAAGAATTCGTTTATCGCTATCCCTCGGGAATTTTCCGGGATAAAAAGTAGCCTATGTGCTATTCCAGACTTTTCTCTATCTATGTGCCGAATTTCATCCAGATTCGTTGGACCGTTCTGGCGTGATTGAGTAACAAACAAACATCCATCCATTCATCCATCCATCCATCCATACTTTCGCATTTATAATATTAGTTAGATTTTTGTAAATTGATTTGAGATTTTTAAAGACAGTGTGACGATTATGCCGTTGCCATTAAGCTAGTAAAATTGTAGCCAAGTAATGCCCGAGTTTAAATTAATTATCTTTTTTTCCCTTACAGTAAATTCGTATACACTATGCAAAGATAAATATATAAATCGTTAAACTTACATATTTATAGACAGCTACAAAGTTAAAGTCTCAATAACACGTAAACTCTATCACAATTTATATATATCAGCATTACTTAAGATCACAAGTCTCTGTTCAAGATAATATCATGTATGTAAATACAGTTCAGAAAATAAGCAGGAAACAGGTGCAATGCTCAGATTTGAGAAAGACTCAGGATGTCTGGCTTAAGCTAAGCGTGGGAAAGTTTCTTATACAGTCCACAAATATGATTCGTACTTAATTATTAATGTTTGTAATTTTGTACGAGTGACCATTAGTTAATACTGATGTGAAAAGTAAATTATTTAGGCAAATTTAGAAAGTTTTGTTATTGAAGCCCACGACACAGGCTTAGTGTGGTCTCTCTCGCAGTTAAGTAAAGTAATTTTGATTTCGGAATCGTTAATTAATATATCTGCCAGCTTTTAATATACAGAGACAGAGCTCTACGGGTGTTAAATGACAGACCAGTTCGCGGTTTCTTCTATCTAACTAATATTATAAATGCAAAAGTATGGATGGATGGATGGATGGATGTTTGTTTGTTACTCAATCACGCCAGAACGGCCCAACGGATCTGGATGAAATTTGGCACATAGATAGAGAAAAGTCTAGAATAGCATATAGGGTACTTTTTATCCCGGAAAATTGCGTAGTTCCCACGGGAGAGCGATAAACGAATTCTTTGCAGATGAAGTCGCTGGCAACAGCTAGTAGATAATAATATCAATTCTTGGTACCTATCGGAAATAGACCTGAAGGGTTACCATGATGTCTTAATGCGATTCAATTCCGATTCAGTGTAGGTTTGCTCGCTGTTAGATCCATACTAAAAATAATGACAGCTAAAACCTCAATTTCGCCAAGTAAACTCTAGTGCTACGCACACACGCACAAGGCGAGGCGTACTTGAAAACCCTCACTTCACTCACCCACTCTTTTAGTTTTTGTTAACTCTGAGACTATGCACATGTACTTAGTGGAAAAAATCCTCCATGGCAAAGTCATTAGTCATTATTATATATATTTCTTTGTATTGTTTTGTTATTGTGTTATTTTTTTTGTGGCAATAAACATTTTTCTTTCATTTATTTCTTATTAAGGCTGTACAAAATCATAGCCCGTAAATCAAAGCCAGTAGCGAAGCAAAGTAATTGGTTTTCGTTCATGATAAAAGAATACCTTCGCAAAGTAACGCCTGTATCAATTATGGAAAATAACCATTTTATTTCTCAAGCGCTTGTTTCGTTTCTTAATTAAGTTTTAATGACTATCGATACATTAGGTAGTGTCCTACTTGAACTTAAAGTACGTTTACCGATGTCTATTCATATTAGTGTTTATCGCGAACATGAACCATTCATCTCTTTCGTACACGTGTTTACGTTTACTGATAAGAAAGAGAAAAGTACATGCATTATGTCCGTGACAAATGCTAGCATAATAGACCGCATGCTCCTCTAAAATATAGGTGTAATAAAAAAAGGATTGTAAATTTTTACAGAAACCTTTTATTATCAAACCAAACCTTCAGTTTTTGTTGATTCCATCTAACTATCTAACTAATATTATAAATGCGAAAGTATGGATGGATGGATGGATAGATGGATGGATGGATGGATGTATGTTTGTTTGTTACTCAATCACGCCAGAACGGCCCAAGGGATCTGGATGAAATTCGGCACATAGATAGAGAAAAGTCTGGAATAGCACATAGGCTACTTTTTATCCCGGAAAATTGCGTTGTTCCCGCGGGATAGCGATAAACGAATTCTTTGCAGACGAAGTCGCTGGCAACAGCTAGTTGCGATATAGAAGGCGAGTCGAATCCATCACAATATTTTCCCAAGAAAGTTATCGTGAAGTTATGCAGGAAGATTCTGGGGCCTTACCATGACGTCCAAATTCCGACTCTGTTCAAGTTTTAGCTGTCACTTTTAGTACGAATTAGACAGCGAGCGAGTCAAACTGAATCGCATTAAGACGTCATTGTAAGGCCCCTGAACTGACACCAGTCTGACAAGAGTGTAGCAACGAGAAGACTTCGGGTAACATTGTTAAAATTTTACACAAATAATATTATATAGTAAGCCACACTTTGTCATCTGTTAAAGTTAAACCGTCCACTTAAAAAATCTAAAACCTTTTTGCGTTGTTCACATTAGGTTAGGTTTGTTTGAAACTTTCCAAAAGTTAAGTACACATAATAAATGGATGAAAGGATATAAAAAGGTTATCACATAAATTGTTTGTCAAACGATGTACCTATTCGATCAAACGTTTGTCGGTGAAACATAAGTGAACCGGCTATATTATTTACCGTTCACCGCAGAACGGTCTTACATTAACATTCATGTCACTCGGTCATTATGGGCTTATTAAAGGAATTAGTAGTGCCATATGCCAGCCATGTGTCACTGCTTCTATTCTTTCATTGTTCCCTCGTCGGCGGCCGAAGAAAGTGCCCATTATGTCTTACTCATTGTTTGATGGTTAGGATGGTTAGATTAATTGGCCTTTAATGTTGCGTGACGGCTTGTTAATGACTCTAAGCTTGACGTTAAATAAGACTTCATTTTCTATTTCATTGTAAACACGGTAATTTTGCTGTGCAGCGTTAATAATGGCAATATCATTATAGTTTTTTGTTTAATTAAAGTAAATTACAAGAGAGTTAATTTAAAGCAAGGAAATTGCTTATATTTTCTAGGTAATTATGAAATAATTAGTAATTATAATAAAATGAATACTTCTACATAGAAAACATTCTTATGTGGAACCACGTTCGAATTCCAGCCATAGCTTTACTTTTCGGTTTTCTCTGTGTGTTCTAATTTTCAGTAAATAATGTAAAACAAAACCAGATTTTTGCCCTGTTCGGTACTATTATGTATACCAGTTAAAAAATGGTACCTAAAATTAATTAAAGCAACAATGATTTCATATTTAATGAATCTAAATACAAGCGTTTCCATCCCAGGTTTCCTTGCAAAACATTTCACAAACAAATAAAATTAAAAAGTTAGCCTCAAACTGACTCACGCGACTAAATCTAAATTTAATCAAGAATGAGAAACTTTCTTTCTGCGTTGCTTATTAGTCGAAATCACCTCTAGTAAGAACCCCTACGTATTTTATTATTTATCTCTCTCTTTCAAATGGCGCCGTCCTGTTCTATGCATGGGGAGTCGAGTGTAATGTAAATGAGAGTTTTTATGTAGGTGTCTGTTCTGCTCATTAATAATGGAGTGTTAAATAGTAGAGCCAAGTACGAGTAAAAATTCGTCAGTGTTCATTGACTGTTATAATCGATTTCTTTTATTGAAGCTGTTTAGTTTCATGAGTAACGTGGACTTTATTTGGTCAAACCACATTTTTTGATGTGAAAACTTCTTTACCAGCGCTGAGCACTTTTTGGGATGGGTAAAAAATGTTAAAGTCGCGTCAAGCGTGAGACGAAGGGAGAGTTTAAGTATCAGGATATCAGGATCATCCGAGCTTATTTTGAAAAACGAATGAAGCTAGAGTCGCGTTAGATTTTTGAGGTGTACGTTGTGAAGCGTACGAAATTTGATGAGGAAATGTGGACTGTATTATAATTTAAGGAAATGGATAAATTAATGGATCACAATGAAAAACCAGCTCCTCAGCTCAAGACTGTAAAGACAACGACCAGACATAACAAAGTCAGATTCAAAAAGCAAAAACAATTAAAAATATACATAAAAAGTATCAAAAAGGTAAAGAGTTCGCAACATACCGGCCCCTTGTGCATGAATGCACAGATTAGCACGGCCAGCCAAGGTTCGCAGAACCTTAAGTGACTGGTCTGACTATTTGCTCGGGAGTCCGACGATGCAAAACTCTAGCATTAGTTACGTCCACCACTCTGTTTTTTGCTAAAGACTAAAGTAAAAGACAAACATACACATATTTCATCATTATCAAAATTAGTCTCTTCTCTCTTCTCTGTCGTTTCTGTTGCTTCCTAGTCTTTCAGTCTCTGTTGGCAGCAGTCATTCATTTCTGGTCGGTAAAGTGTATCTCAATAGCTAATTGCTAATCGGGGACCGATGAAAACAATTCTTAACTGTGAAATGATGTTGGAACTCACTACACGTATCACCAAATGAACAGCTGTGGAAGCCAGACACGTAAACAGGATCCAGTATAAGCAGTTTCTGTTGACATCGAGAGGGTCCGAAACAATGAAATAAAGCATTCGTGAGCAAACTGCTATCGTAGTAAGTGTCCATAAATTATGACATTTGTTGGCTTTGCATGTGGCAGGATAAGCGTTGATCAACCACAGCAGGTCAAAACAAAACAAATGAGTCGTGTGTTTCGCACAACCGTCGGATCGCTGAAGCTACTTGTTTTCCGGTTGAATTATCATTCCAACAAGTGCATAACGATTGGCAAGGCAACCATCCAGCAAAATAGGTGATCCGATGTGACATCAACAACAACGTTTTCAACAGCTCTGATTCTGCTAGCCAACTTCAAGAGTCAATGTTCTCCGATCATGAGACTCACGAAGCAACTGGGTTATAACATCGGTTGTGATTCTGCGACGAACCGATGTGTCTTCTTCTCCCAATCCTTTCTGTGGTTTTCATTGGTGCGGGGACATAACAAAAACATTATTTAAACATGAACAAAAGAGTAGGATAACAAAACATATCAAAATAATTGGGGAAAGTAGAGTGGTGGACGGGAAGACACTCGCGCAGTGGCGGTCACTAACAGCGGTGTTAGGAACAAGACTTGTTATTATTTTACACTTAGTGTAAAATAATATGGCCAAATAAAATATAAATTTGGCTAATGACGCTGCAAAACACGTGCAGACAAATAAAATGTACGTTGCTTAATAACAATTACTGAATGCAGAAAATATTGCATTTAGTAATTTTGTGAATTTAATTGCGTACAGCGTCCTGGATAGTAATGAGTGGACTGTATTATAATTTAAGGAAATGGATAAATGAATGGATCACAATGAAAAACCAGCTCCTCAGCTCAAGACTGTAATGACAACGACCAGACATAACAAAGTCAGATTCAAAAAGCAAAAACAATTAAAAATATACATAAAAAGTATCAAAAAGGTAAAGAGTTCGCAACACGTTGATTTCGTCGCTTTAACGTATGTGAGTTTGGGCTAGTGGTATAAGATGTGGAATAATAGTGTGTTCTCTCAGGTTCTCTCAGTTCAAATCTCGTGTATTTTTTTCTTTTTATTTTCTTCTTTTTGCGCGAGTGTGAGTGTGTATAGTTTTCACTTCTGCCGGCACTCCCGGAGGCTACCCGGTGTTTTTAAATTAGATGCTTTTGCCAAATGGGTAACAAATAGTTACCACTATAGTGTTTCAGTCTCTATCAGTATTCTTTTGCATAAATTGAAATAATAAGCCACTCTGAGCAGATTTTTTTAAATGATTGTGTGTTTGCAATTCAATGACAATTTTATTAAAAGTTGATACTAAACTAACGGAACCTGGTGCTCTCCAATATCTACGCTAGCTTGAAGCGCTAGAAGGTCAACTCAAATAACAATATACTAATACGGTTCCAGGTAGCTATATGAACCTTAAATCTGGGGGCATTGCAGTGCCTCCGCCAAGTCACGCAAAAAGGGCACAGCATATCTTATTCACACCGAGGAGGGAGGAGGGTGTCTTGGGGCACGCGATGCAATAGATACAAACGAGATCGATCGACCATGTAAAGGTTATGAACAGTGATCGCAGAAGGGTTATTTTGCTATTGTGCTATTTTGCGAGATGGGTAATGGTTATCTTATCATTTACTCATTTTACTCATTTATTAGGGTTCCGTTCCTCAAAAGGAAAAAACGGAACCCTTATAGGATCACTTTGTTGTCCGTCCGTCCGTCCGTCCGTCTGTCCGTCCGTCTGTCAAGACCATTTTTCTCAGGAACGCGCGGAGGTATCCAGCTGAAATTTATATCAAACACTCAGTAGGTCCACTGCCCCTTGGAGCTGTAAAAAAAATCAAACTTCTAAGCCAACGCAATCAAAAGATACAGCCGTTTATGCCGCAAATTTTCGAAACTCGCAAGGGAATCAAAACCTACAGGGTACTTCCCGTGAACTCAGAATCTTGAAATTTGGCATGAAGGTAGGTTTTATAGCACACATACTTATAGGAATAATTGCGAAAGCCGTAAATGAGTCGTTTTCAAAAAAGGTGTACGCAACACAAAATAAACACAAAAGAAATTTGTTCCTTCGTAACACAAAGACACACAAAGGATTTCTAAGGGTCAGTTCATCATTTAGACATATTTTGGGTTTTACTTCATGTGATAAATATAAAGGCAAATAATTTGATGTTATATTATTATATTTATTATTTATTAACTGGTAAACAATCAACGATATTAATACTGAACTGATCCATCCTTTTCTTTGGCAGTTTGGGTAAAAAATGCAGATGTGAAACATAGCATTATGCAGTATAAATACAGCCTTACCTTTTGTGTAACGTCACACAGCGCAACACAAAGAGTGTATGTTACAGTCAGTGTCACACAAAAGAACAGTTAATTTGTGTCGACTACATGTTCTACGAGAAGTTACAAAAAAATAGCTGTATACTTTCATTAATAATACATTATAACTATTAGAAACTGCATTATCCAATAACACAACTTCACTTTTCAGATTTACTTACCCGTGAAATCCACGTTACACAAGAGAATAATTTTGACGACAAAACACCAACACAACACGTTTGGGTCAGTGTCAGCGAAAACAATATGGCTACGCTGTCATATGTTATGTTGGTAGTATCTTACATTGTTGCTAGACTAAAACATGTTATGGAGGTGTTCCAAATAAGCTCGAATTTAATTTTTATCATCGTCACACATAAGAGTAACACAAAGTAATAAAAAAGGGGACATGTAATAAAATTTGATTTTTGGTGTCATTTTTAAAGATATATGAATTTACTTTGCATTTTATATAAAATACTATCTTAGGTGATATATTCAATAATAATTATAAAGTGTGACTACAATAAATATATGCATTAAGAGCGTTCAAACGTACAAGAGTACTAAGTGGGACAACAGTGTTTTGTATGAACCTCTTAAATTTCTATTTTGTTTTTTACTGCATATTTTAAGAAATAATTATAATCTAAGTCAAAAAGTGATTTACACTATTTTCATAAGTATAAATAACACTATTAACCGAGCAAATTAATTCCATAGGCTCGGCATTATAAATATAATATTGCTGTATCGTAGTTTATTGTAAGTTAAATACATTGCTATACCCTACTAGGGTCCATGTTTAGATCTAAGTATATATTATAACACCTATGTAAATACCATGGATGCAATTTGAATAAATGAATAAATAAATAAATTATTTATAACAATTTTTTTGTAAAGGAGACGGACGAAATAGAGAAAAAGTACACCTTTTTTGAAAACGACTCAAATATGTATGTATGTCTGTAATATATCAGTGACCAATATAAAGTGACCCCACACTGCGTACATTTTACTTTGGAGCAGGGCTCTGCTTACACTGGTTTTTAGATATTTATGGATAATGGTACGGAACCCTCGGTGCGCGAGTCTGACTCGCACTTGGCCGGTTTTTTACTATCACAACCATGGTATTACAAAGATGGTAACTAATACTAAAGAAGTTTCACATGGACCCCGGTGGGGTATAGCAATACAACGAATATGCCTCGTGAATTCTGAGCTATTTACGATATTAATTAATGTTATCACCAATCTTTTTTTATTCAGCCTCACTTCTTCTCATTGAAAGTTTGTTTCACCTTTGCAATTGAATTTGGACCCACTTTTGTAGTTTAAAGAACTACAATGACGATTCACGTACCTAGTACAACGACATTTAGAAGCAACGCCAGCCCAGCCCTTAACCAGCTAGCTTATTATATAACTCGCTCGCAATCGTAATCGTGTTCATTTTGACAGTTCATGTATGGGCTGACAATTGGCATCGGAATCAGCTAGCTGTCACATTCATACAAGAACTGTCAAAATGAACACGATGGCGATTGCGAGCGAGTTACGTAATAAGCTAGCGGAGTAGAGTGACGTTGCTTTTCACGCCTTGTGCCACCAGTGTTTCAACATTTCTTCCCATCAGCCGCATGGAGCAGCCACTCCGCTTGCTCTATCTTAGTGCCGGGTCTGTTTAGGAGAACATTACGTGGTAGCGTGCCCCAAACTACCGCGATTGTGTCCATATTCACATCAACATTCTAGTCTTTTGAAACTAAATGGCATTACCTACCTAAGATTACCGGTAATGAAAATCGTACGACATGTTTCAGTTTCACCTCATGTAGCTAAGCAGTGTCATTTTTATGAACGACTAGCTTCTGCCCGCGACTTCGTCCGCGTAGGATAACAGGATAACACTTAAGAACTGATGTCGATAGTATAATTATTCTGCAACTAGCTTCTGCCCGCGACTTCGTCCGCGTAGAATTAGCAATTGGTATGTTTATGGCTATCCCGCGGGAACTATACAATTATCCGGGATAAAAAGTAGCCTATGTTTTAATCTAGGGTACCTACCGGCTATCTTCGTTCTAAATTTTATCCAAATCCGTCCAGTCGTTTTAGCGTGAAGAAGGAACAAACATACACACTCACTCACATCGTCACAAGCTTTCGCATTTATAATATTAGTAGGATAATTATTTACGTTGCGGCTCTAGACAGCTACGACTTTTGACATATTTATTGCTATCCCGCGGGAACTATCCGATTTTCCGGGTTACAAAATAGCCTATGCTTTAATCTAGGGTACCAGCGATCTTCGGTCCAAATTAGATCTAAATCCGTCCAGTCGTTTCAGGGTGAAGAATTACATTACTGCAGAGGCCGTGAAGTAACGGATTGCAGGATGAGATTGGGGTACAATGATCGGATAAAACGAGTCCTGCAATCCCTGTTTCCGGCCGAGGATTGTATAGTGCTTTTCTCAAGCAATGCAAGGAATTATTAAAATAACTACCAGGTAATCAAGTAAGTAAAAATTGTTTAATTAGCCGCTTTATTAATTTTTTAAACATGCCATTTGAACAAACTATTGCTCGCACCATGTTAACCGCACATACACCCCGCACCACCACACCCACAGCCGCACCGCACCGCATTACTTCTTGGCCTAGGTCATAACTTCATGGTTTCATTTCGTAACGCATACATTTCCGAGCATGTTTGAGAAAACAAACATGCACACTCACTCACATCGACACAAACTTTCGCATTTATAATATTAGTAGTATTAGTAGGATATCGCTGGGATAGTGTCGAATAGCAGCATAGGTATTGGTTCATACTACGCCGCACCCACGTCAGGCCTTATCACGCGGTAGATAGCCGTGACAACTCTAAACTGCCCTTCACGCGTGTGTCCATTCCTTACGCGACCTCTTACTTTGTACCATGACTTGGCTTAATCAAATAAGTTGTGTTCAAAGTATGATCAAAACTTCGTCATTACAAACTATTATGACCCAACATTTGGATTGGTCTGCCAGTCAACTTTGGGATGAGTCGAAGTGATACATGAATTATATAACTAGACAGATATATCTATACGCCCACAATTATGCTAACCGTGGCCTTTAGTTCTTGTTACCTTAGGCTATGTCTACCCCGTAAGGGATAAAGACGTGATTTATGTTTGTATGTGGACAGTTTTGGAGGCGGATAAGTACTCATTTTAAAAAGAAACATTACGCGAGAATTTACTACCAAATACTTTCACGTAACGTAACAGACCAAATATAAGTATTGCAGATATATACAGAACCAGAAAGCTGCAGAAAGATGAATAGAAAATATAGAAATGTCATCATCGTTTATATATTTGTTTCCAGAATGTGGTGCTGGTGTTATTACTTTTTTGGTCCTCCTGCCATTTAATGATTGTGACCCAGTCTTTGTGTTATTTTTAAGTATTGTTAAATTATTTAATTTTATGCGCACCATTGCGTTAGCGTAGACTTGAAAACCAATAACTATAATTCGTTCTAATGTATCTAATTTTTTTCTTCTTCTTCTTAATTGTGGCGTCTCAAGTCGTTATAGTGACGACAACTGTAGCTATGTCTGTGATGACTAATGAACTAGCGCATTGTAGATGTTGTGGGTGTCAGTCAACAACAAGGCTGAGGTAGTCTTACGCCTCACGCCAAAATAAGTTTTTTTTTTACTATAAATTGATAATTATTTATTCGAGGGTACAAATTACTCGGCTCCAAGTGGCGTCAGTGGCCCGGCCGGTTGTTTGTGGAGCAGGATTCCGAGTGTTAACGAGGTGCGCACACGCCGCTTCTGGGAAAGTTGAGCATTCGACGGGCTAGGAGTATTGGAGCGAGGAGTTTGGCTCTCGATGTACCTACTCCGGCAAAGGTTAATGATGAATGAAGACGGCTTGGAAATTAAACTTTTTGACTAACTAAAGTAAGGCCAACGAGACATGATAAAATAAGTAAGCCCCCGATGCTGAGTTACATTGTGATAGCGAGCGATTATTATCTCTACCCTTAATTCTCGTAAGTATGTACGCAATAATGACGCCAGTTAGTCGATGACAGTTATCGTTGCGTGATTCGTCGTACAGTAAAGCAGTCAGAACCGCAGTTTGTTTATGTTTGAACCCTTGAACGTGTGTTTACATTCTTCAACTTGTATCTTTGGCCTTACTCTAACATCTTCTTGTATCTTCTTCTTCGCTTTTGAATCTTAAGATACAGCATTATTTAAGACTAGCTTCTACCCGCGATTTCGTCCGCGTAGAATTAGACGTATATAAGATGATGTGGAATTGTATATTCTGCAATAATGATTTACGTTGAAACTCTAAGCAGCTACGACCTTTTTAACATGTTTATCGCTATCCCGCAGGAGTTATGCAATTTACTGGGATAAAAAGTAGCCTTTGTGTTAATCTAGGGTGCCTTCTTGCGGGTGGTAGGGCCTTGTGCAAGGTCCGTCCGGATCGCTACCACCATCTTACTCGCTAATCCTACCGCTGTGTTCCGGTGTGGAGAGTAAGACAGCCGCGGAAATTACGGGCACAAGAGGCATTTCGTCTAAGTCCTCTAGGTTGGCAACGCATCTGCAATCCCTCCGGGGTTGCGGGTGTCTATGGGCAGTGGTGATCGCTTACCATCAGGTGGCCCACTTGCTCGTTTTCCTTCTTATTCACATAAAAAAAAAACCAGCTATCTCCGTTCAAAATTTTATCCAAATCCGTCCAGTTGTTTCAGCGTGAAGAAAGAACAAACATACTCACCCACTCACATCGTCACAAACTTTCGCATTTATAATATTAGTAGGATTGAGGTGAGCAAACTCCGTCTTAAGAATGTAGTCTTCTTAGAATATCACTTTACCATTTTTTTTTACTGGACACCACGCGTTAGAACAGTGAGATTACAAAATGCTTTGCTATTTTATACGGGCAGTCTTATATCTTAAAAAATTGCATGCTTGTCAGGAAGGTAATAGTTTTTTTTATGTTTCTGCTTCAAGACAATCTGTTTTTCAACAATAGATAAGCCACTTCTTTGTTTGATTTCTCAGTTTATGTTTCCCTCAAGACCCCTACTTGTATGAAAATTCTTTTCACACGACTCTTTCTTTCTTCTTCTTTTTTCTTTGTGGCGTTACAAGTCGTTATAGCGACGACAACTTCGCCAATGTCAGGGTAAAATTTTCATAAAATAAAATCTTGTGACAAAATGTCGGCAACGTTGTACGGTAACACGGTCAAAGACCCCCCTCCCCCCCTGTCGGGCTCTTAGCCAACGGTCAATGATATCCCTCAGATACTGCCAGGAAATCATTAGCCGTTGCCCAGGGTGCACCGGACCAAGCACTGCTCTTCCCCCCAGACGGATCCAAAACGAACCGCAGCTCTTGGCCACACGTGGAGGTAACCCGACATGCACCCCTTCACACGACTCTATTGATGTCAAGTGGTAAATCTTTATGTAGGCTCGGTATGTCACTTCTTAAAAGCCGGATATGCTGAAGGCGAGCCTTCTCCACTAAGGAACTCCAGGAAGGTATAGTAAAAAAATAATCACAAGTTTCCTAACACAGCTTAAACTTGATATATACATACATACACATACACAAAACTATGTATCATATTTATTTATCCCTTAGGAACTAGACAGAGCCAAAGGTAACAATACCTAAAGGCCACGTTTAGCAAGATTGTGGGCGTATAGGTGGAAAATTGAATCAAAATAGTGATGGGTTGCTAGCCGCATCGCCTATAACATGATGGCCGGACTTAACATCCAAGAGAGATTATCGTCAACTGTACAAATACCAATTTTCAAGTTCTTTGGACACATCACCCGTAACGAAGACTCCCTGGAACGGCTGGTGGTGCAGGGGAAAGTCGAGGGCAAAAGATCTCGCGAGCGCTCCCCGACACGGTGGACAGACCTCAACAAAACATTTATTGCGAATAAATAATTCATTCATTCATTCATTCATTCAAAACTGTGACGCAAACCAGCATAAATGATTGCTCCCACACTGCCGAACATCGAGATACTTGGTGACGCGTCGCGAGAGTACCGTGGCGCAGGAGTCGACCGAAACATGACCACGACCACTCTGTCAAGAGTGCACGACTAAGAAGAAAAGAAATGACATGCTTTTGGTCAACGTATGATTATTAAAACTTGACACAACACAGTCATATTGACTAATTTGAAACCATTTGATGCATTTGGCTATAAGCTTTATATTTACACACAAATATTCCCAAGTCCAGGAGAGCTGAAGATCAAATTCATTGGCGTGTCATGATAGGCCTATGTTCAGCAATGGACTGATACGAGCTCATGATGACAATGATGATTTCCATGTGTAGATAAGTCCTAACAGTTATCTATAATGTTCAACATAATAAAGTCTATAAATAGTTTTTTATTAAACGATAAGCGCTTGTTTTTTATTACCTACACGATATTTTAATGAATATTTTAAAAGGGTTTTTAATAAAACTATGCTTATAAAATAGTTAGGTACATAATTCAGATTGAACAACAAATCAATGTTAACAACATTAATAAAAACTTCTTGCGAACCATTAAAACGTCATTAAATAAACAACAAATAAGGTGCAGTAGGTATTAAAGAATCTACCTAAAGATTTATCCCATTCAATTGGTTAAACAGCGAGAATAAAACATCGCCTCCACAACCGCTTAATCTTCTACAATCATAAATAATGACAGTTCCCACGTCTGTCACTCGCGACGTCTTATTTATAAGCTTGTTATTCACTAACGCACTTGACCCTTTCAGAATCAAACTCGGGGTCCCGATAAAAAAACCCTCTTATGAACGCATCCATTAGGCACGCACACAGCCACAACGCAACCTCATTCGAACAACGTATCAAAATGTTTAGAAGTCACGCACACCATAAAACAAGCTCTTTTCAAACGCACACTTCATTCAATAGACGCACACATGCGCAATGGAACCGTGCTACAGCTACCGATCAAGCATTCGTGCGGCTTCGAATTTCAAATTCTCGTACAACGTTCGCTCTGGACGGCGGTCTTAATTTGGATTCCGCTCACACTTGCGCAGTGTGTCCATGTTCGTATTTTTAGAGCTGATGCGTTGTTGACGCTACATTATTTGCGGACGGGATTCTACCGTTAATTCTCGTAGTTGACTTAAAAACGCTAGCGTGTGGTTAATGATAGGTCGGACGAATTCTTAATAAGGACATAAAAGGTACTTAAGTACTTAGTCTTAGTTTTTATGGTAGCTAAAACAATCCTTGTTTATGTTAATTTAGCACGGGCATTTCTCTTGCAGCGTTAATGGTTCCTATTACAACTCATTCCTTGTTTGCAATTGACATCGAATTATGACAATTGTGTAAGTAATTAAATACTTAATTAGGTCTTTATTAAAGAAGCAGTGAGTTCAAGCAGTGATTGTTAGAACGGTAGTAAATATTTACTGAGAATCGTTAACCTTGATTGTCTCTTTTGCGGTCTAAGTACCTACATTTATTTACCCGAATACAAAGTCTTCTTTTAACTTTTAAGCTTTCTTTTTAACTACCCACGCACTTTTAAATATTTTCTCACTCGGTTGTCTAACAGTTTTATAAAAACGAAAGTTTGTAAAGATGAATGGATATAATGAATTTTGTTACTCTGTCACGCCAAAACTACTATATCATGACCAAGCCAAATTTCATTAAAGTTCGTTTTAATGAAATTTGGCTTATACATAGTTTATAACCTAAATTATATAATAATAGTAAGGATATTATACATAATACTTTTTATCCCGAAAAATGACAAAGTTCCTTGCGGGAGTCCCACAGCGGGCAAGATATTTTGGTTCGATCACCTGTAACTGTAAACGGCAACACGTACCTATATTTGTATGAAATTTGGCATATAGATAGACCCATTGATGAATATACATACATACATACATATCGACACGCCTCTTTCCCACAGGGGTAGGCAGAGTCTACTTTGTTCCACTTGCTACGATCCTGACATACCTTTTTCGCTTCATCCACATTCATCAATCTCTTCATACATGCTCGTCGGTTTCGGGTACTCTTGACCTGGCCTTTCTCCAAAACGTCCCCAATTTGATCACGGAACGTCCGCCTAGGCCTTCCCCTCCCAACGCACCCATTCACACTCCCCATATAAATCTGCTATTGATGAATATAGGATATTTTTCCCTAGAATTTTGTGAAATATCCTATTTCTTATGCGTTTTTGCATTTTTAGGGTGTCGAATTTAAAGGGTGCCAAACAGAGCCCTGTTACTAACCCCCTTATTCATAAACGCTCTATTCTATAGGCTTCTGCGCTAACTTATCTAGTAATCGTTTAATAATCGTTCCCTCACGACGTTTTCCCTCACCGAATGAAGTATCACGGCTTAAATATAGGTAATACATTGAAGAAAACATCCAGGTGGGAATCTAGTCATTACAGCGGCAAGCGATCAGTGTACCTATTTATAATTAGGATTTCAAAGATACAGCCGTAGAAAAAGCTAGGGGATAAACAGCAGAGCCTTACCCCCTTATTCATAAACGCTCTATTCTCTAGGCTTCTGCGCTAACTTATCTAGTAATCGTTTGTCCTTAAATGTGAAAAGTAAATGTCAATGTGACAGATAAGGACAAACGATTGTTAAGTTAGTGGAAGCTTAGCGTTTATGAATAAGGGGGTAAGGCTCTGCTGTTTATCCCCTAGATTTTTCTAGGGCTGTATCTTTGAAATCCTAATTATAAGTAGGTACACTGATCGCTTGCCGCTGTAATGACTAGATTCCCACCTGGATGTTTTCTTCAATGTATTACCTATATTTAAGCCGTGATACTTCATTCGGTGAGGGAAAACGTCGTGAGGGAACCGGCACACAAATCTGCGAAGCAATTCTATGGTGTGTGTGTGAAGTTCCCAATCTGCACTGGGTCCGCGTGGGAACTGTAGCCCAAGCCCTCTCATTTTGAGAGGAGGCCTGTGCCCAGCAGTGGGACGTATATAGGCTGGAGATAATGATTCTCCATAACCAAACGCATTTAATTAAAGTTGGACAACGAACTGAATACTGATAGCTGAGTATCTGACTATTACAGGTGGTGGCACAACTAGTTATAGGTTCGGATCTCATAAATATTAAAAGAATTTAGTACCTACTAACGCAAAAACGACAGGCTATTAAATATCTCAACTGTTTACTTTTCTTTGATTTGCCGTGTTTCAGATTTAGAATAGGACAGCCCCATCTGTTCGCGAATCTAGGTATCATAAAAGGGGATAAACGGACCTACGTGGCAAGTGACATGTACATGTACCTACGCTTCGAAGCGTTTCGATGGCGACATGCTCTTGCCGTTAGTATTCTTTAGATCACGTGATTAAGTATGTCAATCATACACAATTCCATTCAATTCTCTTAGCGTTATCGATAGTAACTTTAACTGTTAAAAGTGACTTCGTTTAGCCACACTGCACGGCTAGCACGAGAGCACGCGAGAGCTGTGTCGTGCGCGGGATAGACTAGATGTAAAGAAAAATACGGGTAGTCTGTCTCGAATGCGAAACTAGCCTTGCTGATGTGAAGGTGAACCGCAGCGCTCTAGACTTAATGCCAACTGCTCCGGATCCCAGCATTGATATATGAAAGACAAGAGAAAACCACCACAGTCCCAAGAAAGCCGTCATAAATGTTTAGATCCTCACCCGATGACTACGTGATTATTCCACCAAGCATGGTAGCGATAGCGATTCAAACGAAAGAATATCTCTCACTCGGAAAAAAATGACAGGCGTGTGCGCATGGTAGGACCTCGTGCAAGGTCTATTTGGATAGCTGCCACCGTCTTCGCTAATCCTGACGCCAAACAGCTGTGCTTGCGCTGCTGTGTTCCGCCATGGAGAGTAAGACAGCCAGTAAACGGTACTGAGGTATTCTATCTTAGCTCTCTATATAGGCTGGCAACAAATTTGGAGCACCGTAGCTATCCACGGGTAGCGGTGCTCACTTACTATCAGGTGACTATGCTCGTTTGCCTTCATCATCACCATCATGTCAGCCGAAAGACGTCCACTGCTGGACATAGGCCTCCCCCAAGGCTCTCCACTCGGACCGGTCCTGTGCCTTCCGCATCCACCGCGATCCCGCGATCCTGTTCAGTAGGCTTATTGTCTAACTCGCTCGCGATCGCCATCGTGTTCATTTTGACAGTTCTTGTATGAATGTGACAGCTAGCCTGATTCCGATGCCAATTGTCAGCCCATACACGAACTGTCAAAATGAACACGATGGCGATTGCGAGCGAGTTAGACAATAAGCCTACAGGTCGTCGCTCCATCTTGTCTTTTGCCTTCCTTGTCATTTAAAAAAAAGCTAAGTATGTCCCTGGAGGACCAGGAGCCTGGCGGGATGATCAGGGCGCGTTCCTTGAAAACTGGCCACACACCGCTGATCGGAGTGAATGGAGAAAATGAGGGGTGGCCTTTGCACTTTGCAGTGTAGGACAATTATCTAGGCTAATAAATACTATAAATAGGTATAAATAGGTGTGTCAAATAGGTATCGGCTGGATATGTCTGCCGCATGCATCCACAGAAGTGGGCCCACTCAGTCACTTGGTGGGTGCCAGAGAATGGCCAACGACGACGAGGCAGACCAAGAAGGCGATGGCGGGACGATATGGACGCGTATATGGAGGAATGGCCTGATATTGCGTCGGACCGAGAGTTGTGGAGGTCGAGAGGAGATTCCTTTGCTCAGCAGTGGGACACTGCAATAAGTTAGGTATTCAAAAAAATAAATATATTGACAATGTTTAACGCGCAACTACAAATATGCAGCAATGAAGTACGTTGTGTTATCTATTATCCGTTACGCATTATTGCACTATCGTTACTGCACTTGTGTAGTATGACGCACTGCTAAAGTACAGCGAAAACATTGGACGGAAGTTGTTTCATTACCGTGGTGTCAACATCCGCTCTTTTATTCATAGTACGAGTATGTATTTGATTCTAAATTCTTCACAGAACTAAACTTTAAGTAAGTAAGTACTTAATCCTTTAGGGTGCGACCACAACGCCGCTTAAAAAACGGTGACGTTACGGAATCGTGATCGGAATCGGATCGGATCGTGAAGAAACGGTGAGAAAACGACACGTCACTGCGTATACGCGGCGGTTTGGTCGCACCCTTATTGTACAAATATCAAGAAATAGATCACCCACAGACTATGAAAATACCTATACCGCGTACCTATGAAGCTCAGACCCTACTAAGCATTATATCGGTTTCTTTTAACTAACATGTTATAATGTGGAATGTGGAAATAAATATAAAGTGTGTGGCTGAACCTTACATCACTTTAATAAAATATTTGGGACAGATTCAATGTCATACGCAATTGGTGGTAAAGTGTTACTACAGGCATGGATAAAGCACTTATAACTCGTGAGGGCTCAATAAGTTCAGAGCGCCCATAGTATTTAAGTTTTTTGAAGAAAGATTGAAAGAAGGAGAGCGAGAGGAAGGCCAAAGAGCAGTGCCATAAATAGCCTTTTCTGCGCCCTGTGCGAGCTTCTATAACTGCACAGCAGAACTTAACAGGAGAAAAATAGTCCTGCCTGTTCTGGCCATTCTTGCGCCCCCCAGAGTCTACGCCCTGCGCCTGGGCACCGGTAGCACCGCCCTATTTACGGCATTGCCAAAGAGAAGAAGAAAATGAAACGGTTGTCAGAGGACAGGAATGGCTGGCAAAGAGGTGCGAGCCGGGCTATCAAGAGCTGCGATTCGTTTTTGGACCCGTCCGGGGGAAAGAGCAGTGCTTGGTCCGGTGCAACCTGACATCGCATCGGCTAATGATTTCCTGGCAGTTTCTGAGGGATATCATTGACCGTTGGCTTAGAGATAGACAGAGCGAGGGGGGTTTTTTTAACCGTATTTTCGTACAACGTTGCCGACATTTTGTCACAAGATTTTTGAATATATATTTTTATTACTTTGACATTGGCGAAGTTGTCTTCGCATGACGACTTGATACGCCACAAATAAGAAGAAGAAGAAGTAGGTACACAGAGAGAGAGAGAGAGAGAAAGGGAGAAACATTTCTAGCACACGTTTACCATCTCTTACCATTACCATCTCTTTCTACTGCTATTTGACACATAATTGTGATTACGATGTGCGAGTGTTGGACTATAAGTGTTGCTATTGGCATTTGACGCAGCCAAAACGGTGTTATAAGTATATTTTGGCTGTGGTTTTCTGCTGAGGTATTTTCAGACAAGCATACAAACGTAAATCTCAAACTTATAATCTTGATAATAATGTAATACATATATCAAGGGCCGTTATTATGGATAATTATAAGACAAATCTAGTTTTTAACAACGAAAATAAGGGAGGATTTTATTAAGGCGATGTGATAAAATTTTGTGATAGAATTTTATTTTCTCCATTACTTTCTACAGAGCACATATTTCAAATTTTGTAGTTCCTTGTTTATCTACTGGACAGAGTATACTTCAAAGTTAACCTGATTTAATCTAGAAAAAGTATTTCTTTGCTCATGACATCTTAGCTCAGATACTTACGTGGTTGTGTACTAAATGAGTCAGTGGTATTGTATTGAATGTTTATTTTTATTTTTATGCATAACTGTGGGTAATATTTTCAGTCAGGTTAGTCAGGTTAAGTATTTATTTATAATTTTATATTAATGCGCTTTTAAGTGCCTGAGAACAACAACAATGGAGCTACATCTAGAAATAACGCGGCGTCGGTGGGATGTTTTGAATGACAATTCATCGAACAATCCCGTGTTATCGATGCATGATCACGGTGGCCCGGTTCTCATTGAATTACAACAAGCACCGATCACGACCAACTCATCTGTACGCGACATTTAAATTTGTAATCAGATTTGCGACCCTTCATCCATCATTCATACCTGCGACTTAGCGTCCTTTGACGGTTCCTTCGTCTAATCAATTAAAGGGAAACGAAAAAAGATCAAATCGCCGGTCCCGGCGCTCGACTCGCCAGTAACCGCTCATTATTTCTTCTCACACGTTTTTTATTGCGGCAACATTATACGTGGGTGTGGTTGTAATTTCCTTTCACCGACGTAAGGGCACACACGCGTTGCTCGCATACGACAACCCATTATCAGCTCTATGTTCAACACGGTTACGTTTTAAAATAGAAGAAGCCGTAATTTCCTGATGAGAAGATGCCTGATAAAATATTAAGGCATCCGTCCCTTTCTGCCCTGCGCGGTTCTCTGTTGCGCTCGCTCAGAGAATTTCTGTGGATGTTTTTACGCGCGCCGGGGGGCAAAATGTTCGTTGTTTTGGCGGCAAAACGCTTCAGGGACCGCGTAACTCAATAACGCGAATGCGAAGGGAGACTGGCAACATGTTTTATTTACGGCGCTTCAATCGAATTTTATGTTCGTTGCCTCGTTTGTTTAGCTCGCCGTACGACGCGGCGTGCGTGACAGCGGAGCGGAGTGTCTGATCTGCTCTAGAAAGCGGCTTGTAGTGAGCCGACACGCGATGTATCATTTCGGCCCATCCATTTACATTGTGAGCTTGATTTACATATTCAAAAGGCTCGATGCCGCGATTCCTTGCTCGTTTCGTGGCAGTATTCACGAACTGACATACAGTGCAGTACATACAGTACGTTTGGTGTTTAATGCATCCTGTAATTACGTGCATTGAATCCGACGCAATTTTAATTAAAATAAAGAATATCTGGGTAGATCTCGGTATGATTTTATACAACGAATACGCAAATAGCCGTGTCCACTATAACCAGTTCGTTAACAACGCGCTTTTCAATATTAAGGGTCTATTCCAACACTCTCTGTTAAGTTGCTGATAATTCTGATACCTATGTTTAGTGTCCGACATCCATACCTGCTGCCTTCTCCATTTGTTTCTACAAAACAGACAGTGATGGCATTATAGGTGTCCAATACACATAAGATACCAGAAACTGAGCAAATGATGGAACAGACCTGTTTTAATCTTGAAATTTGGAAACAACGTCTTAACATAATAACATCACTTACATCAGTATGCTTAGCAGTGGCGTGGCGTCCATAGAACTCGATTCCCACTGGCTTGCCTATTTTAAGGAAGTTGGGCAATTTATTGTGCAGAATTAGAGGAAAAGGCTAGTTAAGTTCCCTTCGGCTTGCCTTCTGATATACTTGACTCCATGCCACTGATGCTTAGTGTAGGTTTTCGGTCACAAAATACGTCTCGAACGCGTTTGCGTTAAAATGTCAAATACTAAGACAACAATTTGTTGCCGTTTCGATTCGCAAGTGGCGCTGCTAATTTTTCTATAGTAATTGAGACGTTTACGCGAACCGCGTTCGATACGTGTCAGAAATCAGAAACTTACACTAGAGGCTCAGCATGCACTAGCGTTACGCAACAAAAATCCCATTAATGAACCCAGACAAGAAAATCCTAGCTAACTAAAACAAATGGTCGCTTTGATCCGTCGAGCTTAGCCGTTCATCCCGCGTGCAAGCGCTCCATACATTACGCCAATTTAGACTCGCAATTAGTACGCGATCCCTGGGGTCCGGGGGCTGGGGGCCTGGGGGGCCAGGGGGGCCATCGGGCGGGGGGCCGGGGTGGCGCGGCCGTACCTACTAGGGGCCGGGAAACACCGGATAGCCTTTGTGATCCCCTTTTGTTCTGGTTTCCACGCGGAAATGGGATTGGAAAATCATTTGGTTTTTAGCTGATTGCGCGTTGGGAGCCTTTTAAAATAATTGGTTTTGTTGCGCCGGTTTTGGCTTGATGTGGTGTTTTATTGTGTGTCGGAGTTTTGAATTAATTGATACTTATCGCGTGAGTTACACGAAAGTAAAAAAAAAAACTGTCTAGGTAGTAAATCCCAGTTAGTAGTCTGTATTATATTTGTTACTCCGTTCTTTTTTAATTCTACTTTTTTGAGGGTTAAAACACGCAGTTTTCCAATTTTCTAATTACTACTTCTAATAGGTACCTAAAAAAATTACGTTTTTATCACTTAAGGGGTAGACAGAGCCTGAGGTAGCAAGATCTAGCAGGCCACGCTTATTATCTGGCCTGTGGGCGCACAGGTGGAAAGTGGAATCAAAATAGTGATCGGTTGCTAGCCGCATCGCCTATAACATGATTCCCATGATTTTCGCCCGAAAAATATAAGTAGAAAAAATATAATTTCTAAACGACACTGAAAATTAGAACACAGAAAAATCCGAAAAGTAACACCCATACCACCATACCACAGGTACCATAGGTACTTACCTGCTATGGGTGGTGTAGGGGTATAGCACGCGTCACGGAATGACGAGGACCCGGGTTCGATTCCCGGCCATAGCCTTACTTTTCGGATTTTTCTATGTGTTCTAATTGTCAGTGTCGTTTAGAAATTAAATTTCTAACGGTAAAACGTAAAAAGTAAACATTAAAAATCAAGAAGTAAATTTCTTGATTAATTTGATATTTCCTAGAAAAAATATAGTAACACAAAATATCCACAAACAAATGGGTCGAAGTGTATCCGTAGCTTTAAGATAAGTAAGTACTCTACTTAACTACTTACGTAGATTCTCAATTCGCAAATGTATACTTGTGATATAACTACAGATAGTCAATACATATACAGCTTCAATACAGCTTATCTTGAAGCTTAAGCGGTAGCGTAATTTAGCAACATTACCGCTGCAGTTTGCAGCGGCAGATAATGTCGCGCGATATCGCGGTGTTATACCCGTAATATTGCCATGGACGTAGTAATATCGCAGACAGAACATACGAATAACTTTATCCTATCTGTTCCCCGAGATTTCGCCCCCGTTCCATTTTTTTCAATATGTATGTTTTTTTCTTCATAAGCTTTTTTTTCTCTTTCTCTGGAACTTAAGGAACATAATATGAAAAAGAAATTAAAGGTGGAAACACATTATTAACACGCGACGCGACCCGATGCAACGCGACGCGTGTTGAGTCGAATCAAATTGTATCATTTTCTATGACCAGAACCACACTATGAACATCCGACGCGACGCCATGCGCATACATTCGTTGCATCGGGTCGCGTCGCGTGTTAATAATGTGTTACCACCTTCATTGAATTGGTCCAGCCGGTTCCAAGTTATCCGCTCAGCAACATTCATTTTTATTTATATAGATTACTAGCATCTGCCCGCGACTTCGTCTGCGTATTATACATATAAACCTTCCTCTCGAATCACTATCTATTTAAAAAACCGCATCAAAATCCGTTGCGTAGTTTTGAATATCTAAGCATACATAGGGACAGACAGACAGACAGCGGAAAGCGACTTCATTTTATACTATGTAGTGATTTGCAGATGATTAAGAGTTGGTTTAGATAATACTTATGGGGTTCTTTTCTGTTTCAAAAGTCGTCTGATAGAGATCGCTCTAAAATGATAAGATTTCATATTAAGTGGCGTGCTATAGGAAGTCGCCTACCGCTGCCTACCTAGCCATTCCCCTACGGCACGCCCAAGCCTATTGCTAGCCTTGTATCAGTGGTTTTCAGAATTTTTGTATGTTGACGCTTTCTTTGAACACAAAATATTTACCTTGCTACACCGCTACTTAAAGCAAGTAAAAAAGAAAAAAAGGAAAAGGGAGCAAAAAAAAAAGCAAAAAACAAACAAAACAAAAAAAAAAGAAAGAAAGGAAGCAAAAGGGAGTAGCAAGGTAAATATTTTGTGTTCATTGAAATGGACCTCCGCAAAGTAACGCCTGATTCAATAAAAGACGCTTTCTTTCTTTCATCAAAATCAGAATCACACGTAGGTGAGAAAATATTTAAAACAATTCGTCCGTCAGACCACGCGAGTAAAACCGGGGGAGCCATGCAGTTATCGACCGACTGCTTAAATAAGTCCTCGCCCGCGTGGGATGCGGGGTAGGACGACAAAGGGGACCGAGAGAGGTGCGGGCGGGTAGTGCGTTTGCCGCCCGCACCTCTCTCGGCCCCCTTTGTCGTGCCACCCCGCGCCCCTGAACGCGCGGCGCGGACGCGGTGAATACGGTTGTCGGATTCTCGAACTAAACAAAAAGTTTTTTTTTTTAATGTATGTATGCAGTTTTTCTTTGCACTAAAATCGACGCCATGGTTCCTAAGAACAGATTTCGCTATCTTTCATAGTCTCTGACTTCTTTATACTGACCCATTTGGATTGATCACCCTGTATAAAGAACACTTCGTTATGTGCCCTTCGAACAGCGAACTAAACACGTTAAAATTTCAAGTTGGACCTTTACTTAGCAGATTTTCAACTCGTTCGTAACACTGCAAAGTCCAACACAATTTATACGTCCCAGTATAATGTCATTTTATCTTCCACGATTACACAAACGACCTTCTTATGCGCGAGCGCTTTACGCTGAATCGAACACGATCCGTATTTCAAATAGGCTTATATCCCGTTATCTTACCCTTCTAATTTATACTATAGAACTTGGACTTTGGGTACATATTTGAAGGGGAGCTCTTGTGGAGTTACGTGGAGATCAGTAAAGACAAAACATGAAGTTGTTAGGGAAATTGTATTTTTATGGTGACTCAAGTAATGCGATCTGTAGGGATGTGACTTAGGTACATTTTTTATTCGTGTCATTAAATAATGATCATAGTTCTAATGAAATTTTCATGGGAACTATGATCATTATTTTAATTTCTGATTTCCATGTCGTTATGAAAATTTTTGAAGTACCTATTTATACATACATATACATACTATTCACGTGTTTCTCCCTAACGGGGTTGACAGAGCCGCGAACAAGACATAAGTCACGTTTAGCGTGATTGTCAGCGTAGGTATACTTAGTTGGAAAAGGGAGTCAAAATAGTAATGGGTTGCTAGTTGCATCGCCTTTAAAACGTGATTTCTAAAATTTTCGCCCATGTTTTTGTACGTATTCCGTGGATATCTGAAGGTAATTATAATAATAGTTACAGATAAACTATTACAAATTAGTTCACTTACCTACCAAGGGGTGCCCCTCCACAGTCTATTTAGTAGGTAATCGTGTTTACCTGAATATCACGTGCACGTCTATGTGTTCGTAAAACGAACCTGTCTTTATTTATACATACAATAAAATACAATACAAATACTCTTTATTGAACACCACAAATCAGTACAAAACAATACAGAAACAAATAACAAAGTATACAATAGGCGGTCTTATCGCTTAATAGCGATCTCTACCAGACAACCAATAAGACAGAGAAATAAGTTGGAGACAGTTTAAGTAGGTGGCGGAAACAAATAGACAGGTGAAACGCAGGGATAATAAAACAATACTTACATAAATATAATACATAGCTAAATACACTATACATACACTAGCTTTTGCCCGCGACTTCGTCAGCGTAGAATTAATGGTTTGGGTATCTAGCTTAAGTTTTATAATTTCTTACTTGTGATATACACTCATATAGCCAAAGTGTGCGGGAAGAACTGTAGGCTTATTGTCTAACTCACTCGCAATCGCCATCGTGTTCATTTTGACAGTTCTTGTATGAATGTGACAGCTAGCTGATTCCGATGCCGATTGTCAGCTCATACATGAACTGTCAAAATGAACACGATGGCGATTGCGAGCAAGTTAGACAATAAGCCTACTGGTTGCACAAAGCCCGGGACCGAACCGGATAGCGTGTTGATGAGGAGGCCTACGCCCAACAATGGGTTAAATTAGGCTGAAGGAGAAGAGAGATAAAGAAGAAGATATACTCATACTTATATAGGTAGGTACCTACTCCGTTACGGGGATATTTTTATTATAATATTATACCTAATGTTTTATTTTAGAACAGATTAGGTACCTGCCATAAAAAAGGTGACAGTGAACTAACCTAAAAACATACACGTATGCTGTTTCGGATTTTGTTTTAGAACTCTTAAAGGGGAAAAATTCTGACGTATTTAAGATATGATAAGATAAAATAAGATAAGATAATGTTTATGTTTGTTTTGTTTTGTTTGTTTGTTTATGTTTGTTGTTGATAAGATGATGTGTGTTTTATCTTATCTTATTTGATTTTTGCGAAACTTTAACCGTTTACGAAGCGCACGCCAAGGAAGCTCTCAAAAGGAATAATTTTGATCACTCGGCGCGTCACATAAAATAATGCAGATTATTGCATAATTAGATTGAATTCCCTATGAAATTTATTATTTGCGTAAAATTGTAATATTTTTTAAACCAAGGATGTATTTGTTTTGCGATAGTGGGTAGGTTTTATTAGAGCGAGTGACAGTACCTACTCGAACGGAGTTCGCATATTGAAAGATAGGTCATTCAGAGTTTGACAGCGGACAAGTGAGCAATGTGCAAAACCTAGCTCTGATTTCTATACCTTTTAATTTGAGTAAACCGTGTATATACTTTTTTTTTTTTTTTTTTTATAAGCCTTTTTATTCCGAATTCGCTACAATTTCAGTAAGTACATGTTGTTGTTGTTGTTGTTATTGTCGTTTATTTATTAACTTGTCGCGTAATTCGGCGTGCCTCGTGGCATAGGCCTCCTCCGTGTATTGGAGGGTTTGGGCTATAGTTCCCACGCGCGCCCAGTGCGGATTGGGAACTTAACACACACCATTGAATTTCTTCGCAGATGTGTGCAGGTTTCCTCACGATGTTTTCCTTCACCGAAAAGCTCATGGCAAATTACAAATGTAATTTTCGCACATAAATTCCGAAAAACTCAGAGGTGCGAGCCCGGGATTTGAACCCACGACGCTCTGCATGAGAGGCCACAGGTCAAACCACTAGGCTACCACGGCTTGTGTATATACTTACTGTTGCTTAAATTAATAGTGTTGTGTGACCCAGATAACGAAGTGACTCGCCTGGCGATCCGATACATACCTAATATGTATCAGATATTGGCTACTGTCTCTGTTTGTTTTGGTCGAATAAATTTATAGGACAGTGGTGAAATAGGCCCTCATTAAAGTTCAGTCAAAGTATCAGATACACAAATGTTAAATGAAAAATAAAAAAAACGTTGACACGTGAATAGATTAGAAATACCGATATACCTACTACGGCTAAAACAAGCGAAGTGGACGTGTCTTTGTTTACTGCTAACTAAACTGCTAATACTATTTGCAGATCAAATACACCGTTAGATAAAAGAGAGACGTAAATAGCGATAATGGCAAACTGTATGTCACTGGCCATCAAAACAAGTGACAGTCGTATCTAAAAAAAACACACATTGCGTACCACATTATTACAACATCTATTACAAAAGTGTCAAATGGAACAAACAACTCTCAGTTATCAGCCTAGAATCAAATGAAAACTAGCCAGTTTCGATACAACTTATCAAATATCAATAAGGCGAACTATCCGGTTACGTTTACGATACGGCACGACGTATTGAGCAACGTTTATGGACCATAAAACTATTTTAATCTTCCATTAGTATGCCGCGGGTGGCGGGCAATTAGTCCGATGGACTGGGTTGCCAGGCTATGGCGATTCCCTGCGTAGGTTTTTTTATCTGTGGACTGTGTAGGTATTTTATGTGCATGTGAATACCGCACTTTTAAAGTGGCAATTAAAAAGTTGGCATCTATTTAAGGTTTATTTAGTTATTGCTGATAAGTTACAACCTAAACCGTGAATGTGGCTTTAATTTGTACTATTGAATCCTGAATGATGAGGTACCTAGTTGACTAGTTTTTGAATGTTTTTTAAGACTAACACAGATTGGAAAACCTAGATAACTGAATATAGAGGGCTATGAACTTCCCGATTTAAGAATACAATAGAATAGAATAGAATATTATATTTATTTGCAAAGAATAAGTAGATATAACAATGTCATTGGGTGGCACAGACACAATAGGTTGCTTATTCTGCTATTTGTACAATTTAAGCATACAATACGAGTGTACCTAGGTAATGAATTTTAAATTTACGTCCCATATTTCATTTTACATTCAGTTTCATTATTTCCAAACAAGTATATCACAGTGAAAGTATTCATTGGTACGCTTCTTACTTCACAGATTTTTCTCGCGGAAAATTCGCTCGCAAACGTGCATAAATCTTCGCTTAAGGTAACCTTTTTTGTCAAGTTCCGATGCACAAAGCGCCGCGCTAACGCCGGCAACACCACGGAGTTGCCCGTCCAAAAAACTCGCCCGTCCGACCTGTTTCGTGTTTCGCAGAAACCGAGAAAAAAAAACAAACTGCCATTCGGAGTCGGGCCGAGTGAGACGCGGGGAATGTTGTCAAGGCTGCCAACTTTCAATTATATTATAATTTTAATGAGTGCCGACGTAATGAGGTTGGCTTTTTGGCTAATTGTTAGGAGTAACGTGTTTGGAGAGAAATGTCTGTTGTTATGTTTTTGTTACGCAAACCAACACAGTAGGTAGGTAAATTGTATGAATGAAACTTGCCATTTATTCACTCAGTATTACGTAGATGTGTTACGATAAATTCAGAAATCCCTAAGCGATGTCTCTGCTGAAACAGATGGGGATTAACAAGAAAAATAAACGAAAATAAATTTAGGTAAGTGCCGCGTGTGTCAATCAATCTACTTAGGCCGTGTCTGATGGTATCTTTCATTCACTCTAGGTCTAGACTGACGAACATGACTGCTGTTGTTAAATGTAAATAATTAGCAAGTACCTACTGATCTACTTTTGATTTACTAGTTGTTGCCTGCGATTTCGCCCGCGAAAATTAAATAATTTTTTGTATACCAGGCCAGCTTGATTTTTCCGGCACTTCCAACATTTATCGTTATATTTCAATCAATTTACACTAAACCTTGACAAATTATATACCTAAACCTACCTTTCTTTTTCACTCTATCTATTGGTGAAAATTGCACGAAAATCCGTTCGGTGGCTTTTTAGTTTATCGCGAATATTCATACAGATGCGGCAGAGGACTTTGTTTTATAATGTAGTGATATTACTTGTAGGTATTGTTTTAGTTCGCTTGTTCTTTTCAATTGGGCCAAGGGTAAGAAATGCATTTCCAAGGCTCCGATTAAACGACGTTCCGCCAGTTTCGGGTAAAGAGCTTTATCTCAACGGCGGCCATGTTTGGCAACGAACGGTCTCTAAACGGCCACAATTATTTCATGTCACGGACGTGCTGTTATTTTAGCTTTTTATCTGATGCCGTAAACCGGGTAACTTTGATCATTTTGGGTCAACTTTGATAGTTACAAGAAACCGGATAACTCACGTATAAAAGCCGAAGGAATGCTCCGATGTTTCGGACTATTCCGCAGTCCTTCATCAGAGAGCGCTCGCCCTGGCGCCGGCGGCAGCGAAACGAACACTGCGCGCCAACGCTCTTCGCGGTTTGTTGTGATTATGTTTGAGTCGCAGGGTAGTTTCATGCTGAAAGCAACTTTGATAGTTTTAAAATTGCTATATATTGTCCACATGCGGTAAAGGTTTGACATGAAGACGCAAAGACGATCGATGAAGACATCGATTGGAAGCAGGGGCCTTACCATGACGTCTTAATGCGATTTGAGGTTCGCTCGCTGTCAGATTCATACTAAAAGTGACAGCTAACACTTGAACTGAGTCGGAATTAGGACGTCATGGTAAAGCCCCAGTAGACGCAAATAAAAATTAATGATTTCGTCATTAAAGCTACTTTTTAAAGTCGCCCGTAAATCAAAGTCACCCAGGCTTACAGTGCTGATATTTAGGTTGGAAACTGAACTTCATTATCATTGAGAATTCTGATTTAAATATTCGTAGCATCACTTGGTTGTCCGCCCCACTGTCAGCCTGTCAAGACCCTTTTTCTCAGGAACGCGTTGGTGTATAATGTTGTAGTTAATACCAAATACTAAGGTCGGCGGATCCTTAGAGCTGTGAATAAAATCAAGCCTCGAAGTCAACTCAATCAATTACATTTTGCTTAGAAGAAGGGCTCTGCTAACACTCCACTTTCCGTGATCAAATTGGGGACGTTTTGGAAAAAGGTCAGGTCAAGAGTACCCGAAACCGACGAGCATGTATGAAGAGATTGTTGAATGTTGATGAAGCGAAAGAGGTATGTCAGGATCGTAGCAAGTGGAACAAAGTAGTCTCTGCCTACCCCTGTGGGAAAGAGGCGTGACGGTATGTATGTATGTATGTATTCTATATTCACTTGCCGAATTTGTACGGAGTTTTGGAAGTTTGGCCGTTTTATTTGTGTCTTAAATAGCTTGTGCTCGCGACTTGGCTCACGAGAGCCTACGAAGAACTCCCATCGATCATTTAAGGCGGAACCACATTATTAACACGCGACGCGACCCGATGCAACGCGACGCGTGTTGAGTCGAATCAAAATGTATTATTTTCTATGACCAGAACCACACTATGAACATCCGACGCGACGCCATGCGCATATACATTCGTTGCGTCGGGTCGCGTCGCGTGTTAATAATGTGTTTCCACCTTCATTCATGTGTGGCATGAAAACAATGAGAGCTGTTTTCAGCACAGTCCCGCGAGCGGACCACCGACGTAAAATTATATGAAAAAAATAATAAAATTGTTGACAATGTTGCAAGAGGAGCACAAAAATGATCACAGACAACTCCCTATTTCATTTTTATTGAATCAGGCGTTACTTTGCGGAGGTCGATTTCAATGAATAAAAATATTTACCTTGCTACTCCGCTACTTACGTGCGAGATAACCAAGCTTGTGCGAAATATATATGTTTTACATGCAAACCCTCCCTCCACTACTGCCACACAAAACGCACACAAATCCCACAAAGTTAATTATCGCTAACACCACACAAACACTGACGCGCGGAGTAGCGAGGTAAATATTTTATTTTTTTATTTCCCTATTTCGTGGGAGTTTGCCAGAATCCATTAATATTCCTTGTCTAGGCCAAATTTCGGCTTTCTAAGTCCAGGGATTTAGGCGGGGCGATGATGAGACAGTCAGGAGTTTAGGACTTTTTTGAAAAAATAAACAAGAGTTTGTCGTACACAAACATATACCTATAATTCTGCAGCAGATTCCAATGTCACTACAGAATCATTTCCAATTCAGTGCCTAGTTATGAATTCAGAGCTAGGGTCAGAACAGAGGGGGAATCTTCTATTTATAACAATACTTTGAATATTTATGTGTTTAAACATAAACACTCTTTAATAGAGATGAATTTACTGATATATCCCTATATTATAGGTACTAATATTATAAATGCGAAAATAACTCTATCGTCTCTCTGTGACGCTTTCACGCCTAAACCACTGAACCGATTTTAACGAAATTTAGTACAGAGATAGTGTCAGTCCCGGAAAAGGATATAGGATAGTTGTTATCCCGGAAAAAAACATAGTTCTCACAAGGTAGCGATAAGGGAATTCGCAGACGGAGTCGCGGCCATCAGCTAGTAAGTTATATAACTCAGATTCAAGTTGAAAATCTTATTTTTTGTTTAATTGTTACGAGACAAGTATTCGTCATTTTGTTATCAATTCCACACGCATACTCCGTCTGAACGGATTAAGCTCTAGGCCCGGGGAGGGTTTGTCAATGCTTACACTACCCCGGCGAAATTTAAATTCCGGTCGTCGGCTGTAAATTTATAATGAGTTTTAGTGTGAGGGTGGCAGTGCAGACGAGACTACGAGTAGTTTTGTTATTTATATGGAACTAGCTGTTGCCAGCGACTTCGTCTGCAAAGAATTCGTTTATCGCTATCCCGCGGGAACTATGCAATTTTCCGGGATAAAAAGTAGCCTATGTGCTATTCCAGACTTTTCTCTATTTATGTGCCAAATTTCATCCAGATCCGTTGGGCCGTTCTGGCGTGATTGAGTAACAAACAAACATCCATCCATCCATCCATACTTTCGCATTTATAATATTAAGTTAGATTCCTGGTGATTTACAATGTATGTATGTATGTATGTATAACTCTTTATTGCACATAAAACACATTAATTTTACAGATAATGAGACAAATAGATGTACAAAGGCGCACTTATCCCTTAAAGGGATCTCTTCCAGTTAACCTTCGAACGATTGACAGGACAACAAAAATCAGAGTATAGAGAGTAGACATACTAGAAAGCTAGAAGAGCAATGACCCTAATTTAACCTGTACAACAATGTAGCTAGTATTAGTTTTAAAAACTTCTTTCTTTCATTCTTTCACGCTCGAATTAATGACTATTAGGTCGAGCGGAACGGCACGAAATGATAATTTTCCACCAAACATTTCTAAAACACTATCTGGCTAGATCAGATTTCCTAATCTCTTTAGTTCCGTTACCCTTATGACCTAACGGTCACGGATTTTACCTCTCCCAGAGGAATTTGACCCCCGTGAAAAACCAATTTTACCCTTGAGGGGGTAATTGCCCCCAGTTTAGGAACCCAGGAGCTAGATCAATCCAGCGATCACACAAAATTCTCGTTGAAATCGCTTTGCCAGATCCGAATCTACCAATCTATAGACAGGTCCATATAGGTAAGGCGGAGGCTTTAAGCTGGTCACCCTGTTGTGTCAGAGGCAGGGGTTAAAGGCTTTTCCAATAACAAAAATAGCCCGGTAAATAAATACCTACATCAAATCTTAAAATAACAGGTTTGAAAATGGCATTCGGCGAAATGGTGAACTTTTTGTTGAATCTCAAGTAAATACGAGTAGAGTGAACGGTGTTCTGCCTTTTCGCCGAATTTTTTTTGATCGAATTTCATTTGGCAACCAACATTTCGCCGAATGTACACTTTGACAACTACTTATTGGCAAATTTTTGTATGCCAACCTCTCATAGGCCGATTTTTTATAAAAAATAAAAATAAAAACCATGAAGACGAATTATGAAACCATTTATGAAGACGAATATCATTTTGATTTTAAACTATTGGAATATCTTTCACATGGCAAATGTTACACTAGGTCGAAAAACTCTTAGGATTAATTTGGATTAATTTAGGTTTAGGTGCGGCGGGGTGGCCCTTGGGCCACTCCTTTGCCGCGAACATGTTTGTTTTAATTTATAAACAGTCTTTATTTAACCTCAGAATGCCTTATTTTTTATTAAATGGTTATGTAGCACCATTTGGCAATATAAAAAATGACATTTTAATAAGCGTCCATGTAAAAAAAAACAAACGTTGAGTTGGCAATCGTGAGGTTGGGAAATGAAACTAATCATTTTAACAAGTTGCCATATGATGATTCGGCAAAATAAAATTCGGCAAAACCTTGGTTGGGAAGTGAAATTCGGCAATAAAATTTTTGGCAAATCAACGTACCTACCGCACCGTATTGAACAACTACACTAACTAGCAAAAGTGACCGGTCCCTTTTCATACGTTCTATGGAAAGCGACCCGTTTTTTTGCTCGTGAGTATATTTAACAAGTAGGTACTTAATTTAGCTTAATATATTGCAAACGAATCCCTAAAGTATTTAACGATCTTCAAAGGAAACGGTAGGTAGGTATTCAAAAAAAAACTACTATTTCCATATTTATCAAGTGTTAACTATTAATAAACACTATGAACTGATATGAATGAATGATAAGTGGTTTGACCTGTGGTCTCTCAAGAGGGCCGCGGGTTCGAATCCCGGCTCGCACCTTTGAGTTTTTACTGAAAAAAATCTAATTCAGTTATAATCAAAGTTTTTTCCTGAGTGCTATAGCTAGGTACTGTACTATTTTGAGACGAATAAAACTATTTCTTGAATATTTTTCCAAGTTGTATTTTCTTGATAGATATACGTTTACACTCTGAATGTCCAGCAGACTGACAATTATTCAAATCACTCTTCGAACCATTCAAATTTGAAATGCTTCTAAGTAGCCAGTGCGCTACATCTCTCCTCCCTATTTAAAGCGAAAGCTGTCCCTAAAAGATCTACCTAAAATTATAATCTCAGGAGTTTCATTTATTACAACTAAATTCGCTCTACAATAAAAATTATCTATTAGGAGTGCTGTTGCAACGGATCCTAACGATTCAATAGTGTTTCCTCCTGCTACTCTTATTGGAATCTTATGTGATGGCTCCCATCGCAACTTCAACCTTTCTGCCAGAGAAGATGATAAGATCGAAATCTCGGCACCGGTGTCAATTAATGCTGCACACTTCTTACCAGCAATTTCAAGAGGAATATAAGTATCCGCTTGATCATTGTTAAGTGAATAAATACAATTGACATGTTCCTGTGATAACATATCAACCCTTGGAGCTTCACCCTGCCCTCGTTGCTGGACGTTCGATGTGGAAGCTGCTTCTTGCATCTCCTGATGCAATCGACGTGGCCTGAAATTATATCTGGACACATCTTGTTGCGTCCTATCATTGAAGACATTTGTGTATGGTGTCCTCGATTTTCTATGTGCATCATCATTATTATAATCATGCGAATTAAATAAAGGTAGTTCTACATTCTTTTTATTGCCTCCTTGTCCTACAACGTCATCAATTTGTAAGACAGAATGTCGTAATTCTTGTTTCGTTTTAAAAACTGTGGAAGCAATAATATATTGATATTTCTTGCTAATTGACTTAATAAAATGGTCTTTGCTTTTATAGCAAGGTTTTCTAATTTATAGAAATTTCAAGCAGAGTTTCGTTCATTGATTGAGTTGAGTAATAGAACGATTGAGCATAATTAATCCTCAATGGAAACTGTTCTTTCAGCTTTTGCACTACAACTTCGTAGGACGTTAATACAGCAAAATTGGTTTTATAAAATTGCAAAGCCGGCCCGCTCAGATATGCGGCAATTGCAAATCTTTTTTGTTCTGCCTTCCATTCTTTCATTGCGGCAATAATCTCAAAATCTATTATAAAATTCTCCACATCCTCCAAACCCGAAAATGTCGGTGTCGACGACATCTTTATTTCTATATTATAAAAAATATTAAATAGATACAACCTTGTATATTCCTTTTTCGGGATTTGTCGTACCCCACGTTTCCACCATGTACTATTTTGAGACGAATAAAACTATTTCTTGAATATTTTTCCAAGTTGTATTTTCTTAATAGATATACGTTTACACTCTGAATGTCCAGCAGACTGACAATTATTCAAATCACTCTTCGAACCATTCAAATTTGAAATGCTTCTAAGTAGCCAGTGCGCTACAGTACCGTACAAAGCCTTTACATAAACAATTTCAGTCTTTCTGCTACCGACTCCGAACAATGGTACACATACACGCGATGAGGCAATACAGACAAAGGCATTGTTGTGTGCGTTAGGCAACGCCGCGTGAATCACTCGGTCGTACACAATGGCCGGTAGTTACGCAAAATCACCGAGCATACAACCAATAGAGTGATGACTGATGAATGATCGAAGCCGTGCTAAGTCTGTGCGGGGCCTGTGGCAAATACACGGAGAAGGCCTATGCCATGAGGCACGCCGAATTACGCGACAATTTAATAAATAAAACGACAATAACAACAACAAACAAACAAATAAACATTAAAACATTAAAACAACAACATGTACCTACTGAAATTGTAGCGTAATCTGATGCTTTATAAAAATAAGCTATCCGCCCGCCCCCATAAGGACCCAGTTTGGAAAGCATGTGTAATGGTGAAAAATTGTGTTTAATTTGAAATACTCATCATAATATCAGCCATACGACGTCCACTGTTGGACATACGCCTCACCCATGGATCTCCAGTTGCCTCTTTTGGAAGCGGCTGCATTCCCCGTGAACCCGTGACTTTAGGTCATCCGTCCACGCTTTAGATATTTAACTAGACAAAAATTTCTTGTGCCGTAGTTGTCTAGCAAAAGATAGGAACACAGATTTTTGCACGATCGAATAGTGCTGCATTTGTTTTAAAAAATTGTATCAAAATTGTTATACTTATACTTTTTCTTAAATTTCATCTTCTACCCCGTAAGTGATAAAAGACTTTCTGTGTGTGTATTAATATGTAGGTATGCTTGCAGTTGTTTCTGAAGCCAAATATTATCTTGAAAGGGTCTTAGCCGATTTGATGACGATTCTGTTTACATTACTAACTCGACGAGAATCTACGCCGGTTGGCTTCAGCTTCATGTTGACTACGCAATGCACTTCGAATTGTCACTTATCACCGACAATAGACAACATTTCATATTTCTGAGCCTTCAATTTTAATGGTTCCCTGTATTTTGTTTGAAAAGATGAACATGCTGACAGTTTAATTTTTTCGCTAGGGCTTGTATTTAGTTTATAATTAATTTATTAATTTATGCTTATTCAAAAAGGGTGTAACTCCGATACTATCACAGAATATACACTTATCCCTTTGTCTTTTCTCTATATAAAAAAAACTGACGTTAATTTCAAATTGTCAATGTCAGGCCCTATTCTCCAATATTCGATTTTCGAGGTTCGCTTCGTGCTGTTCCGCTCATACTAATAGTCATTATCTTGAGAGTGAGAGAGAAGGTATGCAACGAACTTCGAAAATAGAATTTCAGAGTTGCCTCCCTTGTACTTTGAAGTTGTCAAAAATACAAAAATATGATCGCTTATTTTTTCTCGTGAAAAAAGCAAAGGCGTTTCACCTATCCTGTGGTAGTTTTGATAAAATTAGGACATATTTTTAATTATTTTTTATTTTTTATAATAAGCGATATTAAAATTATGTAAACACTAGCTGTTGCCAGCGACTTCGTCTGCAAAGAATTCGTTTATCGCTATCCCGCGGGAACTACGCAATTTTCCGGGATAAAAAGTAGCCTATGTGCTATTCCAGACTTTTTTCTATCTATGTGCCGAATTTCATCCAGATCCGTTGTGCCGTTCTGGCGTGATTGAGTAACAAACAAACAAACATCCATCCATCCATCCATCCATCCATCCATCCATACTTTTGCATTTATAATATTAGTTAGATTAGATATTGCAGTGATCAGGAGGCAAAATGCTTTCGAACCATATATTTTCAGGTGTTATAAAAATGAAATGTTGTCAATTCTCGAATTGGTGAAGGCAGACTGTCATGCCCCTCGTCGAGTGGAATAAAAAATGGCCTAACGTTAGCGTGTGAGAAATTTATAATAACTACCTAGCAAAACCTTGTACTGTTTGACAACTTTTCAGTATCAATTCAACAACAATATCATTAAGTTAATTAATAGCATAGCAACAGTCCGAGCTCGCATGTCAAGGATGAAGTCAGATAATGAGAACAGCGAACACTTTGCGCTCGATTTGCAATTAGGTACTGCTTTAATATAAATAGTTTTTATTTTATTCCAGTTGTCAATAATTTTTTTATCTACGTTGTTGATAAACACGATGGTCCATTACTGCTAATCTAAGTACATACATTATATACCAAGGTAGGTCACAAATATGGGTCTACCATACTAAGGTTAAAAATCCTTTGCCCGTATCCAGCCATTTTCATAAATTCGTTGAGTACTTACTTTAGTCTGTTTGCATGGAACATAACAAACATATATCCATCAAGTTTTAATAATTTATCTGATATTTCAACTTTTATCTTATTTTATTATGCATATACAATTTCCACAGACCTCCCAAAGTGGTTCTACTTCTGACAAAATACCAGCGCTGCGGTCTTTGCAGCTTTATGCTGAGTCAGCGCCTTTCTTTTTCCATAGCACTGTCCACTTAGTTAAGTTAGGTAAGTACATTGAATCTGATATGTCTATTTTTAAGTTCTCTGTGTTTGATATTGTACCTCTATGGGCTTGTATATCATAATTTGTGTTATGGAAGAAAATAAAGTTTTACATACTTATCTAACTACTTTCCATGTGTAGTGTATGCGGTCGAAGGAACTGAATCACGTACCTGTATGGAACCTTTTCTCATACAATTTCGCATAAATTTCTTTGGCAGGTGTATGGTAAGTCATTATAAGATTTGCAGTGAAATTGCTCAGTGGTACGCAATTCAGTTTCATTCATTGTGCGTAGCTTCACGATGTTTTCCGTCATCTTGTTAATTTTAATGCTATGATGATGATGACTTTTGGATTTCACCGCAGCCAATTAAAACAGACTAACTGACTACCGTCATACTAATTTGGAATAGTCAATGGTAATATCGGTGGCGACGGCAAACGACTTAATTACCGGCGCAGACGCAGCGTTGCGGCGCATTTCGTACGTATAGGGTTGCCACACGAGGTACCTGCATTAAACTAAACTAAAGAGTATACACTCAAAAGAAATAAGTAATGTACTTACAACAAATATCTACGACAAAGAAAACTTGTTTATTATGGAAAATACGAAGCCGAATAGAACATTCTGCTTTTATTAATTTTTTAGTTTAGTATGTGGGGGGTCAAATTCTACATGACAAGTTTGACCCATATTTTTAAGGGTCGGATTACCTTGAAATTTGGTATATTTACCTAGGTACATATATATAATTATGATTATGAAGGATAGAATGATACTTCAAGTATTTACCTGCAGTCGGCAAAATAATTTGTTTTTTTTTTTTGTTTTCAACAAAAACACAGATCTCGACCTAAACAGTCTTACAGCTACCATACCGCTAATTTGAAATAGTCTCCACGAGTAACGACGAGTAGCAGCGGTAAATGGCTAAATTAACGGCGCGGGCGCAGCGTTGCGACGCATTTCGTACCTCAGGGTTGCCACATGAGACAAATATAAGAATGCCACAAAAACATAGTCAATTGTAAGTAAAATAAAAACAATAAGATAGATAAATAAATAAGAATAAATATCCAATAATAAAAACAAGTAGGTACCTAAGCTTGTGACCCAGGTACTTATATCTATTCGAATATACAAAGCATACACTCATATTTAAAAAATGACGAATTTTAACTGAATCCCTGGCTGTTGGCTGTTTTCGAAAAATATTTTTATTTTGCGGCAGAAAATACAAAGTCGAACATTCAACTTTTATGTAGTGGACTAAAAATAGACTTTCTGCCACCATACTGCCAATTTGGAAGTCTCGGTAGCAGCGGTAAGCGACTTCAATTACTGGCGCGGGCGCAGCGATGCGACGCATTTGGTGCGTAGTTATAGGGTTGCCACATGAGAAAGTTTATTAAAATTGCTACTTACTTTACTACTTATATATTTACGTTAGCACAAGTCTAACGCTTAAATTTCCGTCTGTGCAATTATTTAGGCAACTTTTTTCTATGTCTAAAACAAAATAAATTTCATTTCATTTCATACCCACCTGCCTTATGGTGATATACGTAGGTGAAAAACTTAAGTAAATGACCTGTTGTATGTAGTAGGTAGTGTAAAGAACTGATGTGGGACTTAAGTCATTTTTCTAATTTGGAATGTCAATTTGTTTATTCGCACAAATTACTCACACGCACAACAGCTAGCTTATTACGTAACTCGTTCGCAATCGCCATCGTGTTCATTTTGACATTTCTTGTATGAATGTGACAGTTAGCTGATTCCGATGCCAATTGTCAGCCCATACATGAACTGTCAAAATGAAGACGATGGTGATCGCGAGCGAATTACGTAATAAGCCTACAGGTCATTTACTTAAGTTTTTCATCTATAGTAGATTGTATAAGTGCAGCAGTCTTCATTTGTTTGTATCTACTTAATTAAAAGTCGGAATAAAAAAGTGTAACAACCCTATTTGCGCGTCGCCGGGGGATTAATTACTGTAATCTATTAGGCTAAATGTTAACGGAACCAAATAACACAGGGCCGGGTTTAACGCGAGACTTATTTATTCATTTAGACTGTGAAATCTACAGCGTATAGGGCAGAGACAAATGTATTACTTACACATAGATATTAGTTAAAGTTAAAAATAGGCTAATTATTAGTATTAATCAAATGTTGGTTATAGTTTTACGTACCAAAATAGCTTTTATTTTAGTCTATGTTAGTTTTAGTCAGCTAGTTGATGACTTGAATTAAGTTGGTTATAAAGTATAAGTGCGCTAAAGCGTCGATTATATTAAGTGAGTAAGAATCAAGAGCAAGTTCACAAAATCTAAAAAAAATAATAATTGTGCAGTGGCTAATTCCAACTGTCAAACTGTTATGGAACGTTGTCATGTTGACATATTGGGTAAGTAATCAATCATGTCACTAACATTTCATACCTATAGATACGTTTAGCAATGGAAATTGGTAACAATTTATTGTCAGTTTCTATAATAGCAGAGCGGAGAAGACAGGTGCAGAACTTTTAACTTTTTCAACCCTATCCCTCCGCCATTTTGAAAAGAGTCCTAAAACTAAATTGACAAAAGAAATAAAATTGTACTGCTCATTAATTTCACGAGAATCGGCTGAGAAATTCGACCTTCAGAGAACAGCTGAACATACAAAAACATTTTCGTCCAAACTGAAACGAAAACACTTCGCTCGCGTTTCGCTCCTCTGTGAATAAAAGAACCGCTGTAACTACTCTCTTTTAATATTATAGAACTAACAAAGAAGTTAATGTGGGATGTTATTATAATATGACGTGATTTTTAACTGCCTATACATAAACACTATAAATAATAATAATGCATAATAATGCATGGTCGAGAATATACTCTTAAATAGAGAAATTAATAACTCCTTTACTTTAGGAGCTCCTGTAAACCCATCATTTTTGAGTTAGCGTATTGTTCATTGAAGGTGTCGAAATAGCACTTGATCAAGCGACGGACTTCGTGGTAAAAACTGGTAACTGACAGTTACAACATTTTAACGCTTCTCGGAATGACTGTCATGTTTGACTGGGAGCGTTTACCGCATTGCATCCATTCTCAACGCCTACCGTTACTGATGACTCCTGCATGACATGGTAACTTTATGATGATATTTGTATGGTGAGATTGGTGAGTTCCCGACGTTCCCGTGATGGTTGGAAAGAACTTGCGCTAGAAAGAAGCGATTGGTTCAAGGTTGTTCTGTAATTTTTTTTACAAAATCGAATGAAAGATCTAGATTTAAAACGTCTTTACGTGTATTTATAAATAATAGTCCAAAGCCCTCCAATCACGTATTAAAATTCTTCGGGTCAGTTGTATTAAGCATTCTGAAAACCGTATTTATGCGACAAAAGTTAGGTTTACTACTCATTGACGTTCTGACGAAATTTTAGCAAGCCTATTAAACTAAGTTAATTTTAAGGCTTCTTTTCTATTTATAGATTTAGCTATGCAAAAATAACTGTATGAAAAGTATTAATAGAAATGATTATTTTAGCAATGATGTTAAACGTATTTCTATAAATCGAACGCTTAAATGAGTCCTCGCCCACGCGGTGCAGGGGCACGGGGTGGACGTCAAAGGGGGCCGTAGTCACCAGGCTATCAAGCTAGTAACTAATTGGTAGCTGGCGTGATAACATCATAAGGTGATATTATACTCACCTATAATTACTTATACTACTTACCTATTAAACATAATTTTCCGGCGATGATCACGATCTTAAGTAGTAATTAACAAATGATTCACAGTCAATTACATTAGATATATTTTGTATGACTGTGATTAGGTAGGTACTTTTGATGAGCACCCGAGTGGAACCAAGATCATGATGCATGTAACTGCGTCGAAATTTCAGGAGCCCATCAAAGGATATGGCGGTCGATATCTCTTAGAAACTATATCTCATGTAACTAACTGTGAATAATTTAACTACCACTTAAGATCTTGATCATCACCGGAAAATTAGGATTAGTCTAATGACTAATGTAATTTTCACTACATTGGTAAGCCTGTGAAACGGTGGTAAAGTTCTTTTATTCATACACAGCCACTGAATGCGAAATTTACGCGGTACTTTTTTTAACAGCTTTTTACTCTATCCAATCCAATCCACGATTTCTTGAGATTTTTCACTACGCTTCCAGACATACGCCAAAATATCATGAGGTTTTGGGTGCAAGATACTTATACGATTTGCTTTTATGTTAGGTACGTGATTTTTCTTAACTCCCCCCTTTTTCGAACGTGACGTGAGCAATGGACGCCCCTTTATCTGTAAAAGCGGTCGAGGGCATGTGTGTTTGTGTGAGTGCGAATTCTACATACTTAATTACACTGTAACGACATTTTACACAAACACAATTAAATCTAATTGTAATCGATAAGGGCAATAGAAAAGCAGCCTCACAGATCTATACTGCCGCGCTTTGAAATTCAAATAGCATTGAATTAAATACCAACACAAACGTTTTACGAGTCGATATCTTAGACAATGGACAGGCAACTACCGGTGTTCGGGCTACTGTGTTACTTTAAGTATAAACCCCACTGTTAACTTCAGACCTTATCCATTTTGTTATAACACTGGTTATCGTTTGAAAGGAAAACTATTGGGTAGCAGGCTAGACAATGATGGAGCATTTTTGAAGGCGCCACGCAGTTAGGCTTTTGTTGTTCAGTGACATTCCATTATTGACTTTACTCTTAGTCTGAAGGTTTCATTTTTAAATAGCAGTAAGGTAAATACAAAAAATGCTTACAGACAAGTAGGTAAAGGTTTTATCGTATTTTACGTCTGAGTTTACTATGTGCGTAACTTGCACAAGGTCTGGTCGGATATGATATGTAGTATAAGCTATGCTTACTTGTAACAATTCGGACAGGCCTTGCAAAATTAAGACAAACCAAGCTAAACTAAGACAAACTAAACTAAACTAAGACAACTTAGACTATACCAAGCTACATTAAACTAAATTAAGAAAATTAATTAAGAAAAAAAAAGTTATTATTATTATTATTATTAAATGTATAAGATATTAGTGAACGAACATTGAAATAAAACCGAGGCACAGATACGTCCCTTTGCCAATCCCTGTCGCAGAGTTTGTTTGTTTATTTAGTTGAATCCGTAACTTATCTACATTAGTATATACATATATGTATGTATATACTTCTACGCGCATTTGATAAAAAAGGTCTTGGCAGAAAGATGGACAGACAGTCAGAGGCACAACAAAGTGATTTTGTAAGGGTTCCTTTTTTCCTCTAGAGGCCCCTGCCATGGTACCCTTACCATGGCAATAACACATAACAATTGACATCCTGTCCAAGCAGCCTGCGAATACACCAGTAAATCTGTCAGCGCCGTCGGTGGCAGCTGCGCAGGCGCCGATAACAGCTGATAAGCGTTATCAGCCGTGATAACGCTTATGGTTTCAGCCGATCGCCACCTGGTGAGGTATGTGAAGTATTTGTCGAAATTGGTGGGACATACAACAACAAACACACACACACACACACACACACACACACACACACACACACACACACACACACACACACACTACATACACTGTGTCTTTTAACTAATCTGGAATACATAATTTATTAGGTGGTCAGGGATAGCACATGTAATTGAACAAAACAACATTTACCTTGCCACGTCGTTGCCAAGCGTGCAAGACGGCTAAAGTGGCTGACAGACGGGCGAGTAAGTTTGTGTAATTACGGCTCGACGACGTTACTCGCCTGTGTGTCAGTCTAAGTACGCGTACTTTTAGACTGACACAGGCGAGTTAGGTCGTCGAGCCGTAAGTACGCGAACTTACTCGCCCATCTGTCACCCACTTAAGCCTGTGCAAAATATAGATGTTACATGCAAATCTACTCTCCTTTGCTTATCAAAAATTTAATCCCTATAGCACACAAAACGCTGACAAGTTTGAATCCCTATGCGGGTCCAATCCTCAAAGCACGACCACACTGTACGTATACCGCGAGTCCAACTATCGCGCACGTAAACCAACGACGAAGATGGACTCGTATAGGGTGTGACACGTCAGCGTTTGGTGTTTGAAAAATAGTGTGGAGGATCCCCCTGGCCTTCCACACCACAGTAATGGGATCCTGAGTTTGTAGTTGGCAGTAGAGAGCTGCTGCCCACTCTCACATCAGGTCTCTCAGTCGCCTGTTACGATATCTACGGTGAGCGATGGATCCTATTTCAAAACCGGGTAAGACACGGTCGACTAATACCTTAGAATGATTGAATTAGTCATGTAATGTGTGAGTACATTGGACCATGGTGGATTCAACAGTTTTATTTATCGTAATAATCCAGAGTTAACGGAAATCAGCCACGTACTCTTTTGCCTTCCATCTGGCCCTGAACTAAGAGTCTTTTCAGTCCGAGTTTCGTCTCTGAAGATCTTCAGCACAGTTGAAAATATCCGGTCTCAATATGACTCTCTTCGAGGATGGAAACATTGTTGCGAAACACTGTCTACTATCTAACCCCCTTATTTCTAAACGCTCTATTCTATAGGCCTCTGCTAACCTAGTAATCCTTTGTCCTTATCTGTCACTTTGACATTTACCTTTCACAGATAAGGACAAACGATTGCTAAGTTAGTAGAAGCCTATAGAGCGTTTATGAATAAGGTGGTTAGTCTTAACGAGTCACCAGCACCACATTTCCAATGCGTCGGTTTTAAAGGGATCCTTCAGTCTCTCTCAAGTTTTCAATTATTCTAGGGCAAGCCTTATGGCTGGTTTTGTCTTCTAAGGGCCTGGGGGCCAACTCCGAAATCCAATTTTCGAAGTTCGTATCACACCGTTCCTCTCACTCTCAAATTAATAACTATTGGTGAGAGCGGAACGGCACGAAACGAACTTCGAAAATCGGATTTCGGAGTATAAGGCCTGATGACCACTCCTTGACTGTCAGTTGTCTGTGATGACGTCTCTGTCTGTTTCCTAGTAATAAATAGAGACGGAAAGAGACAACTGACAGTTAAGGAGTGGTGAGACAGGCCCTAAGAGTATTACCAGTCCAGTTTTAATAGCAGTGTGTGACTTGTGGGCGGCGACCGGATGGCCTAGTGGTTAGAGAACCTGACTATGAAGCTTGAGGTCCCGGGTTCGATCCCCGGTCTGGGCAGATATTTGTATGAAAAATACGAATGTTTGTTCTCGACTCTTGGGTGTTTAATATGTATTTAAGTATGTATTTATCTATATAAGTATGTTTATCCGTTGTCTAGTGCCCATATCACAAGCTTTGCTTAGTTTGGGACTAGGTCAATTGGTGTCAATTGTCCCGAGATATTTATTTATTTACTTGTTGGGCGATTGGTGTTTGACGGTAGAATTTGGGTATTGACGTGTTTGTGATGTTCTTCCAGTTAGTAATTTTCCAGTACTTAAGAATATCCTGCAGGCATAGCCGTTGAACAGAATTCCGGAAATTTTCGAAAGCCCATATTATGTGGCCGTATGAAAAGAATGCCTTTAGTAGATTTAAAAAGAAAATAATAACAAAGGCGTCGGGTGTAAAAGATTTTGATCCCGCTTTGTAACCATCTAAACTTCGTGTCTCAGATTCCTGAAAAGATCATAGTCATTTTAGAACCTTAAGTAAGTAGTCACCTACTTATTTACTAAACAAAGTTTTTCCCGAGAAAAAGGCATTTGATGTGAAGAATTGAAGCACGTTTGCCGATAAAAACAATTCTAAAGAAACAAAACATTTTCTTGTGGCCTACTTCGTTATAATTATTAAATTGATTTATTTTTGAGAGAGAAAATGAACAATACTAAACTCTGAATTAAACTAATGAATATTATCTTTTTGCTTTATACTGTGAAGAGTTATTCTCAAACATAATTTAACATTATTGTATTGTAATGGTTACCTTTTCTTACTTATTCTTCACTTTTACTTATACAATTAAATTTATAAGACTAAACAACCTCCTCTGCTGTTGTCTGCTCTTACAAGAAGAAGAATCAAAGAGCAATTTCAGTAAAGTCTCCGCCAATATAATTTTGTAGAGTCGTTTATTTATTACAACGTTCTAATTTAAAATATCACATGCTCATTCCACACTAAAGTTGGTGAAATAATCGTAAAATTTAGAGTGCAATTCACGGTTGAATTTAGAACGCATCGTTTTAACCGTTTTAAGTGTGTCGAGCGCCCGGCCGGAGTCAATGACTGCCCGTCGAGATTAGAAACGCTGCTTTCTACCGGCGGCGGCACTAGACTGGACTCGCGCGCTGTTGCCAGACCGACCGGTTTGCGCGTCATTTATTTTGATCTTGAGTTAGGTATGTTTCTGTTTACAGGTTTTCGTAATAAATTATTTTTAATTATGTAGTTACGACCATTATTTAGTTGCCAGTGTTTGTATTTGTTTGGTTCTGTTATAGATAAATTGGCGTAGAGGTATACAATCGTTTTCGCCTGGCATTTGCTGGGTGTCAATTTATTTCGTTAGTTATTATGTCCAATGACGTAGAATTGGTTACGGAGCCTACGATTATGATTAAATAACAGCGATAAACGTATTCAAGCAGGTATTTTGCACTGGCAAAGGCTTTAATTAGTGGATTGGATTATTTTTTCTCGCGCGCCGTATTTTCTCTTGCCGGTTATTTAAAAAAGGCTAATTTCAGTATCTTCATATGACATAAAGTATATGCTGAACTGTTTTTGAAGCCTCTATGTGACATAGTACTCGATTCAGTGACCCTTAGACCTAGGAGTGTAATTTCTTTGATACAATTTCTGCCATAACACTGCCTTGATACTCAGGCGCAGTGAAATAAACTGATCACTCGCGTACTAAGCGTTCGGATTACTCTGAAATAATAAGTCGACTTTACGGTTACCCCCATAATCCTTCCTGTGAAAGTGTTAGACTCGCTAAGATTGTTAGCAAGTACTCATCTGAAGGAAACTACGGATAGCAAATCATTGGACTAAATACGCCTAATACTCTATACTGATGATATGATATTGTATTGTTTATCATTTAAATTTCGCCCCTAGTTACTCATCGATTGCCTATACAATAACGTGGGTCCACAAGTTCGAAAGGTATTTAGTATACCTATGACTCTACTATTGACAGAGCACAGTGAGTAGTGTAGCATTATTATGCTACATTTTAAATTATTTTAAAGTATAAACTATTTTTCATTTCAAAAACCTTTTTGGCTTATTAGAAATATCAATCGCTGGCCGCTACGTAAGGTGTTTTAGAAGTTTTGGCATTTGAATTTAAATTTGAATTTAAGATCTGTTTCCGCTTTCCGTCTGATGATTGTTTTGACATTGATTCCTGAGTCAAGCTGGCGTGTGGTTGTCTAGAAAATTTGAGATTTTTTCCGACAGATTTGTCTATATCTCAACTGCTTTAAATACACAAGATTTGCGGCTGTATTATCGTGCCTGCTGCCATTTTATTCGTCCGAAGTACTCGCAAACGATTAATTTTATTTCTTCAGTTTTGCCGATTTTGATTCGGGTAAGTTTTAGTGTTTCCTATCCGTCTTCTGCTCAGTTTTGCTCTATGCTCTTAGTCAGTGTTTTTATATCTGCGTAATTATTTACAGCCCACCCTCACGGCTAGGACACGTCGAGATATTTGAACGGTGTCAAGACTAGCCATTATACTACTACGCAAAAAGAACCTGATCTCAGCTTCCCGAATTTAAGTTATTAGATGTCAATATCAACAACTCGAGGTGACGTCGCGTGAAGATCCGGGATTCATCAACCCTAGTACGAGGACGGGATAGCTGTGCAGCTGGTTGATTTCTGGATACATTACTCGGCAAAAACAAAATAGTATATAATTATAAAACGTGTGTATTGAAATTTCTTAACATTTTACGTATTGCCTTGATGGTACAAATTGGTGCGGGTATATTATAAGTAGATTAGTGGCCACTCATCCTATATATACTCGTGTCTTTCTTCCAGCTTAAAAATTGATTTTTTCCATGCACACTTCTCCTAAATTTTTATTTTCCAAATTCTAAAAGCCCTCGTAGGCATTCCCCTTTTCGGCCCCAACCTTTGGCCTTAGATTCCTTTTTATACTACCTTTTTTAAATGTCGCGACATTATCCATTTTCTATTTTAACATTTTAAACCGTTATTACGTCGTTGTTCGTTGGAATAAATGGTATACCATATAAAATTGTACGTTATTTCTCACGCAGCGCGTGAGATATATGTTGTTAAGTGTTCTTCCTCAAGAGCTTATGCAGCAGTAGGTATTCTTAAGATCGACCCCCTTATTCATAAAAGCTCTAGGTATAGGCTTCTGCTAGCTTAGCAATCGTTTGTCCTTATCTGTGAAAGGTAAATATCGAAGTGACGGATAAGGACAAACGATTGCTAAGTTAGCAGAAGCCAAGCGTTTATGAATCAGGGGGAAAATAGGTAGGTACAATCGCTATCAAATACTTACAATCTTACAAAGAAAATGAACACTAGGAGACATGACACTGGCGAATGGTGATGAGCCGTCGAGAAAAATATAGTTTTCCGATTGTTGATTGTTGACTGAATTTTTGAAGAAAACGTGAATTTATGATTAAACACCTTTATTTTTCGCTGGTCACGTCAAAATAGATTACATCCACAATTACCGTGGACATAAATGAAACAAATGCCGTGGAACTGCACGGCTTATATACTGCACGGGAAATAAATGCAGCATCATACATTATTCAACTCTTCAATTTTGGCTGTGGCTGTGACAGTCTTACCGGCGAAATTTAAATACGCTAATCAAATGTTGTCTTTGAATTAAAAGGGTGCATTCCTACTGAGCTGACAACGTCGCATTTTTTGAGATTTTGTACGATTATTTCACAGAAATTGAATGAAAGTGTCAAATGTGCGTCTGTAGTGCACTTCGTTTTTATTGTATTAATGTGTCCAATGTAATGATTAATCGTGATGGGCTTTTACTTTCGTATTAAAGGTATAAAATAATATGTCAACAAAAACAATAGTAAAACAAAATATGACACAACGAGATGGCGTAATTGTGGTGAAATGAAATCAATTCCAAGTAACGGTATTGCGTAGTATTATTGGATTGTGAAGTGTCGATAATAATAATCCTATTACCGCTAAGCAGGATGGACTGTTTGCTGAGCACTTTGTAGAATCTAAACGACCGCTTTATAAAGAATATTTCTTTTGCCGCTGAGAAGGTAGTTTGTAATAAGATTACGCGTTTGAATAGCTTTAATAAGGAAAAAAGAAACTGTTTTTGGCACAACTCGTTACAAACTTTAAACCATTGAATAATGGCCGTGAAAGTTTGTTTTCGTCTTATTCGTTCAAATTCGTTTTATTAAACATTATACGAAATGAACAATAATCGTGAATAACTATTCAGGTTGGATTCCCCTTTTTCACTTTGACCAGTAGATACTTTATACATTTCTACTATAGACCAATGTAATTTAAGGTACGGACTTAACTTAGGGACCTTTTACATCCCTTTTATAAAATGTATTAATTGTATTATAGGTAAGGTAAGTAGAACTTAAGTACTATTGTAAATCTATTTTATTTTGAAAAAATGACTTTCTGCCAAGTTTCTTGCGGCGCATTCTTCTTGGCAATGATGGTATTTCCGAATGCGCTGGTAGATTCAAAAAAAGACATGTAAAAGAGCCCTTGGCGGCCTATTTGCAAAATAAACTTTTGACTTTTGACTTTCACCTATACGCCCACAATCATGTTACACGTGGCCTATAGGTAAGTCTTGTTACCTTAGTCTCTGTCTTCCCCGTAATCCTTTTTTTTTATGTGAATAGGAAGGCAAACGATCAAATGGGTTACCTGATGGTAAGCGATCACCACTGCCCATAGACACCCGCAACCCCGGAGGGATGGCAGATGCGTTGCCAACCTAGACTTAGATGAAATGCCTCTTGTGCCCGTAAATTCCCCGGTTGTCTTACTCTACACACCGGAACACAGCAGTGCAAGCACTGCTGCTTAGCGGCAGGATAAGCGAGTAAGATGGTGGTAGCGATCCAGACGGACCTTATCTTCTGATCGTTTATATTCCTATAGACGTGATATGAAAAAGAAGATAAAAGATATATACGTAAGTAGAAACGTCTCTAATGTATTATTTCCTAATTTTTACCTGCAAAAAGGCACCTGGTGGATCCCAAGGTTTGATGCAACCCGTTTCACTAATCACCAATCGGCACTTTATTCGTTGCATTGGGAATACCGGTGTGAAATAATACGGTTCTGAATTTGTAAAAAAAGTTGGCTGTAAAAAAATAAATAAGTAACTTCAATTGTAATCAATGCGCCTTAAAAACCGGTGACGATAGGGTGCGACCAAACCGCCGCGTATACGCAGTGACGTGTCGTATGCGTCACGTTTTCTCACCGTTTCTTCATAAATTTTATTGCGATTCCGTAACGTCACCGTTTTTTAAGCGGCGGTGTGGTCGCACCCTTACGGAATCGCAACAAAATGTATGAAGAAACGGTGAGAAAACGTAACGCCTACGACACGTCACTGGTTTACGCGGCGGTTTGGTCGTACCCTTAATAGATGTCTTTTTTGCCAGGTGCAATATAAACAGAAACTTTAGCGCCATCAAAAAGTGGTTTCCAATAATATACAAATAGATAGATAAAGAAACAGTGATTAGGATATTGTGACTAGGATAGAAAAAAGTATGCTTAGTTCGTTTGGTGACATAGAGAGGATGGATGAAAGAAGATTAACTAAACAGATTTATATGGGGAGTGTGAATGGGTGCGTTGGGAGGGGAAGGCCTAGGCGGACGTTCCGTGATCAAATTGGGGACGTTTCGGAAAAAGGCCAGGTCAAGAGTACCCGAAACCGACAAAAATGTATAAAGAGATTGATGAATGTGGATGAAGCGAAAGAGATATGTCAGGAACGTAGCAAGTGGAACAAAGTAGTCTCTGCCTACCCCTGTGGGAAAGAGGCGTGACGATATGTATGTATCTAAAGAAACATATCTATTAGTATTTATATTTATGGAAGATAAGTAACACGGAGTATAAAAAAGCCTCCCTTAATCTAGAATTGAATCTAGATACTTACCTAGAATCATGATGTTCTTCAAAAAATAGACTTATCACACTTAGACTTTCGCTTCGCTTCGCGCTCCATATCGAGTGGCATTAATAATTTCAGGCCGTTGCTACTAATAAAATGTTCGTATTGCTTTACTATTGAATATTGAACTTGCTGCGTGTTTTCCATCCACCATGAAACTCACTGGACGAAAATCTTAGGAATCGTGATAAAGGCGATGCGGCTAGCAACCCATCACTATTTTGATTGCCCTTTCCACCTATACGCCCGCAATCATGCTAATCGTGGCCTTTAGTTTAGGCCTTGTTACCTTAGGCTCTGTCTACTCCGTATGGGATAAAGCTGTGATTTATCTATGTATGTAGGTATATATGTATGAAACTCATGCAATACACTTATTGTTTGTAACATGTTTATCGCGTGATCTTCTTTTAACTATGTAATTATTTACCTACTTTGATTATCATTTCGGAGGTCGATTGTTGCTTTACGTCCGTAGGTTTAACCCTAGAAACCCTACACGTGACCTCTGGGTGGTGCTAAAAGAGCAACAAACTTGGCAGCTGCACCGTTCCTTCCGAATCTCGCAGCGCACACTGGAAATCTATCAGGTAACCACCATGTAACCGCCATACGATAAATAAATAAAAATAAAATAATTATCATTTGCGAATCATAAAACCTTTTTAAACAGCATGCAAGCAATGTTAATATCAACAAGTGTGTTGTCCATTTGTGAAATCTAGCCAACCGCAGCTGTTTTAGACCCGCAGAGTTTTTACATACATACATACATACCGTCACGCCTCTTTCCCACTGGGGTAGGCAGAGACTACTTTGTTCCACTTGCGACGATCCTGACGTGCCTCTTTCGCTTCATCCACATTCATCAATCTCTTCATACATGTTCGTCGGTTTCGGGCACTCTTGACTTGACCTTTTTACAAAACGTCACCAATTCGATCACGGAACGTCCGTCTAGGCCTTCCCCTCCCAACGCACCCATTCACACTCCCCATATAAATCTGTTAAGTTGAGTTTTTTCATGGTCGTTACAAACTGAAGAGCCTGTATTCTAGTGGGCGTTCTTTTGTGCCTTTTGGATACAGCAAAAAATGAAGCTTCTTTCTTTCCGCAGCATTTTCTTGCGCGCCGCATGCTGCTCGCTCTCATATAATTGTCTTGCATACCTAACTAAAAGAGTTTGTAAATAACGCCGAAGCAATGTTTGAGTCATCATTACTGGACATAAATTAGAGCAGTCATTAATTAAATTAAAGATATGGCGGGTCAGGTTTTTAGTAAATTTAGCACTAAGAAATAGTAACAAATAGTAGCCGAGGTGCCAAATTGTAAAGCGTGTGGCAAGCGATTTTTGTTTCCACGCTTGGTGTTGGGCCTGCTAGCTCGTCAGGACGTGGGTTCCAACGGAACCTCCTCAACATCAGCCCTCCAATAAGCTATTATTTATAGAACAGAAGAAAAACTAAAAAAGGAAACCAGAAATTGAGCACCACAAGCTTTGAAAATTTAAAACCTAAAGCTTGAAAGGTTGTAGAGTAATCTAGGGGTTGAGAATGATCCACGGATCGTTCATAGCCCGCTGGCCTTTGTTTCGCGTACAAGCTGTTATAACTTAGGTACATATTTGGTAATTACTGCAGCTCCTTAGCTTATGCCGAGCCTCCATTCGCTGTTGCATTGCTTTTTTTTTATGTGAATAGGAAGGCAAACGAGCAAGTGGGACACCTGATGGTAAGCGATCACCACTGCCCATAGACACCCGCAACCTCGGAGAGATTGCAGATGCGTTGCCAACCTAGAGGACTTAGATGAAATGCCTCTTGTGCCCGTAATTTCTCCGGCTGTCTTACTCTCCACAGCGGCAGGATTAGCGAGTAAGATGGTGGCAGCGATCCAGACGGACCTTGCACAAGGAACTACCATCCGCAAAACCAGCTTTAAGACTCTCCTTTGAGTCCGGTAGAAAGGCGAGCTCATCGGTGACAACTTCTCGGTGAATTTTCGCCGCGACAGTCTTTACACCTTCACTGAAATCGAGAACTATTAGGGAATGATCTTTTTTCTTAGGTACCTAAGTAGGTTCTGCCCACGACTTCGTCCGCGTAGAATTAGATTTAAGAACTGACGTAGATAGTATATTCTGCAATAATTGTTAACGTCGCGACTCTAGACATCTACGACCTTTGACATGGGTATCGCTATCTAGCGGGAACTATGCAATTTTCCAGGATAAAAAGTAGCCTATGTTTCAATCTAGGGTGCCAGCTATCTACATTCCAAATTTTATCCAAATCCGTCGAGTTGTTTCAGCGTGAAGAAGGAACAAACATGCACACTTACTCACTCACATCGTCACAAACTTTCGCATTTATAATATTAGTAGGATAGGATTTATGATTTTAATTGTATCCTCAGTAATACACCGACCCGTGTCCGTTATGGTTGCCTGGTAGAGATCGCTCTGTAGCGATAAGGCCGCCTATTGTTACCTCATTACTTCTGTATACCTTTTTTCTATTTTGATTGTTATATGTGGTGTTCAATAAAGAGTTATTGTATACTAGCTGTTGCCAGCGACTTCATCTGCAAAGAATTCGTTTATCGCTATCCCGCGGGAATTACGTAATTTTCCGGGATAAAAAGTAGCCTATGTGCTATTCCAGCCTTTTCTCTATCTATGTGCCGAATTTCATCCAGATCCGTTGGGCCGTTCTGGCGTGATTGAGTAACAACAAACAAACATCCATCCATCCATCCATCCATCCATACTTTCGCATTTATAATATTAGTTAAATTAGATTATTGTATGTTTCACTAAAAATCTAAATATTACAATACTCCATCTCTATCCCACTCTATCTGCAACACATTGTTACTACACAACACACTATATTTACAAGTTAACTAGATTGCTCAGTTATCCTCTCCTATTCTAAACCATCAATCACACAAAGAAACTTACCAGCAAATATCATAGACATAACCACAGCGAGTTTCCACTGTGTAAATGTATTCATGAATCTACGAGTTACCTTCATAAAACCTTGCAAGGAAAAATTAATTACTACAGTATAACACCAATAAGTCCAAGTTAAGGCCGCCGTGCATTCAGAACGCGTATCGACGGACCGGGCGACCTATACATAGCCACCTGGACGGTCACATAGAAAACCACCTTAACAAAACAAGGTCTCACTAAACCGCCTAACCTTCTAAAATCAACTCTACAGCCATGATCCAAAGTACACAATCAAACGCGTCCCTAGGGAATAGAACCGTGTCGCCCTAAACGCTCGTCAGTATTCTGTTAGTATACAATAAATATTCGGCGCCAGTTGTGCCAGAACACACATATACATAGAAAAGCAACGTTGTGGCCTGCCAAGAGCGGCAACGTTGCACCGCTTGACGACGGATTCCAAGCTTGCTTGAAACTGAAGTAAAGATTGATAGAGTTCTATTACAGAGATGCTAACCGCGAACAAGCTCTATGCATGCTTAATATAGGGTTGATTTTGATGTGATAGGTTTTGTAGAGACTATGTCGAATTAAGTTTATTATGCGGCCGTCGAGGGTAGCGGGACGCGTGGCGTTCTAAGTCTTCATTGTGTTCGTTTTTTGAACGCGGCGATAGAATCGATGTCAGTTGGCAGATTTTTTATTGTCCCGTTTTTTGGCCTCGATCTCTAATGAGCTGACTGCACTAACTAGAGCACAAGACACTTTTGCAATGACATTGATGTTTTTTTATTTAGAGTACTTTAATCGATACAAAGTCTTCAAATTGCCGCACTTTGGAAAAGTAAAATCTATTCTATTTAAGTAATTGCAATAAACACACAGAATACACGCCCCTATTGTGGTTGCTACATTAAACTACTACATATATGTACCTACTACAAAGGACCGTTAAGAATATTGTGAAATGCAGTCTACTTCATCAACAATAGTTAACCTATTTCAGAAGGATCTTTAATTCCTTAGGAGGTGAGGTTATCAGAACCTGAATACTGAATAGATACCCTTTCAGAAAACTAAGTACTTAGTGATAAAACCAAATCTTTCTTCTTCGTTCTAATGTTGATATTAACGTTCACTATTATGACAAAGTCTAGGCCTTTATTTTTCTTCATAATGTTGTTTATTCTACGCTCAGATGTAGGGATATTGAATAAATACATTTCTCTTGTAAGTACTGGAAATAACGATTGTAATCATGGTTTTACATTAAGAAATCTCAAAAGTCCTCTCAGTCCTTGGTCAGCTTTAATCCTACTCCTACTATCCTACTAACATTATAAATGCGAAAGTTTGTGACGATTGTGACGATGTGAGTGAGTGAGTGTGTATGTTTGTTCCTTCTTCACGCTAAAACGACTGGACGGATTTGGATAAAATTTGGAACGTAGATAGCTGGTACCCTAGATTTAAACATAGGCGACTTTTTCCCGAGGGATAGCGATAAACATGTCAATTGCTAATTCTACGCAGACGAAGTCGCGGGCAGAAGCTAGTAATATTATAAATGCGAAAGTTTGTGACGATCTGACGATGTGAGTGAGCGAGTGAGTGTGTTTGTTTGTTTCTTCTTCACGCTAAAACGACTGGACGGGTTTGGATTAAATTTAAAAATGTAGATAGCTGGCACCCTAGATTAAAACATAGGCTACTTTTCATCCCGGAAAATTACATAGTTCCCGCGGGATAGCGATAAACATGTCAAAAGTCGTAGCTGCCTAGAGTCGCGACGTTAATAATTATTGCAGAATATATTATCAACATCAGTTCATAAGTGTTATTCTACACGGACGAAGTTGCGGGCAGAAGCTAGTGAAATAATAAAACATGCTATAATGGACTCCAAATTCGTCTTTTCTAGTCTGAATTTGGTTCAAATTTTTCCAATACATACACACATACATATCGTCATGCCTCTTTCCCACAGGCGTAGGCAGAGACTACTTTGTTCCACTTGCTACGATCCTGACATACCTCTTTCGCTTCATCCACATTCATCAATCTCTTCATACATGCTCTTCGGTTTCGGGTACTCTTGACCTGGCCTTTTTCCAAAACGTCCCCAATTTAATCACGGAACGTCCGCCTAGGCCTTCCCCTCCCAACGCAACCATTCACACTCCCAATACACCGGATTAAACGGTGTTTGGAAGAAAATCGGATTTCGTCTGATTTTGGCCTGACGGTGGGTATAAGGTTAAAATGGATTTACAATAGAGTCTTCAATCTTCAGCTTTTGTTTAATTCGGTCTTCGAAAGACACTAATTGATATGGTCAACTCCTACAAGGCTGACAACCTGTATAGGTATGTTACGGCTTGTTATTTAAGAAGAACCTGATCCTGATCTCAACAAAGGCTTATAAGGCTCTTTAAAGGTGATATTTTGTTACAGATTCGGCAAAACAGGATCACTATTGATGCTTTGTATCACACTATGCAGCACACTGCTGCATAGCAAAGTTCAGAATGATATACCACGACAAACGCTCGACCTAGTGTGTGAACCGCTGCTAAACTCTAGCTATTAAATAGGTTAAGGTAACAGTTACTGTAAATCTGTTATTGCATGTAAAGTATTTTGGAAATAAATCTTATCTTATATAAATTTTGATTGAAACGATTGAAGCAAAAATGTGCTATTGTAAAAAGTTATTGAAACTTGACAACACCGGCACACATCATTAACAATCTCACAAATTATTTTTAACTAAAATCGCCAATCAGGCTTGTTCCTTTCAAATACGAGTAGTAGGGTAATATTTACTATCATCGATGCTTACCATGCAAGTCTGGGGAATATCCACAGCAGAAATGTCTTAGCGAATAATCCTGGGGCCTTACCATGACGTCCTAATTTCGACTTAGTTTAAGTTTTAGTTGTCACTTCTAGTATGAATCTGACAGCGAGCAAACCTAAACTGAATAGCGTTAAGACGTCATGGTAAGGCCCCTGGTCTGAAAAATATCACCTTGAAATTCAAGGCTTGAACACAAAGGCACAAATATAGAAAGGTATTGTCTGCAAATTGTTGTAGTTGTAAATGACAAACATACTAATGTGGTGAGCCGTCCGCGGTTAGGTATTTCCTTCCTCGCTGCCGGCCATTGTCAGCTTCCCGGTAAATGTGACGACATTGCACGAAACAAGTGGACAAGTGGACTTCCGAGACACGCGGTGGCTAAATCGAATTGTATCACGTTTCTTAGAATGCACAGTTCGTATCATTATTGTATTAGCAATTAATAACACAGACTATTAACAAATTTGGTTGATCGTTTTGCCTTGTATCCGGCGCCATATCATGGTCAAAATGTGAAAAGAAAAGCTGAGGTTCATCTTTATTAATATTATTCTAATAAATGAGTTTTGACATAGTTAGCATTTTGAACGCGTCCGCGTAAACGCCTCAATTACTGTGGAAACATGCGTTTGAGCCGATTGTTTGATAAAAAACTTACGCTAAGCACTTCAGAACACAACAGCTACCTATATTTTCAACACCATCCAGTTACTTTGCATTATTATGGACTCCATACATAATTATTTCATTTCATAAAAAGTAAATACGTGTGTAAATAATTTTTTTCATCCACCGAGATGGTAAAATTCAGCACGCTTGTCATATAATAGTTGATCGTGTTGGTTTTATCATAGTCTGAACTTATAGAAGTGGACCACGAAGATATTGAAAAATAAATAAGTATAAGATCTAGTGAAATTAACAGATCATTCACGTATCAAAGTAGAATCTGCTCAACATGTTTCGGACTAATCCATAGTCCTTCTTCTCGGAGCATTTGCCTCAGCGGATTGAGTGTTCGAGTCACTTCCGAGCCGAAGAGAGAACGATCCGGAAAAAAGGGCTACGGGGCTAATTGCCTAAATCACATTCAGTATCTCTTTCTACAGTCATCCTTTCCTTTTTTTCAAAAAGGAATGGCGATTGTGCTTGTGATCCTGAGTGCGTTAGACAATAAAGCCTTAGATTAAATAGCCTGAAACATGTCAAACAGACTCGACTAGCGGGAATGATCCGTTTTACTACCTATGTTGGAATCTCATGGTAATTTTAGGTTTAAAATCTGAGATCCTAGAGCATCTCTTAGTTTCCAAGTAAAGAATTTGTAGGTGGGCACGGAACAGTTATAGGTACACAAGACAATCGTTTTATGGTTATTTTATATACCTAATGCAGAATGATGACGCCATATTCAAGGCCCTACTTACCGCAGCCTGCTGATTCAGGCCATATATCTTAAGTAAGGACGCGAGTTAGGTATGACAAATAAATTTAAGAATAAAGGTGTCCATTTATAAAGGAAGGTTAACCTGTTTGATACTAAAATGCAGTGTGTTCAGCAAAAAGTCAACGAGTAAAAATGATCGCCAACGTTTTCCAAATGATGATCATCGTGTCATTTAAATAAGGTAAAGTTGAACAACTACAAAATAAACAGTGCAATATACCTACGATTACAATACAGTTTGAATTCGACAATAATTTGTGGATGTATATTTTAACTAGCTGTTGCCAGCGACTTCGTCTACATATTTCTAATTCGTTTATAGCTATCCCGCAGGAATTTTCCGGGATAAAAAGTAGCATATGTGCTATTCCAGACTTTTCTCTATCTATGTGCCGAATTTCATCCAGATCCATTGGGCCGTTCTGGCGTGATTGAGTAACAAACAAACATCCATCCATCCATCCATCCATACTTTCGCATTTATAATATTAGTTAGATGAACAAAAATCAATTACTTACTTTCGAATATATATCATAACTAGCTGTTGCCAGCGACTTCGTCTGCAAAGAATTCGTTTATCGCTATCCTGCGGGAACTACGCAATTTTCCGGGATAAAAAGTAGCCTATGTGCTATTCCAGACGTTTATCTATCTATGTGCCGAATTTCATCCAGATCCGTTGGGCCGTTCTGGCGTGATTGAGTAAAAAAACAAACATCCATCCATCCATCCATCCATCCATCTATCCATCCATCCATACTTTCGCATTTATAATATTAGTTAGATGTCGCTGAAATATAGTACGATGAATAAACATGATAAAAATACTTTTTAATTAAATATACTTACAGCCCGCCTAGAGAATAATTGTAAAACTGATCAGTGAAGAAGACCCTGTTAGAAACAAATGAGGCGTTCAGTGATCACGACACGCGTAATGATAAAAAGCTAGTACATAATTTAGTTGTCGAAGGGCAATAACTTCCAATAATGTATCTACTATATGAGTTTTCATCACCAACTGACAGATATAAATATTTATAGGGAATAAACAAGTTATAGAAGGCGATACAGGGGCTATTTTATTGCGGCCAGCAATCGCGTTGCTGCTCGTAAACGACTTACAATGGATCGTAAAATCGGTTACTGTGCGGTGACGGTCGCTTCAGGAAAATTACCAATGGTTTTTGGTTAGTTCTCGCATTAAAACTGTGTTCAGTGGAAATAATTGCACCTTTATCTGGTTGATGAGTACTGTTTAAAGAAATCTAATTACGACGAGGCACGTTTGGCGATGGCGGGACTACTCTGACTCGCGGACTTCTTAGGTCGTATGTTATTACAAAAGCCTTAAATTATTAAAAGATTAAATGTTTGATGTCACTACCTGGCTTTGATGAATTTATGTAGGTACAAGTATGTAGAACGAACGCAATTCTTGAATTCTCTTGGACTTCGTATGGGCTACACTTTTAGCAGAGTGACAGATTTTAAATTATTTCAAAACATTTTAATCCCATTTTTTATATACGACACGGTAAGCAAAAGAGCAACATATTTTTTACCTGACTTGTCTGATTTTGAAGGTTCAAAAGCTGTATGCTGGATTGATCTACTTAATCAACCTTTCAATACTCAAAACCTATGTAAATCCGTGCAGTTGTTTTCAAGATTAGCGTGAACAAACTGAAAGTCATCACTACATAGTTAGTATAAAGCAAAGTCGTTTTCCGCCGTCTGTCTGTCTGTCCCTATGTATGCTTAGATCTTTAAATCTACGCAACGGATTTTGATGCGTTTTTTTAATAGATGGAGTGATTCAAGATTAAGGTTTTTAATAATAATATGTATTATTCTACGCAGACGAAGTCGCAGGCAGAAGCTAGTATATATTTTTCAAACAGAAGTGTTTCTTATTATAATTTTTGATATACTTAGGTATCTTTGTAATTATGATCTTTCAATTGTTTCGTTATATGTTGAAATAATATCATGCTAAACATGGCCTTTAGGTCTTGTCAACTTAGGCTCTGTCTATCACGTAAAGGATAAAGACGTGATTTATGTATGTATGTATGTATGTATGTATGTATGTATTGAAATAATATGGCAAATGGCTTTTAATTAAGTTCCTTTCAAGTTTCTAGTCCATTATTTCGTAAACACTTTAAAAAACTCGTTTTCAATGTCATTTGCTTCTCCCGTGCCCTTCAATTATATAATTGCATCGCGATCACATTTTTTATGTTCATTTACGTAATTAATAAGCTTTAATTATTTGCCCACTGTGGAATGCTGTCAAGAACATCGTAGTTGGGCAAAAGCAATTATTTCATCGTATCACGATGAACCGTCGAGGCCAATCGGTAAAACCAGATATTGTATTTTGCGCCGCAACTGGAGTTATTGGAGACCAGTAGGCTTATTGTCTAACTCGCTCGCAATCGCCATCGTGTTCATTTTGACAGTTCTTGTATGAATGTGACAGCTAGCTGATTCCGATGCCAATTGTCAGCCCATACATGAACTGTCAAAATCAACACGATGGCGATTGCGAGCGAGTTAGACAATAAGCCTACAGGCCTTTATTTCACCAGTAGGACAATTGTCGTTGACAAGTGACAATTCTCTTTACAGTACAAACAAACTACGAGAATCTACGCCGGTTGGCTTCAATATTGAATACATAGGTTTTTTTTTTATATATAAAAGGGGGCAAACGAGCAGACGGTTCACCTGATGGAAAGTAATCACCATCGCCCATGGACACCTGCAAGACTCGGGGAATCACAGGTGCGTTGCCGACCCTTTCAAGAACAGGAAGGCTCGCTTTTTAAAGATCCCTAAATTGTACCGCTCAGGGAATGTTGCAGCAGGAAGTTGGTTCCAGATCTTCGTCGTACGAGGAAGGAAATTGCGTTTAAAACGCACGGTACTTGACTGCCAACCATCAAGGTGTTGAGGATGGAAGGACAGACGATTCCGTGAAGTGCGGTAGTGGAATTTAGCCGCAGGCAACAATCCGTAAAGTTCATCGGGGCACTCCCCATGACATATTCAGTACAATATGCAGAGGGATGCTACATCCGTCCGCACAGCCAGAGAATTGAACCGACTAGAGAGTGCCTGGTTATCGACAAATCGAGCAGCTCTGCGTTGAATGCGGTCAAATGGAAGGATTTGGTACTTGGGTGCCCCAGCCCAGAGATGAGAACAGTACTCCATATGCGGCCTAACCTCCGCCTTATAGAGTTGTAGGCGATAGGCTGGCGAGAAGTACTGTCCCGCTCTATTGAGCACCCCAGGTATTCAATATTGAAGCCAACCGGCGTAGATTGCATTTCAAATTGTCAATGGTCGCCGACAATTGTCGAGTTGATGAAAAAGGGCCAGGGAAAATAACTTTGGCGTAAGAATAGATACGATACTACGACAAATTATTTACAAACAGACAGGCAGGGAAATATTAATATTAAAACAGGGTAGAGAGCAGCGTAGAGAGGATGGATGAAAGAAGATTAACTAAACAGATTTATATGGGGAGTGTGAATGGGTGCGTTGGGAGGGGAAGGCCTAGGCGGACGTTCCGTGATCAAATTAGGGACGTTTTGGAAAAAGGCCAGGTCAAGAGTACCCGAAACCGACGAGCATGTATGAAGAGATTGATGAATGTGGATGAAGCGAAAGAGGTATGTCAGGATCGTAGCAAGTGGAACAAAGTAGTCTCTGCCTACCCCTGTGGGAAAGAGGCGTGACGACATGTATGTATGTATGTAAAACAGAGTACGCAAATTGCAATATTGTCTCGAATCGATACAACATTTTGTAAATAAGCTTAAAACCTATCTCATAGAGAAGTGTCCCCGTATTCCTTACCCTTACGCCCTTATGGAGTTCATGGAACGAAGAGGATCACTACATAGTATAAAGCAGTCGCTTTCCTGTCTGTCTGTCTGTCAGGCCCTATGTATGCTTAGATCTTTAAAAATACGCAACGGATTTTGATGAGGTTTTTTAGTAGATAGAGCGATTCAACAGGAAGGTTTATATGTATAATTCTACGCAGATGAAGTCGCGGGCAGTAGCTTGTATTAAATTAATGATAAAAAAACAAATACATAAATATTTATATATTATTTTAATATGGTTTTATATGTAATTTAGTTGTTAATTTATTAAGTATTAATACTTTTACTTATTCGCGCATAATAATGACTGCTTGCCTTTTTTTTGTAAACTATTCCTTTCTGTATCAGGTTAGCTGGAAGAGATCCCTTCTTAGGGATAAGTTCGCATTTGTACTATTTTCTGGGTAATTCGGTATTTTTAAATTTTTATGTGCAATAAAGAGTTTACATACATACATACATAAATTAATTTAGGATAAGAGTTATGTGTTCTATTGCATAATAATAAATGTTTGAGAATAATAATGAATTGATTGATTTATTGATCACGGTGCTAAATAGGCACTGGGTTGTCACCGTGGCGTTATGAGAGTTTCTCCTCTAATAAATAGCCACTTTTCTCACGCTGTTGCCTAAAATAATACAATATACTCAGTGTCTAATGAAAAAACTTTCAGTTACACGGTTAATTGAAAATACCCCAAGTTAAATTTCCTCCAGGATTTCTAAATAACCAGTAAGTAAGTTTCAATCTCGCAAGTCGAATTTCACCCTCATCTATGTCGGATGATTTTAAACTTATTTATATTTAACTTTAAAAATTGGATGCATTGTCAACAAAAAAGCACCATCAGCTATTTGACGAAAACTTGGTTATAGTTGGTTCTCGTGGTAGGGCCCGGCTGACCACCCGAGGACTGCAGTAAAGTCTGTGGTTAGACAGCAATTATCTTGTGCCGCATCCTAATTGCGTGCTAGTTGCATAGCTGTTGTTAGTGCAGCCTAAGTGTCAAAGTCAGAACTGAGATCACCGGCTGTCATTTTATTTACGTAGGTACGGGATTTGTCAAAAAAATGTACGAAAGCCTTTGATTTGTGAGCATTGACAGTAAAATCCAAAACACATGCCAATACATGTCGCGATTTCGTAATTGCTGCAAGCAACAGAATATCCGAAACCGACGAGCATGTATGAAGAGATTGATGAATGTGGATGAAGCGAAAGAGGTGTGTCAGGATCGTAGCAAGTGGAACAAAGTAGTCTCTGCCTACCCCTGTGGGAAAGCGGCGTGACGATATGTATGTATGAAACAAAATATCTAACTAATACTACCCGCTGCCCGTGACTTCATCCGCGCAGAATTAAATATAGTCTAATGTTACGTTGAGATAACTACTGTACCTAGTATTGTAATGGTGAATAATTAAATCTTCGAAATCCAGTACTTTTTGAATTTATTCGTCAGAAACGTTCGACGAAACGATCTTTCCTCTTTGAAATATAAGTGTAGATCAGCTCAATCGATTCTAATTTCGAATTTCATTTAAAATAGAATCAAAATCAAACGTATCCTTGGCGGTTCCTTTCATATCTCATTTTAGTCCATCAGCGCTTTAGACCATCATTGGCAGCAACTATTATTTTTCTGTTGCTACCCATATATTTATGTACATAGTAACAAGCCTATAGATATACTAGCTTTAGCTGTTTCACAATAACTTCCATCGGTCCTTTTACTAAGCGCATCGCGCCAAATATCTTTGAGATCGTCAACCCCACTTCGTTGTGTTTCTTCCTACATGTTTACAGTATCAGCGTGTTAACGATCTATCTTAATAAACCCATTAGCACGTAGTAGGTACGTTCGTTATCAACAAAGAAGCCCAGGAGCGTTGTTTTTGACAGATAACCCGTGACCGCAGACACCCAATGATAAGACAGTGATACTTTGGTGATACTGTTCAAGGATTTTAATAACGTGCTTGTCTTTTTTCTCGTTATCTTTTAATTCAAGAGCTACTTAATCAACAAGGTACGGTACAATGCCGACGCTAATTATATCATTCGCAGCGCTAATCTTTCCATCGTTACATTGAACATAATGTAATGCAGGAATTTGCTTTTTTGATAACCTAATTGATTGCATACTTGAGATAGCAAACAGGTAAAGAGATTAGAAAAACTATGAATTAGAAACTATCTAACTGTAGAGACTAAAAATTAAACGGTGTCTCATACGATTATAAGTTGAACCTGATCCGACATATAGTCTTTTCGACAGAGCTACAAGGGGTATGATTTAAATTTAAATGGTTTAAAACCACGATTCCGTCACTAACCGAATACGTTTTTAGTCGCTTATTCATAAACGCTTATTCCTATTATGTTCAGTCAAAACATTTTGCTCTCAACAGACCTTATACCAAAATAAAAAGTTAAAGCCGAGCTCTCGCTAAGGGTGTCAGATTTAAACTGCATCTTGTCGTGCATACACGCACACAAATGCAGCCAACCCCGTTGCGTTACGCACGTACACGAGCACGAGGCAAGGCGTAGTTCGAACTGGCCCCACTTTGCTGTTGGGAGTCTTTATTGACTAATAATTTAGTCTGAAACTTTAGCAAAACGGTATCTATCAAAACACTTCTCCGTACGTATCTCTATCCACGGAACTCCGTGGCACAGCTGCGTTTAATTTTCTCACAGTTTCACTCTCTGCAGGCGTTATTAATAATGTTGCTGACATCTTGACAACACTGGCTATCACTTTATCTGTCTCTTGACAGTCTGTTACGACTTTATTAATGAAGAATTGAAATGAGGGTAAATTAAGAAGAACGAGTCAAGAGTGTGAATGTGAATAAGTACTCATAGTGTGGAGACTTGGGTAGCTTGGTGAGTGTATTAAATAAAGGTTCAATTAAATGTTGGGATGAAGTTTGATCGTTATAGGTATTTGATCCTGTTCTTGTCAGTGCAATAACTGAAATTACTGACAGATGAGGAATTCTATTTTAGCATTCTAGGCTGGAAATGCATTTGCAATTGCAACCGTGTAGTGTGACCATGGGGTGAGGTGCTCACTTGACATTAGGTGACTCACTTGCTCGTTTACCTTCCTTGTCGTATCAAAAAAAAGAGAACATGTTGCTATAGCTATTTTACTCATAACATTCTAATAGCTAAAATTAAAGTTCTGACATACAATCAGAATTCTGCGAACAAGAAAGTGAGATCTTGTAAGAAACTTTATACGATACAGCGAAACTTTACTTTTAGGAGTGTCAAATTTTAAATGTTTTTCATCTTTTGATTTTGATGAAACAAAGTATAAAATTAATGATGCTCCAAGCCTGGCCCAATATTAATATAAAATTCCATAGTTTCTAAGATTAGCATGAACAAACAGATAGACAAAAATGTAATTAATCATTGCAATGGATTCTATCGATGTTTCTAATATATCTACTCCATTGTAGTTTTTCTATTCACACAAAAAAAAATGTGCTGAATTTGTATGCTGTTTCATTCGTTCTTTCTCTATCAGAATTCATTATGACTTCGTAATTAAGTATGTAGACACAGATAGCTGCGTTCGATGCATTAGCACACTTATCGAATGCCATATCCACACCCCATACCTACATTAGCCATATGCACAAACATGTCCGTCATGTAAATTATTCAAATTATTCACCATCGCGAAATTAAATAAAGAGCGAAACAAAAAAACGCTACGCTTCATTTTATCGCCCCACCCGTGTTTCATACTAAAGGGCGCAACACCCCTGGCAATCAATTTTATCCCCCTTCTTTAACTATCCGCCGTCCTTTTCTAACGCTGTCATTGTTGCTATGTTTCTCTTTGTCTAAAACACGATTTGAAGGGCGCGAGTTACTCCGAGCGATGCCTCGGGCCACGTTGCGAGTTTTCCATAGAGAATTTTTGTGACGCTTTGCAAAGTTAAATTTACATTGGAGTTTTGTAACCCTGGACTTTGATACTAAACGTTTAGGGTTGAAATTTGAACTGACAAAGTTTTCGGTGCCCTAAAGGATTTGTTTGTTATTTAAGATTGATGTAGAAATCCAAATCGTATAGTGATGAAAGGATGATTGCTTTGCGAAGACTCTTCGGAATGGAAAATTAGAATCGGGCGGGAAAATGTAATAAATGGTGATAAGGGGTTGGCGACATCGCAAACAGATTTCTGTCTCAGACGAAGAGATTTTTACAAAACCGTTGAAAGAATTGATAAATTAAGTAGGTACCGAGTTTTAGAATTAGGTTTATTTACATGTAGGTATATTCAATAGGTAGAGGATAGGTATGGAGAGTAGACACTCGGGTTTGATCGTGTAATGTACTTACAAAATTGTCTTGATTAAGTACTCCACACATACACATAAATCACGTCTTTATCCCTTACGGGGTAGTCAGGGCCTAAGGTAACAAGACCTAAAGGCCGCCTTTTGCAATGATTGTGGGCGTATAGGTGGAAAGGGGAATCAAAATAGTGATGGGTTGCTAGCCGCATCGCCTATAACATAATTCCTAAGATTTTCGCACATTCCATTTTTTACCATCTGCGAATACGCTACCAAGCACTGCATACCTATACGTTACTAAGACGTCAAATACATCCTATCTAATACTTTAAACGAGCAATTCTTGTATATCCTACTAATCTAACTAATATTATAAATGCGAAAGTATGGATGAATGGATGGATGGATGGATGGATGGATGTTTGTTTGTTACTCAATCACGCCAGAACGGCCCAACGGATCTGGATGAATTTCGGCACATAGATAGAGAAAAGTCTGGAATAGCACATAGGCTACTTTTTATCCCGGAAAATTGCGTAGTTCCCGCGGGATAGCGATAAACGAATTCTTTGCAGACGAAGTCGCTGGCAACAGCTAGTATATTATAAATAAATAAATAAAATAAATAAATATCTTGGGAAAACTGACACCAATTGACCTAGCCCCAAACTAAGCACAGCTTGTAATATGTAACATCCAAGACTCGAGAACAAACATTCGAAAAAAGCAAAAAATAAATGATGATTATAAATGCGAAAGTTTGTCGATATGTATGCCCTGAACTGTAGTCATGAAAAAAATTGCATTCCTTCTTGATCTTGATACTGAGTTCATTCTTCATAGTTTAAAATATATAAAAAAACCATTGTTAATGGTTTTATAGCCTTCTAATTGGGTCGTTTTAATAAATATACGGCTAGCCAATAAATAATGGCTAATAAGTGTTCAAAACTCTACTGTAGCTGCGAGTTCTTCATATTCGTTTGTCAAACCGGTTTTTTCTCTATTTTACTTAACATACGCATTCTTAGCACTATTTCATGTTAATTATTTGTGTTATATGATATACTTAAAATTGAGGAAGTTTTGGAAAAAGGTCAGGTCAAGAGTACTACCGACAACGATGAATGTGGATGAAGCGAAAGAGGTACGTAGGTACCTATGTCAGGATCGTAGCAAGTGGAACAAAGTAGTTTCTGCCTACGCCTGTGGAAAAGAGACGTGACGGTATGTATGTATGTATGTACATATTATACTAGCTGTTGCCCACGACTTCGTCCGTGCAGAACGTTTTTTTTTATCCTAGGCAGCTTGACTTTCGCGACACTTCCCGACAAATACTTTCAAGCATATTTACACCGGTTTATATTACAGAAAACCTTAACAAACATTGACTTATAGGTTCACAGTATAAATGTTCCTACTAGCTTCTGCCCGCGACTTCGTCTGCGTAGAATCCTACTAATATTATAAATGCGAAAGTTTGTGACGATGTGACAATGTGAGTGAGTGTGTATGTTTGTTCCTTCTTCACGCTAAAACGATTGGACGGATTTGGATAAAATTTGGTACGAAGATAGCTGGTACCCTAAATTAAAACATAAGCTACTTTTTATCCCGGAAAATTGTATAGTTCCCGCGGGATAGCGATAAACATATCCATTGCTAATTCTACGCGGACGAAGTCGCGGGCAGAAGCTAGTTAGAAATATAAACCTTCCTCTTGAATAACTCTAATCTATTAAAAAACCGCATCAAAATCCGTTGCGTTGTTTTAAAGATAGGGACAGACAATCAGACAGCGGAAAGCGACTTTGTTTTATACTATGTAGTGGTGTGATTGAGCAAAATCGTAAAAAGACCATTAAGATTGCGGGTAATTCGAAAAACTCACTGCTACAAAACGTTGATAGTTGATACCTACTTCGCAGCATGTCCGAATTGTCGAGGGCAGAGGACATTGTATGCTATAAAATTATAACTTGTTGGCGACATCTATCGGCGAGACGCTGAACTAAGCGTTAGGAGCGCCATCACCAAAGAACGCTGTCATCGCTGCATCACTTCCGTCTCCAGCCGCTGACTGTTTCCGATGCGAGGATTTAAAAGACGCTGTTACGACGCAGGACCGGACAGTTTTTTTTAAGACTTCGAAGCGACCACTTAGTTTTAGTTGGTACCCACGGACGCTGGTGGTTTGGAAAAGCTTACAAACTTAAAATACTTGATAGATTACCCACTAAAACTTAAGCATAGTGTAGAAGTAAGCAACACAGACGTACCTTCTTTTGGTGACGGGGGTTGTATTTATGCGAGTTTAGGTATTTATTTTAAGTAGTTTATGTACCTAGGTAGTTGTAGTTAAGTATATATAGTCACAATTGTAGTATAGGTACATCTTATGCGGCGCACTCGAACCGGCGGCCACACAGTAAGTATTCGGAATATAAAAAAATACTTACTAAGCTTCTTCTGCTGTGCTAGGCAAAAAAGCGGCCCGAAAAAAAGCAAATAGTTAAATCGAACCTTAAGGTTTCTCTTTCTGACTCTAACCATAATATATTCTCTACTAGCTTCTGCCCGCGACTTCGTCCGCGTGGAATTAGCAATTGATAATGTTTATTTTTTTATCAAAAAAAAAAAAAAAAAAGACTAACAACAACAACAACAACATGTACTTACCCAAATTGTAGCGAATTCGGAATAAAAAAGGCTTATAAAAAAAAAAAAAATGTTTATCACTATCCCGCGGGAACTGTACAATTTCCCGGGATAAAAAGTAGCCTATGTTTTAATTCAGAGTACCAGCTATCTTCGCTCCAAATTTTATCCAAATCCGTTCAGACGTTTTAGCGTGAAGAAGGAACAAACATACACACTCACATCGTCACATCGTCACTCACAAACTTTCGCATTTGTAATATTAGTAGGATTTCAATCTATTTAAATGCCTTCTTAACCCAAACTAATAATTTAATCTAAATTACCACACAACCATTTATTGTATCACATCCATTGCAATTTTGAAGGATCATAACATATACAATACAATACAATACAATACAAATACTCTTTATTGAACACCACAAATCAGTACAAAACAATACAGAAACAAACAATAGACGGTCTTATCGCTTAGTAGCGATCTCTACCATAACCATTAAGATAGAGAAATAAGTTAGCGACAGTTTATTAGGTGGCGGAAACAAATAGACAGGAGAAACGCAGGTATAATAAAACAATACAAACGTAAATATAATACATAGCTAAATAAATAAAATAAAACATATATACTCGTACATACACACATACCATTATTCATATCATACTTGGTATCTCACGAAATTGTATGCCAATTACGAGTACCTATCCTATTCCTACTATAATAATTATAAATGCGAAAGTTTGTGAGGATGGATGGATGGACATGGATGTGACGATATGAGTGTGTAATATGTTTGTTCCTTCTTCACGCTGAAACGACTGGACGGATTTGGATATAATTTAGAACGGAGATAGCTGGTACCCTAGATTAACACATAGGCTACTTATTATCCCGGAAAATTGCATAGTTCCCGTGGGATAGCGATAAACATGTCAAAGGTCGTAGTTGCCTAATGCAAGTCTAACTCTACGCGGACGAAGTCACGGGCAGAAGCTAGTACTAAATATCGGGTTAAAGAAACTTTTTTAATCTCAAAAGAAATATACATTTCACTTCAAGCATGCTTTATGATATAGGTAATTATGTTAGTGAGCTTTGTTGATGTAGGTAATATTATTATTATTTTTAACAACAGAATAAACAAACAGTAGGCTTATTGTCTAACTCGCTCGCAATCGCTATCGTGTTCATTTTGACAGTTCATGTATGAGCTGACAATTGGTATCGGGATCAGCTAGCTGTCACATTCATACAAGAACTGTCCAAATGAACACGATGGCGATTACGAGCGAGTTAGACAATAAGCCTACAGAATACAATAAAAAAAACAAGAGGAAACATGTCGGTGAGTTAGCAATACATTACATACTCGTACATAAATTCCGCAGCAAAACATCGTTATAATTATTATTACAAATATTAATTATTATGTTTAAATTTTACATGAATTCGGGGGACTTGTTTGTTAACGAAAGCGTGAAAATGGATTGTAATTGACTATAATAATAATATGTAGGCTATTATAGGTATGTAGCAGTGGCGTGGCGTCCATAGAACTCGATTCCCACCGGCTTGCCTATTTTAAGGCAGTTGGGCAATTTATTGTGCAGAATTAGAGGAAAAGGCTAGTTAAGTTCCCTTCGGCTTGCCTTCTGATATACTTGACGCCACGCCACTGGTAGGTAGGTAGATAGTTCACTTTATGATCCACTCCTCGAGATACCGTATTTTTGATTATCACGGCAGCATTGCCGTAGCTATTGAGACTGTCGGAAATGTAAGAGATGTTTCGTTTCATTATAAAAAATGTAAATTTTTATCTACTTTTCGAAACTAATTTAACTGTTATGTCCTATGCAATCGGCCAGAAACAAACACGTTATAAACTCACTAGCTTTTCTGCTAACAGTAAATTGTGTGGCTGCATATTCAAATCATTAACTTATCGTTAACTATACAATAAGTCAAGTACAGATATAGTAGTGATAATAAAATAATGATGGTTGCTGTGCTGACAGTTAGGCCGCAATAGCTTTTAAATTTTTAATTAAGTTTAATCGAAGGGCTTTGTAAAAAAAGTAAACAGCTATTTAAACGCTATTTCTCACAAAAACAGTTGCCATAAAAGATCTCAGAATGCCGACGACGCACTTACGCGGGCGAAATAAATATTCTGGAATGCTGTACAGAGGCCAGCGGTGGCTGCGGTGAGACGCGTAGGGCCGAGCACCGCGCCACCTCGACCGACACGCAAGCGATCTCTGCTACTAGGCAAACAGAAATGAACAGCAGCACTTCAACTCTCCCCTACTAACCCCACCTCACTCGCACTACCTTCCATCCAAGCGCGACAGAAAGAGCCAGATAGCCTTCTCCAACTTCGCCTACAACCAAAACAGTATCGTGCCGTATTGAGATACGGTTCTTTCTACGTTCTACACTGGATGTTTTTAATGGTCCCCTCGAAACGTGCTACGAAAATGGAAGTAGGTAATGGTTTCCGAAGCACGTGAAGAATTCGTGATGTATTTTGTAAAGTTCTGTTATCCCAATAGTGCCGATGCTTAAGGATCAATTTGGCATCGTTGAAATTCCTTTTATGGAGTAAATGAATGAGATGCTAGGAAACTATTGGCATCGGCGACTCGTTTTTGAATCGATAAAAAATAAAGTGGATAAAATGATATAGCGGAATGTTAAGCGGCATCGAGCCGGTTTTTTATAACTTCAACGGAATGATCTAAATTATGTCGCTCGTTTAAAATTAGTGATAATATTAGAGTTTTAAAATAGCTGGCGCCCGAAGAATTTTAGAATTTATTGTCCTAATCTTGGTAAGCACAGTTGATGAAAGAATGCACCCCACTTCAAGGACACAAAAAGTATCCTCTCACGTATAAATTTTGTGTCACTATAAAAATATTTGGGGTTATATCCAAAAAGAATGATGAAACGGTTTTCAACGAATTAAATATTGCACAATACGCAATTAGAGTCACCAACCAAATATATTTTTCTGTTTTGATTGTTATATGTGTGGTGTTCAATAAAGAGTTATTGTATTGTATATGATTGTACAACCTGCATGTTGTACTGCTTTTGCTTAATAAATAAGGATGCTTCCACTAAGATGAAGTATTCAAGTATAGTTTCGCTTGCTGAATACAGAAATGTCAATTTTCAATACCTAATTAAAAAGTCTGCTTTTATTAGTTTTAAGTAAAAAAAAAAAAAAAATTAACGACGGCATGCAGGCGTTCTCTGTCTACTGTTAGTAAGTATACCGTCCTATGTACAGTCGAGGGCAAAACTATATAATTATAATGTGTCACCGACCTTATTGTTAGTGACGTAAAGGTGTATAGATGTTTTTGACGTCTTGGTAACGTACATATATTTATGCCCTTGACTGTACCTACAGCACAGCGTATACCTACCAGTTATTGACATAGGTACTAGAATTTAGAATTCAAATATAATAAGTCCGCTTCCATTTGCATAGACTATGATCATCATTATCGTCACCAGTCTCCAACTGGGCACAAAATTATGTAGGCAATTATTCGCGATAGTTTCTTTTGAAGGAATTAGAGCGTTTTTTTGTACTCCAGTACGAAAACAATCGCAGTAGTAGTAGTGGTCCCTTTAAAGGAACAAGCCAAAGGAACTACCGCGAATAATCCGACACAAGTCTCAAACGTAGTGGTTATTCTCTTTGCAAGTCTCCTCTCAGTATGAGACAATTGGAAGTTTTACGCACCATTGATTTGATTTGCAGGTCTTCGCTATTTTTCCCATCACCAAAAATATCTAGTGTTTGTTTTAGTTTATTTGCAACTAAAATCTTGAACAGACTGGCCTTCACCTGTCGTACCAACCTAATATTTTTTGGACTATGAGAGTTTACTATAAATACCGCATAGATGCTAACTTTACTGCAATGCCTTTCGCCAAATAGTCTCTACTTTTCCTGGTCACTTATCATGTTTAAAACCTTAATTTCTAAATGTCTGCAGTTTGAGATTCAACAAACACATTCAGTTTTAACAGTTCCTCCATTAATAATATCGTATCGTATCTAACCATCTTTCATTTTCAAAATCCAAGAGATTTAATTTTTTATGGAAATGGAAACTTAAAAAAAAATATTGATTAATCAGATGCCTAATATCGTGTTGCTAAAAAGCTAGAAGTGAAACCAAAAAACAACGCAGAGAACCAAGTAACTAAGCCTTCGATCAACAATAACTAAGCCTAAAGTAACCTCTGTATCATTATAACAAGATCAACACATTTATCTCATTTGTACCTATTTGGATCAATTATTGCTTATACTATACATAATAGACTCTGAACAAGTTTATACATACCTACCTACCTACTAGTAAATGTACCATAATGAAATGATGAACAAAAACCACATAATTTTCATAGAAGTAACGAACGAAAATTTCTGCTAAACGCGCCATCTACGTTTTGCGTCGGGCCTCATGGAAAATGACCGCGATATCGCATCGCTGCGGTTGCGGTGAAGAAAGAAGATGGCGCGTGCCGCGATTCAGCGGGCACTGGTACCAGGCGATCATAAACCGAAGGAGCACTTTATGTGCTCCCCTTACCTTACGCGTTGCACTTCGGCGAACTCTCAAATAAAATAACACTTTATGATGCTGCAGCTATAGTTTAGTTTGGTTAGTGTTTGTTGAATGTGATTGACGCAAGGGAATGTGTAAAACAGCTGCTACTGCATTATGTTCGCCCGGTGGGCAGCGCGCATTGCGCAACTCCCCAGACACACGACGTGTCCGCACGCTTACATACAAGGCTCAAACAAAACACACGGAAGCGTTGTCGCCTGACTTTAAATAAGATGCGGATATTTAAATTAAACGTTCTGACTATTGATCAAACAAGTATGTAGGTATGTTAAGGTGAAGAATGCCGGTTATAGCGTCACTTTATTTTGCAATGTCTAATGACTTCGAGTAGTTCGAGTAGTCTATAAATTTGTGAATTGTCGTCATTTATTTTCTTTATGATGTATGCATTTTTGTAGGTTGTACAAGAAGTGCATAAAGCCCGCCTGTTGTTTTTTATTCTTGAGTATTTGTTGAGTAGTAGGTATACCTATTTAGATAAATAATTATTCATGCGCAGAAAGTAGGGCTTATTTGAAGTTTCTGTTAACTTTGTAAACTACACAATACAAATAAGTTTAGTGTCGACGCGACGTTGAGGTAGGTACTACCTGTTTCTTGAGGATAATGGTCGACATTTTTGATAATGTAGGTACAACTTCGTTGTATAAAAAGTTAAGTTAAGTAAGAAAGTAATGTATTTCACGATGATCGGTAACTTATGAACGTCAACTGGTAAAATGAAAATTTGTGACGTTGCAGATGACAAATTACTGTGCCAGAAGAAGTTATTCGGAAAAAATGATGAACATTTAATAACAGTCAATAAATAAAGTGGAGTATTTAATTGCGAACGCTCTCATCGGGCCGATAATAATAATCCAAAATGTTTTCGGACAAAAGAAATTCGAACAGTAGGTAAGTTCCATTGATTGCGAAACTAAAGGTCGATTTAGACGAGGACTATTTTCAGGCGCCTAAATTTCGGCGCCTGGAAAAGGCACCGTGTGAACACTTTCGGCGCCATTTTTTCGCGGTATGGTGCCGAAAAAATGGCGCCGAAAGTGTTTATACGGTGCCTTTTTCAGGCGCCGAAATTTAGGCGGCTGAAAATAGTCCTCGTCTAAATCAACCTTAAAAGAGCATGTTTGAGAGGAGAGATAATAATTTACCTAACACCTTAGTTTTATCAGATAGTGCTGAAATAATTAACTATCAATGACTTTGGAAAGTACAGCAAAAGAGAAAATTGATTGTTAAATAATTTTATTATTGTTAATACTTACGGCATAATTATGTACATAAATGAGCATAAATAACCATAAGTCTAAACTCCTTTTCAATTTCGATGTACTCTGGCCCTAGTAATGTGGTAAAAATCCTCTTTTTCATTGCTTTTGGATTACAATCTACCAACCCGATTACCCGATGGACAGGACTAACCAGGACCTAGGGCGACGGCACCAGTGCTGTACACTTTAAGCTGACAAGCACCAGTAATGGACACTTCATTTCATTCTTAATTTAAAGATGATATGGTTTTAATTTGACTGTTGTAAAATAAATGACTTGCCTTAGTGTCTTTTAAATAGGTAAGAGTTATTGACACTTTAAGCTGACAAGCACCAGTAATGGACACTTCATTTCATTCTTAATTTAAAGATCATCCATGAGATGGCCTTTTGGAAAGTTCGTGACAACCAAGTTAAGCCGATACATTACCTACTAACTGACACTATGTAATGGCAAAATTGTAAAAGCTATTTAAAGATGATATTATGGTTTTAATTTGACTGTTGTAAAGTAAATGACTTGCCTTGGTGTCTTTTAAATAGGTAAGAGTTATTGTGCATTATTGGGTCATGTCCATTACTGGTGCCGTCACCCTACAATCCGATATTCATGTCAGTTGGCTTTAAGTGTCTACAAGATTGGCGGCTTCCATTGAAATGAACTTTACATACATACATACGTTCGCTGATAACTTCGACAGTTGTCAACTTCTTAGTAAAACAGTTTCATGAGTTGTAAATTGGTTCAGCAATTATGACTTCGTCCAATACATTTGGTTTAAAGAGTGTTGATGTTACTGTTCTGAGAAAAATTACACGCTAAAGAATTGCAGTTTTTGCGGTTAATCAAGCGCCGTAGAGTAATTAGGCAATAGGTACTAGTTCCAAGAAATTAGTTCCATTACCTAAAATTGGTTGAAGTCTTGGTGAAGTCGGTTCCTTTGCTTTACCATGACGTCTTAATACGTTTCAATTCCGATTTAGTTTAGGTTCGCTCGCTGTCAGATCTATACTAAAAACGACAGCTAAAACCTGAATGGAGTCGGAATTGAGTCTCAATAAGGCGTCATGGCAAGGCCCCAGGGTCGGAAGTCTCTTTCTGACCCAATTTGTTAGATAGAGACTTCCGCTTGTAAATTGTAACTTATAGCTTTATGAAACGGGGTCCAGGTATGTTTAATATAAAACTGTATTGATTGGTTTGCGCCATTTGCCTGGTTACATACTTAAAAAAGTAGGCTGACGGTCTTACGGGCAGAATTCACGTGTTTTCACTATGTACTAATCCTAAGATGATATAGATGATGATAGATGTATAAACAACTAGCTGTTGCTCGCGACTGCGTCTGCGCAGAATTCGTTTATAGGTATCCCACGAAAACTAGGTATGCGAGTTTCCGAGATGAAAATATCCTGTCCTTCCCCGGGACTGAAGCTATACCAAATTCCAACTGAATCAGACCAGTTTAGGCGTGAAAGTGTAACAGATAGACAGACAGTTAATATAAGCAGGGATTTATTAATCTATGCAATAACCCGACGACTGTTTTGAAGTTTGTAACGCTTTGTAATGTTCACCATTATAGATGAACTACCTACACAAAGATTATGAAGTAGGTATACAAAGAATCGTATTGATTTATAAGGCGAAGCAATCTTTAAATCTTCTTCTTTCGATGCTTCTGCAGAAGAATTTGTAACGTAGAAAAATGAACCTCTTCGTTCACCTCGCGAGAAACAAGCAAACGAAAATAATGGAATTTTCTGGCAGACAAAATATTGCTAGCGATGTGGCAACAACAGCTTCGTGTTTAGTTCTTTTGTTTTTCCCTCGCGATGTGCAGCAGTTTGGCAGCACAGCACTTGATCCTTATGTATGTTCCGCCTCGAAAACAAGAATTTTTAGGGTTGCGTACCCAAAGGGTAAGTCTTCTTCGTAAGGCTCCGCTGTCCGTCCGTTTGTCACGAGGCTGTATCTCATGAACCGTGATAGCTAGACAGTTGAAATTATGACAGATGATGTATTTCTGCTGCCACTATAACAAAAAATACTAAAAAAAATATATTTAAAATAAATACCTCTTTCGCTTCATCCACATTCATCAATCTCTTCATACATGCTTGTCGGTTTCGGGTACTCTTGACCTGGCCTTTTTCCAGAACGTCCCCAATTTGATCATGGAGCGTCCGCCTAGGCCTTCCCCTCCCAACGCACCCATTCACACTCGCCGTATAAATCTGTTTAGTTAATCTTCTTTCATCCATCCTCTCTACGTGACCAAACCAACTAAGCATACTTTTTTCTTTTTTCTTTTTTTTTTGTCAGGATCGTAGCAAGTGGAACAAAGTAGTCTCTGCCTACCCCTGTGGGAAAGAGGCGTGACGATATGTATGTATGTTAAAATAAATATTTAAGGGGGCACCCATACCACATACGTGTTTTTTTTGCGTTTTTTGCTCGATATTAATAGCGGCAACAGGTAGACGTTTGAAATAGGTATTCACAGATTATATATTTCTGTTGCCGCTATAACTGGTTGAAAGTCTACCCTTCTCCCACCACCTTTTTACACCCCGAAACATTTCGCATATTATCCACCTGTCTCCGCCTTGGTCTTCGTTGCTGCACACCTCACAGATGCCCCTGTGGCAAGGATGTAGACCCATTAGAACACCACGGATTATCTTGCCTAAAGAGCGCTGGCCGCTTCTCGAGGCACGCCGCTCTGAACAACATCGTCCGCCGGTCACTTGCCTCTGCCAATGTCCTGCCTTGTTGGAACCAACGGGCATCGCTAGGGAAGACGGCAAAAGACCGGATGGCATGACAATAATGTATTATTTTCATTCAAGCCAGAATAGCTGCATATAGATAGCTGCGCGCAGGTGGTAAAAGCCAATCGAGGGAATGGGTGAAAATCTTAGGAATCATGTTATAGGCGATGCGGCTAGCAACCCACCACTATTTTATTTTGATTCCCCTTTCCATCTACCCATAGTCATGCTCGGCGTGGTCTTTGGGTCTTGTTACCTTGGGCTCTTTCTACCCCGTAAGCGATAAAGAGGTGATTTATGTAAGTATGTAATTATGTATGCAGAATAGCTTATTCTTCTTCTCTTCCTAGACCCTTTGACTTATCGAGAAGTATAGGGCCTCAGTAAACTAGCTCTGCACTTATATTTGGATCCCTTGTTATAAACCTGTAAATTTTCTTCATCAGCTTAGAATAAGAGTTATTTATAAGTACTTAAGTAGGTACATAAAGTCATATTTAAATTTATAATGCCTCATAGTTAATCCGTTCATGTATGCTATTCAGCTTCCATTTTGTTCTTAACCGACTTCAAGAAAGTGGAATATTTTGAATTCGATTTATTTATTTTATTTATGGCTGATGATATTTTTGCCGCCCGTGAACCGATTTCTGATTCCTTTGTTCGAATGTGCCTACCTCTCAAAGATGGATTCGTATACGTGCCGGCACGTAAGTCTAGCGATGATGAGTCACGTGGAGGGGATCTGCGCACCCACGGATACCGTATTTTATAATTCTGCGCATACAAGGTCGTCGCTAGACTTACGCGCCGACACTTATATAGCACAATTGATGAAAAAGATTGCTGATTGGATTTGGAGTCACGATTTCACGAATGATTCGGAATTTCATGCACAAAACTTCTTGTTATTTCACTAGGTAGGTACCTAGCTAAGTTTTTTAGAATATTTCCCCCCGTGATCAAGGCCGTTAGATGCAATATGGCGACGTGTCCCGATTTATTAAAATCAAACACGAACTTGGTGTGAGCGAATTGTGAAATTGATCGAATTGTACGCAAATTGAATTAAAATCTACTGTAACATTCATTTCGATATCAAATCAAGATAAAGTCGAAGCACTAAAATACGCCTGAATACAATTGCAGCATTTAATTTAAACGAAACAGATTGTAAACCTCGTAAAAGGAATGAAATACGTAAATGCGTCAGCACTTGAAAATTAATCGCTCGGCACACACGCGGTCTACCTATTCTAACACATGCGCAAACAGCACACATACAATAATCGAGTATTGGATGTGCCTATCCAGTTTAGCAAGACCCCGGCGATAAGCCGTTCGTCCCCTTTTCACTCGTTTAAAATACCGTCACAGGGGAGCGCGGGGTATTTATTTGACTGGTGTTGCTACGTGGGTCGGATAACCTCTTTGCAATTTCTGGGCTCCTAGTAAGCTGCGCACAGTGCGGCAGGTTGCGACCACGACGACGGCGCGGCTGTTGCCGCATTTAGCGACACGTGGATCGCAGTGGGCTCCCGCAGCCCGAATGGACCACCCTTGAACGAGTAAAACGAGTGAGCACACTCGGTCGCCTCACTCTATTCTACTTGGGGAAAACGTTCGAGACTAATAAAAATGCTCATAAATTCAGTTTCTTATCATTAAAATTATATTTATTCTAAGTCAATTGTAACATTAATTTTAATAATCATTCAATATGTAAATTAAGAGTCGTTTCAGCGCTCAAATTGCATAATCTAGCTTGGTATATGACGTCGGAAATTAGTTTCTCAGCAAAAACGCGTTGCATATGATTCAATTCTTTTAATTGGTACCCTAACGTGCGTCCGAACGCTTCTGCTTCGTTGCTAATAATAAAAGACGACGATTGATCCTGGTCTTGATAGTTCTCTGACAGGCCTTCAAGTTCCTCCATGTTGTGATGTTGCTCTGACAGATAAACTACATTTTCGCTACTCTTACTGACTGTTTTTCTTCTCTTTATTGGCGATATTTCTTCATCAGAATCGACGATTTCGTGTGTTTCCTTAAACATGATAAAAGATATAATTATAAATAGCCAGATCTCTTGGGTTAACAAAAATTATGTCATTAAACTGTAAACAAAACACCAACTACCTGCAACTCTTCAGTTTTGACTATTTTGATATCACGGTTATGATCGTTTAAGAACGCAAGTAGATCATAATACCACAACGTGGGTCTATGTGTTACACCTCGAAGATGGCACATTATCACCTGAAATTAGGAAACCAGTTAGCAAATAACATTTTATACTTCAGGCTACTCAAAATACTTTCTAATTTTAGCTTACCTTTTTATGTTCGCGTCGGTAGGCGCAACGCATGTATTCAATTTTCTTTTTAACGTCATAAACCATGGCATCGGATTGTATTAACTTAAATTTTCCTAATAGTACGTCGTAAGCTTTCTCGCGTTCCTCTTTATTTCCATATAGCATGTGTTTTTGGTCCCATAGGCACGGGAAGCTTTGATACAACTGCAGTATTTCGGTGAGAACTGTTTTTTCTAGAACGACATTAGGGCTGGTCGTGCGTTGCGCGTCGGTTGCCGACATGGTTTGGTCGCGTACTAACCTCACCGCGTCGGGCGACCGGCTGACGGACGGGCAGACGCGGCGGTCTCGCTCTAGCGCCATAATGCTGGGTGAGAGGGAAGAGCGACTGGGACCGCGCAGCTGCGAGGGGCGCGAGGTACGGCTGTATTATTATTGCGCTATCGACTATGCTACACGAAAACGAGTCCGTTCGTCGGGCGACTTGTTGTCATGAATTTCGTGCGAGTCGTGGTCGTGATACTTTTAAAATGACAATCTTTTGTTTGATATTATAAGTACTTACTTATGTTATTATTACAGCCCATTAATTCTAAAAGATACCGTTTGACATTTCTGTTTTTAAAGGTTCCAATTTGAATTTAGTCAAAGAATTGATATTAAAATCGATGAGAAGGATCATCGTCATCATTATCATCACCATCATTAGGAATTGCACATCTTATGTGATAAAATAAAAAATAGCTTTATAATTCCATGGTGATATCTCGTAAAATTGCATAGTTCTCGCGGGACAATTATAAACGTACTAGCTGTTGCCAGCGACTTCGTCTGCAAAGAATTCGTTTATCGCTATCCCGCGGGAACTACGCAATTTTCCGGGACAAAAAGTAGCCTATGTGCTATTCCACACTTTTTTCTATCTATGTGCCGAATTTCATCCAGATCCGTTGGGCCGTTCTGGCGTGATTGAGTAACAAACAAATATCCATCCATCCATCCATCCATACTTTCGCATTTATAATATTAGTTAGATTAGTTAGATTCTTCACGGACAAACTCGTGGGCATTAGCTAGTCTGGGGTCTCTATCGTTTGCCCGAATTTCATATGCCATAAATGTATTGTTTGCCATAATGATCATTTGCCATAACTCTTTTTTCTCTTTATTTGTTAATTATTCAGGATTGTTATGAAACAAACCTAACCTAACCTATAGAGTTCTACAGGATTGCCATTACAATGCTCCTGAAAAAATTACGGTTTCAGAGAAAACAAGGGTTATGGCAAATGATCATTATGGCAAACATTACATTATGGCATTTGAATTTCGGGCTAAAAAGGGGCTCCGATCTTCGGGTATCATCACCGTACGCTTCTTCTTTGGGTATGTGCCTCTCCATCAGTGAAGGTTGGCGGTCAGACTCTAACCCCCTTATTCATAAACGCTCTGAGGCTTCTGCTAACTTAGCAATCGTTTGTCCTTATCTGTCACTTCGAAATTTACCTTTCACAGACAAGGACACACGATTGCTAAGTTAGCAGCCTATAGAGCGTTTATGAATAAGGGGGTTAGACTTTTCCCTATCCATAACCAGCGCAAAAAGTTGCTCTACGGTTTTTATGCCGGTCCATTCTCTGATGTTCTGACTTTAATAATTGTTGAACATGCATGGAATGCTGTCATAGTGAAGTAACTATTAAAATAATATTTTGACTTTGAAATTTTGCGAGAAGGTTCCATCGTGGCCCAACAATTAAATTCCGTGAGTGTACTTTCCCTAGTGTGTAGGTACCTATCCCCCGTTTAATGCTTCTCTTATTTACTCATAGGTTAACTGGTAGATAGAAGAAGAGAAATATACACAGATTTGTCCGCCGGATATCTGTCCGCTGACCGTTGGTTTTGAGCACGGTCTGCGAACAAATCTGTGTCTATAAAATGCTACGAAAAACAAAATGAGTTACCTAAGTAACATTTAGAGCTAGTTTTACAGTTTTTAGAACCCACGATCAAAGGCGTTTTGGCGATCATCTAACTAATATTATAAATGCGAAAGTATGGATGGATGGATGGATGGATAGATGAATGTTTGTTTGTTTGTTACTCAATCACGCCAGAATGGCCCAACGGATCTGAATGAAATTTGGCACATAGATAGAGAAAAGTCTGGAATAGCACATAGGCTACATTTTATCCCGGAAAATTGCGTAGTTCCCGCGGCAACAGCTAGTTTTACTATAACTGAACAAATGAAATACTTTTCAATCACTACATATACCTAGTATAAAACAAAGTAGCTTTACGCTCTCTGTCTAGAGACAGACCCTAATGTATGCTTATATCTTTGTAACCACGCAATGGATTTTGATGCGGTTTTTTTAATAGATAGAGTGATTATTCGAGAGGAAGGTTTATAAGTTTAATATACAGACGAAGTCGCGGGCAGAAGCTAGTTACTTAATAAAATAACCCATCGCATGCCTAGTTGCCTGGCCATTCTGAGTTAGTCTGGAAAAAACCCATCGTTATGGGTCCATATGGGCGTGTCGGATGCGCTTAGGTGGGCGTTCGATGGACTAATGAGATCCACAGACGGACGGATAGACGGGAGGGCTTTACAAAGGGATGTCTACTCGTAGTTAATAATAATTAGGTATTATATTAGCTTGCTGTATTATGTATTTTTTTAACTGTCGGTTTTTTTAATGGCAGTATTTTTCCAATTCAATTTCCAATGCATCACATCTTCCTAGCGTTTTCCCGGCATTTGCCACGACTCAGTGAGCCTGGGGCCCGCTTTGACAACCTGCTAGCTGATTACGTAACTCGCTCGCAATCGCCATCGTGTTAATTTTGACAGTTCTTGTATGAATCTGACAGCTGGCTGATTCCGATGCCAATTGTCAGCCCATACATGAACTGTCAAATGAACACGATTACGATTGCGAGCGAGTTACGTAATAAGCTAGCTGATCCCAAGATTTGGCGTAGGCACTAGTTTTTACCGAAGCAATTTCCAATGCATGCTTCTTTAAAATAAAATTAATCCTACAGCTGAAGTGAGTGGAAATTGTTATGTACCTATACAGTAAGAGCGGTTTCGCACTACGTCCGATCCGAATCCGATCCGAACCCGTGAAAATATGGTCCGTGCACGGTCCGTCGTAGCCGCAGAACTATTTCTATGATATACGCACTAGATCCGATCTCCGTCATCCGATTTCTTTCTTTTCGTCATCGGATCTAGTGATGATTACCATAGAAATAGTTCTACGGCTACGACGGACCGTTGACGGATCATATTTTCACGGGTTCGGATTGGATTAAGCCGCTCAAGTACCTATTTATTAGCTGACCGAGCGAGCACGAAGTGTGATTGTTATGAGCGAATCGTAGCGTAGCGACTCTGTTTTGCTGTTTTTCAATCACAAAATACGACGCTGCCAATTTTTTCATAGTATTAGAAGGTTTAGAGACCTTTATGAGACGTTTATGCGTTCGAGAGGCTTTATTGTGTGAAAACTTACACTTGAGGCTGTGCTTGGACAAAAATGCATTATGTCCATCGGGATCATCGCTCTGTTTTCTTCTACATACAGATCGCTCCCCTCTTCTCTACCGATACACATGAAATTTTTGAGCGTAGAATCGATTGGTAATTAACTGCATGCATAAAATTTGTCGATTCAGTTTTTTAATTTTTTCATAATTGATGAGCTAGCTGATGGAAAACATGAAAAAAACATATTGCAAATGATTAAACAACCAAATCGCGACGTCTACTTAACTATAGTTCACTGAATCATTAGTAGGTAGGTAAATACAATAGGTACATACCTAACAAAGAAAGAGGTAGGTAACGCGCATTTTTAAACGTTTCTTGTGACAAAAACTGACGCTAAAGACGCGGTACCCTACGGAACCTTTTTCAAAGGCCGGCCGTAGACGGACTACTTAGAGCAGTCGAGACCAACGGCACGAAACAGTCTCGTTGCGGCTGGAGGCAACTTCAACCTCGTGCTCTGAATTTTGTAATTAAACTGCAGATCACCCCACAGTGACCGCTTCATGCTGTTGGTCTCGACTGCTCAGCAGTCCGTCTATGACCGACAGTCTCTTGGCTCTCATACTCAATCACGAAAGACATTTCACCGATTCACGCTGTTACGCGTATTAAATTAACTAATCATATAATTTTTCTAATTGATTTATTTATAAATAAAAACATAATTTACAACTTGTTAAGTCAAGTAAATGATGATGAAATCGAAAAATTATATGATTAATTTAATTCACATTTAAATACCTGCTGTGTAAGAAAAAAATAGAGCTAAATCATGCAAAACGGTAACCAAAAAGAAAATACTTTTCGGTTTTTTAACCAAAAAAACCGAAAAGAATTTCCTTAAATATTAAGGAAATTTATTGTTACAAAGTTACTTAAGTAGGTAACAAGTTTTTTTCCTGTTTTTGATTGCTATTTATTGATTTTTAATAGTAAATGAGATGAAAAACATTGTTACCTACTTATTTGTTTTATTTTTAGTGAACAAGTTAAATTCGTAGTAGTGAAGATTTTAACAAAGTAACTCTTTTATCATGTTATCGTGGCGTAGTTTTACGCTGTTGCCAAATTTATTAGTAAAGTTACTCGTGAAAGAAAGAAAGAAAGAAGACATTTATTCTCTTTTGAAAGACACAGAAATAGAGCATACACACAAATCGTGGTTCTAAATTCGCAGTAATACAGATTCGTTTAAAATTTATGTACCTAGGTGTTTCACGTTTTTGTAGCATTGTTTTACATTGTTACAATATTTCATAGTAAAATTATACGTGGTATTCTGCTTTCACAGGACAGAGTTTCGTGGCAACGTGATTTCGTAGTTCAGATACTAGTAGTAACAATTTTTCGTAACAGCGTGAATGCGTGAATCGGTGAAATGTCTTTCGTGATTGAGTATGAGAGCCCAGTCTCTTGACGAAATGGTAGTTTGCCTGAGGATTTAAATCTTGGCATTGGCTTGGATTTGGCTTTCTTTGCGAAAATAGCGTGGAGTTTTCCCTTTGCCTTTCACATGCAGTGCTGGAGTCCGGAGTTCCAACTGGCAGATTGGTGCCTACTTTCACATTGTCCTTTGGCTTTAACGACACCCACGGAAATACATGGCTTCGTCTTTTTCTGATATTGGGAACGGCACGAAAAATCGGTTTGGTATACAGTTTCACGAATACAAATGCAACTGAACTTCAGCAAGCAAACTAATTGAGCCACATACACGCGCGCCCGGGGCATAGTTTTAACCGGCCTCACTTTGCTGCCATAATACGTCATCTTTAATTTTGGTTTGGTCTGTCGCTTTTCGTATCTTTGAAAGACTTTCTTTGTAATCGTGAGTGACGGTTGAAGTTTATAATCTTTATGCTTCATGTAAGTAAGTACGATAAAGCCGGTAACCGGAAAAAATGCGCTTAGGGAAGATTGGAATCTAAAATTTTGGTAATGGCAGTTTTTATTACAAGCAACTTACAGTAGGAGAGCCCGAAACTCCTTTCGGGAATCAAAAACAGGGACTCGTTCAAAATTCTAAATCTAGAAAACTACAATAATGTAATGTGAAAACGTAGTAGAAAAGTTAGTTTCATGTAGCAGAAGATCAAGCGTTTCAAATTTGTTTTCAGTATTAAAATTACGAATAATACGGGGCACGATCTAACACTCCAGTTTAAGGCCGCCTCTCGCACCCGTCGAGAGTACTTGGGTACAAAGACCCCTGCGCAGCGGGGGGAGAGGGGCAGAAGAGCGGCAACATCGCACGGCGCTATTGATCTCATACTGTGAACTTCCAGCGCTGAAGCGATTGACACATTCGTTTTGGCAAGACGTATTAGTTTGTGCAGCGCTTTGAATTTAAGGTGCGAGGAAAAAGTTGACGTTGAGGGACACGCAGACATAGGTAGGGAGTAAACACAGACGCACACTGGGACAGCGTAAAGGGAAATTTATGCTGGGCTATTTCTACGCTCACGCAATTTCTACGCATCCAGTGAGGCTTAGATTTAACAAGCTTAGCGTTAAATTAAACTGGTAGGTAGGTAAGATAAGGTGGGTACCTACTATGTGTATGTATGTCAATATTGTTAATAGATGAGAACCTACTTAGATGGTAAGTAACAGGGCGTATAAAATACATTGACTAAGTGTTACAGATTACTAGATAGGTAGATGTAGACGATATTTTTTTCATTTCGACGAGCATTTTGTTCTCTCACTCACTAACCTTGCCGCAGTGGTTGCTATGTTGTGTTCCGGCGTGGAGAGTAAAACAGCAAATTGAAGTCCACGGATGGTGGTGCTTACTACTACCAGGTGACCCACTAGCTCTTTTGCCACTCTATGTCATAAGAAAATGTTGTATCTTTGCATTATCTCTTCTATAGGCCATTCTAACCTCTTTCTAGTCCTTGGTCCTCCGTTATCCGGCACCGAAGTTGTTAGACCATTTTATGAAAGACTGAACTAATAAAATATCATGTTTTCTGGTCTATGGTCGAGCTTCCATGCATCGTCAGCCGTTAACTCTAGTCTCTATAAAACAGACCGAAGACTGTGATCTGTGAACGGCTAAGCGAGGTCTGTTTAAACTACGTATTGCCTCATTTGCCACATACACGTATTCTAGCTATTTGTAACTCTAAACGCATATGGCTTCTCTGTTACATCGTAGGCAAAAAGAAGAAAAAAGGCTACATAACAATGTGTCCCCCAATAACTCCATACAGTAGGCTTATTGTCTAACTCGCTTGCAATCGCCATCGTGTTCATGTATGGGCTGACAATTGGCATCGGAATCAGCTAGCTGTCACATTCATACAAGTACTGTCAAAATGAACATGATGGCGATTGCGAGCGAGTTAGACAATAAGCTTTACAGGTATTTCGGCTTGTTCCTCGAAACGTAACCAATGTTACATAACTGGCACTGGTAAAACCAATGTAGGATGATGAATTTGGATTAATTTAGGTTTAGGTGCGCCCCCTAAGCCGCGAACATGTTTGTTGTAATTTAAAAATACTCGTAGTCTTTATTATACCTTAGAATGTCCTGGTAAACTATACATTAGTGATGGGGCGACTACGGTTTTTGCCGACTACACGAGTACCCGACTAGACGGTTGCAAAAATGCCGAATAGTCGACCGACTATTCGGCATTGCCGATCATTGTGGGCGTACGTCAAATCGCTTTATTTCTGCAGCCGTTCCGATAAAATTGTCCGCCTTCGGCTAATTGTCAGCACTTGCGCATGCTTGTGGGTCAAATGTAACTCATTTTGCTACATTTCACTTCAACTTACCATGTTTTTGCAGATTTTCGAAGTATTTTTTTACTTTGCTTACAGTCATTGCTTTAGAAGACATTTAATTTAGTCACCGTGGCTTTATTTACGCGCTTTTTTAAAAATAAATACCAACCGACTAGTCGTCATATTTTGCCGAATAGTCGCCGATTATTGGCCGACTAGTCGGTTTCCCCGACTAGTCGGCAAGTAGTCGGCCCATCTCTACTATACATAATATAATAATATAAAATAGTTATATACGGGGAACAAGCGGGTATTTCAGCCGAGCGACAGAAAGCCAGAAGTTAAAGCGATTGAACTTTCACCGTCTGAAAAGTTTTCAATAACTGGCAACCTCTCTCGCCTGTTACAGGCCTTATACTCCGAAATTCGATTTTCGAAGTTCGTTTTGTACCGTTCCCTTCTCACTAATAGTTATTAATTTAATCGAATTTCAGAGGAGCCCCCAGACTTAAAACATTTACAGTTACCCCCGGGCCACGTTAGCGGGCGAAGGTTCGTGTCGCGTTGTCGCGATAAAAAGTTCGAGTTCGTATCACCATGAACTACGTGGCCACACTTAGACCAAATTATCGCGATAAAAACTTCGGGCGAACTATGTCGCGATGTCTGAATTTGGCGGGAAAATGAACCAAGAACGCAAATAAACAAAAAAATAGAGGAAGCGTTTGCTTTGTATTGTACGTCTGAAAATAATTACTTATTCAAATGTCACTTGTCAAAATTGACATACATTTCAGAAAGAAAAGACACTTGCACGAACACGAACTCTGTCGCGATAAAATCCTTTGATCTGCGCTAGATATCGACAGGAGCGCGAACACAGTTCGAGTTCGCCCGAATGATTCGCGATAAACCGAACTGTCTGTCCACACATGCCGCGATAGGGCGAACCTTCGCCGAATCCCGCTAATGTGGCCGTAGCATTACAAACTTAAAATCGTAATCATTAGGACACTTGCTCACAGCACAGAATCACGCTGCAAGGATTTAATACCGAATAACTTCTGTCGGGGAACTCTCTCTCTTAGTCGCCGTGGCAGCCTAGCAGTTTGACCTGTGGCCTCGCAAGTAGAGGGTCGTGGGTTCGAATCCCGGGCTCGCATCTCTGAGTTTTTCGGAATTTATGTGCGAAATTACAATTGAAATAACTGTCACTTAAGATATCTGCGCACTCGCAATGATACACTAGGTACTATATCTTTTGACAAGATGGCATGTAGTTGATAATTAGGGAGGACCCCAAGCAGTATCTATTAGTCCAGGGTCCCACAAACTCACGGTCCCCTAGAAAGAAGATTCGTCCTTTTCTAGTTAGTCTTAAGCCGGGTAACTCATCTGCGAGCTATAAACCATAACAGTTGCACGTTATACTTATTATTATTATTATTATTATCAGCCTATTGTGTACCACTGCTGAGCAAAGGCCTCTCCCCAACTCTTCCACTGCTCCCGGTCTAGTTTGGGTTAGTGGAGTCCCACTAACTCAAACCGGCGGCCCGGTAGACCTAGACGGCGATGGCGGGACGAGTTAGACGCCTTCTTGAACGACTGGATACTTACCGCAGCAGACGTTATACTTAGTAATCAAAAACCCTAATATGGACGTGGTTTCGTGCTGGTCTGGGAGTACCCAAGGAATAACAAATTGTAGTGCTTCTCTTCCCGCGCAGGTGGTAAAAGTCCATCGAGGGAATGAGCGAAAGTATTAGGAATCATGTTATAGGCGATGCGGTTAGCAACCCATTACTATTTTGATTCCCCTTTCCACCTATACGCTCACCAGGGATAAAGATTCCGGGTACTCGCACGAAGCGCTTTGCTTCATCTTTTATATTGCGGACTGCTAAGGAGTGGAATGCGCTTCCGTCGTCTGTCTTTCCGGATAAGTATAGCCTTGGACTATTCAAATCCAGAGTGAACAGGCTGTTACTGAACAGTGAGCTACATCTTCGGCCTCATCCGCACTTACCATCAGGTGAGATAGAGGTCAATCGCTGGTCAGTTTGTAATAAAAAAAAAAAAAAGATGTCATTTATGTATGAATGTGGACGTGGCGACTAAATACTCGTAGATTGTTATTCATATATGATGGCAATCGAGTTTCGCAGTATGAGCCCTGTAGGCTTATTGTCCTACTCGCTCGCAATCGCCATCAAAAGTCAAAAGTCAAAAGTTTATTTTGCAAATAGGCCGCCGAGGGCTCTTTTACATGTCTTTTTTTGAATGTACCAGCGCATTCGGAAAGACCATCATTGCCAAGAAGTCATCGTGTTCATTTTGACAGTTCATGTATGGGCTGACAACTGGCATCGGAATCAGCTAGCTGTCACATTCATACAAGAACTGTCAAAATGAACACGATGGCTATTGCGAGCGAGTTAGACAATAAGCCTACTGAATCTGAACAGATGACGATTCTTTTTCACGGAATAGAAAATTGGAAATCCCGTTTATCCTACCTGTATGTAATGTATAATTTAAACCTAATAATATAACAGAACAGTAAAGAGAATAAATCTGCGCCTATCCTTCAGATATTTGAGAAAAACTAGTCAAGGGTGCTATTAGAAACTTTGAAAGAATTGAATACTTTTCTGTGTTTTTTTTTCCGTCTAGCCGTTCTGTATGTCTGTGTATACGCGTGAATCTTAGTAACTACTGAATCTTTCACGACGGCTTTACATGTAAATTAAGCTTAATCTGGAACAAAAGACAAATAGGCTTTGTAACATTGAAATCGAATCTTGGGAAGATATTTTCAAACTCCTAAAAGTACCGAAGGCTTTTCCTAAGTTGGAACTAAGCACATTTATAAATTGTAGCTCAGACTTATCTGATATTCAAGTATCAGCAACCAACAAAACCCGAAACCAAATACCGGGCCCTGTAAGTCTGTTTCTTATCAAGACGCCTCGGGTAGGTACGAGTACGCTTCGCTTATAAATTATACCATTTTATAGCTTCGCTCGCCCGCACAGTAAAGCCGCTCGGCCGTAAACACGAAAATGCATGACCAATCAAAATACCAATGTACCACACACACACAACCTGTTATCCTGTAAAATCACTGCCCGCACACATGGACGCTATGTTAACCCCGTAAAACTTCATCATACACACGCAGGGCTTCATTTGTGTGCGTGCAAGAAATGCATTAAGATGCATGTGTGCACTCACACAGAGATGTTGAGATGGAACACGCGCTCGAGGGATAACGGAGGGCCAAGTTAAATTTAGACATAACATGGATGAGACATTACTTTTTTTAAATTATGTTGTTTTACGACTTGACATTTAATGACAGTGTAAACAAGTAGCTGGTAGTTTGGCGACTTTGTTGTAAAATCCAATTATGTGAGTTATATTTGTAGCTAATTAAAAAAAACCGAAAGTCACTCTGTAAAAGGCTATGAAAAAAAAAAACTAGGTAGCAGTCTCGCCCGCTGTAGAAAAAAGGAAAAAAAAGTTCAAATGTTTTAATTTTTACGATGCATAGTGAGATCGCATACAGCTAGCGAAAACTTCTCAAGCATTGAGCGATGTAGTGAGGATAAATTTACGCTTGTACTTTACTACAAAAAAGACGTTGGATTCGCTTCAGCACCTTCAGAGATATTGGTTAAAAAGCATATTTACAACAATAAACCTTTTGACCTTACTGTCTTAGCTGACGTGGTGAAATTAAGTTAAGATGTCACGATTTTGTAAGAGATGCAGAAGAAGAAACACGTCATACTATACTACTTAGTTGTGAAAATATACCATGTGTTAAAGGTTTGCAAATTTTAATAGATGAGTTCAATTTGCTATTTTATTTCGTACCTATTAAATAACTTCGCTACTTGTTAAATAAGTTCATTACAATCGAAATATTGCTATCACACATATTAAATGACCAAATTTGATTGTGTTACCAATAGATTTAATTATTTATTCAAAAATGATTAAGTCAAAAAATCGAATATTTAGAACTTTATAATGCTAACATCCAAATTAAAACTAAAGCTGTATCCACACTATTGCGATCCGGCCGTCTCGCGCGAGCCCCCGCCCACATAAAAAATGACATCTAAATAAATCCATTAGGAGCGCCGGCGGTCTTCCTGTCTGTAAGCCCCTTTATTTGATTCCCGCGTCTGTAGGCGCCTTTATTTGTGTTATGACAGACTCTTCGGCTTATGACGCGTGATGAGAAACATATTTAATTATCGCATGGTTTTAGGGTTCCGTTTATTCTTTATTATACTTTACCTTTTTGTATACTAATTAATTCTTCAATAAGTAATATTGATTGAGCATCTACTACTTATGATAAATGCGAAAGTTTTTGAGAATGAATGGATGTAACGATATAAGTATGTATACTGTATATGTATGACGACCGGATGGCCTAGTGGTTAGAGAACCTGACTATGAAGCTTGAGGTCCCGGGTTCGATCCCTGGTCGGGGCAGATATTTGTATGAAAAATACGGATGTTTGTTCTTGAGTCTTGGATGTTTAATATGTATTTAAGTATGTATTTATCTATATAAGTATGTTTATCCGTTGTCTAGTGCCCATATCACAAGCTTTGCTTAGTTTGGGACTAGGTTAATTGGTGTCAATTGTCCCAAGATATTTATTTATTTTATTTATTTATTTACTTGTTCCTTCTTCACGCTGAAACGACTGGATGGGTTTCAATCAAATTTATTGGAGATAGCCCGATAGCCCTAGATTACCCGATTACCCGCGGGATAGGAACAGATCCTAGTACTTAAGTGAAATAAAGTACTTAGTCTCTGCCTACCCCTATGGGAAAGAGGCGTGAAGGTATGTATGTATGTGTATGTCATCTAGACAAGCTCTTACGTGGTGGTCCTATTTCAGATAATTTTAATAAATTGTAACTATTTTCTTACATTATGAAATTATGAATAAGTATTTTTTGTAATCGCGCACAGAATAAGACACTACATAATTTTATTTAAAACATTACGAAACGCTTTATGCTTTCATATTACGTGACGAAATTGGCATCTATACGATTTTCATTCATTCATTTGGCCCGCGACGAGTGAAACGGTTTTACACGACGCAATCATTTGCAATTTGCATTTAGATGAGTTTTTACACAACTCGATGCGAAGTTAAAGTGGTATTGGAAAAATAACACCCAAATAAGTGTTAATGAACGCCGCTGCTACAAGCAAAACTGTAATTTGGCTTATGAAAGATATTAATGAAAATATGGCGCCGAATTTTGAAAGTAAGTAAGTAATGCTTTAAGGTGCGACCACACCGCCGCTTGAAAAACATTGACGTTACGGAATCGCAACAAATTGTATGAAGAAACGGTGAGAAAACGTGACGCCTACGACACGTCACTGCGTGTACGCGGCGGTGTAGTCGCACCTTTATTGTGCAAATATAAAGAAACAGATACAATTCACATTAATATATGCACAAAGGTGAACTTATTCCTGTAAGTGATCTCTACTAGTTAACCTTTGAGTAGGTACTTATATGAGAGGAGCATTAAACAAAGGACAAAGAGTGAGTTTAAAATTCCAGATAGTGAAAGCCACAATAGAGCGTACATATAAATACAATAACAAATCATAAAATAAACAACCTACTAAATATGATTAACACACATGAATAGGTACAAAATACAATAAGGCTACACATATACATATCTAAGGAGATGGTGTAAGCCACATCTTCCTCAAACCCTTCCTGAACGACACCACGGAGGCAGACTGCCTGATGGAGGTATGAAAGTACGATAGGTATGGTTGTAACATGGTAAACCTCCGTGATGCGCCAAAAGCTCACTGGCCGCTTACAAATAAAAACTTAATTTCTAAATTACGATCGGCTTTTGTTTTTTCTGGGACTCGCTCGATTATTTGGCAAAGGCATAAGCCGCGTTTCGGATTTTTCTTACTTGCTTATAAAAAGGGCTGCCTAGTGGCAGTACCTGCAATAGTTTGCAGGTACTTGTAAATATTAGTTTTACTTTTCCTAGTGTTTATTATCTTGTGTATATTTTGTGAAACCTAATCCAAGTCTCGTTTAGTTTTCCTCACTGGCCTAGGCTGTACTGAAACGAGGCTTGGATAGGCTTTACGAGCCACGATTAAGCAGGGTGTTTGATTACAGCCCTTCCTTTTCCGTCCTACTACACCACACCACACTTCCGCTCCTCCAACTCTCCGCTCTCATGCCTCGGAGCAGTCCGAGGCCATCCCGACACCCTGCCCTGCCTGCTTTCCTGCTGCTGCTCAGTCTCAGGCCAGTGCTTGTTATCCTTCAAGAGCAGTGCTGACTGAAACGACTTTGTACATATTTATTTTGTATTATATTTTTACACCCACGCCTTGTTTTCTTTACTGTTCTCCGCTAGCCAGTGATATGGTATTTATGCGTGTAGTACGAAAAGTACCTAGATTAAATAGATACCTACCTTATACTGTCGACTAAAACTAAAGGAGCACTTTTCGTCCAACTTTGTATGAGAAGAGACGTTACTTTGCTCGTCAGTGTATTGTTTGCTCACACAAAAAAGTGAGCAGGATTTTCTAATGAAAACAAGCAAGTGGGTCACGCGATGGTAATTGATCACCACCACCCATGGACAACTGCAACACCAAAGAATTGCAGATGCGTTGGCAGCCTAGATGGAATACCTCATGTGGACTTGTAATTTGACAGGTTGACTATCTCCACGCCGGTACTTACGACTGCCTGGTTGCTGGATTAGCTAATAAGATGGTGGTAGCGATCAACCTTGCAAAAGGTCCTACCACCCGCCAAATGATGATGAGATGAAGCCAAAGCAGTAGGCTTATTGTCTAACTCGCTAGCAATCGCCATCGTGTTCATTTTGACAGTTCATGTATGGGCTGACAATTGGTATCGGAATCAGCTAGCTGTCACATTCATATAAGAACTGTCAAAATGAGCACGATGGCGATTGCGAGCGAGTTAGACAATAAGTCTACAGTATTACAGTAGGAAGAGTAGATGGTAGCTCATTGGTTCATCCCACTAATACCTCTATTATAAATGCGAAAGTTTGTGAGAATGTATGGATGTTTGTAACTCTTTCACGCCAGTACGGCTTAACGGATCAGAATGAAATTTGAAACAGAGATAGGTAAGGTCTGGAATAACACATAGGCTACTTTTTATTCCGGAAAATTGCGTAGTTCCCGCGGGATAGCGATAAACGAATTCTTTGCAGACGAAGTCGAGGGCAACAGCTAGTTAACAATCTATTCACTGTGTCCACCATAACTAGCCTTGAAGAGCTCTAGATTACACGTGTCTGGTAATACAGACAAGACGGCCCATCGTCATTTATTGATGTCAGTACGGGACCCTCGTAGTTGTAGACGTTTCACACTTGACCGCTTTTTAGTGGTGAGCGTAAACATGTCATCGGTTAGAGTTAACTCTTCCGATGATAGAGTTGTTCATTGCTTTAGTGCGATTGGCCTCAGGATCAGACTGAATGATTATGGCTCAGTGACGTCATATTTATCATAGTGAGTAACTAATTAAATTAGTATCGATGTTGTTTATTGAACGATCATGACTTAGGCCTCTATTGAACAACAGCCAAATTGCATAGTAAAAATGATCGCATAAAACTTAAAAATTTAGACTAGCCTAAAAATAAATAATAGTTTTCTATGGACAGATTTACAGCAGTGCAAGCACTGCTTGGCGGCAGGATTAGCGAGCGGTGTCCGATCATTTTACCGACAAACGTTTCATAAAAGTATCGTTTCACAACCAATTAAAAATGCAATGCTGTCTCTTGTCAAATACGAGTACTAACATAGTCATAAGTAATTAGAATTACTAAATCTTTGTTGTCTGAATAAATAACTATTCTCATAGTATTTTACATTTTAACACAGGTCGCAAACGCGTTCCAGAGGTCTGATTTTTGAAAGCACATATACGTGACCATTTGAAAGTGGTGAAAAATTGTGCTAATTATCTAGCCAACTTGTCAAAAATTTCTTTTGCCCTGTTGTTTTGTACCAGCAGTCACTAATTACGTTAGTATGCAGTTCTCCGTAGACTTCACTCGCTTATAATTAATTATAACAAAACTGAAACCCCAATATCGAACAGACCGCACTTCTACATTAAACGAGTTGATATTGAACATTAAACTGGTTGATATTCGTTAAAGAGATGATTATCTCCATCCATGCCCATAAAGTGGTTGCGCCGCGGGAGGCTTTTGCAAGTCGGTCGATGCCTTTTAAAACCTTTTCTTTGAAATCCGTTTAAGTGTCTCCCTCATAAACCAAGTGGGATCGCAACCACCTTACTGTTAAGGCGCTGTCAACAGCAAATGACCTAGAGCAGCGCCACTCTTATACATACGGTTCACGTGCCTGTTAGTGAAAGAGAAGAATCTATTCCGGCAGCTTGGCGCGCGTCTAAAATCTTGCAAATAAGACACAAATCATAAGAAATAAACAAAAGTATGGATTATTTGTGAAATATGACTCGTTAGCCGTTTAGGTATGAATATGTTGATGTTAGTGAAAGAGAAGAATCTATTCCGGCAGCTTGGCGCGCGTCTAAAATCTTGCAAATAAGACACAAATCATAAGAAATAAACAAAAGTATGGATTATTTGTGAAATATGACTCGTTAGCCGTTTAGGTATGAATATGTTGACTTTATGTTTTTAATTGCAGACCCATACGTCGAAAAAATAAAGACATAGAACCGTTTAATGATGATTTTAAGACCAATCTTTGCAATTATTTTCTATCGAGCTGATTTTGTTCAATTATGTATCGAGCCCGTCTAGCGTGTTTGAAATAAGATGAAAATTAACATTATATTTTTTTTGTATTTTTTTTGTGTGCAGTTTTTCTTAAAAAAGTGTTGAAATAACATCAATTTCAACAAAATTAGGTGTTGTCAGCCTCTTAATCTTGCCAAGTATTTGCGCTGCTATGTTTCCGCGTGGAGAGTAAGACAACCGGTGAAATGACTGCCCCCTATTTATTATCTTAGCTTCCTAGTCTGGCAATGTATTTGCAATCTTTTGATGTTACGAGACTCCAAGGGTAGCGGGTAGCGGTGCTCGTTTAAGAAGAGGTATTTCATAAAAAAACCATAACAATTCCAACTGAATCCACAAAACAAAAATAGAACTAAGAAAGCCTTGGCAATCAATGGGACTCACAATAGAAATTAGTGTACGGGGAATCCGAGAAATTGTCTGCTAATGGACGGGGGCCCATGGATCCTATTACGCATCAATTGAGCGTTCGGAATTGCCCCCCAGCGAGGGGTGTGAAGAAATGGGATTCACCTATCCGTATCTTGTACAGGTTGATGCAAATACTAAACGGTCGAGTTTAGGATGATACAGAATACAAATACTTATTAGTCGAACGGCAGAGAGTGTCTAGTTTAAGTTTAATATTTTTTTTTGTTTATATCTTTGCCACAAATCGCGTATGATTCATTTTCTCACAAATTTCGCGAAAAAAAATGACATTGTTATTAAATTAAATGTAGGTAAGTACTTAATGATACGAAATATTTGTTACTTGTGACTTTATTTACGCAGAATTTGTTTAAAAAGCATTTTGTGAAGCTTAGGATTCCCTTTCTAAGAATTTTCACAAGCTTTTGTCTAACTGGCTATATTGATTTGGTAGTTTGTATGTATTTAACTAAATATTTGTAATCATTAATTGAGATATACATATTATAACTCTTGATAATCGGAAGGCTTTTTCGAGGAATCAACACAAACAGACCTTGAGACAAGGATACCTACAAATTGGTAATTGGATACGTGATTAAGCATTAATTCCACCAGTACATTATATCAATTTAACGATCTATCATAGTGAATAAATTAAGCAATTAATATTATAAACTAGTTGATCAACCATATTGAACGCTGGTTCGCATGTTTTAATCAAGCGATTTGAATTCATTTGAATCTCATTGAATTATGCAAAGATTTTTTTGAACCAAGGCAGTTTTGAACTGGCACCTATTAGAACTAGCGTTGCTTTAATTTAGAGGCACAAAGAACTTTGTAAGCAATGCCAACCTAACTGTACATAAAATCACATTACAATATCTACCTTACGCTGCGTCTCGTAGCGTTGAAATTGGTTTGAACAGATTTAACAGATGGCTTGACTTAATGTTGTCTACTGTACGAAACCTCAGCAAATAGCAGTGTCCGCGCAATACTAGTCAATGCCGAATGCTTACGCCAGCGTACACAGACCCACCCCGCCCCCGCGCGTCTTTACGCATCGCACGAGAGAGCTGCAGTTGGTCTATTTATGGGAGTTCATTGTGAAATGGCCGGTGTGGAAGTAGGTAGTAATCTAAGCGCATTAGTGCGCGCCGTCGCGTGACGTTCGGTACATTGACCGCACCGCTCACTACCAGCAATTGCTTCACAAATAGGGCTGTCGCTGACACTATTGTGACAACACGTGATAAATACATGTATCCGACACCAACCTGTAGATGCCGCGACTTTGAAACAGTTTACGAAATTTTTCAAGTGCTCCCAACTTATCGTTTCTAGAGGGTGTTGTTAAAAGATTTCGCTGTTATTTTAGCGCGATGCTGGTAACCCTGCCCATTACACAGCACACTAAATCTGGGAAGTGATTTGTCCGCTCTCGCTGATTCTGGGGCCAGTGACCGTGGATGCAAGCCGATAACGGTGTGCAGTTCGCCGGGTTTGACGCCCGGTGATGACTTGTTTTTAGAGCGGATAACGTTATGTCCTAATAAATAGACGTGGACTAATATTTAGACGATCATTTACATAATTCATAGCAGCTGGTTAAGAAGTCGACACTCAAATCAGATTTGTCGCTTTGTGTTGAAATTACTTGACATTTCTTAGGCCTTTCCTAAGCCCCTAATCAATAGGAGACTCGTTTAGCGGCTTGTTTCCCAAAGACGCCCACGACTTAATTTCAGGCGTACTTACCTACACCAAGAGCTCCCTGCAACAATCAACCATACCGTCTTCTACATTCATATTTACTTGTATGTTTACCTATCTTAATCTAAGGCACATCAAAAACAGTTCGTGTACGATCCAAATGCAGTTTGATTTGATTTGACCATTTCATTAAGTTGAAATCTAACTAATATTATAAATGCGAAAGTATGGATGGATGGATGGATGTTTGTTTGTTACTCAATCACGCAAGAACGGCCCAACGAATCTGGATGAAATTCGGCACATAGGTAGAGAAAAGTCTGGAATAGCACATAAGCTACTTTTTATCCCGGAAAATTCCCGCGGGATAGCGATAAACGAGTTCTTTGTAGACGAAGTTGCTGGCAACAGCTAGTGTAAGATATATGTTCGTGTAAGTTCATAATTGGCCAAGTTTACACCATTTACATAAAAGGGCTAACGTGGTACCTAAGTACCTACGTGGAAAAGGGGAGGTTACACTATTAACACAGTTGATATTTAAGCTCTCAGGGTTGGCAATGGTCCTGGCCTTTGGCATCTATAAGCGGTGCCTAGTATTTAATCGATCGTCCACGTAAGCGTGAAAAAAAAACGATCACGTTTAAAATTATACATACTTTACAAATAACTAACATAGCCGCGTGTCCCAGATCTCATTTCGGAAATTTTCACACCCTATCGGTTATTGGTTCTAGTTCCGTTGTAAGTCAATCGTCACCACACTTAATGTTTACACACTTAATCATCATGCACTGCAGTAAACATACATACATGCATTATCCCTAACGGGGTAGACAGAGCCTGAGGTAATAAGACTAAAGGCCACGATTGTGGGAGTATGGCTGGAAAAGGAATTAAAACAGTGATGGGTTGCTATCCGCATCGCCTATATCGATACCTTTAGGTTCAATTGGCGTAAAGGACAAAAAGCCGAAAATGAGTTAAATATACAGTTTTGTTCAGAATTTCAAGCTCTATCGAACTGTATACTTAAAATTTTGATATCTCGTAAAATTTGACCTTTACGCCCCATATTTTTGGATCACTTATCACCAAAATGTGCTTTTTTGTGGGTGTAAGTAACAAACCTGAAATCACATGGAACGTAAAGGAAATCATGAAGTTATAAACAACGACGTATAAACCTAAATTTACCATATTGTCCTTTAAGACCTACTTTTATAGGACTGAATTTACTTATTTGTCCTTTACGACCTTTACTTCTATACATTATACTTTAATACCAAATCAAAACTACGGCGTAAAGGACGTATATACAAATAGATATTTATTTCTTGGATTATACGACCTGATTAAGACACAAACATAAATCCTTAGGTCTAATTTTGATGAGAAAGTAAGTGTATCTCTATAAATTCGACACTTTAAGGTTCAATAAAATTGGTGTAAAGGACAAAAATGCTACTTTTCAGGAGAAGTAAAATAAATTTTTTTTAAGCTAAATATTTTGTTTATTTGGGGACGAATATCTTCGATGTATATGACAAAAGTGCTTAGAATTCTTCACCCTACGCAGTAAAATGGTAACCACAACGATAAATAGCATATTTTAGAAGTTAAGTATCCTTTACACCCCGGAAAAAAGCGTCGGTAGTCCCTTACGCCCCGACCTTTCTAAAGAACTCAAAAGGTTTGAAGTTGTAAAGGTCAGTTTTATATAAAATTATACAATTTTGGGGTGTATAGTTCACTGTAACTTACTAAATAGTTCTTAAATAACTGTAATTGCTGATTCCCCTTTCCACCTATACCCACAATTATGCTGAACATGGCCTTTAGGTCTTGATACCTTAGGCTCTGTCTACGCTGTAAGGGATAAAACGTGATTTATGTATGTTATATATGTAATTGTTCTTTATAATTATAAGTATTTATACGTGTCGTATAGATTAGCTAAAGTTAAACGTTAGCAATCTAACCTAATATATTAATAATATGTATGTTATTAGCTATGTAGCATTGAAATTTTATTTAACATACATGTTTTAAACAGTTTAGTTATATTTATAAACGATTATTTATGTAATAAAACATGTAGATTTACCCAGGGTAAGACTATGTGTAGTAAATGAAAGCACAATAGTCATAATTGTAACAAAATATCCAAATATTATAAATCTTAAATCAAGTATCTAAGAGCTCACAAATATTAAGCACGTCACTTATTAATTACTAGCGACTTCGTCTGCAAAAAATTCGTTTATCGTTATCCCGCGGGAACTACGCAATTTTCCGGGATAAAAAGTAGCCTATGTGCTATTCCAGACTTTTTTCTATGTATGTACCAAATTTCATCCAGATCCGTTTGACCGTTCTGGCGTAATTGAGTAACAAACAAACATCCATCCATTGTGGAACAAAGTAGTCTCTGCCTACCCCTGTGGGAAAGAGGCGTGACGATATGTATGTATGTATGTATGTATCCATCCATCTATCCATTCATCCATCCATCCATCCATCCATCCATCCATCCATGCTTTCGCATTTATAATATTAGTTAGATTAGATAGTTAGATTAGATTCAATCCAACTAAGTGTCATTGGATTTCATGTACAATTTGCCATTAGTTATTGCTCACATAAACTGAAATCATTAATTGCCAAAAAGTATAAACATAGGTATACCTTATCAGACAGATTTTGAAAGCAATATTCGTTTGTTAGCAATATTTAACAAAAAACACCAAAATACATAATATATAAGTACCTAAATGATACAAAATTTAACTTATAACGATCTCGTTTTGTGTATGGTTGCGTTAAATGATAAATATAAGTGACGTACTTATTAATGTTTATGTTACTTACCTGATTTAATACTTATAATGATCAAACATTTTGTTACAATTATTTTAATTCGTGCTTTCATTTACAATATTCTTTTCTTTCTTCTTTTCTTCTTCTTTCTCAATGACTTTGAGCAGGGCCACTGTTCACACATGGTTCGAGTGCCTGTTAGTGACAGAGAAGAAACTATTCTGGCAGCGTAGCGTGCGTCTAAAGTCTTTGCAAATAAGACACAAATGATTGTCAGCCTCTAAATGACATTTGAATGCTACATTACCAATAAAATAAAAATATAATAATTCCCAAAGGTAATATTTAGCAAATAGTAAAATATTTTGTGTCATTGATAACTTTAATTACGGTTATGTAAGGAAAATAACACAAAACGTCTAAATTATAATGTGCTATACATCCGAAAATTGTATAATTTTATAAAAAACTGACCTTTACAACCTCAAAACTTTTAAATTCTTTAAAAAGGTCGGGGCGTAAGGGACTATCGACGCTTTTTTCCGGGGTGTAAAGGACACTTAACTTCTAAACTATGCTATTTATCGTTGTGGTTACCATTCTACTGCGTAGAGAGAAGAATTCTAAGCACTTTTGTCATATACATCGAAGAAATAGGTCCACAAATAAAAAAAATACAAAGGTTTTAAAAATAAAAAAAACGTTTTTTGCTTCTCCTGAAAAGTAGCATTTTGTCCTTTACGCCAATTGAACCTAAAGGTATCGATATGTATATATAGCATGATTCTAACGATTTTGACCCATTCCCTCGATGGGCTTTTACTATGAGAAGAGAAGCATGTGGTATAATCAGTTTTTTCTTTGCTCCCAGAGCATGGTAGTAAAATTGTGGTTTCAACGAGGGAAAACAATAGGTAATGGCGACACTACGGTGCCTTCAGGATCGTTGAAAGGTTTGTGTAAGTCTTTTAGTGTAAAGCTAACTTTATCCGCGTGTCTTTTCTTTATTCTTAAATCGTAAAGAACTGTTTATATTACTTGCTTGTTCTATTAAATTTACCAACTCTCTTATCTCGGTGGAACCTTGAATTTTGCATAAAGGTAGATAAGATCCGCGCGTGTAAGGAATAAGGTTTTTAATGTGTGATAATAACGTTTTATATCATAAACAAATCAACATAATTTGTGTTGAGATAACGTTTAATGACGACGTTTCGCCGCTTCTAAATTTAATTAACAAAGTGAGTTTTATCTTGTTGGTCTTAAATATAATTGACTAGCTGTGGCCCGCGACTCCGCCTGCGAATTCGCTTATCACTATCTCGCGCAAACTATGCAATTTTCAGGGATAAAAACTATCTAATATCCTTCCCAGAAACTGAAACTATCTCTGTTCCAAATTTCATTAAAATCGGTTCTGTGGGTGAGGCGAGAAAACAGACATACGGACAGTCACTTTCGCGTTTATAATATTAGTAGGGATTAAGGGATCAATCTTGTAGTTACCTACTTAAACAGTCTCTTATATACCAAATAGCTTAGTTTTTATTAAAAAAAAAATGTTTATTTTACAAGCTTCTGTTTTTGTTTAGTTGCGCTGTTGTGTAAAAGTAGAGTTGTGGGCTTCAAAATTTTGCGTAATAAATATTTTTTCAGCGCTTCCAGTGGTCAAATTGACTTGAAATTTGGTACATTATGTAGATTGGATGAAAAGTACGTATACCTTAAAAGTAAAATCAACAAAAATCTTCGATTAAAAAAATCATTTTTTTTGGTTATACCTAAAGAAATTACAGTATTTAAAAATAATAGCTTACACCTCGATATTCTATTTCTGTAACACGGTCTCGTTGAAAAGAAACTGCCTGAATCGGTGTCACCGTCCTCAATGCCGGTCGTGAGCGAGACAAGGCATTGCCAACTCAAAGAGAGCGACTGAGAAACAAGATGAACAATCGAAGCAAGTAGCCGAATAGGCCCATGATTGGATAATTGTTTTATTGACACAGTTAAACGGTTCCAACTGCCTCAAGTTGGGGTCAATTGGGAATTTTAGGGACCATGATTTATGATGGCACAAACTTATGCGATTCGGTGACGGTGGCGCTATTGGTGAACTTATTATTTTAAATTAGTATGTTAGTTGTATTAGTTCCAGATTTGACCACCGTCAGACAACTTTGTCGTACTTACCGTTGGAGATTGTCAAGCTGATATTTTAATAGGCCACGCAATTTACGCGTTGTTATATAGAGTTGTTTGCATTAAATCATAGCAGAGACTTAGGGAAAATAGGGTATTGATTTATGCTGATGTTGAGATAAATTAAAATCGTCGCTTGATCAAGGTTTCATTAGATTCTTTTATGTACTTAGTCCGGTCCGGGTGATACAGGCCATATGTAGGGTTTTTTCATCATACTTTGGCCGTATTAGGTACCTACCCCGTTCCTGATTCAAAAAAGACGGATGTTCTGTTTTCGCCAATATACGTATAATTTTTTGATATGCTCACCTATGTTAAATTTTGTAGGCTTTTTAGCCTCCGCATCAAAAATAAATAATAAGTAAAATATACAAGAGATAAACCAGCTAAAGCACCTACTATGTAAACTTTGGGTTCACAGATATTGCGACTTTACAAACTCGAAACTTGTAATCATAAATAATCATCTTTATTTGCATAAAAAATGATACAGTAAGGTGTTACATTATATTTGAGAATTGAGCATCATTTTTTGCTAAATATTAGCATGCATTAAGTACCTATATTTAAATTGAAAATAATTCGCTCACTGAGTAGAACAGTTTCTCAAGGAGCCACTTGTACATTTTGTTTTTAAATTGGTTAAATGGGAGTTCCGTTAACGCTCTACACATTGCCAATTTCTTCGCTACGAATAACTTGATCGTTTTCAATAAACTATTACTTTTATTTATTTTATTTAAAAAAAAAACTATTACTTACCTACTTGATAAATTTTAGACATTTGAGTGAAGTTTAATGATCGTCAATTGAATATGGACGATAGAAGTTAACACTGAGGTGATAATTGAGAAGGCATTCCTCGTGTCCGGTTCAAATACCTTTAATCTTAGTTAAATACTAATAAAAAAAACTAAACTAAAAAAAATACTTTCTGCAGTGTTAGTCAAGTTTCTTGCGGCGCATTCTTCCTGGCAATGATGGTCTTTCCAAATGCGCTGTTAGTTTAAAAAATACATTTACGCCGCCCCCGTAAGTAGCAATTTAATTTTTAGTAAGTCGAAATTTCCACTTCCTAATGGCAGGCGTAAAATTGAGTACTCACCTCTGGCGGTGATAAAGAAAGCTTCAGGTCGTATGTTTATGACCCTCGCCTTTGGCTCGTGCGACAATTTCCTCCGATCTGAGACATTCTTTATTTCAGGTAAAAATCCGTAATAGCCTAGTAGTACTAGTTTGGCGAAAAACTCATGGTAAATTTCAAAAGTATTTTACCACATGAATTCTGAAAGACTCAGAGATGCGAGCCTGGCCTCGAACCCACGACCCTCTGCTAGAGAAGCCACATGTTAAACCAAAATATCACGAATGATCACGATAGGGGAAGAGGGTGTCCGAGAACACATCACGTGTATTTTTTTTACACAGCAGTAAAGTCAAAAAATAACGAAAACAATCAAGTTATTGCTGTTTTTGGGTTCCGTACCCAAAGGGTAAAAACGGGACCCTATTACTAAGATTTCGCTGTCCATCCGTCTGTTACCAGGCTGTATCTCAAGAACCGTAATAGCTGGACAGTTGAAATTTTCACAGATTGTGTATTTTTATTGTGGCTACAACAACAAATACTAAAATAAAAATAATACAAATAATTAAGAGGGGCTCCCATACAAAAAACGTGATATTTTAGCCCTTTTTGATATCTACCACTCGCCGAGCTAGATCTCAAGAACCGTAATAGTTAGACAGTTGAAATTTTCACAGATTGTGTATTTTTATTGTGGCTACAACAACAAATACTAAAATCAAAATAATAATAATAGTTAAGGGGGGTTCCCATACGACAGAGTACTTGTTGGCGTTTTTTTTCTGTTACGGAACCTTTCGTGCGCGAGTCCGACTCGCACTTGGCCGGTTTTTTAATTAACTAACTTAATTCATACATAGTCCAAATAATACACGTAATCTTGAATTGGGGAGGGGGTAGCGTTAACCACCAAATATCACCAAGGGCGTGGTCAAAATTAGGCCAAATATGATCAATTTTTTTTTTATGTGAATAGGAAGGCAAACGAGCAAGTGGGTGACCTGATGGTAAGCGATCACTACTGCCCATAGACACCCGCAACCCCGGAGGGATTGCAGATGCGTTGCCAACCTAGCGGACTTAGATGAAATGCCTCTTGTGCCCGTAATTTCCCCGGCTGTCTTACTCTCCGGAACACAGCAGTGCAAGCACTCACATTGTTTCTGGACGAGCCTTGTCGGACACTAATGTCCGGTGCGGTCACATAGTAAGGCACGACACTTCAACAATTCATGTCCCAACCGCAGACAATGGTGTTCCATTTTGTTGCCTGATTGAATGTATACAATACAATATAATAACTCTTTATTGAACACCACATTTAACAATCAAAACAGAAAAAAGGTATACAGAAGAAATAAGGTAACAATAGGCGGCCTTATCGCTACAGAGCGATCTGTACCAGGCAACCATAATGGACCGGAGAAAAGAACAGATCTGAGCAGGTGGTGGCTGGTGTATACACCAGTGTCGTTTTTTTTTTTATATATTAAAACCGACAAACGGGCATGCGGTGCACCTGATGGTAAGTGATCACCGCCGCCCATGGACAACCACAGCACCATTGGGACTGCTAGCGCGTTGCCGGCCATGCAAGGAGTGGTACACTCGCCTCTTAAAGGTACCCACGTCGTAGCCAGTTGTCGTGGTCTAAACTTACCTTGCCGAGCTTGTACGGAACCCTCGGTGAGCGAATCCGACGCGCACTTGACCGGCTTTTTGTATACATTCATATTTAATTGCTTCTCAAACTTTGTGGTCACGGATCCTAAGTTTGAGGTTGAGGCCGTGAAACGTCGTTGAAACGTGACCATGTCACCTAATAACTCAGTTAAATAATCGTTTGGAAGTAAGTAAGTAAGTAATGCTTTAAGAGTTTTTAATGATTCACGGTTAAGTTCATTCGAAATATTATAAACGGGGGGAACGGGACGGGACTGTATCGAAATATCGGGAGCTCAATAAAGGTAATCGCGGTTCACATCCCGTTTATAATATTTCGAAGTAATGCTTTATTGTACAAATTATAAAGAAACAAACAATTCACAAAAAAAATAAAAACAACAATAATATAAGTACCTATTTAAGCTTTTATGCACTTTATGTGTTTATCATACAATTATTTTTTCACCTCACTTGCTCGAAAGGGCTGTCTTTCTCCTTAAAAATTTGCGTGGAAAAGTGCTTTTTCCCCTCTTGGGTGGAAAAGGTTTTTGAAATGCGAACGCCGCGCTGACCACCACATCACCACGACCACGACCACCTCACCTACTCATATACTCAAGTACTAATTAGAAATTTGAAATTCTTCCATCCACAATTTTTCTCGCTGTAGTGAGGTGAAAAATTGTGTGTTTCGCTCGGCAGCAAAGTTTGTTGTGTCTCGTGCCTTGAAACCTTCGCTTACTCGGGTTTCAATACAGGCACTCGCGCCAAACAAAAACTTTGCAGCCTTGCATAACAAATAACTATTTTTATAAGTTTTTTTGCAAGGGGGTGTATAATAATATGCACAAAGGCGAGGAGGAAGTGGAATCTGAAATATGGTAATTCTGGTAAATCTGAAACGTGGTAGACAGAGCCTAGGGTAACAAGAGCTAAAGGCCACGTTTAGCGTGATAGTAGACGTGAGATGGAAAGGGGAATCAAACTAGTGATGGGTTGCTAGCCGCACCGCCTATAACCTATAACATGATTCCTATGATTTTCGACGTGACGCCCATTTCCTCGACGGGCTTTTGCCATCTGAGCGAGAAGAAAAGCAACTGGTGCATTCTATGGAATTACTAATTTAACATTTTGGTCATTTCTGCAGTCAATAAACTCAACTCTTTTTAATGTTTGGCATAATGACACAATAAGTTTTTTTTTTTTTTGAGAAACACGCTGGCACTTTTTCAGGTCTCTGACAGAATATCAGCTCTGCAGCTACTCGTAGTTGCAGTCCATGCTGAGTCAGCGCCTATTCCCCACAACATCACATGGCTCTTTAATATTCAAAATTATTTGCTTTCCCTTTTTTTATTTGGTGAATAACCAAATAAAAAAAGGGAATGTTAATTTTAGATATCTTTTGGAATCATGTTGCATGTTATTTTTTAAGTTGTTTTTACTTTTGTTAATTACCAATGCTGTTTTAGGCCATGTATGTCTTGTGGTGATTAAAGTTTTTTATCTATCTATGTTTTTTCTTTTCTCCCGTGTTATTTATGTTGTGCTATAATAGCCGTGGTAGCCTAGTGGTTTGACCTGTAGCCTCTCAAGCAGATGGTTGTGGGTTCGAGCCTGGCCTCGCACCTCTGTGTTTTTCGGAATTTATGGGCGATATTACATTTGAAATGTACCATGAGCTTTTCGGCGAAGGAAAACAGCGTGAGCAAAGCTGCACACATCTGCGAAGCAATTCAATGATGTGTGTGAAGTTTCCAATCCACACTGGGCCCGCGTGGGAACTGTTGCCCAAAGCCCTCTCATTCTGAGAGGCCTGTGCCTAGCAGTGGAACGTATATAGGAAAGAAAGAAAGAAAGAAAGAAGACATTTGTTCATTTTGCAACACACAATTATAAGAGCATACACATAATTTATATTATATAGGCTGGATATGATAAGGAATCGTTGTAATAAAAAGGCAGATTTTAAGAACTGTCATCATCGCTCTCGGTATATTCACATTTAACTTCTACTAACATTATCTCGGTATCAACAATAACATCAGTAGGATCCCGGTTATCAGCCACTTCATTGGTTTCTTCATTATTGTTGCTAGAAGGAACAACGGAATTGGTTTTAGTGTTTTTTATGTGTCTCATAACATGCATCATGGTGGTCCTCGACATTTTTGGTAGCGACGGATCGGCCATTACAGCTCTGTGGACCTGAAAACAATGAGTGAGTAAAGCTAATTAATACTGGAGGTTATAGGCATTTGTTCCACCGCCGGCGAGTAGCGAGAAGGGACTGTTTTTTAGTATGGAACTTTTGTCGCCCGGCGACAAAAGCGACAAAATTTCCATATTTGCGGGTGGTAGGGCCTTGTGCAAGGTCCGTCTGGGTCGCTACCACCATCTTACTCGCTAATCCTGCCGCTAAGCAGCAGTGTTGCACTGCTGTGTTCCGGTGTGGAGAGTAAGACAGTCGGGGAAATTACGGGCACAAGAGTCATTTCATCTAAGTCCTCTAGGATGGCAACGCATCTGCAATCCCTCCGGGGTTGCGGGTGTCTATGGGCAGTGGTGATCGCTTACCATCAGGTGGTTACCACATAAAAAAAAAACTAAAAAACGCTCGCTTCTCGCTACGCGCTGGCGGTGGAACAACTGCCATAATCAAAACAATGACCACGCTAACAGAGACTAACAAGTTATTTGCTAACTGTACTTTCTTTGTCATCCGTCCTACATAATGTTTATCACATTTCAAGTCAATTGGACCAACAGCCTAAGAGTTCCCTCCTGCGGAGACGATCCTGGCTAGGTCACCAGAACTCTGCCACCAGACTATTGTGATGTCATCCGACTCACAATACAATACAAATACTCTTTCTTTATTGAACACCACAAATCAATACAGAAACAAAGAATACAATAGGCGGTCTTATCGCTTAATAGCGATCTCTACCAAACAACCATTACGATAGACACATAGACAGACGGATAGATAGAGTTAGATAGTTGGAGACAGTTTAAGTAGGTGGCGGAAACAAATAGACAGGAGAAACGCAGGGATAATAAAACAATACTAACATAAATATAATACATAGCTATATAAATAAAATAATACATACATACATACATACATACCATTAATTGTATAATAATTATATAATAAATATGAGAATGTTATTTAGCCAACGGCTAACTACGTAATTAACAAATAAATTAGTTAGCAAAATATTTTTTTTGTGAACCATGAAAATAAAATTATAAACAGACAAAGTTAACTTAAAAAGTTAGGTACACACAGCAAAGCTATTCGGTAAGCACCTTTGCATGCACGCGCCGCTTTAAACCTGCTTACCGAATAACTTTGCTGTGTGTACATAAGCAAAGGCACAGTAGTAACATTAATTTAAAAAAATATAAAACCCCCCACGCATTAATCGAGTAGGTAATCATAGAACGTAAATACTTATAATTCAATTTTATGCCAAAAATGCCTTGCATCATTAATCATTTGTAAAAGAGCTGATACTGTTCAAACTACTGGACCGAACCACAGTATATATATAAGCTAAAGCAGTAGGGAAGATAGGCCTACTTTTTGAAATAAGTACCTACGCTCCAATAAAGCGTTAGGGTTGTCGATTTAATTTTTGTTAAATTGAATAGTTTTTTTTAACCAAGGTTTGCCCTACCTATAGGTATTTGACAAGTTATCCTTCAAGTGTAGTTTTCTATAATATATTAGTACATATACTATAGATGCAAAATGATAACAATGAAAGTCCGTAGAATTTTTTTTCACCAAAAACACGGTCTATAATATACGGCAACTACTTACTTATCATCTAAACAGCCAACGTTTTATTTAACAGAAAAAGCATTTGTCGGAGAAGTGACATCTGACATTTTACTCGTTATAAAAATAATATATACATTTTATTTCATAATAATATAGTATCATTCTTACCAGACCTTTCAACATCAGCAGGGAGTTTAAAAAACGAAAGCTCCGGTTTTGAAGAAGCCGAGTTCAAGCAGCCGTACACTGCGTAATACGCTCTTGGCATGTTTAAAACGAAAACGGCCGCTCGTCTCAATGCGCCACGCGCGACTGACGGCACCGCGAGATCTGCTTAGGGGCCGTGTAAAAGCGCGTGTCTATGTGTGCGTTCGTTTCGACCGATTTGTTCGTAGATTCCCTACTGCTTGTGCTTATATGTACTGTGACCGAACGCACGCACGCACGCACGCACGCACGCACGCACGCACGCACGCACGCACGCACGCACGCACGCACGCACGCACACACACACACACACACACACACACACACACACACACACACAGAGAGAGAGAGAGAGAGAGAGAGAGAGAGAGAGAGAGAGAGAGAGAGAGAGAGAGATCGCCATCAAACTTAAAACACCCCTCTTTTTGCGTCGGGGGTTAAAAAGAAAAGGAGTTCGAACGGAAGTTTCTGCCAACATTCAAATTGAAGTTCCATTCCATACGATTATTGACTTATGTACTATATTATATACTAACCTTATTTATAGTAGGAGCCTCATTATTATCTGTAAATTGCTGGATTATCCGCCTGATGCCCTCAAAATCTGCGTCGCTGTATTTATCTTTAAACGTCTTTTTCGGTCCAACTTTACGAGGATCCTTAAATTGGTAATTTTCTTTGTGTTCCTTTAACACTCCATATACAGTTTTTATACTAATTCCTAGTATATCAGCAGTCTTTTGACAGCACTCGCTTGTAATCGACATTTTATAATCGTGTTCTTTGAGGCATTCTGCGGCCTTTTCCTCATACACGTATTTGAACACGTTGCGAATCATCAATTTTTCGGTTGCTCTAAACGGAACAGGCGGCCTCTTTCTAGGCGGAGATAAACATGGTCTTGATGTGCTTGCTTCTTGGTCCATGTTGCGTGTAATGATGAAAAAAATACGTAAACAAGTCGAACAACGGTAAAGTAAAAGAAAAACTAGGCAGGAACAGCGAATAACAATAAAATTTCAACGACTTAGCAGTGCTGTACGCGCGCGACGCGTTCTCTCACTATGACGGCTGGACGCCGAATGACGTTGACAGTAGGGTGGGGCGGGTGGGGACTGAGGTACCGCGTTCCTTTATTAGCTGCAGTAACATGGCAGACGCTGCGAAGTTGTGAATTTATTTATAACGACGGCTTGTTAACTTGTTTTTAGAGTTTGTATCGCGTAATTTAAATGTAACTAAATGTTGTAATGTAGATTTGATTTTTTTGTGCAGAGAAATGACAACGTGTCCTGTCGCTCGTAATAATATCTAGTAGGGATTTATTACTTAATAGAAAAGTTTGTATTCTTCTCACCATGTTAGATTTTTGTCATACCATACTACAGAGAGCTAGTTTGCCACTGGTATGTACAATATAATAACTCTTTATTGAACAACCACATAATAACAATCAAAACAGAAAAAAGGGTATACAGAAGTAATAAGGTAACAATAGGCGACCTTGCCGCTACAGAGCGATCTCTACCAGGCAAACATAAAGGACTGGTGAAAAGAACAGATCTGAGCAGGTGGTGCAATTTAGAATATATATTATAGCTCAGCGTCCGGGTGCATTTACAAGTATTAAGGTGTTTATCCACGAGAGGGAGCCTCGGGTGCCTCATCGTCTTAGGCAGCGTCTCCACTTGCACGGCCTCGGAGCGAGGCAGCCGCTCGACCCGAAGCTGCCTCTAGTGGATAAGCGACTTTATAAACACTACGTTCAAGCAAAACCGTGGCTAAAAAGTAAGTTATTTCCGTATGTGACGAATTCAAATAAATCCATTTGTATGTCCCCCACGAGCGTCGCCAAATGCGTTAGCAGTGAAAGTGTGGATCCGCTTCAACGCGAAATAATTATTCCATACGATTTGCAAATACCTACTGCAATCCTTTGCATGGAACCGTTTCTATTCGATTAATATTTTAATTGTTCAACAGTTTTAAAACAGTCATATTATTTTGTACTAGCTTTTACCCGCGACTTCGTCCGCGTAGACTTCATTTATTGACAAAAGTCTCATATTGCTATGCATATTTGAACAGGCAATTAACACCCCTATTCTGACATTTAATTGTTTTTTTTTTATAATAAACGATATTAAATCCCGTGGGAATTTTGAAAATCCCTCCTTATTTTTTTTATAAGCCTTTTTTTTCCGAATTCGCTACAATTCTCAGTATCCCCAGCCTATTTTTTTAAAAATATCTTCCATGTATAGACTTTCGACCCTCTTCAGCTTTATTTGACGACCGGATGGCCTAGTGGTTAGCAAACCTGGCTATGAAGCTTGAGGTCCCGGGTTCGATCCCCGGTCGGGGCAGATATTTGTATGATGAATACGAATGTTTGTTCTCGAGTCTTGGGTGTTTAATATGTATATAAGTATGTATTTATCTATATAAGTATGTTTATCCGTTGTCTAGTACCCATAGTACAGGCTTTGCCTAGTTTGGAACTAGGTCAATTGGTGTCAATTGTCCCACAATATTATTATTATTATTATTATTATTATTGTTATAATGTATAGATAGATACGGCACCTACCATTATTTTATTTGTTAATAATGTACACTATTACGCACTATATACACAACTAGAGTTAGTGCATACACCACTCTCTGTTAAGTTCCAGTTGTCTTAATTGTCAGTTATCTATGATTCCGTCTCTATTTACTACTACGAAATAGACAGAGACGTCATCATAGATAACTGACATCTAAGATAACTGGAATTTAACAGAAAAGGCATGTGAAACAGGCCCTAAGAATACACTAAAATATGTATACTTAGGTATAAAAGTTAAAGCCGTGGTAGCCTAGAGTGGTTTGACCTGTAGTAGCCTCTCAAGCAAATTCGAATCCCGGGCTCGCACCTCTGAGTTTTTGGAACTAATGTGTGAAATTACATTTGAAATTTAGTACACTAACCATAACCTGATATAGTTGCGCAACTCAGTGACATTACATTAGCTTGGTCCTTATCTTTTTTGTCTATGGTACTAACCAAAATAAAGTTTCGTTTTCATTCATTCATTTCATTCAATTAGCCATGAAAATTCGTCCTAACGTCCACGTCTCCAACGCGTGTTACTAACTTGACGTAAACTTGAGTAAATGTTCCGTTACATTAACATTTATCTCTAAAAACCACGCCGACTACTCTGATTTTCTAAACATCTACATTCTACACTTATCTAAATCCCATACCTAAAGGCTTAACAGTGTTATCGTCGTCATGCGACCAGTCCGTGCTCTGTAATTGGTTTGCTCATATCTTATCAGCATTAGCTCTTATCAATGTGTTATTGCGCTGACACACTCACCGTTCTCACTAAAACTAGACCCCTCGAAACTATCAAAGCTGTGTAAACACTGGGTTCTGTTTAAAATGGTTCTGGTAGTATATTATTAACCCATGTTTGTTCAACTGAGGGATTTCATTGAGTAGCTTCCTGCGTGTTTTGGAACGCGTTATGCGGTGTAGCGAATTAATAACAATGTTCATAAACAATGAGATGGTTTATAAATACTGCACGTGTTGTACTGAATTTGTATTTAAATACATGTGACTCTGCATGCTTATGCTTTGACGGGATTGATTGTGATGAAAATTTACTGGGAAACTTGATAACTAGAGAGTTTCTGCAGGGAGTACTTTTATGGATAGCTTACAAATTACATATCCGAAAGATAGGAGTTCAGAAAATTGAAAAACTGTATTGATTACCGTAATGGGAAAACGAACAGTGGTCAAAATGTGGGTGAGGTTGAAGGTGTTTGTTGTTAGGGATATTTTGATTTCTAGTCGGCTTTACAGGCAGTTTGCCAGGGTCTATATTGTAGGTTTGAACAACACATGCACAGAAGAAAAGAGTGGTTGTCGTAGAGAGCCTAGGAAAGGGTTCAAAATTAGAGTTTCCATTCAGCAGTAGCTATAAATAAAGCGTAGAATGACATCACTAAACCGTTGTCTTTAGAAAAAAGATAGTGTGGTTTGTTAGGAATTATTTTTGATACCGTAATGAAAGTCGTAATGAAACGTTTTCTAGAAAATTACGACACCTATTATACACAGATATCGTTTCTCGTACCACTACTGTGGAAACTTTTCTTTCAAATTTCATAATGACTTTACCATACAACTGCCAAAGAAATTATTGCGAAATTGTATAAGAAAGCTTCTATAGAGGTACATACTTCAGTTTCATGTACATGATTCAGTTTCTTCGACCATATATATAGAAGAAAATTGCTCAGCTAATTCGTGAAAACCAAATACCTACCTATAGCTGGGAAGTAAATATGACTACTAAGAGTTTTCAATGATTCACGGTCAAGTTGAGCACCCGATATTAGTTGCATGCATCATCATGATGCATGCAACTGCGTCGAAATATCGGGTGCTCAATAAAGGTGATCGCGGTTCACATCCCGTTTATAATATTTCGAATATGACTACTGTTGAATTAATTTGGAACAGCTTTATCTGTGCATCTCTCTCTACTGGCTTTGACTGTAAATTCACACCGTATTCCGGTTTAGGTTGTACTCGTAAAGATCGTTTCGCTGATTATTTTCTATTAAATATGGTTAGTTTTATTGGACAGAACAATCCACGCTTCCGGGATCCGTCGTAAAAAAGGGTTACAGCTGATGTATTTATTATAAAATTTAAAACAAAGCAGAGTTCAACACCCCCGATTGTTTTCGTAACCACCGTTTCCATCTCGATTCTTCTTTTGTGTCCTAATTGCTTTGATTAACGGTTTTTATTTTTACATTATCGAACCTAGTGTGTCTACTTCGTAATAAAAACCAAACCTAAGGACACGCAACCACGACGAGGCAGACCAAGGAGGCGGTGGCAGAATGATTTGGACGCGTATGGAGGACTCGCCTGACATTGCGTCGGATCGGGAGTTTGGATGTCGAGGGTAGAGGCGTTTGCCCAGGAGTGAGACACCACAATCTAACTAATATGTGGATGTTTGTGTGTTACTCAATCACGCCAGAACGGCCCAATGGATCTGAAAGAAATTCGGCACATAGATAGGGAAAAGTCTGGAATAGCGCATAGGCTACTTTTTATCCTAGAAAATTGTGTAGTTCCCGCGGGATAGCGATAAACGAATTCTTTGCAGACAAATTCGCTGGCAACAGCTAGTAGGCTAATAAAAAAAGGAGATGCAGCCAAAAACTATTCAGTTTTTCTCTTTAAAGCAACCGAGGCCGTCGTAATTTCGTTTTCTTCCACTGGTATTCTAAGAACCACGTAATTTTACATTATTTTAGCTATAAAAAATACCACATTTAATCCATTTAATCAAACTTAATACTGCTGAAATAAGCGCAAAAAACCATTTCAATATTGGCAAACAGCTGCCAATTTCACGGACCATTAGACATACTCGCGCCGTCATCCTGCGTTGAGGAGATCCATAAATACACCTTGAGACCGACATTATAAGAGTTGGAATTGGATGTTGTGTTCATGCCAAATTGAAACGCTTTGTGCGCTAACTGTGGATGATTTAATCGAATATGGCGATATTTGCGGCTGATATGGTTGAGGTTTGGACGTAGTATTGAATGGCGTTTTGGATTCGAGTGAGGGAGCTTAAACGCCATTAGGTTGCAATGGGTGGTAGGGCCTTGTGCAAGGTCCGTCCGGATCGCTACCACCATCTTACTCGCTAATCCTGCCGCTAAGCAGCAGTGCTTGCACTGCTGTGATCCGGTGTGGAGAGTAAGACAGCCGGGGAAATTACGAGCACAAGAGGCATTTCATCTTAGCCCTCTAGGTTGGCAACGCATCTGCGATCGCTCCGGGGTTGCGGGTGTCTATGGGCAGTGGTGATCACTTACCATCAGGTGACCCACTTGCTCGTTTGCCTTCCTATTCATATTAAAAAAAAAAATTTAGGGCTGCTATGGAATGTAACCAAAAAGCAAAGGCAACAAGCGAGTGACCCATTAGGTACTATTTTGATTTCCATTTCCACCTATACGCCTACGATCATGCTAACTGTGGCCTTTTACTCTATTGACGTGAAAAACTCAGAGGTGCGAGCCCAGTAGGCTTATTGTCTAACTCGTTCGCAATCGCCATCGCGTTCATTTTGGCAGTTCTTGTATGAATGTGACAGCTAGCTGATTCCGATGCCGATAGTCAGCCCATACATGAACTGTCAAAACGAACATGATGGCGATTGCGAGCGAGTTAGACAATAAGTCTACTGGGGCCTTACCATGACGTCCTAATTCCGACTCAGTTCAAGTTTTAGCTGTCACTTTTAGTATGAATCTGACAGCGAGCGAACCTAAACTGAAACGCATTAAGACGTCGTGGTATGGCCCCTGATTTCGAACCCACTACCTTCTGCTTGAGAGGCCACACGTCAAACCATAGGCTACCACGGCTTTTTTTCACACTATCACTTACGTTAGTCTAAAGGAATTTATCCAAATATCACAACATCGCGCAACAAAATTTATTAAAAGCAAGGTAATCTCGCACCGAATCCGCATCCGTTGTCCATTTAAAGAGCCCCGGGTGCCCCCAAACGGGATGCGGGATGTCGGAGGGAGGGCTCCCCCGGGATTACCCCACAAAGTGAGTAATCGCTGCTGTGACCGCCGTGACAACGGTGCGACCGTAATTGGCAGATTTCGTTTTAAGCACCTCATTAATGGAGGCGGCTTATAATCGAGATTACGGGAAAACGTGGAAGCTGAAAGCAGGATGAAGATTTTGTGTATAGGACAGTGGTGGGCAAAGTACGGCCCGCGGGCTCACTCCGGTCCGCGAAAGTATTTAATCCGGCCCGCTGAGGGTCCATCGATATGGATAGTATATGGCCCGCTATAATTACGTTTTGGCGGTCGAGAAGTATAAAATACTTAGTAGAATAATATATGCATAAGCAATAGGTGAAGCTAAACTAGCCGCGTAGTTCATGTGTTGCATAATACGAGACGCAACTCCTCTAGAACTTCTTAAACTTTGTGGCCCCCCGGGAACGAAGTGAACTTTTTTTCTATAATTCTGGCCCTCCTCTAGAATTTCTTAAACTTCGTGGCCCCCATTAAAAAAGTTTGCCCACCACTGGTTTAGGACGTTTGACTTTAATTAATAAATTTAATTAATAAATTTGACTATTTATTTTATTTTATAATCATTATACCTACAAGGTGCTAGAAATTTCGTGATTGCCCACATTTGTTTACACTGTCTTAATTTCGGGATTATCAACTTTATGGACATGATTCTTATAGTCTAATAATTTAGAATAGGCATAGCAACGTTGTATCGTATTAATAGTCCTTTAAATATTATATTTCAAGTCCAAACTCGTGTGGGCAAAGTCGTAAACGAAAAATTGACATCCTTCATACAAAATCCTGGATATGATAGGGTTGTCAATTTTTAACCGACTTCAAACAAGGTGTAGTAGGTATGATATTAATATTATAATTTGGTCGTAACGGTGTATTAAATTGTGCCTGGATCAAGAAAAGGCTAAAAGTATATTACTAAATAAAAACCAATTTAACATATACAAGAAATTTAAGAAAAATGTGATCATAATATGTTTATTATTGCCTAATTTTCTTCCGTTTTTCTGTCAATATTTTGTAGTTCTTAGCCTTATCCTCTTTTTGCTTGAACGTTGCATACTGAAAAGAAAATTGGAATTATTTATTTTATATAACATACTAGTGACAACCCTAAGGGTAGAATTGTGCTGGGCAAATTTGTAAAAAGCGATGCTCACGCTTGACTGAAGATAGATACGCATCAACCAATAGGCCAGTGTAGTCAGCAATACGATTGGCTATAAGCCACATATTAATAAGAAAGTGTATTAGTAACTATTTTTGGTACAGTTCACTTTTACTGAAATGTGACGCGGTGGGCAAAGCTATATGAAAAGGCAAAGTTGTAAGTTTCTACGGTATTATTATTATTATTTTTTATCTGTTGACAAATAAGCATCGATACCAATGGCCGCCCACAGTTTTAACCCCCGACGCACTAAGAGGGGTGTTATAAGTTAGACGTCTATGTCTGGTCTGTATGTGTGTGAAAATTACGTTTGTTCCCCGTACATAACAATTTTACATTACCAGAACATGCAAAGGTAAAATAAAGACTATTTCAAAATTAAAACAAAACAAGTTCGGGGCTTAGCACCTAAACTGAAATTAATCCAAACTAATTGTAATTGTGTTGGTTATGTACGTGGAAATGATGTCGCATTTTTGGCGTTTCAATTATTTTTCTATTAATACGTGGGGGATTTTTAAATTTTAATTTAATAATATCGTTTATGTACCTATGTAGCATGAAGAACATTCGTGTATAACTTCATGTATATCTCAGGATCGTCAGGATTTGGTTTCCTTAAAGCTGAATCTCACGGAAATATCAGGATTGAAGTAGCCTATGTGATTTCATACAGCCTACACTACACACTAAAATTCATCTAAAAATCTAAATCGTTCAGCTGCTTAAGAGTGACAGAGTAACATATAAACAGATAGACAGACAGACAAAAAATACTCACTAACTTTTCCACTTATAGATTAGCAGGATGGGATTAACCTACCTTCAAAAATACCATTCTTGAACGTGCCTACCTAACTGTACCTAAACATTATTTAGACGGGTTCACACAAAAGGCCGGAAAATAGCCGTTTCATTTATAAACAAGTTAGAATCAGCACTTTACCTGTTCTACCAGCCAGTAAATCAGATTACAGCCACCCTCCGCCCTCCGCAAGGGGCAGGGCGGCACTTAAGTACAAAACCCCAGTGACGAATTTTAGAAAAGAAACCGTAAACTGTAAAGTCGGTTTACGGACCATAGTTTTATGTATGTATGTATGTATGTAAACTCTTTATTGTGCAAAATAAACAAGACAAACCTACGTAGTTTTACGTGATAACGTCAAATAAACATTCGAACTGCTAGATCTGACGGCTTGGTCCACGCTCTCGCTCGCACGCTCTGACGTCACGTGACACTTTTTCGTGTTCATCGATGTAAGGTGCGACCACACCGTCGCGTATACGCAGTGATGTGACGTAGACGTTTTCTCACTCATTGTTGCGATTCCATAACGTCGCCGTTTTTTAAGCGGCAGTGTGGTCGTGGTTGCACCCTTATAAAACGTTAATACGTCAAAATGCAACAAAAATTTAAATTTGAATGTTTTCGAGGATTTGTTTCAAGATTTGGAGGACTTTCGATTCTATACAAAGCTTGCACGGAAACAGTTGCCGCTGTATTAGAATGCGCCTTTAATAAGAACGTGCCGACATCAAAGACAATAACAGTGAGCGAGTATGGGTTTTAAGTAACTTGATTGGTCCATTATGCCAATGCACGTTTGCGCTTTGTCGCGATAATAGTGTTTCCTTAATTTATCGTTGGCTAAAATACATTTTATAGCAACTTTCACTTTTCCATGTCCTGGCCAGTTGATAAGGCAGTCAGTCCAGACTTAATTTATTATCAAGATGAATTCATCAATTTCGTTCAATATTTTCGTAGTAGAAAAAGTGCCTACGTGAGTTCTCAGAATGTCATTCAGGTTTGTCTTGTTTTCTCACTCACTCTTACAGGTTTGATAGGTACTTGAATCGGCCGAGTGAGGGAGACAGCAAGACAAACCAAAATGGCATTTTAAGAGCTCACGGACTGTACCAACTTTTGAAACTGACCGGTAGAGAAAAGAGCTCTATTTTAACTGGATATAATCGACGTTGACGTAAAAAAACCATTACCACAAAAGTGGTCAAAGATTTCGTTGCACGTTTGTTTGCATTCACTTAATCGACATGCATTGCACAAGCAACGCGTTCACATATTGCGTAATGAGCATTGCTTTTTAATTAAATCGACGTTACGTGAGGAAGGTGTGCCAACAATATTTTGTTTTTTCCATTAACGTTTAAGTTATACCAATTAGCCTTCGATTTTTTTATGTTTTGCCGCAATTGTGTGTTTTTATAACTGCTGTAGGCATGCGGTAAAGTATTATATTTGTTTTTTTTCTGTATTAGCAAAAAGGAATCCAACTTGTCCTATCTTTCTGTTAGAAACGCTTTTTAAAGATCATTCACTGTTACCTGTGGGGAGTGTGAATGGGTGCGTTGGGAGGGGAAGGCCTAGGCGGACGTTCCGTGATCAAATTGGGGACGTTTTGGAGAAAGGCCAGGTCAAGAGTACCCGAAACCGACGAGCATGTATGAAGAGATTGATGAATGTGGATGAAGCGAAAGAGGTATGTCAGGATCGTAGCAAGTGGAACAAAGTAGTCTCTGCCTACCCCTGTGGGAAAGAGGCGTGACGATATGTATGTATGTATGTATGTATGTCACTGTTACCCAAATAACTTTAACTATACAATTGTTACTAAAATTTTATATTTATAAGCCTTTTTTTATTCCGAATTCGCTACAATCTCAGTAAGTACATGTTGTTGTTGTTGTTGTTGTTATTGTCGTTTATTTATTTTTTATTTATTAAATTGTCGCGTAATTCGGCGTGCCTCGTGGCATAGGCCTCCTCCGTGTATTGGAGGGTTTGGGCTATAGTTCCCACGCGCGCCCAGTGCGGATTGGGAACTTAACACACACCATTGAATTTCTTCGCAGATGTGTGCAGGTTTCCTCACGATGTTTTCCTTCACCGAAAAGCTCATGGCAAATTACAAATGTAATTTCGCACATAAATGCCGAAAAACTCAGAGGTGCGAGCCCGGGATTTGAACCCACGACGCTCTGCTTGAGAGGCCACAGGTCAAACCACTAGGCTACCACGGCTTTTTAACTAAAATTAAGTAACGGCAAATGCAGTCACTTATTTGGGAAAGGAATTTGAAAAAACATTTACATACTTGGTCAATGCAAAATAAACCGAAAAAATGCTTTATGTACTTTTTTAGAGTAAAAAAACTTCGCATTTTCAAAATTACACTAAATTTGAACGCGGACTAAATCAACATTCTGTATTCTTGTTCACCCGTCTACCCGTATCGCTGTATTCGTCCCAACGAGACCGCACGTCCTATAATAGTTATGTAAACCTCGGCCCTCTTGTTTGTCCTATACAATGCGACACGACGCCGTAGTGTATTATGGGATTAAGCGGGTTGTGGCTATTGTGTTAGGGACGCTACACACTGTCGGACCGCGTCGGAACGCGCTGCCATACCTCTACACTGAAAATGTTGCACGCTTACACAGACTCATGCGTCGGGTAATTGAACATGACTGATCCAAAAGAAGTATCTGGGCCGGGTGGCTGGCAATAGTAGTAATGGAGCGGCTTATGTCCAGCAGTGGAGTGGTATTGGCTGATGGTGATGAGGATGATACAAGACGTAGTTTTTTTTTGTGTTTAGCCTCACCATGTAGGTTACCCAGGTTAGATATAAGAGGCTTATAAACGATCATATTATTATTATTCCTTTCACATGTTTTCATGACGATTCCGGCTACGGCCACTGCTTTGCGCCCAGAAAACCTCTGATGACATGCTTTAATATGGCTAATGTTATGCAAGTCCCACAAGTAATACTACCTTTTGGGATTTTGGGATTATTATAATGTTATGTAGTCTTCTCGGTAACCTGAAGAAGAAAGATGATCTCCGAATTCTTCATTCTAAACGCCACACTGATTCAATGATTGTGTCAAGGATGAAGACCTCTTTAAACTTGCACGAAGTAGTTTAGTCTTAGACTTTCTATACTTACGCAGTTCAAGCAGCCTTGTGCAAGGTCCGGATTTATAATGTGTTTTATGTGGTACCTACTCGTAGTAGTGGAAGGTGGGATTACATAAAAAACATACATACATTTCGAACAGACTTGGTTAAAAATCTAGCACGTAAGTAGCGAGGTAAATATTTTTCTTCAAGGTTTAATAACAGCAACTAATGAAAGCTTAGACCATGTCAATGTAAAGAAGAAAGAAAGAAAGAAAACGTTTATTGACACAAAACGACACATAAAAAAAAGGAATAAAACAAAATTAAAAACAGCAGCAGGCCGCAGCGCTGATTCTCATTATTTTGTTCGAATTCTTCCAGTGTTTTCCAATTGACTAGCCTAACCATTAAATTGGCAAAGTTCACGCGTAATAAGTGGTGCCGTGGCATCGCATCAATGTTGCAATAGAGTTCCAGCTATTTAATTTATTTGACGAACAGGAACAAGGTTCTGCTCTTTCCTATGCTCGAAGTTTATTGAGGGCTGTCCAAAGTTGCCTCGGTTAATGTTACCATTGCCACGTGACGTGAAGTTTCCAACTGGGAAACAATTATACTTCTCACTTGTTTGTTTTTGCGAAGGGGAGATTGCGCCGAATGATTTAGTTGCGCGTAAAATTTTGCCACTTATTCACGTAGATAATCCAACAAATGGGCTTTTTGAACCAACTCAGAGTTCCTTCTTCGCTTAAGCCCTTGTTGGATTGGATATACCTGTAGCGGTACCAAAGTTAAATCACCATAGATAAAAGATTAAGACGTAGTTCTGCGCACGGAAAAGTGTGATGAGAACTACATTTTGCACCGTGCGCTTGTGCATAATTCATATTTTTGTGATGCTGCTTCAGTCAGACTCATAGACACGTTGGCGTCATACGGAAGTAATCATGAAGTAGTCGTGTGTTCACGATGGGAAAGGATTATTTACTACTCTTGAAGAATTGTTAGTGAGCCACACGAAGGCGCATGAACTGAGATGAAGCAGTCACCGTAACCGGAATCGGCCAGCAGGACTGTATTAAGTGCTTTGAAATGTTCTGACTCGGGATAACCGTCGTCAAAGAGTTTCATTCTTCGGCGGGGGTTCAACATTCAGGTTCCATTGTTTCAATCTCTTCGTCAAATATTTAGAATCTTTTAGATTTAAATGATTCATGGTTATCAACATCATCATTGCGGTTTATAGCCCGCTGGGTTGATAATACTTATGTCTGATCATCGTACTGCTTCAGATAGCATAGAAAAGTAATCTATTTGCAGAGACCCCCTGGTCTTACCACGACGTCTTAATGCCATTCGATTCCGTCTCAGTTCAGGTTTTGGGTGTCATTTTTAGTATGGATCTTCAAGGTGCTTATCCACTAGGGGCCTCGAGTCGAGCGGCTGCCTCGCTCAGAGGACGCACAAGTGGAGACGCTGCCTAAGACGTTGAGGCAGTAAGGCAGTGTTGAGGCAGCGTCTCCACTTGCGTGGCCTTGGTTCGAGGCAGCCGCTCGACCGGAGGCTGCCTCTAGTGGATAAGCACCTTGACAGCGAGCGAACCTAATCTGAATCAGAATTTAATAGAATTCCGAACCAAAGTTGGATCGCTTTCTGTCTGATGAATGACAGCTAGAACGTAAAATCGAATCGGAATTGAATGGCATTAGGTAAGACTTCATGGTAAGGCTCCTGGAATACCGGTATTTCCTCGATGTTTGAAACGGTAAGTTTTCGTGGAATCCCAACCTGTTGGCGGAATGTGCTCTATCTGTTAGCGTAGATTTATCTAGTAGATATACTCGTAGCTAGAGTGTTCTGCGGAACAGTATTGTTTAGCAAATTATATTGTTCAGGTCAAATCACACGGGTTTTATTTTAAATAAAGTTATGCAGGGAACATGACCTAACAGTGATTGGAAATAATTTTGAAACCATTTGTGGAACTACGTAGGCATGTTTCTATGATTTATGTATGAAATTCAATATGATTAAATATTTAAATAGGTAAGTTATAGTTTAAAAGTAGTGGTGATTATTTGGTCGACATGTTTCAAATTATCGTAGTCCTTCTCAGACAGAGCGTTGGCATCGAGGGCAGCAAAACGAACATTCTAAACATTTTCGGCAATTCATATTTATTTATTACAACCGTATATATTAATCATTCAGTAAGATCTTAGGAATTAATTATAATTTTGTCATGCATTGCTTAAATACGCTGTGTTTCTTACAATATAATGCTACATACTAAATATATTGATCAATATAGTAACACGGGTCGAAGCTATTCTTTGAATTTCACAATAGCTGTTGAGAATACTTAATTATCCCATATCCTTGGTACAAAAAACCACAAATAACGGGCTTATCGTATGGGAAATGGTAAAAAATAAACTGCCCGAAAGCGAGAGCATAGCGGGTGCGCCTGCATTTCATTGAGCGCCGAGAATTCTATAATAGCGGGGTAGCGCTACCGTTCAGTAAATATTAAACGAATAAATAAATATCTTTTAACCTCGCTTTAATATCATTTGACCTCGGCCCAAACTAAGCAAAGCTTGTAATATGGGTACTAGACAACGGTTAAACATACTTTATAGATAAGTTACTTATGGGGTTCTATTTTGTCCCATAAAATAAAGTTTTGAATGTAAGTAAATGCTTTATTGTACAAATATAAAAAAAACAGACGCAAATCACAAAAAAAATACATTAAATATATGCACAAAAGCGAACTTATCCCGGGAATTGAATGTATAGGTAGTTTAAAATAGTTTTTGTGAGTTGTTTCTGAAACATTGTTTTTTTTCAGAATTGATAACAAAGTAACCCTCTAACGCTCTAGTCTAGCCAAACCTAGTATTGCATTCTGATGAAATTTCCAAAATTTCTGAAAAATGCGCGATTCCATGTGCTATGAAAAAATAATAAAATTTATTAAAATAAAATTTCTTATCGACATTTTTCTCGCTGCAAAATTTCATTAATAGAGAGATTTTGATACTCTTGAGTATTCTTTTTATGAGAACCAATCAAAGCAGGGTCGTACTCCTAAAATTATTTCAAATATTTTTATGGCGTGATCTTTGAATTTATTCTAAAACTAGCAACATAGGTAAGTCATTTGTTTGACTCGAAATAAAAATTCTATCTACAAAATGTTGTTCCCATAGTAGACCAACAAATTTATTGTTTATAGTACCTATCTGAGAAGATTGATTATTGATGGTTATTGGAAGCAATCCCATCAATTATTGTCGCTTAAACCGATGATGACGATGACTATGTATAAAGTTACTGCCAAACAAAATTTGACATACGACAGATACTCTTCCTAGTATTTTGTAAAAACAATCTTTTAGTTTTGTTGTCCTAATAAATCATCGAAATATTTATCATCAACCTGAACACTGTCGATACCCAGTCTCGGGCAGACTCGCCGAGTTCACAACTGGTCGTGGGTGTCTAGAGGTATCGATTGATGTCAGACAAGGACGGCTTCACGCTTCTAACAACATGTGGAAGAGAGACAGTACACCACGTTCCGAGAACAAGATAGCATCAAGAATTACATCGGCAAGAGCGAGACGTGGCGCGCCATTAATAAAAGATTTCTTTCTCTTTTTGTTAAACTAATTCTTTGACTAACTTATTCACAACACCTTTGTCGGTTTTCGTCGCTCGTTAACTCGAATTAGTTTGTACAGGCGTGCAATAATTTCTATAGTTTGTGTGTGTAATTATTATTGTGGTTTTGTTAACTGTTTAGGTTGGTAATGCTAAAGTTTTTTGTTTTGTTTTTATTTTATGTAGGTTGGTAGGTACTTAATGTTATAGGCGTGTTGGTATAGCCGTGGTTGCCTAGTGGTTTGACTTGTGGCCTCTCAAGCAAAGGGTCGTGGGTTCGAATCCCGGGTTAGCATCTCTGAGTTTTTCGAAATTTATGTGCGAAAATTACATTTGAAATTTTGGTGAAGGAAAACATCGTGAGGAAACCTGCACACATCTGCGAAGCAAATGATGTGTGTGAAGTTCCCAATCTGCTCGCGTGTAGTTATATAGTAGTAGTATAGTGGGAACTATAGCCCAAGCCCTCTCATTCTGAGTGGAGGCAGGCCCAACAGTGTGATGATGAAGATGACTTAAGTGTTGGTTTCTTGGATTAAAAAGATAGCACATTAATGAAACACGGAGAACAAAATAATGGTTAATACGGTTGGCATGTTAATTATCAACATTTTTTGTTGGTTTCTAAACAGCTTGTCTCATTTGTAGACCCTACAAATGCAAAAGCACGAAATTTGAATTTATTAGTAAAAATATCTTTAATACTTACATCCATTTTGCTGATGGTAACTAGGTACCTAGTTACGACACTGTTAACTACAACAAATATTTGAACTAATTAAAATTGACCGAAAAGAGGGTCCAAATTCTCTTGTTTGCAATATTTACATGCTCGTGTAGATAGGTATATTCCATCGTAAATAATGTGTTAGGTACTATTTTTTTTCCATTATAAATTTAACAATAGTAGTTAGGTACTACCTATTTGTAAAAAACACAATATGGGCTATGGTATTTTCACATTTTGTGCTTTCAAAAATTGGGTGTCTGCCTAATGCCGTCTGTGTCAACAGCTAAGCAGTCGCTTTTGGGTGGTCTGCAGTTTCATTACAAAATTCAGATCGGTTGAATCGTAGTATACTCAAGAGCAAAAATATTTGCTCCTTAGTGTAGTTGAAGTCGACTCCAGCCATACGCGACTGGTCTCGTGCCGCGACCTCGACTTCTTTAAGGCCCAGAGCTCGAGGTGCTTAGAGTCCATTGGATGAGGTGGTAAAAGCAATGGAATAGTGCGAAGGGGGGGTAATTACACAAAAGATCCACAAATGGGTCGAAGTGTATCCGTAAGGACCCCTAGTTAGTAAGATAAGATAAGATAAACAGTCCATTTATGGAGGCCATAACATCTCCCTAGACTAGAGGTGAGGTGAATTGGTATTACTAATCATGCTGCTGATGGACAAGAACAAATATTTACCCTCGACATACCAAGAGTAATAACAACGGTAAAGTGGATGACTCACTGGAATCTACATATTTATGCGATGCACACGAAGCTTGAAATATAAAATCCGTAGCTAAATTGGGTTTCAATAGTCATAAAAGTAAATGACACTCGACTCGTAGAAACGGCAATACTTCCCACGAGACTGAGTCCACTTTCAAATTTCACACGAATTATCGTTCTAGCCATCAAAACTCGCTTTCTTCTATAACCACGAAATGTGTAATGTCTTGACGTAGTTTTTTTGTCTGAATTTTTACAATGTTAAAAACAATATGTGTTGATTTGGGATTGTCCGTTGGTTTTTCTAAGCATCATTTTATTATTATGAGTTCCAAACAGTCGTTAAATAGTTCCTGAATTTGACTGTTCACGTGGCATGTAAATACCGTTTGAATTTATTTTTTAACCGACAGTGCCAAAAAGAAGGTTATGCTTTTCGAGTGTATAGGTATGACTCTACATAGAGCGTTAGCGTTTAGGCTCTAGCTCCTAAACGCGTGACGGCTTGTCGCATTTGAGCTTGAGAAATATCATTAGATTCGTTTTAGTCGTGAAAGTGACACTGGGTAGGTACATCAAAGTTATAAAAATTGACGCAGTCGGGTTTTTCGCTATTTTCTACGCTACGCAATTCTTACCTGACTACCTATTTCAAAACTTAAGCTAGGTGAGCAAATGTAAAAAAAATACTTAACACCTATTGATTGAAATAGACTGAATTTGCGCAGGTCCATAATGATGCACAAAAGACATTGCAAACAAGGCAAAAAATTGTTCAAATCACATTTTTATCAAGAAACTGTGTTAAAATTTAGATACACTTTATTTACATGGTTAAAAACCACTGATATCGGCCATTATTCTAGGATCCTCCAAGACATCCAAAGCATTTGGGAACTATTTTGAAAATTGTTTTTATGAACTCATATGACCCAGTAGCACCATTACGAAGCTATTCCATTCACTAGTACGGTTGTCTGTCATAATATTCGTGAGCACGAACACTTAATAATTCATCATGGAAAGCGTGATGCTGTAATTGCCTTTCATCCGCCGCTCCGAAGTAGGCTGATGCTACACTGTCAATAACACGATAGCATACCTATAAACCTACTTATAAACCTGGGTAACCCGGATAACCATACACAACATCCTACTACTTCTATTTAACCACTAGCTGTTGCCAGCGACTTCGTCTGCAAAGAATTCGTTTATCGCTATCCCGCGGGAACTACGCAATTTTCCGGGATAAAAAGTAGCCTATGTGCTATTCCAGACTTTTCTCTATCTATGTGCCGAATTTCATCCAGATCCGTTGGGTTGGGCCGTTCTGGCGTGATTGAGTAACAAACAAACATACATCCATCCATCTGTTCATCCATCCATTTCGCATTTATAATATTATTATTAGTTAGATTAATTTCTGCTATAACGTCTATTAAAATCCACGTCAATAGCCATAGCCATTCAATCCAAAAGTTAACTTCGTTAACGTTAATAATTTTCGAAAATTTAACGCAAGTTAAAGTTATCCGTTAGAAGTTAACCATTCAAAACTTATGTAGTACCTACTGCTTTTTGGCTGGTCAAAATAGGTAAATAAAACAAAAACAAGTACATAGAAAGAAGAATTAAACTCACATTCACATTCTTGATGAAGGGTTACGGAATAGTCCGAAACAATTGTCGGAGCAATACTTCGGCTTTTATACGTGAGTTATCCGGTGTTTTGTAATCACATTCACTTATTTCGATAATAAAGTAGGTAGATATATAACGCTATTATTAATCGTAATTTTGCATTAGATGCATGTTTCCCTTTATAAAAATTTGCATTAAAATTGACATCCGACAGCGATGATCGTTTAGGCCGTAAAATATCTTTTCCCGTCGAAAACAGGCGTTTTACTGCAGCACTAGATAGAATAGCAGTGTTATATTTATAAAATGACCAATGTAACGGACTAGAGTTAACGGAAGTTCAATTTAATGGAAGTTAACAGGAGCGTTAACATTTTTTGAAGTTAACTTTAAAGTTAGTCTGTTCAGCAGATTGTTAACTTCGTTAATTAACGATTAACGGATTAACGAGTTAATGCCCACCTTTGTCAATAGCACTGGCAGTGTACAGACGGCCGTTGGGCGTCACTTTCTCCCGAGACAACTATTAATCTCTTTAATACTTCACGAGTGTCACGATCTGCGCTCACGCACGTTGCAGACGTTAGGGTTAGAATTAGCGCGTAATACTTACTAAGCGCTTTGAGGTAGGTACTGTGATAACTTGAGTTTGTATATACAAATCTACTCGCCGGAAGGTAATACAAATATTTATAATTTGGATTTAGAATTTAATTAAAATTGAGAGAAATAAAGTCTTTCTTGAGAGCCATTACCTGGACAGCTGCCTCCGAACCTGACTGCTGTATCATAGTCCATAAAATTGAATTAATATACGGATAAAAGCTTTATGATATTTTATTGATGTTTAAATAGATCTAGGCTCAGAGCGCAAGAACCCGTACTCTCCGCATAAACCCAGGAGTCTTAATTAAGTCAGCTACAACCCTCGGAGCCTTGCAGTACACTGTAGGCTTGTTGTCTAACTCGCTAGCAAACGCCATCGTGTTCATTTTGACAGTTCATGTATGGGCTGACAATTGGCATCGGAATCAGCTAGCTGTCACATTCATACAAGAACTGTCAAAATGAACACGATGGCGATTTCGAGCGAGTTAGACAATAAGCCTATAGTTCCGGACCAACATCTAGAGCCTGACTGACTGCGCAGAAACAAATTTACCGTCTCTTTGGTATTTATCCCTTCCACGTCGCCCTTAGCTCTAAAAGTTTGCCGTAAGCTGTAGCTCGTCTTAATGATGCCTAGGGTCATTTGCGCAAAGCTATTGATACTAAAACCGAATAATAGCCGAAGAATTCAGGCAAAGAAAACTGCACTGCGATTCTGGCATTTTGCTTTATTGGCCTTCTGCAATAAGAGTTTTCAATGATTCACGGTTAAGTACATTCGAAATATTATGAACGGGATGTGAACTGTGATTACCTTTATTGAGCACCCGATATTTCGACGCAGTTGCATGCATCATGATCACGGGTAGACTGAAGAAATAAACCGTTTATAATATTTCGAATGGCCTTCTGCATTTCTGGCATTTTACGTTACTGAAAAGATGCGTATAAACGTAAAAATTTCATAAAAAAGTAAACAGAAATCTAATAAAACTATTGTTCTAATTAGAAATATAAGCCCTGAAATTACAGCAATACAGTTTTAAATGGAGTAGCTAAATTTGAATGAAGCAAAATGATAGAGCAGCAGGAACAATGAAAGTCAAAAATGTTATAATTTTATTAATGTTATTCTACTTTTCTAACATCTTACAAGATATTCTTAGAAATGGTGAATGGATGATATACGTACGAGTTCTAGTGAATGAAGACAGTTGCGTGCAAGGCGGCGCGTGCGTCTAATACGTTCAGTTTCTCGTAAACTGCTCTATAATTATTGCTCTCGTGTCTATAAGTGGATTCTTGATATTTTGATTCATTTTTAACCTGACTTTGATAGAGTTTTAGGAAACCTATCAATATACAGTGAAATAAACTCGTCTGGATATCCTTACAAAAAACTGATTATTCCCCGATAAGAATCAAATGTTGCTCTTACATGAGCATGTTTTTGTCTATTAAGTAGAAAATAATAATTATATTATTTTGGAATAATATATGCAACAGACAATCTCTGTAATATCATTCTCTAGCACCAAAATGTAAAAGGCTACTTAAAAAATAAAAAAATAAATAAATATCTTGGGACAATTGACACCAATTGACCTAGCCCCAAACTAACCAAAGCTTGTAAGTAATATGGGCACTAGACAACGGATAAACATACTTATATAGATAAATACATACTTAAATACATACTTACTTACTTGTCTTTTTTATTACCCTTACACTACTATTATTAATGCGAACCGCTCGCCAGCCGCTCGACCCGAAGCTGTCTCTAGTGGATTACCACCTGAATACGAGTCACCTCATGTGCCACCAATTTCACCAACTGTCTTACTCTCCACGTCGGAACACAGCGCAAGCAGCAGCAGGCTTGGTGGCAGAATTAATGTGTAAGATCGTGGTGGTGATTCGGACGGTCCTTAGACAAGGTTTTATTACCCGCAAAACACTTAAGTTAAACGGCAAGTGTAAGTCAGTTAACGAATAATCAGATAAATTTATTTTTTTACGAGCATTTCATAGCTAATTTAAATACTATTATGTTGCTACCATAATTTCTAAACGACACTGAAAATTAGAACACATAGAAAAATCCGAAAAGTAAGGCTATGACCGGGAATCGAGCCGGGGTCCTCGTCTTTCCGTGACGCGTGCTATACCCCTACACCACCCATAGCAGGTAACCACTAGCAGCAGCAGCAGGCAGGCAGGCAAGCAGGCAGGCAGGGGTGGCAAGTTGCTACCATAGACAATAATATGAAGGAATATTTCGCTCATTTGTCCAAGTGAAAAAATCACGGGCACAAGAGGCATTTCATCTAAGTCCTCCAGGTTGGCAACGCATCTGCAATCCCTCCGGGGTTGCGGGTGTCTATGGGCAGTGGTGATCGCTTACCATCGGGTGACCCACTTGCTCGTTTGCCTTCCTATTCACATTAAAAAAAAAAGTATTTTAAGGAGTATTTTGACGACCGAATAGCCTAGTGGTTAGTGACCCTGACTATGAAGCTAGAGGTCCTGGGTTCGAATCCCGGTAGGGGCAGACATTTGCAGGATGAATACGAATGTTTGTGCCCGAGTCATGGATGTTGTATGTATTTAAGTATGTATTTATCTACATTATATAAGTATGTTTATCCGTTGCCTGGTACCCATAGTACAAGCTCTGCTTAGTTTGGGACTGGGTCAATTGGTGTAATTTGTCCCATGATATTTATTTATTTATTTCATTATTTAAGGTGATCTTAAGTAAATTCTATTATCCAGTCTAATTCAGATTTGTCAAGAGTTACCTTCAATCGGTAACGTAAATTCTAGGCCATCTAACGAAGTTCCTCGTCAGTAGCGAAAATAATTATTCAGATTACGAATCCCCTTGCCAGGATTAGACAAAACATGGTCCGGAAGGTATTTTGGCTATTTCACTCGTCAGTAAGCAAATTTTTACGTTTCTGGTGAACCAATCAATGGACTTGGACATTGGCCCAAATAATCTATAAGTCTTAAAAATATGAACCGTCCAAACCGTGTTTTGCCTGATCCTGACAGCTTAATCCATCAGGTAGCACGAATGACAGCGCCGTGGCCTACAAGCCATAATCCCACAGAGAGTAGGTAGAGTGGAGGCGGGTAATTTACCCTCGCCTCGCGATTACCCTCGCGGCGGGCTCGTGTTTACCAAACTCGCGCCGGCCATTACCAATGCAAATGATGCCCTATTGACTGGCGGAGTAGCGTTGGCGAAAACATTATACAACTGCGGGTTATAATGTAATGATATATACGATTTTTTTAGAGTTCCGTACCTAAAGATTAAAAACGGAACATTATACTGAGACTTCGGTGTCTGTCTGTCTGTCTGTTCGTCTGTCACCAGGCCGTATCTCATGAACCGTGATAGAGACAGTTGAAAATTTCACAGGTGATGTATTTCTGTTGCCGCTATAACAACAAATAATAAAAACAGAATACTTTTTAAGTTTGTCTGTCTATAAGCAACTAATATAAAACGATCCAACACTGCGAAAATTTCGCTTAGGAACAGGGCTCTGCTAAAACTGGATTTTACCTCCCTAGGTGTGCGAGTCCGACTCGCACTTGGCCGTTTTTTTATGAAATAGAGTGGCAAATGAGCAACTGATATGATGGTTGCCATCTCAAGTGCGTTGCCAACCCAGAGGGCATACCTTGGAATATATATATCTTGTCCCAGTAATCTTAACCGGCCGCTCCACCTCGGAACACAGGTTTGACCTTGGTTGCTAACTAATAGATATTTCCTTCCTTTTTATCCTTAATGTCATTGTCATGCGTATAAACAGTACCTAATAAGATATAAACACCTTCCATTAAGTAACTCTAGTGAATTCTTTAGCATAGTATGTTTTGTTTGGCTTAGGGACCCAAATAAGGTCTTGGCCTCCGAAACGAGAGCACGCCATCTGTCCCGATCGTGCGCAGCTTCTTGCCAGTCGTCGACTTGAAGACGTCGCAGTCGCAATTCCGCCTGGACACTGTCCCCCCAGCGATACCTGGGTCGCCCAATCGGGTGGCGACCAGTCGGCGTAAAACGTAACAATCGGAATAATATACTCCGCTACCGATGTAAAAGTAAGGATGATAAAGTGTTTTTGGTAATTAATATGAACCTTCGCAAAATGACGCAAGCTTTGTATAAGGCTTATAAAGAAATCCAGATTTTCGAAGTGCATGTGGAGAAAGACAAGACACAGTTCTGAATAACACCGAAAAACAACGTCGTGAATATTATTTCAAGTAATTTTATTTAACTTTCTCTGTCAACCGTACGTAAAAAATATACCGGCGTGTGCCTGGACGGCGTTTCAATGTAGTTATACGATACGCTTCACATATACATAACCACACATATAACCAACCAGTCGAAGCTGACATCCCGCGTCCCCCGTCCGCTCCACATTTGATTGGTACAGCGGAGCGTTTGGTTAGAGCGTTAAAAGATCATGTTTAAGTGGTTGTTTGTGCGTGATACGTGTTCGGCTCACCTTCGGGCGACCTCGTGTCGACATCGCAACAACTAGTTATTGTTCTCCTGAAGGCTCGGGTTATGCGCTGATTACTGATGAGATTTCGCATTGCGCTTGCGTCTCGTTTTCGAAATTGAAAGAGTAGTTACGCGTCTTGTTAGTTTATGCTCTGTATTGTTAGGCTTAATTAAATGGGAACCAATTATGAAGACTTGGTTAAAAACCATTTGTTTGCAACTAATTGATTCTTTGTTACGGTTGATGTAACATTAATATTGTAATGCGGAGATTAAGGAGTTACACAAATAAGGTCTCAAATGATTTTTTCAATCATCTTAGTAATTAGTACCTACGACGGTCAAGTTTATAGCCAACCGTGCAAACTGGATTCTTGAGAGTCCACATTATGTACTCGCTGCTTTTACGATTTTTTAACTGCAAAGATTGTTAATTTATTCTTGTGCGGCTTCGAGAGTAATACCTATAAAACGTTATACCGTTCTTTGATATTCTGACGTAACCAAAAGGTACTCATCCCCACGTATAACTTTATTACATCACTTACGACCCTTCCCCAGAAACATTTTATTTCTTTACGCACGCAAATATGGGTAATTTTATTTGCATGAAAAATATTTGTTGGCTGCCGTCGTAAATTTTAAGAGTAGGTAAAATGGACGGTGCCCATGGGATCAACCCTTTTTCGCACTAAAACGGTAGAGCCCTAACTGTTGGGGGGTTGCTTGGGTACAGGGATCAATGTTTGATGGTTTGCGGTAACAACCCCTTTCTTATCAGAAGATGGATAGATAGGGAGAGGGGATATGGAGGATTCGATGTTTGTTATTGCTTAGAATTGTTAATAAAAATTGATGAATCAACATTTTTTTACTATTAGTGTTATTCATTATAGGTACTGGCTATAATAATTAACTCACAGATACTTAAGTTTTTTTTTATCCTCCCAGCCTTTTTCGTATTGCTATAAAAATACTATTTACTAACTGAGATCTACTCTATTTAGGTCTTGGCTTTGGTGTGACTCAAAAAGGGGATCCATTTGTCCTTTATTAAATAACTAGCTTCTGCCCGCGACTTCGTCCGCGTAGAATTAGCAATTGATATGTTTATCGCTATCCCGCGGGAACTATACAATTTTCCGGGATATAAAGTAGCCTATGTTTTAATCTAGGGTACCAACTATCTTCGTACCAAATTTTGTCCAAATCCGTCCAGTCGTTTTAGCGTGAAGAAGGAACAAACATACACACTCACTCACTCACATCGTCACATCGTCACAAACTTTCGCATTTATAATATTAGCAGGATTTTTCAGACGGCTCAGGAATAGCGTCAGCCAGCGTCCGTGTTTCCAGATCGCTACAACCTGGGCCCTGGCCGTCTTCAAATCAAGGGGAAACGGGCATTTTATAGGCAAGCGAGCTCCACCTTAGATTACATCTTCGCTTACCAACAGGCTTGCGCGATTGTCGATATTTGCCATTTAACGCGTATTATGCGTAAATAAGTGTCTATTTAAACGACACTTATGCTAAACTTCCGAGCAAAGCGGCTCTGGCGTCACTAACGCTGCGACAGTGACGCTGCGCTCGGAAGTTCCTTCATACATTTTCATACTGCATAATACTATCGCACTGTCGCAGCGTCAGTGACGCCAGAGCCGCTTTGCTCGGATGTCTAGCTTTAGCTAACAATATCTCCTTCTTTTAGCAATTACCTTTCTCCAGAGCACTAATACCCTCCCAGTGCAAAACAACTTCTCTCCATTGAACACCGGGAATACTGTGGGTTTATAAATACATACCCACATTTGTAGGACATACCTAGCATAGTTTTTATCGAGGTATAGTTTTTTCATGTCGAGGCTTGAATTTAACTCTCTTTCAGCCATTTTGCGTGTGTTTCATTTCTTTATCGGTTAAAATTAACTATTGGATGACTTATGTTACACCAACGGAAGGTGCGGGTGGTAGGGCCTTGTGCAAGGTCCGTCCGGATCGCTACCACCATCTTACTCGCTAATTCTTCCGCTAAGCAGCAGTGCTTGCACTGATGTGTTCCGGTGTGGAGAGTAAGACAGCCGGGAAAATTACGGGCACAAGAGGCATTTCATCGAAGTCCTCTAGGTTGGCAACGCATCTGCAATCCCTCCGGGGTTGCGTGTGTCTATGGGCAGTGGTGATCGCTTACCATCAGGGGACCCACTTGCTCGTTTGCCTTCCTATTCACATAAAAAAAAAAGGTGCGCTCACTGACTGGTATAAAAGCAAGGCGAGTACTGTATAAAAAACGGACCACTCCTATGCTAAAAGACGTTGACGGTGCATTTATGTAGGTACGTATGAAGAATCGATGAGAAAACGTGACGCCTACGACACGTCACTGCGTATACGGGGCGGCGTGGTATCTTTGTTAGGCGCATATTATGCAAGCCGTTACGAATACTTACCATCTGTTAATTAATGTTATGCGCAGAAAAAAGGAATATGAATAAATTTAGCGGCACAAATGAAAAACATTAGATATGCTAATTCGTAGTAAACAGTGACCATAAAACCTTAATAAGCTTATGTGCAAGTGATTATAAAAATGCGATAAAAAAATTCGAAGCGCTAAAGATATGCTGCTTCTTCTAGATTATTGTGATGATGACGACGATTGTGATAATTTCTTTGTATTCCATCCATGAAGACATCCAGGAAGCCAATTATCTACAGAGTATTAGGTAGTTTATTTAGAATTGTTGCAAAAAAACCTTCTTTTACAGTGCAGTCTGTAATGTTAGGCTATTAAACTCACAGTTCTCCCGCGGGAGCATCCGACTTGGAAACTATGATTTCCATTTTTTCGGAGTTTCCTAATCCAACTTCTCTAAAACTTTCCTTGTCCCCAGTTCACCCAAGTCCCCAGAGGTTGTGTTTATTTTTTAACACCGGCTTTCTTTCAATTTCACGGCAGCTTCACACGCCCGACTTTTCCTTTGTGAATAAATTATGTTGGCACCTCGTAAATTGGAGCGTATTTATTTGGTGGTTTGCTCTTGTAGGGTGAAGGGATTTGTTGTTTTATGGTAGTCGGGAGAAGGTAAAGGAAAGATTTTATACGCCAAGTTGTTGATTTATTAAATAAGATGAATCAGTTATAAGCTTTCGTCGGCAATTTTGGTTAAAAATATCATCCTTTTGAAAAAAAACTATTCTTAGAAATTTAGATATGACTGTGGAATGTGGCATGCAAAGAATATTCTTGAAGTAAGGATTGAAAAATTTATATCGATATTTTTTTAATATCTATTTTCGTTTTAATTTGTTATTGCTTATACCCATAGCCATAGTATATTTAGATTAGAATAGAATAGAATAGAGTAGAATCGTTTATCGCAAGTCACATTACAGTTTAAAGGTGTCCTGTGTACTGTGGTCGCAGAGTCACATAGTAATTAGCTTATAAATACTAGCTTTTAAAATGTAGCTTTATTTAAACTACGACTACTTTCTCAGAAACTCTCGCGAAAGCCCTGCATTAGACAGTTAGCTTTTTCTTTTTAATTTTTATAAAACACCAGATCCTAAACAAGCTTTTACTACAGAAATTACACTACAACAACATGGCCATTAAATTCTAGAGCTATTTATGACTAATCGATAAACTGTATCGATACGCCACATCATTAGCACAAGTACTTTATCGACGCTCGAATTGCCCTAAACTTGTCCCTTGTCCGCTGCGATTCATTACTTCCAGACACAACACGAATATCGTTACACTATCAAAACAACTCAACCTTCAACTGTAATTAAAATGCCATTAGGTTGGCAATGGGCTAACGGAAAGCAACAGATAAGACCAACTGGAATCAGACATCGAATGATTACCAGTCCCATGTGTTCGAAATTCAAACGCTGTATTAGTGGCCAGTGACGGTTGGATTTGGATTTTGTGTTGGTAGCGTTAGCGTTCGTTTTGCGTTCCGTTTTCGAATGTGGGTTGTTTGAAAATTGTGTTTCGTCGAAGCAATGAGAGAGGGCGTGCGATAAATAACCGCCTTTGAGCCGTCACCGCTTGGCTATTAAAATATATTCCGAGATTGCTCGAGTTTTTTGCCGAGTTGGCTGCGTTCCCGAGTATGCGGCACGAATTCTGTTTTTCGAACTTGTTTTCACGCAAAAAGCCATCAGATGGGAATAAACTTGTAATGGTACCGCGTACCACGCGTGACTGCGGCAGTTTGTTTAGTCGTAACTTCGTTTTTTTTCTCAATCCCTTACAAACTTATTTGCCCGACTCACGTATTAATTATAATACTGCTTAGTCTTTCAAGTATTTCTATGTTTAATAAAGCAGCAAGCACATTCATAGAAACATTATCATTATCATCATTATCAATATCAAACTCTAATACAATTTTGTGTCTGTTACAATTTAATGAAAATTATTCTTAATTGCCTATACATGTAATTATGTTCTGGTAAAAAAAAAAACATTTTATAAAGCACCACGATTGTTAAAAATGTAAAAACTTTTTGACATTCATGAATGTCGTAGGTACGTTTGCACAAAAACCTCACGGTTCACAATCACTAAAGTAAAACGATCAAAACATTACGTTTATTCACTACCAATACTACTAGCGCCATCTTTTATCGATGTCGAAAATAAATGCAAGCTGCGAATGAGACTACGGCACGGCAACGCTTGAAAATTACGTTTTGTACTTTTTGATATCGAATGTAAGTACTTACCTAAGTAGAAAGAAATTATAGCTACTAATTACTAGTGTCCGACCGAAACACGATTTTTAGCCGAAACCGAAACCGAAACCGAAATTTTTGAAGACGTATCATATCAAACAAAATATTCAAAATTACTGTACAAATCGTAAGGAAAAGGTTATTGCAATGATTTCTTATATGAGAACAGTTACTTTTTTTGTTAAACAAAATAAAAAAAAAAACTGCATGCATACTACTGACGCTGGTCTCAGCTGGGCCGGCCGCCTGTGCGTTACCTATACCTACCCGGCCGAGAGTGCCCGAATTAAGCCGAGCGCTCCCGATGCGAGAGCCGCGAGAGGCCGCGAAGTAATTTCGGCCCGGCCGAAGGTTTCGGCCGGATCCTGGCCGAAACCGAAACTTCGGCCGAAATCACTTTTTTGGCCGAAATTGGCCGAAACCATAAACCGAAATCGAAACTTCGGTCGGACACTACTAATTACGTGGCTTTTGCCACCCATCTTGCACTCCTCATGTTTATTGATGAGGAGGGTAAGCACCTCTATGCTGCTAGGAGTCACAGACTAATCAATTATGATGGGGAAGATTAGCTAATTGTAACGGGCACGGAAAGGTTTTTGACACAGACAGAAAGCATCAAAGTAGAAAACATATTGTTGCGGATAATATGTAATAATAATAAAAATAATAATAATGATTTATCGTACAAAGTGACAAAGGTACTTATACATAAGCATATAAGATAGTTTGGTACAACTGAGTTGCGGATGATTGCCAAGATTCTGACCCCTAAACTAGGTAAAAGATACCTGTATTTTAGGGACTAGGTAGAGAGTTACTCCAACATTTAGAGACTTAACAAGAGATAAGGACAGGTAGGTGTTAGAGACAGGCCTATTTCACCAACTTGACATAATGTCGGTGACATTGTGACAATACGAAATGCAACGCTTAGTCAATATGAAACCAACTGGCGTAGATTCTGGTCGAGTTTGCAATGTAAACAGAATTGTCACTTGTCTTGTCACTGACACTTGTCATGTTTGTGAAATAGGTGCCCGAAGCGTAATATTAGGGTGACAAGATATAGGCAAATCCCACGGGCATCCAACTCTATGGGGCCCTGAACTGACTGGACTTAGAACGCAAAAGATGTTAATGCTCTTAATAAAGGAAGGCTCTGATGAATTTGCCATGGGCCCTAGAGGTTAATACCAGTAGGTTTATTGTCTAACTCGCTCGCAATCGCCATCGTGTTCATTTTGACAGTTCTTGTATGAATGTGACAGCTACCTGATTCCGATGCTAATTGTCAGCCCATACATGAACTGCTTTGCGGGTGGTAGGGCCTTGTGCAAGGTCCGTCCGGATCGCTACCACCATCTTACTCGCTAATCCTGCCGCTAAGCAGCAGGCTTGCACTGCTGTGTTCCGGTGTGGAGAGAAAGACAGCCGGGGAAGTTACGGGCACAAAAGGCATTTCATCTAAGTCTTCTAGGTTGGCAACGTATCTGCAATCCCTCCGGGGTTGCGGGTGTCTATGGGCAGTGGTGATCGCTTACCATCAGGTGACCCACTTGCTCGTTTGCCTTCCTATTCACATAGAAAAAAAAAAAAAAAAAAAAAAAAAAAGTTAGACAATAAGCCTACTGATTACACGATAGGAGGCGCGTGACGCGTCAGATACTACGTCAACCAACTGGAATGCTTGAGAAAATAGACAAATAAAACATAGTCTGTTGCGATTTCTATCTACTCGCGTTATCCAGAGATATAATCATTCTTTTTTTAATTTTAGTGATGATTGAAACTCACAAAAAGATATTCAATTAAAACACGAACAGGAAACCTCTTAGAATTTTAATGAGTACAAAAGACCACATTTGAAGTACGCCCTTTTAAAGCTATTTTGCAAATACGTTTTTTTAATATGAATAGGAAGGTAAACGAGCAAGTGGGTCACCTGATGGTAAGCGATCACCACTGCCCATAGACACCCGCAACCCCGGAGAGATTGCAGATGCGTTGCCAACCTAGGGGACTTAGATGATGTTTACGCGTACTTACAAGAATTATTGCTTATGGCACTAAGCCTCCCTCTTTTAACGCTCTTAACATTAATTATTTTAATATTTTCCAGGAGTGGTACCTACATAAGTACATACTTACCATCGGTTCACTAAAGACATACCTACATCGATAACAATAAATCACGCCGGTGAGGTGCGAACATCGATATCGAGGGTTAGGGATGCGACGAGATCCCGGGATGCCGGGATAACGGATAGTGGGCGCTAAATCACGAGTCGCGTTTTTCCCGGCCCTCGCCCTCCGCCTGTCTCGAGAGATAGCATAGTACGGTCAGCAGAGAAAAATTATTATACTTACTTCTAAATAAAATACCTCGGAGCATTTCATTTGCCCGAATTTCATATGCCATAATGTAATATTTGCCATAATGATAATTTGCCATAGCTCTTTTTTTTTCTGAAACCGTAATTTTTTCAGGAGCATTGAAATGGCAATCCTGTAGAACTCTATAGGTTAGGTTAGATTTGTTTCATAACAATCGTGAACAATTAACAGATAAATAGAAAAAAGAGTTATGGCAAATGATCATTATGGCAAACAATACATTTATGGCATATGAAATTCAGGCAAACGATAGAGAACCGAATAACTTCAAAGAACCCTAACTAATATTACAAATTCGATTATGAGTTTGTTTGTTACGTTTTCTCGCGTAAACTACTCAACCGGTCGTGACAAAATTTGATATGGAGATAGTTTAAGACTATGATAATGTATGTATGTATGTGTTATAGTTTCCATCCTGGAAAATTGCTTAGTACTATCCGCTTGCACGCCTTAAACGAATTCTCCGCAGATGAAGTAACGGGCAATAGGCAGTAATAAAAATAAATTAGTCATTAAGTATTCGTAAATAATATCGGAAATTTAGTAATATGTACATACAGTACTTGATATTTAAATATTACAGCCATTAAAATACTTGTCAAACTGTAATTCATACATATCGCATAAATACTTGGAAAACCATATACTTACCTATCACTGAATGTTACGTTTGTAAAGAAAATGGCGGTAAATTATATCAACTACACACGAGCTTTTGAAAAACCAAAGAATCACTTGACATAAGGTACTGTAAGCGCCCTGGCTTCTTAGAAGCAGGTGCGATGCATTTTAAATTTGAGTTGTTCCAAGAGTTATTTGAATAATTTTCAATCCGCTGGACAGTTAGAGTGTAGACGTGTAACAGAAAATACAATTTGGGGAATACTGAAGAAATAGTTTTATTCATCCAAGTTACTATAGTACCTATTCTGTGCACCTTTGTTTGTTTGAATAAAAAAATAGTTCTTTCACGAATAGGTATACACTTTTTGGAGTATCGTTCAATAATAAATAATAAATTAACAGTCTGTTTAACACAATGTATAAAAAGTGTAGACGTAGAATTAATTTGCTTTGCTACGTATGTCTGTTTGTTTCTTTCTTTCAATTTCATCCACTTCCAATGAACGTAGACCGGATTACAACGACAATACTGTCAACAAACAAAGTTAAGTCAGCAAAAAAAAAGAAGTATTAAAAAGTTATTCCTCTGGTTTATTCTGCTGACCGTACCCAATACGGGGGCGGCGCTCGGCAGCCTCATTATTTAGATATTAATCCTGCGCGCGCGCTCTTTTAATTAATATACGACACTTGTGGCCGTAATAGTACCACTGTCAAGTGCAACTTTATGAGTCGTGAACAAAAGCGTTATTGCCAAAGTTTGTTTGAGTCGTGATTTTTATTGGGCAGTTTAATTTGAAGTAGAGTCGTAAAACGTGACTCGTTTGTTTTTTTAATTTTACACTAAGTTATATATTTCAGATACGTTTTTACCAAAAAATAGCTCACTCGGCATCGCAAATTGCAAGATCTGAAGGTATTTAATTTATGTACGTTCTAGCAGTTACTAGCGACTCTATCTGCGCCGAATTCGCTTACCTTCCCGCGTGAACTATGCTTTTATTCCAGGATAAAAACTATTATAAGTCCTTCCCCAGGACTGAAATTCTGTACCAAATTTCATTAGAATCGGCTCAGTGGTTTAGGCGTGAAAGCCAGACAGAACAAAGATACTTCCGCATTTATAATATTAGTACTACGGTTCATTCATCCTTACGTGTTCTTTGAGATCAATCATAAGCTTGTTATGACGCACGTGGGAGTTAATGAAGATCAAACAGGACACGGTTAACGATATCATCTGGCATTATTGAGAACACGTGCTGAGTTTGGAAATAAACAAGAAGGGTCTAGGGATCAATCGCGTATGAATTATCTTAGAGTATTTGAGTCATACACATGGTAAGAAACAAAAGTTGTCTCTCCTGTGGGCATAAAATTAGCGAGTCCGAGTCGGTAAACTTGACGTTTATTTCAATGGGCCGAAAGTTGTATTTTAACACGATGTATTTTAGATTTGACTTAAAAATATTGACTATAGACTTAGACCCTAACTTTTGCCATATCCACAGGAGAGACGCGAACAAAAAAATGTCTATGACCCATTTGTACTTTGTCAGGATAAAAATAGGATGTGAGTAGCATATAAACTCACTAGGTAGGTACTCAAAGAAAATAAACTTTAGTTTCATCCGTAAAATTGAAATAACTAAATAGGTAGGCAAGTGTGAAGATTGTTTTTAAACTGAATGCACCAAATTATAGTATTAATTAGCTTCTGCCCGCGATTTCATCCGCGTAGAAATAGATTGAAGAAATGATGTTGATAGTATATTTTGCAATAATTATTTACGTTGCGACTCTATTTGACATGTTTGTCACAATCCCGCCAGAACTATGCAATTTTCTGGGATAAAAAGTAGTAGTAGATAAGTAGTAGTTAATCTAGGGTACCAGGTATTCCAAATTTTATCCAAATCCGTCCAGCCATTTGCGCGTAAAGAAGTAACAAACATACACACACACACACACACACACACACACACACACACACACTCACAAACTTTCGCTTTTATAATAACTGTGGATGTATAGGTGGAAAGCGGAATCAAAGTATAACATGATTCCTAAGATTTCCGCCATTCCCTCGTATTATTGAACTAGTTGTTGCCCGCGACTCCGCGTTTGCGCAGAAATCGCTCATCGTTATGTCGCGGGAATTGTGCAACTTTCTAAATACTAAATTTCAACTAAATCGGTCCAGTGGTTTAAGCCTGAAAAGTAACACAGATATAGACATACAGTTACTTTCGCATTTATAATATTAGTAGAGATTATGCTACATAACTAACGATTAATGCGAGATAGTACCATTAATGGTACTTATCAGTGGCACAGTACAGATGGGAAAGAGGGAGAGTTCCCAATTAGGAACACTAGATGCATGATGCATAAAATACGTACGGCGCTCACAAAATTAAGTGACTTTTAGTATCGCTGATTTCATTTCCGTCAGCCCTTTGAAACCACCTTTAGGGCTCATTGTCCGAATAAACGAGGGTATTACTTAATAACCAGTTGGGTAGACCCCAGTTTTGTCGCAACTCTAAATACGTCATGGTTCATGGTATTTTGGCCACTCCTGTTCCTTGTATGGGATGCTCGTGTCATCGAATGAGGAGGGTGATAATTAATCCAATGTTTGGTTGTTTATGTACCTAATTGCGAGAAATAAAAGGTTTCGTATTAATTAATATTATTATATTTACACAGGATATTTAGTTACAGTCATAACATTATAAATATACAGTTTTAGGTTAAGTACATATAAACACTTAAACGGACTAAGCATACAAGAATAAATTTCAGTAATTTTCACGAAAAACACGGATATAATTTGTCGAAATCAGGTAAATTCGAACTTAGAATTAAGTACTATCTAAGTTGCCATTTGCCACTAACACGACAACAGTAGATATTGTACGAGTATCGAGAATTATTTCCTTACCTTTAATTCTTAGCATTCATACATATAATAATAAGAGAATTGTTACATAAAATAGATGTTTCAAATAGCACAGCATTAAATTTATTAATAAAGCCATAATTAATGCTAAATTACGCTTGCCTTATTCGCGTTTCTATTCTATTTTATTAAGATTACAGCACATATTAGACTAAGAGGTTATTTTAGAGAATCCTACTACTATTATAAAGGCGAAAGTTTGTAAGTATGGATGTATGGATGTATGGATGTTTGTTACTCTTTCACGCCAGTACGGCTTAACGGATCGGGATAAAATTTGGAACAGACATAGTTTATGATTTGGAATAACACATAAGCTACTTTTTATCCCGGAAAATTGCGTAGTTCCCGCGGGATAGCGATAAACGAATTCTTTGCAGACGAAGTCGCGGGCAACAGCTAGTAAGTCATAAAATTCAGATTAAGTAAGCTAATCTACCGTGGGGTATCTCTTGGAAAACATATCAAAACATCAGAAGACATACCTTACTAGTACCGACAATGCTTCTTTCTTTTTAAACAGTCTGATAATTATATATTATTACTTACACTCATATTATTATAACCTAGAAACTGTGATGGAAATATGCTGATTTACCAATCAATCCACTACACTAATATTCAAAATTTTCGTCTTTAGCCAAGAATAAACGCTGTCGTTTATCCTTTATCTCGCTCGCTAGGCCTCCATGTCAGGCGAGGGCGAGCGAGACGACCGGTGCTGCTAGGAAACGTTGCCGTCCTCTTCTTCACCAATCTGCAGTATTGCCTTCTGGGCCTCTATTCGGCGCTGTTACCGGCGCACTTCTGCTTTCGATCGGCATAGGTTGGGCATAGGTTGGGCATAGGATCGGCATTCACCAATGCCTCTGTTCGGCAAACGTTGTGTTAAAATTGCCAGCCGAATAAAATTTAATGCCCCTAAAATTACGGAACGAAAACTTTATTTAATTGGCAACACTGGGCTGTTCAACTATTTTGATTTTGAATAATGATTGTAAATTATTATTTAGTGTAAATTAAGCTAATTTTCACGAATATTTCCGAAAAATGTTCTGTAGTAATATTGTGAAATTTAATATTTCCAAAACCACCCTAAAACGCTCTTTAAATCGCTGATCGTTATGACCATGCATGTTGGCGTATGAACTGTACTAAAATGCTTGAATTTATTTATGTTGGAAGGTAACTAGAGTTATAAGAACTAAAAAATATCAGATTTTATGGTTGCGTCGCATAATTATAAAAATTCAAAATAGTTTATTAAATCTGGGACGGATTGAAATCGACCGATGCTGACTAATGCAATGACCAGCATACGGTTTCTGAACGCATTCAGCACTACGAACTGATAAAAAAAACTCAAAGATGGCGACCGATTTCATAAATCAATGACCTCATGTTTTTATTTCATAAATTACACAGCCATCTGAATTTTCCAGATATATGTTCTCGATTCAAAATTGATATTTGTTTATGCTTTATAATTGGGAATAGGTTTTGATCGAATTAATGGAAAAAATTATGTTTGCCGTGCGAATGCCCAACGTATGCCGAACGAAAATTCAACCTTTCTACGTCCACCATTGCTTCGCCATCAGGGCCCTGTTTTATAAAGTTACAGGCTACAGGTTACAAGTCTACAGGCGACAGTCGCCTGTAATGCACTGTGTACAATTACAGGTGTTTTATAAAGACACACGGAAAGCTACATTTGTAATACGGCATTGTAAATCTCGATTACAAGTAATTTGTACAGGTGTGATGGACATCACTAATTAAAAAAAAAGTGGCTGTTATAAATGACAAATACAAAGAGGTTTCTTTGCTATTCTATTACATATATTATAATAATATATAGTAAAAAATATATTCGGCCGCCATTAAGGGAGAATAGAATAGAAATAAGAATTTGATGGGCACAAAATATTATCCTACGAACTTGATAAATACAAATAAAATATACGTAAATTTGCGATTGCGATTACGATTCGAATAAGCTCCCAATTTCTTGCAGAATGTACTCCATTTGCGTAGAGTTCATTCTGAACCTTTCATTAAATTGGAAAGGTGTTTCAAAGTCGACATTTTATTCTTGGGCGAAACACCCTAGGTCGACGCTTTCGTGGACTCTCTTCGTCCGAGTCTGAGTTAAAGGGCCAATATTCAAGCGTTCCGACCGCTCGGTTCTTGCGTCATTGTCGTCTCACGATTATTATCCTAACAGAAGGACAAGCTGCAACAACTTTGGATAAAGCTAAATGCAGCATCGATACTGTGTTTCGTTGTTATAAAAAGTTAAGTCTCAGCATCATCTCTATTAATGGTATATGCTGAGACGATAATGACGAAAAATCGCTGAATATTCGCCCTCGACGATTTAAACTTTCGCGATTTTTACCCATTATTATAAGATAATTAGGGAGTGGACCGGAATCAACAGTGCAGAGCAACTGTTCCGGATGGCTCAAGATAGAGAGAAGTTTTCAGAGCTAACGGCCAGCCTCCAGTAATGGAGTGGCACTTTCAGAAGAAGAAGATAAGATAAACGGGACTTAATCACGTAAATAAAGTGTATTTTTGTAAATACCTCGACGTTTCGGACGCGACTTTGCATCCATGGTCTCGAGAGGTCGTATTTTTAACCGATTTCAAAAAAAAGGAGGAGGTTCTCAATTCGCTTGTATTTTTTTTTATTCCTTGTAGTCCTTGTTACCAGTCTCAAGACGTATGTAAGTTTTCGTTACAATTGTACCAATCTACAGTTGTATTTTACAATATTTTTATAAAACGCTTGTTCGATTATGCATTTAAAACTAATAAAGGTCCACGTTTTTGTCTATGATCAGCCTACAGGCGCCTGTACCTGTAGCATGTAAAATTGTTACACAGTACTTTTATAAAACGCAAATTGTAAAAAACAGGACAAATGTTGCCAATAAACGCCTGTAGAATTGTAACCTGTAGCTTTATAAAATAGGGCCCAGTTAGGCATTCAGTAGGCGATTTGACACATTCAAATGACAAGCAAAAATTGACAGCCAGAGAGTGTTACTGTTACTGTTAGTTATGTTGTCACACTCTGCGAGTCTGCAAAACATCATCGTTTGTTGTAAAAATAGTATAGTAGACGTTTTCAATTTTCATAACGATAACCGATAACGTCGATAACCCAAAGCAAACAGCAATAACTTTCCCAAAATCGATGCCGATGCTTGGCACATAATTCACGACGAACAGCGACTTTTGCTATGTCAAAACAACGAAGTAAGTATATAATATTGATTAGAACCTTAAATAGCAATATTTTAGGTTTATAAGCTATTTTGAATGATATACATATAGTTTTTAGATCTATTGTTTTGACATACTTTAAGGTTAGGATTACGAAGTAGGTAGGTATAAAGTATAAACAAACAAGTGAAAAATTAATAAACTTAATTTCAGGTTTTCACGAGCTTCATATGGTGACGACGCCGTAAGCTATGTGCTGCTTAAGCGTGACACAAAACTAAAGTTCATAATAATATGTCCAGAGAACAAATTTCATGCTAAATTAAATTATGTGCATACACACTGGTTGTTAACGAAGAAAATGATGCTATTATTTATTATTTTTATCCAATGTCAAGACTGTGAGGCATCACAAGGTGACTGTAAGCACGTAATAGCTTTCCTTATGTGACTCCACCAACAAAGTGAGAACCATCATGGATCATGGACTTCTGTGGAGTGTTATATTGGAAGAAATCTAAACTGTCCAGAGTTGGTAATACCCTGAAATATATGACAGCACAAGGCAATCCCATATCACTCAAAGATAGAATAAGGAATAGTGTGATAAGGGAACGTGCTGGTGTGAAAGAAGATATAGTGACTAGAATAGAGAAGAGTATGCTTAGTTGGCTTGGTCACATAGTGAGGATGGATGAAAGAAGATTAACTAAACAAATTTATATGGGGAGTGGGAATGGGTGCGTTAGGAGGGGAAGGCCTAGACGGATGTTCCATGATCAAATCAGGGACGTTTAGGAAAAAGGTCAGGTCAAGAGTACCGGAAACCAACAAGCATGTATGAAGAGATTGTTAAATGTGGATGAAGTGCAAGGGGTATGTCAGGATCGTAGCAAGTGGAACAAAGTAGTCTCTGCCTACCCCTGTAGTATGTATGTATGTACTAAACTATATTGGAAAATTAATATTATATCCGAGTGTAGGGTGTGTATTTTTTTCCCTTTGTTGCCTGTGGTCCTACTACAGTTTGTCCTACTGATTTTCGATGGAGCTCCGCCCTAGGGCCCAAAGGCGCTGAGCTGCTTTTTCTGGGTATTTTGCCCTTTGGGCAACTGATTATACCTAACCAACCTATAACCTACCTGTTTTTGTATTAAAATATTATTGAATGCTTCAAAATAATGGCAGCATTTTTTCAGGGTAGGACAAATTAGTAGGATCACCGGCAAGACTATTTTTTTGTTTCTTTTTTATTTCGTTTTGTGTGTACTATAAATAAAAGAATTTTGAAGTGCAGTTTTATTTTATTAAAGAATCTTGCAAATTACTTATTGAAAGCACATGCTATGATTTATATATCATAACTAGCTGTTGCCAGCGACTTCGACTGCAAAGATTTCGTTTATCGCTATCCCGCGGGAACTACGTAATTTTCCGGGATAAAATGTAGCCTATGTGCTATTCCAGACTTTTCTCTATCTATGTGCCAAATTTCATCCAGATCCATTGGGCTGTTCTGGCGTGATTGAGTAACAAACAAACATTCATCCATCCATCCATCCATACTTTCGCATTTATAATATTAGTTAGATGTATTCTTACAAATTTAAAACCAACAAAATGCGTGGTTTAAGCATATAGAATTCACATAAGAGCCAATAACTCTTTCAAAGTGTATTCTCAAGCTGGCTATCTGTTTGGTCAGCTTCGCTAGACTTTTGTCCATTTTCACTCCTGTTTCAACACTTGGAGGCCTTACTATTGTAATACCTATTATATTTTTGTAGATATTGCTCTATATGAGGAGGAGCTGCAAAGGATGGCTAACATTTTGTGTGGGGCATTGGAAAGGAAAGGTATGAAAGTTAATGTGAGCAAGACGAAAGCTATGGTATTCGAAAAAGACGATAGCATGACAGAATGTGAGATTATAGTTGCGGGTGAGAAAGTAGAACAGGTAAAAGAATTTGTATATCTGGGCTCGGCTTTTACGACAGATGGAAAGTGTGAAAGATGTGTTATTGGGATGCAGGAATTCGTGGGCTTAGATGGCTCGGGAATATATTTAATTAGGGATAGGAGCGCAAATCAGACTTCAGCCATGTTCGATCAAAGACTGTTTTTATTTTTTAAATCTTGTTTATATAAGCTATTCAAGTTCACCACAGATAATGACACATGCCCCTTTTTAAGAAAAATAAATTGACAGGATTGGGCTTTGACAGATGACATTGACAACTTACTGACATTGACAGTGACACATAATAATCACAACATAATATCGCTAAATAGGTTAGCTTTCAGAAAATGTTAGCATACAATTCACATAAATTATTATAACATACATTGAATTATTACTAATACTATTATTATCATTTTACAGTCGTCACATTTGAATTAGAATTAATTTCAGGTATATGTCTAAATAATTACAATTGCATCAGTGGAAACCTCGTCAACTTATTACAATATATAATTTTGTTATACAGTTCTCAATAAAACTTATAAATCTAATTTACATGGTTTTTTTATCAATCTCCCTCTTGAGCTATATCGAGGTTCCTCGTTGTTAATACTAGGCGTTGACGAACAAGGTAAGTTCACATTGTTATCATTATTTTCAATTGTTTGATTCTCCTCACAAACTGTAATAACATTACTAGTTGGACTAATTTGACTTGACACATTTTGTTCAATTGACTGACTGGATATGAAACTTTCATTTTCTGAACTTGACGTAGAACAATTTTGACTTACATTTTGGTTATTTATTTGACTTGACTTTTGACACTGCTGTAAATAATCAGGTATGTAATAATATGTACGAATATCATCCCTTTCAACATCGTTTTGAGATTGACTTGACTTATATTTATTATGTTGACTGTACTTATGACTTTGAGACTCTGACTGATTGTTATTGTTAGTAAATATTCGACTAGACTGTGCCGGCTGAGACTTAGACATACCATGACTGGGATTGTTTGATTGATTGGCCTTGTTAGACTCTTTGACTGACTCATTTACATGACTAGACCTAGACTCTGACTTTGACTTTGACTTTGACTTTGACAGGCATGAAGAGAATAATTTTATATGTTGGGTGTTGCGCCTATAGACAACTCCCTCCATATTTTTGACTAAGTAAGACCTAGGAAATCTGGTTTTAGACACTATAGTACCTTTCGTCCAACATTCATCCTTAGGATTTTTCTTGAAAAAGACTACATCATTAGGTTTAAATTCCTCTGGCAGCTTAGCACTTTTATTATAGTATGCCTCTCTTTTAGAAATTATATTTGACTTTTCTTTTAAATGTTCTGAAAATTTTACAACTTTCGGCTTTAGACTATCTAGATGTGTAGGTAATCTAGTTCTGAGTTTTCTAGACATAAGTAACTCTGCTGGTGACTTTAAATTTCCCCTTGGTGCTGTTCTATATTGTAACAAACCTAAGTGAAAATCTGTTTCTGACTGATGACATTTTTTTAATATAGTCTTTATTATTTTCACAGAAATCTCTGCCAAACCGTTCGACCTAGCAAAATGAGGACTAGACTGAATGTGTTCTATGTCCCACATATTCAAGAATTTTTGAAATTCCTGAGAATTGTACGGCGGTCCTCCATCACTAACCAATTGCAATGGAATTCCATGTCTGGCGAAGATTGACTTAAGATGCTGAATTACTGTCTGACTTCTATGATCTGTGTTTAGTTGAGCTATTTCTATGTAATTCGAATAATAGTCTACAACTAATAAGAATTTTTTGTTATTGTAATCGAATAAATCAGTTGCCACCCTTTGCCATGGTAAGCAAGGCTGATCATGAGACAATAAAGTTTCTTTTGTTTTATTTTGACTATATGACATGCAAGTTTCACATTTTCTTACTTTCATTTCTATGTCATGATATATGTTAGGCCAAAAAACTAAACCACGGGCTAGATTTTTCGTTTTTTCTATACCCATATGACCTTCATGTAATATATTTAATATTTCTGAACGCATGGACTTTGGAATCACTACGGACTGATTTTTAAAGACAATGTCATCAATAACATGAATCTCTTCCCGAATGTTCCAGTAGGGCAAAGTTATAGGGTCACATTGAGTCTTACTATTAGGCCACCCATTTAAATAATAGTCCTGTAACTTTAGCAATGTCACATCTGATTTAGTATGACATTTAATTTGTTGTAATTTATTCTGAGTTATAGCCAAATTTGAAGTTAGTAATTTTACCTGACAATCAATATTACTGTCCAATTCTTCAAAATTAAATTTCTCTATAGTTCTGTTAGATGATATTGGCGCTCTGGAAAGGGTATCAGATACATACATTTCCGTGCCCTTTGTGTATGAAACTATTAAATCATATGATTGTAAAGCAATCATCATGCGCTGAAGGCGAGCTGGGACATCTGACAAAGGTTTCTTAAACAAAGTAACTAAAGGCTGGTGATCTGTTTCCACCTGTATAGTTTTTCCATAGATATATTGATGGAATTTTCTACAACCAAAAAGTATAGCAAATAATTCACGTTCAATTTGAGCATAATTTTGCTGTGTAGTAGTTAATGACTTTGATGAATAGGCTATGGGGTTTTTGCCATGAAATATGACTGCACCCACTGCACTTTTTGATGAATCAACAGACATTCTAATTGGTTTATTGACGTCATAATGAACTAGTACTGGTGACTGACTAATAAGATTTTTTAATCGAATAAATTCTTTTTCATGATTATCTGTCCACTGCCAAACGTTTTGTTTTTTGAGTAAGCTTCTAAGTAAATTTGTCTCATTGGCTAAATTTGGTATGTATGAACCTAGATAGTTTACCATTCCCATAAAACGTTGTAAACCTTTGATATTTTCTGGTCTTGGCATGTCAAGTATAGCTTCGACCTTCGATGAATCAGCAGAAATACCATTCTTATTGAAAACATGACCTACATATGTTATTTCAGTTTTGTCAAACATACATTTTGATTTATTGAATTTTAAATTGACTTCACGGGCTCTTTTAAAAACATTTTCTAACCTTTCATTATGCTCCGCTTGGTTTGAACCATGTACTAAAATATCATCGACAAATATGAGAACACCTGGTAAGTCCCCGAATAAGTCTGTCATCACTTTATGGAATATTTCTCCACTAGAATTTATGCCATAGGGAAGTCTCAAAAATTTATACCGGCCAAATTGAGTGTTAAATGTACATAATTGACTACTATCTTCATCTAACTGTATCATCCAATAACCTGAATTAGCATCTAATTTTGAAAATACTGACGCTCCCGCTACTTTAGAACGTAAGTCGTCTAATGTAGGGTAAGGAAAGTGAGGTCTTTTAATAGCTTTGTTTAGACTTCTCGGATCTAGACAGATACGTAATTCACCATTCGGCTTTTCAATTGGAACAATAGCATTAACCCAGTCTGTCGGGTTTGTGACTTTTTCTATGACCTGCAACTTTTCCATTCGATCTAGCTCGGCTTTAAGCTTTGGATGTAAAGCATATGGTATTCTACGGACTGGACATACTTTAGGTGCAACACTTGTATCTATATGCAAATGAGCTTTATGTGGCAGACAACCTAAACCTTCAAACGTGTCAGAGTAGGTATTTACAATTGAGTTTACTGACCTTTGATCTTGTGATGTCAGTTCAAACAATCTTTTGACAATACCACAGTCTTCGCTCGTCTTCCAACCCAGTATAGTCGAACATTCACATTTCACAACCATGAATTGAATGTTAGCTTGCCTTTCATTGTCAAAAGTACATGTCAGCATCACGGTACCTAAATTATCTACAAGTTGTCCTGAAAATGTGAAAATTTTATTATGTGATCTATGAATTGGAATTTTTATTTTATTTGTATTCTCTAAACATTTGATAGTATTTAATGAAATTACATTTATGTCTGCACCTGTGTCAATTTGACAGCTTAAAATTTGATTGTAACATTTTAATTCAATTTTCCAATTATTTTGACTAGACTTGACATTATGATTAATAGATCCAATTATAAATTCAGAATTATTACAGTTATTTTCTTCAATATGAACATTTTCTTTTGGGGAATTATTATTATGACTAGAAATAGAACTTACTTTTTTGTCTTTGTAAAAACAGTACTGCGCGAAGTGGTTTGGTTTTCTACAGATGGCACAAGTCTTGCCCTGCGCTGGACATCTGTAGCGATGAACTTGTCCACACCTCTTGCATATTGTGTTGTTGAAGCTGGTCCTGGCTGCTGAACTGCTTCTTCGGTCTTGACTCTTGGACTGGTTCTGGTTGGGTCTTGATCTTGACGGGCTTCTGAATTTTTTTCTTGACGTGTGTCTTGGTGTTGACGTACGATTGGTGATTTGCTGTACTTGACTCAATTCTTCGTGTTCTTTAATGTGTTTCGATCTTTTTCCGGAAAGTTCTATAGTTTTCGCTATTGTGACGGCTTCATTTACATCTTCGATATCTTCTTTTTGCAATAGTTTTTCTTTTATATGCTGGTTTTTAATACCTATGACGAACATATCTTTGACTAGTGACTCTTTGAGATTGTCGAACTTGCAACTTGCTGCCAAGTTATTTAGTGTGGTCACATATTCGTCCAGGGATTCTTCCTTTTGGTACCTTGTGAAAAAATTGTACCTTTCTACTGTAGTGTTCTTACAAGCGTTGAATTTGTTGTCAAATTTTTCCAAAATTTCCGTTAAAGTTACCGTTGACCGTTGAACGTTAAATGAGTCATAGATTTCTAGTCCCTCGTCTCCTATCGCGTTGAGCAAAATTGCAACCTTCTTCTTTTCCGTGAGCTTCTCGAGATCGTTAGCATCACAATAAATTTCGAATTTTTGTCTCCATTTTCTCCATTTTTCTGAATTTGAGCACTCCGACGATGAGTCTCCGTTTTGAATTCCCAGACGTAACGGTTTTAGTCCGTTGGCTAGTATGACATTTTGTGTTTTTTCTACTTCTTGCGGCATTTTCTTCGTTTTCTTTTTCTTCTGACACCATGTGTTATTGGGATGCAGGAATTCGTGGGCTTAGATGGCTCGGGAATATATTTAATTAGGGATAGGAGCGCAAATCAGACTTCAGCCATGTTCGATCAAAGACTGTTTTTATTTTTTAAATCTTGTTTATATAAGCTATTCAAGTTCACCACAGATAATGACACAAAAGAGATATTGAAAGAAGAGTGAATGCAGGAAACATGGTCAATGGAGCGCTGCGCGCCTTTGTGAGCAGTGAGAAGGTGTCAAAGAAGGCGCGTCTGGCTGTTCACAGAGGGGTGCTCGTTCCAACACTAATGTACGGTAGCGAAAGTTGGGTATGGCAAAAGAAGCATGAAAGTAGAATAAATGCAGTAGAAATGAGAGCGTTAAGAAGTATGGAAGGTGTATCACTGAAAGATAGAATAAGGAATAGTGTGATAAGGGAATGTGCTGGTGTGAAAGAAGATATAGTGACTAGGATAGAAAAAAGTATGCTTAGTTGGTTTGGTCACGTAGAGAGGATGGATGAAAGAAGATTAACAAAACAGATTTATATGGGGAGTGTGAATGGGTGCGTTGGGAGGGGAAGGCCTAGGCGGACGTTCCGTGATCAAATTGGGGACGTTTTGGAGAAAGGCCAGGTCATGAGTACCCGAAACCGACGAGCATGTATGAAGAGATTGATGAATGTGGATGAAGCGAAAGAGGTTTGTCAGGATCGTAGCAAGTGGAACAAAGTAGTCTCTGCCTACCCCTGTGGGAAAGAGGCGTGACGATATGTATGTATGTATGTATGTATGTTGCTCTATATGCTTAAATACCATACCAACTATACCACTTTTTTATGTCTTGACTTGACTAAGTCACATATTGATTCAACCTCACGTGTCAGTTGTTCCAAATCTAAGAGAAAAATAGTTAATCAATCCCTTTGCTGTGCTGGATATTTTTTTTTTTTTAATGGTGTTAGCTTTTTTATAATCGAACCATGTCAGAGCTTGGTTTACTGCCTTAGATGGCTTCTGCACCTCAATTTCAAGGCAATCTACAATGCAACTCACATTATAATAATTGTGTCTAAATGCCCAAGGTAAGGTTTTTTTCTAGGTCCGCAATAAAAGAATGCATAAGGCACTTGTCCTACCGCCAGCGAGTAGCGAGAAGCATGTGTTTTTTAGTATGGAACTTTTGTTGCCCGGCAAGCGACAAAATTTCCATACTAAAAAACACTCGCTACTCACCGGCAGTGGGACAAGTGCCTAAAGCTGGCTATGAGTGGTATATTTTTAAAAATATCTTAATTAAATATGACAAACAAAGTGATTATCTTATTCAAACAGCAACATGTTGTTACAACTCTCAATGGATGTTTTATTGAATCAGGCGTTACTTTGCGGAGGTACATTTCAATGAACACAAAATATTTACCTTGCTACTCCGCTACTTACGTGCAAGTTAACCAAGCCTGTGCGAAATATGTACGTTTTGCATGCAAGCCCTCCCACCACTACTACCACACAAAACGCACACAAATCCCACAAACTTAATTAATTATTACTTAATTAATTTGTGGTGTTGGGATTAATTAAGTTTGTGGGATTTGTGTGCGTTTTGTGTGGTAGTAGTGGTGGGAGGGCTTGCATGCAAAACGTACATATTTCGCACAGGCTTGGTTAACTTGCACGTAAGTAGGCGGAGTAGCAAGGTAAATATTTTGTGTTCATCTCAATGGATGGTTTCATTGGGTGATAATGTCTGGTTTCTTGTCTTCATATAGGTCTGGACAGACGGTTCTGAATTCGGGTGTTACAAATGCTTGAACTGATTTATCTACTTTCTGCTCACATATGATTTCTAGCTCATTTTGTTCAACGGTTTGAAAATCTGCAAAATTAATGCAAGTAATTAGCTATATAGTTTAATAAAACAAATAATAAATAAATATCTTGGGACAATTGACACCATTTGACCTAGTCCCAAACTAAGCAAAGCTTGTGGTATGGGCACTAGACAACGGATAAACATAATTATATAGATAAATACATATGACACATCCAAGACTCCAGAACAAACATTCATATTTTTTCATACAAATATCTGCCCCGTCCGGGATCGAACCCGGGACCTCAAGCTTCATAGTCAGGTTCTCTAAACACTAGGGTCGTCAAAGTTTATAAATAAACAAAGTCCTTGTTGTTATAATTTTGTGTTGTTTATTACTAGTACTACATACCTGAACTTGTATGAGGAGTATCTTTCAGACGAACTTGGCGCAGAACTTTATTCTGGTTTAATCAAGCAGTCTTCTATTAGTGTCATTCTCATTCTTTGTTTTAATATGTATGATCGTTTTGTGCTGTTGGCTGTTGATTACTGCCCGTTTTCTTCTGTCTTCTTGACATCCAAATTTACTTAGAGTACAACCTGGTTTCATACGCACTGGTGACACTTTCACCATGATATATTACTCTGTATAATTGTGCACATCCTTGGCAACTAGAACAAAAAACAAGATAAGATAAACGTTTATTACCATTAAAGATAGAAATAAAACAATTACAGACACAAGTGTTACACAATTACAAGTGTTTAATTCAATGAATATAGGACTATAAAAAGATTCTAAATCATAAAACTAAAACCAAATTCCTAACCTCAGATTAGTAAGTATTATTTATCAATATTCTAGACCAAAATACATAAGTTTCATTGGATATTTATACATTTTCTAGATTATAATGTTTGTAATACTTACATCGAAATGATCTTCACAAAAATGCATTTTACTATTTATTTTGTTGATATCATTGTTGGCTGTTCCATTGAGCAAATCGACCAATCCAATCACATCGATCCGCTGATCACTGATTCGACCAATCAGAACACAATTGGCCAATGAGAAGTCGTTTTATTTTTTCACGCTTAGGCAAAGGAATCAGATTCCATACAGAAATATGTGTCTCTTTTTAATTATCTAAAATATAGTTTTAGCTCGACTTCCTTAAAAATAATAATGTCGCGAAGGTCATGTCTTATTCTTATTTTACAACTATAACAGTTAAATAAAACAAGGTAAATAGGTACAGAAAATGATTTAAAAAGCATTTATCTTGAAGTGCTTCCCATACATTACAAAAAAAATAGACAATCTCAAATACATAGTTTGTACCTATGTATGTACATTGCTTCCTTTATCCAGAAGAGACGAACTGATAAAAAAACTCAAAGATGGCAACCGATTTCATACATCCTTCCTCATTAACCTCCTGGATCCCCCGGTCCTCACTTGAGGACATAACATTTCAAAAAATCTACAGCTAAATGTCAAACCCGCTTGAAAAATGAATACGAATAGAACGTTTCCGAACGAAACTGTCAACCTAAAAAAAATAAGAACCAAGTCATAGATGGCCAATCAGCGATCAGAGCCTCTAGTGTAAGTTTTCGCGTGTAAGTGTAAAAACGTCTCGAACGCGTTCACGTAAACGTCTCAATTACTATGGAAACATTGGCAGCGCCACTTGCGGATCGAAACGGCAACAAACTGGTCTTGTACTCCGAAATTCGATTTTCGAAGTTCGTTTCGTGCCGTTCCGTTCTTACTAATAGTTATTAATTTGAGAGTGAGAGGGACGACGTGACACGAACTTCGAAAATCGAATTTCGGGGTAGCCCCCCTGTTCCCATAGTATTTGACATTTTGACGCAAACGCGTACGAGACGTATTTTGTGACCGAAAACCTACACTAAGCATACAGAGCCGCTTTACAATTGACACCGCCGGCCACACCATGCCCCGCGGTAAGTAAATCCAGATTTATCTCACTGAAAGTCTAATTATATTTTTTTTTTGTTGTGATTAGTAAATTGTTGGTATATTTCGCATGTTAGTAAGTTAATTTCTTCCAGAAAATTTAAAATCTTTAGCTTTATGTAGGTCTGAAGTTTATGTACTCGTGCAAGTACAAGCGGTTATAACATTTTAGTTTATGTTCTCGTACGAGTACAAGCGGTCTTAACGATGTAAGATATTTTGATATTATATGAAAGTTAACTATGTTTTTTTTGCGATTCTCAGGCTTAAAGGACTATGAAATAGAGGAGTACTTCAACTTCGACCAATCCGACGATTTTTCCGAGGGTGACGATGCCTATGTCAAAAATAATCTTGAATGGTACATAATGGCCCCGTTATATCTGATTTTAAAGATAATTAATCTATCTATCTATCTTCTTCTTCTTCTTTATCTTTATTTTTTTTTTTATATATAAAAGGCAAAGTCCTGACTCACTCATTGACTCATCAACGCCCAGCCCAAACCCTTGAACCTAGAAAGCTGAAATTTTGGACAGGTTCCTTTAATAATGTATACACGAGATAAGAACGGATTTTTCGAAATTCTACCCCTAAAGGGGTTAAATGGGGGTCCAAAGTTTGTATGGGGCGACGTGATTCCTTGATCCGATCTACTTCAAATTTTGCATAAACATTCTTTAACAGAATTGATGGAATACGTGTTTCGTATTTTCTTGAAATTCATCCCCTGACGGGGTTTAAAAGGGGTACAAAGTTGTTGTTGTTGACGACGTGCTCACATGGACCTACCCTTTTTGTTAGAACGTAGTCTGCGTGCATGGAAACGCAGCGCCCTCAGGCGGCGTTCCTGCGAACTATATATTGACAGCCAGCCTCGTAACGTATAATAACATGATTTGTAACGTGTCTTGAAAAAACATTATTAAATCTATATCCAAACCAAATACTTGTCTCAATAGTCATCTACGATTATAACATGGTGTCAGAAGTGAACAAGAAATAATAAATAAATAAAAAAGTCAGAAGAAAAAGAAACATTTAAAGAAGAAGTCAAGTCAACGGTTCCAGGTCAGTCAGTCCATCCATATTAAAATTCAAATTCCAACGAAACGAAGTCACAAATTCAAAAATGCAGAATAATAATGGCTCAAGGCGAAAAATAACGATAAATAGTCAACTAGAAACACTTTCTTTGCAAGGAAATTTAGCCGTTAATTGGAAGAAATGGTACCAAAGTTTTAAATTATACATGACCGCAAGTGAACTGTCGGAAGAAAGCGAAAAAAGAAAAGTAGCCGTATTTTTGCATACCATTGGACAGGACTCGCTAGATATATTTAATTCTTTCGGAGTGGACGAAGATACTATTAAATTGAGCGACCTAGTCCAGAAATTCGAACAATATTTTGTACCAAAAACGAACGTTACATACGAGTCATTCAAATTTTTTACGAGAAAACAAGTTCAAAATGAATCGATAGATGACTTTATGACAGATTTAGTTAATCTAAGCAAAACATGTGAATTTGGCACGCTTAAAGAAAGATTAATAACGGATATTTTTATATGTAACTTAAATGAAAACTACCAACATGTTCGAGAAAAATTACTATTGGAAACCGACTTAACTATGACAAAGGCACTTCATTTAGCTAAAACGCTAATTACAACACAGTCACAGGCAGCTGAACTTAATAAAGAAAAACAGGTCTTATATAATTGTCAAGAAAACAAGTCAAGAGTAAGAGGAGCAAGTCAGAACAGAAGTCAGTCAAGAAAGCAATACCCACAGAATCACAATTACAAGAGTCAATCATCAAACAATATAAGTAATCATCAGTCAAGGTCAAGAGATCGTCAGTCACAGTCACATAATTATCATCGGTCAGCAAGTAAGTCAAGAAGTGGATGTCAAAAATGTGGCCAGATCCATCGTCATAAGTGTCCAGCGACTAATGCGAAGTGTAGAAAATGTTTCAAAATAGGTCATTATGAAGCATTTTGTAAAAATAAGATGACAAATTTTGTGGAGGTAACAAATAATTATGAAAATGAAGGTGAGAATTTTTTTATAGGAAATCTCAACTCATTTAATAGTTCTCATTGGACTATTGTCTTACATGTCAATGATGTTAATTTTGAATGTATTTTAGATACAGGCAGTGATGCTAATGTTATGTCTTGTGATGTCTATAAATCATTAAAATTGTCAAATAAAATGTCGCATTGTAATGCAAAAGTTACATCATATTCAGGAAATTCTGTCAATATAGTGGGTCAACAATATATTAATTGTCAATATAGTCACAATGGTCATAATGTAATAAAAAATATTTTGTTTATTATTGCTGATGTCAAATCGCCTACCGTCTTAGGAAAACATACTTGTTCTGAACTTGGTCTTGTTAAGAGAATATTTAATATGGAAATGTCTAATAATTGTTTAAATTTACAGAATATTTTGACGAAATATGACTCAATCTTCAGGGGTTTGGGTTGTCTACCAGGTGAAATACACCTTGATACAGATCCAGGTGTGATGCCTAAAATCGATGCAGCACGTAAAGTACCATTTTCATTGCATGACAGACTCAAGAATGAACTTGACAACATGGAGCAACAAGAAGTCATAACCAAGGTCACAGAACCATCATCATGGGTGAGTTCACTTGTCTTAGTTGAAAAGAGAAACGGAAAACTGCGTGTTTGTCTAGATCCACGAAATCTTAATCAAGCCATAAAAAGGTCTCACTATCCTATACCTACTAATGACTATATACGATCTAAGCTACAAGGAGCAGCATATTTTTCAACATTAGATGCTAATAGTGGTTTTTGGATGTGTAAGCTTGATGAGGAAAGTTCGTTTCTATGTACTTTCAATACACCTTTTGGAAGGTATCGATTTAAACGTCTACCCTACGGAATAAATTGTGCACCTGAAATTTTTCATAGAATAATGACAGAGTATTTTGGTGTACTGCCAGGAGTCATAGTCTATGCTGATGATATTTTGGTGTATGGAGCTACACAGGCTGAACATAATGTCAATTTACAAAGAGTTTTTGATAAAGCCATAGAAGTCAATTTAAGATTTAATAAGTCTAAATGTGTCTTTGGCGCTACGCAAGTAAAATACGTTGGTCATGTCTATTCAAAGGAAGGAGTGTCACCTGATCCAGAAAAAGTACGAGCAATAAAGGATATGCCGTCGCCGTCGTCTGTCAAGGATCTACAAAGATTCCTGGGCATATTGAATTATTTAGGAAGTTTTATTAAAAACATGGCACAAGAAACTGAAATATTAAGAGATCTGCTAAAAAAGTCAAGCGATTGGCAATGGAATGCTAATCATGAAGCTACATTTAATCGTTTAAAACAGATTATCTGTCAAAGTCCAGTCTTAGCACATTTTAATATTAGGAAACCTATTGTCTTGTCAGTAGACGCAAGCCAGTCAGCCGTCGGAGCTGTGCTACTACAAGAGGGTCACCCGATTTGCTACGCTTCAAAAACAATGACGTCGTGTCAACAGCGTATGGCTCAAATCGAAAAGGAATTATATGCCATAGTCTTTGGATGTCTACGATTCCATCAATATATTTATGGTCAAGTGGTGAGTGTTGAAACAGATCATCGTCCTTTAATAACACTATTTAAAAAACCATTGGCAGAAGTACCTACTAGATTACAACGACTAATGCTTAAAATACAAGTATATGATTTAAGAGTAGAGTACAAACCAGGCTCTAAAATGTACATAGCTGATTCATTGTCACGCGCACCGCTACCAGAGAGTAGTGAAGATGAACTTGATGAAAATTTAACCGTACATGTCAACTTACTTAAAAGTAATCTACCAATATCCAAAGAAAAATTGGAATGGTTAGAAAAAGCAACAATTGAGGATGAAACTATGAAGTTACTTAAAGAGTATTACATGAAAGGATGGCCTACAAGCAAGTCACAAGCTAATCATTTAGTCATACCATACTGGAATTATCGTGATGAAATACATGTCATAGGAGAGCTTCTACTAAAAGGCAACAGTCTGATTATACCTACAAAACTGCGACCAGACATATTAAAAATGATTCACAGTGGTCACCAAGGTATAGAAAAATCTAAAAACTTTGCAAGAGGCATAGTATTTTGGCCTTTAATGTCACATGATATACAGAATATAGTAGAAAGTTGTACTACTTGTATGTCAAACAGGAGTTCAAATCCGTCAGAACCTCTCATGCCACACAAAATATGTGAATTTCCATGGCAAAAAGTTGGTATTGATTATTTGATGTACAAAAGACAGACTATTGTTGTAATAGAAGACTATTATTCTAATTTTATTGAAATAGCTCATGTCAATAGCACTAACGCCAGAGAATTAATAACAATTTTGAAATCAATATTTAGTCGTTTTGGCATACCGGTTGAAATCATAAGTGACAACGGTCCACCTTTTAATTCCACAGAATTTATGAAATTTGTAAAAGAATGGGGAATTGAACACAATACTACAAGTCCCTACATGGCAAAGTCAAATGGTTTAATTGAATCTGGAGTCAAAATAGTTAAGAAAATACTTACAAAGTGTGATGAATCTGGAAGTGATCCTTATTTAGCTATGTTACAGTATAGAACAACTGCAAGAGGTAATTTACCATCACCAGCTCAGTTACTGATGTCAAGAACATTAAGGACACAGATACCTACACACTTGAAACATCTACAGCCAAAGGTATACAGTTACAGAAATTATGTGGAAAATAAAACAAAAAGTAAACAACAACAGAAATTTTATTATGACAAGAAGGTTAGTAAGCTACCAGAGTTAAATATCGGAGACTTTATATGGTTTAAGAAGAAACCTGAAGAAAAATGGCTTCCTGGAAAAATAGTAGAAAAATGTAGAGAGCCAAGATCTTACATAGTAGAGTCTACCGAAGGAGTTCGTTATAGAAGAAACCGTCAGCATCTGCTTAAAAATAAAATAACGCAAGCAGCAACAGCAGCTACTCCCATGTCGGCACCACAGACTATACCAGTGCAGAAGGAAAGGAAAAGTAAGGAAAGATCAAATATAATAATAACGGAAAGTGAAATAGAACAGGAAAGGGAGACAGGACAAGGTCAGAGAGAAGAATGTGATCAGAGTCAGTCTAGCAGAACACAGGCAACTGGAAGTGTTACTTTGCCTGCAGAAAACGCGCATAACAGCTCACATCATTCGGATTCTGGTACTCGTTCAATTATTAGGACAACTAGATCTGGTAGACAAGTCAAACCACCGGTAAGATTCAATGTAGATTTCGAAATTGACTAATGTAATGTAATGTAATAATAATGTAATAATAATGTCTAATAATGTATAATAATGTAATGTAATGATTATGATAATGACTTGACTTTGCTGTATTTAATTTAATGTTTTTTATGTCTGACAAAGCTACTGCAATTTAATATAATTTGAATGTGTTTATTTGACTTATAATTAATGTGAATAATGGTTGTTTTTTTATAATAGGTCTTATTTATTATGGAATGTCTTAATGTTTTAATTAATGATAATTATTTTATGTCTAGTTTTGTTTTTGTAAAAAAAAGGAAGATGTTAGAACGTAGTCTGCGTGCATGGAAACGCAGCGCCCTCAGGCGGCGTTCCTGCGAACTATATATTGACAGCCAGCCTCGTAACGTATAATAACATGATTTGTAACGTGTCTTGAAAAAACATTATTAAATCTATATCCAAACCAAATACTTGTCTCAATAGTCATCTACGATTATAACACTTTTCTTTTAGTTTTAAGAAATATTCAGTTTTGAGGGTAAATTTCCCTCAGTTTGCGCCAGAGGCCGATGGCTGTGTGCCCCGGCAGTCTGCACGCATCTCGCGACTACGTCACGTGTCTTTGTTTTTAGTATTAAAAAGGTTCTATGTAAATTAATCATAAACTGTGCATACGTGTTACGAAGGTGTGTTTTTACCGAAGAACGTACCCCAGCAGCCTACAGTTGTTTTGGGGGTGATTTGCTTCGATGTTGATATCAATACGCCTTAGTGCTTTTGATTAAAATTACATTTTATTTTGACACAGTCATGTTTGAAAACTCAATCCATGGACGTACTATTTAAACAGGACCGAGTACTCGCAGCTGAAAAGCGAGCCGATCGAGATAGTTAGTATGGACGCGCGTGTTCCTTTCTAACAGGGTGACAATAAGATTATAAATTGTTATCAATACATAATTATAAAACAAATTCGCTTTCCGCTATCTGTCTTTTCCTATGTATGCATAGATCTTTAAAACTACGCAACGGATTTAGATGCGGTTTTTTTATAGATAGACTGATTCAAGAGGAAGGTTTATATCCTACTAATATTATAAATGCGAAAGTTTGTGACGATGTGAGTGAGTGTGTATGTTTGTTCCTTCTTCACGCTAAAACGACTGGATGAATTTGGATAAAATTTGGAACGAAGCTAGCTGGTAGGTACCCTAGATTAAAACATAGGCATTATACTTTTTAACCCGGAAAATTGCATAGTTCCCGCGGGATAGCTATAAACATGTTAAAGGTCGTAGCTGCCTAGAGTTGCAACGTATAAATTGTTGCGTGTACCGTTCTCAGAGAAATCAGTTAATATTATGTTTATTAGAACTTAATTGACGTCTCTGAGTGTGAAAGTTAACTTTAATTGTCCTGGGGGTTGTATTAACTGACGGTGGAAATTTAGAACTGTTTTACCGTGTTAAGGGATCAAGTTCAAGTTTTAATTTATCATACCTGCGTAACTCAATAAAGTACAAAGGAATAAACAGTCCTTTAATATGTTAATTGGCGTTTTGAGTGTGAAAGTTAACCTTTGCTTTCTTTCTTCTTCTTTCTGCGGTAAAGGTACATAATAAGTAGTTTTTCGACCGATTGCTTTCAAAATCGATATCTAAGGGTCCGACTGGTCCTCAAGCATGAATCTGTTGTCAAAAATTTTAAAAGTGGCCGCCATTTTGAAATTTTTAGTTTTTCGACCGATAACTTTCAAAATCGATAGGTATCTGAGGGTCCGAGTGGTCCTCAAGCATGAATCCGTTGTCAAAAATTTAAAAAGTGGCCGCCATTTTGATTTAGTTTTTCTACTGACATCTTATCGATATCTGAGGGTCCAAATGGTCCTCAAGCATGAAACTGTTGTCAAAATTTTTAAAAGTGGCTGCCATTTTGAAATCTTTAGTTTGTGGGCCGATTGTTTTCAAAATCGATATCTGAGGGTCCATGTGGTCAATAAGCATGAATCCGTTGACAAAATTTTTAAAAATGGCGCAATTTTTGAATTTTTAGTTTTTGGGCGGATTGTTTTCAAAATTGATATCTGAGGAACCGGGTGGTCACTAAGCATGAATCCGTTATGAAAAATGGAAAAATGGCCGCCATTTCGAAATCTTTACTTATTGGCCCGATTGATTTCTAAATCGACATCTGAGGATCTAGAAAAGCGAACGCTTATCACACTTGACCGTTTTACTAGAATCATATTTAGCATACACACAACAACTTACAAAAAAATCATCGCAATCGAGTCAGTAAAACATGAATTTGATATGTCAACACCTAAATCCGACTCACGCTCGACTTTTTTTTTCTTAAAAAAAATCACAACATACCTACACACAACCAACAGAATAGATAGGTAATTACAGTTTATTGCTAATTCTACGCGGACGAAGTCGCGGGCAGAAGCTAGTTAATTATAATTGATGACAGTTTTCTGCAAAAAAAATATTTTAGGAACAAATTGGACTGCCATTCTGAAACAAATAAATCTTTTGGACTAACTTTAATACGTAAAATACGTACGTACGTACTATTATAACATTTTTACTTGTACATAGTTTATTTCAGAGGAGTTTCTTTTTGTTACTGACGTTATTTTTTTTATTATGTTACTGAATTTATAAGCCTGTGCTATAATATGTACAAATAAGTAACATTTGTAAGAATATATGCAAATAAAGTTCATTCATTATAGTATTTTATTTTATTTGATACTGTCTCGAATGAGGACAATATCCTCATGTACTCGTCTGAGGACAGAAGGAAAAATCCAGGGGAAAACACCATGATTTTATTTACTAATTTTCCGATATTAAGGGATACCTATTAAGTCGATTTTTGTAAAGAAATATCAGTTTCGGCAAAATCGATACCTCCAGGATCCAGGAGGTTAATAGTAATTCAATGACCTCTTTTTGTTTCGTAAATTACACAGCAATCTGAATTTTCCAGATATATGTTCTCGATTCAAAATCGTTTTTTTTTTATTTTTTATAATTGGGGATAGGTTTCGATCAAATTAGTAGAAAAAATAATGTTTGCCGTGCGAACGCCCAATGTATGCCCAACGAAAATTCAACGTTTCTACGTCCACCATAGCTTAGGTTAGGCAATCAGTCAGCGATTTGACATTGACATTTGACACATCCAAGCCAAAATTGACTGGCTGTCAATTTTGGCTTTTGGCGCTAAATATAACGCTTTTTTGGCTGTGTGAACTCCCAACAAAATTATATAGCGCTTAGCGCCCAATCTAGCGCCCATTCTACCGAGCAGGAAAGCCAGGAAATTTTAAAAAAGAACAAGATTCTGACGATGAAAAAGACTGGTCTTATACTCCGAAATTCGATTTCCGAAGTTCGTTTCGTGCCGTTCCGCTCACACTAATAGTCATTCATTTTAGAGTGAGAGGGACGGTATGACACGAACTTCGAAAATCGAATTTCGGAGTAGGCCCCCTGGCTACTAAATTTGTAGATTATCTTTTTATGTAATTTTTAATTAAAAGTAATAATCACCTAATCTTTCATTTATTTTTAAATTCAGCCCTATTTTTCGAAAAATATCCAAATCTAGCGCTTTTTTTAATCAATTCAGCGCGTCTTTTTAAAGAGTGTTGGCAACACTGGCCAGTGTTACTGTTATGTCCGTCAAACTCTGCGAAACATCATAACGATTTACTTATACTTACTGTATTTTGTCACCTCAATACAGTTTCTACGTCATAATCGTTATCAAAAGATAGTATATCAGGCCATGGAGAACTTGCCCAAAATCCGAATCGATGCCGTTATGCTTGGCACATAATTCGCGACGAACAGCGACTCGCTCATCAGAATTTCGCAATGTCAAAACTTCGAAGTAAGTATAATATAATATTGATTAAAAGTTTAAATAGCAATATTTCAGTTTAAGCTATTTTCGATTAAATACATATAGTTCTTAGACCTTTTGTTTTGCCATATTTTGAGGTTAGAATTACGAAGTATGAACAAACAAGTAATAAATTAATAAACGTAATTTCAGGTCCTTACGAGCTTCGTATGGTGACGATGCCGTAAGCTATGTGCTGGCCAATGTCAAGCAATAGCTTTCCTTATGTGGCTTCATCATGCACTTCTGTGGATGGATTGGAAGAAATATAAACCGTCCAGCATTAGTCCCTGAGTGGGACCCTGAAATATATGATAGCACAAGGCAATCCCATATTACCAGCAAATTCATCTGTTTTAAAGAATTTTTTAGAAGAGGCGAAATAAAGAAATATTAAAGACTGTGAACTATGAAAATACCAACCCACTTATTGTTCAAGTGTACCGCAGGCTGGTCTCACTCAATGCATGAACTTGTATGTAACAAGTATAAAGAGAAATGTGTTGAAGACAAAACTGGAAGAAGAAGAAACAAGAGATCAAGCAAATTGCTAACTTTGCTTTGAACCGAGGTATGGTTGAATAACTGCTTCCAGAGCACTTGAAGTAGGCCGATGCAAAACTAGTGATGGTACGCTCATATCCCTTATACTGGGTGGTAAAATCCAAGATACACCATCCACGAAGCGTAGACATCTATCTCCTAGAAGATGAAGTATAAAACAGTGGAGCAAATTAAAAAAAAAAACAAGTGTGGCCTATTAAACTTCAAATATCCAGTGATTGCTGGTTCCCCAGATGGAATAATTGGAATTAAATGTACTTGTCACAAAAGAATAATTGTTTGTTGTGTGTAGCTAACCCAGACTATGTTAAAAATAAAGAAGTAGTTATTATAAATGTACCATTTGACCTTCAAAATGTTGAGTTGATGTTGAGAATTTAATTAATAATAAGTTACTAAACTTTTGGAAAATTAACATAAATACATTATATATCCTTTATTATATCGAAGTGTGGTGTGTTTATTTTTTTGTATGTACTTTTATAAATCCCATTAAAAACATAAATTGTGAAATGACAGTCAAGTTCAATATTGATTATGATTTGGTTGTTAGGTTTTAAAAACATAATTTCTTAAATTTGTTTTTAAACCTGACAAATTGTAAGTGGCCAGTATTTAGTATGAGATTAGTATTAGATGTTTCAATCATTCCTTTTTATTTTATAGCGGTTCTAGGAAATGTATGTTAAGTATTTTATGTAAAGATATCTCCAAGTTCTCCCACTGCTATAATTTTGAAAAAAAAAATACATAGGTATATATGTTGGTGGGTGTATTATTGGTGAATAAAATGGAACGGTCTCTAATGTGGAAGTAAATTAAACTACTTAAATATCTGAAAAGTTTAGTCAGTTATTTTTTTTACTTTTTTATATGACAATGAAAATATAATTTATGTCATATACCTACCTAATCATCTTTAGAAGGTGAACAATATATGTGTAGCAGACTAAAATCGGTTGGCTAGATTTTTTTTTATCGTAGTGCTTACGTGCCGGCACCTAAGTAAGTAGGTATATAAAAGTTAGTAAAGTTATGAATTATATGAAAAAAATGTTGTAAGTACCTATCAATGGTACCTATAGTATTTTTTTTTCCTTTGCTTCAAACGTGGCGACCGATCTTAACAACTCAAGATTAATAGTTCAATGACCTCATCGTGTTTTTATTTCACAAATTACATAGCAATCTGAATTTTCCAGACATATGTTCTCGATTCAAAATCGCTATTTTTTTATGTTCTTCAATTGGGGATAGGTTTCGAGAGAATTATTGAAAACGAATTAATCTCCTTGAGATCGCGGATTCACCTCACCTTGCATAGCTCGTTTTTATTTACCGAATTACACAACAATCTGAATTTTCCAGATATAAGTCCTCGATTCAAAATCGATATTTTTTTACGCTTAATAATTTGGGATAAGTTTCGATCGAATTAATAAAAAAATAATGTTAGCCGTGATAATGCCGAACCTAAAATTCAACCTTTCTTCGTTCACCATTGCTTCGGCATCCGTAAGGCAACCAGTAGGCTATTTGACACATTCAAATGACAAAGTTGCCAGCTATCGTGACCATGCGTTCTGCAGTCTGCGATTATGTTGCCAAGGCTCGGGTTACTTGGGGATTCGGGGGTTATAGTTTTTCTTAATTTTGGCTTAAATTTTGATGAATTTGATGAGTTTGCACTGAATAAATAATTATTAGATAGCAGGTTATTGATTTGATACGATATGCGATCAGAATTCCTCTTTTTTTCTATCACACTGCGACAGCTGTTGAAAATCCCCAACAAAATTAACGATGCGCCCCGAATAGCTTACTAAGAACTCATCGCGTCTCATCGGATTGTGTTCGGCAAACTGACAGTTGGCGACGCCGAATAGCAAATTTTACGTTAGGCATTACTTAGGCACTGCAAATGGTTGGTAATAGCTTCGGCGTGTCAGTGCCGAATAGAGGCCCTGGATGATGCGCTTGAGCTTCTTGCGTGCTTCGTCCGAGCGAAGCGTGCGCAGCTCCGAGGCCACGAAGTCGCCGAAGATCTATGCAAAATAAATAAACGGTGGATAAAAGAACTGCATCTAATCGATTCTACCTTGCTGGGTCCTATTTTATGAAGCTAAGTACAAGTTACAATTTACAAGCGGAAGTTTCTTTCTGACCCTATGTGTCAGATAGAGACTTCCACTTGTAAATTGTAATTTGTAGCTTTATAAAATAGTGCCCTGCTGCGCGATCATAGTAGCCATATGGCAAATCATATACCTACTTCAATATAAAACAATACTTGGGTAAGTAGGTATTGGTATTGGTAATGCGGCGAGTGTGATGGGCACCTTTGCGCCGGGTATGACGCGGGGCGGATTGTTTGATTGATTGTTTTTTTTTGTTTATTTATTGTTTGTTATTTCATTTTATTTTTTGTCGTATTTGTAATTATTTAAACAAATAAATATGTATTAAAATAAAAAAGTAGTTATGTAGTATCTAACATATTGATTCCTGACCTGCTAGCTTATTATGTAACTCGCTCGCAATCGCCATCGTGTTCATTTTGACAGTTCTTGTATGAATGTGACAGCTAGCTGATTCCGATGCCAATTGTCAGCCCATACATGAACTGTCAAAATGAAGACGATGGTGATTGCGAGCGAGTTACGTAATAAGCCTGCTGACCCAGCAGCCGTTCGGCTAGAAGTACAGAAACACGAGCACGTGCGAGGGATGTATCGCGCGCGAGATAGATTATTACCCCTCTCTTTCTAACGAATACTACGAAAAAGACAGGTAAGTAGTCTCTCGGGTAGTAGGTACACAGCTCTCGCGCACACTTGGTCACTTCAGTGCTTTATCCTTTGACAGTTCCTACATCAGAAAAAAAGACAATGAAAATTCTAAAATGACATGTTGCCGGTAAACATCTTGAGCATGACCTTGAATGCGCAGAAGTGAATTTAGTGTCTCTTTGTTATAAAAGTACATGCGCGAACTTACCCCTTCCACGTCGTTCTTGCTCAAGAAGTTTGCCGCAAGCTATACCAGGATACCAGAACTACATAAGATCTCACCTGACACTCGTCAGCGTTCAACCCAGGGCGTAGCTTCGGCAACGGCTCCTCAGGCCACATCAACGGGTGAGCACTGGGGGGCAACGGCGGAGGAGCGGACGCTGCCACCCTGGTCGGAGGCTTTGGAGCTGACCCGATACTAGTACCAGGGCCGGTGACCGAGTTGGCGCAGTTAGCTCGAAGAGCCGCTCCAAACTCCATCTCTTCTTCGGCTTGGAATTCTGCTAGCTAAAATGGATTTTTATTTTGTGTACATTCCGGTGACTTTAATAAGATTGCATACAGTACAGCTAGAAGTTTTCCGTAGGTAACCCATCCATATTAATGTAAATACCGGATACCGGATTAGGATTACTCACGTTTTATTACGTCGGGAAAGGTCCGAGGGAGGAATTGCTCATCTTTACGGAGAGATTTGGCAAAACGTAGGTAACCCATTAGGTGTTTTTTGATATACGACAAGGTAGGCAAATGGGTGTAATGATGGGGATGATGGTAAGTCATATTTTTTGGCTGAAGGAAAATCGTGCGTTATCTATCGTCTCCCGTCTTAAGTGCTTCGTGGATTTTTTTTATTTAACCAAAACATATTTTAAGTTCATTATTTCAATTTTCCATAGAAGCAAGAAAGTTTTCAAAAACAATTTAATACAGCTATGGTAGCGGCTAATGCTACTTTTCCCACAAAATTACAACTCACAAGACCAGTTTATGGTATAAAAATATGTCCTAAACTTGTACCTTAATACCACGCGATAAGGGCTACAATTTCTGCATGTTATATAGAACAATAATGCCGGCCGGCGCCGGGCTCGGCACGCGGTTTGTTTACACGTGAATTGCTAATGATTTTGAACCTTGACTTATTGAGATAGAGTTGGTTTTTGCGCGTATGGGTTTTGAATACCCTATTTTAATTTTGCTACTTTTAAGCTTTAGAGATAAAATGGCGATTTTTTTCGTCGATTAATAACGAAAAAGACGAATTCTTTTAAAAAATACATGGGAAGTAATAACGCCTTTTAAAGAAAGAGATATTTTTGGTAGCCTGCAAATTTTCATATACCGTTTATAATAATTCGAAAAAGCTTATTACTTTTTGACAGTTATAACTACTGTAAGCCATATATAGACAAAACATTTGCCATTTTGTTCTGAGTCTATGAAAAAATACTTTGACAACTCCTGTCAATCTTTTGCCATATCATTTTGCTTATGCTCCAAAGATCTGCTTAGAAGTGGAAATGAGAATTTCAATGTCTAATACACTAATACACATTCACCTAATTCATTCAATCAATTTCATACGTCATATTTGTTTTATACTTAAATGTAATATTTAGTAAAATTGTGCCATACCGCAAGGTTGACGCCGTCCACATCCAGGGGATTAGGTGGAGATCGCAGGAAGCAGAGGGCATCAAAGTACTCCCAACTGCTTGTCAGCGGCCCCCTCTCCTCCCCGCTCTGCCTCCTCTTTATCTTCCGCAATTCATTGTTGAACTGTGTCCTCAAATTGTGTATCTTTCTATTGATCTCTTCAGACACCGTCCCGAACATAATAGCCAAGTATTGAAGCTTAGCCTGCCTCGCTGCCCGATCCTTATTCATCGGATGCTTCGGATCCCACAGCTCCTTACAATCCCTTTCCATGGTATCTATCAACTTAATAGTATTCTCCGCGTTCCATTGCTTTTTGATAACATCCCGTTCCGTGTCAGAATCGGGCTCTAATTTGAGCGTGTACATGTCACCGGAATCAGAATTGGAGTCCATTGCTAATAATGACGTTATACAGTGGATAGCGCTCTAGCGAGACTGAGGGGGGCTGCGAGAGCTGCGAGAGCGGTGTCTGCGAGCTGGCAACGTCGCGAAGCCAGACCGCGCCACGTTGCCGGGCGGCGCGCGCTAAACGCCGCCACATTAGCAGTTATTAACAACCTAAGAACTAAGTACCTGCAGCCTACTTCGATGTGGGTTGCGCAAACATGACTAAAGAATGACGCACTTGTTTGTAAAATTTGTTAAGGATGTTATTTTAATGTGCCTTAATTAAATAGTTATATCTACTTAAATACGGTTTTGAAAAGTGACCACTGTATAAGAATGACGCCAAGTCACTGCAATTTCGCCGATAATATTGTTTTGTTATGAAAGAAAGGAAAACATGCGACATTAACATTACCTATGTCGTAAAAACGTGCAAAGGATCCAAGACACTTGTATAAATTCTTAAAAAAATCTGCATAAATTCTAGTCATCTTTATTACCATCTGTACCTACTTATCTTAAGATTATCCAAACACAAACCCCATTTTTCTTATAACCGGCTCCAAAAAAAAAAGGTTCTCAGTTCGTCGCAATTCTGCCTGAACAAATTATTGGTGTAAAATTAAATGATAACCATTATCATCTCATCTCCAGCCTAGATACATCCCACTGCCCACAGGCCTCCTCTCAGAATGGGAGGGCTTGGGCTATAGTTCCCATGCGGGCTCAGTGCGAATTAGTGTCCGACCGAAGTTTCGGTTTCGGTTTCGGTTTCGGCCAATTTCGGCAAAGAAGTGATTTCGGCCGAAGTTTCGGTTTCGGCCAGAATCCGGCCGAAACCTTCAGCCGGGCCTAAATTACTTCGCGGCCTCTCGCGGCTCTCGCATCGGCAGCAATCGGCTTAGTTCGGGCACGCTCGGCCGGGTAGGTATAGGTAATGCACAGGCGGCCGCCCAGCTGAGACCAGCGACAGTAGTATGTATGCAGTTTTTTTATTATGTTTAACAAAAAAAGTAACTGTTCTCATATAAGAAATCCTTGCAATAACCTTTTCCTTACGATTTGTACAGTAATTTTGAATATTTTGTTTGATATCATAAGTCTTCAAAAATTTCGGTTTCGGCTTCGGTTTCGACCGAAATCTGAAAAAAACCGAATATTCGGTTTCGGTTTCAGTTTCAGCTAAAAATCGTGTTTCGGTCGGACACTAGTGCGAATTGGGATTGGTTATCATTATTAGAAACATTAAATTTTACTATAAAAAAACCAGCATTGCAATCACTAACGCGTCACTAATATAGCCATTAACATGTCCATATTGTGCCATCAAAGCTGAGCACCTAAACATAGGGACCGTTGAGTTATCGACTCAGCCCCTATAACCCATGGTGTTCAATATAGGCAATTGTGTGACAAAAGAATAATGAGATACCATCTAACAGTTCCAATATCAGCTTTGTTGGTTATTAAAAAAGTGCAAACCATTAGTTATCCCACGTTTATTTATATTATTAGCTATAATGGTCGTAATTTGGCGAAGCGTTTTTTTCTGTGTCCATACCAAATAGCAAAAAAAATATCTATCAAGTATTGGTAGGATATCTAAGTGACACACCGTTCTAATTGATTAGTTAAGTGTAATTATTTTAAACTTTTTCATTTACTTAGTTTCTTAGTAACTCCATTTCATAACTTTCTTAGTTTCCTAACTCTAAATGTTTCTATGTCGAGAACGATCGGATGTCGTCTGCCAAACTGCCAGAAAGTAATACGCTTTTTTGTAACAAATTGCTATTTATGTGACTTTTCTTAACGCACGAAATGTCGACTGATGCACTAATCGCTTTAAACTTTACCACCCTTTTTCCGCCCGGGGGTTAAAAATCACGTCCCTAATGAGTAAATTACGAAGGGCGCCCTAACAAGCGCAGGTGGAGAGGCTTACGGGGTATTTTCATGATATAATTAATTGTCATTTAAATTTTAGCTAAAGAGCATGGTAGGTTTAGGTACACCTATCTAATGATGATTGGACTATAAAAACCACCGCCTTGTAAGCACTACCTATACGGGTGTTAGGACCTCGAGCAAAGTCCATTCGGATCGCTACTTACCACTGTCTTTTTACTATCCTGCCGCCAAGCAACAGTGCTTGCGCTGCTGTGATACGGCGTGGAGAGTAAGACAGCCGATGAAATTATTGAGCACACGAGGTACCTATTCAATCCTAGCTCCCTAGGCTAGCAAAACCCTCTTGCTGCTGGTGTCACTTACCATCAGGTGACCCACCCACCCGCTCGTGCCATCCTCGTTGTATAGTAAAAATACATACTTCGACACGCCACCGCGCCGCTCTTCCGCCGTTGATTTTTCCGCGTCACCGCCGCTCCCGATGCGATGAGTCGACTTGGTGAATATTTTACCTAACTTTAACGTACTTAGCATCAACTTTCAGACGGATAGAGAGGTAGAGACAGAGATACTTTCACATTCTTAAGTATGTAACAACATGACAATATATCGAAAGCATAAGGTTTAGAAACTAAACTGGAATGGCTATTTTGTATGAAAACGTTGTTCTAGCAAACGAGCGTTTATAAAACTAGTAGGTAAGGATAAAGCTCCATAAGCCCAGAACTCAAATACGAGGCGCGACAACATTACATGCAGGCGCTACCCTAGCGTTGTCCCCTTCTTTATTTATTAAAACCAATTGGGGTAGGTCGTATCCATGTCGTATCTGCCGCTAATTGCCTGTTTGCGGGGAAACTAATAACTAATAAATTATTGATACAGGAAATTGAAAGGCCTTCAATGTACCTGATCAACGAGTCTTTGGTTTGTATTTTTTTTTGTTCAACATTAATACAAAGTTCGTTCGTTTGGGATACTTTGGGACGGTTACTTGCCAAAACAGTTACGTCCTCATTTACCCGACTTCCCGACTATTTAAATGTAGGTACTTCATTTTAAGATTACCATACCTAATGGACATCTCTCGCGACTACACATTACTATTGCTGTAGTATATAGCTATAGGTATAGGTGGGTAGCCTTGTAGAGATATTGAAATACTACTACTGAAACGTATTATTCTTCAATTATTCTAAGGACATTACGTAAAGCATTTTTTATTCCTTTACAACGCAGTAATTTATAAGAATAATGATAGTCACTTAAATCAAAGCGTCTAACAACAATAACTCAGAATTAATGATTGAAAAAAGTACTAAAAACACAATTCCAATTAGAACTCACTAAAATGATATATATATGATAATTAACCAATTAACAATTTTATGAGTTTAGTTTTCTAATGATACGTCATTAAATTGAACACTAAATTCGTGGCATTAGACGCTTAGTTTCATTAGACGGGGACCAGGAGAGCATGACCGGTAAAGAGACTCGAGAATCCTACCTAACCTGACCACAGTCATAGTAAAATAGAATAGAAACAGTAACCTTGCTCAAACCAGTTACGAGCCGATACGATCATTGAACGTTAGATCCATTTGTACTGTTCTTTAGCAGGGCTGGTTTACAATTAATATTGATTAGTGGTTAATTATAGTTACTCCCTTGTTCATAAAAAGTTACAGCAACGGATGTGTTGTCGATCTAGCTAGCAAAGGCAAATAATATATGATAATAAAAACAAACGCGTGTAAGCGCGTAAGTATTCGTAAATATAATAATTAGATACATAAATCGTTCCATTGAATGTCATTTCTGGAAAAGCGTTCCTAATAAAATATTAAATAATGTAAATAATTATTTCATTATGATTTACAAGCGCGTAAATTACTTGATTTTATTTAGCGGACGTCATGTAAGGGTGCGACCACACCGCCGCTTAAAAAACGGTGACGTTACGGAATCGCAACAAAATGTATGAAGAAACGGTGAGAAAACGTGACGCATACGACACGTCACTGCGTATACGCGGCGGTTGGGTCGCACCCTTAGTAATGCTAGAATTTTTTTAAGAGATATGATGATGTAGGGGAAGTATTGCGTGATTTATGCAAACACTAAGAATTTTTTTTATGAATACTTCTTGTTAATTTTAATGTGAACAAAACACGCGTTTGTTTTTAATTATCATTTTGACATTTGCCTTTGCTAGCTAGATCGACAATACATCCGTTGCTGTAACTTTTTATGTACAAGGGAGTAACTATAATTACCTATGTATTGTGTATGCATGTTTAAGTTAATGAACAAAATGTGCAAAATTAATTCGTAACTTTAAAGGTACAGTTGTAGGAAGCTAATAAAACCTCGCTTTGACTTCAATCCGCATTTTCCGATTTCATGATTTCTATTCTAAGAATCATTCACACCTACTAATCAGTTAACTGTGCGATACGTACATGTCCAAATCCCTACCTAATATCATAGGGTGATTTTTAAAATCATCAGTGGAATTTTTAGTCAAAAGGATTCTTGAATAAAGGAATGTCTCATGCAGTGCAGTATCTTTTTTTTTTTATGTGAATAGGAAGGCAAACGAGCAAGTGGGTCACCTGATGGTAAGCGATCACCACTGCCCATAGACACCCGCAACCCCGGAGGGATTGCAGATGCGTTGCCAACCTAGAGGACTTAGATGAAATGCCTCTTATGCCCGTAATTTCCCCGGCTGTCGTACTCTCCACACTGGAACACAGCAGCGCAAGCACTGCTGCTTAGCGACAGGATTAGCGAGTAAGATGGTGGTAGCGATCCGGACGGACCTTCTTACTGGATCAGCGGAGATTCATTGCCAATTGAAACAAGTTCTCCGAATCTACTACGTGATATTTTGAGGCCAAGCAGGCTTTCAAGAGACCGCCAATGTTGACACCTCTTTGCTCGTCTTTTAATGTGTATGGGCCTTACCATGACGCCCTAATTCCGACTCAGTTCAAGTTTTAGCTGTCACTTTTAGTATGAATCTGACAGCGAGCGAACCTTAACTGAATCGCATTAAGACGTCATGATAAGGCCCCAGGGGCCTTACCATGACAAGAATGGCATGCACCATAGCAAGAACACGCATGGCAAGAACCATATTGCTAGACTGGTGTAGAGGAAAGTGGTCACCTATTCGTACACTTTTTAGATTTCATTTTTTATTTTTTATTTAACTGTCAAATTTAGCTAGTGTATGTACACACAGCAAAGCTATTTGGTAAGCAGGTTTAAAGCGGCGCGTGCATGGAAAGGTGCTTACCGAATAGCTTTGCTGTGTGTACCTAAGTGTAAAGTGTAACAAATATATTGCAGTTTGTTACAAAAAAGTACGAAACTATTATGTCTATTTTATTGAATCAGGCATTACTTTGCGGAGGTCCATTTCAATGAACACAAAATATTTACCTTGCTACTCCGCTACTTACGTGCAAGATAACCAAGCTTGTGCGAAATATGTACGTTTTGCATGCAAGCCCTCCCACCACTACTACCACACAAAACGCACACAAATCCCACAAACTTAATTAATCCTAACACCACAATTTGTGTGCGTTTTGTGTGGTAGTAGTGGTGGGAGGGCTTGCATGCAAAACGTACATATTTCGCACAAGCTTGGTTATCTTGCACGTAAGTAGCGGAGTAGCAAGGTAAATATTTTGTGTTCATTATTATGTCTATTTTATTGAATCAGGCATTACTTTGCGGAGGTCCATTTCAATGAACACAAAATATTTACCTTGCTACTCCGCTACTTACGTGCAAGATAACCAAGCCTGTGCGAAATATATACGTTTTGCATGCAAGCCCTCCCACCACTACTGCCACTTGCTCGTTTGCCTTCCTATTAGCATAAAAAAAAAAAAAAAAAAAGTAACTGATTCATTCTTTGTTTTTGCTCCCAGACCAGTATGGAAGTTAAGGAATAAAGTAGTTTTAATCCATTAATTTACACTAACACTAACCGTAATAATAATACCAACTATCCAAATCATTATAGCAAAATAATGGCCGCCAATCGCCACGGCCATTCTTCGTCATTACCGTGTCAATAGGCTATTTATACCGTGTTGTTTACTAGCTGCCAGTGACGAGCTATTAGCATGCCAGTCTGTCGTCACCCATACTTCAATGTTACTCGTATTCTTTAGCGACAGTGGCAGCTTATCGCTTAAATTACGCTGCGTCAGCGCTCAAATACCAAATGGTTATCATAGTTATTATGCTCCAATATTTTATTCAGACTCGGTGGAGCGAGGATCTTCGCAAGGCGGTTGGCAAGAGCTGGATGAGAGTGGCCGAGGATCGTGCTCAGTGGCGTGCCATCGGAGAGGCCTATGTCCAGCAGTGGACGAACTTAGGCTGATGATGATGATGAATATTTTATTTTTGAGTAGCTTATTGGTGTCCCTCAGCTGAGCGAAGGTCTCCCTTTTCTCTTTCCACCGTCTCTGTCTGTTGCGAGGCTTCCCCATCCCCAGTCCAGCTCGAAAGACAAATCGCCCCGCCGTCTCGTTTTTGGTCAGCCTCTGCTCCGGTAATAATGGGTTGCTTCCAACCAAGGGATTAAGGCTCCTTACAAGCTCAACGCGCATATTTCGCTAAATTCATTTTTTTTTTAAAAGACTGGCGTATGTTTTTAAAATTTCAGTAATATAATTCACTTTTTAAACTATGATACTGCTAACTTAACATGCCATTTTAAGCCGATCCGTACAATTCCTTTGTTTCTTTCAAATTCAAACTTCAACTTCAACATTTTGACAAGATTTTTTTGACACCAAATTAATCTGCTTTTCTTCAACGTCACAGCAATATATCAAAGGAAGCCAGAATATAGTTGTGACGTAGGTATATGTATTGTGGAAAAGTTCCTCGGTGGTTCATTCGATTTGTACGTTGTACCTACATCGAATCGTAGTTAATCGTCAGAACTCGGCTGACGATTGTTTACGATCATCATTCGTCCCTTTCAAGTCCCCGCTGGCCTCATGTTACGCAATTACAGCGTTTTTTGGAGACCCGTGGAATAAAATCGAATCTTCATGATACCTTTCTATTTACTTCCGAGCATATCCATTTGCTTGAAGGTACCAGGTGCTTTTTTGCCTAGAAAGAAAGAATGACGAATATATCTACTTGGAAATATTTTTGAAAAGCCAAGTTTCATCAATCTTTTCGTTTCATTCGATTATTTAGGTAGGTACCTACGTACAATGTATATAAAAGAGTGAGAAATTCTGTGTTAATGCATGATGCGGAATTGAATTAACCCTTTCTTGTCTCTATCAAATGTTTCAAATCAAATCATTTAGAATGCTTAGAACGATTTTTAACTTGAATGACAATTGTAGTGTTTGATCTGGCTGTAAAATTTTTAGTCCAATTTGATCGGTTCAGTACCTAGCGTTAGGTACCCAGTAGGTAGAAATTAATTAATCAAGTAGCAACAGCGCGGGACTCTCAAATTATCTATGCTTCTCGCTCTTGACCCTTGTTTTTTATTATTTTTCATTCATTCCGATGCCACGGCGCATTTTAATCGGCTCCCGGCCCATTCATTTTGTCCGCAGCCTTTCGACCGAAACGGCCCAACGTTCTACAACCATCCCTCTCTCTCTAACCACTAAACACATAAACCCATCTCAGTCTACACCGCATGGTTCCTTTATGAAAGACCACGCGACAATACCCTTGAAACAGTCCAAATTGAACTTTGTTTCAATGGGCAAAAGGTTTTGTAATGTGATGGTTTTGTTGTGGTTTTTGTGTAACAGATTAGGGGACTTGGCACGTTCCTGAGAAATCGGCAGATGTTTAGAATTTTCGGTTGTTTGTGTTAAGTGGAAGTCGACTTAGGTTTCGGATCAACGGCTTTCGGAGGTATCATGAAAGCGAAGTTTTCTATGAAGTTAGTGAGCAATTGATCTAGTTTTATTGCTGTTGATCGAAGAGGTAACCGACAAGCTCAATAAATAGGTAGTTACTTGACAATGATTGCCTACCCAATTATTATGACGTAAAATTTGGACGAATTGGTTTTTAATGTGCGTGTTTGAGTTGAGATAAGCAAACGTTAGCATTTGTTTTATCATAATAACTACTTACTGGAATGTATATAGCGATATAGATGCTTATATTTGAACGTTAAAACTATCCGCATAATGTCAATCCAAAAGCAACAGTACCTACGGAACAATCAAACCAGCAATGCGTTTCGCTCTTGATTTTGTTTTTTTTTTTTTTTTTTTGTTGATTGCGATACCAATGAAAAAATGGTCTTTTGTATTGTGTTGGTAATTTAATCTCATGTCCTTATTGTTTTTTTTTACTTTTGCTATTGTTATTTTTCAAGTTGCATTTTATTTTAAATTGTAGCAAGTAATTAATTTGTAGTAACAGATTTGGATACTTAATATAAAGGAAGGATGTACCTTGAGTATGTAAGAAAGCTTCAACTACCAACCACACCCGTGGAAACGTAACAAATACTAACAGCGGTATTTACTTGATTAATGTTAATGGCGCAGCTATTAATAGTGATTTATATGAAGTATAAACAGATACGGCGCATGAATCAACGCCTCCTGCGCACGCGCACGCCCACCCACGGCTTCGGACCCCGAAACAAATTACTGAGGACCCTAATGCCCGTTCAATAATGGACTGGACACTAAAAATGTAAATATGAGGTTGTTTTCGATCTAATTGGTTTTTCATACGTTACATTAGGCTGCGTTGTGTTTTTGTTTTTTGATTGTTTAATGTGATAGGGGGCAAACGAGTATGCGGGTCGCCTGATGGAAAGCAATCACCGCCCCCTTGGACACCTCATAACATAAGAGGGTTACAGATTACAGGTGGACAAATGTGTTTTTTTTTTCTTCAAATTATCTTAATTAAACCTACAGGCTGTATCAGATAGGCCCTAACAATAATCAACTGGGGTATATAACCATAGCTATAGAAGCTAAAAAAAAAATTGGAGTAAAAATTTCAATTCTAACAAAATAATAAAATTCATTAATTCTAAAATTTTTATTCTAATTGTACAAAAGACACAATAAAATTTCAGGTAGGTAACAGGATTTATAAACAGTAGGTATACAAACGTGAATTGTGTTGACTTGCTGGAGACATTTTTTGTTCAACCGGCCTTGTTTCAAATACACGTTTTGCGTTTTGAAAAAAAGTTCAATTTCCACCGTCACGCCTCTTTCCCACAGGGGTAGGCAGAGACTAATTTAACTGTACAAAAAAGAGTTACATACATACATACATACATATCGTCACGCCTTTTTCCCACAGGGGTAGGCAGAGACTACTTTGTTCCACTTGCTACGATCCTGACATACCTCTTTCGCTTCATCCACATTCATCAATCTCTTAATACATGCTCGTCGGTTTCAGGTACTCTTGACCTGGCCTTTCTCCAAAACGTCCCCAATTTGATCACGGAACGTCCGCCTAGGCCTTCCCCTCCCAACGCACCCATTCACACTCCCAATATAAATCTGTTTAGTTAATCTTCTTTCATCCATCCTCTCTACGTGACCAAACCAACTAAGCATACTTTTTTCTATCCTAATCACTATATCTTCTAAGAACATACATACATTTGAAGAGTTAAACATACTTATATGTATAATACATTTTCTGAATATCTCCACGTGGATGTTTGTTATGTCAATCTTTTTGTAATTTCAAGCGCCTCAAAACTGCCAATATTGACTCAATATTATGTGTTCACGCGTATCTAAATATCTTTGATAAGAACACAAGCAGGTGTGGTTCCGAAACGTCGCCATCGCCATGTTATTAAATTATACTGACTCCATGTTATATTTTTAAACTATTTAGTTATGAGTTTACGTTAGTAGTTAGGTATAATTACGATTCTTTCCATAAATCGAGTACAGAGAGGCAACTGGGGGGCAACTCCGAAATTCCATTTTCGAAGTTCGTATCGTACCATCCCTCTCATTCTCAAACTAATGGCCATTAGTATGAGTGGAACGGCAGGAAACGAACTTCGAAAATCGAATTTCGGAATACATGGCCTGCCCGGCTAGCACGACACCGTGCAAGAGTCGCGTCGCGCGTGAGATAGATTACCTGTCTCTTTCTAGATCGAACAGTAAGAAAAGGATGGGCAATCTATCACGCGCGCGACGCGACTCTTGTGCGCTCTCGTGCTAGACATGCTGGCGAGTGGCGACCATCGCTTGGGCAGCTTTCTCGCGCAAAGAATTGCTATTGCAATTCAGCGCGTGAATGCTGCCTGCGTGATGGGAACCAAGCCTAAGGGTCCTAATTTAGAATAAGAATAAGAATAAGAATCATTTATTTGGTAGAATACAGTATCAGTAACGTGTTACAATCTCCTTGTTCCTTGTTCTCTCTTGTCTTGTTCTTGTTGTTGTTGTCCTTGTTCGTGTTGTTTGTTGCTGTTATTGTTGGTCTTGTGTTGTCTTGTTTGTTCTTTTTGTTGTTTGTTGTCTGTGTTAGATTTTAATTTTTAGTTTAAGTTTTTGTTAAGCTATTTTTAAGTTAGTTTTAGTTACTCAATACTTAGCAAGACAATAAATGGAGAATGTGTGGATTCCGTGGATACAGCACGCTAGCGATCGCGGAAGGCATATCTCTCTTTCGCAAATGCATATCCGTTAGAAAGGGACACATGTTTCGTTTTATGTGACAAAACCTAGAGTACCCACTGTTTATGCCCTCTGTTCCGGTATTGCATTAAGTTATCGCTAATTGTGTTGTTGTTGAGAACTTGTATCGTCACTTGTTTTAACAATGTTTTTATTTGTATATTTACTTATAGGTACAGTAGGCACCAGTGGCGTGGCGTCCATAGAACTCGATTCCCACCGGCTTGCCTATTTTAAGGCAGTTGGGCAATTTATTGTGCAGAACTAGAGGAAAAGGCTAGTTAATTAAGTTCCCTTCGGCTTGCCTTCTGATATACTTGACGCCACGCCACTGGTAGGTACTTGTTTTGAAAACTAAAAAATCTACTGCATAGTTTCTTTAAATTATTTGTCAAAAATTTCGAGCATTTCATATTCAACACTTTTTACAACTTACGAATATAATATTATGCTTGTCTGCGCTATTAAAAATACGGTCATGTTCAGATATTTTTGACCGTCTAAACAGCTCAGATGCATCATATTGCGACTGTATCAGTAGTTTTTGACAGATGATCTAAGTTATAGACACATTTCGAAACTATGTAAACAATTTCGAAACTAACCACAAACCAGAAGTTTTAACTAACATAAATTCCAATGCAATACACGTAGCCGCAGGCAAACCGAGGCATAACTTGTAAACTTCGCGAAGTACCTGCTAACTGCAAACTTTCGTCCAAAGTGTCGTAAATATCGTGAATTCCGCTCAAACTTTGCAGACATAGACGCGAGGCAGCTATAGTCCGTATAAAGTCGCAATTTGTACTCTTTGCATGAGTTCTAGTAGGGTAGGTAGTCATAACAAAAATCCGGATATAAGGGTGAGTAAGTACTTCTAGTTTATGAACAGTCGGCGTTCTGGATGTTTCTTTTCTTTATTAAGTAGATACGTGCTATTGAGAATACAAGGTTACTATGACGTCTTAAAGCGATTCAATTCAGAATCAGTTTAGGTTCGCTCGCTGTCAGATCACAAAAATGACAGATAAAACCTGAACTGAGACATGGTAAGGCCTCAGAACTTCAGTTAAGAAAATCGCGCTGCTCAGTATAAATAAGCTGAAGCATTTTTTAAGCAGGAAGGCAAATGAGCGAGTGTGTCACCTGATTGATGGTAAGCGAGCACCACTCACAAAGATAAAATAACATTAAGTCAACTGAAGGTTAACAAAACTAATATTATAAATGCGAAAGTTTGGATGGATGGATGGCTATTTGTTTGTTAGGTAAGTACTCAATAACGCCAGAGCGGCCCAACGAATCTGGATGAAATTTGGCACATAGATAGAGAAAAGTCTGGAATGGCACGTAGGTAAAATTTCCGTGGGATAGCGATAAGCGAATTCTTTGCAGACGAAGTCGCGGGCAATAGCTAAGTCGTTTATGAACCAAGGGGTTTAAGATTTGCCGGTAGCGCTATCAATCGACTTCATGGTGTTATTGTGATTCTAGTGATTCTATGATATTATTGAGTACTTTGAGTGAGCGCAGAAGCGCAATGGTTCTCGTGCCTAAGCACCGGACTGCGGCATTCCGAGGCAGTTTCAAGTTTGCGGCGTCCAAGTGCTGGAATGATATTCCTCCCCCAATCCAGGGAGCGTCAAGTAGTTACACCTTCAAGCGCAAGCTGAAGGTTCACTTATTGACGCTCCAAAAATCCTTACAATAGTCCTCCAGCACTTTGCACATTGGTATGCCAGCTTGTTGTTTTTGAACAATTTTGTTTACACTTCGTTTTTTGTTTATTGAAAATTATTTAATAAATTTATGTATTTTCTAGTTACACATAAGTCGGGTTCTATCTATTTATTACTTCACTTCTTACTTAAAAAATTATGGTTTATTTAGTATATTATTCATTTATTTAATCTACACTGTGTATCGTTTCTTGAGTCACAGACGGTTCTGGCTGAAAATCAGTGCTGCAGGTGTCTAACACCTCAGCGTAATGCTGAGCCAGCGACCGTTTCACTTTTGCGAAGACACACACAACGCTGATGATCAAATTTTCATGTCTGGTTTTTTTATTGTTGTTTTTTTTTTTTATATAAAATTGTGTGTACATGCTCTTATATTTGTGTGTCTTGCAAAATGAATAAATGTCTTCTTTCTTCTTTCTTTCTTTCTTTCTTTCTTCTTTCTTTGTGAAGTTTGGTATATCTACTTAAGTAGTAACTAGTCACCGACTTAGTTCTTAGTTTGCAATTACTATTCTAAGTTCGTAATTTTCATTAGGATTAGCTTTTGCTAAAGTATGACAACTGAGCAAACACCTAGAAGAATAGAGTACGATTAGGCTTTATTTTACCTAAAATCCGTTCGAAATATATCGTTGGAATATTGTGCTGATAAACTTACCTAAGGCATTAGACGTTTTATCCCGAAAAGAGTAAATTATGTAAAAGAGCGAGCAGACGTGCAATTACACAAGAATTGAAATTGGCAACTTGGGTCAAATGCAATGAAATGGCGAAATATTTCTCGGCGATACCCACTCATAACAATTTTGGTGACTTAGGTATATGAAAGCCTTGGAGGCATGTGCTTATGCAATTAGCAACACATGCAAATTAACAAAAGTGATTGTTATTGTGTACCTAATAGTGCCAACCACTTTTAAACCGGTCATATGGTTTAGGCCAAGGACTTCACTCGCGCAAAGTTAACATATTCAAGAGATACAAATACTTTTGACCGTATTTGCGGGTAATGGAAGTATTTTACTTCTGATGCCTTGTTAATGGCCACTTGCCATCGTCATAGGTATATAGAGCTGTTTTATGAATAGTCGATTAGTCACTAAAAAGATGGAAGCCAAATTATACTGCTAAGTAAAAAAAGAAACCATGTCTATCCCATCCGAGTGCTTATTCCATCGGCATTGAAAGCTTTTATTTTTAGAAATAGACGCGTGTCAAAAATTGGAGATATCAAATCTCTAAAAAAGAAAGTCATCTCAATAAAGAGACAGGCACTCATATTGACCTGGGATAAACATTATAAACAATCTCCTCACTTTCATGGTCAAGTCACACGGCGGCCACGACGTACATAATCCGCGTTCTGAAATGAACACAGGCACGACGTCGTCTGTACACGCGTCAATGTGTGCGTAAGATACACAGGGCTGTCTATCGCAAAAACCTACTATAAGTACTACGAATGTCATAAATATACTAAAGATATGGGTTAGATGTGTGCAAATAAATGTACTTAATCGTTATCTATTTATTTAAACTTACTTAAAATGTGTCTGTCTGTGTATTTAAGCATTATTATTTTCAATTACAATAAATGTACGACAACAAACTTAAGCGAATGATTCTGTAGTTATTTCATGTATTAATCGCGATAATTTCAGAAAGCATTAATTTTCTAATGTTTTATAAAATGAAGTAGGTAGGATAGGTTCCCGAACTTGTGACGTGCGGCCGACATACATCGCGTCGCGAGCCCTACTAGTTGCCAGCAGCTTTCCGGCAGACTGCGCTTGAGGGGTGGGGTAACTCGAATCGGTGCGGGGCGGAGCGTGGCCATTCTGTACGTTAGTACTATTATACGTATATTCTGTGGTCAAGTACGAATGTCTAAATCAATGATGACTTGGAATCGTTTTCTTCTTCGACTGGGGCCTTACCATGACGTCTTAGCACGATTCAATTCTGATCCAGTTTGGGTTCGCTCCCTGTCAGATCCATACCAAAAATAACAGCTAAGACCTGAGGTAAGGCCCCTGGAGTGACATTTCCAGCCCATTATTGGCAATACCACTGACATTAACGAAATCATGAAACTGGTTTTCGGCCGTGCTATCTTTATCTCCATTATGTGCACGTGTGGGGAACCGGCGAAAGGGAGCGAATGAATGCGACATTAGCTCCGTGGCAGTCGCATAAGTGCTTTATAACAGCTCTGCGGCAGCGAAGGGGTTATCAGGGCCGTGCGTAACATTAACAAAAAGCTGGCGTTTAATTTTAAATTCTACAAAGGCTTGAGGAAACATTTTTGGGCCATTCTCTTAAAACTCTTAAAAGTGGTACCCCCAACTTTTTTCTGAGATTTTGTTTCTTTTTTCGGATTCCTACTCAAAATCCACGAGCTATCGATCCTGATAGGAGAAAAAAAAGTCCCGAAAATTCCATATTTTTTTTTATGCGAATAGGAAGGCAAACGAGCAAGTGGGTCACCTGATGGTAAGCGATCACCACTGCCCATAGACACCCGCAACCCCGGAGGGATTGCAGGTGCGTTGCCAACCTAGAGGGCTAAGAAGAAATGCCTCTTGTGCCCGTAATTTCCCCGGCTGTCTTACTCTCCACACCGGAACACAGCAGTGCAAGCACTGCTGCTTAGCGGCAGGATTAGCGAGTAAGATGATGGTAGCTATCCGGACGGACCTTGCACAAGGCCCGCATATATTTTTTAGCCTAAAATTGCGTTACATTCCGTTACCCCCGTACAAATTTGTATGAATGAAGTAACGGAATGGAAAAGGCAATTTTGGGCCGTTTTTTCTCCTATCAGGATCGATCGTTCTCGTGATTCTGAGTAGGAATCCGTAAAAAGTTGGGGGTACAACTTATAAGAGAATGGCACTTTTTACATCGGCTTATGCAACAAAATGAGAATCAAATTCTTTAGTAGTATAGCACAAGTGTATAGTAAAGTCTACAAAATTTGTAAGTATCAGCATGTATGTATTCCAAATTACGCAATTCAGGATGTCGCTATGTCACCACCAAATTATTTTTCTGTGATTCTAATTATGGAAAGAAATATACAATACAATCAATACAAATACTCTTTATTGAACACCACAAATCAGTACAAAACAAAACAATACAGAATCAAAGAACAAAGTATACAATAGGCGACGGATAGGGTTACCTTGATTTTCCTGCATTTTTGTCTTAGTTTTGACGTTTAGGGTGTATAGGTGGAAAGGGGATTCAAAATAGTGATGAGTTGCTAGCCGCATCGCCTATAACATGATTCCTAAGATTTTCGCCCATTCCCTTGATGGGCTTTTAATCTGCGCGGGCAGAGAAGCAACGGGTACATTTTATGTTTTTTTAGCCCAACATGAAAGTACTAAATAAGGCTGTCAATTGTTACAAATTCTTAACGACTCATTGTTTAACATGCCTAGTCATTGCATCAAAGTGGCCAAATACGTCAAAGTGTAGGTAGCGTTCGGATTCAGATCAATCTACAGCAGGCTTGACCTGAACGGTGACCGGATAAAGACGGCGCTTAATTGACGACCGTGGCTCAACCATTAAAGACAAACAACACAAAAATAGACTGTAACAACTCAAATTTAGAGCAACTTGTAGCCCGAGTGCGCGGACTTGCGTCATTCCGCTCCGCGAAGGTAATTTGAAGCCGTATGGTTAGCATCGGTTCGGACAAACATATGATTTATAACGCGTGTGTGGGTGTAATGCGGCTGTGTGCGCTCAATAAAGCCGGGCATGCGCCGTACCGCTACCGCCATCTGTTGACAGCCACGTGGTAGCGCAGTGCGCAGGCGCGCCGCGATCGATCGGTCACCTTGACGTTAATAAATTCATAGCCGGTCTACGTGACTTGGAGTTTTTTGTTGACTTGATTGATTGTGTGCGTGTTTACGGATATGATGGTCGTGCTGTATGAATATAAACGCCTTTAAGTAGGGGGATAATTGGGATAGTGGGTGGTACGGGGTTCTGGTTACCAAGACTATCGGAGCTGTTTTTCCATTATTACTTAAGGAGCTCTTAATAATTGATCAAATACAAAACGGACACATTCCAAAATCATTTGCCGTTTCATCTAAAAACAAAGGTCGTTCATTATAAGGTTTCAATCCAAATGCAACAGTCTCTTATTTTGAAATGTGTCGCTATTGTATTTAATCAGAGTATGCATATAAACTAAAAATGCGCATTAAGGTACTGTATCGTATATATGTAGTTGCATTAAAGCTGTCGAGGTACTCAAACAATATCTGGACATTCTGGACACGCATTTACACAATCAACAATACGGACGTAGGTATTTAGATATTATTGAGCACCAAGACATATCCAATATAAACTGTAGAGACCACGGATATAAAGCAGATGTGGAACTCTCTGTGTTCGTAGATGACTTACCTTAGGCAGATAAAATGACGACAACTGGAGATATCTACCGTCACATCCATGAGACAATCAGTTGTCCTAATTGTAGAACTCAAGTGTTTACAAACCTATTTTAGATAATCACTTTAGCAACTGTAGAGTCAAGTGCCAGACAGGTTGTTAACTTCAATAACGTTAAGAGCGTTAAAACAAATTGCCTCCATTTCAACGCATACCTTGTTAAAACCTTTCATTAATAAATAATAATAATAATCGATTTATTTATTGAATGACGAACTAATAAAATAACTACATAACTATTATTGCAAAAATACGCTAAACCTCGAAACGAACGTTCTAATAATCGTATGAATATACTCATCCCCACAAACTTTTGAATTACCTATTCCAATATTTACCCAAACTTACTTCAATATAGCGGACCGCCGTGCGCCAGATGCGACCACCCTTTTTGCCAAACAAACAAGCCATTACATTAGAAAGCATGATGCAAAATTGAACAAAAAATGGCGACTATGCGAATAAGAATCGCTGTTCGTTCGCTCTTTCAACCCATTCGATTTTTTTTATGGTGTGCTGAGTAGAGCCAAATTCACATTACAAAGACCTTTCGTGAAACCTCAAGTATATTTTCCGCCCTCTGTCCACTTCCCTTTTGATGAAATAGTCAATCGCTGAGATCTCATGCAAAGATTATCCACGAATCCATCCCCAGACTGCCGAATAGGCGAAGTTTATTCAGCATAACTCAAGCCATGGACAATAGATATCCTTATGGGCGGATTGCTAGTTGGCCCAATTGATGCCTCACTAAATCTGAATTTAATCTCCTCGATGTTTTACGTAGCTAAATATACCCACAAAAACTTAATTTGACGTGACTAAAACTACACCAGTGTAAAAAAAGGCATGCAAAAACAAAACTTGTCACCAGCATTGGATATTGCGTACACAGAATTACAGAAACGTAAATAAATTTCAAACGATGAAGCATTCTCCATTTTTCTAATCAACACTGCTTCAGCCTCCCTATTGCACTTTGCTGTATGACACAGTTTCCTCGAATATACCTAGTATGCCCATCATACCTTCTCACATTGTCAACCTTAAAATCATCACAGCTCCCGAAAAAGCCTATACATAGCTTTAACGGCTGATAGGGAGGAATCTTGCTTGCCTATAGTTATGGAAGCGAACTGTCGATGTAGATTAGCCAGAAGGAACGGCTTAGAAAGAGATCTGACAACTATTAAACTAGATACTATATTGCCATATGATATGACACCACTCTCCGTATCTTATTCTTTAAGAATCTAAGCCCTCATTCTGTTTCAGGAACGAAAACGTTTTTGGAAATAAGCCTCAGGTTCATTAGAAATTTAAAAGCCTTCACGAGCAAAACACCAGGACCAAACATCAAGTAACTGACAATGCAAGGCCTTGTGTAGTGTTGTTCATAATCGTATTCATAAACAATTCTGCCTCATAGCAGTTTTCTTTACAGGTTATAGTCAAAGAAATGTCCGATTCCTGTTGGCATTAGGTTTTCAGGTATTCAGTTCAATCTCGATTTGTAATTAATCGCCAACTCAAGACAGTGAAGTGAACTAAGGTTTAAAGATAGATTGAACTAAGCCAACGTTACAGTAGACGATTTTCTGTGACCAAAAGGATCTATAGAGAAACATTTTGAAATGATTGACGGTTAATATTAGGCTTAACGGACATTGACTGGGACAGCAACTTACGAAACACACGGTGCAGATGGTCAAAATATCAAAATACATCTCCAAACTACCCACCTTATTCTTATAAAGTTCTAAAAGTGCACAGTGCACAAGTGAGTATTATTTGCGTCTATCGGTTCAATAGTTGTGAAATAAACGGATCACGGGCAGTGTTGGCAATGTTCGTATCGCCACTGCCACCGAGGCAAACTCTCCAGGCGCTCCAGGCCATATAATTCGAAATTCAACTTTCGAAGATCGCTTCCTTCCGGGTCTCTATCTTTGCCCGAATTTTATATGCCATAAATGTATTGTTTGCCATAATGATCATTTGCCATAACCCTATTTTCTCTTTATTTGTTAATTATTCAGGATTGTTATGAAACAAACCTAACCTAACCTATAGAGTTCTACAGGATTGCCATTTCAATGCTCCTGAAAAAATTACAGTTTCAAAGAAAAAAGGGTTACCTACGGCAAATGATCATTATGGCAAACATTACATTATGGCATATGAAATTCGGGCAAAAGAGGGGCTCCGCTTCCTTCCATTCCGCTCACTCCAATAGTTATTAGTTTGAGAGTGATAATATAACAAGAATCTTCGAAAATCGAATTTTGGAGTAGCCATATCCACTCAGGACTACATGTATATCATTCCCAAACATGTCGAGTAGTGATCCGTTTCAATACAATGCCATAGGTACAATGACTATTTATTGAACACCAACAATCCACTACACAGAAAACATATATACATAAAGAACATTATAAGGTAACTAGGCGGCCTTATCGCTTCAGAGAGCTTCCAGGCAATCAGGAACAGTGGCCTTACCATGACGTCTTAATGCGATTCAGTTTAGGTTCGCTCGTTGTGAGATCCATACTAAAAATTACAACTAAAACCTGAACTGAGTCGGAATTAAAACGTCATGGTAAGGCCCCAGAATGCAGAAAGGAAAATATTAACGCACGCTTTATTTTCACAGTGTTAAGTCAATGTCATACGTTTACGAATAAGGAATTAGCCCCACTATTTCTGCCACTTTTAAACCTTTAAGCCGCTCCTATATAACATTGTTTCAAGTGTCGTAAATGACGTTTGGTTGGTGAGGAAGGGGTTGAGGTGAGGTAGGCGGGGGTGAATTTTTGAAACTTGAAACTTGAAGTGAAGGAGCGGCATTAGAAAAGGAACCGCCGCCAAGTTCCCGCTCGCGTCTCCGCCGGCTGCCTCCCGGTACCAGGGTCGCATGTTCTCGAGGGGTAACGCGCCACGCCCACGCGCCCCTCTACTAGCAAGTGTAGGGTTACTCTAGCTCTAGCGTGCTTCTACACTACACGAGTTAGCCGGCCCAATATACATACTTATTTATACCTGGCTATCTGAGACACTGGGTAAGTGGAATACCTCTTTAAATGAGACTAATTCGCAGGTCCCTTGAAGTCCCAGTTATCCAGGTTTCACTGTAATATGGTAGCGGCCGAGGTCCTCAAATATTTCGAAGCAGCATTAAATTTCAATAAATTCGCTACACTAGGTTAATAACAACACGCTAATTGTAAATAAAAGAGCAGCGACGTTCCAATAACGGAACGTTCAATGAGTAAAAACATCAGGAAGCACAGGTCAGGTCAAGAGTACCCGAAACAGACGAACATGTATGAAGAGATTGATGAATGTGGATGAAGCGAAAGAGGTAGGTATGTCAGGATCGTAGCAATTGGAACAAAGTAGTCTCTGCCTACCCCTGTGGGAAGGGCCTTACCAGTATGACGGTATGTAGGTATGTATTGTAGCACAGATCGTCAAAGGTATCGACACAGTCAGGCTGATCATAAAGATGAGAACATTTGTGGAAAATATACCTTTAGTTTGTAACGCAAATGTGTTCGAGATATTAGTACTCTGCTACTACTACGCCTTGCAAATACAACTGCGCGCACACAAATACAACCAATCTTTTCCGAGCAAACTAATTGAGGCACGCACACGCGTGTATGCGTATGCCGCTAGACGTAGTTTAAATTGAACTCACTTGGCCGTTCCCAGAACTCCAATTTTGTCTGAGCTCTAATCTAATCTCAATTATCTCACGAACGAAAGCATTCTATTGTGCATACCTATAATAGCCTAACAAGACTGAACCAACATTCTAACATTACGAAGGCATGCTTTCACAGTTCGTCTTTGCTCTTTAGGTACTATCTTAGATTGTACCTACGTCAGGCTGAATAAAAAGTAAAGACTGAATTCGGCGATCAAAAAAGTGAGGCCGGGTAAAACTACGCCTTGCCTTGTGCGTGTATGCGTGCTCTAACGATTTAGATATTAGGTACCCTATGAAAATGAAAAAAAAATCTATACCTAAGTCTCGTAACACACACACACACACACACTGTACTTCCTGTTTATTGTATAAGGTAGTCAATTAAATTTAGGTACTTACCCACTTACCTTTTAATCCCAGTAGTCATGTCACACTTTTGCATTAAAATAAGTCGACACGGTCAATAACACGGTTGGTAACATAAACTGAGGCCTTAAAAAAATAAATAATAATTAAACAAGGATACTCGTAATCACAATCGCTTTCACCATCCCTTTCTGTCAAACGGTAAAGAATGCGACTAGAAAGAGATAAAAGCGATCGCAAGCGCCCGCGCGTTAGACAATAAGGCCTCTGACCAGTTTGACTCAGACTCTGACTCCTAAACTTTTCAGTTCCGTTGCCCTTATTACCTAGATAGGGTCATGGATTTTACCACTCCTCAGTATTTCAAGGGGGTAACGAGCTTTCGGCGTTCGAGACAACAACGTTCTCATGCCCAATTCCAATTTTACCCCCTCGGGGGTAATTACCCCCAGTTCAGGAACGCAGGTCAGGAGTTAGTCTGTCAGAGACCTTAGTGATTGCAATAGGCTCATCGGCCTTGTAGAAACCTAGCACTCTCATAGGGACGCCTATTTTCATCCCTTCGTAATTTAAGCACACCTTTTTCTTTGGACACTGTAGGTTATATAGGTTAGGTGGAAAATTGAAGAAAAGGACCTGTTGTATGTAGTAGTCTAGTAGTGTATCGGGCCGTTTTTCTTCTATCAGGATCGATTGTGCTCGTGATTCTGAGTAGGAATCCGAAAAAAGAAACAAAATCCCAGAAAACAGTTGGGGGTAAAACTTTTAAGAGAATGGCGTTCGCTTTAAAATGACGAATACCTACTATGAGAACAGTTTGTTGTTGTTTCGATCCGCAAGTGGTTGCTGCCTATTTTTACATAGTAATTGAGACGTTTACGCGAACGCGTTCGAGACGTTTTCATATGCGAAAACTTACAATAGAGGCTCAGATCCTTTTAAGTTTTTTACCTATACTACACCTATAGTTTCACCGTATTCTTTGTCCGTCCCTCTATCCGTCCAGCTTAGCTTAGATATTCCTACCTACTGCTAGAAATCTTTAATTTGGTATGAGTATACCATATAGTAGGTAATAATAATAATGAGCTGATAAAGTCGTAAAATTAAATACTAATTTTTTATGGTGTACTTATCCTTTACTTACCCGTATAGTGGGGAATAATTTTTTCCTCTCATTTACATAAATACGTGATAGATAGAGTCTGTGAACAGGGGCCTTACCTACCATGACGTCTTAATTACGACTCAGTTCAGTAGGCTGATTGTCTAACTCGCTCGCGATCGCCATCGTGTTCATTTTGACAGTTCTTGTATGAATGTGACAGCTAGCTGATTCCGATGCCAATTGTCAGCCCATACATGAGCTGTCAAAATGAACACGATGACGATTGCGAGCGAGTTAGACATTAGACAATAAGCCTGCTGTCATTTTTAGTATGGATCTGACAGCGAGCGAACCCAAACTGAATCGCATTAAGATGTCATGGTAAGGCCCGAGCAGGCTATTATAAAATGACTGTCGATTCCGGTTCCATTTACGAAATGATTATCTCCAAGTGCTAATTTTTTAATGCCAAGCTTTAAGTCCCGTGTTTGGTATAAGGTGTTTTATACACCTTCTGTAATCATAATGTAACCCACCTTCTCAATTACCGACCTTTCTAAGCCTGCTTAAGGACCTTAAAGTTAAAGAGCTAAGATCGCGAATCCAAGGGCTCCTTAGCCAAAGGGCCGAAGGGCGTGGCGGGGGGCGGGGCGAGACGAAACCCCGCCCTTGGGAGGGGGCTGCGCACGCGCGCACGCCCCGCGGCAACTTGTTAAGTATTATAATAATCTAATTAGTTGCTAGTATTGTAATGATGTTTTGTTTTTACTTGAGTTCTTTGAGTGAGATTGGATAATGCTATCTGATATATTACTTTTTCGTATCGGTTAGTTTAAATAAAGAGCCACACTTAGCGACATTGGCATGAATTAGACGGTCAATTACCGTGTGATCCAAGCATATCGCGATCCATATCACGCCATATTGATGCGAATGTGTCGAAAAAAGAATGCGGTTGTTTTGATATCCTGGATCCTATATTGACATACAAGTATCACGATAATATTGATCGTCTAATCCATCATCATCATCTAGGCCTCTACATCTATGAAAGATGATTTAAACAATGTTAGCGACACTCGTTTTTTTTTTTTTTTTTATGTGAATAGGAAGGCAAACGAGCAAGGGGGTCACCTGATGGTAAGCAATCACTACTGCCCATAGACACCCGCAACCCCGGAGGGATTGCAGATGCGTTGCCAACCTAGAGGACTTAGATGAAATGCCTCTTGTGCCCGTAATTTCCCCGGCTGTCTTACTCTCCACACCGGAACACAGCAGTGCAAGCACTGCTGCTTAGCGGCAGGATTAGCGAGTAAGATGGTGGTAGCGATCCGGACGGACCTTGCACAAGGCCCTACCACCCGCAGATGGCTATACAGGCCTATGCGGGAGCGGCATGTCCGACCGCGCAACGGGCATGTGAAAGCTGCTGTCAATGCTACCGGGCTGTGCAAGGGTGTGAGTTGTGGTTTTGTTTGGGTGAACTGTTTTGTGTTTGGACTGTGTGGTGTTTTAGCGTGGGTTTGCGAGACGCTGCGTGTCGCAGTCATGTATCGCATGCCATCCAGGATCCACGTACCTTAATATCAGCGTCGAGCCACTTTTAGTGACCCAACAAGTGCTGAGTGGACTCCTTTTTCGCATTTGCACTTTATTTCTATTAAAATTTTGCATTATTTTTAACATAAACATTACTGTATAAGGTGTAATTTTGCGAAATAAAGATTTCTTATTCTTATTCTTAAAGCGACTGAGTTCCGAAGGGACGACCGCACCCACACATGGTCTGGTCCTTTTGCACGCCAAAGGGGCCTTTTGTTCGCCAAAGCTCGTATAAGGCATGCCTTTGAATAACTGTAAAGGGGGGTTAATTTTTTGAATTATGTTGCATCACATGCTTTGCTGTGCTGTATTTAATAATACGAGTACGATTAAGGATAGGATTAAGGGATAAACTAGCCTTTAGATGTTTGTTTTCTCCTGTAACCTGTTAGTTACCTACGTTTTTTTTTATATGGTAGGGGGCACAGACGGAAAGTACCTAATCACCGCTGCCCATGGATTCTCGTAACATAGGGTGTTAAGAGCGTATTGCTTTAAGAAAATAATAGGCACGTATTTTGAAGAACCCTAAGTATTTCAACATGAAACTAGCGTGAGACTCAATCATAATTACAAAAACGGATAACCTGGTTATTCGGCTTTTATACGTGAGTTATCCGTTTTTGTAACTATCCCTAAGTATCGTACGGGACCGGGAATATTGGTGCCGCTAACTGATTCCATTCTGACGACATCGTAAAAGTTGCGGGAAACGGGTGGATGTAGGTGGCGACTTGTCGTTCATTATGGTGTGCTAAGGGGGAGGCCTTTGTTCAGCAGTGGACGTCTTCAGGCTGATGGTGATGGTGATGATGAACTGATTCCATTGTTGGGCGTAGGCCTCCTCATCAACACGCCATCCGGTTCGGTCCCGGGCTTTGTGCAACCAGTTCTTCCCGCACACTTTGGCTATATCGTCCGCCCATCTGGCTGGTTGGCGACCAACACTTCTGCTTCCCATCCTCGGTCTCCACTCCAACACTTTCCGGCTCCATCTCCCGTCCGTTCGGCGACTCACGTGACCGTGACAAGAACGTTACGATTTTGACGCGGTGATAGAGTCATACTTACAACGCGTTAATAGCGTCATGCTTACAACGCAGTACCTAAATAGCGTCACGCTTATAACGCGGTAATAGCATTAAGTTTTGGACGTTGCAACAGCGTCACGTTTTTGACGGTGCAGTATAGTTTCCCGTCTATGATGTCGCAATATTAGTGTCCCGTTTTTGACGCTACAATATTGTTGCGTTTTTGAAGCGGCAATAACGTTACTTATGAGGCGGCAGTAGTGTCGCGTTTTTGACGCTGCAGTAGTTCAAAGTTAAATTAATTTATTAATTAAAACTACTTATAACTACCATGCTGGTCTGGGAGCAAATAAAAAACATAGAATGTACCAGTTGCTTCTCTTCCCGCGCAGATGGTAAAAGCACATCGAGAGAATGGGCGAAAATCTTAGGAATCATGTCATAGGCGATGTGGCTAGCAACCCATCACTACTTTTAGTCCCCTTTCCACCTATACTTTAGGTCTTGTTACTCTATGCTCTGTCTACCCCGTAAGGTATAAAGACATGGTTTATATAGGTATATCTGTATATGTACGAACGACAAAACTATCGGAACTTGACACTCCTTTCTCGCTGCTCGCCAACTAGTTTCTAGCTATAATCGCTTCTTTTCTATCGCCGGCGGTGGGCCAGCGGCTTAAGCTTCTGTTTAACATAGTGTCTTCATCTGTCCCTTTCCTTTGCTTTTGCCAAAGGAAGACAAAACATGGATTTTACTACAGCAGGTACATACATACATACATACACAAATCACGTCTTTATCACTTACGGGGTAGACAGAGCCTAAGGTGACAAGATCTACAGGCCACCTTTAGCAAGGTCGGTATAGAGATTGGATAACATCCTCGTCGAGCGTTATCATTCCCCCCTCCCGATGGGGAGGGGAAAATGGTGCCGGTGCACCCTGGGCAACAACAGGTAGCTATTGTCCCACTATAGATAATTAGATTTTTTTAACATACAACGGCTGACATGTTTTGGAACTGTCTTTGATTTGACATTATCTAATACTAGCCGTTGCCAGCGACTTCGTCTGCAAAGAATTCGTTTATCGCTATCCCGCGGGAACTACGCAATTTTCCGGGATAAAATGTAGCCTATGTGCTATTTCAGACTTTTCTCTATGTGCCAAATTTCATCTAGATCCGTTGGGCCGTTCTGGCGTGATTGAGTAACAAACCAACATCCATCCATCCATACTTTCGCATTTATAATATTAGTTAGATGAACAAAAATCAATTACTTATTGCGATTGGAGAATACTTAGTGCGTAAACAGTTAACCTGGTATTAATTTGATGGGAATACATTCGACGCTACTAAACTGCGCTTAAAATAAACCAGGTTTAACAGACGGACACTTGCAGCAAAAACTCAACAACGACTTAAACCTGTTTTTTTACTGCTAGTAGCCCTAAGTAGAATAGTTGTCACATCGAAGGCCATCTTATAACTTGCGGCAGGATACTTTATAGACAATATTACTTATGCATACCTGCAATATTTTCCATGCCCCATCGCAACCAAATATGTACCCTCTACTAATGAATTGTGCTCTACCAATGTACCTATCTGTATTATAAAACGATTAAATATTTTCTTTTTTCCGTAGTGAAATTTGTTTCAGTGACATTCCTAAAATTCCTTTAGTGCAATCAACAAAAACTGACTAAAAATCACGACACAGGATATGAACAGCTTCATTTTGAAAACCATTCCACTTCGCCGTGCGACAAGAAGGAATAAAACATAATTTTGACAGACTTCCTTTTATCCGATTGTAATAAAATTTGACATAATTACGCATTATTAGTACCAGTTTTATATTAGAAGATAATTTTTTTGCCAACTTTGCGTGTTCATTTGATTTTATTGTTGCGAATGTCTTGTGAAATTTGGCGGTCCGCCGTGTTCGTCGCTAGGCCTAAATTGCCGCGATACTACGGCCGCTTGCTGTCAGCCTGGTACGAAACGCTCAAATGTAACTCGTATTTACTACGTTTTCATGGCAACATAACAAGGAAAAATTATTAAAAGTAGAGGATAAATTGCTGAAAGGTACCTATTGTGGTTTAATTATTGACTCCTAACGTGTTAATTGTATTTGTTGTTGTAAATACTAAATAAGTATTTAACTCTACATAGTTAAAAGTAACAAAATGTATGATTAAATTGAAAAACTATCTCTGCATATAGGTATATTTATTAGTGTTAGTCGATTTACTTTATTACCTGCTGCTTCACCACTTGACAGACCCTAGATCTATTTTTATATTTTCATATAATTTTAATAACAGACAGGATAGACTTTTGCGATCTTTGTTCTGTAGTTTTTATCTACGATAGGTTGAGTACTACCAATAATTGGTATGCGCGAAATGCAAGCCACCGTTAACTTTATTTTACTCAAGCAACAATTCCAAATCGGCAGCAATACGTTTATAGTTTTCTTGTCAGTGTTTACTGAAAACTAAATAAAAACAACAACGCATCGAAACAGATAAAATTAAAATACTGTCAGCGTGCAGCGTTTCTTTCCTTTCTAATTCATTCTCTTTTCAAATTAAATTCGTCTTTCACAGCCCGCTTTCTCGCGGGTCACGAGCTGCACACACATCCGTTCTCTTCTGAATGCACAATAGGAATCGCGTCATCTCATTTCTTCGCGCGGGGAAGCGTGTTGCGCGCTCTTTGTCGGCCACGCGACGTTGCCAGCTGGCTTATGCGTCGCGATGTGACCTTGTCGACGCGCTCTGGTGGTTGCGTTGCTTCAAGTTTCAAGACTGATAATAGTATTGTGGTAGAATTTACGGCACATTGTTTTTATAATGACACGCGAGGGTAAGTCTTGTTGTAAATAAGTGGTAAGTACAAGTATTAAACTAAATGATTGCAAAATACTATTAAAAAAATAAGAACACTTACCTAATAAAATTACACACCAAGTCCCTACTTACGCTTACGATTATTTCTTTACAGCTATTTAATAGGGGAGTAGCTCTACTATTTTACTAAAAAAAAAAATAAGTAAAGTTATTGAGCCCCTTATTCGTAAACGCTCGTTAAACTTTCTATTGCCTTAACTTCCGTTCGTCTTCGTCTATCACTTTGACATTTAGGTAATTTTACTTAACATGCCTGTTATTTGTTCATGAATAAAGAGGTTAGAAGATACCTACTGCAAGGTTATTTTTACATTAATCTTTTGGCTCATTTATACTTTTTGAGCTCTACTTGTTCGCTAGCATAGCAACAACTTTCGCATTGCCGCAGCCAGCAGGCTTATTGTCTAACTCTCTCGCGATCGCCATCGTGTTCATTTTGACAGTTCTTGTATAAATGTGACAGCTAGCTGATTCCGATGCCAATTGTCAGCCCATACATGAACTGTCAAAATGAAGACGATGGCGATTGCGAGCGAGTTAGACAATAAGCCTACTGGCCTTATACTCCGAAATTCGATTTTCGAAGTTTGTTTCGTGCCGTTCCGCTCTTACTAATAGTTATTAATATAAGAGTAAGAGGGACGGTGTGATACGAACTTCGGAAATCGAATTACGGAGTAGCCCCCAGAAGACCGTCTCCTTTCAGCCCGGACTTATTAAAAATCGTTCTCAGAATAATGGCCTGTCTCACCACTCCTTAGCAGCAGTTATCTATGATTCCGTCTCTATTTATTACTACGAAACAGACAGAGACGTCATCATAAATAACTGACAGTTAAGGAGTGGTGAGACAGGCCCTAAATCAGGGGTGGCCAACTTGATTAGACCTAAGATCTCCTGTTTATTAACAAAACCCTGCGCGATCTATCATTTACATACCTCATGAAACCTTAAATGAAACACGTTGCGCAGTCTGGTCTACGTATTAATATTCCACGATCGACTGGACTAACAGTCGCGATCGACCTGTTGGCCACCCCTGCCCTAAATATTCCACTTTGGACTCAGCTCCAAGCTGTAGAATTTGTTTCCGACGAAGCCCTTATTTCACCTACTCGACAATAAAATTGACAATTACATTTAACATTGACAATTCAAATGCAATGCGTATTCAATTGAAGCCAACCAGCGTAGATCCTCGTCGAGTTTGTAATGTAAGAAATGTCACATGTCACCGACTATTGTCGTGTTGGCGAAAAAGGGGGCCTGGCAAAATTGAAATTGAAATGGTTGTGGCTACCCTATCTCTTCAAAACTTACACATACATACATCCTGCATAAATCACGTCTTTATCCCTTATGGGGTAGACAGAGCCTGAGGTAACAAGACCTAAAGGCCACGTGTAGCGTGATTGTGGGCGTATATCGGAAGACCAGCGCTAGCTGCAAGGCCAGCATTATGCTGAGATGGGACCACTTCGTGATGCATGTTCTTATGTTTTTTACTTCTTTTTTTTTCTCTTTTGTTGTAATCACGAATAAATGTTTTCTTTCTTTCTTTCTTTATAGGTGGAATGGGGACTCTAAACTTAAGTAATCTGAAATAATCCTTCGCTTAATTTTTTCTCTAGGTAATTAATTATGTACGGACCACTAATAACTGTAAGCAAGAAGGGAGCTACGAAACTTATTAGGTACTTACTGTTGAACCTAATATTCAATAAATACCTACCTACACTGTTTTTTTAGATACAAAATAGGATTGCGTTTAACCACAATCACCATTCCCGTTATCTTCTTTCGCAAAATATACTATAGGTACCTACCTACTTATTATGTATCAAATAGGTAAGTACATTTGATTCCATAAATAGACTACTTATGTCTGTCAATGTAAATATTATTTTGCTTCCATACGGCAATTTATAGGTATACGAGTACTTTGTCAATATATCCTTTTAATATTTTGCTCATCATTTCATTGAGGTTTTTTTAAAAAAACATATTTGTTAATTACCGTGACACGCACGGCTATTGTAATGAGAACAGAGAATTTTGCTGAATCTTTCATTTCATGATTTTCACATTGTGATTTTATTAATTGTCATTTTCATTACTATTATATATACCTACTTATCTACTTATTTAATTTTTTTGTTGCTATTATATTTTGATAAATATTGTTATTGTTATTTTTAACGGTAACATTTCATGGTTGTCTTGTGATAGTACGTACGTATTATTTTTTCTTTTTTTTATTCATTTCCTAATTGACGATCCTTTTGTAAAATTATTACGATTTGAAAAAATATAATAATATGATGTTAAATACAACTAACACGGGTAGGTATTTAATTAAGATTATCAACAATATTAATAATATTAAAATAATAACAATTATAGATAATACCGCCACCGCTTTATACCTTTGACAGATAAGAAACTTAAGAATGATTGCGTTGTACAAATAAGTAGCTCGTAAAATTACATGGTAAAACATTTCAAACCGTTAATACGTTGAGTCTTAATATTGGTCATAAAAACGGCGGAAACTATTTGTGTGTAATGAACCATGACCATTGAAAATATACAACGTAGCCGATCCCAGGTTATAGCGGCAGGTAAGTCTGAAGATATTTAATGAATCTTGTACAATACAAATACTGTTTATTGAACACCATAAACCAGTATAGGAACTACAGCAAGTTAATAAAAATAAAACAGGAGAATCTTGCGTAGGATAGGATTCCGATTATAATGAACATTGAGACGGATTTTGGTAATACTATACTACGATTAAGAAAAACTTAGGAGATTGGCAAAATGAAGTTTAATAAAATTGTACCTAATCCTATTTGTTGAATTACTACGATACCTACAGCTTTATGCACAATTCGTTACAACCTACAACAATTTGTTTATGTATGTTCCTTTACTAAACTTATCTATAGAAACCCCATAAAGTCAAAAAGCGAACTTATTCCATTTCAATTCCAAACTCAATACTCTTGCCAATAAAGGTGTTCCTATAATATTTACCATAACAATAGTCCCATAATAAAGCTAGGAACCATAATAACAAAATCATCAACATAAAACCAATGAGCAATGAATTGCAAACCCATAATTACATTGCATTAAACACCGCTGATTTAAAGCTTGCACCAAAAACGCCCGGAGAATAATTCTTTTACCGACATGCAAACATTGATGTATAAGTCAAGCCCGTCAAAACATCCTATCTCAATTCACCGAAAAAACTAAATCAAGTCTTTTATTACTTCTTGTAGAGACTAGAGTGGTTTGGATTGTGTTTTCAATGTGTGTGGAATCGGTAAAGGTGTTTGTTTTGCTCTATTTCTGGCTGCGGTAGGCGGGCGCTCGAAAGCACCGGTTTTTTACATCCCTCGGGACTTTTTTGTCGACGCCGTCTGGATTTGGCCCGTATATCCGGTTATTGTGTCAAATTTCTTTAATTAAGGCGATGTGGGTTCAAAGAACTGAGATTGAGGAATAATGATTGTTGAAATGGTTTTTGTGACATCGAAAATGTTTGGTAATGTCAGTATCACGATTAATCGTGACTTTAAAACACTGATAATTTCTGTGAATTCTCTTATCCCCAAGTAAATAGTAACTGTTCAGAATACTCGTATAGTAAATTTAAATTGTCGTCGGTTCAGAGAAACATGCTAATGTAACTAACTAGGTACTCTACCTATTAACATTTTTCTTTCGGACTCGTTTTAAAATTAAAACACGTTCATATTCATTTTGCAAAAAATAAACCAATTCAAAGGCAGTAAGTTGGAATAGATATTTCCAACGATAATAAAATCCATACATAAACCAGAAATTGGAAGTCGTAAAACCTGACCAGGCTATAACTAAAATAAATTATTGTCTGACACAGCAAAGTCATATCGTGCATCCTAACGCCATCTATCGAGGTGGTGGCGAACCAACTCGTACACGTGGATCGTTGCTCATTGGCTGACGCCGCGTCTCGTCACCTTGTAGAGTGAGATGGCGCTTGAGGTTTACGTGTGCGTGGGAGGGAGACAAAACAATAACAAACGCTGTCCATCGATTCGGAGGTCAATCTGCTTGCGCGTGGGTAGAGATAACATTGATAGGGAGGCATTTATTGTGACTCTTAATTCGTGAGCGGAGGCTGTCAGTCTCAATTACGATAACAAACCTTTTGAATCGAAACTAAAGATTCATGAATATTTATAAGAACGTGGCTATGTATGGCATAAAACTACGTTAGTACGCAAGACCTTTCTTGTCTTGTTAAATGTAAATAACTTTTCTAAACTTCTGTACCTATCTATCATATAAAAAGTCCATTTACAATTTTTAAGAACCGTAGTATCGTTGTATAACATACTCCAAAAATAAAAATTAACGGTACCCTAAAAGTACCCTAGAATAATTATGGTTAGATAGATATAACAAGTCGAGTTTTGGAAAATTTTAAAAGATAGGTAATGCAACTTTAATGAAACAACCTAAACGTAACCGAAACGCCACAACGTAATGATTCCGTCCGTGTTAGAAAACATTGTTATTTTAGAAAAAACACGAACAATAGAATTGTACAACATAATATTTTTTTCCGCCTTGACATTTTTTTGAAGTCATTACTTGAACATAATGACATTCTTGTATTGAGGTAGTAGGTAAACGTTTAATCAAAGAAAAACTGTTAAAATAGGTACCTACCTAAGTACAATTATTAAAATAGGTAGTTAGGCCTCTCTGTTTAAATAATCTGGGGCCTTACCATGGCGTCCTAATTCCGACGCAGTTCAAGTTTTAGCTGTCACTTTTAGTATGAATCTGACAGCGAGCGAACCTAAACTGAAACGCATTAAGACGTCATGGTACGGCCCCTAGTTCCCTCACATGACAGTTTACCTACTAGGGTTGACAATATTTAAAGTTTTTGTATTTGAATTTCTTGAAATTTAGTTATTTTATAAATACATTACGACGTAAAGGTATCATTAATCACACATTTTGTTGCTAAAAATATCGTGTTTATTGATTTGTTTAGAGTTGTATTTTCCCACACATAAGACAAAATTTGGGTTAGACTAGTGATACTTTTTAACGTGTATTTTTATACACTAGTTTTAATAGTTGAATTGCGTAAATAATTGAGATAAATTTGATCTTGAATCATTAAAACACGAAAAATAAGCGAGATGTATCAATTGACACACATTTTTCTCCGCTGTTTTAAGCTAGGCACAATAATGTCGAATAGACCAAAAATACGTAATTTTTTTCTGAATCGAATGGTGTAAGAAACGCATTATCGCTTCAACTCAAGTTGTATTAGTATTCACTGGAGGCATAGATTTAGGCTTTGATTTATGCAGACTTACTTAAAAAACATTATTTAACTTATGATATGTGTGCTTCTTTTACTCTTACATTTTATTTTAAAGGTGAATCTCTTTTGATGATTTGTAAGCATTTCCCGGAGTTTCCCCTCAGATTCGTAGCAAGTGCGTAGGCGGCGTAGCGCTCGTAGCTCGCAGACGCTACAAGTGCTACGACGCCTACGCAATATGAGCAATTGGTAAAGGTGCTGATAGGCTTGAGCATTTCTTTGTAATGACCATTCTAGCTAATATTACAGTGGCCATCAGAAATATCGGAGATGTCGAAGTACTCAACTAAAAGGTAGAAAACGAGCAAGTGGGTTACCTAATGGTAAGTGAGTACCTACCACCACATTAACACCTGTAACAGCAAAGGATTGCTGATTCGTTGCCAATCCCAGAGGGCTAAGATGGAATACCTCATGTGCCACTAATTTCACCGGTTATCTTGCTGTCCACGCCGGAACACAGCAGCACACTGCTGTTCAGCGGTAGGATTAGCGAGTAAGATGGTGGTAGTGATTCAGACGCACCTTAGCACAAGGTCTTCCCACCTGTCTGTTCCTGCGTGTAGTTGTTGTTGTATGTTGCCTGTTCTTTTGGAGAAAATGTACAAGACCGTTCGCTAGAATTGCATGTTCAGCTCCGTTCGTTGCTCAGTTCGATTAAATAATAAATGCTCAATCTTAGTTACGATGCTCAAGTCTGTCAGCACCTTTACTTTAGTCTGGATGCTATTTATAGATTTATTGCGTAGATTTGTATTCCTAAATACGCGGAGTTTCTGACCTTTGGTAGAAAATGGTGGGTGTTCTGTTCTGTGTTCTCGTTTTTGCTTTTGCTTCTAAATTTACTTAATAATATCTGCTGCCCTATGAACTCAAATGACATTCAAACGGATTTGGATTTAGTTTCATCTGACGTATTCGGATTTTAACTTTATGTTTTATTAAAAGCCTTTTTTTATTAAAATGTCGCTAAATTATAGTTCCGTAATTTAAAAAAGAACCGTAATACCGTAATACTAACTAAATAAGTAATATTATAAATACTAATGAAAGTTTGACGTTTGTGTGTGTTAAGGAGTACTTAACTCTAAAACTGCTGATCGGATTTGGATGAAATTTGGTACGTAGATAGTAGGTTGTCCGGAATAGCACATAAACTAATTTTTATCCCGATTTTCCGACGGAATTAAAAAAATCCGAAATTTTGTACCGCTGAAGCTCCAGACTTGAAGTTTAAGTAAATGGGATTAATATTTTTGCTGTCATGGCTCTATCTATGTACCTATGTATATGTACTGGAGCCTTAAAATTTGGAGTGCAATTATGCAGTACGAAGGGAGTTTTCGAATTTCCCATGGGATAAAAACAGGATAAGAAATAAATAGGTACTTAACGAAAATAGACAATATTCCTTGAGGATCACGTAGGTGCTTTAAGAAGGGATTTTTCGAATTTCCTACGGCAAAAAGTGCGGGGTGGGAAATAAAGAGTTAATAATTGACAAACCATTATCTTATCTTAAACATTATTATATCTTATCTTATCTTAAAGTGAGATGAAGGGGCATGTTAAGTACTCTAACGTTATATACGCAGGCGAAGCCGCGGAGCAAATGCTAGTTGGCATAGTTTGAAGTCGATTAAGTTATAATTTGATGCTCACTTTCACGTAACAAACCTTGAAACTATCAGAACTTTGGCCACTTCACTTCATTGATCGCTTTATTTCTGTATGACTGCCGTAATTAAACTTGCCTGCGGCATCCAGATGATACCTACAACTAGAGATAGGTCACGTAAACGCACACGCACGCAACTCCACGCACACATCTACACATACATCCCTCCTCTTTACTCCTATAAAACTGTTTCCACACTCAAAAGCATTGACACATACTGACAAGCCATTTTAAATTCTAGTTACTTGGATTAAAGGTTGAATTTGTGTTGGAAGTTGACCAGGAAAAAATCGGTTTCCGTATCTACATGAGCACAATTACTATATTAGGTGTATGTGTGAGTGTTTAATTGATCCAGCTAGAGTAAAGTGTCAACAGAGGTATTATATTTCGTAATTAGATTAAATCTCGACGCAATGCGTCCTTGTTTGTTGGTAAGGGTTAGAGGGAGAGGAGGATAGGCGTTAAGGCGATTTTGGTTGTACAGTCACACCCTTGCTGGTAACGAGGTTCGGATCGATCTGCTAGTCCCGGTCGGGTACACATGAGAGGGCGTTTCCTGGAATATATCTGGAGATATTTTTTGAGTTGAGAGATTGTGAAAAAAGTGACTATCTATATATAAACGCGTCGAATTGAGAACCTCTTCAGTTTTTTTTCGTCGTTTAAGAAGCAAGGTAGGCATAAGGTGTATAATTGAATGAAACCAAAATTAATATTTTTTAAAGCGGAAACATTTTTCTGGTAGGTACCGTAGAGTTCCGTATCTTCGCCTGGGTTTTGACACTTTTTTGAAAATTCCTCTCAGATTTACACGTATTTTTGCTTGTTAAGATCAAAAAACTAATTAACCTATCTAGGGCCATAGATTACCGGAGCATAAGGTCTAAATTTCGCTAAGGAATGGCTACAATTGGATTGGCGAAGTATAGGCAAAATGCCCCGTCTTCGCCTACATATGCCTAGGGCGTCAATTATAGACAAAATTTGAAATTGCCTCCAGCAATCTTATGCATTTTTAACGTGTATTTCGATTATGAGCCTTAACCATTCCAAAATAGGTCACATTTAAAAGAAAACGATGGTAGGCGAAGATAGGTACCAATCTGAATAGCTAGTTTCATACTTTTGCTGTATTTTCGATAGGGTTGTCAAAAATCACGCTAACTTACTCGACTACAAAAAAAAGGGGTAATGGTTTAGGACTAATAAAAAATACAAATAAATTGGAAAATTGAGTAGGTATCTATTTTTTCTTATGCTAAATCACAATCAGATTAGATAAGTCACATCTAATTCTGTGTTTCGCTTTATTTTCTGTTTTTTTTTGTATTTTTGTTTCAATTCAAAAATATTTTGAAATTGATTCTAACAGGAAAACCGTAAAAATAATTATTAAATTACTGGAAAAAATTGTACAAAAAGAATTCTCCAATATTGATTGAGATTTTAAATATATCACACACTTTGATTGACAACCCTAGGGGTAGGCGAAGTATAGCTACAAGAGGGCCGGAAAATGACCTCAGTTACATATTAATCGATTGCGACGTAAAAATATAGCTTAGTTAAAAAATACTAATATCATAAGAACGAGCATTAAGTAGTTGTAGATTATAATAATGCAAGAAAAAACTTTCCTTTATCTCTTCTTTAGCGCTACTTATAGTAAAGTTCCGCAGAGGTAAAAAAAAACACATGCTGCCACGTCAACGAAAAAACGGCACTGATCGTCAGCGGCGTTAAGTTAGCCACAATTAATGCGAGAATATGGTCCAGCATAAAAAACACTTTCTATTTAGCAGTTTTGTGTGGAACCTGGCGTAAAAACTAGGCGGGAATTTCAACTTTTATGAAAATAGGCGAAGATAGGTAGGCGAATAGACGGGGTTTTACGGTAGTATTATCAGTGCCCATAATTTGACCGCATATATTTTGCGAATCGAACTTAAAAATCTAAAGTAAACTTTCTATAAGTAAATAAAAATACATGTAGGTATTGTAGGTACAAAAATAAAAAGATAAGAAGTTTTCACATGTGTATTATCTATAATTTTTATTTCAGTACTTATATCTATTTTCTACGGGACGTACCAGGTGTACTGCAAAATGATTTTCCATGACATTTCGTTAAATTTTATCCGGTTTTCAACCTTAGTCACATGTTATTAAAGTCGTGTACACAATGCAGCGGTCAGATTAAATTGTTTTATAAATAAGAACCTTATTTATATGGCGTTAAAGTTGAAAACCGCATGGGATTCAACGAAGTCATGGAAAATCATTTCGCAATACATCTATAGGTAGACCACGATTCCCTTTAATAAGCTTCCGGTTCCGATATTTCGACGCAAAACATAAAAAAATTATGTATATTATTGTTATTTTTTTTTTTATTATTTATTTATGAGCCTTTATATTCCGAATTCGCTACAATTTCAGTAAGTACTTGTTGTTGTTTTTGTCATTTTTTTTGTTTTTTTTTTTATTGTTATTAACCATACTTAAATCATTTAAAGCTTTTGAATTTTATTTGTTGCAAACTAGGTGAGTAAGTTCATCCTGTGTGTTATCATATTACAAAACATTCCCATTGCACAACTAACATTGTATTTTACTATACAGTACCTATCATACAACTAACATACATTATAAATTACAATATCGAAAAAAAACATGACCTACACCAATATCTCAGGACACATCAAAAGCTCGTCATCCCACGGCGCACGCACACACCCAAACCATCACCCCTTACACATTGACCTATCCTATCCCTACAGCACACAAGCCCACACTCCCGCCGTACACACAACCAGCCGAATGCACGCGATTCCAAACCTTAAACATTCGTTGGCTGTGCAATGTGTCCTACATTTACCGATCAGTAAGATAACCTCAAAATTCGTGGATCCGTCTCCGAAAGATCATGTTATTTAACACAGTTCGTTGACGATTTTGATTGTTACTAAGCAGTTATTAGAGGTGGTTTTAGGTGACATTAAGATGTGTTGAGATTTGGTGGTTTATTTGTGTTATTTTGGTGGCACGGACAGTGACGGATGGAGGATGTGGCGGCGGATTTTTTAAGTGTTAATGTGAATGCCTGTGTAAAGTCGATGTGGTAACGGGACGGTGTGTTAGCTGAAATGAGCGTGAGTTACTTTTTTAACGAAGTTTCGTTTAGTATTTTTAGATTGTAAACTTGAAGTAGGTAGTTTTTTTTTTCGTAGTTTTTGATTGCAAGATAGACACTAGGGTTATTATTTTTACGTATATTACGAAGTTTTATTTAGTGCCATTATTTTTTTGCAGCGATTTTAGCAACTTGAATTAAGTACCTACTTTAAGAAGCAGATAAGGATTTATGTAATGTCACATTGTGGCCTAAAATTCCGATAAAAAATCATTTTTAAAATATCCTGTAGAACACTGAAATATATTTTCGTGCCTATTAAAAAATTTAGGTTCGTAAAATATTTTCGATTTTAATTTTTTAAATCAAATTTTAAAGTTGGCTTTCTTACAACGAAAAATTTACTATGTCAGCACATCATAAAAACAAACTTTAATATAACTGAACAAAAATCAATAGAAAACTTTCAATAGGTACCAACAAAAAGTGTTCTCTATGGAAATAAATAATATAATACCTAAAAAAACAAAAAAAATACAAAACTTTTACGTAAACTAAGTACCTACCTACCTACATAGAAAAATGTTACATGCCTAATTAAATACATAACTCGCGAAATTCCTACACCAAAACTTACTGTAAAAGAAAACGGCGCATGTTATAAATCAACCTAAAATCTGTCACAAAATATAGAAATTTAAGTCATCTATTTATGAAATAGGTACCTCGGAACGTTCATTTTACAGTGTGTTTGTATTTGCTTTGGCAACGATCTCTTTTATTTATTTAGGTACGTTTGCGCAATAAGGACGGATATGGGTGATAAAGTCACTGTCGTATAACGGCTTGATGACGAATGTAATAATCTAATAATATTATAAATGCGAAAGTATGGATATGGATGGATAGATAGATGGATGGATGGATGTTTGTTTGTTACTCAATCACGCCAGAACGGCCCAACGGATCTGGATGAAATTCGGCACATAGATAGAGAAAAGTCTGGAATAGCACATAGGCTAATTTTTATCCCGGAAAATTGCGTAGTTCCCGCGGGATAACTGATATAAATAATAATCTTAACCACAGTCCAGCTCTACCAGTGGTCATAAAACACTACCGATTGACTTTAGCGGGTGCTTAAAACACCAAATTTATACTTTTTTTTTTTTTTTTTATGTGAATAGGAAGGCAAACTAGCAAGTGGGTCACCTGATGGTAAGCGATCACCACTGCCCATAGACAACCGCAATCCCGGGGGGATTGCAGATGCGTTGCCAACCTAGAGGGCTAAGATGAAATGCCTCTTGTGCCCGTAATTTCCCCGGCTGTCTTACTCTCTACACCGGAACACAGCAGTGCAAGCACTGCTGCATAGCGGCAGGATTAGCGAGTAAGATGGTGGTAGCTATCCGGACGGAGCTTGCACAAGGCCCTACCACCCGCAAAATACCTAAATAAAAGACAGTCACTGACATAGCTCGAAGAGTATGTACGTTGAAGTGGCATGGGCAGGCCTCATCGCTCGTAGAACAGACAACCGTTGGGGAAGAAAAGTTCTTGAGTGGCGACCGCGAACCGGAAGACGCAGTGTTGGCAGGCCTCCCACTAGGTGGACCGACGACATCGTGAAAGTTGCGGGAAACCGGTGGATGGAGGTGGCGAGTTGTCGTTCATTATGGTCTGCTAAGGGGGAGGCATTTGTTCAACAGTGGACGTCTTTAGGCTGATGATGATGATGATGATGATGAAAAGACAGTCCGTGGTTTCGGACGTCAAGGAACTAGTGTTTAGGTATACAAAACGAATACTAAAAAATGCTAAAGTATCCGCCTACTACCATTACGTCACAAACTTTTTTCGTGCTATGCTATCACCACTGACTGACACCACTCAGTACCGTAGAAATCATTACACAATTCGATTCCCGGCCATAGCTTTACTTTTCAGATTTTTCTATGTGTTCTAATTTTCAGTGTCGTTTAGAAATTAAATTTTTAACGGTAAAACAATTTTATTGGTAAAAGTCCACCGAGGGAATGGGCGAATATCTTAGGGATCATGTTTTTTTTTTTTATGCGAATAGGAAGGAAACGAGCAAGTGGGTCACCTGATGGTAAGCGATCACCACTGCCCATAGTCACCCTTAACCCCGAAGGGATTGCAGATGCGTTGCCAACCTAGAGGGCTAAGATGAAATGCTTCTTGTGCCCGTAATTTCCCCGGCTGTCTTACTCTCCACACCGGAACACAGCAGTGCAAGTACTGCTGCTTAGCGGCAGGATTAGTGAGTAAGATGGTGGTAGCTATCCGGACGGACCTTGCACAAGGCCCTACCACCCGCAAAGTTATAGGCGATGCGGCTAGCAACCCATCACTATTTTGATTCCCCTTTCCACCTACCTATACGTCCACAATCATGCTAGACGTGGCCTTTAAGTCTTGTTACCTTAGGCTCTGTCTACCCCGGGATAAAGACGTGATTTATAGAAAGAAGAAAGAAAGAAAGAAGACATTTATTCATTTTGCATGCAAAACATACAAATATAAGACACATACACACAATTTTATAGAAAAGAAACATCAAATTAAACGCAGACATGAAAATGTATGTACATGTATGTATATCTATAAAGTCTAATTAGAACCTGTAACTATTGAAGCAGCAGTGCTCAACAGTAAAATCTAAGTACCTATAATACAAAAGGTTCTACGCGTATCAATATCTGTAATACGAGTAAGACGATACCAGAAACAAGAGACGTCCTTATTAAATCGATTTGCAATCCGAGATGACTGATTGTCGATTTGGCGTTTGAATGACAGCTATTTACGAGCGCGCTCGATAACATTGATTGATTTGTAGGTACCAACAGTATTTGGATATATGGTGTTTCTTTTCGTTGTCTGGAATAGTACCTACGGGCAAATCAAGGGGAGAAAGGATAATTTACTTATCTAATCTAACTAATATTATAAATGCGAAAGGATGGATGGATGGATGGATGTTTGTTTGTTTGTTTGTTACTCAATCACGCCAGAACGGCCCAACGAATCTGGATGAAATTCGGCACATAGATAGAGAAAAGTCTGGAATAGCACATAGGCTACATTTTAACCCGGAAAATTGCGTAGTTCCCGCGGGATAGCGATAAACGAATTTTTTGCAGACGAAGTCGCTGGCAACAGCTAGTATAAAATAAATTGCATAAAGGAAGTAGATAAATACCTTAGTGTTTCAACCTTTTCTTGATGGATCAAGAGAATACTCTCTCTCTTTCTATACTCTGGTTTCTGTTGTCCTGTCAATCGTTCGAAGGAAAACTGGAAGAGATCCCTTTAAGGGATAAGTTCGCTTTTGTACGTCTATTTGTTTCAAAATTAATGTGTTTTATTTAAAATAAAGAATTATACATTAGCAGAATCAAAATGGCTTCCGTGAAAAGTGCAAAATTTAATAGTAGAAGATATTTTAAACTGATTTGATCTTTAACTGAACTTTTACTACTTATGATTTAAAATTAAAACTTTTTTAACAACACATGCATACACATACCACGTAAGTATTTATCGTTTACGGAGTAGACAGAGCCTAAGGTAGCAAGACCTAAAGGCCACGTTTAGCATGATTGTAGGCGTATAGGTGGAAAGAGTAGTCAAATAGTGATGGGTTGCTAGCCGCATCGCCATATGATTCAATTATGTTATGTGTGTATGTATATGTGTATTATTTTATTTATTTATTTAGCTATGTATTATATTTATGTAAGTATTTTTTTATTATCCCTGCGTTTCTCCTGTCTATTTGTTTCCGCCACCTACTTAAACTGTCTCCAACTTATTTCTCTGTCTCAAAGGTTGTCTGGTAGAGATCGCTATTAAGCGATAAGACCGCCTATTGTATACTTTGTTCTATGTTTCTGTATTGTTTTGTACTGATTTGTGGTGTTCAATAAAGAGTATTTGTATTGTATTGTATTGTATTGTATTGTATTCCTAATAAGAATTTCACCCATTCCCTCGATGAGCTTTTACCATCTGCGCGGTACGAGAAGCAACTGGTAGGTAGGTACATTCTACGTTTTTAGGGTTCCGTACCCAAAGAGTAAAAACGGGACCCTATTACTAAGACTTCGCTGTCCGTCCGTCCGTCCATCCGTCCGTCTGTCACCAGGCTGTATCTCAAGAACCGTAATAACTAGACAGTTGAAATTTAATTAGATTGTGTATTTCTGTTACCGCTATAACAACAAATACTAAAAACTAAATAATAACAATAATTAAGGGGGCTCCCATACAAAAAACGTGATATTTTAGCCCTTTTTCATGGCTAACACTCGCCGAGCTAGATCTCAAGAACCGTAATAGCTAGACAGTTGAAATTTGCACAGATTTTGTATTTTTATTGTGGCTACAACAACCAATATTCAAAGCAAAATAATGATAATAATTAAGGGGGGCTCCCATACGACAGAGTAGTCAAAATGTTGACGACGGAATTTAAACTCAATAACTCAATTAAACACTTAAGTATTTTATTGAATCAGGCGTTACTTTGCGGAGGTCCATTTCAATGAACACAAATTATTTACCTTGCTACTCCGCTACTTATGTGCAAGATAACCAAGCTTGTGCGAAATATATACGTTTTGCATGCAAGCCCTCCCTCCACTACTGCCACACAAAACGCACACAAATCCCACAAACTTAACTAATCCTAACACCACACAAACACTGACGCGACGCGCGGGAGTAGCAAAGTAAATATTTTGTGTTCATTTAAACACTTAAGCGTTTAATGGCACCAGCTTTTAGCCTTTTTTCTGGTACGGAACCCTTCGTGCGCGAGTCCGACTCGCACTTAGCCGGTTTTTCCTTTGGTCCAGAGCATGGAAATATAATAACGCCTTCTCGCTAAACAAAGAATCAATTTCATTTTTTTTTAAATGCCCTTTTCAAGTTCCCTATGACATTAATTATAATTACAGCTAAATCTCCAAAATCTGACATCTTTTTTTCGTTTCTTTCGTAAGAAAGGCGGATAACCTCAAGGGTTTTCTCTTCTCGAGAAAATTAATGACGCTCACGACTCGGTTGGTAAGAAGTCATCGTGGAAAATCCTTTTTGAGGTTACGTAGGTAGAAAAAAGGCACGGGGGAATCCATTTCAAGATATGACGTGAATCCGTTACAAGATATACATTTTTTTACTTATTCATTTTACTTTATCCAAGTGTGGGATCACTCTAAAGCTGTGTTTCTTAACGTGCCAGTGGTCCGCGGACGGACCCCATTATAATTATGTCAATCTAATCTAACTAATATTATAAATGCGAAAGTATGGATGGATGGATGGATGGATGGATGGATGGATGGATGGATGGATGGATGTTTGTTTGTTACTCAATCACGCCAGAACGGCCCAACGGATCTGGAAGAAATTCGGCACATAGATAGAAAAAAGTCTGGAATAGCACATAGGCTACTTTTTATCCTGGAAAATTGCGTAGTTCCCGCGGGATAGCGATAAACGAATTCTTTGCAGACGAAGTCGCTGGCAACAGCTAGTAAAAAATAAATATCACTAAAAGTCTCGTGATTTCGACGCTTAGGTAGGTACTTAGTGCGGCAAAAATTTTTTTTATTAGGGGGTTCGTGGCTATGAAACGCTGCTCTGGAGTCTAAACGAACTTGTAGAATTATCCAAATGTATAGAACAATATCGGATAATCCAAGAATTGATCGTTGTAAATTGATAAAAATGGTAGAAAATAAACACAGAATGATTGACGAGACATTTATTGCGAGCTCTCGAGAGCGTATCTGTTGTCGGCGCAAATTAAGCAACATCTGGGTGAATTTTTGAACAGGACGTTTTTTGGTAATTTGCGTGGCACGTTTTTTTTTTCTTTTATTTCATATTTTGATAATAGATTATGGTAGAGATTGGAATGATGAACAAAATGCAAAAAGAGGCACTCTTCGGTCTTCAATAGTTTAGCTAAAATTCGCTGGCGAAAATATTCACGCCACACAAATAACATTGTTGCCACACAAATTACATTTTTAATTTTAGTCTATCAATTTGCTAAATAAAACTAAACTTTTTGATTTCCCGGTTGGTTTTTATTCATCAAAACAGAAAATGACACTTTCTAAACAACTCAGTCTTATGGTTGTTAATAAAATAAAATATTAAAAATCACACTGCGTTTCTCCAGACTAATTCAATAGTCATTTTTCTCATAATTTGTTCATTATAATGTCAGGGGCTCCCTTGGGTCTTCTTCACGCGGCTGTTCGGCCATATTTCAGGCAGGTTCACCAATGACACTCGTTTATTGTCAGCATACAAGACTTTAATTTGCTAAAGCAAACAATCTTAATTAAAAACGGAATGTAGTGAGGTTAGTTGCGTTTCTCCGTATCACACCCCCGCCTATATACTGCCCTGCATCAGGGGCACTTAATTATTACTAACTCACCCTGATCAACCACTCTCTTTTCAGCAACTGCAATCTCTCTCTTTTTTCTCTTTTATATTTTTCATAATTTTCTGCATCGTTTTTAATTTTCTGTCTCCTTTTTATCTCCACCAACTTCTTTTTCTCAAGTCTATCCTTTTTTTGACGCATTTTTTAATAAACTGCAATACCTTAAACAGAAATGGCATAAATCAGAAACTAAAAGGAAGTTTACTTAAACTAAACGGCAATCACAAAATAAAATTAAATATTATAGACAAGCAGTTCAAAAATAATAATTCAAAAAATACAACTTAAAATAGTAGAAAGTACTACTAATGTATTTTTACGTTTTTTAAATTCAAATATCAAATTTATTTATGTACAGTATATTATGTACAATGCCACTGCTGAATACAAGAATTACTTATACCATTTAAGACCACTGTCTTGAATGCATAAGCAGCTCCTGCATTCAGCAAGCAAGCAAGCGTACAAATATTTTAACATAATGATATAAACTAATACGGGTAGGAATTTAAAGATAACAAGTGTTTTTAACCATCATAAAATGCTCATACTATTGAAATAAGACATAAAATGTAATTTGTGTGGCGCGTTTGTAATTTGCGTGGACAAAAGTGCCACACAAATTACGCCACACAAATTACGGCAAAAGTGCATTTAATATTTTCTGTCGAAAGTATAAGCTTTAGGTAAATGACAATAGGCCTGCTCATTCTCGATGTTCTAAACTATAGAACACTTAAATAGACATATCTATAAAGTAGTTGAACATGCAATATTTACTAGCCACACAAATTACCTTATAGGCTGACCAAAAGTATCGTGTCATAAACTTACCTATTTTTAAAAATCACAGCGCAGTATACGCGTCCACTTTTCTTGGTAAACGAACGCGAACTAGCATGTCTTCGACGTAGTAACTTGAAAATATCGTTACATAGCTCAACCAGTCAGTAACCAGCAGGTATTTGCGAGTCATTTAAAAACGCTAGCGCGCGGGACAAACACATTCCCATCCCTGCATTTTTAAATTACGAGTTTTTTACATGTTTTTTTATTTATAAATATAGACCAGGAAGAGCTCTTTAAAATGCTTTTTACAGAAATAAATTAAAACCACCATAGACAAAGTTGTACTCAATTGTCTGAGCTAAACTTCGCGTGTGACATACCTCACAGCTATGTGAATCGTGAATTTTCGAACTTTCAATATTTTTTTTTGGGATTAGTAGTTCATCATCTTTAATTAATGGCTTTGCCTCATCCTAGATAATGGTAAAGAATACGATCATATTTTTTTTTTGGTACATATATGGCATAGTTTTTTTTTTCTAGCGTAGGACATCCAAAAAACACGTTTTGAAAATTCACCCATCTATATATGTTTTGGTTTATGCCGTTTTATATTACAATTGTCAACAACTTAAAAGAAATCTATTCACTTCATCCACATTCATAAATCTCGTCATACATGCTCGTCGGTTTCAGGTACTCGTGGCCAGGGGCCTTACCATGACGTCCTAATTCCGACTCAGTTCAAGTTTTAGCTGTCACTTTTAGTATGAATTTGACAGCACGCGAACCTAAACTAAAACGCATTAAGACGTCATGGTAAGGCCCCTGATCTATTTTCAAAACGTCCCAAGTTTGGTGACGGAACGTCCGTCTAGGCCTTCCCCTCCCAGCGCAACCATTCACACTCCTCATATAAATCTGTTTAGTTAATCTTTCGTTATTTTCATGTGTTCTATCTTGAAATGCGAAGATAAGGAAAACGCTGATACAGAATATTTTATATCCACGATGAGTCTGGTCCCTCTCATATTTTTGTTAAGTTCGGACACTGATAGGACAATAATGTTAGGAAACTTTAAAAAACTGCGGCGTCAAAACTCTAACATCGAAATTGGAAATTGTATCCATAAGCATCAAGAATAACTCATTTAAAAACAAATTGGGGACATTAGCGAAAAGTTTTCCTGCATTTCACACCACTAAGCAAGTTCTGGTAGGTAGGTAGCTAACTTTTTACTCGCAAATTTATTTTATGCAAATTGTTCTTAGTGTTAGCATATCATTATAATATTTAAAACACAATATTCAGAACTAAGTAATTAGGTACCATCTATGTAAGAAATCTATATATAAATATATATTAATACTGAATAACATGAAAATGATTTGGTTATGACTGCAGATGGCAGGGCAGTCGGTTGAGAGCCGTTAAGCCGCGCGGTTGTTGTCTCGGAACAAAATGATGTACTAATAAGTTATTAGATTCAAATACAAGAATACATTTATTGGATCCTGTGTATCATTTTATGGACCTCCTGCTACAGTCAGAAGTGGTAAGAACGTTGGAAGAAACTCAGAGGTATGTTCTTTGGATTTTCACTTCGATCTTTCTGTGCCTACTACTATTAATGTTTTTTTGTTGTGGACATTTAAAGTTCGGTCCTGTTGTCTGGGACTGCGATACTAATACTGATTGTATGTATATTTGTTCGCACTTTCCGCCGCTATGATGACGAATAGATAAGTAACTATCTCCGCGGAAGATGTTTGCTGCTCATTGTTATTAAAATTGGTGCGTGAAACTACCCACGCGGCGGTAAGCGAAATATACACTAACCTACAACACCGGGCTACATATCGTATCGACTGACCCTTTTGTAATAAGTAGCTTGTTATAACATTGTCCATGTATCGTAAAGACGTCGTCGAATTTAATCTCTTTTAATCACTTAATCTATAACATCTATGTACGTTGACTCATTTCTACTTAGTGAGAACTAAGTAGTTACTGACTATCGGTACATCATCTGACCAACGGGTTAAATGACGTGCCAATATACTTATAGCGTTTCACATTTGTAATACTGGAAAATATAACATAAGCGGCAAAACCCAATACTATTTACACACTCCTACACAACACAAGTAAACTATGTAAGTGCGTGCACCTCATAATAATCTCGTAGGTTAATCGATCGTTGGCTTCCTAAAGATATTACTGTTTACGTAATTAACCAGTTGTCATCGTATCTACAAATTGAATAGTCCGCCTTTGCACTTAGATCTCATTGTTTATAACTTTCTGTTTTTCTCTTTTTTTTTCTCTAAACAATAAAGTGTTTACTTATTTACTTACTTACTTAAATACCTACGTGTTGGTTATTAGGGTTATAACAAAGTGTAAGATGGGACAGTTGTTTGATTACTAACTTAAGTTTTCTTTCTGTTTATTCCCACTAACTACCCTATTTATTTTATAATCACTATAACAAATATCCTGACCATCATGAATGTTTACGTTACAATTTATAACGGATGATTATAATCTACACTATTGTCGCACTTTACGGTGAATTTGATTAGTTTCCACTCTTTTACTGCTGACGACGAGATGCCGCGAAGCGATGAGTCCCATTACACACCCCCTCCGGACAAAGTCCGAGGGAAGCGAGCATCCCGTTCTGCCAAACCCACCGAAAAAAATAAGGGTCATAGGCGTTCGGGTACTAGAACCAATAGGAGACAAAAACCGCGTGTCACTTATCGCAGCCGCTCCCGTCGCAGATCGTTGTCATCCAAAAGTAGCTCTAGCATCAATACAAGTAGCACGTCAGACAGGACCTGGTCCTCCTCCTCGCCGCATCGCGAATCACATAAGGCGCGCCATTCACGAGGTAGACGTCGTCGCTACTCGTCAATTTCGGACACAGATACGGATAGCTCGCGCGACTCGCGCCGACACAGGAAAAGGCTCCGTCGCTCGGACTCCACTGCCTCATCAATCAGCTCGTCACAAGAGAGCGATCACGTTCAGAAGAGAGGATCCTCTAGTCGACATAAAAAACGTAAGCGGCCTGATCGCCACTTTAGAAATAGCCGGGAGACTGATTTCATGAAGAAGTTTGCTAAGATTATAGAGGGCAAAGGAAACCATTTTGAGGGTGCTCATAATGTGATTCCTCAGTTCGACCCTGACGCTCATTCACAGACTGCGGAAAACTGGATTCGGAAAGTGAATGAGACTGCTAGGATATATGGTTGGAGCGAGAGACAGATAATCTACTATGCCATACCCAAGTTATCTGGGCATGCGAAACAATGGTACCAGGGGAGGAGCACGGTCGATTTAAGTTGGCGTCAATGGCAGAAGAAAATTTTGAAAACTTTTCCCGATGACAGGAATCATGTTGACCGGCTGACGGAAATGCTCAATAGGAGAAGCAGGCGGGAAGAGTCATTAGAAGAGTATTACCACGAAAAAGCCAGACTAGTGAAGATGTGTAAGATCACTGGCCGAGATGCTGTCGACTGTATAATTGGTGGCATTTTTGATCACAGTATACGACTCAACGCACAAGGTTCAAGTTTTGAAAGGCCTGCGCAGGTGCTGAAATATTTGCGTCGCATATCTAGGCGCAATAATCTAAACGTCAGAAAGGATGGTCAAGTTGCTAGGAATGAACCGCAGCAGAGCCGTGGTTCTGATGCAAATCGCATTAATAGTAATGCAATTCGGAATCCTTCGACAACCCGTGAGCGACCGAAATACATAATTAGGTGCTTCAACTGCGCAGAAGTAGGGCATACCGCTCGCAGATGTACGAAGCCTTTAAAGCGGTGTGACAAATGCTCCCGTCTGGGACACGATTCGCAAAACTGTGAAACGGTAACTTCTCTACCGAAACCCCAACAAGTTAACGACAACCATAACGATGGGAAATCCAATAATACTCAGACTGTTCTACAGATAACAAATACTGATCAAGCTAATAGTAAGTATTTCAAATCAATAACAGTTAATAATGTTGCATGTTCGGCTTATATTGATTTCGGTAGCCAGTGTACACTAATTAAGGAAACAGTAGCCGTAGGACTAGGTTTAGGAAATGATAAGGCTGGACTCCCGGTAATAAAGGGTTTCGCATTTGCAAGTGTCACTCCGCTAGCTAGGGCGATAGTTAGTATAGTAGTAGACGCTGTGGAGGCTGAAGTAGAAGTTTTCGTCGTCCCTGATGAATTAATCAACACAGATGTACTAATAGGACAGACACTAACGGAATTACCTACGGTAACCGTCCACAAGACGAGCACAGAACTCATTCTGTACTGTGATAGTACGGATATTACTCGAATCAAGGTATTCAATACTGATAATACGAACGTTGAAGGGTTGGCTGACATAGCTGTACACACCGAAAGTGAATATAATGGAATGTTATTTATTCCTGGCAATGCATGTTTAAAACCTGATAGTGAATACATTATATTGCAAGGCATCTACGAGTTTCGTAACGGTAAAGGTCGCTGCATAATAATAAATTTATCGCCTAAGCCGATTACGCTGCCTAAACTGAGGGTACTCGGAAGGGCCATATCGTTAAAAAACAAAGAGCTGCTACTCCCTAAACTAGATCAGAAGATTATACAAACAATCTCGACTGAACTCAAACCTCTAAGCACTAACATATCTCACAAAGCACCGATAACATTGGATATGTTAAAAGTCGGTCCGAAAGTAACAGTCCCCGAGAAAAATCAGTTACTTCAACTGTTAAACAAATTCAGAGATTGCTTCGCATTTGACATGCAGGAATTGGGGCTAACCAATATAACTGAAATGACCCTTCGTCTTCATGATAATACGCCCGTCACCTACAGACCATATAGGTTGCCGTACAGCGAGCGCGCCAAGGTAAGGGAAATGATTGGCGAGCTATTAGCCAATAATATCATACGGGAATCCCAATCTCCTTACGCTAGCCCTATTGTGTTAGTGCGCAAAAAGAACAACGACTATCGTCTGTGTGTCGATTATAGGGCCCTAAATAAAAAGACCGTAAAGGACAGCTACCCTATGCCGGTGATAGATGACCAGCTCGATAGGCTCAGTGGCAAATCGTTCTTTACGAGTTTAGACTTGGCATCGGGGTACCATCAAATACCCGTGGCTGAGGAGTCACGTCACATTACAGCTTTTGTGACTCCTGACGGTCACTATGAATATACCCGGATGCCATTTGGTCTTATAAATGCACCAGCGGTGTTCCAGAGTATGATCAATAAGGCACTTGGAGCTAGACGGTTTGAACTCGCTATTCCTTATTTAGATGATTTACTCTCAACGGGCAGCTCTATCGAAGAAGCTTTCTCTAAGCTTGAATCAATCCTGGAGCTCTTGCGAGAAGCTAATCTAACACTCAACCTTAACAAATGTTTTTTTTTTCAATCGGAGATTGATTATCTTGGCTACGAGATATCAGAAAATGGTCTTAAACCTGGAAGCAAGAAAATACAAGCCGTCGCAGAGTTTCCAAAGCCAGTCAATGTGCATCAAATTCGCCAGTTTGTTGGCTTAGCCAGTTATTTTAGGCGCTTTGTATACAACTTTGCATCAATTGCACGACCACTGACCAAACTGACTAAGGCCAACGAACCCTGGCAATGGGGAGACGAGCAGGAAACAGCTTTCCAAGACATTAGGGCCAAGCTTGTTGTAAGGCCAACATTGGCCTTATACAACCCAAATTACATCACCGAAGTTCACTGTGATGCCAGTAAGTTAGGGGTGGGGGGTATTTTGCTTCAAAGGCCTGATGATCAGACTCCATTTAAACCAGTAGCCTACTTTAGCCGTCAAACCACTCGCGAAGAAAGTTTCTGGCACTCGTACGAGTTGGAGACTATGGCGGTGGTGTTTTCTTTAAGAAAATTCCGAGTTTATTTGATTGGGATTGAATTTACTGTGATCACCGACTGCAGCGCTTTACGCTCAACTCTAACAAAACGGGATCTAATTCCGAAGATTGCGAGGTGGTGGCTCATGTTGCAGGAATACCACTTTACAATTGAGTATAGACCGGGGCTCAATATGCAACATGTGGACGCCCTAAGTCGTAACCCGGTTTCCCCACCAGATCCTCAAGAAGAAATTGAGATCTTGACCATTACTACCAACGATTGGCTTCATACCGTACAAATGACTGATCCACATTTAAAGCATATCAAGAGCATACTCGAAACCAGTAACGAAGACATTAAGGACATAACGACCAATTACCTCATACGCGATGAGAAGGTGTACCGGCGTGTGGGATCAAAGATTAAGTGGGTCGTTCCAAGTTCAGCACGATGGAGGATATGTCAACTTAATCATGACGAAGCAGGTCATTTTGGAGTAGACAAGACTTTAGAAAAGATTCAGTCTGATTATTGGTTCCCCAAAATGAAACGCTTCGTCAAGAAGTACGTCAATGCTTGTATCAACTGCGCATACAATAAAGAAATAACCGGCAAGAAATCGGGATACTTACATCCTATTCCTAAAGTGAATGCAATATTTCACACGATCCACATGGACCACTTAGGTCCGTTTATCAAAAGTAAGAGGGGGAACACGTATATCCTTGGGGTGATCGATGGATTTAGTAAGTTTATTTTTGTGAGGGCAGTTAGAAATACAAGGTCAAAGACAACAATTAAGACGCTGGACGATATTTTTGCAACATTTGGTTCTCCAAAAATAATAATATCTGATCAGGGATCCTCTTTCACGTCCAATGAGTTTAAAGACTATATAAGCTCCATCGGAGTAAAACACGTCCTTAATGCCGTTGCTACACCACGGGCAAACGGACAAATCGAGCGATATAACAGGACTATCCTCAACTCTTTATCAGCCATGAACCATGGCCTGGATGAGAGAGACTGGGATACAAATGTCGCCAAACTGCAATGGAGCTTAAACAACACCGTAAATAAAAGTACGGGAAAAACGCCATCTGAGATCGTGTTTGGACAAAGGACGACATGTCAAAGTGAGGGTATCCTGAAGGCAGCTCTAGAAACCGATGAGCAGGTGTCAGATAAAGAGAGACAAGAAATGAGAAAAACGGTCCAAGAAAAAATTGAGAGGGTACAAATAAAGATGAAGGAAAACTTTGACAAGACGAGGGCGTTAACCAAGGTTTTCAAAGAAGGTGATCTAGTGATGATCCCCAACCACAACCCTGAAAAGGGAAAAAGTAAAAAGCTTGCACCTAAATTCCGCGGCCCATTCAAAGTTACCCTGGCTTTAGAGAATGACAGATACGAAGTATCCAGTGTCCCCGGTCACTCAAAAAAGCAGTACAAAAATATATTTCCCGCCGACCAACTTAAACCATGGGTTACTATGTGCACATCTCCGCTGGTAAGCGAAAAGAGTGACAATAGTGACACGGATTCTAGTGTTGAATGACTTTTTGTTCTTATGGGTAAAATGAAAGTTACTTAGGTATTTATTTAATTTTGATTTTGTTGTGAAATTAAGTATTTTCCTGACATTAAGTTACATCCCTTCCCTATTTTATCAGTTACAGCCTAGATGCATATTGGGTACTCGGATAGTACTCGTACCCTGGATCTACGGGTGACGGACACCTGCAGACAAAGACACCAGTATTGATGAACTTAGAGGACCTTCGGGTGGTCAAAGTGATGGAAGTTGCAGAACTCGCAGGCCGTGGCTTTCGGATGGCTAAACGGAAGCTGAGATACGACACGACGCAATAAACCGTCAAACTAGGGCCTGCGGGTGGCCAATATGAAACATCAGGCTCGCGGGTGGCCTTCATCAAACGAATTCAATCATATTCTGTTTCTCGATACTCTAGTGTTAATTACGTACATATATTGGAAATAATAATAATAATACCTGTGAATGATTTAGTAAACTCGTAATGAGATGATGAGTATATTTTTGTATTCTTAGTAGCAATGCGGCATGATTAACTGTAGATTTTTGTTTAAAATATGTAATTTGACTAAGTTTAAAATTGTAAGAGAATAGAAAGTATACGACGTACCCGATGTCAGTGTTTGATCGAGTACTACATAATGTATAGAGAATCTAGTATATACACTTTAAAATTTGAAACATGGTCTGTATTTGGTCTGCTTATCTGATATAGTAATATCATTGTTTTCATTAAGTAAGTGATATTATTAGTAACATGATTTCCAGCAATTGCATTAGCAGTTTTGATTTTTGATATTTCGACATATTGATAATAATTGTACCTACCTGGCATGAGGTCATACCCTATATAGAATGGCCGAATCGGGTCGAAATAGGGACATTCCGACTACAGGATGGCCGAACTGTTAGCATATCATTATAATATTTAAAACACAATATTCAGAACTAAGTAATTAGGTACCATCTATGTAAGAAATCTATATATAAATATATATTAATACTGAATAACATGAAAATGATTTGGTTATGACTGCAGATGGCAGGGCAGTCGGTTGAGAGCCGTTAAGCCGCGCGGTTGTTGTCTCGGAACAAAATGATGTACTAATAAGTTATTAGATTCAAATACAAGAATACATTTATTGGATCCTGTGTATCATTTTATGGACCTCCTGCTACATTAGCGGAGTTTAATGAAAGGATGGGGTTAGTACCGTAAAACCAGTGCAGAGTATTAAAGTATAAACGTTGAATATTATAATGTTGTTAAATTATGACAGTGTGCACAATATAATAATCAAACATGAATCCCAGCTATCTGAAGTGTCCATATATGTATCCATTAATTTTAATCAACGTTTCTGAGTGTTACAGTTAACACGTAAACAGTGCACGTGACCCACGAAATATCCCAAAATAAGAACCACATAACTCGACTAACAGAGGGTGGACAAGCCCGAATCACGTGCATCTGACAAGGGGAGACTCGGGTAGGTGTTACCAGTTGAATGCCGACATTGACCCAATTTCCCCCTTTGCCCTCTGCGGGATTCTATTAAGCCCCGTTCGAAATAAATTTGACGCAAACGCTGTTAACGGAATATTTTCGTGTAAGGGTTCCGTGACGTAGTATTGAATAATTTGATTCCCGATCCACTGTAGAACGTTCTCACATTAAACATCACAAGATGTTCCTTGTCTATTCAATGTAACGTCACTATGACATTTTATGTGCAAGGGTTCCACAGTGGTTCGGGAAGACAGGAATCAATGTGTTCGATATATATATGGTACGTATACGTACAATGTATTAGCTTTTGCATAATTAAAAATACTTTCAACATGAAACTACCGTGAGACTTAAGGCTCCTTACAAGCTCAAAGAGCGAATTTAGCTAAATTCTTAATTTTTCTTCAAAGACTATGGCGTATGTGTTCATAATGTCAGTAATATTATTAATGTACAAGATAGTTCACTTCTTAAACTACGATACTGCTGTAATCGGCGCTGAATGAGGGTGCGGCGTCAGTCCGCCGTGATATATAGGTGATATTTAAAAATTTATACTGAATTTAATTCAAGACCGATACTAATGTTTTTTTTTTTCTGAGTCAAAATAGAGTTGAGCATTGCTAAATAATTATTTTTAGAGCAGAATATCAACACTGTTTTCGAGAATCAAATAAAATGTAACCCTCTTTTTCATCAAAAAACTAGCTAACATTGAGTAGCTATTCTATCTATTAATTAAGATGAATCTTCAAGTTTTTCACGATGACTTTTTAGTTCAAGATATACTGAATTGAATTGAGTTCACTTTAGGCGAGAATGAGATTCCGTTTCACTTCGAAATTGAGAATGAAACTTCACCTTTTAGAGCAAAATTTTAAAAGCCCTCCCAAGGAAACACCTTTTTTTAGATTTCACGCCAAAAAATCAATAATTTAGCACAGCAGTATCTTAGTTTAAGAAGTGAACTATCTTGTACATTAATAATATTACTGAAATTATGAACACATACGCCATAGTCTTTGAAGAAAAATTAAGAATTTAGCGAAATACGCGCGTTGAGCTTGTAAGGACCCTTAATCATAATTACGAAAACGGATAACTCACAAAAGCCGAAAAAAAACAAAAAAATGACGATGAAAACGAGGGTAGTTGTGCGCCGCTGTCAGCTGCGTCGAGTAGCCACGCGAGCAGAGCGTTGGCGCGCAGTGTTCGTTTCGCTGCCGCTGGGGCGAGCGCTCTTTGAGAAAGGACTACGGATTGGTTCGAAACATATGTCGAGCATCATTCGGCTTTTGTACGTAAGTTATCCGTTTTCGTAATTATAATTAAAAGTATTTAACTATCTATCTAATCTAACTAGCCTATTTCGTGTCCCACTGCTGGGCAAAGGCTTCTTAACTTACTTACTTAACTATATTGAATAAAATTGATATTAAGGTTTTTTAAAACGGCAATCAACGTTTCACAAAGCACTATCGTAACCTAAATTTCTTTACAGGGATTTCGTATTCTAAAAATACTTGCATCGTATACGCCAAGTTTCCAACACAATCTAGATTGACAAGTGTCTCTGAACACAGATAACCAAAATGAAGCATACAACACAATACAATACAATACAATACAATAAAAATACTCTTTATTGAACACCACAAATCAGTACAAAACAATACAGAAACATAGAACAAAGTATACAATAGGCGGTCTTATCGCTTCATAGCGATCTCAACAAACACACAACATTATAAATATAAACTTCAAAAAATACTTCAAACAATACACAATTACTCTTAAGTTTAAGCTACTAGAAAAACTTTCTTAGCGTAACTTAAAGTACACTGTATACAAAAATAAAGGGTCAATTCCCATACAAAGTCCTACACTGAGAAAAATAACCTTCTGATATTGGAAGGATTTACCTTCTATTTTGACTCAGTAGGAATTTTACCGTCTAGTTTGGATGGATAATTGGCTAAGTTTTTACCGTCCAAAACTTTCCTTCCACTTGATTCCTTTCTGAAATTTCCTTCTTTTTTGATAGGATAAGTGAAAACAATAATTACCTTCCTTTTTTTTCCTACTGAGTCAAAATAGAAGGTAATTAAACGGACGGTAAATTAAATTGTGATTACCTTCTAATAAATTCCGACCGATTAATACCTTCCACATTTTTCCTACTGAGTCAAAATAGAAGGTAATTAATGGAAGGTAAACAGAATTGTGATTACCTTCCTTTTTTTTCCTACTGAGTCAGAATAGAAGGTAATTAATGGAAGGTAAAAAGAATTGTGATTACCTTCCATTTTTTTCCTACTGAGTCAAAATAGAAGGTAATTCCACGGACGGTAAACACGACTGATTACCTTCTAATAAATACCGTCTGATTAATACCTTCCACATTTTACCTACCGACTCAGAATAGAAGGTAATTCAACGGAAGGTAAATGGTTAAAAATATTTACCTTCCAATTATTTCCAACCGATTTATACCTACCATAATGGAAGGTAAACGCAGTAGGAAAAGTGAAATATACCGTTCAATATAGGAAGGAATTTCCTACCGTAAATATAGGTTTCCTTCTACAATGGAAGGTGAACGCAGTAGGAAAAGTGACGTATACCTTCCGTTATAGGAAGAATTTTCCTACTATATGGTTTATAATTCCTTCTACAAAGGAAGGTGAACGCAGTAGGAAAAGTGACGTTTACCTTCCGTTATAGGAAGAATTTTCCTACTATATGGTTTATAATTCCTTCTACAAAGGAAGGTGAACGCAGTAGGAAAAGTGACGTATACCTTCCGTTGTAGGAAGGATTTTCCTACTATATGGTTATAATTCCTTCTACAAAGGAAGGTGAACGCAGCAGGAAAAGTGACGTATACCTTCCATTGTAGGAAGGATTTTCCTACTATATGGTTATAATTCCTTCTGCAATAGACGGTGAATACAATGGGAAAACTGGCTGGTACCTTCCACTGTAGGAAGGACTTCCTACCATTAATGGTTTGGAATTCCTTCTACAATGGAAGGTGACCGCAGTGGTAAAACTGGCATATACCTTCCATAGTAGGAAGGGTTTCCTACTATAGTGTTCTAATTCCTTCTAGAATAGAAGGTGAATACGGTAGGAAATCTGTCACGTACCGTCCATTGTAGTAAGTTTTTTCCTACTATATGGTAGAGTACACCATTTAGCAGGAAAATCCTTCCCATAATAGAAGGTACATATCAGGCTTCCCACTGGATTCGCCTTCCATTGTAGTAGGTAACTTATGCCAATGATTAGGTTACCTACTACAGAGGAAGGTAAATCCAGTGGGAAGCCTGATATGTACCTTCTATTATGGGAAGGATTTTCCTGCTAAATGGTGTAATCTACCCATATAGTAGGAAAATACTTCCTACAATGGACGGTATGCCAGAATTTCTACCGCATTCAGCTTCTATTCTAGAAGGAATTATAACAGGATAGTAGGAAAACCCTTCTTACTATGGAAGGTAGGTACATGCCAGTTTTCTCACTGGCGACGGATGAAGGTAGCCATCTCATCTTCCCCGTGTATTCATCTTCTATGTAGCAGGTACTGCATGCAAGCTTTCTTTAATATTATTAAGCCTGAAAAACAACAAATTAATCAGTACAGCTTTTGTAATAATAATCAGGTTACAAAATAAAACCAGTAGGTAGTAAAGCGAAAAGCGTATATTTATTTTCAATATTAATAAACCTTTTTATTTTATTCTATTCTACAAACCTAAATACTAGGTACCGAAATAATATTAAACATCACAGTCGCATAATTAATGAATTTATGCCGTTTGGTGATCGAGACATTATTAAGATTGGTAATCATATCGATTTTTAACGTTAGAATTATAATTAAAGTCGCTGTCAATTGAAATTGCGAACAATGTAAATAAACCATTTAATGAAATATCCATTTTCTAGCACTTGTTTATAGTTTTAATGATTCAGGATAATGTTGTGGTAAGTATTGATTAAATAACAAACAGATTTAGCAGTATATTATGATGAGAGAAAATAGAAATTAAAGGCATTTTTTTTATATATAAGGTTTGTTTACATTGTGTGCAATTTCAATTGACTGACAGTTTAAATACTAATTTGAATAGTAATTATTATTACATTTGAAAACACATATAGTACAAATTATCTACAAGTACAGTCAACGTCATAAATAAGTGATCATTTATGTACCTCGTCGCTTTCAGTCGTTACACAATTTCGTATGGCTTTTCAAACATGACATTAAAATGACAAGATACATAAATGATCACTTATTTATGACGTTGACCCTACAACACAGTTACTTTTGCATTAGAAAACAGGTGGCTAGGTACAGTTTAGTATATTATAAAAAGTATTGATAATCTAGTCTAGATTTTACGTTACTAAATTTAATAGTAAAAGAAGAGCTACGGGAGTCTTATACAATCAACTCCGAAAATTGCACAAAAAACTAATAAGTAAAGATCAATCCGCAAAATTGCGTGCTAGAAATAGTGATAATAGCGAAACAGGTTCACGAGCCTCGTTGGCTTTTAATGTTGATTTTACTAGTTACAGTACACAAATATCACTGAAATATACTAGGGCTTCCTGGTGAGTCAGAATGGCTTGTGTATACCTTCACAGATATATAAAATGATTACATTAAAAAAAAATACTCAAAATTTACTATTTAGTACCTACTTTAAGATAAATTGTACCGCTCCACAAATAAAGTTATTGCAATGTGGAGGTACACCCGCCATTCTGACTCTCACGCTTCCTGCCTTACGGCCTGGCCACGACATTTGGGCGGCGGGGACGGCGACCGCGGCGAGCTGCGCGGCGGCCATAGGAGAGAACGAGATAACACGCTCGGACCTTTTGTTCTCTTCTATGGCCTCCGCACCGCTCACCGCGGTCGCTGTCGCCGTCGCCGCCGCCCGATGTCGTGGTCAACGGGTTAGACCTGTACATCAAGAGGAGAATGAAGTATTATATTCGGCTCCAGGCATACAGGTAGTTAGTCTAGCTGGCCTAGTCACTATTGTTGATTCATGGTCTAATGTTATTTTTCTATTTGCAGAACCCAACAATGATAAATTAAAGTCTGTTGTGATCGATTTAAGAAACAATGTGCCAACGCATGTGTCTGCTGAATTATTACAAGCCTGGGCAGATACTTATGTTATTGCAATGCCTTTTTAAATTACAAATTAAGTATTGGCATAAAAAAATATACACTTGAACAATTGCCACAATTCAACGTCTTGAAAATATATACGATACACAATTAATATTGTACCTTTAGCTCACAATTATTTTGATTACCTAGTCTTATTATAACAACGAAATATGATCTTACTTATTTAATCTAGGTATATTTATACACATAAATGTTTGAGAAATGGAGTGGCGCTTCAAACAAATTTAGTTAATTTTTTGTCACTTTCGTCAGTCTCGTATCGTATGGGTCTTCCGCTTTAATGTTACATTTAATGATTCAGCTAACTGAGATATCAATCGGTTGTTCCAATCGAAATCTGTGTATACAAGGTGTATCAGACACCCCCTAACAATAATCCACTGGGTTATATAACCATAGCTATAGAAGCTAAAAAATATTAAAAAAAAATTGAGTTTTTTTTATATTTTCTATAGGAATGGTAGTATTAACTGTAATCATTCCTATAGAAAAAAAAAATTACTCCAATTTATTTTTAAATATTTTTTTAGCGTCTATAACTATGGTTATATACCCCAGTGGATTATTGTTAGGGGGTGTCTGATACACCCTGTATACACCGTGTTTTTTTATTTACGATAACTTCGGCATATTACTAGGTGCATCCATAGAAACTAAGTGGTAGATTAGATTTTTAAATACTGCAAATAAAAAAAAATCAGTATAGAACAAAGTGATTAAAAATGTACTTTGTTCTGTACAGAAAAAAAAATTGTTTGCAGTATTTAAAAATCTAATCTACCACTTAGTTTCTATGGATGCACCTAGTAATATGCCGAAGTTATCGTAAATAAAAAAAAACACGGTGTATAGACTGCCTGTTGTATAAACTCCCACACGTTATGACATAACATACGAGAGGATATTCGGCATGCAATGAATGAAAAAGTTGGAAACACACTTCAACTGCCTTTAGAACGGTCGGAAAATAATACAATATTTTATCCACAGCGAAATGAGTCTGATCAATCAGGGTCCATGAGGTACCCACTGATAAAACGAAAGGTAGTACGTTACTTTTAGTGAGCTTCCAATTATTGTTGACTTGATATACTCCGGGAACAGAAACGGTAGCAGCAAAAGCAGTCCAGCCGTTTGCAGTCCAACACTCTGAAATATTAATAATATTCTTCAAATACCTATAGTCGTAGTCGGCTACACAAATATTTATATCGGGAAAGAAAAAACTTTTTGTGATAAACTAGATGTTGCTGGGCCATTTCGGCTAAAAATGCACATTAACAGTGTTTCAGATACTATTGACGCCTTATTAAGATCCGTTACTTGACAGTCGGACAGACGGACAGACGGACGGCCAGACGGACAACAAAGTGATCCTATAAAGTTTGCGTTTTTTCCTTTTGTGGATTGGTACGGAACCATAAAAACATAATGCATAGCGTGTGTATTTTATAAAAAAGTATCGATTTCATACTCACAAGCAACGCCGGTACAATATTCAGTAGGGCTAGGGTCCAATATTCGGTAGGGCGTCATATACTGCAACAGAGTGCCTTCAGTTTCTTTCATTTCTTGAGTATCTGTCCAGGCTTGTAATAATTCAGTAGATACATGTGTGTCGGCACGTTATGTCTTAAATCGATCACAACAGACTTCAATTTATCATTGTCGGGTGTTGCAAATTGAAAAATAACATTAGACAATGAATCAACAATATAAAATAATGACTAGGCCAGCTAGGTTAGACTAACTTACATACCTGGAGCCGAATATAATATATTTCATTGTCTTAGGCAGGGGGCATGAGAGTCAGAAGTGAGAGACTTCAGATCTTCATTGTCGGGTACTGTAAATAGAAAAATATCATTAGACCATGAATCAAAAATATAATAATGACTATGCTAGCTAAACTAACTTTCATACCTGGAGCCGAGTATGATACGTCATTTTCCTCTTGATGTTACAGGTCTAACGCCGGAAGTTCTAGTATATTGTAGTAGCGTATTATAGCACTTTCTGTAATTTTTGACGTATTAACTGGTGTGGAGCTAATGCAGTTTGTACTTGTGTAACTTTTGCAATCATTAGTTCCAGATGTTAATACACTTTTGAGCTGACTGGAGTGAATACCAGCAGTCTGAAAAAATAAATAAAAAGGGAATTTTTAACATTAAGTTAAGTGTCAGATTACACGACCCAACGTGACGCGGCGCGTTTAGCTATACAATACATAACTCAATTTACTGCAAAGGTAAATTATGTGCATTGAAGTTGGTAAGTTATGTAAGACAGCTGATGAAATTACTGGCACATGGCATGAGGTAGGTATATTATCTTAGCCTTCTATAGGCTCGCAACGCGTCTACAATGCTCCGGTGTTGTGGATGTCCATGGGCGGCCGTGATTACTTACCATCAGGTATCTCACTTGCCAGTTTTCCTTCCTTGTAGTATTTTTTTAAAAATATACATATATGCGTCATTATGCAGGTCCCTAATAAAATTATACACCCCCTTGCAAAAAAATCGGGCAGCTATGTTTTTCAGATTTTTAGGCATTAAAGCTTAGAAAGTAAGCTTTCATGCACATAAAATTCAAAACCATGTAATACTGTACCCCAAGACCTCTCATTCTGAGAGGAGGCCTGTGCCCAGCAGTGGGACATATGTAGGCTGGAGATGATGATGATGAAACTGAGTAATAGGAATAGGGGTAAGTATATTAGGTTATTATGTAGCAAACCGATAAAATAACATGTCACATGCATGAAACGCCTCTAAACAGCTCTCGTACCCCTCGTGTCAGGTATGTTTAGATAGTGAGTGTCCCAAGTAGGTACTTACTTTTATACACTTGCTTTACTTATCTCATGAGTGTCAACATGCTACAAGGCTAAATTGGTGAAAAAAGGTGGTAGGTACTTAAAGAAATTTCTTGGTCGATTATACTTAAGTTAGGTACCTACATAATGTTCAAAGCTTTGGCCAAAAGTATAGAATAGAAATTTATAGAATCTGCTTGTTCCTTTTAACATAACCTCAAAAAGAAAACTTACATACATGCAAACATACAAAAATCACGTCTTTCCCTTATACGTGCCGGAACGCAAGTCTAACGATGACGAGTCACGTGGAGGGAATCTGCGCACCCATGGATACCGTATTTTAATACTTCTGCGCATACAAGGTCAGATTAGACTTACGTGCCGGCACTTATACGTGGTAGACAGAGCCTAAGATAACAAGACCTATTGTTTTGGCCACGTTTAGCATGATTGTGGGCGTATAAAAAACTTAAGCACAAAGCGTAGTAAGGTACAAATCAGACAGGTGCTCAATACGTTTGGCCACGCCTGTGTTTATAACGTACACACGCACAATTATTAAATAAACAAGAAATACCTTTACGAGAATTACGAGGGCTTCATGTCGATTTTATGCCAGTCCGCAGAGCCCGCTTTTAGCAGGTTCCGCGTACAAGTAAAATTATATCACATCACATCGCGGTGAAACAAAATGGTCGTTCGGCTGTGGCGTCGCTCTGACTGACCTGACTGCGCTGCGATGCGATGCGCTCGCGGCGCGAGAGCAGTGTTGCCAACCAAATTTTGCAAAAGTCGCTAGCATATCTATACTTCTATTCCATTCTTATTACTTTATATTATAATTATAATAATATTATGAAGAGGAAAATTTTAATAGTTTGCTTGCGCTGAATAGGCTCCGAAACAACTGGACCGATTTGAAAAATTCTGTAACCGTTAGAATCCCATATTATAGATTCTACGCGGACAAAGTCGCGGCAACATTTAAAATAAGTCATGAGATTGTAGAAAATATCTTCCAAAAATCGCTAAATGTATGGAAAATGGCACTTGATCTAGCGACAAAATCGCTAAGTTGGCAACACTGCGCGAGAGCATAGATTAGATTAGATAAACGGACGGAAATTCAAATATTTTCCTTCTCAGTGTTGCCCAGTATTACGATCATTCAAAGACGTGCTGCATGCAACCAATATTAAAACTATGTATGATAAAGAGCATTAGTTATATATTTTCTTTGGAGCAATGTAAATGGTATTTCTCATTTTTTTTACGGGATGATTACTGTTACATTTATTAATAATTAGTAAAACCACAAGCGAAAACGACACTAAGACACGTAAACAACACAATTTTGGCGATACAATAAATAAAAACACTCACCAGTAAAATTTTTCATCATTCCATCATCCCCGAGTTTGAAAAATATGTCTGCTAGAGACATATTTTAGGTACGTACTATTTAAATTAGTACTGTTCACTAACAAAAAAAAAACTTCGGAGAACGTAAATAAACATTCGACCTCAAGCAATCACATCTAACGAACAAACGACTAGACTGAACTAATATTAAAAAAATATTGGGCATTGATGGAGGGAGAGAAGACGGGCAGTATTGCCAACAATAATTTAGAATTCCGCCGTCTTCATAGGAAAATTCCGTTTAAAACCGGTCAAATCTGGCTTTTTCCTCCGTCAATAGAGTGCTTATCACTGACCTAAAATCAGCTGTGCCAGGAGTTTTGGCTTGTAAGTTTCAAGAATGGTGTAATACCACGTTTGTGGCAATTAAGCCAAATTTCAGTTTTCAGTTCTAAGTAAAAAAAAAAAAAACAGCCAACTACTAGTCTCATTCGCGCACCGAGGGTTCCGTACAAATAAGGCAAATTTTAATATAATCCACTGTTCTGAGCGAGTTCTGCTCCTAAGGAAAATGTAAGCAGTGTGAGGTCATTTTATATTGGTTACAAACAATTTAAAACCCCTGAAATATTGTGTTTAAAAATAAATAACAACAAGCTACAATTTAAAACCCCTGGAATATTGTGATTTGTTTTTTGTAATGGTTTTGTGTGACCGATTAATAATAATAAAAATAAGATGTCAGATTGTTTACCTTCATTCTTATGCTAAAAAAAACAAAGTATAGAAAGTTGATTTCTCCACAGCTTCGAGGGACACCGACCTAAGTAATTAGTATCAATTTCAACTTTATACATGGATGGATGGACAACAAAGTGATCTTCTAAGATCTGATATCCTGATACTGAGAGGGGGCCTGTGCCCAGCAGTGGGACGTATATACATAGACTCGATTATGTAGATAGACCAATTTTTTCACCAGTGGTACATTCACCAACAAGTTATAAGATGTTTTTTGAAGTGAAAACTTCTTTAGCGGCGTTGGGCACTTTTTGGGATGGGTAAAAAATGTTAAGCTCGCGTCACGCGTAAGACAGAGAGAGAGTTTAAGTACCAGGATATCGGGATCTTCTATGAGCTTATTTTGAAATACGAATAAAGCTAATCGCGATCGATTTTTTAAAGGTACGTTAATTACGTAATTATAAGAAGACGGGACTTAATCACGTAAATAAAACGTATTTTTGTAAATAAATAATATTTTTGTAATTTTTGGGATTGTATGTATGTATGTATGTATGTATGTAAAACTTTTTATTGTACATAAAACACATGAAAAAGATGAATACAGGAAATCACGAATGCACAAAGGCGAACTTATCCCTAAAGGGATCTCTTCCATTTAACCTTTGAACGATTGACAGGACATAGGTATTAAGCAAGAGAGTAGACACACAAAAAAAGTAAAAGAACTGATCAAACCTAAAATAATCCTAAATGCCTAAATTTTGCCTAATTTTTTTTGGGATTTACTCCCGTTTTCTTATAATTATGTGTGAAAATCGCGAAAGTTTGAATCGATACGTTAATTTCGTCGCATCAACGTATGTGCGTTTGGCCTAGTGGTATAAGGTGTAGAATAACAGTGCGTTCTCTCAAGTGACCGCAGTTCGAATCTCGTGTAGAAAAAGTTTTTTTTCATTTTTCTTTTTGCGCGAGTGTGCGTATGTGTAGTTTTCACTTCTGCCGGCGCTCCCGGAGTGCTACTCGGTGTTCTTTTTTCAAACTTATTGCTGAAGGAGATCATGGAGATATCTTTAGATAAAACAACCACTATGGTAGGTATGCCAAGACCATGCTTTTTCGGATCCAAAATGGTGGATGACTTTTTGAGACATTTTTACACAAAAAATTAAATGTTGATGAGTGTCGTTTTCGGGTAATTTGGTGGCTCAGAGCCCGAATTTGGTATTATTTTTTGGATCCAAGACGGCGGAAGACATTTTGACACAAAAAATGACTGTTGTAGTTGCGTGTTATTTAGCCGTACGATGTCTTGTCTGAGCAATTTGTATCCAGTAGGTAAATAATCATAAATAGATACTTTACTTAGTGCTCCTTTTTATGTTTTACTTAATAGTACGTATGCCTAGGTCTAACGGTGAACACCTTTCAGCTGATGATGATGACGATGATAATATTTAAAAGATGTCGTAGAAAAAGTATTGTATGCAACGTTGTATAAGTAAGTCAAAAAAAGCTCGTGGTGCCTTTTTCGACCCCTCTTGTACAACTGTTGCATAAAATACCAAGTATTATGATTATTATATAATAAAACGGGACTTAAGCACGTAAACAAAAACAAAGAGTATTTTTGTAAATACCTCGACGTTTTGGACGCGACTTCGCATCCATGGTCTCGTGAGAAGAGGAGGGTCCGAAACGTCGAGGTATTTACAAAAATACTTTTTGTTTTTGTTTACTTGATTAAGTCCCGTTTTATTATATAATAATGTGTGAAAATCGCGAAAGTTTGAATCCGATAAATAATCCATCAGCTGTCAAAACACGTTTTCCTCCGTTTTCTTCACTGTCACAGGTGCTGATCTGAAATCCCCCGGATTTGATGGGAAAATTAAATCTACTAAGTTGGCAATGCAAAGTTCAAAACGTTGTGGTGTTGCATCACTTTCGTTCTATAGATTTCACAGAATCGAGGGAGAGAGACGGTATGAAACGAAATACGTCATTTCAGATGGACGGAATCACGTCATTAATTCCTTCTGAACATTGCAAGTTAGTGGGAATATGAAAGAAATTCCTACTGTTAGCACAATTATGGAAGGATTGATGTAATTTGTATCGATATTCTATTAAAGAGGTGCCTACATAAATAATACATAAGAATTGTGTAATTTGTATCGTGTAATATAATCGAGATGCGGCAATTTGTATGGAAGTACCTATTCGAATGACTGTATGATGTTATGATTGCGTAGACTTAAAGGTTTGATTTTCTCACAGTTTTTAAGAGACCGCAGACCTCAGTATTTAGTATCAATTTGAATTTTATATCGACGCAATTCTGAGAAACAAATCCGGCAGGTTAAAATATAATTCAGTGTAAGCAGAGCCCTGCTCCTAAGTAAAATGTAGGCAAAGTGAGGTCATTTAATATTGGTTAAATAAACATACGGGCGAAAATCTTAGGTATCATGTTATAGGCGATGCGGCTAGCAACCTCATCACTATTTTGATTCCCCTTTCCACCTATACGCCCACAACCATGCTAAACGAGGCCTTTAGGTATGTATATATGTGTGTTATTTACATAGACTACGTAAAAAAAAATATTAATTTCATTAGTTGTACTAAACTACCTTCGTACCAAATTTCTAGGACAGTGGAAGTAACCCATAGGTTTTCCAAACTCGGCTATTTGTATGAAAGCACCATTTCTAACGACTGTATCTTTTTGATTATGTTGGCTCAAAGGGTTCATATTTTTACAGCTCCAAGAGACTGCAGACCTCAGTATAAGGTCTTGACGGACAGACAGACAGACAACGAAGTGATCTTATAAGGGTTTATTTTTTCCTTTACAGGTACGGGAGCCGGAAAAGGTTTTAACTAACAACTTTTTTAACCCCCGGAAAATGTTTTACTTTCCTGCGGGAACCCATCAGTTTTATGGGATTTATAAATTTTATACAATAATATTGTTTAATTTAATTTAATATTAGGCACCACCATGCAAAATTTCATTTAAATCGGTTTAACAGTTTCGGAGATTAGCACGTACAAACAGACAGAGAAACGAAAAAAAATCTGGATGTGTTCTATTTCACTTCTTACATCTCGCTGACTCAAGCCTACCTAAGCGTTGCCAGTAATTTTAGGTAGGTTAAGGTAGTTATTAAATGTAGACACGTGTTTTATACAGTTTTTATTATAAGTAAATATTTCTAACGCCACGGCTATTCAAAAGATCAAGTGTCACTGGAAATAACATAATTGCTATGCAAATTTAATTTAACAGGCGTTTAACACTTAATACATTGCAAGCTAAATTATTTTGTAATGAAAACAAATACTTATCGTAGATTTTTAATCATTTAAAGGTAAACATATTCATTTAGGCCAATTATAATGTGAGAATGTATCAAAAATACACGCTGTACCTATACAACGCGCAAACGCCTGCATACCTATGAAATCTACTTTCATACGTACAGACTTGCTATTCAGTTTTGTACAGGCGCTTCAACGCCTCAATAACTTTTCGAATACTTTAATATTTTTTCCAAAACCACATCCGACCAAAATCAATGGGTCAAAAATGTAAAGCTGTTCTTACTTAGTATTTATTTTCTAAAATCTTACCGTATCAAATCTTTTTACCGACTAATTTGAAAGTTAAAGAAAGTTAGATTTCCCACTGAATTGGTAGGTTATGCGGTATTGGAAATAAACTGATTATTATTTTTATTAATAATATACTACTAAAATTTAAATTCTCTACCAATTTGGATGACAAATACTTTGTTGTATACCTACCAAGTCAACCTGCAATTTGTGTTATCCACCAGAAAAAAAGAAAAAAAGAGCCGTTTCTTCTATATATTTCTTCTCTAAAATCTTTACCTACGTTGAAAGTCTCGACTGACTTGGTAAGGTGTGATAATTTTCCACCAAATTAAACTACCTATCAATTTCGAAGGTAAAATCTGGGATATATAACCCACCGATTTCAGTGGGTAAGTCGATTCCTACTAATTATTTACTTTCTTAAACCTCACAGTCTTATATTTCCTACCACTGATTTTACCCCTTATTTAGACGATATAAATATGGCACATTTTCCGTCTCGATTGGTAGGTTATGTGGTAAATTTGGAAGATAAAAACTATGTTAAATATCTACCAATCCAGAAGGATACCCATTAGTACTGTCAACTTATCCTTCCATTTGTTCTCCCACCAAAAACAGAAGGAAAAAAAATTGTTCCTTCGAAATGTTTTCCTTATAAAATGTTTCCGGTGAAATTTCCGACCAACTTGGTAGATAATGTGGTAATTTCCCACCAAATGAGATTACCTATACAAGCCGGCAAGTAAGTCTAACGATGACGAGTCACGTGGAGGGGATCTGCGCACCCACGGATACCGTTTTTTATACTTCTGCGCATACAAGGTCAGATTATACTTACGTGCCGGCACTTATATCAATTCGGAAGATAAAAGCTAGGATAAATAACCCACCAAATCAGAAGAATAACCAATTAATCCTGCCAAAATTACCTTCCAATTTATAATCCATCGGAATCGGTGGGTAAAGTAAACCGAATTCCTACTCATTATTTTTCTTCTTAAATCTTTCCTTGTAATATTTCCTATTACCGATTTTACCCACCTGTTCGGTCGGTAAATATGATACATTATCCGACTAGTTTGGTAGGTAATATCCTAACAAATTTTAGTTCCTACAAATTTGAAAGATAAAAACTATGTTGTATACCTACCAAGCCAGAAGGATACACCTTAGTGCTTTCAAATTAACCTTCCATTTGTGCTTCCCACCAAAAACAGAAGGAAAAAAAAAATTTCCTTCGAAATGTTTTTCTTCTAAATGTTTCCGATGAAATTTCCTACCAACTTGGTTTGGTAGATAATGTGGTAATTTCCCACCAAATGAGATTACCTATGAATTCGGAAGGCAAAAGCTAGGATAATAACCCACCAAATCAGAAGGATATCCAATTAATTCTGCCAAAATTACCTTCAAACTTATAATCCATCGGAATCGGTGGGTAAAGTGAACCGAATTCCTACTAATTATTTATCTTTTTAAATCTTTCCATCTAATATTTCCTATAACCGATTTTATCCACCTATTTGGCCGGTAGATGTAGTACTTTTTCCGACTAGATTGGTAGGTTACGTGGCAACTTCCTACCAAATTTTATTACCTGCCAATTTAGAAGATAAAAATTATGTTGAATACCCACCAACTCAGAAGGATACTCGTTATTCCTTCCAAATTAACCTTCCATTTGTACTACCCACCAAAAACAGAAGGAAAAAAAAATTGTTCCTTAGAAAATGTTTTCCTTTTAAAATGTTTCCGGTGAAATTTCCGACCGACTTGGTAGATAATGTGGTAATTTCCCACCAAATGAGATTACCTATCAATTCGGAAAGTAAAAGCTACAATAATATCCCACCAAATCAGAAGGATAACCAATGAATCCTGCCAAAATTACCTTCCAACTTATAATTCATCGGAATCGGTGGGTAAAGTGAACCGAATTCCTACTAATTATTTATCTATTTAAATCTTTCCATCTAATATTTCCTATTACCGATTGTACCTACCTATTTGGTCGGTAAATATGATATATTTTCCGACTATATTGGTAGGTATGTGGTAATATCTTATCAAATTTTAGTTCCTTTAAATTTGGAAGATATAAGCTACGTTGAACACCTAACAAGCCGGAAAGATACCAATTAGTACTTCCAAATTAACCTTCCATTTGTGCTACCCACCAAAAACATAAGGAAAAAAAAATTGTTCCTTCGAAATGTTTTCCTTTTAAAATGTTTCCGGTGAAATTTCCGACCGACTTGGTAGATAACGTGGTAATTTCCCACCAAATGAGATTACCTATCAAGTCGGAAAGTAAAAGCTAGAATAATATCCCACCAAATCAAAAGGACAACCAATGAATCCTGCCAAAATTACCTTCCAACTTATAATCCATCGAAATCGGTGGGTAAAGTGAACCGAATTCCTACTCATTATTTACCTTCTTAAATATTTCCTTCTAATATTTCCTATAACCAATTTTACCCACCTATTTGGACGGTAAATGTAGTACTTTTTCCGACTAGATTGGTAGGTTACGTGGCAACTTCCTACCAAATTTTATTACCTGCCAATTTAGAAGATAAAAATTATATTGAATACCCACCAGCTCAGAAGGATACTCGTTATTCCTTCCAAATTTAACCTTCCATTTGTGCTACCCACCAAAAACAGAAGGAAAAAATTTTTTTTCCTCCAAAATGTTTTCCTTTTAAAATGTTTCCGGTGAAATTTCCGACCGACTTGGTAGATAATGTGGTAATTTCCCACCAAATGAGATTACCTATCAATTCGGAAAGTAAAAGCTAGAATAATATCCCACCAAATCAGAAGGATAACCAATGAATCCTGCCAAAATTACCTTCCAACTTATAATCCATCGGAATCGGTGGGTAAAGTGAACCGAATTCCTACTAATTATTTACCTTCTTAAATATTTCCTTCTAATATTTCCTATTACCGATTTTACCTACCTATTTGGCCGGTAAATGTAGTACTTTTTCCGACTAGATTGGTAGGTTACGTGGCAACTTCCTACCAAATTTTATTACCTGCCAATTTGGAAGATAAAAGTTATATTGAATACCCACCAACTCAGAAGGATACTCGTGATTCCTTCCAAATTAACCTTCCTTTCGTGCAACCGTCCAAATTCGGTAGGTAAAAAATCTCGATTCCTTCAACAAATTTACCTTCTAAAATTTTTCCGTCTGATATATCCTACTACTTCACAAGGAAAGAAAAAAAAACCTTCTAAATTTTAGAAGGTAATCGACATCCGTCAAACTTTGAAGGAAAAAGTAGGACGGAAACGTCTTTTTTTGGTAGGTAAAGCACTTAGAAGGAAGAACTCAGAAGGTACTGTCGGATATTTTTCTCAGTGTACGAAAAGCGACCCGTTGTGTTTGCTCGTCAGTATAGATTCAAAGTTCCGTGAACAACTATTTGAAGAGCCGCGTCCTTTTAGGATGGAGAATAGTGTATCTACCCCCTTCTACGCCAAGTACCTTCCATTCAGGGGGTAAGTGCCCCCCCCCCCCCCTCTTTGCCCATTATGTGTTTGGGATAAGACTTGTCATGAAGTTGCGAGTATGTAATGAGTTTTGAAATTAATTATCGTTAAATAGAAAACTTCTTCAAAGCTGTCACTTAGATTATAGATACGTTGAGGTTGGGGAATGAATTTATTACCTGATGTTTACCCCTGATTATTAATATACATACATACATACCGTCACGCCTCTTTCCCACAGGAGTAGGCAGAGACTACTTTGTTCCACTTGCTACGATCCTGACATACCTCTTTCGCTTCATCCACAATCATCAATCTCTTCATACATGCTCGTCGGTCATTAATATACATATAAACAAATTATTATTATAAGAAAGAAAAAAGTTCCCGCGCAAAGCAGGTAGAGTGCGGGCTATGTCAGTGATATTTTCTGAAAAGCCGCGTTAATTATTCACTATATCTTATCTATTTTACACACGATCGCTACCAGGATTCAAGGTTAGATAGATATACGAGGATAATGCGCGTTTAGTTACTAGCTGTTGGATAACTTACTTCAGTTATCGGGACGGTGGTTTGGCCGTTAAGAATTAGCAAACAGACAGAAAGAGAGAAAGAGACAAAAGAGTTTTTTTTCGTGGGTATGAATTGTTTCGTATCATTTGTCGTGTCGTATCAGGAAATCAAAGAAAAGGCCCTGGAACGGACCGCTTGGAAATTGCTCCACCGACAAGACCCTAACTCTTAAGTTTAAGAAGAAGAATTGTTTTCATGCTGGGCCCACGTGAGAAATACAAGTCAAATCTTTTTACTCTGACAGGAGGACAGCAGAGGGATGAGTTTAGACTGGCGATTACATTTCAAAGAAAAAATTAAGCCGATATAAATTCTGTTCTGTTTAGTGGCGCCATCTTTTGCCCAGTCGCTTAATGTAATTAGTATATTATACTCTAAAGACGCCAAGCAAATCTGGGTTGGCCAGGTAGTTCTTAATTATATGCCCTAAACTTTTATGTACATAAACATATCGAGAGTCAGTTGTAAGGTTGTAACTTTGTTTCTCAAAGAGAACCCTCATTTGTTTCCTAAGGCACGCAAGTGACCGCTTACTCGTGCATGTAGCGTTATTTACATACATATTGAATGGGTGCATGGTAATGCGGTGTTTCCGTGCGTTACATAATTCACGAGCCTTTCATGCAGCAGTAATACATTGATTATGATTACTCATAACCACGATATTGTCGTAAATGCTTTATTATTTGAGCGTATCGGATAATCTAACTATCTAACTATAATATTATAAATGCGAAAGTATGGATGGATGGATGGATGGATGGATGTTTGTTTGTTACTCAACCACGCCAGAACGGCACAACGGATCTGGATGAAATTTGGCACATAGATAGAGAAAAGTCTGGAATAGCACATAGGCTACTTTTTATCCCGGAAAATTGCTTAGTTCCCGCGGGATAGCGAATTATTTGCAGACGAAGTCGCTGGCAACAGCTAGTAGTTTAATAAACAGTATAGCAACATTATCTAAGTAAAGGTTTTCCACAAAAAGTTCCGATATGTGTATATACTTAAACAAAAACATATCCGAGCGATTGTTATAAATTATAAACGTCAAAATTTCTAGAACCATTCGTTTAATCATGTTGCAAGCTTTATTTTTCTGTTGTTTTCTAAGTGATTATTTTCATTTTCAACATGAAACTACCGTGAGACTCACACATAATTACACCACACGCTTTTATACGTGAGTTATCCGGTGTGTTGTAATTAATTATTTTCATCTCAATAGAAACTAATTAATGATAGGTAAATAGTGAGTAAAAATAACAAAAATACAACGTGGAGATGTGGAGATGTTAGGAATTATTTAGTTTACTCATGGTCCGTAATTATCTCCTAACCACCCCAAATACCGTCTTAAAAGCCCAAGGCTTTATCGGCCGGCCATTTACTGAGCTAACAATGGAACAAGACAAAAAGGGAAAGAAGATACTTACAAGTTTACTACACAATTAAGGAGGCGCGGACGGCATACAAAGTGACGGGACCAGGGACGTAAAGTCCTATAATGGAAGTGCCCGGCAATAAACAGTAGAAATTCAATGAGGTTGCCATATTTTTCTTTTTATATTCGTAAGAATTTGACTTGAACCGCAAGGCATAAATTTTGCATGCATTTTTAGCCTTTCTTGATGATTACTATAATAATGTTGATAGTTGATATAGTCGTTAAAGAAATTTAAATATTCACAAACCCGTTTTAGAACAGCAGATAGGGTAGAGAGGAAAACGCGCTTTACCTTCTTGTGTAGCGATTAGAGAAATTTAACTATATTTTCTATCTACTCGTGAAATAATCTATTTCATTTAAAATTTACGAGCATCATTCAGTTCTATTATCATCAGATAATGCTGGAATCTGCGTTTATACGGCCCTGGTTGGTTGAAGATGACACTCTTAGTATCTTCGATCAACAATACAACTAGATTCAATGTGACAGCTCTGAAAACGGCCAGAGAAATAAGAGCACAAAATAAATTTGTGCTCTTATTTCTGACAGTAGGTACGCGCCAACCACAGCCAACATGGGGACGTGTTACAATGTCACAATGTGCGTTTTCAAATTGCGAAAACAGCCACTGTAGTGTAGCCAGCGTAGTGGAAGAAATGTCTTTCTTTAGCTAAGTACAAGTCAGTATTTCATTTAAAGTTCATAAAAATTAGCAGTTTATATTTAAACATCAATAAATTATTGTTTGGCCAAAGTTGGCCAACCATCTCGCCAATGATCTGATTCAATTATTACTCTGTTCCTAAAATTATATATTTTTGAAACGAAGGTAGTTCTTTGGTTTATCGGACGCTTTCGCTCGTCTCTTTTTATCTATTTGGATCTTTGTTGCTTAGACTTAAGGTTCATTTTAAGTTAATTTAGAAGGTAAAACAGATATAGCTATAAGTACACTGTATAAGTAGTAAGCGAGACGGCCACTTTTTCGCTTTGATTTTGTATGGGACCGTGAATCTAGTTGTATTGTTGATCGAAGCTTAGTATCCTAAAATACTGATGTCGCTAAAAGTTGTGAAAATGCATGAAAATTGAAAACTGTTATGCAAAAGCGATCTTTTAGTAAGTACCTTGTAAAAACCATTACTCGACCAAGTTTGGAAACTCTTTCTACGATTTTCTTCGACGTGACATCTTGTGACTAAAGTTGGAATTACGAGGGATGCTCTGAAACGAGCGGACGCTGAAATTCAGTGTAAGCATCCTCCCGTCTAACGCTTGGAGGCTGTTGTCATTCCGAAAAATCTCAACAGATGGCGGGCTTTCCCTACTGAAGGTGTTTGTTGTAAGCGCTAGACGCAGACACTATTGTAATGATTAGTTATGGTCTACAGTGCGAAAAATATTCGCTATTAATGAATTGAAACGTCTATTCCCAGAACTTTAACCCATAGCAGATAGGGCGGAAAACAAAACCACGGTATTATTAAACATTACTATTGGACCGCGAGCTTCGCTCGAAGCGAGATTGAATTTTCACAGAAATGGGCACCGTGTAAATTGATTTCTCGTAACAAAATAGCCAGGCAATGAACTAAACAAATCAAAACCACTTCCGGCGAAATGGTTATGTGTAAAGATGATATCAGACGGTTAATTTTTTGTTCATTTTCTTATTTCATTTTGCATTTTTCACTCAAAGTGACACGTCTGAACGCAAAGTGAAAGAAAAGTGTCGAATGAATTCATTAGTGAATTGATCAAACGGTGTTGGACATTTTCATTCGGCAACATTCACTTGAGTGAATCGTCTGATATCACCTTAAGAACATTAATAAAATGTGTATATACTTGCATTTTGCTAGATAAGTCAAAATTAAAATATACCTAATAACAAAGCTGTATTTGGATTTGAACTTCATTAAGTTTCGGTGTGTAGAGTTGTTAAACTTATCTTTATATCCCGTGAAACTCCAGTTAATGCATCACAATGTATACATGTTATTTTTTTATGTGAATAGAAAGGCAAACGAGCAAGTGGGTCACCTGATGGTAAGCGATCACCACTGCCCACAGACACCCGCAACCCCGGAGGGATTGCAGATGCGTTGCCAACCTAGAGGGCTAAGATGAAATGCCTCTTGTGCCCGTAATTTCCCCGGCTGTCTTACTCTCCACACCGGAGCACACTGCTTAGCGGCAGGATTAGCGAGTAAGATGTTAATAACATTTTTGTTTTATTTTTGTAACTCTCCCATTATAAGAACAATGCCAATTAGCCACTTTGTTATAATCTTTGAGGACTTGCTTTATTTTACTTCAAAACGTACGATTATTTACTTTCCACTAAGTCTATTGATTTTTAACAATTTTCGTATACCTATGTGCGTGTGATGCACGCGTGCTTGCCTATGTGTGTGTGTGCGTGCGTGTCCATGATGTGTGTGTGTGCGTGCGTACAATATGTCCTTGCATGCATAGGAGAGCCAATTTGAGGTAGGTAGGTCTTAATATTTCAGTATTTAAAGCCAACATACGCACGCGCTTCCTAAGTTGGATGTCAGCCAAGTCCATCAGCGCCGAGGGTTTGTTTACAGGCAACAGGTGTGGGGGCGGTTGGCTGGAATTGATTAATTGTTCTCTATCTGTCGCACTCAGAGACCTTGTTAATGTTTTATCGTGTACTAGCGGGCAACAGACCGCAACTTCGTCTTCGTCCCGTGGGAATTTTATACAAATCCGGGATGAAGAGTAGTCTGTGTTAGGGATAGTGTAGCTTTTCATTGGTGCAAAGAAGGATTGATATTTTACAAGTTTTTATTACAAGCTTTATATTAACTTATGTTTACTTAGCAATGTATGTATGTCTGTTTGTCCGAGTGGAATCTTCAATCAATTTTGAAGCAGATACCTTCAACCGATTAAGCTGAAAATTTGCATACTTGTGGAACTCTGATGACAATTAAATAATCTAGTAGTAGAATTCTGGTGGTCTACCCAGGACCGTCTCTGCAGCCTCTACCGCGGTTGGTTCGATTGACTTGAAATTTGGTTCATATATATAGGACGGATGACAGTGGAAGTACAGTCAACAAAAAGTACAGTCAGCAAAAAAAGTTGTATCTAAAATGAAATATTTAGGTTAGGTTATTTACCTCTTGATTTTACCTTACCTACTCCGGATGGTATCAAATAATTCAATGGTTTTTTTAATGTCTGTCTGTTCTCGTTTATCTCGAAAACTTCTTCATACATTTTAACAGCATATTCATAAGTAGATTATGGTTAGTATAGAACAAGATATATATTATATACTCTGTTTTATCAACATAGTACGGCAAGATAAAAAGATATAGTCATTTAAAAAATCATTTAAAAATCTCATTTCTCCTAAAAGTAAAGTCTAGGCGAATGAAGTCACGGTTGCTAGCTATTATGTTATAAAGCAATGGTAATAAACATACAGAAAATGCCCTAAAACGGGTAGACATCAACATAACTCCCACTACTCAGCTTTTATTGCACATAAAGCTTATCGGAAGTCCCCGACAGTTTGTGTCCCGTTCACAACCTGAATTGTGTACAATGTACAATGTATGCCACAAGTTTATTTATGCGCGTGGCAAATACTGGAACTACGCAAATTAGTTGCTGATTGGATAGCATTTTGTTTGCCAGTGGCGCCACTCTTATGTGATTGCTTCGGTTGGTGTTAGTACTTACGGTGTTCTTTAGTATGAGGTTGTGTGGAGATATATGATGGATGTTGAGGATTTTACTAATTCGTTTATTGTGAGTTTATTTAACATGTCAATAGTTTTGATTGATGAATGTGGACGAAGCGAAAGAGGTATGTCAGGATCGTAGCAAGTGGAACAAAGTAGTCTCTGCCTACCCCTGTGGGAAAGAGGCGTGACGATATGTATGTATGTATGTGTCAATAGTTTTGTATCCTAATATTAAATAAATGCGAAATTTTGTGAGGATGGATGGATGTGACAATGTGAGTGTATGTTTGTTTCTTCTTCACGCTCAAATGACTGGACGGATTTGGATAAAATTTGGAACGGAGATAGCTGGAACTCAAGATTAACACATAGGCCACTTTTTATACCGGATAGCCATAAACATGTTGAAGGTCTAGAGTCTCAACGTAACTAAAGTCGTCGCAAAATAAAAGGCCCGTTTTGACATTTGTCTTCCCGACGTAACAAGTGATGTAACCATACGACTCGGTACTCGATACTCACGATAAATCGATTCAAGTATGCATGAGTATTTGATCGATTTGAATATGTATTGTAAAGTGCATTGGATTAAAGTTCTGATTAGAAAATTTAACTTAAATTGACATTATAGGTATTTTGAAATGATACAATGTTACGAAAAGTTAATTTTCTTTCATTTAATATTTTGATTACAATAACATTCACTCAATCACAAAAAAAAAACCGAGAAAAAGTGAATCATCAGTCAATAATTTTCTTCAGATGATGAAGACGAGCCATTCTATAGAAATCAGTGCTGCCATTGTTTACGGCTTTGAGCAGCTGGTGAAATTCAGTAATTAATTGGTCTAAATAAAATAAATAAAACGGGCCCAGTGCGAGTCGGCCTTAAAAAAATTATCTTGATCGATTTATTTTTTCCTTAACCGATTATTAATAGTCTGTGGACAATATGAAAAAAATCGTTATGCACAGCACTTCGCTGAGTGAGCGATACCCATCAATGAAAAATGCAATTACCTTCAGAACATTTCGATTGGTAAAAAATTTAGAACTTCATGGGCGTGAACTGTCAAAACGGGCCTTTTAAATTGCGACGACTTTAATTATTGCAGAATATGCCAACCATCAGTTCTAAGTCTAATTCGTCTAAGTCGCGGGCAGAAGAAGGTACCTACTCTATAAAAATTAAGCTACTTTTCCTCAAATAGTGGCGTTTACGACATTTCTCCCTTCCTCGCTGCATGATGGTGTAATAAATAGTGAGTATTTATACCACCATTAACAAGCGCAGGTACAAGGCCGACAGCGATAATTGATCAATATGTGCCGATGAGATACGCCTTTGATGTCGGATACAGGAGGCTACATACACTAAATAGGTAGTTTATGTTTATACAACATTAATTGTTGTCCTACGGCAACGGAATTATGAGCTTATTGGTGTAACGTGGGCTAATAGATTCTCCTTGTTGACGAAGTTATATCCTGTACTATACCATTTTCAGTCAGGTTCGGAATAGTACTACTTTATTTGTTATTAAATTAAAAACAAAACAATTGCATAGAAACAGCTGTTTATTGGTAAATATTACGTATTACTAGCAGTTGCCCGCGACTTCGTCTGCGAAGAATTTGGTAGATAATGTAATTGATTTAAATGCAGTACTTAGACATGTTTTATCAAAATTGGTTCGGCCGTTTCAAGGTCATCGGCTTTTTAATAAGTATTTGATTTTATTTTTGTATTGTTTTTTTTATTTCACGGTCTGTACTTTTGGATTTTTTTCTTTAATTGCTTTCTTATCTTCCTTTTGAGTTCTTTCTATAAATCATTTTATCAATAACCAAGCTGTCTTCTATATATAATCTATGTCCCGATGTAGGCTTGATAGATTGTTATCGGGTCCCATGACAAACTAATGACAGGATTTGAACAGTATGTTAATTAATTCCCCTTTGTTTGTATAATCCCTGGATTGGGAATTTCACAGCGGGATGATTAATAAAGACTCGGTTATTATACTTTGTAACACGTTAAAAAAACCAATCCAGAGCGAGTCTGATTCCCGCAATGAAAGTTTCTATGTAAAAAGTTACAAATTATGATTCATTTCTGTGCATTGTTTTTACAGAGAAATCATGCAGTAGATAACTATTCTGTTTTTTAAAAGCTTTTATTTAGCTTGCCCTGTTTGTTTATTTAACCCTAAAAAATGAATTGGTGACAGACAGGAGTGGTGTGGTGACCGATTTTGGTGTTATTTCACCGTCAAAAACAAAGCGAATAGGTAATTAATATAGCATTTATAGCTACAGTAAGGTTAACTTTCATTCCAATTACCAACTTCCACACCAGATCAAACCGTAGCTTGAAGCTTCGCAAGGCAATTAGTTAGTTTAAATAACAATGAACAATGTTGAATGCTGTCGTATCAAATTCTAGTTTCATAACTAGTTTAGGGGTTAATTTAACTAACTATTGTTTAAAATTGTTTTCGTGAAAAGTAAATAATGACAAGCAAAGTCTCATAGGAATCGAGATCTACTAGGCTTATTGTCTAACTCGCTTGCAATCGCCATCGTCTTCATTTTGACAGTTCATGTAGGAGCTGACAATTGGCATCGGAATCAACTAGCTGTCATGCACATTCATACAAGAACTGTCAAAATGAACACGATGGCGATTGCGAGCGAGTTAGACAATAAGCCTAAAGATATAAGAATATTATCTACAGAAGACAGCATACATAATAGGATAGCCATTATATACCTACCTTTTAAAAGTATGTAAACAAAAATCGTTCAAGATTACGCTCCGGAGCTCTTTACGCGACCTTTATTCCCTAGAGTGTTATACATTTCCTCTTCAAGATCCTTCGGATCATTAGGCAGATCGTTGAAGCGATCTCGGCCCACGACCTATGTTCTTTACAAGATAAGCTTATCGAAACGGCTTAAATATGAATGAAGGTAAAATAAATTTTAAAGATTTATAAAGATAAATAAGTTGAATTGATTTTGATAAACTCTAAGAACCATCGCTAAAAAGCTGCTGTCAAGCGAACCGCATCTAAATTGGTTCATAAAAATACTATGGGGCCACACACACGAAATAGCGTCTTTTGGTCTCAACGGAAGACCTGCACTGGCAATGAGGCCAGCATAATGTGAGTTAGGTACTATTTTGTGTAAATTGTTACTTACCTAAGTTTTTTTTTCTGTTTTTTAAACTGCCTACATTATAAATGTATTACGAGTATTATTATTGTCGCGTGTCGTGTGACATCAACATTAAGTATTACATAAACTGCAATTTAAGTAAAAGCTTGGAAAAAGGAAAATATTATCAGATCTTTAACTGTTACCTACCATGCTATGACATTGCTATGGGTGGTGTAGCGGTATAGCACGCATCACGGAATGATGAGGATCCGGGTTCGATATCTTTTTTTTTTAAGTGAATAGGAAGGCAAACGAGCAAGTGGGTCACTTGATTGTAAGCGATCACTACAGCCCATAGACATCCGCAACCCCGGAGGGATTGCAGATGCGTTGCCAACCTAGAGGACCATAGCTTTACTATTCGGATTTTTCTGTGTTCTGATTTCAGTGTCGTTTAGAAATTTAACTGTCTAACTAAAGGAAAATACCACATTTCAAAAAGATATAACCCTCCTTTTAAGCTTCGCCACAGTCTGGCAAAAACATCTATGATACATGTAAATCGTAAGCCATATAAACGAGTCATAGATTAGTTACAATCGCTTTAATTACCTACTTATAAGCACGCGTTATTTTATATTATAATATAAAATAACGCGTGCTTCCAATATCTTCTACATCTTTGCGAAATCATCGTTTTTTCGTATCCCGAAATAAGAATGGATACATTACACGCTGTTTACTGTCAATAAAAGGTAGGTATTCCTTCGAAACAGCCGTTTTAGGGACACGTTCCTTTGTAATGGGGGTTCGATTAAAATGAGCCGGTTATCTTTAAATTGGTCGTTTGTAATCGCAAAATCAATTGGCTAAGTTTTTGGAAGAGGTGCAAATTATATTTTTTTTCGATAGTCGACGTCTTAATAATCGAGGAACTGCAGCTCTTTTATTTTTATTTCCTATTATTAATTATTAATTAGAATTTTTTTTTTAAGTGGGCGATTTGACATTTGTGAAATTTAATGGCTCTGACAATGGTTTTGGTATCAGTTTGAAAAAAAAAAGATTAGTATACGTAATTTGTACAAAAGTTAACTACAAATTGACTCAATATAAATTACGTACCTATACCAATTTGTCTTTTTTTTTCCACATTATAAAATGTACTAAACCGCCGCGTATACGCAGTGACGTGTCGTATGCGTCACGTTTTCTCACCGTTTCTTCATACATTTTGTTGCGATTCCGTAACGTCACCGTTTTTTAAGCGGCGGTGTAGTAACTTTTACCGATACTTCCAACAATTATCGTTTTATATCAACCGATTTACACTAAACCTTAACAAATTATACACCAAAACCTTCCTCGTGAATCATTCAATACATTAGTGAGAACCACATGAAAATTGCTTCAATAGTTTTTGAGTTTATCGCAATATCGCAAACAAGCAACGAGGCGGAGAAATATGTTTTATAATAATGTTGTGATGTTAGTGCCAAAGAAAATCGGGAAAAAGCAGTCTTTCTCGTATAGGTTGCAGCACGAAGTTACCTAAAATAATATTTGTAAAATTCATACGACCTATTAAAATCTGGATTTTGCTTTGTAATCTACGTGTATATATATAAAAGGCAAAGTCCTGACTCACTCATTAATTGATCATCGCACAGCCCAAACCACTGGACCTAGAGACTTGAAATTTTGCACACAGATACCCTATACAATGTAGGCATCCACTAAGGAAGGATTTTTGGAAATTCGACTCCTAAAGGGGTTAAATGGGGGTCCAAAGTTTGTATGGGGCGACGTGATTCCTTGATCCGATCTACTTCAAATTTTGCATAAACATTCTTTAACAGAATTGATGGAATACGTGTTTCGTATTTTCTTGAAATTCATCCCCTGACGGGGTTTAAAAGGGGTACAAAGTTGTTGTTGTTGACGACTTGCTCACATGGACCTACCCTTTTCTTTTAGTTTTAAGAAATATTCAGTTTTGAGGGTAAATTTCCCTCAGTTTGCGCCAGAGGCCGATGGCTGTGTGCCCCGGCAGTCTGCACGCATCTCGCGACTAGGTCACGTGTCTTTGTTTTTAGTATTAAAAAGGTTCTATGTAAATTAATCTTAAACTGTGCATACGTGTTAGGAAGGTGTGTTTTTACCGAAGAACGTACCCCAGCAGCCTACAGTTGTTTTGGGGGTGATTTGCTTCGATGTTGATATCAATACGCCTTAGTGCTTTTGATTAAAATTACATTTTATTTTGACACAGTCATGTTTGAAAACTCAATCCATGGACGTACTATTTAAACAGGACCGAGTACTCGCAGCTGAAAAGCGAGCCGATCGAGATAGTTAGTATGGACGCGCGTGTTCCTTTCTAACAGGGTGACAATAAGATTATAAATTGTTATCAATACATAATTATAAAACAAATTCGCTTTCCGCTATCTGTCTTTTCCTATGTATTTAGATGCGGTTTTTTTTATACATAGACTGATTCAAGAGGAAGGTTTATATCCTACTAATATTATAAATGCGAAAGTTTGTGACGATGTGAGTGAGTGTGTATGTTTGTTCCTTCTTCACGCTAAAACGACTGGATGGATTTGGATAAAATTTGGAACGAAGCTAGCTGGTAGGTACCCTAGATTAAAACATAGGCATTATACTTTTTAACCCGGAAAATTGCATAGTTCCCGCGGGATAGCTATAAACATGTTAAAGGTCGTAGCTGCCTAGAGTTGCAACGTATAAATTGTTGCGTGTACCGTTCTCAGAGAAATCAGTTAATATTATGTTTATTAGAACTTAATTGACGTCTCTGAGTGTGAAAGTTAACTTTAATTGTCCTGGGGGTTGTACTAACTGACGGTGGAAATTTAGAACTGTTTTACCGTGTTAAGGGATCAAGTTCAAGTTTTAATTTATCATACCTGCGTAACCCAATAAAGTACAAAGGAATAAATAGTCCTTTAATATGTTAATTGGCGTTTTGAGTGTGAAAGTTAACCTTTGCTTTCTTTCTTCTTCTTTCTGCGGTAAAGGTACATAAAAAGTAGTTTTTCGACCGATTGCTTTCAAAATCGACATCTAAGGGTTCGACTGGTCCTCAAGCATGAATCTGTTGTCAAAAATTTTAAAAGTGGCCGCCATTTTGAAATTTTTAGTTTTTCGACCGATAACAATACAATACAATACAAATACTCTTTATTGAACACCACAAATCAGTACAAAACAATACAGAAACATAGAACAAAGTATACGATAACTTTCAAAATCGATAGGTATCTGAGGGTCCGAGTGGTCCTCAAGCATGAATCCGTTGTCAAAAATTTAAAAAGTGGCCGCCATTTTGATTTAGTTTTTCTACTGACATCTTATCGATATCTGAAGGTCAAATGGTCCTCAAGCATGAAACCGTTATCAAAATTTTTAAAAGTGGCTGTCATTTTGAAATCTTTAGTTTGTGGGCCGATTGTTTTCAAAATCGATATCTGAGGGTCCATGTGGTCAATAAGCATGAATCCGTTGAATTTTTTTTTTAAAATGGCGCAATTTTTGAATTTTTAGTTTTTGGGCGGATTGTTTTCAAAATTGATATCTGAGGAACCGGGTGGTCACTAAGCATGAATCCGTTATGAAAAATGGAAAAATGGCCGCCATTTCGAAATCTTTACTTATTGGCCCGATTGATTTCTAAATCGACATCTGAGGATCTAGAAAAGCGAACGCTTATCACACTTGACCGTTTTACTAGAATCATATTTAGCATACACACAACAACTTACAAAAAAATCATCGCAATCGAGTCAGTAAAACATGAATTTGACATGTCAACACCTAAATCCGACTCACGCTCGACTTTTTTTTTCTTAAAAAAAATCACAACATACCTACACACAACCAACAGAATAGATAGGTAATTACAGTTTATTGCTAATTCTACGCGGACGAAGTCGCGGGCAGAAGCTAGTATCTAATAAAACATCATTACTGGCTTGTTTGTTATTGAAGTTGTCATTATCAAGTCTTCGCTGAAGTTTATTTGAATTGATAAACGGCAGAACACTGCTAATAAACTTTATGATTTCGCAGATTAAATTATGTCAAGACTCAAGTTTTTTTTTTTTTTTTCAATACTTAATATTTTTTAATCTCATTCAAACAAAGATAATAAACAAGTTTCAACATTCACACAATAAAATATTCAGACAAATATTTACAAAAAACAAATTAAACTAAGATTAAATTAAAAACTAAACTTAAACTAACTATAAAAAAGCTATCAGTTATAAAAAGAACACCCCGTCCAGCCCTGCTGGCTGTGGCAGGGTTCCCAGGACGCTAGCGGCATTACCCCTTTGGACCGCAAGTGCGATCCGCTGGGATAAATACACGCCAGCTCTTGGGTCCCCTGAGGCGTCGACCAACCGGGACGACAGGGCCTTTATAAAGGTTTTAGTGTCGGCTGACCAAGGCCCCAAGGTCTCAACCGCAAGCGCCGCAAACTCATAATCTTTTAGAAGAGTGGAGTATTTGCGACGCTTGAGGATTTGGGCCTGATCAGCTGCAGCGCCGGCATTTAAGCTGGTTGCCTGGATGTGGGACTGAGCGAATGTATCTACGCATGTAGCGTCCCACACCAGGGCCCTACCGAGCTTCCACGGCACCAAAGTGACACCGTCTGGCCGCTTGCCATCGTCCCTTGCCATGCCAGCTGGCTCCAAAATGGAAGGCACTGACGCGGTAGCAAGCGACCGACGTACCAGGTCGTTAATGGTGCCGTGACGGTACATACGGCCGGCGCTCCTGACACATGAAAGGCCATGTCGTCCCAGTTGATCCACCGCTTTGCCGCAAACGCAAGTGTGAGGAACACAAATCCTGGCCCCCAGTCTGAGGGAAATCGCAATCCTCAGAGTACTTGGGTCCAGGACTGTGCCAATGTTCCTCGACGGCAAAGCGTTTACCCAGTGGCCCGACTCGGGTGCACAAACGGCTAGGAGACGGGCGCGTCCTGATTCGTCCGGGAAGTTTTCGAGGAGGGAAGCGTGGGTTGCACTAAGGCGAGGGGTGTCCCAGGCCTTCTGGATGTGTTTGAGGGTGGGGGTATCCTCTCCTGGGCACGAGTCACACCAAGCTTTTTCGGCCTCCGCCAGGCTCGCTAACTCAACGTCAGTTATCTGTGGAGTATTTAAAATGATACTGACGAGAGAAAGCGAGCTGTAGGCAGAGGATAAAAATGCCGGTAGCGCCACACTGGACGAGGAGCGAACACCCAAGCCACCGAATCTTATGGGGAGAACCGCTTGAGACCATGACACTGAATCGAAACTTATGTTTAAAATTACAAGACTCAAGTTACAATCTGAGACAAAGGTACATATTACCCAGTGGCAAAATAATAAGATACGGCCGTTTCACTCATATCATACTGGTTAAGTTATTTACAGACATGAATACGATTAATTTTAATATAATAACTAACTAGTCACGCCGAGAGTGCACACGTATGGATGGATATCAAAATTAAATTTACTTATTGACTGAAGTGATTTATGTTAACTATGGCCAACAGACCGTTTCTGTTGTTCCTTGTGCTCTCGATTTCGTTATCTTATTTTATTGAGTGTGCGCCCGGCAGATTTAGTTTTGGAAGAGTTTTTGGGAGTTTTGGATCAAGAAAACCATCGTGGGGATCAACAGGATTTGGAGCTAAGTGGGGATCCTCTAAACCAAGCTATCCATCATCAGTTTTATCCGGTTCCGGGTCAAACAGTGGCAGCTTTTCGTCATCATGGCCATCCTGGGCTTCAATTAAACCCAGCTACCCATCGTCATCATCCGGTCTCTCTGGATCTGGATCGCTGAAACCTAACCACCCAGTATCGTCATCTGGGTTATCAGGATCAGGATGGTCAAAACCTAGCTATCCGTCATCATCATCCAGCCTCTCTGGACCTGGTTCGTCGAAGTCATTATCTCCATCTGGGCTATCAGGATCGGGATGGTCGAAACCTAGTTACACATCGTTTTCATCCAGCCACTTTGGATCTGGTTCGTCGAAACCATCTTCGCTATCTGGGTTGTCAGGATCTGGATGGTCGAAACTCAGCTACTTAACGTCATCATCTGGTTTTTCTGGATCTAGTTCGTCGAAGCCATCTTCGCCATCTGGACTGTTAGGATTTGGATGGTCAAAACCTAGCTATCCATCATCATCATCCGGCCTGTATGGATCTGGTTCGTCGAAACCATTATCTCTACCTAGGCAATCAGGATCTGGATGGTCAAAACCTAGCTACACATTATCATCATCCATCCTCTATGGATCTGGTTCGTCGAAGCCATTATCTCCACCTGGGCAATCAGGATCTGGATGGTCGAAACCTAGCTATACATCATCATCCGGCCTCTCTGGATCTGGTTCGTTGAAGCCATTATCTCTACCTAGGCAATCAGGATCTGGATGGTCAAAATCTAGCTACACATTATCATCATCCGTCCTCTATGGATCTGGTTCGTCGAAGCCATTATCTCCAACTAGCTACACATCATCATCCGGCTTCTCTAAATCTAATTCGTCGAAGCCATTACCGCCATCTGGGTCGTCCGGACCTGGAGGGTCAAAACCTAGCCAGCCTAGCCAACCATCGTCGTCATCCGGCCACTCTGAATCAACGCCATTCAATAATATTCACCACCCAGGTAATCACTTTAACACGAACCCAGGATTCGGCAATAATTACGGTGCTTCTCGAATAAGTTTCGGCCCGCAAATATACATTACCAATAATGATGGAAACTACATGCACGGATACAATGGATATAACTTCCCACAAGCAGCACCGGTCTGTACAATGACAATCAAAGACAATAAAACTGTAGAAGTTCATAAGATTCCCTGCGAAATAGTTTCTGCCTTCACAGCGAGCAACGAGACTCCTTTGCCTCAAAATAGTCAAAATCCATCGGACACAACAACATGCGCAACTGACTCTACTTTCAACGACACTATGCCAGTAGATGCTCCAGCAGCCGACACGACTTTGTCACCTGACGAAACCATAGTGGACTCCACATCGTGTAAAACTGAAGCAACTGAAGCTGACCAATCGATGCCTCTAGGAGAACCCCGGGAGCCGTCCAATATGAATTGCCTTATTGAGATCAAGACTAGCACTTGGTACGTAAGCAATACCGTAGACTGCAACCTTTGGCTCCAGTACTCAAATAACTCTGATATGTCGAACCCAATACAATGACGTAATAAATTCTACTTAAAGGCAAAATCAAGTCAAACTGGAGATTTTTACTCAATGGGTCTTAATTGCGTACTTTACTTACTACCTACATGTTTTTATTATTTACCTCGACGTTTTCGACATGCTGCGACGTACATGGGCTCGAAGGGATTGAATTGCGCACATTGACTTTTTTATATTGGTTGTTTTGTTGTTTAGGGTCGTTTTGTTTACGATGAGTTTATTGTTCCTTTTCCTTACATAAAAGCAGAATCTGTATGCTAAATTACAATATAATAGGCGTTGAACTGCGTTACTAAGTTAGTCAGTGAGCCCGTAAGGATTTTCGTTCTGATATGTACGCATTTATTTAAAGAACAACTTGGTACATAGCTGTAAGTATCTTATCGCTCTGGGGAGTTGAAAGGTGAAGTCGAAACTTGATAATGTAATTTAAACTCCTGAGTTATAAGGTTATAACAATATATTCCATGTTATATACACATTATAGCTGTTTTAATGACTGTGAGTGTTTTATTTCAGTCCTATATTTTTGAAACGACCCGTAATATATGTCGCAGGCGGATTATAGTGAGCCGTCGTACCTATTACAAAAATGCCTAGATGTTTTGAACGACAGGGCCGTTTTGCAATCGGTTCAACAATTTGCCGGATTGTCATCAATAAGGCGGTCTACGTTTAGTTGCATCTTACTACTATCACCAAATAAGAAATAAAGATGGATTTTTAGTGGATAGGTTAGGTTAGGTTATAATTGCGTCAGGGCCGAAGGCCCAAACTGAGCGGAAATAGGAGCGAAGCGAAGCGGAGCTCCTTCGACTTAACTAAAAACTGTCAAAGCGGCGGCTAATGACTCGCTGTATTACATTATGGCTAGCCGTGTTGAAGAACGTATGGCGCCGAATACATTCCGGCGGATTTTCACTCAGCCGCATATCCGCAAACTTGGTTAAAAAAAAAAAGCGGTTGGTCTTTATTGTTGTTTGTATTATTTTGTGAATTGTACTTATCCGTTTCTTTATATTTGTACAACAAAGCATTACTTACTTACTTCCCATTTTTACAGCAAACTGCCACAGACGACAGTATGAGCGACGATGTCTTCGAAGAGCCGACGCTAAGGGCGCCGGCGCAGCGCGGCACCCCCTCCCCCACCGGCTACCGGGACTACCACCCCCCCGCCGAAGCTCCACTGCGGACCGTACTTGAAGATGACGTACCTATACATAAGGTACAGCCTTTAGTATCAGAAATTACACACAACAACGAGAATCATATCTGGGTCGTACTCAGAATAAGCCCCCTATCGTTTACAACCTGGGCCCTATTTTATAAAGCTACAAGCTACAATTTACAAGCGGAAGTCTCTGTCTGACCCTATTAGTTAGATAGAGACTTCCGCTTGTAAATTTTAACTTGTAGCTTTATAAAATAGGGCCCTGTATTGGCCGATTGTATTTCCATTTTCTACTACACTGAACAAAGCCATTTAAGTACCCAATTAGAGTTTTGATTGTGCTCAAAGACAATATAACCACTAGACTGCTCATGCGGGGGGAATCCGTACCGCCAAACATTAGCTCCGACAGAGCTAATACAGGCTCGCCCCACTCAAATCTTCGTTAGTTCCAATTCCGTACTACGCTAGGAACGATCGCTCGAAAATAATAAAAAAATATATAAATATGCCGTTCTGCGCCATCAAGTGGTGCGGTAAAAATAGTAAAACATCGAACTATTCCACTGATGGTGTTACATTCCACAGGTATGTACATTTTCATTTATAAATTCGAAAAACTTATTTAATAAATTAAATACCTTCGTTTTTAGCCGTCTCTGTCACTCCCAGGCTCAAATACATATAGCCATCCCGCTTTAGTGCGGCACGTGTAAGTTAGTGATGTCCCACCCGCTTTTAATAATCACTATCGAGGAATCTTAAGTAACAAGCTGCAGGATTACGCAGTGGAATAGTTAAATAAAATAATGATTAGGGTTTAGTCAGAGTATGGGAAAGTGGTCACCATTCGTAGACTTTATAGATTTCATTTTTTATTTTTTATTTAATTGTCAAATTTAGCTAGTTTATGTACATAAGTGTAAAGTGTAACAAATATAATTGTAGTTTGTTACAAAAAAGTCCGAAACTATTATGTCAAAATGTTATAGCCATTTTTCAACGATAATGGTGACCACTTTCCCCTAGGTAATAATAATATTGCAAGCTTTTTTTTAGTTTCACCTGTCCCGATGTTTGTTTGTCTGTAATCAAACCTTGCAAGTTAGATTTGATCCACTTCCCGGTTACCAATTGAGATGAAATTTTGCATACACATACAATTAAAAAAATTAAGTGTCAAACATGTATTGGTGCATTAATAGGCGACACAAATACTAAAAGTTATCACATCAAAAAGACGTTCAAAAAAAACTTTTTTACGGTTCAAATACAGTCCTAGAAATTTGTCGCCGGTGTGAAATCAATATTAAGAGAGCTATAAATGAAAATGGATCAAAAGTATTGCCACCAAAATATAATTCAGATTTCTTCGAAAGAACTGTGTTAAAGTCGTTTATAGGGTACAATTTGTTTCCTGACATACATTTTCATCAATTTGAAGTTGAAACCGAAAATCACATAATTGAGCTGACTAGGTGTGTTATAAAGAAATACGTCGATGCGAGGTTGTCATATTTTACCAAAAATTATAAAGATCCTAAGAAGTTCATTCGTAAAACTTTGTCAAAATTAATTCATTTTAAAAATCAATAGTACTACTATGTAACGTTAGATATGTTCCGATGCCGATTATGACTTCGGCTGAAACTAATAATACTGTTATTGTATTGTTCATTAAAAGTGTTGCCTTTATAAATATTTTTTATATTTGTTGTTATTTAATCCAATTCCCTCTACATGCATAGCCGTCTTTATTGTCTTCTACAAGCCATGCTATTAAGTTTGGTAACGTCCCATTTTACGAATCGGTTCACGGGCTGCGTTCGAAATCGCTATAGTAATCGTATGGTTTGGCTATGACATGGCTATAGCGATTTGGAACGCAATTTTTTTGCAATATTTAAAAATCTATGGATAATATGCCAAAGTTATCGTAAATCAACAAATACACGGTGTATAGGCCGGGATGATGACGATGATGATGATGATATACAAAGTAAGAAGCCGGATACTGGGCTCTCTTTGCCGGATAGTCGCCGATTATGTTAGTTGCAAAATAGTCGGCTTTACCGACTAGTCGGCACATCTCTAGTGAACATACCTACATCAAAAAACGTACAGTCTAACATAGAAAGAACCTCCTTTTATTGAAGTCGGTTAAAAATAATAAGAGGTAAATGGGGAAATTACACACTAAAAGGTAAAAAGTAAATGTTTTATCGATAAAAGTCCAAAACGCGAATGGCACATCACTAAATTCTTTGTTGACATTGGGATGGCCTTGAGTCAGCCAATGAGAGGCTTTGTCTACCCCCCGCAGTCTTCACTAAACTGGCGAAACGGTTTTAAGGAACAAATGCGTCTTTTATCACTCCACTGGTTTACTGCTTCGTGATTGTGCTGCATAAATTTACTTTTTTGTTTAAAAAAAATCGAGTTTCATTCACTATGCCACAAAAATACTCAACACAAACTATCCATATCGATCATAATACAGGTGGCGGCACGTAAGTCGAACGTGGTGTACGCCCGTCCGCGACACCCGCACTCCCCCGCGATACCTTATTTTCGAGTACTGCGCATCAACGGTCATCGCTAGACTTACGTGCCGGCACTTGTAGCTGCTTGATCAACTCTGGTGACTTGGTTGACCTTCGGCTGGCCCAATTAAAGTGCAATAATCGCCAATTACTGCTTGGCGTAATTTTAATTCATACGTATTATATGCAATTACAATTCTATTAGGTTAATTGCTCTATGGGATTGACTAACCTTACGAGTATAGTCTTTAAGTAACATCCGGTATAGTAGGTATGTAAAAACACTTCTAAAATCAAACGCGATTCTTTCGTATTTCAAAATAAGCTCTTGGAGGATCTGATATCCTGGTACTTAAACTCTCCCTCCGTCTTACGCCTGACGCGATTTTAACATTTTTAACCATCCCAAAAAGAATCATCCCTAAAGAAGTTTTCACTTTAAAAAGCTCAGTATTATCTTAACCTTTAGCTCATAACATAAACCATTTATTGAACACAAACATATTAGGTTATAAATCCTAAAATCCCTGGATCTTTGAGCGAAAGTGAAACAAACAAAGGATATAGCGTCTAGGATATTCAAATGCAAAACACAAGTTAATTTGATCCGTGACGGAGGAATAAAGACTGCGAGCACAGAGTACTTTTTATATACTACTGCGAGCACAAGCTGTTCAGAAAGTTTTAATAAAATGCACTAACGAGAAAAACAAATAGTTTCTTTTCATACCACTTTGTACAAAAGGTGAACTGTTATTTTATTTATTAGTATATTTATTATGGATAAAACAATAATCAATCACTAAGCTTCGTCAATTTGTACATCTCAAAAATTACAAGGGCAATGAAAAATAAAAAAAAATATATACCACACATATAAATAACTATCTGAGCATTACCATCCGTTTCTAAGAGACTTCAGAGTAAGGATGAGGTTATGTTTCCGTCCGTATGTTTTTTTTATTTATATCCAGTTCAGTGATAAGGTCAACAACTGGGGCCTTAACATGACGTCTTAATGCGATTCAGTTTAGGTTCGCTCGCTGTCAGATTCATACTAAAAGTGACGGCTAAAACTTGAACTAAGTCGGAATTAAGACCAAGGTCACCTGATGGTAAGTGATCTCCACTGCCTAGACAACCGCCACCCCGAACAGGCAACGTCATGGTAGTAAGGCCCCTGGTCGAACACAGGGTAATTCTACAGGTTAACGCCGCACAGTCATTTTGTCATTAAGCTTACCTTGCGCTCTCTGTATTCTCGAAACTAGGTAGCAATTTTGTCAAAAACGGCTAGGCAATGATGATTTCATTCACATTCTGTAGTGGTATTTTTTTTCTGATTCAAGACTAAAGCTTTGATATAATATCCAAATACAAAAACTAGTCAATCTGTAGTAATTTGAAAAGTCAATCGGACAATTCATGTAGATTTTTACATAGGTAGTTACACAGCAAGCAGGTAACTAAAGATCTTACAAATTACATTATTTATTACCAACCATTTTGGAGCAGCGTTTTAGCCCAATCTGAGATGCGAAACTTTCCCTATTTCAAATATTCCAAATTCTTATCATTGAAGTTTATTAATCTAATCTAGGGAAAATTCAGATATTACGCAAAGGTCAGCCGGTAAAACATGCCTTATTTAAATTGGGTTTATTAAGTGAGTGGCTATTTCAACTTAGTATCAAATTGCTTTGAGCAATCAAAATCCTCAAAAAAGACCAAACACGGTTAAAAGTATATGAGTGGATACTAAATTAAACGGTTATACTTCAACTTTTTAAGCATTAGAAAAGAGGTAAACAATTTTGGCATGTCTTTTTATTGAAAACCACTTTTTAAAAATCGGTAACTGGAAAATACAAAACCAATATCAAAACAATGACAGTATTCCAGGGATTTTAAATTTAAACTAGCTGTTATTTATTTTTTAAAACTGTTATTCTAATGCTAAAAAAATCGAAGTATAAGTAGTTCAATAATGTAATGATGGACAAGACAGCCGGAGAGTGGATTGCTATTTAGGCAACAGAACAGCAATTTAGTTTGGGTCAAGATAAGGAAGATAACCAACCTTCAATAATGAAGTGGCACTGTTGTCTACTGGATGAGTTGAAGCCTTCTTACTGTCTATAACTCTATGTCTAGTTCTATATTTAAAGTCGACTCTGGTCATACAACAGAGCAGCTGTTCGTCATTATATTCTTTTGGGTGCCTTATATATTATAATGTACAAAAAGAGCGAAACCTTCTTCCACATTTTTCCCCGACTTTATTTATAACATAAATCAAATCAAAGCTTATTTTATGCAGATAATTACAAAATAAATTAGGTTCTCTACACAGACAAAGCAGTTTTAAGTTTTAATTTTAACCTGAAATGGATATTTGAGTACGACAAACGAAAGGCTCTCGCTTTTAATTAACTATAATAACACGTTTTACGTACAAATAGAGTTACTATGGAAATTGGGTATGTAATTAAAGATCTCACCTCGATCACAAATCACTACACCAATGACATTTATCAAAATATACCCTGCAAAAATTCAGTAAAAGGGTCCCATAAATATCTTCCGAAGGTTCACCATCATTACATCATAATCAGCCGAAAGACGTCCACTGCTGGACATAGGCCTCCCCCAAGGCTCTCCACTCGGACCGGAAGGTTAATTAAAAAAAAAAACCCCGAAAGTTAATTTAGTTAGTTAGTTTAGTTTTTTTAGTTTTTTGGTTTTTAGTTTTAGTCCGAAGGTTAATTTGCAATAAATAAATCTATAATCGTGATATAAGCCTAAAGGTTTCGCTATTGTAATAATTTTTTGCTGGTGTTTTTTGTAATATCCAAAGAGTATTTATCGAAGATGTAGTGATACTATGAAGTAAGCATAAATATGAGCAGTGTAAAATAAACCTAGCAACTAACTTAGTGTTGTTTGCGGCTAGTTCTAGGCTAGGTTTTTAATTAAAGGGGTCATAATGAAAACCAGGACCCTATTTCATAAAGCTACACGTTATAATTTACAAGCGGAAGTCTCTTTTTGACCCTATGAGTTAGATAGAGACTTCCGCTTGTAAATTATAACTTGTAGCTTTATGAAATAGGGTCCAGCACTGTGGTTTGCCGCAGCATAATGTTGAACGTTGGGCCTTTTGACGCTACGTGTATTCGGCACCCTATTTTGTTACAGCCTTATTCATAAAAAGTTAGAGGCTCGCTATAAGCTCGCTATAGGACCGATGCAAAAAAACATGATTCATAAACATCGATTAGCGCTAATCAGTCCATTAAGGGTCTGTTAAGTCTTCCAAAAGTTATCGGACCGTAGACCCTACTTTATCTCTTAGCTAACTCACAAAATGGCCGCCACATGTGAACAGCTGATTTTGGCAAGAGCAAAACCATACGCAAGACAGTTTTTTTTGTTTTAAGTTTTTATTTCCTCCGGGAAAGGTAAAGGAAACTAGATCCACACTGCCTAGTCTGTCGTGTTAATTCGCTGGTTTCCCGCTAAATTCGCTGCCACTACTGTCAATTTTTTTTTATTCACTAAAAGGCCATTTATCTATGATTTGTCAAGGTGACAACATAACGCGTCTAATCCATCCATCAGCAGCTCATTAGTTAACAGACTGCTAGCAAGCGTTTATGAATCATACTTTTTAACAACTGTCAAATAAGCTTAATCAGTCTGTTAACTAATCGACTGATCAAACCTCAGTTAAGGATTTTTTATGAATAAAGCTGTTAGTGTTTGAGTTAATTTGCGTTGATAGTTGTTTTTATAATCCACAATAGTACACAAAAACACATATGTGCACTTTTTTTTGTTCTTTGCGGTTAGTGCCGGATTTCTGTCTTTTTTTTCTTGCATAAAATTTATACTTACCTGTATATTTTTTTCCTTTTTTCATAGAAAGTGTACGTCTAGAGGTATTCCGCATAAATAAAGTCACAGTGATTTTATCAAACTCGAAATTGCAATCGAAACTGCAAATGAAAACACATAGTTTGTAATTTTTTGTGGATCGACGGAGTTATTTTACCCTTGTTGAGTTTGAACGAACGGCGAGCATGTTTTACCTATTTCTAAGCCCGGAATGAAGAGTCGCGCCGAAAACGGAAAAATCCGATTTTACCAGTTTTTTGGCATTTTCAAACAGCATGAACCATCTCGCCTCCTTTTTTACCCACGACGAAACGGAGAAGGTATATGCGTTTAACCTCTGAACCTTATTCTCTGTCTACCCCGTAAGAGATTATGTCATTTTCGTATGTATGTAGGTAGGTATATAAACCGTTGTGAAAAATTAGCCGAACTGTTCATCAAAATTAAATAGTCTGTCGTTTACAAAACGAAAAATTAATATGAAAAAAAATTACCAATTTACCGCGGTGTTTTAACTTAGACGTTGAAAGCTTTTCAATTAGTCCTTTTTATTTCGTTTTCTATGAAAGGGGTAGTGGCATCGAGTAGCTCGCCGCTGGATGAAGTACCTACTGAAAGTTTATTGCAGCCATTTGTTAATAGCGAGATAGAATCAGAAATGATGATATCCGCAGTAGAACTAAGATGCGAAACTGAAGTGGCAGTGGGCGGGGCACATTGCTCGCAGGGCCGATGGCCGATGGGGTCAGAAGGTTCTCGAATGGCGTCCGCGGACCGGGAGACGAGCTGTTGGTAGGCCTCCAACAAGATGGAGCGACGACCTGATCAGGATCGCGGGATCGCGGTGGATGCGGAAGGCACAGGGCCGGTCCGAGTGGAGAGCCTTGGGGGAGGCCTATGTCCAGCAGTGGACGTCTTTCGGCTGATATGATGATGATATGATGATTCGTTATTAGATGGATTACTTAATCCTTTCCTCTCATTGGTCGAAGTTGGTAGCTGAATGGACAGATTTGTGACCAGTTACCATGACGTCTTAATGCGATTCAGTTTAGGTTCGCTCGCTATCAGATTCATACTAAAAGTGACAGCTAAAACTTGAACTGAGTCGGAATTAGGACGTCGTGGTAAGGCCCCAGGACTCTGGTAGGTACATTAATAAATTATTAAATAAATTAATAAATTATTCTCATGACTTCCACAAATTAAGAACGGAAACAAAACACGAGATAAACGTAATCAACAAACAAAAACCCTAATTAGTTACTTTTTTTCAACTCTCATTCGCTTCTATTTTTGCCTGTAGCAAGTACCTTTTACTTCGATGTCGTAGCATAATATACGATCCAATTACGCTTTGGCAACAAAACAAATGAACACGACAACTTGTTTTGCAACATGGCTGAGTGTGACTTGTTTTTCCAGACCATTCTATTGGGCGACAGCGGTGTCGGCAAGACTTCGCTGCTCGTTCAGTTTGAGACGGGCAAGTTTCAGGCTGGCAACTTTTCGGCCACAGTCGGCATTGGGTTCACGGTGAGTTGGCAACACTGATTCCATTACTTTTGCTAATTGAGCTGTTGATTACAGTCCTTTCCTTTATGTCATAACTGCATTAATTATTTAAATATACAATTGCTCAATTTAAGAAACTATCTAAGTATAAGCTATTATTAAGTAGCTGTAAAAGTGCTATCATACTAATTACTTTACTACCTTTCAACATAAAAATATTCATTAAGTATATATATAATCTTTATGTAGAGTTTGGGGTTTTACTCTTTTGGATGTTTTCCAGACAATAGTTATTGGCGAAACCTGTATGAGGCCTTATACTCCGAAATTAGATTATCGAAGTTCGTTTCGTGCCGTTCCTCTTCACTAATAGTTATTAATTTGAGAGCGAGAGGGACGGTGTGATACGAACTTCGAAAATCGAATTTCGGAGTAGTCCCGATGAGCCGGCTAAATATTTGTTTACGGTTTTTTTAATAAATAATTGGTTGATGTTGTTGATTTAGATTAGGCCTTTCGAGCTGACTTTTTCATTTTCAAATGATCCATCTAACTAATATTATAAATGCGAAAGTATGGATGGATAGATGGATGGATGGATGGATGGATGTTTGTTTGTTACTCAATCACGCCAGAACGGCCCAACGGATCTGGATGAAATTCGGCACATAGATAGAGAAAAGTCTGGAATAGCACATAGGCTACTTTTAAACCCGGAAAATTGCGTAGTTCCCGCGGGATAGCGGTAAACGAATTCTTTGCAGACGAAGTCGCTGGCAACAGCTAGTAGCTCATAAAATAAAGATTTTAAAAAAAGTATTATTAAACTTATGTGGTGTGTGGATTTAACTTTTGTAAGTATACCTAAATGTATTCTTGCGTCGAGAAATGAAAAGGCAGCTTAGACTGCCCGTTGTTATTACATGCGGTCTAAGCGTCGAACCGTGTTCCGCAGTACTAACCAAGCATATGAATTACTAGCTTTTGCTGGCTAACTGTGGCATCATGATATATGTATATAAATATATATTACCTTAGGTAAAAAAGAACGTGATTTAGGTAGTTAGTTATTTAGTCAACATTTAAGAAATCAATTTTTCTGGCGCGGATTTACTGAAAGATCCCGTTTCCTAAACTAAAAATATATTTTTTATTCTGGCGGATATTATTACACAATCGATCTCATTAAAAACCATGATTAGTCTTAGTCCGAAGGAAAAAATTTGCAACTGCTACGAAATTTAAGATTTAGTTTCTCTTTTGTCATTTAGTTTAGACATTTAGGGAAACGGGTCATGGCAAATTATTAAAATACATAAATGGCTCCTCGTCCTCAAAATTCCCGAACCTCTAATTTAATATTAATACTGTCCATCAATAGCCATAATCTTTAAGCTTAAAAGAGAACCCAAATAATTCAGTTTGGGGTATCAGATAATTACGAAGCCCTTGTGACTTGAACAAATCGACGGCGGAATTTAAGAAAATTAAAAAGTTGCCGCCCCCAGAGGCGAAAAACGGCGAAGTTGCCAAGTTGTAATGAGATAATTCTGATGTAATTTTGCGTTATAATAAAGTAAGATCTGTTTTTTTCGCTACTGGCATCGTTACTGTTTTGAATAAGACACCTTCGTGAGCTTCCAATATTTCGCGGTAGATTCACTCATGATCACGATGGATGCAACTGCTTTGAAATATCGGGAGGGCATCAAAGATACAAATACAATACAATATTTACAAATACTCTTTATTAAACACCACAAATCAGTACAAAACAATACAGAAACAAAGAACGAAGTATACAATAGGCGGTCTTATCGCTTAATAGCGATCTCTACCAGACAACCAATAAGACAGAGAAATAAGTACTAAAGATACTTCGCAGACTTCGCAGTCTATCAGTAATTTCTCAATAACTCCATTATTAGTCCATGTTAGTTTTAGGTTTAGATCAGAGGTTCCCAAACTATTTTGTTCCATAGACCACTTTCAAAATTTTGCTGGATCCGGTGCAAAAAGTGAAGCCCAAACGTAGACCCCCGTCGAGTCTTTCGTGGACCCCTGGGGGTCCACCTCTGGACCACTTTGGGAATTACTGGTTTAGGTGGTAAAAGCCCGAAGGTATGGGCGAAAATCTTAGGAATCATTATTATAGGCGGTGTGGGGCTCCAAAGGCGTTAAGTTCCAGTTAACTTAAGTGTCAGTTATCTATGATTCCATCTTTATTACTACGAAACAGACAGAGACGTCATCAAAAATAACTGACAGTTAAGATAACAGAGAGTGGTGAAACAGGCCCTTAATAACACCAACTCGACGAAATCTAAATAAAACTACTTTGACATACTACATAAATAATACTTAAAAATCAAAAATGGAATCATTTAAAATTATAAAACACGTTACACAATGAATGAAAGGGATAGGTACTAAACTTTCCTTACTGAAATTGTTGCCACACACAAGCATTTGACGTCAAAAAAAAAATTTACACAAAGAAAATGGTCGACTCTTTTCATCGTACTCTGCATGACCAATTAATAGCCTCCTCCTTATAAGGCATTCATTCTTGGTATTGATCAAAACAATAAAAAAAAAAACATTAGAAGTCAAGAAAAAGCTTCTTAAAACAGGATCAAAAGCATACCCCAAGTCTATTTAAACAAAATGATATTAAAATATCCCAAGTACCTAGGTACTTTTACGGACTTTCCACCTTTCTATCTGCAGAACAAATTTAATGGTTTCTCCTTATTTCTACATACTTACCTACTTTAATATTTAATATTGGAAGCAACTAGAGCTCTAGGAATAAACGAGACTTGGAAAACAAAGTCATTACAAGGTCAAAGCGACCTGCTACTTAAAGGCCAAAAGAATTAAATACATAAAACCTATAATGCCCACGTATATAACATAAACCTATAGACAATCTACTTGTTTAGTCTATTTGCCCCTAGAGTTTGATTTAGATTTAGACCAAATGGAAAAAAAATAAGGGTTTCGTCAAAAAAATTAAGACTCCCCTGTCCATCTGTCTGTCTGTCACCAGGCTGTTTCTCATAAACTGTGATAGCTAGACATTTTCACAGATTATTATGTCTATTGCCGCTATAAAATAAATAGGTAGGTACTAAAAACAGAATATTTTTGTCTGTCTGTCTATTGTAAGTAATCAATTTAATAAACCTTACCTAAAAATTACATTTTTGATAAAAGTTTTTTTTTTGACTGTCCTTTTTGGCTATCTGCCTTTCCATCCTTAAAAACCATACGAAATCATGTAACAACTGAAAGCGACAAGGTACAAAAATGATCACTTATTAATGCTGTAGGCTTATTGTCTAACTCGCTCGCAATCGCCATCGTGTTCATTTTGACAGTTCTTGTATGAATGTGACAGCTAGCTGATTCCGATGCCAATTGTCAGCCCATACATGAACTGTCAAAATGAACACGATGGCAATTGCGAGCGAGTTACGTAATAAGCTAGCTGGTGACTGTACCAAACATGTCAATCGGAGTAACCGTTAAAGAGTTCCTTCCTGCGGAGACGTTCCTGCCCGGGCCACCAGCTTATATTAGAAAATATTTTTTTCACTTCTCATGCTCAAAAAGTTCGACTTTATGCTGGATGTAGGCTGCATAAAATGGCATTTTATGCTCTTGTGCATAAAGTAAAATCTTCGTCTAAAACCAAGACAATCGGGTGCCAACAGCCACAAACAATCACTAAAACTTTACGACAGCATATTTTGTTTATTTTTTTAAGTTTTTTTTTATTATAATCTGCGGTCTATTTAACTGTTTAATTAGTACCTAAAACTAGGTAACAATAATTTGACAAGTTATTATTGAAACAAATAAGTACATGAAAAATAAAACTTTTTAAAATATAAATCAACACCTGCCTACTCGAACCTTACCGCGGTATAACGTTTAAAAAAAAAGAAAAAAAAGTTAAATGGCGGGAACTGAGGCGGTAAAATGGCTTATTTTATGCTCTTGTTGTACAATCTACTATTTTTGACAGTAACTTATTAAAAAAACAAGTGCGACAAATGGTCGTCAAAGTGATTCACGAGCGAATATACACAGGGTATTAAACTAATGCCTGATTTCAATCGCGAAACCTCGTACCAAAATTGCAACAAATTGATACACAATAAATTGACATTGACACGCTTACAGTGTCGGGGGCGGGATCGGCTGGGGACGGCCAGGACTCAGTTCAGTTCGCGGCAGGACGAGCCGCCGCGCGCATCCCGGGAATCTCACGCCACGGCTTTCGAATTTCGAACGAAGTGATGTGCGATTGTTTTTTGTGCGTTTTTCGAATGCGTGGCTTTTAATTGTTGGTGGCCAGATATTAGTATAAGAGCTTGCGTAAGAATGTTTTCGCGTTTGAGATATTTTTTAAAGGCTTTGTTGCTAGTAATTTTACAAACAAAACTACTGTTTCAAGTACCCATTAAAACCGTTTTTGAGGACACAACAGATCAAAGAGAAACTGGTTTCTCCTTGATGTTTTAGAAAATTAAACAACGTTAATATATTGCAAATAAATTTTGACCCATTTTTATTAGATTTTCTGTATAAGTTATGAGATTGTCTTTCAATACTTTTATCGTATAGTACAATACTTTAGGCACTTTTTATTCCCAAATCTGCGAACTTTGATCAAAATCATTTAATTAAAAACATAGCTTCGAAGAGTAGAGTAGGTACCTATAAATACTAACTACCTACTTTAATATTTCCCGCTTTCAATTGTAGTAGAGTTGTTTTAATTAACTTAAATGACTTAATGTGCATCTTAACCTTACTGAAGAGTGGCACATTAACTTCGTAATTGGTCCAATTATTTACTAATTTTTTTTGAGTCTTTTTTAATTTAACGCTAAACAAAAACAGCAAAAATGTTAACTAAGAGTGAGAATGAGAACCGATGAAAATCATTTTTTTTTTAATTATTCTACCCGTGAATGAAGATTCAATTTTTTTTTAGCATAAATTAAAAACAAACAAAGTACCCTATCGATAGGGAAACTGACGGCACTCTCAAATCCGAAATACGAAGTTCGGATCATACCGTCCCTTTCACACTTGGGAGTATAAGACTAGAACTTGTCATACGAATAATGCATAATGGTCCTCGTAAAACAAACTTTAGTAATTGTGGACACTAAGAAATAACAAGACACTGGTGATAGCTATAGGAGGAAATAGTTCTACGAAAATAATTGAAAAAGAAAGAAGAAAAAATGAGAAGAAATAAGGTTGTTTTTTGACGAAATCGTATATTTTAATCAATGCCACTATTACTATTTGTGACAGAAACGAAATTGTAAAAATAACACACTCAAGCAGTAAAGAAACACTTTACGTATTTTAATTAACAACAAGACCGTACCTAAATTATTTATTCCACAAAATTACGAAATACCTACCTACTCTTTAAATAAACTTGTTTGTCAGATTATCTTTGTCACACTTGCCTCTGCGAGGTAGATATGCGGTAATTATGATTAAAAAAACAAATAATTTATACAATCATGGCTGCAAAATATTTGAAAACAAAAAATCTGTTTTTTAAAAATGGAACCCCGAAATAAGATCGACCGAGGCGGGCTCGCGCTTCAATTTCTTTCCATTACTGCCATCATGTACCTAATCAGTCTGCATGAGGATGCTCTTACGACTCACAAATCGTAGCTCTCGATATGTAAATCGGATAACAGTCGCAACCTGGCTTTATTGTGACATAAGGTTTATTAGTTTAGGTTTAAATTAGGGTCATTGCTCTTCTAGCTTTCTAGTATGTCTACTCTCTATACTCTGGTTTCTGTTGTCCTGTCAATAGTTCGAATGTTAACTGGAAGAGATCCTTTTAAGGAATAAAGTTCGCCTTTGTACATCTATTTGTCTCATTACCTGTAAAATTAACGTGTTTTATGTATCTACAATAAAGAGCTATACATACATACATAGTACATACATTAGAGACGGGATGTCCGCGCTCAACTCAATATAAATGTAGTAGTCTGGTTATAGTATGAAAACTTCATCTCGCCTGGTTCATAGTTATGATTTCACGGAACGCGCCTGCTGTTTATGAAAATGAAAAATGAAAAATGAAAATGAAATTATTTATTTCAGATTAAAAATTAATTAAATAATCCATATCCATATAATATAATGTTAGTAACAATAAGACTTAATATCACTATATCACTGATTGAATTACTTTGAATGAAACGCTTGAACGAAAGTAATTTTCATCATTCGCTGAAATGAAATTTAATTATGGTAATAACACCTTTGTCGTGGCTGAAAGAGGTACGTAATCGACTAGAAATTTAATTGATTTTAGTATATACTAGCTTCTGCCTGCGACTTCGTCCGCGTAGAATTTATACTTAAGAACTGATGTTGATGGCTACGACCTTTAAGATGTTTATCGCTATCCCGCGAAATCTATGCAATTTTCCGGGATAAAAATTAGCCTATGTTTTAATCTAGGGTACCAACTAGGTATCTTCGTTCCAAATTTTATCCAAATCCGTCCAGTCGTTTTAGCGTGAAGAAGGAACAAACATACACACTCACTCACTCGTATCGTCACTCACATCGTCACAAAATTTCGCATTTATAATATTAGTAGGATTTGTTTTATTATCATAGTTGTTTTTTTAACCGTTAGCTCATGAACTTCTCGCTGTAAGCGGTACCATTAATATACAAACTGAGTAATCCATTACAGATTCCGAACGTTTCGTTCATCTTTTACGACCCGATGACGTCACAACTCGTCGTGATCGCTTTTCTTAGGTTATTTATGACACATTTATTGCGTCTGCGACTCGTTGAGAGGTGCAGACTGCGGAAGGTCACCACATGAAAACGCTTAATTTTACTACTTATACCAAAAAGACTAAACTAAGTGACCTATTCCAGCAAGCTAACCAAACTAATGAAAAAATAAACACATAATAAAAACCCAGCCTATATGGTGGTGGGCACTGGCCTCCGCTCAGAATGAGAGGGCTTGAGCTATAGTTCCCCACGGGCCCAGTGCGGATTGGGAATTTCACACACACCATTTTATTGAAATTGAAAATTGATATTATAATAAATAATAAATTTTTAAATTTATTATATTTAAATTAATAATTTTTTTATTATAATTAATTATTAATGTAAAAAAATAAAAATCCTTTTGCTGACCGTACATACAGCAAGTCACTGACAGTAGAACCTTATTAATAGATAGCTGCTGGCACAATCAAGGAGTGGAAATAAATACTTTCCGAGAGTTTGCGCAAGTTTCTACATTAACATTATGAATTAAAACGTCGTCGATATATGTATTTATATTACATCTCCAAACGTTCTATGTCGCTTATATGGCTGCACGTAATTACTTTCTGAAATATTATTAATACGGTGATACCAACATCCTCGTCTCGTAGAGAATACGTGCTGTTTTTATACTGCAAGTAATTAATACTGGAAATTATTTTCAACTTAAAATAAAATAACATACCTACTTCAACAAAAGAACTAAAAAAGCTTTGTTTCAGCATTAAAAACTAACAGGTTCCCTAATCACAGAATAATAAGGGAGCATAATTATCCGCTCGTTGTTAAGAACAAGTTACCCAGGGAATATTAAAAGTTCCTAACGTTTTCCCGGAAGAACACCGGGGCAAAGAGTTCGTAGACCACCTTTTTAATTATGAGAATCGCGTTACGGCTCTGTTCAAAGAACTTTTGCGATTAGTTTTCTAGCAAAAAGTGTTGTTAAGGCTCTGGCGACGTAACGCGACGACACTGTCGCTGCGACAGTGCGATAGTAGGGTGCGACCAAACCGCCGCGTATACGCAGTGACGTGTCGTATGCGTCACGTTTTCTCACCGTTTCTTCATACATTTTGTTGCGATTCCGTAACGTCACCGTTTTTTAAGCGGCGGTGTGGTCGCACCCTATGCAGTATGAAAATGTATAAAGGAACTTCCGAGCGCAGCGTCACTGTCGCTTGATTTACTTAATTCAATACAGCCAGTAAAATACGTTTTTAATTAATTCCAAAATAAAAAAATGTTAAAACAAAATGTCTGTTACCCACCCAGTGGTCAGTCGCAGTGGTTTCGCTGAGGCAAAAGTTTTGATTGTTTTCGCTAACTCGTTTAAATTTGTTTCACGCCAATTATTCAATGAGTTAATAAAGTGGAAACATAATTATGAAACAATTAAGGATTTCCTAAGGAAGGATTTTAGTGTCAAATACAAAAATTTAATTACTCACTATGTACCTAATTAAATCTTAAAAGCCAATTTTATCAATTTTTTATTGTATTGAACCGAAATCTCGAATGACAATTTAATGTAAACCAAGTAAAAACGAAAAATATACAACTTCTTATTAACTATGTGCAAATTGGAGACATTAAGCGAACTAAATTACATTTATGACATTGTTCTTTTGCGATTTATTTTTTCGTCAGGTACATTTACGTAATAAATTTCCCACGGGTAGTACTACTCAAACAGACGAATAAGCTGATAGGACAAAAAATACCCACTGTGCAGAAAATTTTACGTTTTTAGGTCATAATTATAATTTACTGACGAATTGGCTATTTACAATACTCTCGAATGGATTAATAAACATGAATAATAAAACATATTTATTAAAAGCTTAGTAAAACTTTTTAAGAAAAAATTAAATAGAACAGATCCTTTTGCTAGTAAAGTTATCCTCTATTTCGTACAATAGGTACTTAGGACTATTTTCGAAGATATTAAAAAGTCAACGTGAGTTTTTACCGCTTTCACGTGATTTCAAAAAGCGGACACCTTATAAGAACGACTCGTCATTTTCCCGTTGGATGGAAGCGCTATTAGTGGATTTCTGGGGAAAAAATTTACATCACAAACCTATGACAATCTATCTCGAATTTCCTTAATTTCATGAAAGAATTTTATTCACAGCTGAGACTGAATAAAACTGGATTGGGTAATAAATGTTGAATTTATTGAGTTTTACAAGGATTTGAGATGTAAAAGCGTGGAGAATCGAGCTCAATAATAACTCAATAACCATGTTTATGTAAGACCAGAGCTTGAGTTGGTAGAAAAAGGTTATAATTATAATCCTGCAGTCGCTAGTATTGGGTATTAAGTACTCTCTATAAGTGATATAGCAGCGATTTCATTGATTTGTATCTCCCTTATAATATAATAATATATTATTATATCATGGGACAAATTACACCAGTTGACCCAGTCCCAAACTAAGCAAAGCTTGTGCTATGGGTACCAAGCAACGGATAAACATACTCATATAATTTAGATAAATACATACTTAAATACATACAACATCCATGACTCGGGCACAAACATTCGTATTCATCATACAAATGTCTGCCCCTACCGGGATTCGAACCCGGGACCTCTAGCTTCATAGTCAGGGTTACTAACCACTAGGCTATCCGGTCGTCAAATACGCATTAAGTAATGGTCGATTAGATGCAATGACACCAAAGATAAAAGCGGCATGAGATTTCGGATTTCAATTTGAATATTACGCCTATTACAGTTAGTTTGCGGGTATAAATTTATTTCGGATAGTCCGATACTATTTAGTATCTTTGTACCTACTTACTAGAGTGGATTACGATTTGTTTGTTTTTTTTTCGCTTATCCGTTAGTTTCTAGTTTCCAATACGGTAAAGGAGCTGTATGACATAAGTATTCGTTCGACATATGAAAGCATGCATGACAGAGGATTTTAAATAAAGGCATCACACGAGTTAATGCTAGGGCTATGAATATGATATGTATCTCAAAATTAAATGATCATTAATCGTAGATTTGATTCGTTTACTCGGGTCCTTTGCAAAATATTTCTGACGAAACGCAACGCTTTCAAACCTTTTTATTTTGTTTGCGAATGTTGATTTCAGGATTTTAATCAAATCTTCCGGAAAATCCAATTTTAAACCGGCTGTTTTTGATGGAATGGCTGAACCGCAAAGAGTAACGTTTTTCATACTTTTTATTTTTTCAAGCTAAAGCAGCGCGCTTTTGCCTGAAAAATAAATGACTTAGGTAAATTATAAGTTTTTGTGGTTTAGGTATTGTCCTTGTAGCATATTTTCGTTTTGTCGGTATACATTTAATTGATTACATTACAGTCTAATCAGTTTAATCATAACACAGCAACTGTCAGAAATACATTAAGAAACTGGAAACACAGGGGGGCTAACTCCGAAATTCGATTTTCGAAATTCGTATCACACCGCACACTCACTCTCAAATTAATAACTATTAGTGAGAGCGGATAAGGCCTGTATTTAGACAAAGTTTATGTGTTCATATCATCAAAACAAATACCAAATACCATTTAAATTTTGATTGCTTTTCTACAGCACTGCTGATACCTAATCAAATTTAGAAAGACAAATGAAACAAGTCAAGCGTAAGAAAATCTCAACAAACTGCTTTTAGACTTTGTTTAATACTGTGTTCAAAAAAGAAACTAACTAATGGGTTGACAAAGGCTATATGGGTGAGGCAGTAATTCAGAATTTACTCCCCGTCACGGTCAAACAATGACTACAGCTGGCGATCGTCGATCCAATTCTCTTTCCATTGCCCGCTCGGGACTCCCACCACATAGCGTTTAGTTTGCAACACGCGCAATGTATGATAAAAACGCTCGCCACACTGCTGGTCGTGCGTAGGACAGAAGGCCGGTTGAAAGTCTGTTGCATTTTGTAATACGAATATTACCACGCCCTATTCTCTCATCAGAAGTAGTTTGTAATGAGTTGGAGATTGTGAAGTTGTTTGGAAAGCGGATACTGCGGATAGTGATTTGAAGATTATAAAGATGAGAGGCGGAGTTTCGGTTAACTAAATCAGTGTATCGACTATAAATTCATTTTAGTGGTGGTTTCCTAGTATAATACACTCACGTATGTGAATTCAAAATAAACAAAAGTCCCAGAATCGCGTTACTTAATGTTATATAATCCATATAAGGAAAGAAAGAAAGACAGCATTTATTGACACAAAACGACACATAAAAAAAAATAAAAAACAAAAAAGAATAAAACATTTCAAAAAATAAATGTATGTGCCGAAAGTAAGATTGTGTGTGTGTAGTAAGATTATCGTTACCTAGAAAATTATACTAAGTACTTATTATAAGATCACAAAAAATACCTATTGCTACTCAAGGTCCGACCACACCGCCGCTTACTTACCTACACGCAGTGACGTGTCGTAGGCGTCACGTTTTCTCACCGTTTCTTCATACATTTTGTTGCGATTCCGTAACGTCACCGTTTTTAAGCGGCGGTGTGGTCGCACCTTTATACCCGCTGTTTTGTATAGTCCACGACTGCAGCTTAATTAAGGCGGTCAGGCCGGCTCAACCGTGGTTCGCTAGAGACAAACAAATAGATCCAATGCAATTATTGGAAATCGATGACCACTGGTATATTCGATAACAAGCGTTTATTGACTAATTAGGATCAAGTGACGGTAAACAAATGGTTGCCATTACCACTAATTACTGTCGTACTATTTATTTCATCACTATCATCACTACATAGTATAAAACAAAGTCGCTTTCCGCTGTCTGTTTGTCCCTATGTATGCTTAGATCTTTAAAACCACGCAACGGAATTTGATGCGGTTTTTTTAATACATAGAGTGATTCGAGAGGAAGGTTTATATGTCTAATACGCTGACAAAGTAGTGGCCAGAAGCTAGTTTGAAATATTTAAACGTAAAACAGTTAATAAAATAAATCATAACATCAACTTTGCGAGACTAGCAAAAATTAGAACCTTACTCCGTTCAAGCCGTATTCATTGAACTCAAGTAAAGAAAGAGATGGACACTCTCGCTTTAAGTGAACGACAGAGATACAATGAAGAAAGACGGCTTGAAGTACCCGCATTATATTTTAAAGAAGGATAAGCTTAAGCACGTATATTAGAACCGCAGGCACAGAGGGCAGAGTAAATCTTTTACATTTTAAGCTCCGGCCGGAAGCCTTGAAGGGTTTCATTGTCACTGGTATTACCACGTTATATATCCTTGGCCTCTTGCCTATTTATTGCAAACAAGCGGTTGCCTGTGTCTCTGTCTGCAATTCGGTTATCGCTATCCCGCGAGAATTATGCGATTTTCCGAGATAAAACTATCCTATATCCTTTACCGGGACTTGAATCTGTATCTGTACCTTATTTCATTAAAATCTGTTCTGTGGTTAAGGCGTGAAAGTGTAACAGACAGACAGAGAGACAGAGTTATTTTTGTGTTTATAATATTAGTAGGGAAGAAGAGATTTCAAAAAGAGAAGTAGGTTTTCAATCCAATTTTTTTATGCATGACCATCGATATCTTTCAGCTGGGAATCGATTGCAAAATGCCGTTTATTCGAAGTCATGTCTCGAATTTGGCTCCATTTACATTAAAATGCGATGATATGACGGTTCTGGCTGAAAATCAGTGCTGCAGGTGTCTAACACCTCAGCGTAATGCTGAGCCAGCGACCGTTTCACTTTTGCGAAGACACACACACAACGCTGATGATCAAATTTTCATGTCTGTTTTTGGTTGTCGTTTCTTTTCTATAAAATTTTGTGTATGCTCTTAATTTATTGTGTGTCTTGCAAAATGAATAAATGTCTTCTTTCTTTCTTTCTTTATAATGTGTAGGTAGTGAGACCGTGGGCGAGAGACTCGTTGCAGTGGATAAAATTTGATTTAACGACGTATTGCTAGTAAAATAAAAGATTGTGATAGAGTTCTTTATCGTAGGATTATTATTCTTATGTGCGTGTTAAACAAATGCTTAGAACAGCACAGCAAGTTACATTAATTTAATAAATCAAATTAATTTTGTTCAACGTTCAACTTTGTCCAAATAAACTTAAAGCGTATCAAATCTGTTTGTAGATTTCAGGATTGGCTGTTTGCAGCCAACTTATTGAAAACAAAACAAGAATCCTGTTGATACAGAGAGTTAATACTGAAGTTAAACGGTTTAGAATTTAGAGCTTATTTACTTTGGTCCTTTAAAGCGATGATTACGGCTAGATTCACAAAATAGTACATTACTGCAGAGGCCGTGAAGTAAGGGATTGCAGGACGAGATTGGGGTACACGGTCGAGTCGTAGACGAGGCCGGATAAAGCGAGTCCTGCAATCCCTGTTTCCGGCCGAGGATTGTATAGTGCTTTTCTCAAGCAATGCGAGGAAATCAAGTAAAAATTGTTTAACTAGCCGCATTTTTAATTTTTGAAACATGCCATTTGAACAAACTATTGCTCGCGCCATGTTTAACCGCACACCCGCCCCGCGCCGCCGCACCGCGCCGACCGCACCCGCCGACCGCGCCACATTACTTCTTGGCCTAGGCCGTAAATGTGAAACTTCTTGGCTTCATTTCGCGACATTAACGCGTACATTTCCGAGCATGCTTGAGAAATAATTATTTACTCGTGTTTAACGTTATTACATACACACATACCTACATAGCTTCGATGCCAGACAGATACACGCACACCCCCGTACAGAGACATCGACGTCAAACTTATAACACCCCCTTTTTGCGACGGGGGTTAAAAATAAAACCAAGGTTCGCTTTATATTTAGGTACCTTTGCCTCTTTACCTGCAATCCAAGTCATGTTATTTACCCACTTTATAACCCTGAAAGTGATTGTTCCTTTCATCAAAGCATACAATAGTATATTATGTATCCGAATGACGGAAAAGCAAACCGTTTGACGGAGGTTGCAGGAAACGGCCATTTTATGCTCACATCTGCATCTTGCCTATATGAGGTTTTGGTCGTTGAGCTATAATTATGACTTAAATAAAGGTTCTTATGGTTAAATGTACAAGTACTTAAATAAAGGGAGGACATTCATGTCTTAGCTACTACACCTCTATAAAGTACCTACTTCTAACTAAGTAAGGTAACCGATTCCTGCAACTTGAATCAATGGAGACAATTCATTCATTCCGATCCGATATTGAAGAGAACTAACGTTATAATAATTATCTGTTGTTTTGAGGTACCAACCAGAGAGAAAGTAAGGTACTTTAATTAAATTGGTAACTTATCTGATTGTTACAATTTAAAGTAGGTAGGTAAGAAATATTGAATCAATTTACCTACTCGTATTATGAAGTTACGGTACACAAGTAAATAAGAACCTAATTTTTCTTGTCTTCTGGGGCCTTACCATGACGTCTTAATTTCGACTCAGTTCAAGTTTTAGGTGTCACTTTTAGTATGAATCTGACAGCGAGCGAACCTAAACTGAATCGCATTAAGACGTCGTGGTAAGGCCCCAGGTCGCTTCTATGTGTACCGAAGTACAGTGTTCCGATTTATTGATATAAACGTGTAGGCTTATTGTCTAACTTGTATAAATGTGACAGCTAGTTGATTCCGATGCCAATTGTCAGCTCATACATGAACTGTCAAAATGAAGACGATGGCGATTGCAAGCGAGTTAGACAATAAGCCTACTGATCTCGATTCCTATGAGACTTTGCTTGTCATTATTTACTTTTCACGAACACAATTTTAAACAATAGTTAGTTAAATTAACCCCTAAACTAGTTATGAACCTAGAATTTGATACGACAGCATTAAACATTGTTCATTGTTATTTAAACTAACTAATTGCCTTGCGAAGCTTCAAGCTACGGTTTGACCTGGTGTGGAAGTTGGTAATTGGAATGAAAGTTAACCTTACTGTAGCTATAAATGCTATATTAATTATTCGCTTTGTTTTTGACGGTGAAATAACACCAAAATCGGTCACCACACCACTCCTGTCTGTCACCAATTCATTTTTTAGGGCTCCGTACCCAAAGGGTAAAAACGGGACCCTATTACTAAGACTTCGCTGTCCGTCCGTCTGTCACCAGCCTGTATCTCAAGAACCGTAATAGCTAGACAGTTGAAATTTTCACAGATTGTGTATTTCTGTTGCCGCTATAACAACAAATACTAAAAACAAAATAACCAACCAACTTGGCTCAGGGACCCAAATAGGGTCTTGGCCTCCGAAACGAGAGCACGCCATCTGTCCCGATCGTGCGCAGCTTCTTGCCAGTCGTCGACTTGAAGACGTCGCAAATCCGCCTGGACACTGTCGCCCCAGCGATACCTGGGACGCCCAACCGGGCGGCGACCAGTTGGTCGTCCCACGTACGCCCTCTTGGCAGCACGATCTTCTCCCATTCGGAGTAGGTGAAAAAACAAAATAATAATAATAATTAAGGGGGGCTCCCATACAAAAAACGTGATATTTTAGCCCTTTTTCATGGCTACCACTCGCCGAGCTAGATCTCGAGAACCGTAATAGCTAGACAGTTGAAATTTGCACAGATTATGTATTTTTATTGTGGCTACAACAATAAATACTAAAATCAAAATAATAATAATAATTAAGGGGGGCTCCCATACATTAGAGTAGTTATTGGCGTTTTTTGTTGTATCTCATGAACCGTAAAACCGTAATAGCAAGGAGGTTAAAAAATTCACAGATGTTGTATTTTTATTGCCACAATAATAAAAAATACTAAAAATAAAATAAAAATAACATTTAAGGGGGGCTTCCATACAACAAAAGTATTTTTTTTAACGTTTTTTTTGCTCGATATTTATAATGGCTACACGTAGACGCTAGAAATAATTACAAATTAATAAGGTTATTTCTAGTCCGACTCGCACTTGGCCGGTATTTAAATTCTCCTTTTCAACCACTTCTACGCTAGCCTTCCGCGCTGGTCTGCATGGGAGCAAAGAAAAAACAGAATATACCAGTTGCTTCTTTTTCCGCGCAGATGTTAAAAGCCCATCGAGGGTATGGACGACAATCTAAGAAATCATGTTATATTTAAGCGATGTGGCTAGCAACCCATCACTATTTTGATTTCCCTTCCTAACTATACGCCCACAATCACTGGCCTTTAATTTAGGTCTTGTTACCTTAGTTAGATTCTTCATTGGTATTATTAATAATAAAGAATACTGTCCAAAGATTTCAATTTTAAAATCAAGATTAACAAAGTCGACGGAGCTCCGCTTTCGCGGAGCTCCTATTTCCTGCTGAAAATCTAACCTAACCTACCTCCCAATTATGATATTTATTTTGGTCAGTAGTGCCACGTAGTAGTGCCATGCGAATGACGCCATAATTTCGCCATTTTCGAAGCTGAAAAAGACTTTGTAGATAGTTATTTTAACTTAAATGTTGTTCGTATAAGATTCTTTACAACCATTGGAAGTCAGCTTGGTAGCGCATCGTTTTATTCACAACGTCAATAACAAATACGGTGAGCTAGTTCAGTATGAACGCCCGAGGAAATAACTAGTTACCCTAGAAACGTCGCAGCCATTCACAATTTCCATAGTGATCGCTATACTTATAATATATTATAGAATCACACTACGAACATGACTGTGCATGTGTAAATTGCTTGGAAAAGAAGTAAAATTCTTGATTCATTTGATACTACTCTAACTAATATTAGGAACAGAATGATCACTAAAGTCTGTGAGAATGGATGGATGTTTGTTGCACATTACCACCATCATCATCATCAGCCTGTGTTAGTCCTCTCTCATATATGGCACATTCACGCAAAATAACTACAAAACGGATTTTGATACAATTCGACACACAAATAGTTCACAAGTATGATACTTTGTATCCCGTAAAATTGCAAAGTTCTCGTGGGACAACCTTCAAAACATCTAATCTAACTAATATTATAAATGCGAAAGTATGGATGGATGGATGGATGGATGGATGGATGGATGGATGGATGGATGGATGGATGGATGGATGTATGTATGGATGGATGGATGTTTGTTTGTTACTCAATCACGCCAGAACGGCCCAACGGATCTGGATGAAATTCGGCACATAGATAGAGAAAAGTCTTGAATAGCACATAGGCTACTTTTTATCCCGGAAAATTGCGTAGTTCCCGCGGGATAGCGATAAACGAATTCTTTGCAGACGAAGTCGCTGGCAACAGCTAGTAGTATATGAAAAGGTTCATAAAACTGCATTACGTTCAGAAATGTCACACGTTTATTATATTTTATATAACTTCACAATCTGTGCTTTTCATCCACGTGCAGTCAACTGAAATATATGCGCGAATATGACTCTTATCACGTGTGCGTTACGGCGTAAAAACTAACTTGAACTCATCCAGGTTGATTGGTGTAAGTTACGGAAAACAAGAGTGTCAAATGTTTCAATAATTGTAACCTACACCATCTTGGACTAAGCTATGTAGGATACTTTCACTCTAGAATAGGCCGTAGGTAGTTCTAGTTTTCTTTTATTATTTTCTATGTTAGAATTTAGACCGCATCATACTCGCTTACTTTTGATTAGTCGTTGATGCTGAAGTGTATGATGTATGATGATTTTTTTTTGTAACCTAAAGGAAAAAAACGTAGCGTCACTAGGTAACGTAGGCGTGTAAAAGTGAGGTGACCGTACATACGTAATAATCCTTTGCCATCGTGAACACACGATTACTTCCGAATGATGCCGATGTGTCTGAGTCTGAGTCTGAAGTACCATGACCAATACCACACAAATTCGAACATTTCCGAGATAATACGACGGGATGGATTTTGCACGACATCTGTACACGTTTGCGCGGTTTTACTGACTTTTTCTTTATACGACATGGAAGGCAAACGAGCATGTGGGTCACCTGATGGTAAGTGAGCACCACCACCAATGGAAACCCGCAACACTAGAGGATTGCAGATGCGTTGCCAGCCTAGAGAGCTAGGATAGAATACCTCTGGTACTAGTAATTTCACCGGCTCTTTGTAATAAGGCTAAACTCTTTTCACTTGTACCCTACGAAAACACATTCACTTTGACACCCGCCACTGGATCACGTAGTTTGCTGCTGAACTCAAATTAGTTCCGCTCCGATTCGAACTCTACAATTACTCCACTTTAACTTTATTACCAACTGTCAAGCGCATTGTATAATGCCTTTTAAAATGGACAGCCTTTCTTGCATGTGCTTTTATTAGAAGCAAGAGAGATGCACGTTTTGCGCACACGGAAATGTGACAATGTGTAAGTAAGAACTTTTCATCATTATTTTTAGCGGAGGCTTCCACTGTTGAACAATGGCCTCCTCCACTAAGAACGCGAAAATAAACGATACAGCTTGCATTATTGCTACTGCCGCTGAGCAGGCCTGGATTACACTATTCTATACAATTATCTAACTGTTCAATTAATCAATCAATCATTTATTTATTGCAACCATGGTATTTACAATGTGTTCATATTGTTTCTAGCCAGTACAAACATTGACCCTACTAGGGCGTAGCAAAACTTAAACCTAAAATAAGTTACGTTATAGGTACGTATAATCTATATGTCAAGGTAACGTATTCTTAAACATTTTTTATTATTTATTAGACATTACCTTGTCTCTGATACACTGTATCTTTGGAGGATTTCAGTCAATATAAGCCCAGACTTAAGTATTAATATGGGCGAAGAGAAGCGTATATTTTTTTAATGAATCCGTAGCAATCACTACAGCAATGTTTTCAAGAAAGCTAAGAAACGCAAGTTTTAATATTACATACTTATGTCTCAGTGTAGTAGCAAAGTTCAATTTATTATTTATTAATAGTATACACGTGCGTATGATCCTGTTTAAGTTTTAAATCCAATGCGTAATCCGTGGTTTCTCTCCGAATTTCGCAAAACCGCGGGCGATGCGGAAGACTACATCCCGGAGCGGCGAAATTTTGTAAAATTTTCGTGAACAAAATTAAGTTTTTAAATGTAATCTGTATAGCTGTGTATAGCTTTGGCCTGCAGTTTCAGACAGTTTCTGTCAGTGGCAGTTTTTGGCTTCGTAAGTCATTCGTTATTTCGCAAGTCGGACCAAGTCTACTCAATTCAGGTCACATTCGATTCTTGTTAAACTAGCAAAAATAATTTAAAAAAATACTAAAATACCATCTTAAACTATGTTGATTATAATATTTAATTTTATAATCAACACTGCGAAATAAAGGGTTCCAGGCTGTTCGTTGATGATTAGTCAGGACAAATTATTTGATGGGTTTAAAGACATTTTTTAAGTGATTAAATCTAGTGAGTTAGTACTGTTATTATGCGTAAACATCATGAAAGTTTCAATTGATAGGAACAGATCTTCAGGTTTTTTAGTTATTCAAAATTAGTATAAGTATATGTCTAATCAAACATTTAAGTCGACTGGGTAAATATCAAAAACTTCATTAATGTTTGATTTAACATTCTCTGAATGAAAGCCGGGAACAGATTCTTAGAACCAGCTCAATCGTCAAATTAATGAACAGTATTTTTATTTAAAGCCTGGCAGGGCAATAAACCTGGCGAAATTAAAACATTTTTTTAAATCTGTGATGAATTATAAAAAAAAAACACTTGACTACGACACTGTGTTGGAATATATAATGAAGTTCTTTGAAGCTTCTAATGAATTTTTCAAGGGGCATTCGGCAACGACACCCTATATATACAGCCAAAGACTAACATAATAAAAATTCCGAACGGGCAGCTGAATTTTTTAAGCCTTTCGCTGTTTTGATAAGCAGAAACTTGGCATAAGGCAACAAACAACAAAATTAAAAAGGAAACTTGATTGTGAAATACAAAATGCTTAGATAAAATAAATAAAGACAAAATTGAGGAAAAAAACTTTTCTCTTTAAACAATAGATCTTTACGATCTAAACTTAGCAGATCATTAAATTTTGGGAACATTATTCCACAAAAGCAACATAAGTAACTGTTTTTATTTTTTACTAGCATCTGCCCGCAATTAATTATTAAAAAATAATAGTACCTACGACTCTTAACAGTGAAAATCTAATGGAATAAAATCTTGTCTGCTAATTATTATAAGATGTCTGTACAAAAGAAGTTTTTTAATATCCGCTATTGTGCTAGCAAAGTATGATGTTTTATTCCGTTTCAAAGTGGAATATTTAATGAGTTTCGATGCGGAATTCCCGGCACGGCGGGGATATTTAACGTTTCGGGATAATTAAAAATACAGCGGTAGATTTTAGCTCTTATTTACGTAGTGAGCTGTTTCTATAAATATTCTTTAATTGTTTTTTTTTTGTTCGTAAATCGTTGAGAAAACACATACACTGGCACATGAAGTGTTTTATCTTATTCTTCTAAGCTGGCATCGCATCTGTAATATTCGTGTCTAGGGGTAGTGATTGCATCATCATCAGGTAACCTAATTGCTCGTTTGCCCATCTCGTATTAAGCTTTGACCAATTTCACTTCGTATGTTTGTTAATTTGCTTGAAAGTCTGTAAATGTTGATACCTATCACAGAATTGACTAATACAATACCATTATGCTTTCGTGACTACGAGCTTAATTCAAAAAAGGAACTTTTAAAAATGTATAAAATAACTAAATGTTTCCCATTAAACGAAAGCTAAAAACCTATATCTAAAGCCTGAAACCATAAACAAATCTGATATTAAACGCTAAAGACTTAAAAATGATGAAAATAAAGTTTTTGCCTCTATTGAAAAGTAGCGATTTTCACAAGAGAAACTGTTTCATAAGCCGCACTTTTGCAATCATAAAAATACTGAGAAAACATTGTTCCTGTTGAAGAATGAAGCTTGAAAATAGAAGAAAAACATTATGGAAATTAATGTTATCTTAATAACGTATAAAGAGAGGATCCAACATCGCAGTAATGTTTACATACCTACTTTGTGTTTAGCAAGTGGAATGGCTTGAGTGGGTGTACCGCCGTTTGGCAAATTATTTTTCCCAAATATGACTTCCCAAACAACTTATCGCAATACTTACATTTTCCAAGTGAACCTTTAGCAAAGTTACATTTAGCATTTAGTTCATTTGGTCAAACTATCATTTGGCAAAGTTTCACTTCGTCAAGATTTTATTAAGCAAATGCTTCTTAGGCAAATGTTTTGTTTTGTCATAAATTATATTCCAAAAATAAAATTCCCAAATGTGACACTTTGCATGGTATACTTATAGCAAAAATCTGGCAAATGATAATTATTTTTTACTGTTGCAGTAATACAATAGTAGGTACACTGCAGGAATTTTAAGTATAAAATGAGCAAATGGCAGAAATTATATATTTAATTGCTTAAACAAAGAAATAGTTCGTACAATTTAGTATCAAAACAGTCGGGAACACCCAAATACTCCGAAATATTTTATTCCGAATTCACTAATTCTGATTTTTAAAACCCCGAATTTCATAGTTCCTAAGAAATAAAATTCCGATTACTAAAAAACACGAAATTTATTTAACCGAATTTCAAAATTCCGGTTGTATATTATTCCGATTTGTATAACTCCGAATGATGAAAAGCCCGAACTGTCATTGGCCCGAAAACAAAATTCCGATTATTAATTTTCCGATACTTCATTACTAATTCGGAAATTTGATATTCGGGATAGTGAAATTCGTGTTTTCAATGGTCGGAATGTTGTTTATTAGGAATTGGATTAATTTAGGTTAAGGTGCGGCGGGGGTGGCCCTTGGGCCACCCCTAAGCCACGAACATGTTTGTTTTACTCCAATAATATTCGGAGTTTGGAAAATCGTTATTTTAATAATCGGAATTCGTATTTTTGATATTTCGTATTATTATTAATTCGGACTTCTTATTGTTTGGTGTATTAAAATTCGGAATTTTGAAAAACGCGATTGTAAACGTTAGGCATTTTGAAATTTCGGACTTATAAAAGATAAGACTTACAAAATATAATCATATTGTTATGTTTATTTTACGCATTACTCACATTGCGATAGAAATCGTATGCCATGCGATATTTTGGGCTTAGTACGTTATGCGAAACGATACATTTGCCAAAAAAAAATTTGGGAAAAATAACATGACCAATTCATTATTTGCTAAATAATCATTTGCCGAAAAAAAGGTTGGCTAACTGTAATATTGCGATAAGTAGTTTTGACAATTGAATTTTTGCCAAATATAAATTTGGGAAACAAAATTTGCGATGTGATGCTTTGGGGAACATTATTTGCCAAACATTAGTAATCCCTTGAGTGTCATCAATATGTTTTTATCATCATATCTATACTTAATTAATGAACATAAAACATTTACCAACGTTTGGTATCATAGTAGCAAGATATCTGTTCTTGTTCATTTATTATCGTGTCTAGTCTATGTGCATCTCACATTCATAAAACCCGAAAGAAGGGAGTTGGGTTCCATTCTCAGGCCTAGCTTTATTTTTCTTTTCTTTCGGAAAAACCGAGAAAATAATACTTAAAAGATCTATGTTCGTTTCCAATGTACCTAATGAAAAACTTATTTAATAGGAAAACAATTGATTACTTTCCGTTCGCTTTGTAGTTTATAGTTATACCCAGTCAATAAAATTGCTGTTAACATTGGGATCCTTTGTTCCATCACACATGAGGTACTAAGCCAAAATTCCTTCAAATCGCTTTACATTGCGGCACTGGGTCGACGACTTCCAACCCGATCGCATCACGGCCAACTCTGCCAAGCAATCTAATGAATCTTGTAGGATTATTCTAGCAAAAAAAAAATTAACCGGGCTGTAGACAGTATCTTTAATTGTACCAAGTTCATTTTGTGTTATAAATTCAGGTTATAGGCGATGCGGCTAGCAACCCATCAATATTTTGATTCCCAATTCCACACGCCCACAATCATGCTAAACGTGGCCTTTAAGTCTTGCTACCTTAGGCACTGTCTACCCTGTAAGGGATAAAGAAGTGCTTTATGTGTGTGTGTTGGGAGGGAAAGGCCTAGGCGGACGTTCCGTGGTCAAATTGGGGACGTTTTGGAAAAAGGCCAGGTCAAGAGTACCCGAAACCGACGAGCATGTATGAAGAGATTGATGAATGTGGATGAAGCGAAAGAAGTATGTCAGGATCGTAGCAAGTGGAACAAAGTAGTCTCTGCCTACCCCTGTGGGAAAGAGGCGTGACGATATGTATGTATGTATGTGTATGTGTGTGGGTGAAGTGTCATTGGATTAAAACAGGTTCATAGCGTGTATGAAAAATGGTCTATTCCACTTATTACTCAGATACTAAGTTGCTCGACTATCCCAAGAGACGGTACAATTGCTAGAAACAGTCTCTCAAGCAACTTTGCTGCGGTACTGCATAGATGAGAATAAACACGACGGTGCAACCTCTTGCTTTGATGTTTATGTTTGCTGCTCTAACTTGGCAAGTTTATCTGAGGCTATATAAATGATTGAAAACTCAGTGACGCGTGGCTCTGCGAAAACTGGTGCATAAATTTTGAATTTACAAGATTTAGATATTAGATTATATTTTGTGCGTGCATTATTCCGTTTTTTTTTTCAGAGTAGGTACGAGGCAAGGTTTTAACCTCTCTTAGCTTTGGATGGGTGGATTTCTGCTCTTGATACTTTGCTGCTATAGCACCATAGACCTACGTATCAATAAATTCATACTTGTCAAGTATAGGTTTAAAACATCATAATTTAAAAAAAAAAGTATGTAGTATGCGTCAAACGGTCTACGAGATTCCCAGCCAATGCGTGATTTACTGCAGTCGTTTATCCACAATATCCACATTACAATATATATTATCAAAGTAGCATTGTCGTAATTGCCTTAAGCCAACTTCCATGTGATCAATTTGTTTATAGATACGACTTTGTATCAAGTCCACAATACTGTGCAACCAGCGGTATATCCACGGGGGTGGTCAGGTAGGTCATGACCTCGGCAGTTGCAGATACGAGATTCAGAAAGTAAATTTATGTTGCGTTGCAACACAGACCATAGAACTAGATTACTTGGCCTTGTAAGCTTAGCGAATTGGACCGAATTTCAGTGTTGGGTAGTTAGGGTGACTGCCCCTTAATATGAAGGCTGCTAGATCGAGTGGTGCGACTTCGAGTCTGTTCGAATTATTGACAAAGTCCACCGCACCGCCAATACACGGTCGGACAGACAGCGTTTTCAAATTATCCGATCCAATTTTGGTGCCGGGCGCCACCTACATCGACGCAACTAAAATATATTGTGTTTTGTACCTGCCTTTACAGATTGTCGGCTCCGACACTGACCATAATGTAAAATGGCTCAAACACGCCAGTTTACCCTACAACGTAATGACGTGTTACTACCCAATCGCACTGCGTACATATTTGAAGAGGAAAATCACGCGATAGTTTACAAAGATTCCCCGGGATCCTTTCAATCCCAACTCAACTGAATTACGTATCGCAAGTGCGTGTGACATGCCTTATTTGATTTCAATTGCTACGGGAGGATGTTTTGCGTTGATTTTAGATGTTAATAATAATATTAGGTAACTTGTTTTCGATTTTAATAGACCCTGGTGAAGCGGGGTACGGTACATAATACCTTTGGGAAATATTTAGTATTTTCGGATACGTCATGAATACGTCAAGGATAGGTAAAACAGAAAAGCTTCTAGAATAAGTTTGCGAACAACAACCGATTTACTGGCGGCTTACATGGTTTTTCAATCATAACGCATAGGTTATATTGTAATTGGCAGACTAAATATCCTAGAATGGTTGATTTATTTAAGTCAAGTTAACCATCTTATTTGAATATCATCCTAAACTAAAAAAATGCCATAATTCAAAACAACAAAAATTTCGATAAATAATGCGGCACAGGATACTGCGACGAAAATAATAAATCCGTACCAAAGCAGAGAAGTTGGCACTTCAAAGTTAAAAGTTGAAATAGAGTGGAGTGGACGTATTTATTATTTGTTTTTTTATTCTAATTTCGGTTACTTGACAGCCATTGTACGAAAAGAAAGGAAGATACAGCTATGACCAATGCTCTTTCCGCCGATTTATTTTTCACAATGCAGCACTTCACTGATTTTCGTTTCACTGAAATCAATGTTCTTTTCTTGCCTATTCAAATTTCTGATCTCCATTTAAAAAAATATTTTCCCATGAACTAATTTAACTTGCCTTTTGACAAATGCGGGCAAAGATTCAAGTTTTCATCTGTTAATTGATAATTATCTGCACAAATGACTTTGCATTGACTTAGTTAATTAAGCTGTATATATACCTACCTATCAAAATAATATTAAACGTCGTTTACTGGTGTTTGGATACATACTAGCAATCAATAAATGAATATGAATATGAATAAAGCATTAAAATTCTAGTTTATACAAAAAATTCAAACTGATTTTCCACAACTAACTTCACGCCCGCCGTACTAATAAGTTGCATGTAAAAAAGCAACAAACTTAAAAAATAACGCATTTATAAAATTAGATGAAATTTATTAAATTATGGAAAATATTGCTGTGTTATGTATTAATGACTTAATGAGTATTGTATGTATGGTTATTTTATATAGGCATTTGTGTTTATTTCTTCAAACTTATATTTTTTATCTGCTTTAATATATTCTTTGCTACTTTCTGTTATTAAATTTTCCCGGAAGAGATCGCTCTGTATTGATAAGGTCGCCTATTGCTTACCTAGTAACTTTCTCTATGTACCTGTTTTCTATGTTGTTTATTATTTTTTTTCCTACTCCTGTACTATTACCTGTGATTTATGTTATCACGAGCACCACTATAAGAACACTCATAATAAGACTTTGGCTAAGTCTATATTGTCTATTCCCTCTAAAAGCACTTGTTGGCTTATGGCTCTAAAAGTGCTCCATCGTTAACTCTGACAGCCATACACTGCCAGATCTAGGAAAAACTTTTACAGGATCAACATTAAATTTACGATGAAAATGCATGGCTACCAACTTAACAAATTATTTCATTCGTATGGTTTTTTTATTGAACTAGAACTTTCTGAACGAAATGCGTAGCTGCCAACATAACAAACAAGATTTTTTAATAACGTCACTGGCAAGTTGGTAAACGTTTTGGCTAAATGCGCCAAGAATGCAAGGCTATAAAAAAAAAGTTAACGTAGAAAAAATATTGTATGCAACGTTGTATTAGCAAGTCAAAAAAGCTCGTGGTTTATTTCTTACGATGTTCGCTACGCTCACATCGTAACTCACACCACTCGCCTTTTTTGACCCCTCTAATACAACTGTTGCATAAAATACTATTTGTATACGATACGGTAAACTAAGAATCATAAATATCTTATTTAATAATTTACATTGTTGTCTGTAACATTACGTTTGTAATCAACTAGAAAATAGAACTACCCGTTGTCGACTTTAATTTTGAAACAGTTGAAAACCAATACACATAGAGACATACACATGCGACACAAAGCCTCTGCCGGACATGTAAGCCAATTTACCTCCCAATTTCGGCAGTGTCCGGTGCATGTCACAGTCCGGCTGTCATTTGGATTATTCGACCACTAGTCCTGACAAATTACTACATCGCTTCGTTTGAATAGAGCTGAGAGAGTGCATAGAAATCTAATGTATTGAAATATGTCTGAAACACAGGAATTCCTAGTTCAGGGGCCATAACACCCTAATTCCGACTCAGTTTAAGTTTTAGCTGTCACTTTTAGTATGAATCTGACAGCGAGCGAACCTAAACTACTATTAAGACTATTAAGACGTCATGGTAAGGCTCCAGGCACATGAGTTGATAACTTAGATTTATAAGGAAACTTTGTTCTCAGTTATAATTTTGTAAAACATTTATGAATAAGTAAATTATCTTTATGTATTTGCGGGTGGTAGGGCCTTGTGCAAGGTCCGTCCGGATCGCTACCACCATCTTACTCGCTAATCCTGTCGCTAAGCAGCAGTGCTTGCACTGCTGTGTTCCGGTGTGGAGAGTAAGACAGCCGGGGAAATTAAGGGCACAAGAGGCATTTCATCGAAGTCCTCTAGGTTGGCAACGCATCTGCAATCCCTCCGGGGTTGCGGGTGTCTATGGGCAGTGGTGATCGCTTACCATCAGGTGACCCACTTCTATTCACATATAAAACCATTCAAATAAAATAAAAAAATGTATTAGGGCGATTTGAAGTGATTTTGGAATACATCAAAGACACGCGACATATTGTTGTCGTCAATACGGACCTGTCAACTAGGACCGGGCAGTTACATATTAACTATTAAGTAAATTTTGGTGTATTTTCAATACAGTGATTAAGTCTAGACTTCCAAATATTAAAATTGCAAATGAGATATTAGTCAATGTTGTAATATCTCGGGCAAACAATATAGGTGCAAAATATAATCATGAACGTTTTATTTCCGTACACGTACCTAGTAAATTGTTAATTGGTGTCGTTATTAAATGCTGTTACAAATTACAAGTATCCACACTCTATTTAAGCACTTTAAAAATAAACAACCGTATTCATTAACCCTTTCCGAAAATAGCGGCAGCCCATTGGTCCGCGCCAGTTCGCTCGCTCGCTCAACCACCGGCACCGTGTGATGTGGGACGCTTTTATCGGCGGTTATTCATTCCTAGTATATTTTTAGCGCTATCAAACCCTTTTAGTGTAAAGTGGGCGATAATTAAAGTTCGCTATTAGAGGTTATGTGAGGGCGAATATAGTTTTGTTGCATTTTATGAGCACGTGCGGCCTTTGGTTGTAGATTGTAAATATTGTAATGTAAGATCGTATCTTATCGTTCACGCAATCTTTGAACATCCACAATACTTACTCCTGTATATGCGACCGTGGCAGAGAACCTTTAAATTATTATTTGGTAATTGACGCGACCATAGTTTTTGTACGAATACTATAGCAAGCTGTAGTAAAAGAAATTTCATTTTACTAACCTAATACAACCTAACATATTTGTAATTTAAAACTCATTCTTTGTCAGTCTCTACTTTACATAATAGGTACCTACTTATATATTTTTATTTTTATTTTATTTTTCTTTATTTTTGTACAATAAACCATTTACTCGTATTTGCTAACTTTAAATGAAATTAAATTAAATCTATTCTTGGTAACAGCCATGTTAAAGCTCATTTTATCTATTTTGCAAAATTCGGCAAATGAAATAACTCACAGTAATTATAAAACACATTATCAAGAAGCCACTTTTTCAGTAAGCCTTTTAAAACATGTACGTAGGTATCGTTTAGTCTAGCACAAAATTTTAAAGATATTTTCGTTCTGTTTTTACGTCGATACCTAAAATTCTTATAAATAGGAAAAAAATACCTTTCTGGATATATTAAATAGGTACAACTTATAAGCCCTCAGTAATCAGCTGTAATCAATAGACGTACCTACATCTCCCGGTTTATATAGGTAAAGCTATTCCTAGGAATTATGGTTAAAGTGAGCAAACTCAGACAAAGCACGACCCTCACCCTTTCTGCCCAAATTGGATTAATTAGAAGACGTGCAAGCCCTCTGACCACAATGTTGTGCAACTATAGTTACTGTAAGTACAACACAACGGATAACTCACGTATAAAAGCCGAAGAATTGCTACGACAATTGTTTCGGACTATTTCGAAGGCCTTCATCAGGGAGCGCTCGCCCCGGCGGCAGCGAAACGAACAATTGTCGGAGCAATTCTTCGGCTTTTATACGTGAGTTATCCATTGTGTTGTAATTATGTGTGAGTCTCACGGTAGTTTCATGTTAAAAGTATAGTTACTGTAATCAGATTTCATATCATACATTTCATATCCCAGTAAATTAAGTTAAGTTATAATAACTGACTTTTTGAAATGAGATTAATGTGTCACATATGTACGGGATAAGAAATTGCAAATATAAATAGTTTTAGTAAGACATTTTTTTTTAATTTAAAAACCTTATTTTATTCTAAAAATACACAAATAAAAACAAACAATAAATATAAATGTCGCCCAGATCGCTCGGCTGCCATATGGCAGGATACACATAAGGCTGACTGCGTTTCTTCGTGGCAATCTATGTGAGCCTTCCGAGGAAAGAACCAGCTATGGTCATGGTAACCTGTTGATCGTTATAACTTATGTTTAAACTAGCTTTTTCCCGCGACTTCGTCCGCGTAGACTTCATTTACTGACAAACAGCTTTTGCCCGCGACTTTGCTTGCGTGTACCAGGAGTATTTCAATCCCGTTTTTTTCCCGTTCCCTTAAGAATTTCAGGAAATGATCTCTTAATGCTCCCTACACTCCCCAAGAAACTCTCTTGCCAAATTTCAGCTTTCTACGACCAGTAAAACGAAAAATCCCGTTGTTTCCCGTTCCCGTAGGAATTTTGGAAATTCCTCCCTTAGCGCTCCTCTAAACTCTTTTATAACTCTTTCTCTTCTATCTTTTATAGCTTCTCTACACTCTTCAAGCAACCTACATGCCAAGTAACGTTTCAGCTTTCTACGACCAGTAAAAAGAAAAATCCCGTTTTTTCCCGTTCCCGTGGGAATTTTGGAAATTCCTCACTTAATGCTTCTCTACACTCTCCAAACAACCTAAATGCCGAATTTCAGTGTTCTACAACCAGTAAAACGATAAGTCCCGTTTTCCCGTTCCCGTGGGAATTTTGGAAAATTATCTTTTATAGCTTCTCTACACTCTTCAAGCAACCTACATGCCAAGTAACGTTTCAGCTTTCTACGACCAGTAAAACGAAAAATCCCGTTTTTTCCCGTGTTTTTCCCGTTCCCGTGGGAATTTTGGAAAGTCCTCTCTTAATGCTTCTCTACACTCCCCAAGCAACCTACATGTCGAATTTCAGCTTTCTACAACCAGTAAAACGAAAAGTCCCGTTTTTCCCGTTCCCATGGGAATTTTAAGAAATTGTCTCTTAGTGCTTCCCTACACTCATCAAGCAACTTACATGCCAAATTTCAGCTTTCTACGACCAGTAAAACAAAAAATCCAGTTTTTTCCCGTTCCTGTGGGAATTTGTGTGTGTGTGTGTGTGTGTGTGTGTGTGTGTGTGTGTGTGTGTCAGGTAGGTATGTGTGTTATTGTTTTCATAATCAGCTACCCGATAAACCGTACAAACAATACTACCCACTATAATATAATAATAATAATACCCACGTTGATTTTCAGACTTTGTCACCCCCTATCCCTTTTTAGGGGTTGAATTTTCAAAAAACCTGAAACAGGTGTTTACTCATTTGTCGTTAGGAATACTCCTGTGAAGTTTCGAATAAAATAGTCTAACTAATCTTGTTTCCCCATACAAACCCCCAATTAACCCCTTTAGGGGTGGAATTTTGAAAAATCCTTTCTTAGTGCACCCCTAGACCTTATAAGGAACCTACGTGCCAAATTTGGAATCTCTAGAACTAGCGGTTTGGGCTGTGCGCTGATATGTCAGTCAGTCAGTCAGTCAGTCAGTCAGTTTCTTCTTTTATATATTTAGATTTTGTGAAAAGGCCTTTTGTTTCGGGTCTCTACGGCATCAGGGTCTCCAAGACAAAAGCCGCTAATAAATAAAAAATATTTTACGAAATTTAACAGTTATAGCAACTTTTGACCAAGCTCTAAGATTAAGCTGAAGTGTACTTACAATAGTTTATTCAGAAAATATTAAGAACTACAATGGTTCCTCTTGTGACTACAAAGATAACGTTTTATCTTAAAGCGGTCCCTTCTGTCGTTCTCCCATAAATAGAGGCCTGTCGCATACTAAGAAACCTTTTCAATCAACCGGAAGTGATCGTAATGTTAACCTGGCCTTAAAATAAATTGTATCCATGAAAGAGAAGAAATCGATAACATGTTTCTTCTCCCGTCTCTTTTTATAGTGAGAATGTTTTGTATGATTTCCACACCCGTTAAAAATATCACCTGGTGCTATAACTCCAACATGTACAAACAATTGGATTTTTCAAATATTAAGAGAGGTATGTCTCTTTAATTTATTACAACCGTTATAATTATAATACCCGCTATAATATTATGTATGTAGTAAAAATCTGATCATGACATTGGTACCGGAGCAATTTCAGTGACTCTAAAACTTTCGAGTTCATAAAATTATTAAAATATGAAAAAAAGCGGAGATATTATAAAATCGTATATTAAAAATGTTTTATCTAATGTAATCATCCAGGGAGGAAACAAGGGTCGTAAGTAGGTATAGGGAAGCAGTCATCCGATTTCTTTTTAGATAACATTGTATATTTTTATGAAATTTGCCTCATAATGATACTCAGTATTTAATCAAAAAGTCAAAATTCTTTCATTACTTGCCAGTCCACTTACAGTCAATCGTGTTCGGTGAAGCAGAAACAAGCCTATAAACGTCTTGTTTTATTGTACAAGCTCAAGTTGTTCAATTCAACTCAATGGAACAATAAACTATATTGATTTATACGCTTTATACAGTTTACAAGATGTTGCTGAAGCCTTTGTTAATTGCTTTGGGTTGTTTGCCGTACACAGTTTATGATTTAGGGTATTAGTGGGGCAATCTGGGGCGTACGGACCACCCGATGTAAGTACCTACCTAATTAATTTTTTATGCTTCATCTTAATAGCAAATAGTACTTTGAACTCGGCCAGCATGCTCACTTTTTCAGGCATTCGGGAAATTCAGGCTTACCTATCGACGCGCTATTGAACATTACTTTGTAGAGTTCACCTAAGACCGGGTAAGGTCAGACCTTAATTGAAAGTATCTGAAGCAAATCCCATCTGATCATTTCTTTGGCATCACCGAGATTTCTTTAACCTCATTAGTGAGAAATTCTATGCTTAAGGCAGATTGCAAGTAACCAATCCGGCTCGAAGGTTTCCAATTTTGCGGAGTTTCTTTGTATTTCTGAAGGTATTGAAAGCGAAAGGACATTTTGATTACTTTGGCGAAGATTTCTTTGACAGAAAAGGCCATTCTTTGATATTTGGATCACGAGTCCTGTAAACGATCGTGAATACCTACAGCAGGGGTGTGGAGCAAGCCATAAGAAACTGATATTTTTTAGACGCAATGACTTTTCATGGCTAAAAGGTTCACCACACCATCAAGTCATCAACATAATATTCGTACCAAATTTTAACAACAACAAAAAATGGGTTTCGCATTAATAAGATTTTGTTTATTTATTTATTCGTTTTTAAGTACCTAACTACAGGGGCCTTACCATGACGTCCTAATTCCGATTCAGTTCAAGTTTTAGCTGTCACTTTTAGGTATGAATCTGACAGCGAGCGAACCTAAACAGAATCGTATTAAGACATCATGTTAAGGCCTGAAGTTATTTTAGTAATGGTCGAATTGTAACTATTTTGACCCAGAGAGAGAGAAAGAGAGAGAGAGAAAGGGAGAAAGTTGCCATCACAGATAATGATATGAAACAACAGGTTTATTCCGCGTAGGTAATTAATGACTAATGTGTTACAAAATTGGATGGCCCAGCCCATATTAGGTACCATACTCTACTGCGTATTTTATCCCTCTATGGTCGCTTATCACTTAAGTCTTAAAGCCGATACTTATCCATATCACTGTGAAGAGTTGACTCCGGAAAGTTTATGAGAAACCAGAGCGCTCGTTAGAACCCCGTCAACAACAAACAAAATCAACTCACCTTTCGAGGCTCTCTCGGAAATGAAATTCCCGTCAAAATTATCGTGACACTTCGCCACGGGTTGCGTAGTGTACTCAGTATTAAGCCAACCGGAGATGACCACCGGCCTAACTCTTTGTGAAAAGTATAAGCTGAAAGATAAGAATATATGCGTGTGATATGTACTTGAAAGTCAGTTTATGTCAATTGGCTTGGCTAGTTATTACAAGAAAAACGGGACTTAATCACGTAAATAAAATGTATTTTTGTAAATACCTCGACGTTTCGGACGCGACTTTCCCCGTGTCCCGTTTTTCTTATAATAATGTGTAAAAATCGGGAAAGTTTAAATAGATAAATTGGCCTGTTTTCGTGCAGAATACTGCTTAGTGAATTAAACCGCCTGAACATGACAATCACAGTGTGATTGTGCGTGTGATGGTCCGGTTAAGAGGCTGACAACACCTAATTTTGTTGAACGTGATGTTATTTAAGCACTTTTTTAAGAAAAACTACACACAAAAAAAATACAAAAAAAATATAATGTTAATTTTCATCATATTTTAAACACGCTAGACGGACTCGATACATAATTGAATAAAATCGGCTCGATAGAAAATAATTGCAAAGATTGGTCTTAAAATCATCATTAAACGGTTCTATGTCTTTATTTTTTCGACGTATGGGTCTGCAATTAAAAACATGAAGTCAACATATTCATACCTACACGGCTAACGAGTCATATTTCACAAATAATCCATACTTTTTTAATTTCTTCTTATTTGTGTCTTATTTGCAAGATTTTAGACGCGCGCCAAGCTGCCGAAATAGTTTCTTCTCTTTCACTCACAGGCACGCGAACCGTATGTGTGAAGAGTGGCGCTGCTCAAGGTCATTTGCTGTTGACAGCGCCTTAAGAATTGTCATTATTATTGTCAGAATATATAGTATACCCTACACTACCGGTGGATTAGATCGGGTCTGAAGTGAGACGAGACCAAGCATTTTTTACAGCTGTCAGCACGTGTAGGTATAAGAAAAAAATAGTTTTATTATATTCGATTAGAAATGTCATTAGATTAAAACAGGCTCAGAGCGTGTATGAAAAATTATCTAGTCTACTTCGAGTATCTCATACAATATGCGCATTATATCGCTATTTCTCTTACATGTTACGTAGATATTCTAAATAAATAGTTTACAAAGCCTGTCCCCTCGGACCCACATCGTAAGTGACTGAAGTTTTTTGAGTACATATGACGCCTCCAGTTGTTTGAGCTCTAAGACGAAATGTGATACGGCCCGCGAATAAATTAAATTCTAGCTTATTTAAAGTAATCTTTGGCGCAAACAGATGCGTTGATTTGATAAATTACTGCTGCTCCACTCTTAGCCCTTTCTGAGTGCTGAATAAATCCGGCACTTTCTCTGGAACGTTTCCATTTACGATTTTGTCTGATTTATTAGACTAACCGGACTGTGTGACCTTTTTAGGGTATTTTCTGTACCCAGAGGGTGGTGAATAGGGAAACTATTACTAAACCTCTGCTATGTCTGCCTGTCTGTCTGTCTGCCACAAGGCTGTAGGTACCTGCCTGCCTAACATTTTAAATTTCCCCACTCTCACTTGCCCTATTTTCTGTTAGTAGTATAACTTTCAAAAAGTCGTATCTTTGGATCGCATGAACACAGAAACTTCTTTTTTTACTGTTAGGTACAAGAGAGCATTGCCTTTTGCCTTTTTACATTTTACAATATTTTCTTACACGGAAAAAGGATTTTGACAGACAGACAACGAAATCATCCTATAAGGGTTCCTTGTTTTCGTTTTGTGGTACGAAAGCAAAGAATATTTTAGACATATCATTTCTAACGGGTGAAACCGTAAAAATAAAAATAATATGAAAAATTAAGAAATAAAATTCTCGATTCATTTGATAGTACTCAGTGTTTTATAGTTCAACTCGCGCTGGGCTGTTTTTTTTTTCTTCTCTGTGTGAGAGTGATTCAAATTTTTTTCCGCTAGATATATACCTTAGGTAGGTACAAAATATAAATGTAAAGTAAGTACCTATTATCGTGAATAAATCACCCCGCGCAATCAATACATCAATTTTACGCAAAATGAGCAACAAAATTGCATTTCGCTGAGGGCAACATGAATATTTAAATTGGTATATTAACATTGACACGAGCATCAACCAGCTGCATTTATTGCTTACAAAACAACTATAATTTGCTCGTCCACGTAACTTCCTATTACCTATCTAAATAGTTTCATATTAGAATGCGTGAAACCTTGTTACAGGTGAAAAACTTAGGTAAATGACCTGTTGTATAGTGTGTCCAGAACTGGATATGGGACTTAAAGTCATTTTTCTAATTATGGAACGTTAATTTGTCAATTCGCTCACATTACATCGTTTACTTAAGTTTTTCACTAGTTGCCGCGATTGCTTTTGCGCCAAATTAAAATATTGTATGTATCCTAGGCATGTCGACTTTTCCCGACGCTTCCAATAATTATCGTTAAATTTCAAGCAATTTACACAAACCCTTCACAAACTATATACCTACCTGAAATGAGAATCGCTTCGAAATGTGTTGCATCCTTTTTTGAGCTATCGCAAACAGACAGACAGATGCGACGCAGGACTATATTTTATTTATAATATGTAGTGAAAACTCAGATCAATTACTAGGTACTGAAAAAGTTTTGTTTGACCGGACTTCTTTTATTCAACTTCCTATTAACAGTAGTAACTACGCCGCATTAAAACAATGTTATTTTTTTTAAATAGCTCTCCTATATCAAACTTAATATGTAAACACATTTTTGCATGTTTTCTTTTAATAAGGCCAACCCTTCGGTTTTAAACTAGACCCTTTACTGATAAAATTCGTTTCTTTTTTACCCTTTTAGCTTTAGGGGTTTTTCTTTTGTGAAATAGTTCAAACACTGAAACACAATTTGAAAATATGACACCCAACCGCAGTTCGAACATCGTCATTGAATTATCATAATCCAAAAGAGAATAAGTGGAATCTCTTCAACTTATTAGGGTAGGTAAATATTCGTGGGCAAAGTACGTACCTAGGTACATAAATAAGTGTACCTTACCCTGAATTATTACGATTATTTATACGACTTCGCATAAATCCACAAAAGTTCCATTGTTGGGCAAAACCTGAATTGGAATTGAATTACCGTTTACTTCATCGTATCGTATTACACGAAAAACTTTTTTTTTATGCTAGAGAGGCCAGACAAACGAACTAGTGGGTCACCTGATGTTTGATGTTAAATGATTACAACTGTCCATAGACACCCGCAACGCTTTATGCGATGCCAGTGCGTTGTCGGCCCTGCAGAAAATTGTACACTCGCCTCTTAAAGGCACCCAGGTCGTAACTCGATGGGAAGACCCCAGCGGGAAGCTCGTTCCAGATTTTGCAAGTTCGTGGCAGAAATGACCGATTAAACCGCACCGTCGAAGACTGCCATTCATCAAAATGATGTCGATGAAATGAACGTTTACGATAGGTGGATTTGTAATGGAACCCCGTAGCTGGAATGAGGTCAAAGAGTTCCTCAGAGCATTCCCCGTTGTAGGTCTTATAGAACACGCAAAGGGAGACAACGTCTCTGCCGAGAGGATCGAGTTTATTGGAGAGTGAGGGGTTGCCGACGACTCGTGACGCCCTGCGTTGTATGCGATCAAGTGAAAGCAACTGATATTGGGGTGCGTCAGCCCAGAGATGAGAGCAATACTCCATCCTCGGCCGAACCTGGGCTTTATATATCTGAAGCCGCTGCTTCGGAGTGAAGTATCAAAATAATTTTAATTCGTTCCGAAAAAAAAAATTCAGCCCCCTATCAAAATAGTCTTTCCAAATCCAAACAATCCAAGTAGCAAAGGTCACAACGTCAAAAGTTGCTAGAAAGTCGTTTGATGTGGCAATATTTATCGAAAATAGTAACTACACACCGCTTGAAAGTGTTAAAACCGGCCAAGTGCGAGTCGGACTCGCGCACGAAGGGTTCCGTACCAGAAAAAAGGATAAAAAGCTGGTGCCATTAAACACTTGATTTATTGAGTTTAAATTCCGACATCAACATTTTGACTACTCTGTTGTATGGGAGCCCCCCTTAATTATTATTATTATTTTACATACATACATACATACATATCGTCACGCCTCTTTCCCACAGGGGTAGGCAGAGACTACTTTGTTCCACTTGCTACGATCCTGACATACCTCTTTCGCTATTATTATTTTGATTTTAGTATTTGTTGATGTAGCCACAATACCTACATAATCTGTGCAAATTTCAATTATCTAGCTATTACAGTTCTTGAGATCTAGCTCGGCGATTAGTAGACATGAAAAAGGGCTAAAATATCGTTTTTTGTATGGGAGCCCCCCTTAAATTATTATTATTATTTTGTTTTTAGTATTTTTTGTTATAGCAGCAACAGAAATACACAATCTGTGAAAATTTCAACTGTCTAGCTATTACGGTTCTTGAGATACAGCCTGGTGACAGACGGACGGACGGACGGACAGCGAAGTCTTAGTAATAGGGTCCCGTTTTTACCCTTTGGGTACGGAACCTTAAAAATGGCAAAAGTAGGTGAGACCAAAAGTCGCCAGGTACGTAAGTCACTAGATAAATTTTGTCGCTAAAACTTTTTTTTGATGCAAGGACCCTTGGACGCAGTCGCAAAATTGGCAACACTGAGTCGAAATGTGATTGGAGTTGAATATTTATATGAATAAATTAAACCTTATTTAAAAATAGTAATTCACATACACACACACACACACACACACACACACACACACACACACACACACACACACACACAAAATGCAACACTTTGCCTTTTTTTAGTCTGATAATAGTAAATAATAATTATTAAGCTTTATGTATGGTCAAACCTGCAGGCTTATTACGTAACTCGTTCGCGATCACCATCGACTTCATTTTGACAGTTCATGTATGGGCTGACAATTGGTATCTATCGGAATGAGCTAGCTGTCACATTCATACAAGAACTGTCAAAATGAACACGATGGCGATTGCGAGCGAGTTACGTAATAAGCTATCTGGAACTAATGCTGCAACTATAAAAATATAGGTAACGTTAATGTACCTAGTGTAGATCTCGTTGTTTTTTTTACGACACATACTCGTATTTACAGAAACCGTTACGGACATAGCCGCCGACAAGAGTTAGTAAACCGATAAAATCAGACGTATTGCAAATAGAGCGTATTACACATTATGTAGGGCCCATGTGCGACCCCTTTCAAGCCTGGTTGACCACCCCTTTATATGTTGCCAACGCCACGACAAATACGTAAATTTGAAATAATATTATGGTTCTCTATTCCGCGAGAATTAGATTTATATTCTCTATGAAAAACCATTTCCGCTGAAAAAGAAACCTTTTGTCCTCATTTCAGCATTATAAAATTTTCTTTTTGGCTGTGCATCGATGTAACAGTGTGAAAAACTGATTTTATAAGTAGGTACAGAAAATATTTATTTGTCAACGTAAACACATCCAAGCTACCTTGCTGACAGCAACCTACCACCACGATCAGGCCTTATATTCTGAAATTCGATTTTCGAAGTTCGTTTCGTTCCGTTCCGTTCTCACTAATAGTTAGTAATTTGAGAGTGAGAGGGACGGTGTGATACGAACTTCGAAAATCGAATTTCGGAGTAACCCCCCAGTTGTCGTAATCGACTTCTTTGGCATGTTTACGATGTTTTTTATAAATTTCATTAGGTACATGTAGCAAAACAAAAATTACAGCATTATATATTACATAATTAAACTGCCAACAAAAGAAAATAATAGTACATTATGATACAAGTGTGCTATGTTGATCATTACACACGAGGCATTATTACTCGCGAGTGATAGCGAGCGATGTAATAACGCCGAGTGGAGTAATAATCAATGCACACGCGTTTCATACGACGTTTTTCAACACATTTGCGAGGAAAAATAAATGAAATTCTAAATAAGTAAGTAAAAAAGAACTTTAGTTTACCTCTGTTACCAGACCTTGCTTAACTGGAGGCTTTAGAACTTTTCTTTGTAATTTGGTAATTAACACCTTGGATTTCTTACTGACATAACCTGTCCGAAGATAGTTTACTAGTATTTCCGGTAATGGACACTATTTACATTTAGTTTTTCTTTATTATTTGAACTCGTAATTTTTAAAGTAATAACGAGGTAAAATGATCAACAAAATCTGTGTGTGAAAGATGGTGGCAGATATTTTCTCCGAGCCAATCCTCGCGCAGCACTCGCGCATACGCGCTGTGCACTTCGCACGCATGGAACGAGGCACTGACAAGAGACTGCTAAACAGCCTAATATTAAAATAATTAATCATTGTCTTAAATATGCAAAATCTAATCTAATCTAACTAATATTATAAATGCGAAAGTATGGATGGATGGATAGATGGATGGATGGATGGATGTTTGTTTGTTACTCAATCACGCCAGAACGGCCCAACGGATCTGGATGAAATTCGGCACATAGATAGAGAAAAGTCTGGAATAGCACATAGGCTACTTTTTATCCCGGAAAATTGCGTAGTTCCCGCGGGATAGCGATAAACGAATTCTTTGCAGACGAAGTCGCTGGCAACAGCTAGTAAAAAATAAAAAATAAAAATTTTGGTCATCAGTAAAAACCTTATAGTTTACTGTTATAGGTAGGTTTGATAACTGGCGTGGCGTGAACATTTAATTTATTAGCAATTTGAGTCTAATCTTAGTCAGAAATCCCCCACCATAACTTAAGTAGGTAGGTTAGTAAACAATTTGTTCTATTTTATTTGTTTTCTACACTTCATTTTCCGTACAAACATAGCAATTTCATTTACCGTTACGGCAATTTAAAACCCCGCGCTGGCAACACTGGCCCTTTCTATCTCGTTTTACACTTCATTTACGCTCAACTCGACGTAATATCACCGTATTACATAGTCATTGAAAACTGCATTGTAAACGGCCTTTGTTGGATTAATTTGGGGCTATTTAAGGCTTCAAAGGGCTCAGCTGCCTGCCATATTGGAGCTTAGGCTGGTATAATATCTTCAGGCTTTACGATGAGCGTTTGGTGTACATGATATAGCTAATTTAGGTGGATTAATAAGAATGGGTAGGTATGGGCATAGTTGGCTACGGGGGGAGATTTCCGAAATTGGAAATTGGAGTTGTGTCACACTGTTCCGCTCACTCTCCTGTTGATGACTAAAAGTGTGAGCGGGATGGCACGGAATTGACAAGTATGTAGTAGTTTAGTGCGTTTTTTTGTTTTGTATTACCGATAGTTACAATTATAAATATTCCGTTTTCTTTAGCTAATTTAAGCCGGGTACCCGTCACTATTGCTTCAAAAACTCTAGAGGTGAAAAACTTACAACAGGTAATTTACTTAAGTTTTTCACCTATAGGTACTCCGCTCTCGGCATGCTAGTAAGACTTGTATACGTTATAGAATTTTGGTCATTATGACGTGCAATTAGTCACGGCTATAGCTCGCATATGAACCTACCCGGCTTTAGTTGACCTAGCTTTCATTCGACCGATTTGTGAGTAAAAAAATACAATTGTTATGATAACAAAAGACCGTAGTAAAATCAAAATCAACGCAGAATAGAAAATAATAACTGGCTTCTAAAAAAATTGAAATTGTAATTTACGGCGAACAATGGAAAGGAAAACAAAGAAATCGTAAATTGTTTTCTAATAGTAATCAGAAATTTCATTTCAGGGAATAACTGCCGTAGGTTGGTAGGCATAATATCTAGATACTGATAAACTCTTGTGGTGACACCAGTGTGCTTATACTTAATTTAATTTAGGATGAGAAACCACAACAACATTATATTGCGGCTCGTGAACTGTAATCTCTTTACGATTTGTACCTACTAGAGTAACAATTGACGCCACGCAAATAAAGTGGCATTAAAACAATTTTATTTTGCGGCTGCCAAACTATTGCACTGTACTATTTGCTAGGTAAGAAATAGTTGACCAGCCGCAATATAATGTTATTGTGGTTTCTCATTCTGAATTAAATGAAGTATTGCTTAGTGTGGGTTTTCGGTCACAATGCGTCTGCGTGAAAATGCCAAAACATTCTGTTGCCGTTTCGAACCACTCGAGCATTTATCTTAGCAATCGAGCAATGTCTGTTGCTATCTACAGTTTATGAACTTGATTAATTTTAATCTGCTATTCTGGTCTGGACTGGGAGAAAAGAAATAACACAGAATGTACCAGCTACTTCTCTTCCCGCGCAGATTGTAAAAACCTATCGAGAAATTTGGTGAAAATCTCAGGAATCAAGTAAGGCGCATCAGCTATAACTTCGTTTAATTTAGAATGAGACCCCACAATAACATTATATTGCGTCTGGGCAACTATTTCTTACCTAGCAAACAGTACAGGGGCCTTAATTCCGACGCAGTTCAAGTTTTAGCTGTCACTTTTAGTATGAATCTGACAGCGAGCGGACCTAAACTGAAACGCATTAAGACGTCATGGTACGGCACAATACGGTAGAATAGTCTGGGAGCCGCAAAGTAAAATTGTTTTAATGTCACTTTATTTGCGTGTCGTCAATTGTTACTCTAGTACAAATTGTAAAGAGATTACAGTTCCACGAGCCGCAATATAATGTTGTTGTGGTTTTTGATTCTAAATTAAATGAAGTACTTACCTATAGAAAAGACCATCACTTTTTCGTTTCCCCTTTCCACACAATCACGCTTAACGTGACTTTTAGTCAATTGTTACTCTAGGCTCTGTCTACTCCGTAGGTACTTATGGGATAAAGAAATCATTAATATTGTATGTATGTTTGAGTACCTATGTAATGTAAATATTGTACGGAATCTTCGGTGTGCGAATATAACTCATACTTAGCTGTATTTATTTAATCTACTAATTTATTTTATTGACTCAGTTCCCTGTCCCCGAATCTAAAGCATCCAATTTGTTATTTTGTTGTCACAATGTCCAAGTTGATGGTAACTTTCTAATTACACAAGAACCAAGTAAACAATCATGTCTTTTAAAGCGAATCCCTATTGAATTAACTCTCTCTCTAGATCTTAATTACTTAAAGTACCTATTACAATTTCCGGGTAAATAGAAACGAAATTTGTAAAGAAATTAACTTTATTTTTAAGGTGAATATTTCTACCATATAGACGGGATATGAACCGCAATTACCTTTAATGAAGCTCTCGATATTTCGACGCAGTTGCATGCATCATGATCATGATGATGATGATATTTCGAATGAACGTAACCGTGAATCATAACTTTTACCTAACAAAGTTACATTTGATGTTTAAGCTTTGAAGCAGAACGGTCCAAAACCGAGCGACAGCTTCGAGCGAGATCTACAGAGGTGTAGATATCAACTAATGTGATTGGTTGGTCGATTCTGCGCGTATTCAGTTAGTGTACAACGTCGCAATCGCAATACACCCTTAAACCTCACGAAAACTGACATATCTTTAAATTAGCCTACCTACGTCAAAAGTCATTGTAACATTTTCTACAGCAACGACATATATCTTAGGGGTGCGAGTCGGGTTACCTTCGCGTGTGGTCAAGAGCTGCGGTTCGTTTTTGGATCCGTCCGAGGGGAAGAGCAGTGCTTGGTCCGGTGCACCCTGGGCTTCGGTTAATGATTTCCTGGCGGTCTGCGTGGGATATCATTGTCCGTTGGCTAAGAGCCCGACAGGGGGGGAGGGGGTCGTTTGACCGTGTTCTATCGTACAACGTTGCCGACATTTTTATGTCACAAGATTTTTGAATACTGTATTTTTTACTTTGACATTGGCGAAATCATCGCATCGATCGATGGGGCCATATTATTAAAAGAAGAAGAAGACATATATCTTAGCTTAGAGGGTATACCAGCGAACAGTAATCTTTCCATACAATGATATTTTCAAACAGATTTACTATAGGTAAGCTTGACTTCGAAAAAGTTAAGCGTTGAAAAGTTAAGCACTGTAACTAATTCAATCCTTCGGAAGCTATCTTTTTAACATTTTTCAAATTGTTTTTATACAAAATAACAAGGAACAAAGGACACATGATATACGTGGAATAGAATTCATTACAGCTGCTATATTTCGAGTTCAAACGGATGCTGGAGGTGCTATTATCAAAGGGAATATCGTGAAAGCCTCGAATACGAAATTATTCTACATGTACCTACCTGTTTTACGAGTTAACTCACTTTTTTGTTAACAAGACTAAGGTTAGGTTATCCTTGCGAACCTAACCTTGCTTAAAATGCTAAGTGTTTTAAAGTACAGGACATCTGACTAAAATGGCGGTACCTAAAAGTATGGATAACTTTTGAAACAAGATTACAAATAAACTAGGCTACTACTAAACATTTATGTACACAGTTAAACAATAAACATTATTCTATTCTATTCTATTCTATTCTAAATAGTAATGACGATAAAAACTATACCTAAGAGGTTTTTTTTCTAAATCTTAGCCCAGTAACATGCATCCACTTTGACGTGAATAAAATCATGGATGCTGTATCGATTTTGATAATAGTTATAATGAGTTCCCTAATGTTTTGCCTAACAACCCTATATTTTCTGATATTAATTTTTCGTGACTGTTATAAAACGAACCCAATATAACCTAACGTGAACAACGCAAAAAGGATTTTAGTCATTTAAAAAAGTTTGAACAATGTCATTATTGTAAAAAAAAAATACTAGGTACTATTTTTCGATTCCCTGGAGAGGGGAGGGGTTAACAGTCCTCCCTGCCCCCCATTGGCGAATGCACTAGGTCTTGTTAACTTAAGTTACTTTTCATAGGTTTTATATACAGAACCCTCGACCGGCAGGTTTACCTCGCACTTCGGATTTTCCACATTTACGATATAAGAGTTTGTGGTTCATTGTTAAACTTAACCAAGGAGTTACAGCTGTTTTACGGCGCGAAAAGCTTGCTGGTAACTTTTTATTTGTTTATTTGCCTTTGTGTTAGAAAGGGCTCAAATTAAATGGTGTACTCGCGTAGAAAAGGAGGGTAAACAGTTTTATTAGATTTGAAAGTAACCAAGTCTAAGGAGTGGTGTGTGTTTTGACCCAAAAAAGGTCGTCTCGAACACGTTAATCAAATGATTAAATGCTAGCGAAGAGCTTTAGGGCCTGTTTCACCATTCTCTGTTAAGTTCCAGTTATCTTTAGTGTCAGTAGATAACTAGACAGATAGATAACTATCTATAATGACGTTTCTGTCAGTTTTGTAGTAATAAGTAAATAGAGATGGAATCTTAGGTAATTAGCGGGTGGTAGGGCCTTGTGCAAGGTCCGTCCGGATCGCTACCACCATCTTACTCGCTAATCCTGCCGCTATTGCACTGCTATGTTCCGGTGTGGAGAGTAAGACAGCCGGGGAAATTACGAGCACAAGAGGAATGTCATCTTAGCCCTCTAGGTTGGCAACGCATCTGCGATCCCTCCGGGGTTGCGGGTGTCTATGGGCAGTGGTGATCACTTACCATCAGGTGACCCACTTGCTCGTTTGCCTTCCTATTAATAAGAAAAAAAAATAGAGATAGAGATTCCATAATCTTAGGTAATTGACAGAGATTGGTGAAATAGGCCCTTAAGTACCTAACAGGTCCGCTGACCGTGCTCAAGACCAACGGTCAGCGGACAGATACCCGGCGGACAAATCTGTGTCTATTTCTCGCCACACATTGACGGATGTGTCCGGCAGACACATCTGTCAGACAGATCCGACGGACAAATCCGTACGTGTATGTCTAGCTTAATACGGGTTTCAGAATGCAGCCCCGTGTTTCTGACACCCTCAATTCTGCTTCAACCTGTTATACTGTTAAATTGGATATCGTGTTGCAAGCATATAATTTATATAATATTGTTGTATCAAATCCGAGAGAGCTATTAGATACGATTCAGGGGTTCTGCGGTACAGTGAGTCAGCAACCGACACGTCTGCAGGCCTTCTATTTAGAAATTCGAAGCTCGTTTCGTGCCATCCCGCTCACACTTAATATACACATAAGCGAGTGAGAGGGATGTTGTGATACGAAATTCGAATTGAAATCAAATCAAACCGCAGCCAGGGTTACCAGATGAGACCAACGTTACTAAATTACTCACGAGTCAATGGGTAGTTTTATCCGGCCTCAGTTTGCCGTTCATGGAACTCCGTGTCCATTTTATATTTGGTCGGAGCATAAATGTTATTTTGCTACTGTCTTAATTGCAGGCCAACGGTATCTATGACAGACATTTAATACTTTCAAATACGTAGGTACAGAATAAATAATACTAATAAAAAACGCCGGTTGCACTCCGGGAGTGTCGGCAGAAGTGAAAACTAAACACGCACACTCGCGCAAAAAAAGAAAAAGAAAAAACTTTTTCTACACGAGATTTGCACTGGTCACCGAGAGAACGCACCGTTATGCCACACCTTATACCGAGCGACGAAATCAACGTACACTTCAAAAATCGAACGCGATTCTACAGGGTGTATCAGATACCCCCTAACAATAATCAACTGGGGTATATAACCATAGCTACAGAAGCTAAAAAAATATATTGAAAAAAAAAATTGGAGCAAAAAATTTTTATATTTTCTATAGGAATGGTAGTATTAACTGTAATCATTCCTATAGAAAACATAAAAAAATTTTTACTCCAATTTTATTTTTTAATATTTTTTTTAGCTTCTATAGCTATGGTTATAAACCCCAGTTGATTATTGTTAGGGGCTATCTGATACACCCTGTATCTTCATTCGTATTTCAAAATAAGCTCTTAGAGGATTCTGATATCCTGGTACTTAAACTCTCACTCCGTCTTACGCCTGACGCGAGTTTAACATTTTTTACCCATTCCAAAAAGAAAAAAGCTAAAGAAGTTTTCACATCAATAATAAGTAACTTGAAAGTCATTAAGCAACAGCATGCGATTGTTCTTATAAAGACAATTTGAAATTTCGTAATTATCATGACGAATTTCAACCAAATGACTTGTCGCAGTTGTCGCGTATTATCCGCCTCAACGGATTGAAATTTGATGAACGAAAAACGTAATAACTCCATGACGCAGAGCCTTAAACTGCAATCTTAAACAGAACGCAGTAAGATCGCCTTTCCAAATGCAAGCTGATCGGATTTAGTAAAAATAAACTCGCATGCAGGGTGTTGTGTTATTTTGGCTTATAGCAACACGGGAATTTGCTCGCTAATGATGTATTATTCGTAGCGTAATGAGGTTTTTTAATGGCAGAGTAAGCTCTGTAACAACGTCAAATTAATTTACATATTTTTATTGCGTAATTGCTTTTATAATTTTGATGTTAAGTAATCTTACTAATATTTGAAATGCCAAAGTTAGCATGTTGATGCGGCTAGCAACCCATCACTATTATGATTCCCCTTTCCACCCTTTAGGTCTTGTTACCATTGGCTCCGTCTACCCCGTAAGGCATATAGACGTGATATGTGTTTGTGTGTGTGTGTGTGTGTGTGTGTGTGTGTGTGTGTGTGTGTAATAATTATCATCACGCAGGTAGACAGGATACCGTGTTACTAGGCGCTTATATGGGCATAAATTAACTGTAATTGTGTGCTTTTAGCCTTTTATAGTACAATGTTATCAAAGACGCCTAAAATGATTTTGCAAATTACTTTCAAGTTTTTAGCGTGCAAAAACTGTAAGCTCTTTGAGTTTTCTTTTGATCTCTCATTTAATCATGATGTAGATAAAAGATATCCTTCGGTACACTCTTTAGGCTTGTTTTTCATAGGATTTCCAGGAAAGTTAGTATATTATAATATATGTACAAAAAAACTAATTTTAGTTACTTGAAATCTTGCTTTAATATCACATCTCGTGTCTACGGATTCTATATAATACATACTACCTACATATATCGCATCTTTATACCTTAGGTATAGGTTAGACGAAGCCAAATGTAATAAGACCTAAAGGCCACGTTTAGCATGATTGTGGGCGTATAGGTGGAAAGGGGAACCAAATATTTATCTAGGTACATCAGATATTTATCTAAGTACTTAGTAGGTACCAGTGGCGTGGCGTCCATAGAACTCGATTCCCACTGGCTTGCCTATTTTAAGGCAGTTGAGCAATTTCTTGTGCAGAATTAGAGGAAAAGGCTAATTAAGTTCCCTTCGGCTTGCCTTCTGATATAGTTGACACCACGCCACTGGTAGGTGGGCGTTTTCAAACAAAGATGTTGGATCACTCGATGTTTCAAAATTTAAAATTTTTACGTTGGTCCTACTCAGAATTGAGAGCTCTATTGATTTTAATATGTGAAAAAAAGTGTCCCGTTTTTTTCTATTCACTTACGCAACCACTCCCAATTAATTTCTATGGACGGTAGCGTAATGGAATCTATACAAAATTTTGGGACATTTTTTTTTCTCCTATTAGAATTAATAGAGCTCTCAGGGTTTGGGCTATAGTCCCCACGCGGGCCAGTGCGGATAGGACTTTACACACACCATTGAATTGCTTCGCAGATGTGTGCAGGTTTCCTCACGACCCTCTGCTTGAGAGGCAACAGGTCAAACCACCTAGGCTACCACCTACCTAGTACTACGGCTTTTTACGGCATTACGTACCTACCTGCCTAATAATTACCTATTGATTTCTTTAAAATATTGCAGCGAAATTTAAGTTACGATAGGTATAGCTAAAGGTAAGTACCTACTATTTATAAAGTAATGCAGCAAATATTATAACTAAGTTCATACACGCCTGTTCACAAGCCCGTGTACGAGCTCCGGAACTAAGCTAATAAAGTCCTCAAAGTCCTGAACACGTTCACCTTTGAGGTATTACAGAATTTCATGTACGATCGTAAGACGGATCATCCTGTTCATGCATGTTATTTAGACTATTAATTAACTTAGCGGATTTCAGAGTTGTTTGCCGTATGTAACCTTTAACTTTGAATGTAAAGGGAATGCCTGAGGTATACCAACATAATAATATTAATTGTTATAACCAGTTAATAGTATCACAACGAAACCGTTAAAAGCCACTTTGCGATCTATCAAGTGTCGAAAAAAAAACAAGTGTCAGTGCAGCGCCCTACATAATGACTTAAACATCCAGCCAGTGTTAAAAGTGAAAAAAAAAACTACAGACAAAATGTGGAATCCGAACGCAGTCGACAACAGGCAGTTGGAGAAACGCGTAGTCGTCGGTAGGGTGCGACCGACGTGGGCACGGAACCTTCCAGAGGCAAGAGAGGATGACGACAAGAACGAGGAGATTGGAGTGATGCCACACAGCGACCCCCCGTCGCCTACGGAACCCTGGCAGCAGCAGACCAAGCAGGACGACAAATATGACGTTTTCGGGAAGGTTAGTGGCTTATTTTAATTCTTAAAGAAAAAAAGGGCCGCTATTTTATTGAGGTTACAAAGCATTTTTGATGGAAAAGTTTTAGTATTAACGTAGCTTTAACCACCGAGTGCTTTTTTAGCGAAAGCGTCTGAAATAAGTAAAGCCCAATTGGATTAAAAAGTAACAGTTAATTTTTAATTCGATACTTTTCACATCACGTGAAGTTCATGAAGAGCATCTACTTGTTTAAAATATAAATTTTAAAAAGTGCAATTTGGCTTTGTAAGATGTTAGTGGAGAGGTTGTAATCGTAATCGAACTATGTACCTATGTAAATTAACTAGCGCCTACATTCACATGTTGTTTATTACGTTTTTCTTCAAGTCCAAGGGCCTTACCATGACGTCTTAATGCCATTCAATTCGTTTATCGTTTCTTAGGTGATGCTGCTTGGCGACAGCGGGGTCGGCAAAACCTGCATGCTCGTCCGGTTCCGGGACGGCACGTTCCTCGCCGGAAACTACATATCCACCGTCGGCATCGACTTTCGGGTAGCGCGACATATCCCTATTAACGGATGCAGAGGAAATGTTACTCATTTGTTGGTTAAGAACAAGTATTACGGCGATTTTTGTATTCGAGGAACATTCTAAAACTATGTAATATAATCAATTCAAATTTAGGAAAAGTGGCTCTATCAACTATTTGATATTCTGCCAATGTCGAGGTCAGTGTATGTAATATAAAAATAAAGCCACATTAGCCACAATCACAAATTTGAAGACGTCAAACTTTGGTTGGTAGGTATATTAAATAGGTACCTACCGAAGTATTGCGTTTGAAAACGAACTGGCTGCAAAACGAAGAAGTTTAAACTATGACTCAAACTTTTTCTTTTTCTAGGTAGCCATATTCTCGCAAAAAAAGATAACTCAAGGGTTCCAAGTTCAAATGGGCCAGTCACGGGTGTCCATGGCCGGTTTGCCGCCACGCGATTGGTGTTCGAACTTTGGCGCGCTTTTTCTGTTCCCGCCCCTTGCCGCGTGACAGCTGTGATTGAATCGGTTTCTCGGCTGACTGATTTATTATTGTAATGGACCTATTTTTTTTTAATTCCAGCCGAGTTTTTGCCACTCTGATTTATGGTATCTGCCACTTTTTTTTAAGTTTATATTTATTAGCTTTGTTAACATGACAAGGAAACGCGATGGATTTATTGCATAAGTAGGTGTGTAAAACGGCTACAAAAAAGCATTTTAGGAAGTAGGTAACTGCACTTTGACATTTTACCTTACGACGTATAAAGTTGTGAGCTCGGATTTTATGATGCTATCAATGACACTGTGGCAGCACACCACTGACAGGGCTTAGGTAGGTACCTACATTATAACGGCACATGTCACAGTAAAATTCTGAACCTAAGTAACGTGCTATAAAACTTGAAACAGCTTGAAACCTACTTTAGTAGGCCATACAAATGCTTAACTTACAATGTCGGTATTAAGGTGCGACCACACCGCCGCTTAAAAAACGGTGACGTTACGTTACGGAATCGCAAACTAAATGTATGAAGAAACGGTGAGAAAACGTGATGCCTACGACACGTCACTGCGTATACGCGGCGGTTTGGTCGCACCCTACTTATGTATGTAGGTACCTACCTAGGTGTATACCATTTTCATTCTTACCTATCCTATTTGGTAAACAAAATTCTAACCTCAAAACGTCTCATTTTTGTTATTGTTTAAATATTTCATCGTAAATAAAGGAACTGGAGATACAATATCAGCAAAAATTATGTACAAAATATTACCTCAGGTTGATTTGATAACATAATACACCTTATTCTTTACAAAAATTTGCACATTGAGGTTAGAATTTTGTTTACCAAATAGGACAGGTAAGAATGAAAATGGTGTAAACGATAATTATGTATTATTAAAAAACAGTCAAGTGCAAGTTGAACTGAACAGTCCAGACAGAGAACCACTTTTTTTTTTAGTAACAGACAATTAGTATGATAGCACACCATTATTAACAAAATAGAACTTTAATTAGGCATTTTTTCTGTTTTTTCTCCGTTAACAATGCGCAAAACATTGAGAACTTTTGTTCACAACTAACATTTGAATACAACTAGCGCCCTCTGTTGCAGAACAAGGTAGTTACGGTCGACGGCATCAAGGTGAAGCTTCAGATTTGGGACACCGCAGGGCAAGAGCGCTTTCGTAGCGTCACGCACGCTTACTACAGAGATGCACACGGTAATTATAACTTAAATACTTATAAAAAGGGAATTAAAATAGTGTTTTAGTTTTCAAATGCGCAGTATTAAATGTTAATCTTTTAATTTACGGAATAAAACTGAACGCTATTGAAATCATTAGATACTACTAGCGCCATCTCTTCGATACCCTTGAAACTAGAAGCTTTTGTTTTTTTTTATTGTATTTCTTGTAACCGATTGTTTTGTTTGTAATGTTGATAGGTAATCGTTAACGTTTAATTAAAATTAATAAAGGTAAAAGTAATTAACTAGTTATTTTTAAATGGGCCTACATTTATTTTAGTCTCATGGAGTACCTACCTACGAGCCCAAGATTCGAACCGCATACAGCCAGTCAAGGCTTGGCCTCGACCCGTTTGCCAAACGGTCTGCGACTCGCACTCGCGAACATTCCCAACTCTACCGCTCGCACATAAGGTTCACATTACGCGTTATGCGGTCAAGTAAAACCGGATCACACGTGTGGATTTGTGGAACTCGACTTGGCCACATTGAGCTCCTCATGTGTGATGTTGCCCTGCTCGATAACATGTGGCGAGCTGACGTATTAAGAGTTAAGCGTTATTTAATTTATTAGCAGGCGGCTTGCTAGGCCCATCAGACCTACGCCAAAGTTAAAATTCGAAGTTTCGTGCCGTTCCGCTCACATCATTACATTGACAAGGACGGATGACATAAGTGCCGGCACGTAAGTCTAGCGATGACCTCGTGTGCGCAGAAGTATAAAATACGGTATCCGTGGGTGCGCAGTGTGCAGATCCCCTCCACCACAGAATAAGTAGGTAGTACCTAGTTACCTACTTATTCTGTGGTGGATTAAGATCCTCCACGTGACTCGTCATAGCTAGACTTACTTATAACTACGAATTTCTAATTCAAAAGTCAAAAAGTCAAAAAGTCAAAAGTTTATTTTGCAAATAGGCCGCCGAGGGCTCTTTTACATCTTTTTTTTAATCTACCAGCGCATTCGGAAAGACCATCATTGCCAAAAAGAATGCGCCGCAAGAAACTTGGCAGAAAGTCATTTTTTCAAAATAAAATAGATTTACAATACTTAGTACTTAAATTCTACTTAACTTACCTATAATACAATTAATACATTTTATAAAAGGGATGTAAAAGGTCCCTAAGCAAGGAATTCGGAGAAGTACCCAGGGTCAAAATAGTGTCTCCTGACACAACTACATAAAACAGTTTTTTTTAACTAAGTACCTATAGACGTATTAAGTATTCTGTTACTTATGTGATTTTCTAAAAAGAGCTTGTCTAGAACGAAATCGCTGCACTCGAAAGACCATCATAACCTGACCCACTCACACAGAGGCATGACACTGAATCAGACGTCTTGCCATTTGGCGTATCGCACGACCGACTGCAAAATACAGACACTAGGTACTTGACTGCGTGTAATGTCTTCGAGCGAACGTGTCAGTCAAGTTTGATGTTTAACCCCCCTATCAGGGGGGTTACCATGACGTCTTAATGCGATTCAGTTTAGGTTCGCTCGTTGTCAGATCCATACTAAAAGTGACAGCTAAAACTTGAACTCAGTCGGAATGAAGACGTCATGGTAAGAGCCCGTCGTGCATTAATAGGTTGGTTGTCCATTCCAGACCATGCATTCCTAGTCGTAAACTCAAGCGACTCGGCTGCATTCATTATTTCTGCAGCCTGAATTTTTTTTTAATGTGTCTTTCCAGCCAGTGTCATGTAGATTTGGAAGCGACATGTTTTTGTCCGAAGTAAATTTTGACATTATGTGGCAGACTGGCAGATGATTGCTGTCGCGTATGCCTCTTCCTCCACGAACAGTAGCAGAAAAAAATAGCGTTAAGAGGCAAGTCGGGACATAAGTGCCTCATTGAATCGTAATAATATAATACCACGACCCTACTTGGGCTAAATATTATAAACCAAAAAATTACAATGAGTTACAAAACAAAACAGTAGCGCGTCTTAGTACTAAATTACTAAAATGATCTTGTAGGTAAATTTTTTGAGTAGGTGTATAGGGACCATGATAAAAAAATCCGCCAACCAAACCGCTTCTTGCCTTGTTTATTGCTTTTCCACCTGGAGAAGTTAATTATCTACATCAGGCATGTAGGACATGTTAATGAGCAAATTAATATGCAGAGAGTTTAATCCAAACAATGTTCCAACCTCGCAAGTAAACGCTGCTGCTTTTACCATTGCCTGAATAACTTAATCCAGACAACTTAGGTAAGTACTTAATATAAAAAATAATATTTAGAATTATTGAGGCAGTTAGCTACTGTAAAAACTAAAGGAATGCTAACAAGCAATGTTTAACACATGTCTTTAATTATTAATATTCATTATGGGTACCTACGTTATAATTATAGACATTATATTGTTTACGCTCTTAATACTTTAATAATTAAAATTATATTAATATATCATTCATTAATAAGCTAATGATTTATTAAATAATAATAGTATCCTACAACCGTTCAACACTGAATCAACTAACTTAATTAATTAACTCTTCATTTAAATTTAATGACTTAGGAGCGAGAGGGAATTTGGGTAATAAGGCCAGAAACGCAAAACAGCTGAACTTCATTTTAATTTGGCCTTAAGAAAACTTTATAGGTACAAACCATGTTTTCTTGTTTATACCAAGCTTGCAACTAGTGGTATTATAATTTTGATGTTCATAAAACTATCTTCACGACATGTGTGACAATAAAGATTTGCTAACAGCTAACATCTGCAAGTTCTCAATGATTCACGGTTAAGTTCATTCGAAATACTATAGACGGGACATGATCCCGTCTATAATATTTCGAATGAGCTAACATCTGATACACCTAACTACAAGAAGACTCTTACCAGATAAGACTAGAGCTGCTGATCAGTAGCTCTATTCAAATAAGACCTAAATTCTAATCCTAACTGTAAATGAAACTGAGCTAGACTTACTGCCATACCAAACCACGATGGGCCAAAGTCATAATTAATATTAATGCCCAAGCATCTACAAAGTCACAATTCGTTTTTAAAACCAGTTAAATATGCAGCAGAGAAAGGCATATTAAATGAGTCTTGAAATTCGAAAGGACGCGTTCCGGCGTTCCCCCTTCACAACCAGCAGTGCTACCAACTGCACAGATGTTATTATGTAACTCGATTTCTTGTGTCTGTTCACAGCTCTGCTACTCCTCTATGACGTCACAAACAAGACCAGCTTCGACAACATTCGGGCGTGGCTCGGGGAGATTCGGGAGTACGCGCAGGACGACGTGGTTATTATGCTTTTAGGTAAGATATGGTTATCTTGTTCTGGTATTGTCTACTACCAGACGATGTTTTTTTGCTTTAGTTAAGTATGTCGAGATAAACTATTTTTCGAAACAAGGGTTTTGTAGGAAACAATGAGATAGCTGAATGATGATAATTAAGATTATAGCCAGTAGTTCACTCTAACACTTCGTAAGTACAAAATTCAAACGTCTCGTTTCATAAATTACTACTTGGTCAAATTCTCTGATATCTCGCAGCGTTTAGGGTTATGTGAATCAATTGTAAACGGCACCCTTCGTGGGTTCGTCCGGCCCTTAGCAGACACTGCCGGTTTAATTTCCGCATCGCAGGAAGTGATTTAGTAAAAGGTTTTAAGTTACTCGCGCTTCATTGGGCTTTAAGCTTTCCTCGTTATTTGAATTTGTTAAGCATCTATGAAAATATAAACACATCATTAACTTAATTATATAAGCAATAATCACGGTCTTTAGGTACATTTGCAAAATAAAAAAAACATTACTACTTAAGTCAAATTGTATCCTCGTGTTCATGTCGCATACCTAATCTAATCTATTTCCTAATGTTAGGTTTTTTCGGGACCACAATTCCTTAAATACCTACTAGCGTGCCAAAGTCACACGTGTCTGTTATGCTGAGCTGTTGTGTATCTTTAAAAGAAGATCGTATTAAAGTATCATTGTATAGATTGTAAGGAAGGATTACCTGGGACGGGTCGTACCTACTCATACTGCCAAAAGGGATCCTTTACTCACTCGCATAACATCAAGGCTATCAGTTGACGGGATCAAATATAATTCCAGGTAACAAATCCGATAGCGGGCTGGAGCGGGCGGTGCGGCGAGAAGAGGGGCTGCGTTTAGCGAGGGAATACCAAGTCGCTTTTATGGAGACATCGGCCAAAACTGGCCTGAATGTCGAAGCGGCATTTGCTCATGTGGGGAGGGCGCTAGTAGCGAAAGCAAACCCAGCAGATCCCAATAGGTTAGCTGTACGTGCACCGCAAACGCAAGAACAAAAATCCTCGTGTCCACCATGCACTTAAGACTAGATATTAAACGGTAACGAGACAAATGAGAGTTGAATGAAAAATATTTGCATAAAAGAACTGCCTTCAAAATTAGGATGACATTGACCAACAAGTAACTGAAGGGGTTGTTTTCTTTATGTGTTGAGTTCATGTTAAGTTTATTTAAGAAATTATAGGTTTTTATTTCATTTCAATTAAGCGCTCATTTTGAGCTCATGTATCGTATGAAATAAAAATTAAACTACTCTGACTCACGCATGATTAATCATAGCGAGTTCTGTTCTCTTTATTGATCTCAATTTTGTTTCCTATGTACGAATGGTAACTATTCTGTTATTTCTTACTTCCATAAATTTCGAATATTTCCGACATAGCTTACACTTTCAAATTACAAGGCAGGGTAGGTAAATTGGTAAAAAGTCGGGTCGTAACAGCCAACTGGGTGCTAGAAACATCTAAGGAATGTTTCTTTAGAACGTGTAATCGCGTCTCACGTCCCTTTTGGGAGGTCTGGCTGCCACACCGTTAGTAGTAGCAGACACTTTCACCATACATAGATGACATGTTGCCAGCTCTCAGTTACACAGCAGTGTAGTGTCATTGGAAATCCATACTGGAGAAACAAATCACTATGTATAAAACCCGACCTTCTTTCCCGTTGGACATGACAAATGGGAGCTTTTTAATTTTGGAAAAGGGTAGTTAAGTTAAGTATGGATCAATCGATCCTGGGCAGAGACCATAATGCTCATTGCAGCGTGTTAGCTAAGCTTTTGTGGCGGTGGATGGTTGTCTTTCCATGCCGAAGGCTGAAAATGCACAATGTAAATAGTTGATTCGAAAATATTACATGTTTCATGAGTGCAATATAATTTGTATTTGTAATTTATAATATACATATTAAATTCGTACATAATAAATGATGTATTACCTACATTTACTGTTGTAGAGACTGTATACAATTTAACTGAGTGTATTATGTACTTAAATTAAATACTAATATTAATATTAATACTTTTACGTGGTGTAAAACCAGAACCGAGATTGTAATAGTTAATATGTTGATAGTTAAGTAAATTCGCAAGATATATTAGGAGTGTATTTTTCGAGTGTCATATCATGGGTTCTAATCTTACTTATAGCTTTACCTACTAATTTTTATATGATCTCTTGTTTTATCAACGTAGATATTTTATAGCTAAACCTACATATCCATAATTGAGTTGTTAACAAGTCATTTATATATTTTTTATTGATTTACTAAGAGCATGAAAGATATTGAAAAGTGAGACCATTTTTAATAGCAATCTTTGTATTTTATTGGACCTAGGCTAGAAGTATGAATAAAAAATATAGATAATATAGATCAATATATATTATGAAAATCCTAAGACGTGCACATAGGTACTAAGAGCCTGTTTCACCAATATCTGTTAAATAACTTACTAGCAATGTATCTGAGAGATACCATCTCAGTTCTAACAAAATTAAATCAAATGATATCATAGCCTATCTATCTATGAGATACATTCGTAATACCAGAATGAGCTGTGAAACAGGCCCTAAATTGCCTATTTACAAGAGAGATTATCTGCCATGTAGCTTCTAGGGCCTAAGGCTAAAATAAATTGTATCTTGCTAGATTTTGTATGATTCATCATCATAGCCATCTGGGTGGAGCAACTATTTTATTAAAGTAACGAATGTTTTAGCCCAAGCAAAGTACTAAGCAGGGGTCTTACCATGACGTCCTAATTCCGACTCAGTTCAAGTTTTAGCTGTCACTTTTAGTATGAATCTGACAGCGAGCGAACCTAAACTGAATCGCATTAAGACGTCATGGTAAATCCTCAGATCAGTGTATCTTGATATTTGCTTACCATACTACGTATGCCTCGGCAAATCTAATTAAAAAGGCAGACGATTCTTAGTTAGTTTTTAACAAAAACCGTAATGAAATGAGCATTAAGTAAGACAGTGACAACTTTCTAAGGTACTGATAATGCATCTCTTGTTAAATTACCCACTTATTCATAAACTCTCTGTAGGCTTTTGCTAACTTAGCAATCGTTTGTCCTTATCTGTCACTCAGACATTCACCTTTCACAGATAAGGACAAACGATTTCAAAGTTAACAGAAGCCGTTTATGAATAAGGGGTTACACTGAGTGACTTCTACATAATACCTATACTTAGTGTACAAAAGTGTGTCACAAAATACGTCTCGAACACGTTCGCGTTAAAATATCGAAATACTACTGAGCCTCTAGTGTAAGTTTTCGCGTATAAAAACGTCTCAATTACTATGAAAAAATTGGCAACGCCACTTGCAGATAGAAACGGCAAGAAACAGTCTCATAGTATTTGACATTTTAACGCAAACGCATTCGAGACGTATTTTGTGACGGAAAACCTACACTAACCATACTGTTTGTTGCCAGTTCGTTCCACTAGTGGCGCTGTCAATTTAGCCTTAGCCACAGTAATTGGGACATTATGCGAACGCCTTCGATACGTTTTTAGTGTCAAAAACTTACACTAGAGGCTCTGGTTGGTGTTTCGTCTGCAATTTTTTTGAGAAAACCTAAAGTACTCGCTATAACTCCTGGACCATATCGTAGATGTCTATTTAACGCCAAAGTGATAACGTATACATATATCTTACTATTTGTAAATACATAAGTAACTACATCGTTTTCACTGGATGTTTATATTTTGGAAAATTTTCCAATCACATTGTTATTGCAACTAGGTACTCCTTTATCTCCCTTCCTTCCTTCTTTCCTTTCCTATTCCTTTACTACGTAAAGTCATAGTATTATATCTGTACTTGATCCAAAATGTAACCCGGAAAGCTCAAAAGCGACTGCTACAATGTAGGTACCTATTATGTTGATAATAATATGGTTCCATTGTCGCTTTTGATAAACAAAAATAACAGTTTCATCTCAGTGCGTCTAGGAATAATCTTCATTGAAAACATTCCATAAAACAATGTTTAAAACAATATTTCGTAATTAATTTGTAAATACAAATTGTTGTGTACAAGTATAATCGTTGTGTAAATGTTTTATGTGACTCTGTACTTATGTTGCTTATGGGAATAAAGATTACAAATTATGAGAACATTATTTATTTTGTTTTAATTCGTAGTAAGTATTTAACTATATTTTAACATATCCAAATTATTAAGATCCAAAATTACACAACTATTATTATCTTGAGACATCTTGCAGATAATAAGTTAGTACCTAATTTTGTTGATCCAATTCACCCGCGGTCACCCTTTTCCACCCGCGTTTCTTTATCTTCCTCACTTGACATCGTAATCTCGTAAATACAGAGAAGAATGACACATCTACCTATTCATTAGAAAAAGATAGCAATATAATCTCCGGAAGATTTATATCGCTACTTATCTCATTCTCTATGGCCCATAGATTTGTCCCTGTCATTAAAAATTACGCCTGAGTGTTCGAATCGAAGGTCTATTGTGTCGTCTAATAACCATAGCTTGTTAAAAAGTGTGTTTATTAAGTACTTTTTATCCCTTTCTAACGAACGGAATGTTGTGTGTGAAAGAGACGAATGTAACTAGCCAAGTGCGAGTCGGACTATCGTCTATCATACGAACGGTTATAAATCCGCACCTCATCAAAAACCGCTGACAAAAACACATTTTTTTTTAGTTATAAATAGGAACTAATAGGAATTAGACATAGGTACCTAGGTAGTTTTGTGATAATTTTAGGGCAGATGTAATGCAGCGATCTGCTGGAACTTTCAAACAAAAGGTCAGACATACTGCCCACTCGAGCTTGTGAAATACGGCTAGGACTGTTTGAGTAAGGAAATCTCTATAAACTACCTAAACCTTAGACCTAAACGTTAGGTCTAAACTCAAATACAAAAGTTCTGCTACAAATGCCACAACCTACAATATTCGACGTTTTGGTAGCTCTTTAAAATAATGCAACCAAACTCGAACTAACTAGTTAAGTAGGTATGTACCTATAAGCATCTAGTTAAATAGGTAGGTACTTTACGTAATACTTAACTTGGTCACAGTCAGGCTTTCACATCAATCCCGAGATCTCATTATCCACCAGAATGTCCCGAAATCCGAATTGTAGCTACATATACAACGGAACTCAAACAAAAATAAAACAATAGTGGAAGTTAGTATTCCGTTTCATTCATAACTTTCATTCACTAGGTAAACCCTCTATGTTGGCAATACTTGCCTAATTTATTATTCCTTTTAAGTATCCCCATCAAAACATTTAAGTCTAAACTTGTCATTGTGTCTCCTATTTCAATATCTAAAACAAACTGCACTCGTACCAACTTTTTACAATGGATAGTAATGCAAAAATGAAAAATCTTACATAAACAACTCAATATTTCCCTTAGATTCAAAGCAGTTTCAAAACTCCCGCCACTTTGATCCAGTTGCTTGTTCCCCACTGTTTAAAATTTGGCGCTCCCCTCTATGGTGGATTAGAAAGAGACAGAAGGTCGGTTCAGATGCCCACAACAATTTCTTAGGTTGTTAATATAAAATTTGTTGTAGTTCAATAAAGTAGGTTTGTTTCTGCTTGAGCATATGTTTTTATGAATAATATAATTTGATTTTATCAAATTGAAAATACCATTATTACACAAGATTGGTTACTCCACCTTAGTTTTCTTTCATATTATTTATCCAATTACAATTAAATTATTTTTAATTCATTAATTACTAGACTATAGTTTTAGATTTATTATGTTATCATAATAAGGGTAACGCTAAAAAAATACATAAAGACAGGCTGTGACTTATCTTCAAATAACCTGACGCTGCGCTTCAAAATAATTGTAAGTACCTAATCAGGTCGTGTTACCTTTGAGATTTTGTCTCAGTTACGAAATTATAATAAGACAGAACTTCATTCGATTTGCCATAGCTATGATACCTACCTATAGTTTGAAGCCGTGGCATAGATTGATCACGATGACATCGACCGAGTTTAGGCGTAGTGGAGATCTGACTATTGAATCAAAATATTTCAACAGAAAACTTTACAAGATTTAGAATTTAGCTTTACTTGAAAAATAATACCGTATTTCGTTGATAAATAATTATTCCTAAATGAACTCTTTATAAAGATCGAATCGTTAAATCGATAAATTAACAAACGATGTGCTTAAAATGTACATAGTTGTGATAAGAAAAGGTTGGCAGTCTCTGAACGCCGCCATTGTTTGAGCGGGTTATGTTGGTCAGACTGACGCTATTTTACGCGCACATGCGCAGAACGACAGGTGGTCGGCGACTCGACCCAGCGGTTTCGGGCCGAACCTATCGACTTCTCATCCTCATCATCAGCCGCTTTCGTGCTCTAGCAAGAAAGATGTGCAGTGCTTTGTGTTGAAGTGCTCGTGGTGACATGGCGTCTTTTAATTAATTGTTATACCAGTTCTGACTCTCAAAATTTCGTTTATTTACAATGAGTGTGAATTATGATCGTGTTTGTAGACTGTGCTTGTCATCTCGAAGCGAATTACTGCCGATTTTTCCTACCACCAGTTCGGATGACTCGGAACCTCACGTCCTCGCATCAAAAATCAAGGATTGCGTGGCCGTTCAGGTTAGTAATGTGTAAAATAAGTGACAGTGTGATGTTTTTAGTGAAAGTAGACCCTTGGTGTACGTGAGAACTCGTCATCCGCCCCGGATCGTGAAATGACAGGCAGCGCGTTTAGGTGGAGATGTCGTAAGATCGTCCACCATTTTGTAATGTTCCACGGCTATCGCTCGGCACGGTGGCCGCGTCGCGTCGCATTCCATGCAGCCGGCGAGGAATGGCGTGTATCATGAGGGTCGGGTTTTGGCATTAATCCCGGGGGTCTGTTCGGGAGGGGTTCTGCGTATCGGTAGGTAGGGACGGCGTTGGACATCGGGCGTATTGATTTATCGGGCGAGACCAGGCCGGTGCAGCTCGTCCCTAGAGCGGGAGCGGGTGACGGGTCGAGCGTCGCTGTTGGCGTGAGCGCGTGTGGCTGTGTGCGTATATCGAGCGGCAACCCTCGAGGGGCTCGCTGGCTGGCACTCGACTCGCTCCTACTTATTCGGCCGAGGAGCAGCCGGCGCTCGGATATACCTACGCCTACTTAGTTTCTCCTCGCGCCGTATCTATACACGAGGCGTTTTCGCTCGTGCCCGTTCTGATGAAATGCGCGCCGCTCACGGCCTTCATTCTATGATTACGTATGTTGTTTTTACAGATAAACGAGAATGACGACCTGCCTACAAATGCCTGCAGAAAATGCGTGGACAATGTCAATAACTGGCATGTATTTAAGACAGTATGTGAAAGGACACAAAACAAACTACAGTCTCTGATTAAAAAAGATGGCAGCCAACTAGAAGAGGTGGGTTTCTTATCTGGTTATTTTGAGCTTGGAACTGTCATTCAATTAATATTTTGTTTACAATATTACAATATCATCATGTTTTTTCAGCTGAAAATAAAAAGTGAACCGCTGTCAGATGAGGCCTATGATGATGGAGTGGTTATTGATGGAAGCTACCAAGAGGAGGTATGTGAATTTTCCTTTTCTAGTTTGTGCTAGGTTTACTTTGTTTGTGGGTGTGTGAGTCAGTAGTATGGAGTCAAGGTCAAATGGTCAGGTCATTGTGGAATGGGAAGCTAACATGAACTGATAAGGCAATGCTAAGCCACTTATTATTATAAGCAAATGACTGTATTGTTGAGGACAAAGTGAGCTAAACTCTAAGGATTTCTACATTCCTGTTTCACAATTGCCTGGTTTAAAATGGACTGTCATACTTTCATTCATTTTATCACAAACATTTATTTCATGTTAGTCAAATTTCTCATATCAAATTGAAAAGAAATAGGACAAGTTCCTTTCAGAATCCCGTTTTCTACTCGAGTAAAAATATGTAACAACTTGAAATTTACCTAATCTACATAGCGCTTCATGGTGTTTAAATAAATTTTGACTCTTGTAATAAATTCAGATTTATTTATTATGTGTTAAAAGTGTCACAGTATATAATAATAATAAAATTCCTACATTATCAGTGAGACTTTCGTTTTGGTTTGAAACATACCCAAGTTTCAGTTGAATAAGCTATAGGTAGCAACAATTTTAAGCTGCGGTTCTTTCTGGTCCTGACTACTTGACTAACTAAATAATGTCTTGCTGAGCCTACCAACTGCATAATAATGTAAGAAGTCAAGGCTGCCCAGCCATATTGATAGTTTGGCTGAACAGATGGCACTGTCATCATCACATATACATCAGTTTATTTGTTGTTAAAAATATCTGAATATCACCATACTGCGTGTTCTGGTATGAGTTCAAGTATTTTTGAACAAGTCAACTCTTAAACAAGTAGCCATGTACAAAATAGATTCCTTAACAATTAATACATACCGACCAAGGTGTTCTCGGACCACTGGTTTTAACCAGGTTTGAGTTTGGTTTGGTTAGGTTTGAGTCACTTGAAATATACTGAAAATACTCAAAATGAATTAATGTTTTATGAATTCTTTAACATAAATATGTGATGTAATGTACAGTTACAATGTTTCCTAATAAGTGATCCCTTATTAAAACACTGGTAATAGTCTTATGACCTGCATAGCAAGCTGGCATTCACTATGGGGAACCCTTAATATAATATGCAATCTTGTAACTTTCTTTCACTGTCATAATTAAACAGTTATTTGAATAAATGAAGTAAGACACCTTCCTTGCTTTTCTGCTAACATACAGGGTGTATCAGATAGCCCCTAACAATAATCAACTGGTGTATATAACCATAGCTATAGAAGCTAAAAAAAATATTAACAAAAAAATTGGAGTAAATTTTTTTTTATGTTTTCTATAGGAATCATTACAGTTATTACTATCATTCCTATAGAAAATATTAAAAAAAAATTACTCCAAGGACAGCCAAGCTTGTGCTAAATATGTATGTAAACATGTGGTAGCGGAGTAGCAAGGTTAATGTTTTTTTGTTTATTATTGTTGATCTCCGCAAATGAGCAATTGCAGCACTTGTCATTCTTGAGTCTGACAACCGGTAGCAAACATGTGAACTACTTTTTCCGGATTATTGTTTTTAACACTTTAATATTGCAATTACAGGCTGCTGGCTCCAGCAAAGTGCAGCCCGAAGGCCCACCTATCTTGGCTTCGCTGGGACTCACACCGCGGAGTGATAAGGTAAAGATTACAAGTCTAATGTGCCTTATCATTTCTGAGCCAGTGATATAGCTCATACACAAACACTACACTTACCACCATTGAAGAGTAATCCTAACTGAACTTTTATACATGCATTTTTTTAGTCAGTTTCATAAAATTTGGTATGATGTGTATGTTGATTCGAGATCATTATCATTAACAACATGAAGAGAAGGATATCAAGTGTGAGAATGGTTCAAGTTCATTCATTTCATCCACAGAATTATGTTGATCCTAGGATGGATTGGCACCGGGTCCATGCTATTTTGGACATGGTTCAAGATGATAATGTTATCAACTCGCTGCAGTCTGCTGAAGAATGTGATATACTGCTACAGTCGGATCATGACTCAGACTCTGACGTAGAACTGGATTGTGACATTGATGACATATTCGTTGATTGTAAAGATGGGTACAAGTTGAGAAACCAGAAAGTAATTTCAAAGAGACCATTAGTATCTGGTCCTGAAAATTATCCAAAGGTTACCAATGCTTTAAGGAAGAGAAGTGATAAACGGTGCAAACCTTGTCCGCAGCCTAAACATGCCTGGGAGTTGATCTTCACCAAAGACCTACTCGAACTGATTGTTATGGCCACTAATGAGAACATCACCAAAAATGGCAGAAGCTTTTCCTGTAGCACCAATATCTCTGAAATAAGAACATTTATTGGCATATTATATTTTCATGGCATAATGAGACCAACACATCAAAAACTAAATGATTTATGGCATGTAGAATATGGATTAACTTGCATCAAACATGCTATGAACTTTGAAAGATTTAAGTTTCTTCTAGAGAACTTGAATTTTTATTATGATGACAGCGAAAATCTCATGCGGTTTGACATTACGAAACAGATGCGTACAGTGTTGGAGATTTTCACTTTGAATTGCAGATCAGCTTATGCTATTGGAGATGTCGCAGTTGTTGATGATATAGTTATGCCAGTTTTCGGACCAGCTCCATTCAGATATAACATAGAAAATAAAGCAATTAAAACTGGTATTAAAATGGTGCTGCTAGTTGATTCTACAAACTTTTATATAAGCAATTTAGATGTCATTACTGATTCATATTTTGGAGCGGATGAGATAGTTAGTAAATTAGTCCAACATTTGGCTGGAACTGGCAGAGTGATTATCATGGACAACTGGTTTTCGTCATACACCTTGATTGAGAAGTTGAAGCTTGAATACAGCTTGTTTTGTTTAGGGGCTTTGAAACAAAACGATGAGTGTATACCCCCGTTCTTCGTGTCTCGTAATAGAATGGCAAAACCAGTTTTAGTAGGTTACTTTGATGAAGGTTACACACTGACTTCTCAAATGACTTGTAAAACTAAATCAGTCAATGTACTGACCAGTGATCCGAAGTTTTACAGAAAAGGTCTTTTAAATAAATCATCTGCGGCCACTGAATACAAACGGAACCAATCTGCGGTCCAAGTTGTAGATGTGCTGATGCATTATTATACGACCATGCAGTATACTAACAGTTGGATGATGTCTTTGTTCTTTACATTACTCAATATAGCCTCTATCAATGCTCAAGTGATTTGGTCAGCATACAACACGCGGGATGTTGTCAAGCGGAGATTATTTATACAAGAGTTGGCTTTGAGCCTCATGAAGACTGACGCTTCATTCCCAATGTCTCCAGTCACCCAAACTATATTGAAGTGTAGTCCTATAGCTAAAACCAGAAAACGATGCAAACTCTGTGCTAAAACTGCTAAACGCGATAGGCGTACTAAGCAATTTTGTGTGCGGTGTCGTTCACCAATTTGTAGAGAACACGCTGTGGTCTGCTGCACATTATGTTCAGTTTAAGATGTAATAAGTAAACACCATTTTTTTGTACCTACTTAATAGTGCGTAAGAATCATAAGCTCTTTAATAGTTATTTTTAAATAAAATTTATCGCTTTATGTTTCTTATTTATTTCATTTCAATCTTCCTACTTTTTGGGAGTTGAACCCTTGTTTGACCGATCATTCTATTTATTTTGTACAAAACGCTATTACGCACACAAAAATGCACATAAGTCTGGTCGTAAAATTATAATGATGGTTAAATTCATACAATTTCTAGTAATTGCATCCATCTCATATGGTGGCGGTATGGCCTCGGCCCTGTAAATGCCTTCATTGGATTCGAATATGATAATATCGTCAATATTGATAATAGTTAAAAAAATATAGACAATAGGAGTATGTCAATGTGCGAGTCAACATGTACAGTCACCAGCATAAATATTATGATCATTTTTGTACCTTGTCGCTTTCAGTCGTTACATGATTTCGTATGGTTTTTCAAACATGACTTTAAAGTGACAAGGTACAAAAGTGATCACTTATTTATGCTGGTGACTGTACATGCAGAATAGAAGAGATTTTAATGCTGCTGTGAAAAATATTAAAATTGCAGATATACACATATGTTTTTACATTCTGATCCAATTTATATCATAAATCTGTGCTAAATATTTCCTGAGGCGTTACTATTTGTGTATTTACTTTTTAATATCACCACCAAACCATGTTTTTTCTTGTGAATATTTTAAACATGATCGCTAATCATAAATGTTATGTTATTTCCAGGGTGTCGAGAGCGAAAAAGACGAAGAAGAAGATGAAGATGATGAATTGATGGAGCCAGCCCAGCAGTACAACAAAGTGCCGAGCATGCCTGAGGTGTCCATAACGGTGATGCGGCCGACGGGCGAGACGCTGCACGCGCGGCAGGGCATCCAACAACTAGCTAGCAAGGACTGCCTCGTCTGCGGTCGCGCTTACCGCTACTCGCACAACGCGCGCCGCCACGAACTCACCGCTCATAGCTTTGACAGGTACACCAACAAAATAAACAACAAAAAAACCAAAACGCACATGCAACCCAAACTTAGACTCAACCCGTTCAACCCCAAAGCCCGGCTCATGCCCAACCCAATTAACCACAAAATGCAATTCCAAAAACCAATGCCGACTCGCATCATGCCGTCCAGAGTAGTCGCCCCACCGAAACCGCTAGCGATCAAAAACACAAAACCCGTACACAACAATCTACCTTATCCTTTGCGAATAAAAGCACTCAAAGATTTGCAAATTAAGAAAAAAGAACCACAAATTTTGAAAACTTTGCTGACGTCAAAACCGGAATATTTGGTTTCCGAACCGGCTATTATTAATTCGGGCCCAGAAAGTCCAGAGACTTTAATATCGGAGCCAGAGATTGCCTCATTCCAAGTTGAAACGATCTTGTCGGAACCAGGCTTTGATCAAAATCATGAAGAAGAAGAGGAGGCTGATGAATCCTTAAATCAAAATCAAAATTACGATACTGTGGACATGGAGTCTGATCATGAAATCGAAATCGCCCGTCAAAAAGAAAATGAAGTTGAAATGGATGAAAATCAGGTTGAACACGATGAAGATGAAATGCAACAAGACAATGAAAATATGGATAATACAGAAGGTGAAATGAGCGATAATGAGAATGGAAATCAAGAGGAGGATGATGAACAAGGTGAAAGTCAAGGTGATATGATAATAGATGAGCACAATGAAGCTCAAGGCGAAGACGGTGAAGGAGACAACGAAGAAGACAACGGAGATAGAGACGACGACCAAGATGGCAATGAAGAAAATGAAAACGACGAAGATGAAGATCTTCCTCCAGGGTTGGCACCTGTTGTTGAGATAAACGAGGACATGCAAACTAACTCTTATAATAGTGAACAAAATGAAGAAGAAGAGGAAGAACTCGATGAATCGGCTGCCAATGACAACATTGATGATGACGTCAAAGAGCTTGACCCTGATAAGGTTTATGTCACGAAAACTCAGAGAGATTTCATTCAGAAATATAGGGACATAATTCAACAGATTAACACTAAACGCTGTCTCTGTTGCGATAGGGAACATCCACGCAGAAAAGCTGTTATCCAACATCTCCAGAAAAATGGACACAAAGTACCAAAACACACGTGTTATAATTGCGTTGTAACTTTCGGTCACATTGGCGCATTGCTTAGCCATATGCGTGCTAATGTTTGCACAGATCTATGGAAGATAATCTATAATGAAAACGGAATAACTGACGATTTGGTGATGGAAGATGAACCTAAAGATAACAAAGTGCAATATAAGGATATTTTTAATGCCAGATCGTATGCCTGCAAACTGTGTCCGGCTAAGTTCCAATTGAAACAGTTTATTATGAAACATGTTCTGGATGTTCACGAAGATGGTCAATCCAGGGTGCCAATGGCCTGCGTGCATTGCGGGTCGAGGTTCAAAGACAAATCCTTATGGAAGAGACACATTCGGAACGGAGAATGTACAGTTTACATTGCTTGCGATCTTTGCTCTGAAAAATTCGTCAATATGCAAGATTTCAACGATCATGCTTTACATGTGCATGCGGGCAGTTTCGATCCCGATAATCAAAACAAATGCATCGACGGTCGTCCAACAGATTGTCCTCTATGCGGTAAAAAGAACAGCAACTATCCAAATTTGGTGAAACATATAAAGTCAGCCCATAATGAAGACAAGCCGCATTACTGTCAACATTGTGATGCCAAATTTGAGCAAACTCCCGATCTGAACAAACATATTTATGCTCAGCATTCAGACAAAGTGATGGGTGCACAGGCCATGGAACCTGATATGTCAATCATCAAGGAAGAAGCCGAGGAGTATCATTATTCCTGCACAGAATGTAACGCTATATTCGAAACTGTCGACGCCTGGACGGACCATCAGGTAGCTGAACACAATCAAGTCGCCCACCACTGCGACCAGTGTGAAAAGAAGTTCCTGCGGCCGTCAGAGCTAGCAGAACACAAAAACACTCATTTGAGGGTTAAATTTTATCCTTGCAGTGTTTGCTCTAATTCATACAGTACTCCTCAAAAGCTATCTGAGCACGTGCAACAGTCCCACCCAGGTGCCTCGGCCTACGCCGCAGCTGAAACCGAGTTCTTCTGCGATATCTGCATTCGGTCATTCAAAAGCCGTCAAGCTTACTCTAATCATATGCGCATCCACGCCAAAGTGCCGACCACTAACAGGAAACCTGGCGAGCCTAAAGGCTTCGCACCACAAATTATTGGCAAGCCTATCCGCCAGTTCCCTATGATCCAGCCGGGGTTGGTCTCCTTCAAGCCCAACTGTAATGTTCCTAATGCTCCTTATTCATGTGACATTTGCGGCAAAGGTTTTATGCATAAGAAGAATATATGGAAACACAAGAAGGTGTTGCATGCGGACCTCCTGAATGAACGAAATGACAGCGAAGACAACACTATGCAGGCGTCCACCGAAGAAGACGAATACAATGTTGACGAAAACGGCACTGCTTTGTCAACACCACAGTTCAACAGTTTTAATTTCTCGAACTTTGCTAATAATGTGCAACAACAACAGCAGCAGCATCAACAACAATCGACGCCAACAAATGATGCCTTGCCTTTCTCCTGCGAACTTTGTTACAAACGGTTCCCACTTAAAACAAGTTTGTGGAAACACAAACGCGCCAAACACGGTATCATTAACGCGAGCGCGACCGGCAATCCCGAGAATCAAGCCCAGCCATCTTCGGAAGGTGGCAGGTCTAGTTGCACGATTTGCAAGATTACATTCTCTGACAAAAAGTCGTATTATCGCCATAGGAAAAACGTGCACAAATCCACCGCACAAATGTGTAAGATTTGCGGTAAACCACTCAACTCGACTTTAGAGTTGTATGAGCACTTGAAGGCTGCCCACGCCCGGGAACTGCTGGGATACAATGCCAATCAAGGCACAAGTAAAGCACAAGAGGAGGTAAAAATAGAATATGAGCCCGAACCTGAAATTAATGATCCGAGCGCAGAGTATCAAGCGCGTTACCCATGTGATACATGTGGCAAACAATTCGTAGGGCTTCTGGCGTTGCAGAACCATCAATGTATAAACCAATCCGCTGCAGAGCCTCAAACTTTTGACTGCGAAATATGCCACAAGAGTTACACTTCAATAGCTGCGTTGAAGAGCCATCGCGGCTGGCATTTGCGCTCTCCTGACGGCAAGGCTGCAGCGAATAACAGCGGCCTATGGATGCCACAGCACAAAGTAACGAGCAAAGTCAGTAAGCATGAAGTCGTAGATGCCTCACAACTAGCGAGAGTCACCCACTCCACGCCCACCGCAACTCCTGCTACTACTACTAAACGGCGACTACCACCAGAAGTCGAAGTAACCGTCGTCAATCCAAATAAGAAAATGAGATCAGATGATTCCATGGAACTCGAACAGCAGAATAGTTTAACCGGAACTCTGGAAGATAGATTTTGCACAATTTGCGACAAAGAATTCACCAAACGTGCGGCTTACCAACGCCACATGGACGAAGTGCACCAGCCGAACTCTGTGTTCTGCCCAGTGTGCGATAAGAGCTTCACTCGGAAATCGACCCTGCTCGTCCATATGAAGAAACATTACGGCGGCGACGGAGAAGGTAGTTCGAGCGCGATCGGTCAAACGGCTGAGGATGATATGTACGGGTGCGATCAGTGCGGGACTCAGTACAACAGCGAAGCAGCGTTGCGAGCGCACCGAGCGCGACACCATGCAGACGACTCTAACGAGTCTGAAGACGACGGCAACGTGCCGGTAGCCCAGCCCGGCGAGTTCACTTGTGGCCAGTGCGGCGACGGCGTCGCCACGCCACGCGACCTGATCGCCCACCGATCCATGCACGCGACACCGACCAAATTCTTCTGCAACATCTGCAAAGTTTACTTCGCACGCGCTCTGGATCTCTCCTCCCACACTCGGGCAAGGCATTCCGACAACGAAAAGGTCTTCTTCCCCTGTGCCATGTGCGATCGTTTCTACATGAATAAGAAAAGCTTACAGCGACACATTGAGATGGCCCACTGATCTTAGAATGAGCAGCTTGACTGCTTTGTAGATTAGGTTAGTACGGTTTAACTGGGTTTGATGATGATCGTACGCGACAGAACGCGCCGTGGGCGTTGTATCGTTGTCATAATTCCTAATTAAAGGCGTGCCTCAAGTGACGTTGGTGTCAGTTTGCCGTCATTCCTTAGTAGTTATTTTGTGGTTTAATTGTGTGTTAATTCTTTTTACTTTGGTCTAATGTAAGCATTGCTCACTCTCGTTTTTTTATTTACTGTCCTAATTTTGGTGACTTTTACATTAGTTGCGAGATGTGTGTTTTAGGTACTTATCATGACTTTCTGGATACGTCTTTTATGGTGTAACGAATTATTCTATATTATGTTATTATGTATTTTTTTTTAACATTGGAATACCGGGCCAAAATTGTGAAAAATAGTCAAAATTAGTCATAACCAGTGTTAGACTAGTTACTTAAGTTTCGCTATGCTACGCGATTTTCTAAGATTATGGGTAAATATTATACAATCATTAATTTTGCGAGGCAATGAGATCGTTCTCTAATGAGTTATTTTTGTATGCAAAGTGTACGTTCGGTTTTACTTTATTGTGTAAATATATTAATAGTTATAATTTAATTAATATTAATAATAATATTAAGACCTTTTTAGTTATCTGGAGCGTACTAAGAGAAGACGTTTAAGTTTTATTAAATTGTACTGATTATTTTTAAAACTTCAAGTGTATAGTATTTTATAAAATACCACTAAGGGCATGGCTCCTCATCTATGGCTATAACTACGCAGTAAAACTACAAGAAAGCCTTCTTCTATTAGATACAATTTTCTTATCTTAGTCTTGTGTCGTCTTAGTATGGAACAGGACGGTTTTAGGATATATGTTACGTGCATTTGTAAATGCATAAAATTTATGTGAATTCGGAAACCTGTTCTAGAATCTTAACTGGGCTCTTGAGTTCTGATTTATATTCAACGTCTATTATTTTATTATAAGGGTTTTCTAAAACTGGCGACATTATTATTGCATCAGTAAATTATGCTTAGGAAACTAAAACAGTTTATACTTTTGCACTTTGTATACTTAGCCTTCGAAATGTTGACAAATCTATTTGTCATTGTTTTTGTTGACAGCCTATTTTCATCCCGAAAGCAGACAGTGCCAAAGCTTTTATCGGTATGCTTTATCTTACCTTGTACGAAATTATGTATTTTATTTAATAATAGAATTAAGAATGTTCCTGTCATATTATTGTACATTTAAATTTGACTTGCAAGCATTGAGGAGTTACTATCATTGTAATAATATATATTAAAATATGCAATGGTTATTTATGCATTCGCCGACAAAAACGAAAAAAGAATAATTTAAAATCAATTGTGTGTTGGGACAGCAATTGTGTAACAGAGCCGATTTATATTTTAATCAATTAGGTCAGTAGTTTGCCAGACATTCGTAGTGCCGCCCTGCTCCAATTATATACTTTAAGAGTGAGATGGCAGATTAACTCTATTACTCGTTGTACTACTGCTGTTTGGCTAGCTATACAAATTTAATTATACTTAACTGTCTTTTTTTCCCACACAAAACCTTATCTGTTACACTGATCAATGATCATATTAGCACTTGTGTAATTTTTACTTGTGTTATTTTTTATCATGAAATATTTTTTTTATTTAACAAAATTAAAGTGAATAAACTATAGGTGCCTTTATCATGTTTGTTGGCGAATATCTTAGTTTCATAAACATTGCAGAAATCAGCAGACTTCAAAAATGAATATTACATATTTTAATAATAGGAGTATTCTTCTTAACGCTGTTGTAAAATTTATATTTTTTACAAAATCTGATTGCAGTTTTACAAAAATCCTTGTTCATTATATTTTAAAATAAACCATTGTAATAAACTTAATTTTTATCACGCGTATTTCAGTCAATTCTCGATAAATCCGATATCTAATAAGAGCATTTTTATGACTATTTCCAAAATGTATCCTAATATTATCCATAGATGAGGTTTACTTTTGTCATCTTTGTGGTTTCATAAATAAAGTGGATTAAATAAAATAAAGCTTTTATTTCACAAACCTTGATCATTTTATCAATAGATACACCTACAAAAGGCATTCAGTATTTGATAGATCTATAAAACCATACATAAGTACCCGAAAGAAAAAATGCTGCCATTATCTTTCAATAATATACACTCTGGGACATATTTAGCGGAACATAAAAAAAGTGTAGGTAACTATTTTTTTTTTTATTTTTTTTTTAGGTAGAAATAGGTAGGTTAGGTATCTTCTGTTGTGTTGAGAAAGGAGCTCCGCCCTTGCGAGGAGCTCCGTCGATAACCAGTAGGACCACGAAGGGACCAAAACATTGATTAAGTACCATCGGGCTTTGCCCAGCCGCTTTACTTTGGCCGGCTTTGATATACCTGAGACGAGCGAGACGTAAAAAAGGGTCAGGTTCGTTCGGTCCGTTTCCTAACATATCAGCTTCTCAAAATGCTAGCTTATTACGTAACTCGCTCGCAATCGCCATCGTGTTCATTTTGACAGTTCTTGTATGAATGTGACAGCTAGCTGATTCCGAAGCCAATTGTCAGCCCTTACATGAACTGTCAAAATGAAGACGATGGTGATCGCGAGCGAGTTACGTAATAAGCCTGCTGGTCTTCTTCCAAGAAATGACTCGAGGAAACGGACCGAACGAGCCTGAGCCGCGACAATGTGGGAAGAAGGTTATTTTGAGAAGCAGACATTTTAGAAAACAGACATTTTCAAAAGTAGACATAGGAAACGGTCAATGTGGGAAGACCACTTTAGCAGACATGTTAAGAAACGGACCGAACGAGCCAGCCGAAAAAAGTTGACAACTGCTGGCGTGTCTTCAAGAATGATAAGGTTTGTTCCTTTCACTTAAGAGCTTTGCCTCTTTGGGATCACATACAAATCAGATGGAGTCACGGAGAGGGAGTGCTCTAAAAGTATGACTCTACATTCATAGAGGCTCGTAGAATGAAGGGTCTTCTATCCATATCGCCGTAACAATTTTATTATGCTTCTAACACAATGTAATGGCTGTCTCTTTTGCAGTGTCAATAATTAATTAGGTAATTTTACGGTAGTATATGTTTTTGTGGTCCCAACTGAACCAGCCCTGGCTACAATGATGAATTGTATATTTGGACTTAGCACGAAGCTGCTTCTATGGAGGTGGATTATGTTCACTAGCAGTTGGTTAACGCAGTAACATAATCTCAGAAACTACATAATATTCCTACATACAATACTCTTGTATACGTGTAGCAATTTAAATCGATCGAAGTAGCCCCAAAATTATCAGTAACCCCGGCTACAATGCGTCCTTGATTTATATGATGTAGAGTGTAGTACCTAGTGAAATAATAAGGTAAATGTTTTTTTGTTAATTTGTAGATGCCTACATCATTATTATAGTGTAAAAGTATCGGAGGGAATAAAATTGAGACAAATTTGTAGATTGCACAAAACATTTTAATATAAACTTAAAAAGTCGTACAACAATATGAAAAATTATTATTGACTAATTATATTCACGGGCATGGAGAGCCGCTTTTACTATATTATGCAAATTTTATATTATCTTTAACACTTCCATCTAATATATCTTACAAAAGAAAGAAAAATAAAAAGTATCTTTAATAAAAATTCTCATTACTCTAAATTGTATTATTATTAAACTTACATTATAGATTTTATCTACAAAATACTGTAGCATTTTGGCCAGTTTTTCAATCGAGGGACCTCAGTACATTATACACAACGTACCAATAATTTAATAAATAGGGTATCAATAAAGTACATGTTAAAATTAGCCGTAAGTAGGAAATGTAGACGCCTACTGAAATCATACATCTAGACTTAATCTAAATCAAAATATAAAAATAGTAAAAAAATAGTTGCACATTTCCCTATTCAGGTACAACTTGTCATTGTTGTGCATGGAATTGAAAGCATATGTCCACAATAGGTACACGGCGTGGCACGGTGACGCACGGTGACGCACGTGACGCACGGCGCAACGACAAGCCCGACGAACGGCGTCATGCTACCCTACTACTAGCTACACCCTCTACTGAAAAACTGAACGCAATCGCCGAGCGAAATATAAAAAAGATAAATAACACATAGTTTTTACTTCCATGAATTTGCATGCACCCGTTATTATATGAATTGAGAAATCTTTCTATCATTTACACAATGTCTTTTATAATTATAACAATATAATTATAGGTACCATACAGACTAAGGCTGCCGCGGTGCGGTCGGCCGGTAATGTACTCGAGGACTAATATCTTCTTAAAAAAATACTGTTAGATTGAAACGTAACTATACCTATAATATATTATGTATATTGTAATAATATTATAAGGTTATAAATAATCGTAGGAGTGATGATTACTCTAGGTGAGATCTCCGACGCCCGGGCGGCGCCGCGCCGACCGGATATGCAACATTACACACGATACGATACGAGTACATACCAGGTAGTAGGTATTTATACAGTACTTTATATAGTTAGTATGAATTATCAATTTCAATATTAAAAATACGTAATTTCTCTATTGGCCTTTCGTTTCCACGTGAAAAATTAGACGAATATCGCGTACGAATATATATTATGTATACATATTTAAATATCAGTATTTTCTTAGATCGGAGGACGTATGTATACAGGCTCGCTCTATAGAAGGTACGTCGTAAGCGCACGCGGCCGTTCGGCCTCTCGCTCCCTTACCCTACTAATATATCGATATCGAACGAAGACATCAAAAACGTGACTCGGCTTTAAATATTACGAAAATAAATCGCCGGCGAGTCGCGCGGCCGATTATTGCTCCTATCGATAAATTTACACATCGACGTAACGAACGAGAATACAAAAAGTTATGGAAAATCGTACGGATATCACAAGCGGCGAGCGGCGCGGGGCGCCCCCGCGGAAAATAAAAAAATAAATCGCGGCGCGCGTCTCTCTCGTAAAAAAGTAAAGACTCTATGAGCGGGTCGCGCGGGGCGGCTAGCGCGCGTGCGTGGCTCAGTTGGCGAGCAGGAGGTGCGCGGGCGCGGGCGGGTAGGGGGGCGCGCCCGCCGGCGCGGGCTCGCGGCGCCCCACGAAGTACGCGGCCGGGTCCGCGGCCGGCGACAGCGCGCGCGCCGCCAGCTGCTGCTGCACCGCGCGCTGCTTGATGTAGTTGCTGAACTCGGTGGGCGACATGCGGTTGGCGCGCTTGCTGCTCGTCTTGAGCTTGGTGCTGCCGAACTTGGTCTGCGCGAACGTGGCAGTGGTGAAGGTGAGCGGCTGCGCGCGGAATGGCGGCGCGGGGGAGAAGGCGGCCGGCGCGGGCGGCGACGGCGCCGCCGCCGGCTCCACCGGCCGGAAGCACTGCGCCTCGGGGTTGAACGCTCGGGTCACCTGCAAAGCATCACGTGTACCTTTAGTTTTACGATTATTACTTGGCCACGAGTCAGCGCTTCGACATTGCCTTGGCTTTGGCACGCCGGCTGCGCGGGTTCATTCCTCAATGTCACCGACGGCCGCGCGTCTCCGTGACGGGCGGCAGGCGGATATTAAAACAGAGATGCGCTGGCACAAATCAATTATTCATGGCTTTAATAGCGTAATCTTATTTGTAATTTGCTAGCGGAATATTTCACGCATCACGCGTAATGATTACGCAATTAACTTGTCTATGATTAACGCGCCACCTGATCTTTCGGTGCCCTTGCCAAATGTCTCGCCAGATCTTAAATCTTGGTTGACGTACGGAAATTTGATAAAGGCGATAAGACGCAGGTAAAATTAGCCACGCTCACCTCTCGGTCGGTCCGCTCGTCCGCGGCTCGCTCGTCGCTACTGAAAAGCACCTTCACTGCTCCCTTTTCACCGATGCGGTAGGATACTTCTCCTGAAAAACAACCAGAAACATTAATTAATAATGTGTTAATTCATACGTAATCTATCTGACTACGAGTATAGGTAATCTATCTTATTGTGAGAAAAACTAACAACGATCCATCAACAAGATGAATGAGTTACCTACTGAACCGGTTTAATATGTAAGGGGTGATTTCAATTCAACATTCGATCCGCCCGACAACCGATTAGACCTAGTTCTAACAAGCGGGGGTCAAATAATAATTTGTTACGTGGCGACTGTCTGCCGGCCTCGTTACGTAACCCATAAATAACAATGAACTGTGCTAAGTTTTACTTAACAACCACCTTATTTAGTTTTGCCTTTCAGTTCTTAAAATAAGTGTAGGCCATCGATACATCAATGTCATTGGCATTTAGCAAACTGTTTGTGGCAAGGTTCAATCAAACCAAACCGCATACGTATTGTGATGTAAGTTTCGTCATACATCGGTCATCTCATCTTCAGTTAGATAATGACATTGAAGCAACAGTAAGTATACTCGTAATCGTAAACCATTTTGAAGCTATCATGAAAGTTTTCCATCGATTGAAATCTACAGTTAAAGACAATTTTATTCAGCAAACTAACAATTCTCACTAAGTGCACCCCTTTCTTTCTGAGTCCAGAGGCACATAGTGTCTAGCAGACAGCTGTGACTGTTTGTAAACTTGAGATTTGAATACTTGTATTGAGAGGAGTTCATTCAGAAAAACATGCTCCCGAGTCTCAAGCTAAAAGTAGACAATAAGATTTTTTGCTTACCTGGGTCGACCCACACCGCCAGGTCCCGTGGTAGGTGTTCCAGAACGTCCCGGACCGGGACTCCGGACTCTCTCGCAGCCCTCTCCAGCACTGGGTCCAAGGGCCCTCCGGTCTTGAGGCATCGGAAGGCTGAGCCTCTGCAGGGTCTGTCCGGGTACCAGTGACCCCGGAACTTGTCCTTAAGGGCCTTATCCAGCTCTTCTCCGAAGATGTTGACGCGCCTCCTTGGCAGTTTGTTGTACAGGTAAGATATGACGAAGTTGAGAGCGACTTGCACTTCAATATGCATATTGAGGCTCACTGTGGACAAAGAAAGAGGAGTTTAGTTTCAAATATCTGGATGACATCAAAAACATTTTGAAAAAGTGTATTTTCAATGGCTATTCAAAAAGGGCATTCGAATTATTGGCAATTTTTAGTCATAACATAAGATGTGTGTCAGATCCGAGGTTTAGTTTGTATCCAGTAAGTACCTAATCTAATTCTGGGTGTGACGATTGTAAAGAAAATTAAATAAAAATAAAAATTCAACCTTATATATGTTATTATATTTCGATTTGCACCACCGTTTTTTCTATAGAAACAAAGCGACGGTATCCGTCAATTCACTGTTACGTAACGTTGTTTAATCGCTACATTCGTAGCGTAGCGTAGTCGCAACGAATCGATGAAATTGACTCGCTTACTTATACTAGAAATAGGATAGGCTATTTTCGAATCTATTATTCAAATAGGGACTTCTTGATGATTGTTTCCTAGTACATAACGATTGTCATTTTAAATTAACAAGTACTTGCAGTACCTACGTGGGAACCATGGCAGTTTATAGCAAATTAAAGAGCCGTTTATAGCGGAAAGTATTGTCTGCCTACGTACATATAGTAAGGCAATATCGCCAGCCATTTTCGCTCTCACATCCGGAGCTATAGACCGACCGCTTAACTGAGTCCTCGCCCGAGTCCCTGCACTGCGCGGGCGTGGTGTAAATTAAGCTGTCGGCCTATGAGCAGGGTTCGCCGTTGACGGATATGTCAAGGAGGATAATAATATGATGATGATGATGACCTATGGTAAGGTCATTTGTACATATAAAAAATTGCGGAACGCCAACCGCTGCCCTGTTTTGGTGTGTTCATGTGTGGGCTGCATAGTTAGTAAAATTATACTGGTGGTGCGATTAGAATGCCTGCCTAATAAGGCTTGCCAACACTAACTTTATTTGATGTATCTCCTACAAGAAGTGAGAAAGCGATCTATAATAAAAACGTCAAAGTCCTGACTGACTGAAATCAACGCTCAGCCCAAACCGTTTGTCCCAGAAAGTTGAATTACCAAGAAGAAACCACTAAGAAGGGATTTTTAGAAATTCAACTCGTAAAATTTGGTCGAATCCTGCGCAGACGAAGCCGCGAGGAGGAGATAGGGATAGTTCCTTTGTAAAACTGATTTCTTTGCTTACCTCCAAGCGTGTAGTTTCAGTTTTACTTATGCCAATGGTTTTTCTTTTACTATTTTTGTAAGTTACAATATTTTTATAGACGATACGATAATAGGTCATCGACCCGACTTACAAATGTCGGCACAGACAAATGTTGGCTGCTTTATTTTCTCGTAAAATTAGCATTGGCCTTCAGCGGGTGAGCGCAGACTTAAAAATATAATACCTATGGTGTGAAAAGACGGCGAATTTTTCCATCGAAACATTGTAAATACTTAAATAACATAATGAGTTTCTACCTCACAGGCGATCTTAATTATTGAACAATATTTTTAAATTGAAGTAAATTGCCAGTGTTTTCTTTTCAAGAAGAATCCATTTATCTTGAGTGTAAATAGGTAGAGCACTACCTAATGGAGAGAAGGTTTGAAGTAGCGGCTATTAGCTATTATATTATGGCACACAATTACAATAACTGAATCCCTGTCGTCCAATGCATTGACCAGGCAACCAATAGACTCGTGGAAAAAAATCGCGAAGCCTCAGACCACGATTTCTCTTGTCAAGAGTGAACTACTAAGAAGAAAAACAATGACTTCGAAATTCTCGAGGGACCGTGTATAGACTTCATTGCTAGATTAAGATACGCGTTCTTTAGTCAAGGCTATCTGGCCTTTTTCATTGAGTAATGCTGTTTTAAATATTTTATTGAATCAGGCGTTACTTTGCGGAGGTCCATTTCAATGAACACAAAATATTTACCTTGCTACTCCGCCACTTAGCTAGTAGCGGAGTAGCAAGGTAAATATTTTGTGTTTATTTTAATGCTGTTTTCTTTGAAGAGCTTCTGAAGAGCGACAAATACTACAAATTAAGTTTTCCTACATTTAATAGCTTCTCTGTTATAACTAGACACCGGGGATATCACGCGTGAGTATTACTCCGATTCAACTCATTACTAGAGTATTACTCAATTAAACTTTGACATTAGTACTTTCGAAAGGGACTTGTCAACATTTTCTGAATCTACCTCTCTACTTTGGAAAAGAGCCGTGGTAGCCTAGTGGTTTGACCTGTGGCCTCCCAAGCAGAGCGTCGTGGGTTCAAATCCCGGGCTCGCACCTCTGAGTTTTTCGGAATTTATGTGCGAAAATTACATTTGTAATTTGCCATGAGCTTTTCGGTGAAGGAAAACATCGTGAGGAAACCTGCACACATCTGCGAAGAAATTCAATGGTGTGTGTTAAGTTCCCAATCCGCACTGGGCGCGCGTGGGAACTATAGCCCAAACCCTCCAATACACGGAGGAGGCCTATGCCATGAGGCACGCCGAATTGCGCGACAATTTAATAAATAAACGACAATAACAACAACAACAACATGTACTTACTGAAATTGTAGCGAATTCGGAATAAAAAGGCTTATAAATATAAATAAATAAATAACTTTGGAAATGTAATAACCTAGTTTAATGTATTAACAAGCTTGAGAAAAGTAGAAAACAGTCGTGTTGATATTTTAGGATTCGCCCTTGAAGAAATAAGTAGGTACATATTATTTAATCTGAGAGCAATAGACTCGTTAGTAGGTTAAATCAACGAGGATATTTCTGGAATAATGTATATTTTTATGTAGCGGAATATAGAGAAACAAATTAGAGAATCCGTTGTGGATTAAAATGTGGTCAGGATTTATAACAATTGTATTATTAAACTTCAAATGACTAAGACACGACTCGAATAAAAAAAATTGTCTTTTGTGAATTGAACTCGCATATGGAGGGCTCCGTGTCAGTGCGTGTTATTTTATTTTAGTTAAGATAGTGAAAAAACATTTATTTTTGGTTTCATCGATTATTTATTTCATTTTAGTTTAATTGTTTTCGTTACAGCAGCCAAAGCAATACACACTCTGTGAAGACTTTCAACTGCCTATAAGTTAGGTACTACGGTTCAAACGACAAAACCCTGTGACTGGCTGACGGATAAATAGACACAGGGTCCTAAATAAAGAGTCCCGTGGTAGACTTATAGAAAATCATAATGTTAAAATGTCACGTTTTCTAATGCTGCCAAACGATTTCTATTAATTTAACACTAAGCTCAGTCTTAACCGGAATCTAAAAGCGAACATTTCAATTCCTCACATGATTTGTTCAAACTACCTCCGTAAACTTTGGCTTGATCACTTTATTTACCGCCATTCCTATTTCAACGGGCGAACAGCTCCAGCATTTTCCTTTTCATCCGAGACTTTGAAGTTATTTCTCTACAACGTGACCGCTGTTCTTATGAGCAAGAATATCCAGACAGACTGGATGTACTGGTGTGAAGGAATTTTAAATTAATTCTATTGGAGAGGATGGGGCGACTTGAAAGTGTTTTAGAGAGCGATGGCTAAAGCAATTATGTAATGGATTACCTATATGTAAAAACTTTTGGAATGGCTTCAACTGGGCCGAGAGGCACGAAAATATTGAAAAATACACATCTCAAACAAGGTCACGAAAACGAAGGCAGGTTAGTAGGTGGAAAACACCGCAGTGTAGTACATTAGTAGGAAGAGGTCCCAATGAAGATATTAAAAGATGACATGGGAGATGAAGAGGAGATGTTAGGTATGCCTGGAGACTGGAGTCCGAGGAAGAGTCAAGAAACTTCCATAGCGCGATATAGAACACGGATGACGGCACTGGCTATACATGCCACGTATCAGTAACACGTATTACTTAGATAGCAGATAGTTTACCTAGTCGTCGGTTAGATGGCGCTAGGGTAATTTCCGAGCCCCTTGTTTGGATATTATCCTATAAGCTGTCGAATACAAGGGTTCCTAAGAGTTGATACCTACTCAATGTTGCTACAACAAATCAGATTAAAAATCGACGGTGGAGAAGCTTTCTATTTATTCACAAGAACGATATTTGCGACACGTATTTTCGTATCATATTTTTTCATATTACTAAAGAAATAATAATATCCGAGTCGTAATAAAAATATGCGAAGCGGCCTAAAAAAATATCGGGTGCGCATATAAGGTACTTCTCAATACGAAAACACAAATATTTGTAGAGGGAAAAGATTTTTTCGCGCGTCTTATAACTCTTACCGGCGCACATTGTGAAAAGTTATTTCGAAGTCAATCGTTTGTTGTCCGCAAGTACGAGTAGGTACTTATGATAGCCGTTTAGTCGTAGGTCGTAGGGTAGACCTAAGTCGGTTTTTTCCTGTAGGAAAGAAGGTTGTTTAAGATAAGACATTTTGATGATCGAAATCCGGCTTTTTTTTCAGTTTTCCAATAAATGATTGATCGATACAGGCTAGGTATAGGTATAGGTATATCAATGAATGAAAAATTAAATATTATAATAGTTGGACTCTTTTTTTGAAGTCGGTTAATAATTTAAACGTCATAATAATAATATTTAAAAATTACCTAATAAAATAATATATCATCATCACTACATAGTATAAAACAAAGTCGCTTAGATCTTTAAAACTTTGTAACGCATTTTGATGCGGTTTTTTTTAATAGATAGAGTGATTCAAGAGAAAGGCTTATTATACGTATAATTCTACGCAGACGATGTCGTGGGCAGAAGCTTAAATTAATAAATCAATAATGGTTAAAAGAGTAAAAATAAATGCATTAATGAATCTTACTTTATGAACAGTAATAATTTATCTTAATAGCTTCGTAGGCAGGTACCCAATTGAACGTTATGATTATGAAGCATAAAAAGAATCGTCCATCTTTTTTATTTATCGAAAGTTATGAGTAATGTCTGTCGGCAATTGTATGACGAAGTATGAAACGTAAAAAGGCGCTATAAGTATCGACTAAACTAAACTAAGCTTTTTCACTTGACACATCGCGTCTGCAGCGGCAACTGACCACGAGGCACCTATTACAGGAGCAGGCAACGTGAACTGTCAAACAGTGGCGTAACTACAACGTCCGGGGCCTGGGGCAAATTCATCAGATGGGGCCATTCCTCACTATAAAGAAGTGCATCAGCTTCCCTTCAGTGCTCAAGGCCAGGCCAGTTCGGGGACCCGTAGAGATGGGGGCCTCTTGCATTTTGCCAGCCCTGCCACCATATATAGTTACGCCACTGCTGCCAAAGAATACGACCACCTTGGTCATGAGTCTCATGAGAAACATGCGTCGCACTTGTGTGACAGTGTCTCTTTCTTATGTTATTTGTACAATAAAGAGTTATACCTACATACATACCTACATACAGTTTTGTTTCGGTACTTAAGTGTTTGTATAAAAGAAGAAACGGCAAAAAAAAGTATTTTCTCTCGATTTTCATTAATGTGTAAGTTTAAAAATTGATTGTCCTTATTTTTCTTTGCAGACAAAGACAAACCATCATTTTGTTGTAACCGGTCTGATTTTTATGAAAACAAAAAATGTGGGTACACTAATATATAAATATATAATATGCGTAAGTAAACTTTACGCGATTGCACCGATTATTTTAATTCCCTTCACTAATTATTAATAACATTTTATATCCTAGGAAAACGAAAAGTTCCCGCGGGAAGCTAACGAACGAATGGCAACTCCAGCCATTAGTGCTTCTAGCAACAGACATGAGATAAAACGGATTCCAACCGAAATAAATGAAAAGACCCAGAAACCCTTTCAAGGGCTCTTCGGAAGTTTCAAGATAACTTTGTTTAAATAAGACTGGGTTTTGTTGCTAGAAACGGGGTAAAGTCAAGAGCTGAATTGTAACCGGGTCATTTATTTATACAGGCCTGCTTTATAGGGAGGGTGGTAAGCCATTTCATTGAGTGATTCTTGTATGTGCTTGACAAGTAAATTACTTCGGAAGGTTTAATGTTGATTTTCGTTTAACTGATAGAACATTTGCGTTAGCACACATCTAAAGGTACACACACACACACACTGTTATGTACATACACATACATACATGTAGGAACGAATGAGATCACGAATGGTTGATTGAACAAGAATATTGAATGTAAAGGATGGACTGAATGAATGGAGGGGAGACAGACAGACGACGTATACGAGCGAAGACGTGCATGCGAAAAAGTATTTTTTTTAATGTGCTCATGTATATTTTTTCCGAAATAAAACCACCATTTGCCGGTAATTTTGATTTTATTGAAGCTCCATGCTACATACATACGTATATTACGTCTTTATCTCTTACGGGGTAGACAGCGCCTAAGGTAACAAGAGGTAAAGGCCACGTTTAGCATGATTTTGGGCGTACCTGTAGGTGGAAAAGGGAATCAACTACCTAGATGCAGTTTAATGTGTGAATGAATAATTCTGGTTTGGTACAATTTTGAGCAGTTAATACGATGATTATGAAATAGAATATTAATTGACACGAGTTCATGTTTACAACCTACGTAATTAAAATGTCAATAAATAAGCCTTTTCGTGAATTAATCAAATATTGCCTAGATAATGTTTTTAAGATTAAACAATCAATAATGTTTTTGTACGTAGGTACAAGCGCACAAGTTTTAATCAATTTTCAGCACATTGCGCTCTACGCGTGTTCGTAACTCTACTTTACAACCTCAAGCGTACCTACGTTACGTTTATGTGGATGTTGTATACATTCCCCCATATATTACCTTACGTAAACGTATAAAGTAACGCGCGTTCATCATGACGCGTTAAGCCTATGTACAGACAAGCATGCCCCTAAAATACATTGTATACTTACTAAGTAAGTATGTTTCGAATTTATGGTGATTATAAATTAGCTAACGTGTTGATAGATAGAGTTATTAACGAGATACAATACAATATAATACAATATTTTTTTATTGAACACCGCATAGGTACCTATAACAATAAAAACAGGAAAAAATGTATACAGAAGTAATAAGGAGGGAGATAATTAGTGAATGACAACTATGCAATGTACGAAGTAGTGATGTAACGAATGTTATATTTTAGACATTCGCGAACGCGAATGCGAATGCGAATATCTGTGGGAAACATTCGTGTCTGCGAATGCGAATATTCAGTTTCTGTTAAATTTTGGCGCCATTTCTCTATGGCTTGGTGATCTTGGTGGGAGTCCCGTTCGAACGAAGTGCGTTCCATTTGGTTTTTGTTCCGAGAATAGCCAAGTTGATACGAACGCATCCGATTGAAGTGTCATTCCGCTCAGTGTTGCCAGATGGGGCTATTTAATTTAGCATCAAGCCAATCTAGGGGCTATCTACCTTACCGGGCTGCGATAATAATATAATTAAACAACTATTAGGTACCCTCAATTTTTTTTTTTGATATTCGCAAAACACTCGAGTAATATTGCGAATGCGGATGTTAAAAAAAAAAAAAAAATGATATCTATTCATCCACATAAGAAAAATGTTGCTGTTTAGAATAATTACGTTGCGTCGTGTCGCTGAGACATTTTTCCTCGCACCTCGTTAGCAAATGTCTACGACTGAACAGGAAGACACTGGCCTAGAAAAAAACGAATACCTTTTCTTTTTCAGACAGTCGTAGGTAAAAAAAATGTGTCTTTTTCGAGCAGGTAATGCCAGTGAAATGGTTCTCACTGCGAACAAAGCCCACCCGTGTCACGAGTAAGGTCGTGGTGAGAAATAGTCCGAGTTGCTGGCTTAAGACATAGGATTTAAGCGTGAACAAACTAAAGAGGGGGATTCTAAGATTGCACTTGCTTGAAGGACAAAAGAAAGTGTCAATTAGAGGAAAGAGTAGGAACGCACGAAAGGCTGATCGGTAATATTAAGGCAAACGGAAAACGCAACGCTGAGGCACACTTCAAATATTGCGCCATGTAAGGTGTGACAAAATTTAAAAAAGAATACCTACCAAGTAAAGAAGAGCGCCAAAACCGTATTGAAGCCAAATATAACATTCTTAGTAGGTACTAGTAGAGAAACTCAAAGCAGATTAAAAAATACAACGCTGTGATAGATATTAAAGATATCTTAGAGTACCTCATACTAGAATATTTCAGCGAGTGATTGGGTAAATTTCAACAGTTAAAAAAAAACGGATTTTTTTTCATTCAAAAATTAAATCAATTCTTCGGTCATACACTTTAACCATAGAAAAATGTATGGAAACATTTGTCAACCTCAATTAAATTCAGTTAAACTAATCCAAACACCTGCTGGCATAGTCTGGATTAATTTTAGGACTTAATGCAATTTCATGAATCACTCAAGAGTATTAATTAAACCGTAATTAGAATAGGACTGGAGGTGACAGTTACTTCATATTCTTACGTCAAATGTATGAAATTACAGATCCTTCGATCCCATTCTCATTACGGTTTTGTACAATACAATACAATACAATAACTCTTTATTGAACACCACATATAACAATCAAAACAGAAAAAGTATCTAAGCGTGCGCTTGTCATTAGCATTTTCTCACACCGCTGGTCGTTTCTAATTTGGACCGCAGGTATCAGAGTGAATTCCCTGGGCGAGGCATTTTGCCTACCTAAATATTGTGCCCCTTGGAGTATGAAGGTCGTAATTAATTTACTTGCCTATTAATCACACGTTGGCTGACAGCCGGTTAAGTGATCTAACGTGTGCGAGCAAACATCTTGCGAGTAACACCCCTATGGCAGCCATTAACGCGAATTGGTGGTTTGGCATTTGGGCAAAGTTTTCTAAAGATTAATGATTAACGACTATGATTAAACGATGAAAGCTTTTTACTTTACGAAGTGAATGACAGTCCTTAATTCATAGTTAAGGTAGACGTTCGATGGAGTCCAAAGCAGACTTAAATTATGTTTCTACAGGGTGTATCAGATACCCCCTAACAATAATCAACTGGGGTATAGTATAACCATAGCTACAGAAGCTAAAAAAAAATATTAAAAAAAAATTGGAGTAATTTTTTTTATATATTTTCTATAGGAATGGTAGTATTAACTGTAATAATTCCTATAGAAAACATAAAAAAAAATTTACTCCATTTTTTTTTTATATTTTTTTTAGCTTCTATAGCTATGGTTATATACCCCAGTTGATTATTGTTAGGGCTATTTGATACACTCTGTATATAAATTATATACCTATTCTATTGCAACGATCACATAAAATGGTATCCACGCTTCCGAATATAAAATCGAACAAACAAATTAACACCCCATTAACCTTGATATTTCCATCCAACCCTTTCCGTGTCGTTTTTAAATGAGAACGCTTTTAATGCTCTGTGCTGGCACTTTGGAGGCAATAAATACTAATGGAACCTTGGAAAATAATAAAATGTAGTTTAAAGTTAAAGCCTATTTTGCATTTAATCTCCAACCTATATACGTACCACTGCTGGGCACAGGCCTCCTCTCAGAATGAGAAGGTTTTGGGCTGTAGTTTCCACGCGGGCCCAGTGCGGATTGAAGACTTCACACACATCATTGAATTGCTTCGCGTTGCCAGCATATAAAATGTGCAGCGTGTAAAATGTAGTGTCATTGAGAAATTACCCAGTAGAGCAGAAATGCTGTTTGCATTGAGAAAATTTTCTCTGTAACAATTGCAGTGATTGCTATACTTACTTTGATTTCTCTAAGCGTTTTAAGATACGACCAGGGGCCTTACCATGACGTCTTAATGCGGTTCAGTTTAGGTTCGCTCGCTGTCAGATTCATACTGAAAGTGCCAGCTAAAACTTGAACTCAGTCGGAATTAGGACGTCATGGTAAGGCCCCAGTAAGTTATTACCTGAAACGACCCAGATGACTGTTGAATTCTTAGAGATTTCTTTAAGCTACTCATTTCAACACTATTTCTGTCTGAGTAGCAACAGACTTACTATAAAATGAAGGTACAGACTCGCTTTAATTCAACAACATCGTAAAAAATTACGCGCTCAATTTTTATTACTTTTAATATTAATCGCATTATAAAATACGACCAATTACGTACTTCGCTATAATTAAATCAAAGGTCGGCCGTTAAGGGAGATTTATCCCATCTCTCCTCCCCTGGGGCCGTCTGTCTTACTCGGTTAGTAATCCAACTAACTAGCAATCGAGTACTCGTTATGTCATGAATGAGACTGTTTTATTAATGGGCTCAATTTCATAGACAACCGCCCTGATTTTACAAAGTGTGTCATTTGAAATTCGTGTCAGTTACAAAGTTAAGAAAAAGATGGCTCAAAGTAGGATTTTTAGATGTGATTTGTACTTTATGTTCTTGCGTAATCATCCATCCTAAATAGTTATGTATACCAACTTTCAATCGGATCAACCGTTGAAGAGTTCCTTCCTGTGGAGACAAGAGATCTGAGAATTTCAGTGACTGGGTTCCCATTCCATTCTGCAATTCTGGGGTTTATAAAATAATAATAATAAGAGTATAATAATAATATAATAATAAAAAAGCTGTTTTTCTACTCGTTGATTTTAATCTGTCAATTATGTGTTTGTAGACAAAATTGCAATCACATACTTTTTAATCTTGGATAGTCTATGGCACTTCGGACTCAACTATAATGATTATTATACAACGCTCTAGACGACTATAATAATTTCAAAATTAGAACTTAGTTACTTCGATTGAGCGTCGTGAGCGCTTAGTGGAACGCACCGAATATAAAGTTGGAAATATCTGGCGAATTTGCTTCCATTTGAACATTTGAAGTAATTGACCAATCAGAAACAGTCTTATAACGACGTCTCATTTAGTTCTTTTTTGTGCTACGAAAATTCAAAAGTTTTGTTTGTTATTTGATGCGAAATCGATGGTGTTAAATAAATAATCCCTACTCGAGAGGAGATAACTACAATTAATTCATAAGTGGAAGGTACAATTTTCAAACTTAACCCAACGTACTTTACAAAAGGTTATGTATGTACCTCGATAGAGGATGATGATGATGACTCGTAGAAAAAGTATTGTATATAATAGTTACATAATTAGCTCTTAAAATCTCGTACCTTACTTAGGCCACTCGGCAAGCCTCGTGGTCTAAACACGGTACTCGACTTTAAGAGCCTTCATTATGCAACGATTGTATAAGATACTATTAAAAGAGCTGTGTTAGCCTATGGCTTCTCAAGCCGAGAGTTCAAACACGGGCTCGCAACTATGAATTTTTAAGAATTTATATGCAAAATTACAATTGAATTTCACCCTTTAATTTTTGGTATAGGAAAACATACGCACATACTGAAGCTGTTCAATATACATGTGAAGTTCCCAATCTGCATTAGTACTGCGTGGGAACTAGTCTAAGCCCTCACCCAGCTGTGGGACGTGAGGCTAGCGATATAGATTTTAGTGAAAAAATGCTTCTTTACAGCATAACAACGAGTCCTATCTTTTACTCCCTAAATCTTTGCAACAGAAACGTACGAATTAAGTCTTCATCACAGACCCAAATACAATAACCGGGTATCTCCATTTCACGCCGTTAAGGCGCTCATCTCATTCCAGGATCGATCCCAACGAAACTGAGCGTCGGGGGCGGCCTTAACTCCATCTGTCCTATATCTGTATCCGTACCGAATATCGACCCGGCGCCCCACTGCCCGACAACACGCACACGCAACTAAATACTTTAACCCCCCAGAAACAGAGTTCGTAATCGTACAATCTACTAGTTCTAGAAGCAGTTGGCCGTCGACTTTTGTGTTTGGATTTTCTTGTGGGTTGTTGAAATGTTCGTCCGTCGGGAATGGGCGGCGTGCGTAATTATGGGAAGGGGTCGTACAAGGGGTTAATAAGGATTTGCTTAATGGAATACCGTAGTTTAACGATGTGTGCAGTTTCAATTCATTTTTCGTTAACAAATTTTAACCGTTGCCGTTTTAGGTATACAACTTATATGAAAGATGGTCTTAGATTAGAACGATTATATTGTTTAGATATAATAACTATGCTTCCAATTATTACTATGATGATAGGCAGTAGCGCAAATGTTACTGAAATCCTCTTAATGTATAGTCTTTACGCCAAGAAATCGCTAATACATATAAAAAAAATACGAAATCATGTTTTAAACTACCGCGATTTTCACTCATATTTATTTAAAGTATTATTACAGGCACTGGACCGCGTACAAATTGAACGAATTGAACGTCGAGAGGTAATTAAATAAACAATTTGTACGCGGTTAAGTCCCGGTAATAATATGTACTTACTTTAAATAAATAAAAAAATACGAGCTACTCAACCACCAAATTATACTATTCCCAATCGCTTTTGACTACGAGCATAACTACCACAAAATCATGTTATTAAGTGTAGTCTAATTTGGACACAAAAAGAACGCCATTTGTTCATTAAATTACACTTACCTATCCGTACCTCTCGTTGCCATAAAACTTTATAGGTGCATTTATTTCTCTCGCTTACGACGAGTAAATAAAACGTTATGTCATAATCGCTTAAGCGGGTGTCAAACGATCCGCCCACAAACTATTAAGGCAGAAAATAATCCCTTTATGCGAAATTGTACTGCTTCGAGATTGGGGCTCGGTCAAACGTAATCTTTTTTCAATGACGATCCGAAATGGATTTATAACGACTAGGTCAACTTTATCGGGTGAGGGAAATAATCTATAACTTCCGAGATTGAGATTATAATACTCTAGAGCACCTTTGAACCTTCAATAGTAAGCAGCCTTAAGCAGTAAGGTATCTACTGCGATGACGTTCATAAGCGCATTATTGTAAGGTCTTAGTTATCAACCTTATCCCAAAATAAGAAATCAGATTGATGCAGTCTGGAAGGGCAAAAATTTAGCAAAAATATCTATCTTGTATACTAATACGAGTACAAACTCTTTTTTCTATAACAAACTCTACTTTGACGAAAAAACCAGTATACTTATATTTCTAGATACTTACATCAAAGTATAAAAGGAACAGGGGAATAATATTTTATTTAAAGTACGTACCTAAACAAAATATATTTGCCCATTTCTGTGCTGCAAGAACACGGAAGAACAATGATGTCCGTCAGAGAGAAATAAAAGAAAAGCGTAATATACGCCAACTCGCTCAAAAGGTTAGCGCTAGCGTACTTGAAACGGTGTAATCGTTGTAATTTTCTTTTTTTATGTTCAGTTACAACTTCCAAGAGAACGCATATAAAAAATATTTAAGTGTAAAAATGGACACTAAACAAAAGAGTCATTCTTAATGTAGCATTAAAAGGACAGTCAGTAGTATGCTAGGGTATAAATAATGCACTAATACGCAGTCTCTTGAGAACGGTCACCAGTGTCACTTGTGCACACTGAATGATGTATAACTCTGAAGACATTCCTCTTAATTGACAACATTTCATTTTTATAACACCTGAAAATGTACATATGGTTCGAAAGCATTTTGCCTCCTGATCACTGCAATATGTTTATATAATTTTAATATCGCTTATTATAAAAAATAAAAATTAATTAAAAATATGTCCTAATTTTACCAAAACTACCACAGGATAGGTGAAACGCCTTTCCTTTTTTCACGATAAAAAATAAGCGATCATAGTTTAGTATTTTTGACAACTTCAAAGTACAAGGGGGGCAATTCTGAAATTCTATTTTCGAAGTTCATTGCATACCTTCTCTCTCATTCTCAACATAATGACTATTAGTATGAGCGGAACAGCACGAAGTGAACCTCGAAAATCGAATATTGGAGAATAGGGCCTGACATTGACAATTTGAAATTAACGTCAGTTTTTTTCTATAGAGAAAAGATAAAGGGATAAGTGTGTATTCTGTGATAGTATCGGAGTTACGCCCTTTTAGAATAAGCAAAAATTAATAAATTAATTATAAATTAAATACAAGCCCTAGCGAAAAAATTAAACTGTCAACATGTTCATCTTTTCAAACAAAATACAGAGAACCATTAAAATTATACACTCAGAAATATGAAATGTTGTCAATTCATTCAAGACCTCCGAGGTCACTATCCGCGTATTTAACTCTGTCCATGACGGTAAAATACTCTTTACCTCTATTAATCATACCCTTTAACAGAGATGCGATTTATTTGAAATACTTCTATTTAAAATGCAAATACAAAATGCAAAATACCTATTTTGTATTTTGCATTTAAATACCTTTTAGTAAAAAGCATTTTGTATTTTATTTGAAATACCTTTTTAAATGTATTTTGCATTTTTAATATTCATTTCAAAATGCAAAATACTTTTTGATTAAGTTTAGCCAACATTACCAGTCAAACAAAATGAAATGAACGAATGAATGACGCTTGTATTGCCGAATTTGACCGATAGAGGCGCCTGGTAGCCATGCGTGCCCATTTTTAGGGTTCCATAGCCAAATGGAAAAAAACGGAACCCCTATAGATTTCGTCATGTCCGTCTGTCTGTCTGTCCCTCCGTATGTCACAGCCACATTTTTCCGAAACTATAGAACCTCTGTTGAAACTTGGTAAGTAGATGTATTTTGTGAACCGCATTAAGATTACCACACAAAAATAGAAATACACCGGCCAAGTGCGAGTCGGACTCGCGCACCGAGGGTACCGTACAAATTCGCCAAGTTATTATAAATATTATGATTAGTTATTATTATGTTGAGTATGAGTATGAGTAAAATCCGGTGTTAGCAGAGCCCTGCTCTTAAGCAAAATGTAGGCACAACAATAAATTTTGGGGGTTCCCCATACTTAGAACTGAAACTTTTTTATCAAACCCATACGTGTGGGGTATATGTATAGATAGGTCTTCAAAAATGATATTGAGGTTTCTAATATATTTTTTTTCCAAACTGAATAGTTTGCGCGAGTGACGCAGTAAAATGTGCCCCCCCCCCCCCCTGTAACTTCTAAAATAAGAGAATGATAAAACTAAAAAAAATATATGATGTAGATTACCATGCAAACTTCCACCGAAAATTGGTTTGAACGAGATCTAGTAAGTAGTTTTTTTTTTTAATAATTTGTGTGTCTGTATAAGGTATAAGTAACCAATATAAAATGACCTCACACTGCCTACATTTTGCTTAAGAGCAGGGCTCTGCTAACACCGGTTTTTTTAATAACTTGCGCCGACACGCACTTGGCCGGTTTTTTTTCTTCTTTGGTCAGAGTGCGCGCGAGTGGTCTGACTAGTGAGGTGCCATTTGGCTCGGCATTGTATCTCTATTCTATTTCTCATGATAAATACCTAAAATAAATATAAATCATTCGATTTGGTAAGAAGGTATTTTATTTTGAAAAAGTATTTTGAAAATAGCTATTTTGCATTTAGCATTTGAAATACAAAACGCAAAACTATTTGGTATTTTGCATTTGAAATAGTAAATCTTAAAAGTATTTTGCATTTTGTATTTAAATGCTTTTTTAAAACCATTTTGTACATCTCTGCCCTTTAACTATACCTGAACTATACTGATTTCAAAGGCCACTCTTCATGTAAATCTTTTTATGGAAAGTGAGTTATTTTTGCTTGTACCTATTAATTTACCTACATACGCAATGTACCGTACACGAGTAATAATTTATTGTTTAAGTCTGTACTTTAAAAGAAGCTTTTATTATTTACCATATAAGGAAGACAAAATGCCTTGCTTGTATTTAGGTCAAGTCCGTGAAACAAATCGGTGTGTTCCATTTAGCCTCATACATTCCGCCACCGCCTACGACTTGCACACTTACAAATGGAATGCATCCATCTATGTTACCGCGCTCTCACCGCTTAATGGTCTGATGTATTGTTATAGCTTTATAAAAATCTTTTCCACCTCCAATACTAGCTGGTATCTGGTAAATCCTTACTTTTTAGCGTTCCGTTACGCTAAAATAATACAAAGTGTTCATTTCTGTACTTCTACAATTTATGCTTCATAAAACGCACATACGAAAGATTACTAGATAAAACTTCCTCACCATTATGGGGTGTCATTAGTGTAGGATATAAAGGTCAAGAAATTGTTAATTTCGATTGAAGTGAAATTATTTATTAACAGACTTATTTATTCCTTTAATTTTCATACAATATACAAGTAGTTAGCCAACCTACGTTGTAGTGTTTGTCTATAGCTACATTCATTTCATCCTGTGTGCGTAAAAGCTATTAAGAAATTCAAAGTTCGTATGCTACTGTCTCACTAAATATCCTTTACTAATGGCAATTAGTGAGAGCGGAACAGCACGAATTTGTAACTTCGGATTTTACGTCCAGAAACGTAAATTCTCTAAAATCGACTCACACTTGACAATCCTTTATTTTCCAAGATAATTAAAAGTTGAATAGGTACTTTGGTATAATTCCGCGTCAGCTTTTTTCTCTGGGTATTTGAAAAACCTACGTTTTATGTAGCACTACGGAATAATATACTGCTTAAAATACTAGGTAAAGTACTAAGGACTCAAATAAGATAATTTATTTAAAGCGATGTACCTACTTAAATGGTTGAGCGTCGCGTCGTTTGCCCCAATTTGCTTTAAAGGTAAACAAATAAACGTTGTATAGTAACCGTGGCAACCTAGTTATATAGACTTCATAAATTGCTACGACTAGCTAGTGCTACGAATAGGCGGTAACGTCATCTATTTCCTACATCGCGCTATCCAAATTTCTTAACGAGGATGCATAAAAAACTACCAACTCTCTTCCTTCGCACTTCGGTCTCCAACCATAACATCTATTGTGGCCTCTCCCCACAAATGTTTTCACTTGAAAACCTATTTATCAACAGGAAACGATCGCACATAACACACTTAAGCCTTTCTATAGAGATGCAAATTTATTTGGTACGGATTGTACACAGTGTAATAATATATGTACAGTCGAGAGTATAAGTATCGATACAGCCATCATGTCAAATATATGTGGCACTGACCTTATTGTTTGTGGCATACAGCTGTATAGATGTTTTTGACGTCTTGGTAACGTACATATATATGCCCTTGACTGTACATGGCTGTTACCATTACCTATTATCAACGATAGCAACAGTAACCGATTTACATTAGGTACTTTTCAGGAAAACCATCGTTAGACTAATCATAGACACGGAAGTGGCTGTAAGAATAGTATTTCAAGGTGAGCTAAAAGCAAAGAGTGAGTCGAAGTAATTATGAAAAATTGTAGTTGATTATAGCTAAGTGGTCAGAGAAAGGAACTAACATGCGAAAGAAGAATTACTTCCGCATTCAAATGAAAACTAACAGCATGTCGCAACAAATATTAGTGATTAGAAAGATTGGTATGAAGACATGAATAAGGTTACAAGGCGAAAAGGTAAAAGCCACTTCATTAACATCTAACAACAACACAACTAATAGTTACTCGTATTCTACGCAACAAGCACCTATAAATAGAGATTGAGATGTTAATAACGTACCTAAACGATTAAAAGGTTTTGTTGTGTCACAATCACAACCTAGTACCAAAATACCATCCCAAACCAAGCATTTCGTTAGTGATCAAATAGGGGACGTCCTTATTAAAGGTTAGATCAAGAGTACCCTAAACCGACTAGCATCTATAAAGTGATTGATAAATGTAGAATTGTAGATGAAGTGAAGGTATGTCAGGATTATAGCAAGTGGAACAAGATAGTCTCTGCCCACCTATGGGAAAAAGGCGTGAATATGTATGTATGTAAAACCTAGTCTAAATTACTAAGGCTCATGCTACAGGGCGCAACACCTCGGGTCACCGAGGACGCTCCAGGAAGTCGTCGGCAACGTAAAGGGTCTGCTAGGCTTCCTACAGGAGCTGGGCTGGCACGAATAGTGCGACAGCCCACCACGCAAAATAGGCGCAGTTCAAAGACGTCGAGTTGCGGAAAACAACCCGTTACAGCATAATATAACATAACATACTAAGGCTCATACAGTTTACTCTAGACAAGACACATAACAACCAAAATTCTATCCGCATCGTCCATTGTTTACCATCGTAGGCATAGTTTAGTTTACTGTAGGTAGCAATAACTTTAAATTTTCCAATCTGCTGACGGTCATAGGTATTACAAGCCCGGACTAACAAACTCATGAATATGTAGAAGGCAATTTATGACCAAGGTTTGGACCAAGCACTGAGTATTGGATGTAAATCAGGACTGAAGCTGATACACCTGACGCTATCAGGTAGTAAAGTCACAGACATTTTAGATAAGCACTGATGACTTTGGACGCTGTGATGAGCTCGCTGCAATGTCAAAGAGACGAATTTAGACCATTATGATGTTGTTGATGACGTGGCTTTTCAAGTATCGGATAAATCGGACGATGAAACGGCTTTATACTGAATTGCAAAAGAATAAATATTTAGCACACATTGAAATCGCTATCCCACGGGAACTGCGCAATTTTCCGGGATAACAGCTATTCTATGTCCTTCCCCGGGACTCAACCTATCTCTATACCAAAATTAAAATTGGTTTAGTGGTTTAAGCATGAAAGCGTAACAGACAGACGGAGTTTTTCGCATTTACTTATACTATTAGCAGGGATTGTATATTAAATTTTAATCACGTCCTTATCCCTAACGGGGTAGTCAGATCGAGGTAACAAAACATAAAATAATAATATTACAATTAGCGTAATTGTGGGCGCATAGAGGTGGATAGGGGAATAAAAATGCATGAAATGCCAAAAATAGCTTTTTCTGATCTCCTGGTAAATACTGTTCCAACACTTCTATTGAGAGTTTAAGAAATAATAATAGTTTATGAATTTACCTAATACTTTTGTCAGGCAATACATTTTAACACATTTATTTCACTGATGCGGCAGTATCTCACGCTACTGATTTCAACAAGTATAATGATAATAATTGCTGTTCGTTTTCAGTTCAATAATAGTACTCTAACCATTCCTATATAGGTATTATTTGCGTTATACTTTTGTAACTAGGTAATTCTTATTTGCCACTTCATGGCATTAATAAATGTAAAATACTTACGACGTGAAACTGAATCAACGGAGATTGTACTGAGTAGAATGATGCAAATTTCATGTAATAGGTATGTACCTGAAACGAAAGAAAAATAAATTAGAGCGATATTTCGAGAACAAAAAACTTGTCTATTAAGTACTTTTTTTTAGTTTAGGTCGTTTTACATGGACCAACACACGCGGGCATTAAGGCAGTAAGGCTAAGACCAAATACGAAGATAAGGCAGAGTTCTGTAAACAATAAAGTGAGGCCAGTAAAATTCGGACTCGCCGTTTGCAATATACTGTCGCACGCACACACGTCCAACCAAACTTCGCCAAGAAAACTGTTGAGCTTCGCACACGTGCACAACTCGAGGCGTACTTTTACCCGGCGTCATTTTAATGTTCACATAATTCTGTATTTACTTAGTCTGGTAGGTTTCTCTTTTATGTAACTAAATAAAAAATAGGGATAGTAGGTAATCCATTTTATTGTACTTGACTGTAGAACGCTGGGTTTTATTTGTTGTTTGCCGGAATAAATATTTGAGTAGACATTCGATTTCTTTTAAAGGAGACATCTTTTCAAATTCACCCTCTGGCTTCATTCCCGCTTCGCTTAAGACCTTCAGTCAATTACAGAACCACAGTCAATAAGCCGTATAACGTTCTGCCGTCATGTAAACAACGTCGTGACCGTGATTTGCTGGTCATCCACACAAATAACTACTGTGGTCGTGGAATACCGGGAGTGGGTAGCAAAAGATTAATAATACAAGACGCAGGTCAATGACTGCTCTATTTAATGTATATATACTTAGCGAAACTATTGAGATGTGGGTGCTCAGACGTGTCTGGCGATTGGGACCTTGACGGGAAAAAAGGGATAAAGTTGGAGACTGTTGTTTTGCTTATCCTTTGGCTCTATTTCAGACGGATTAACTACCGGCTTTTAGCTGTATTTTTTTATTGTACTGTGAAAAGGTTGTGTGAAGTTATCGTTGTGACTATAAAGTATGCTTCAAATTGTTTAAGTATTATTATAAGCCGACACTTTTGAGGCAAATGTGTCGAATTCTCATCAATATTTTTCACATTCGTTACATAAATAAACAATTGCATGCCAAGTACCATTTTAAAACAAATGCCACAGATGTAGGTAGTTAATTTGACGGGTAAACGTAAATTTACTCTAAGACAAGGGAGACTTCCTCCAAGTTTATTTTGTACGTCGTATAAAAATATCTACGTATATTCGACGTACGTTCGTTCGACTTCGTCTTAGAGACACTTACGCAACGAATTGTGAACTCCCCAGAGAAAAGCTTTTGTACATAATAAAAGCTCATTTTATTTCGTCTGAAAGTATGTGTACGGAGCTTTCAAAATAAGGGTCGCGCTGCTTTATTAAAAGCTTTTATTTAACTTACAATGCTCGTATCTAAGTGTTACTTTCCTTCAGAATTTACAAGTCAAATTGTTCCCTTTCTAATGGTCGAACTGGCTTAAAATTTGGTATAAAGTAGGATAGATGACAATGCATTGTAGTCGGCCCATGAAAATGATGAGCATACTTAGAACCTTCTCGCAGTCGAGTTATGCAATGACAATTAAGTCCACAATCTTTTGCATGAATGTCATAACAATCTATTCTAAATTTAAATTGCTGACAACCTCACGCTGCCTTATTTTGGTTTAATTCGACAAAGTATAAAGTGCTCATCATTTTTGTGGGCCGACTGTGCAGTCAATAAAAAACATGCATTGAAAAAAGGGTGGCAAACGAGCAGTAAGGGCACCAGTGGGCGCGTCTCTCGAACGAAGATACAACTTAAAGTTTTATTAGTGCTAGTTTACATTTTGAAATAATGTAGGTAACTTATAGCTTCGAGAAACAGGCCGCACATAATTACAGATTCGTTGCCAACTAACTGTCATTTAAGTAAAACTATGCTTAGAACTGTCAAAAAGGGTGAACACATTAATAACGGACTATAACTCTTATATAAAAGAAACGAAGGGATAGTAATTGATTTTACAACAGCTATTATATAATCATACTAGCTTCTGTCCGCGACTTCGTCTGTGTATAATTACACAATAAACCTTTCTCTTGAATCACTCTTTCTACTGAAAAAAACCGCATCAAAATCCGTTGCGTAGTTTTAAAGATCTAAGCATACATAGGGACAGAACAGACAGACAGCGGAAAGCGAATTTGTTTTACACTATGTAGTATTATGATTACCTACTTTTAAATTAAGAATGAAGCATCCATTACTGGTGCTTGTCAGCTTATTGTCGAACAATGGTGCCTTCACCCTACGATGTTTTTTTACGAAGGTTTTTTTTTATATGGATAGGAAGGCAGACGGCATAGGAAGGATGTTGTGTCGTCTACCACCATGTACATTTACCGCTATGCTAATTCGGTTCGGAGCACTTTCACACGTACCAGGCGATAGCGATGTGGGTTATCAGTGTTTTGTTAAGCAGCGCGTGCGTCGGTATCTCGACCAGTTTCACCGGATGGTTTCGTTATTTAGTTTTTTAAGGTTATTGGGTTCAAAATTATATTTTCTCTAATACATACCGTATCCTTTCGTGCATAAAGAGTTAATAGTGCTAGAAAATTAATGATTACTAAAAATGCAATACATTATTATTTTTGATAACTACTTACGAGTTGTACGAATTCTTCCTCGCAGAATTAAATAATAATTGTCTATTTTACTCATAGATAACGTAGCATTTTAATAGTAAAGGATTTTTTTAAACAATTCTGTAGTTTTTGTGTTTATGCGGTTAAAACAAGAATACAAATTAGAATAAAAAGTTCTAATTAAAATGTCGAAATTTTCTGAATTGATTTTCAAAAAACTGTGTATATTGTAAACTCTATGCTAAAGCCATTGAATCATTTTGTTTGGCCCAATTTACGTGTCAATTCTATCAGTAAATTTCCAATTAGTATTTGATTGATCTGCCTCGTTTTGCCTATCGCAGTCTGTCTCTAGAGGCGGTCAGCTGAATTTACGTATGCTGGTATGAGTCTAGGGATGTCCTGAAATTACGTATCGATACCTATATTTAGATTACGCATAATTTAATAACACCATAAACCTCTCGTCGCATCTAGAATAATTCTAGAATTTATAGTGTAAGTTAGTAAATTATCGACTACTATGGGAAAAGACTTGCACTAAGTGCTTAGAAAATGCTTAATTGAGATTCGGTCGGTCATAATCGATGGTTCACAATTTTTTTGTTAGTAAAATTGCATCTTTATGATTTGTGCTCTATTGTCTAATTACACTAGCTTTTGCCTCGTAAAGTTGATTGTGAACTAGGCCATCGATATTTGATTCATTATCACTACGTTTTATTTGGGTCCAACATCGAGTGAGCATCGTAGGAATGATTGTTTTTCTGATGTAAAAACTGTCTTAAAACAATGAAAGCACTACTTGGTCAAAAAGGTATCGAAACAAAAGCATCGACATACTCGCACCGGAACATCCCTACTTGTATGCGTTAAGTTAGCACCACCAGTGCAGTAAATTGGACGACATGGGAGCCCACCAGCTTAATTATGATTCTGGATTGTCGAACCAGTGTCCCGTATGTATTGCCTATTTGTTCATCAACGTGTATCATCGGGGACACACCCAAAAGCAACCGTTCAATTAGGTTTAGGTTCAAATTGAGGCGTCTCAATAAAGAAGTCCGGCAGGTATAGGTGACGTCTCTTGTATTTAAAGTGGCGGCAATAGTTATTTGTGTCACAAGGGAGCAAAATCATGTATTTACGGCGAGGGCGCTACATTGAATCCAGAATGTAGCGAAGGATTCTAAAGTAGAATCTAGAGCGTAATGAGGGATTCAAGTGCTAACGCCCAAGATGAAAATAATTTTGCTCCCGAGTGGCTCATACAACTTTTCACGCCAAACATTAAAAAACTTAAAAAATAATTCTAAATATAATTAAAGAGCTACCAGCATAGAAAATGGCGTGGTTTTACAATTATCAACTTTAAAAAAAATTGCATTTGCAAAAAAATACTTAGAAAATTATTGAACAGAAAAGTTGCACTTTGATCCCTCTCGACATCGTTTGCATAGAATTATACATCTAAAACTTCCTCTTGAATCACTCTATCTATTAAAAGAAACCGCATCGAAATCTGTTGCGTAGTTTTATGGATATAAGCATAAGCATACTTAAGGACATACAAATAGACAACGGAAAGCGACTTTGTTTTATACTATGTAGTGAAGACGTTTACGTGGACGTATCCGAGACGTTTCTTTGTGAACTTACACGACAGGCTCAGAAAACTTACATAAAGGCTTTATCTATAAAGGCTGTACAATTAAATCACGAGATGTCTTTAAGTGCTTTGTTTTATCAGATACTAGCGGTTGCCAGCGACTCTATTTTGCGCTGAATTTGCTTATCGCTATCCTGCGGGAACTATGTGATTTTCGGGGATAAAAATTATCCTATGTCCTTCCCCGTGACTGAAACTATCTCTGTACCAAATTTCATTGAAATCGGTTCTGTAGTTTAGGTCTGAGTGTGACAGACAGTACATAGAGTTACTATCGCATTTATAATATTACTAGCGACCCGCCCCGGCTTCGCCACGGTATATTATGCATGTATTATACATATAAACCTACCTCTTGATTTACTCTATCTATTAAAAAAAACCGCATCAAAATCCGTTGCGTGGATTTAAACATTTAAGCATACATAGGGACATAGGGACAGAGAAAGCGACTTTGTTTTATACTATGTAGTGATGATAGTAGGGATTTGCCGGGGACTGTACGAAAACGTGTAAATATTTCTCTAATAAGCTAACAAATTAGACCAGTATACAAACGAAATATCAATTGTTCTTTGCGTAACATCCTTGAACCAAATGAAACGTTCCATCGGGCATACAATTTGTTCAAAGCAACTAATTGTTTTAAATTAAACATAATTATGCGTAAAGAGTAAGTCAACCTGACACTATGGATTTGTGGGGACACAATTGTTTTGTCAGTCCCACTGTGGCAGCGTAGTGCGTAAACTTGACGTCAGTACTCAGTTATTTTGTACACACCGTGGCGTAATGCTACCAGCCTGTGCAAATCAGGGGCCTTACCATAATTTCTTCTTTCCGATTTTCTGCCATTTTTTGCACTTCTAGTAAGGATCTGACAGGGAGCGATCCAACTTTGGTTCGAAATTGGATCGCATTAAGACGTCACGGTAAGGCCCCGGGTAACTTATTTTTTCAGCCACGAATACGCCATGGAAGGTAACGTACTGTTGTAGACAGTCTTATCAGGAGTTTGGTTGAATATCGCACAGAAAGTTTCTTTTCTTCTCTTTTATTATTTGTTTTTGTGTACTTCCTTGGCACTCGCGATACAGACCCAGAGTCTAGTGCAAGCGCTACCGATCTCTATGTAACAATGTGTGCTCTGTAAAATGTTATGCATTTGTAACTTCTGTGGTGAACAATAAAGTTATTATTATTATATATTAAGTCACAGATTCATTGATGCATAAAGTTTCGTATTTAGATTTGTTAGTTTGGAATGTGGTGCTCGCTTTTATAGTTTCTATGGTAGGTACCTAACAGCAAGACTTAAGACAAAGTAAATGTGACAGTCTAAAACTCTTTAGCTGTTAAAGTTAGAATCGAAAAAATTCTTTGTTATGTACTATAGGGGAAAAAACAACCAAATCTACCCCACATGTTATAAACTAAAGCCAGTGTAAACTGCATCGCGATCGGGGAACGGCGTAATTACAGCAAAATGTCTAATATTCGCGCAGGCCAGTGTTACTGGGTCACGTTGAACATTGTAGACACAACTGCGATGACAAGAGAGCCACGTTTGATCCGCGTACAATGATACACGTGATTGGCGAGTTTTTATCCGACTGCGTCAAAGGAAGGTTATGTTTTTGCAATTATGTGTATACTAGCTTCTGCCCGCGACTTCGTCCGCGTAAACTTAGACTTAAAAACTCCACTCTCCATTCTCTTGCAGTATGTTGCGACTCTAGGCAGCTACGACCGTTGACATGTTTATCGCTACTCCGCGGGAACTATGCAATTTTCCAGGATAAAAAGTAGCCTATGTTTTAATATAGGGTACCAGCTACCTCCATTTCAAATTTGATCCAAATCCGTCCAGTCGTTTCAGCGTGAAGAAGGAACAAACATACACACTCGCTCACTCACATCCTCACGCAAAAACTTTCGCATTTATAATCTTAGTAGGATGTACCTTTGTATGTATGAGTATCGCGTGACCATACAATGTAAGTAACTTAGATGGATCGACATAATAAGAATAGCTACGCCATTTCACATGTTTAAACTACCTATATACCTTAGTTGGTTAGATACTAAGTAAATGTGTTGAATAAGCATTATCATTGTTACACCAAGGATATGTATACTGCGCTTATGACAGATGGTAAATCATGCCAGAAGGAAATTATTTAAATTGTACCGGAAATAATGTTACCAGCTAGAATTAAAGAATATTGCAAGCTTATTTAGGCATAGAACGGTTGTTACAGATTTTTGTTATATTTGTGTTTTACTTAAACCTTATTTGTTAAAACCATTTTCAGTACAAAACATACTGCTTTCATAGTATTTGAAAGTTTAACGCAATCGCGATCGAGACTAATTTGTGGCAGACAACAAACACTAAGCATAATGTCTACCTGAAATTGAGCGTCAGATAAAACCTAAGTTACAGATTGTCAATACGTCACCGCGAATGATTGATGACTAATGATTAATCATCAACTTTTGATAAGATAACAAAACAGGTATTCCAAAAACTAAGACTTTGATTGATCGTCCACCCTTAAACAAATTTCTATGTAGTAGAGAGCATTTGATATTTAACTCTGTGCGTGGGCGACAGGGTTTAATATCGCTAGACTTTTTGAAGTTAGGTATTAGTGATGTAACAACAGAACTGTTTAACATCTTAAATATATTCGCGAATGCTTTTTACTTAGCACCAAAAGTATGTATACTATTTCACTTTATGAGCTTTCTAGGTGTGTTAAGACTTATAAAAACACTCCCAAGTATTTTCGATATTTACTTATGATTCTCAGTCAACTTCGAGTTTGAACCAATTTTATATAGGCCATGATAACTATATATTTCCATGATATTATAAACACTGAGCTACCAAACGAGCACACAGATCACCTGATGATAAATGGATTCTGTGGCCCATGGAGTCTTATTCCTCCGAGCCCATGAACATCTGCAGATTCGTGAGAGTAAATGCGTTGCCAGCCCTGAGGACTATGGAATGCCTCTATGCTAGTTATTTCACCGGCTATTTTACTTCCAAGCCAAGACATAACAATATGTTATTGATAGATTAATTAATTTATTATACAATAGAATAAAGTTACCATTTATTTGAGGGTAAGATACATTGTCTTCGCACTATCTATCAAGAGACGCGAACATTTTTGAGTATGAATACGAATATTCGTTACATCACTTGGTAGATATCGATTAAAGAGTGTCAAGGTTGATGGTTGCTAGAGGTGTGAACGATTTTTATGGTAAAAGGTTGCATTTTATGGAGCAGGGTTAGCATGACTTGGTTTATGTCAATGATGGCTGGGCTATTAAAGCGATTTGACATTTGGAGCGACTCAGCGTGTCATGCTAGGCTGCGTCATTGCCAAAGAAAAGTTATTTATGATTTGGAATGTGCAAAAATAATTGTAATATTTTTCTTTTAAAATATATTGAATAATGGATTTATACGGAATTATTAACGTAGAAGCCTTTTGTGCTGGTGTGAGTGTGTGACGTATATTGATTTGTGTAGAAACGGTTGGGTTAGTTTTTGCATGAACTCTATACGCGTCGTACAGACGCTGATCTCTTTTTCGTGTAGCCGTGAAGTAGCAAGAAGTTTTGGGTTCAGGTTATGGGCCATCTCATAATGAAAACCAAAATGTGCCCTATGTCGGATAGCACAACATCTTATTTTTTAAGTTTTATCTGTGTCTGGCAAATGATATGACAGGGACCAATAAATACAAACAAAATTAAAAACTAACAGAAGCGTTTAATATTAAAAACAGTAAGTCTACCCAACAAAAGGTTATATAACCATCTCCCCCAACACTCTAATAAAACATAATCCTAACAATGTGAACGCCACGATCAGGCTCCATTGTCAAGTTTTAACGGCAACTGATACCAGGGTGGCATAAAAGATAGAAATTATAACGGACACAATGCAGCCGGTGACAATGCTATCGCGGACCGCGGGACAAGGTGTCAAGGCGTTTCCCTTTTTTGACGGACATGCCCCAGTTGTCAATTGTTTGGAATTAAATGTAGAAGTTGTGTGTCAGAAGACATTTTTATAGTGTTTTAGGTATGGTTATGAGTTTTACAAAAAAAAAAACGCTAAAATAAAACGCTAGCTCCCTATTTTATTGGCGAATACCTTTTTGTACCATTATACGTGAATTCCTAGAGAACATTAAGTTAAAGTTATATGAATGTAATATAATATAGTCATTTAACACTCTCTAGGAAACCATGTCAATTGGTTTTCATAGACAACGTTTCAGTGACGTACCGCTATTCGAGGAAATAATTTTCAGCAAAAACAATACCTATGGTAACAATATTTACAACGTGTGCTCTTGATCGTAGCCATTTCGTAGCACTTGTAGAACTCGCTACGCTGACACGAAATAGGCTACGCCGCGTTAAACTGACGAGGCACAGCGCGCTTAGCAACAGCACGTCAAAGTCATATAGTTACGTTCACGTGCTCCAAACATAACTTAGAAGCAGCACATCTGTATCGGTATTCGCTGCGTATTCATGACTGGCTTGTTAAACCAATTATCGTTATGTTAATATAGTCATAAATGTAACTCTACATAAATATGTTTGCGTGTCGTGAATACTAATTTCGTGTGTAGTCTATTTAGTTTTATGTTTATTGCATTTTGTGTTACATTTTTGTATTGCGCGTCACCAGTTTCAAATATACACCATATCTTGAAGAATATCATAACATATTCACTTACATAGTTTGGTATATCGATTAAGATATGGAAACAACGCCAAAATTTTACCGTTTGCAACTCTAATTTCAAAAAATCGGCCAAGTGCGAGTCAGATACGCGCACCGAGGGTTCCGTACCAATTCGGCAAGTGAATAAAAAATCAAGTATTAGCAGAGCCCTGCCTCCTAACCAAAATGTAGGCAGTGTGAGATAATTTTATATTGATTACTTACGTAGACAGGCAGACAGATTTTTTGTTATAGAGGCAACAAAAAACATCATCTGGGAAAATTGCAACTGTCTAGCTTTCACGGTTCATAAGATACAGCCTGGTGACAAACAGACAGAGACAGTGAAGTCTTAGTAATAGGGTCTCGTATTCCCCTTTAGGTACGGAACCCTAAAAACAACCAACATTACAACGCAACTTCGAAACAAACTCCAACTTGCCTAAAGTAGAAATCACGTCAGCATATTTCTACCGGCGTGACCGACTAGCGTGGGCTGACGTCAAACTCTCAGCTACTGGGTCTCGACGAGGGGGCTGCGACCCCCCGCGACCCCAACCCCCAAACCCCATAAAGACGGTGACGCAACTGTGCAAATTAACCCTGTACGCAATTTGTAACTACGTGTATCGGTAGCATGAATTAGACTTTACAAACATGTTTGCGTATCTAAGTAGGTACAATAAGTGGTTGGATCGAGTTTGGTTCCGTAGGGAGTGTTCTGATTTGCTTGAGTAATGTTTGGTTATGTGTGTTTGAGGCTTAGTGGGATTATCTGGTAGAGTGAAATTTCATACAATTAGAAAAAAAAGTGAAATCACTGCATTGATTGCTGTAGGTACTCTAATTGGCTGACTAAAGTCAAGCACGGCACTAAGATCGGGCATGTAGATGTTGTATCGAAATCGATAAAAATGTATATTTTTTGGTATAGTATGTGGTATAGTGAGTAAAACATTTTTTTTTAATAAAAAAAGCTACTCGTAATAATTGTAATTACTTTAAAATAGCTTAAGGGATAAAAGATAAATTACCATACCGCGGTAAACTAGTTGGCTAATTAAATAAATTTTAAGGCCAAAAAGCTAATAATAAGATTGAGGTTTTTTTAAGCTTAATTGGTAAAATAATATACCAGAAATATTTGTTGACATTACTTTTAAGTGCGTATTTAAGGAATTCGTGAAAACATTGAACTTTTACGTAGTGAAGTAGAAAACAAAGTTCTAATTTAATTAATGAACTCCACCGGCTCTAGCTTAGTTATGACCAGTCTACGCAAGTAAACAAACTTGAGTTAATGTTCCTTTTTTCGTCATTTTACTCCCACGTTACACTACGGGCCTTTAATACTATGACATATTATAAGGCCGCGTCTCCACCGCCCGCAGCGTAGGCGGAAAGAGGGCGATCGATCCTAAGCCGTCATCGACACCCACCGATACTCCAAACTTTATGATCCTTACAATAGCTTTAATAAATCGCTTTCGTAAACTTTAAACCGCTTTGAGAAATTCCTATTCATCTTTTGTTTCGTAACGGTGTGATCCTGCCCTAACTGGGTCAAATCACTGAAAAGGAGTTATAAAAACAGGGATAATGATTTCCTTTGAAACATTCCGCACTTAAATTAATAGGAAGGCTATCGAGTTCTCAATAGAAACCGAGAAAGCATGACCATCGGAAATATTCTGAAGGCATTTTCGTAATACATATTTTGATTGGCGGAATTTTCTCTTCTTTTGTCTGGCAACACTGGGATAAATTGGAGATATCGCGCAGATAAACGTGACACCGGGGAAACTGGGCCGTCCGTCCATAATGATTAATGTTGCCATTTATCCCGCATTCCCCGAGGACCCGGGAAAAACTTGATTGATGTGAGAGCGTGGGGTACTGATACATTTTTACTTATTTCCGGTACAGTTTTAGCATACGTCCGTACTTAAACCTTTAACTAGGAAAATGGATATTTATTATTGGACCCCGCGTATCTTATTCATATTATATCCATGAAAACCTAATGTAAGCCGTTGGCCTGACCTTTGGTTGGCAGGTTCTTGAATTTTTATGACTGAGTAATAAAACTAATAAAATATATTATTGTACGTACAAATAATAACACTTAGGTAGTATAACTAAGATAATAAACATTTCTAACGACCATGGGAAACTTTCCAAGGTTTATTCTTGTTTTTCCTCAAAATACACTCATTTACCTTAGAATCTACATTAACTTAATGTCAGACAGGCTTACGTAACTTCCACCCCTTTTACACTAATAGCGGAAGCAAGTAGGTCGTATTTTATTCATTTTCGGCACGAGTGACACACTGACAATAAAACCGAGGTCGTATTACATGACGATGGAAACAGAGCCATTATTTTCACGTCATGGGGAGGTAAAATATTACTTACTACAGTCACGGGTAGTTAATAATAGTAACATTACGGGCCAGCCACGGATACGACCGACGGCAGAGAGGTTATAATGATTTGAAACTCGATCGAGTTTGCGTACGGTTTAGTTAAATTTCTGGATAAAATTTTGATTTCTTGTTTTTCATGACTGTAGGTAAAATCAATAATATATAATAAGCCAAGCTTGCTTCAAAACTAAATTTCGTCTAGTTGATTAAAGTGTGAAATATATCAAAAATCTGTTTTTTGAAATATAATTTCACTTTTAATTTTGTCATTTTTTAACTTTGAATAAGATGTAAAATAATTTGGAGTTATAATTCATTTTGTTGAGTTAATTTATATAGGTACTGTGAACATTGTATTTTTTTAATAGGTATCAAATATTAATCTTGCCTACGGAATCCTTAAATTAATTACTCGCAGTAAATCTCATCATCTCGCAGCACAAAGAACCTTATCGCATTTATTGTCTTCAAAGTGACTGTCACACTATTGTTTTATGTTTAATTCTGTGTCGGAACTAACTGACAAACCGACATTACTATTATAATTAATTAAAATTTGATGAATTACAATTTTAACTCAGTGTTGTTTACGAGGCAGGAACGCCATTGTCTCTTGAAATTTGATAGTTTAAAGAATGGAGCGACATACAATAGCTTAAAGTGACGATTAAATACGTAGGTATAGATAGGGGAATCATATTATAATAATATTGTATTTTACTATTTGTTTGTATATTTGCTATACATGTAAGCAGTACGACTGTTTATCGAATTAAAGTTTTATTTTAAAGGAAAAAAAAGTTTGGGTCCCGATTTTTTTTACGATACCAAAAAATATTATATGGCTTTCGGCATGTGTGAAGAAAAAATAGTTTTATTGCGTTCGTTTAAGAGTGTCACTAGGTTATAGTATCGTCTATCTATCTCGCTCTTTCTCTTGCTTTGCTAATCTATATTCTAAATTCAACAACATAACTGCGCCTTTAGTTTAAATTTTGACACAAAAAACGTTTCCATCGCGTTTACTTACACGTATCAATTAGGTACTATGGAACATTGGCATTATTTATTGGCAGTCACTTTATCACAAACTCCTTCGAGACGTATTTTATGACCGTAAACAGAACTTAACCCTTTATTTCGCAAGTCGGGCCATGTGTACTCAATTCGAGCCTCATTAAATTCTTGTTAATCTAATAAAAATAATTAAAAAAAGCGACGAGTCGCACTCCGGGAGCGCCGGCAGAAGTGAAAATAGCAGCATAGATTAGATTTTAATGTTGTAACCTGAATGACGCTCAAGATGCGTACCGTACTGGCCGCTTATAAAAAAGAACGCACGTATTGACAGACCTCTAACAATGTGCTGATGCCCTAGTACTTTTGCCCAACGACTCAACAAAAAAAAACATTAATAAGCTCTTAAATGATCTGATATCCTGGTAGGTACTTAAACTCTCCCTCCGTCTTACGCCTGACGCAAGTTTAACTTTTTTTATCCATCCCAAAACGTGCTCAGCGCCACTAAAGAAGTTTCACTTCAAAAATACAAAAAGACCATCTTTAAGTGTGTTGATTTAATCAACACTGCGAAATTAATGGGACTAAACAAAGATGCTAACAAAGTTTCAAACTAAAATTTCGCACAGCCTTGTCACAGCCACATCAGTCTAATAAAAATTATAAAACACAGCGTCACTGAAACGCTGACCGAACAATGGCTCGCCCGTGACATTAGCGAGGTCAGCGCGAAGATGACAAATGACCTAACAACGCATTTAAATTTTATGTACGTCATTGTTAGTGTGTGGCTCTTGAAGTTCAATCTTGCGTAAAGGTGCCTCAGCTGTGATTTATTATAGGGTTTATGTTATACTTACCGTTATTAAATTTTGATGGGTCTAATACCAAACATACTATACAATACAATACAAATATTCTGAACAGGCGGTTTTATCGCTTGACATTAAAACATTAAACATTAAAGCGATATCTACCAATCAAAGCGAAATTTGAATTACTAAATCAAAAAGCCAAGGAAAACGCAAAATTTATAAAAAAAAGTAAGTCGTCGTACCTAACAGCTGGTATTTATTTTTTATTTTTAGATCTCAACTTATTTAAAACTATTACACTGATAAAACACGCGCAAATAAACAATGTATAACGATAAAAAACCTTTCCAAAACTATTTTTGCTAACTGTGTAACTTTGTGACGTGCTAACTTTTATATCTGCATTGTTGTTAGATTCATACATACCAAATCAGACCACTACAAAGGGCTAAAAAAAATTGTTATACAGTTATAGCTGAAGCTAATAAAAGGGTGTTCAAAAAATACATTCAAGGTCTCATCACTTTAATCCGTGCATCGATACCTTTCCGGTAAACCGTCCACTAAATCCTAACCTTCCCACCCATACAATCCCAGAGCCCGTACAGCTCCACGTAAACTGGTTGCCAAGTCACGCATTAAACCGTCACGCAACAGACGTGACATTGCCGGTGACGTCACAAGGCCACGATGCGATGTGAAATATCAATTCACACCAATTGTGATGCTGTTAAGTCGTAGGTAAACATTGTTTGCGAGCGCTGAATTCGGCGTGCAAACGGTTCGGCGTTTTTTTTGAGACTAGTGTAAGTTTTCAGGCAAACAAAATTGAATTAATCGCGCACTATCAAGTAACCATACCTACTAAAGAAAAATAAAAAACAATCTTATGCCAAAAATGCCGTACCTACGTAATAAGTAGATTAGTTAGTTAGGTATGTCAAAAACTTCCATTAAGCAACGCTACCTGCCCTGATAAGACTCATTAACCTGTGAGGTATTCTAGTAGAATCCCGACCTTTTGTCTTAAGGTCGGCTTGATTGTAATTGGCGATCAAACGACTGTTTCCACTCGTTAATCGAATTATCTTGCTAAGTTAGCTTGCTCAATCATACAAAAGGGTAATTACAAAATTAATTTTGCTCGAAAAGCAAGAAATATTTTTGATAAGAGTTTTTTTATGTGAAAGTCAGCGATCCTCCGGTAGTTAGCAAAAGTACGGGTACTACGTACGGGCCCCCGTTCAATTGTTTTTTACTCCAAAGGGGATTGCAAAGAATACTGCTCGGCGGAAACAACCAATAATACCATAATAACATCTACCTAGAGAGAGCTCTCACTATTGTGACCTCTCCCCACACTATTAACTAGGTATAATAACTATAGATCGACCGCCTAAATGAGTCCTCGCCCGCGCGGGTTCAGGGGCGTGGGGGGGGGGCAAGGGTAGACGACAAAGGGGGCCGAGAGAGGTGCAGGCGGGTAGAACGCCTCTCTCGGTCCCCTTTGTCGCCTACCCCGCACCCTTTGACAATTCTCAGTCGATTTGAGAGCTGTTTTCAACGCAGTTGCGTTCACTGCCGATGTCAAATGAAACGACGTCTCAAAACAAAATAAAATTGTTGCAATTTATTAATGTATCCTTCATTTTATAAGGCACCCTGTGTATAATAATCGTACCAATCAAATCGTGATCGCGGCCATGACAGTCCGAGCGTGTGCCAATGTCACCCATTCATCGGCGGCGCGCTGGTGCGCGACACGTTTTTATTTACGCTGCGCACGCGCAAGTGTACGCTGTACGCTTTACCACTATACGCAGTGTCAACATTAATTGGGAAAATTTTGACAGGTGGTTAGGTTAGTTTGATTTACGTGGTGACTTTAAAAAGTTATAAATGACGAAATCATTCTTTTTTATTTGCGTTTACTGCTTCCAATCGATGTCTTCATCGTTCGCCTTTACGTCTATTTACATGCCAAACATTCACCGCATGGACAATAATATCTATTTTATAGCAATTTTAAAACGATTAAAGTAGCCCCAAAATCATTGGTCACCCCGAATAACGGTATTACTTAAGTACATAAGAGGGGCAAAAAAAAATGTTGTCGCTGAGTATTAATTATCTATGCATCTGAAACTTTCAAGTCATTGAAAGTGGAGTGATAGCAAAATAGTGTCACGAAAAGACAATTCCACATGTGTTCATGTTTACGTTGCTACCACTACTGGTAGCCCTACCGAGGAGAGCTAGCGCTGACGAGGAGCGGGCAGCGTCGAATCACAATCCAGCAAGAAGAGTGCAGTTTCCGACCGTTTAGGTACAGTCACCAGCATAAATAAGTGATCATTTTTGTACCTTGTCGCTTTCAGTCGTTACCTACATGATTTCGTATGGTTTTTCAAACATGACTTTAAATTGACAGGGTACAAAAGTGATCACTTATTTGTGCTGGTGACTGTACGGAGATAAAGATAATGAGATGACAAGATAAGATAAATCTCCTATATGCGTCTTACGTTTGTAAGGTTCTTTGTATCTACAGATGATAGTATAACTGCGTTGCGTAGTAATACTAAGCGAAAACCAAAAATCTGATTTCTTATCATCAGAAACTCAATCTTACAAAAGAGTGATATGAAGAATATCCCCTCAACAACCTCGATTCCCATCCAAACCAAAAAATGCGTTTGATCCTAACCGAACCAACGATCAACGCAATTAAAGTATGATGTGTCCATAGATATAGATCAAGACAACCTCATTCCTCAGTTCAAAACTAGCACATAACAGCGGGCAATGTTGACCATTAACGGATGCGTTAAGCCCGAGGGAATTGACCCCATCATCCAATATCCTTCTAACCAGTAACATCTGCCTCTACTAGCTTGTACAATATATACCAGTCCTAGCGCTACTACAGTGCTAGCGCAAACAGATCGTAACAGCTGTGATAACGAGTGACGCAGTAAAATCAATCTTCTACACCTAGTGAACTACTATCGCATTTGACAGTTTGTTCCAATTTTTCCATACAATTTCTAAAAGCTGTGGCCCTCATAGGCAATATTATAAATGCGAAAGTTAGTGAGGATTTGAGTGAGTGTGTTTTGTTCCTTCTTCACGCTGAAACGACTGGACGGATTTGGATCAAATTTGGAACGGAGATAGCGGGTAACTTAGATTAAAACATAGGCTACTTTTATCCCGGAAAATTGCATTGTAACCGCGGAAACGATGGATTATTTGCAGATGGAGTCGCGGGCAACATCTATAGTATGCGATTTATAGGTTATATTATACATACAAATAAGTAAATAAAATAAATATCTTGGGACAATAACAATTGACATCAATTGATCTAGCCCTTAGTTGTTGTTAAATCAGTTTTCAGTGTAGTTTAGATTTTAAATCTCAAAATTATTTCGCATGTAATGTTAAAAAAAACTCAGAGCCCGGGTTTAAACCCGCGAGCCCCTGCTTGAGAGGCCATAGTTCAAAACACTGGGCTAATAAGCAATATTATCTGCTTGTACTAGTACTGGATCCAGATAACTAGTGCAAACAGATTGTGATAATCTGCCGAGATAAACTTGGTTACGTTGCGATGTTAGAGCTGGGATTTTTGTCAAGTTGAATGCTGTGAAGAATGGAGAAGGGGAATATATTATGGAAACAGTTTTATAATCAGCTGTGAAGCGAGTCTAAAAATAAATATAACCCGCGTATAACTCCAACTACAATCTCATTCCAAAATTAATGCTTTTTACTTGACATGCTATATGTTGCAGTCCGACCTTATATACCTTTTATTATGTACTTATTCTTTATGTTTAGTTTCTATATTATATATTATTAAAAAAATATATGAAATAGTCGATGCCATTCAGTTAGTTCAGAGATGAAGGCTAATAAAATCGGTTCCAAAGTTGTCGTGTTCTCATTCATAAGTTTCACTATAAATAATTTGTTTTCAATGCCTCCGCAATCATTATCACTACTATATATAAAACAAAGTCATCCCTTTCGTTTCTCTGTCCCTATTTCCTTATGTATGCTTAAATCTTTAAAACTACGCAACGGATTTTGATGCGGTTTTTTTAATAGATAGAGTGAATGAAGAGGAAGGTTTATATGTATAATACATGCATAATATACCGTTTGAAGCCGAAGCGGGTCGCTAGTACTAATATACAACTAAAATTTTGCTACACTATATTCCTACTATGAATACTCACTATAATATCTTCTTTTACTAAAAGCATAAAGATAACGCTGAAAAGAAAATTTTAGTCTTTATGGTTCGAGTGTTCCTTGTCTAAATTTTTTTTTTTTTTTTTGTGGAACAATTCACACTTCTCATACCAGGTGCATATCTTATGTCCATCCCGGGAGTGAAAATATTTTCTATTCCAAATCAAATTCCAACTAAATTGCTGCAGACACACTTTCACTTTTATAATATTGGTATGAATTTATATTTTAAATAACCATATTTCTCACAAAAGGAGCCACCTTATTGTTCGCGACAGCGTCACAGCCAGCAACAGATGCATCACTGACGCGACGCCGTTAAAGTGTAAATTGGTATGAAATTGCCCTTTCTCTAGGTATTACGTTAATTGTTTACTTTAGAACTGAAGCGTGACAAAGTGGAACGTGGGAGACAATCGCTAGTCTATTTATATTTAAATGTCTATCTATAGGTACTAATATTATATATCTATACTAATTAAAAATAGGTAGAGTTTGTGGGTTTGTGAGTTTGTGAGGTAGTACGGGATAACCTCTGGATCTACTGAATCTGTTTTAATAATTCTTTTACCAAGAAAGTCACATTATTTGCGATTGTCATAAGGCTATATTTAATTCAGCGCGGACGAAGTCGCGAGCAACAGCTAGTTACATAAAATGTTTTTTTCTTCATGCAATTTTGCGACATTTTCAATCTGTCCATTAAAATTTCTACAATAACAATAATGATTTCGTAACGCAGACGAAGTAGTGGACGTGCAAGTTGTTATTAGAAAATCCAGTTTGTTACTTCAAAGAACCAACTACAGAAAATTGTTATGAGGAGGCTCATTTAAATCGATATCCCTCGGTTCTAGTAGGTTATTCCTAACGTCAGCCGGCGTGCCAAAGCCAGATTAGCCCAGATCGATCGCTGGATTTGGCTCGACGATGTATAGACAGCCTTAAAAGAAGTCTGACACATTAGTTTTACGTCGCAGTATCTGAATAGTCTCTAGCAAAGTTTGCACAGCTTAATTTTTCTTGACACTTTCAACAAAATATCGTTATATTTAAATCTATTCACACAAAACCTTCACAAACTGTATAGGTACCTAAATCTTCCTCTTGAGTCACTCCATCTATTGGCGAAAACTGATTGGAAATTCGTTTTTGAGTTTACCACGAATATACAGACATGGTACCTACACAGACAGACTCGGTGGAGGGCTTAGTTTTGTAATACCTGATGTAGTGAGAGGAGTAGGCTTATTGTCTAACTCGCTTGCAATCGCCATCGTGTTCATTTTGACAGTTCATGTATGGGCTGACAATTGGCATCGGAATCTGCTAGCTGTCACATTCATACAAGAACTGTCAAAATGAACAATGAGCGAGTTAGACCATAGCCTAGAGGCCCGTGCCCAGCAGTGGGACGTATATAGGCTGGAGATGATGAAGTATCAGATAATAATTCTTTTACGGAACCTCTACAAAATTCAACAAACTCGTCACTCTCATGTTCCGACATAAAGCTTCAACAGACATGTTTAAAACGATGACATTACTGTATTCCACTGGGGATCATGTCATAAATATCAGCGGAAGAGGTATGACGGCATATTGCCGAGAATTTTGAACGTATGCCAGAAGAAATGGAATAATTTATACAAAGTGTCCCGTGTCTTTGGCATACGTACAGACAAACACCGGAGTGGCTTATTATTACTTTCTCTGGCATCAACGTAATATAAATAATGAAGAAAACACGTCAGCTCCTGTTTGTTATGGTTTGAGTAGCTAAGCCTGAGCTACGAATTGTGCGGGCCTAAATATCAATCATGAGGGATGGATAATATCAGTGCAAATTTAGTGGGAAAAGAGCTTGCATTAATATGAAATTTGTAGCAAAAAATGATGAACTATCTTAGCCCTTAAGACTACCTACTTTAAAACTTATATTAGTATTGTGGGTACGTATTTAAATACATAAAGTTAAAATACCTAATAGTTCAAAATACGTAATGGTTCAAAATACCTAAATGCAATTTTCTCAGAATTTTATAAACTTAACCTAACTTAAATATATAGATAGAACCTAAACCAATATATAGGTTAGGTTAAGTTTATAACAATCCTGTTAATTCTGAGAAAATTGGGAGGAAAACTGACATTTTATCCCGTCAGATGGCGCATAAGCGACTGTACCTTGTTATGACATAATATGAATAGTTTTAAACTTTTGCATTTTATTCAAAGATTCCTCAATGTAGCGCGCTAAACTGTAAAAACAGGGGACTTCATCTATTTCCTAATGACCCAAAGCGCAGAAAACAATGGGAAAATGCTTTACGTATTAAAAACTTTCAAGCAAGTGATACAGCACGTCTGTGTTCACTGCATTTCAAAGACGATTGTTGTATTTCTTGTTTGCTGATGTTTGGAATAGGTGAATCAGCGTTCACGTCTTTCAAAGAATCCGAGTGTGGACAATTATATAAAAGGTCTTTTTGGACATCTAATTCATCACCAAAGTTTTGGTTCCGATCATACGCCTCTAACCTAAAAGAAAGAACTGCACATAAGCCTCCAGAATTCAAATTAAAATAGAAATACGGAACATAACCTTAAATATTTGAAGTGGTTACTTTTTGATCAAATCAGCCTTTTTACCAGCCATCGATGCATGTCTCCTCCAAAGCTCAGCTTGAAGTTCACGCACAGTCATAAAAGAGTACATTTTGCCAGTTAAATCGCAGAAATCACTCATAAAATCGCAACCAGACATTTGAAACGAAACGTAAACAAGGTACAGTCGCTTGGGGCGACATCTGCCTCAAGCTTCTAGTTTGCCTCCTCATTGCATTTAGGTATTTTGAACCATTAAGTATTTTGAACTATTAGGTATTTTAACTTTATGTATTTAAATACGTACCCAGTTAGACGTATTAAAGTAGATGTATTAAAAATAAAACAAATGAATGTCATGGGATAATTTACACCAATTGACCTAGTCCCAAAAAAACTTTACAGTGGGTACTACATCAGGGGCCTTACGGCGTCTTAATGCGATTCAGTTCCGAACCAAAGTTGGATCGCTCGCTGTCAGATCCATACTAGAAGTTTCAGCATGAAACTACCGTGAGACTTACACATAATTACAACACACCGGATAACTCACGTATAAAAGCCGAATGATTGCTCCTACAATTGTTTCGGACTATTCCGTAGCCCTTCATCAGAGAGCGCTCGCCCCGGCGGCAGCGAAAACGAACACTGCGCGCCAACGCTCTGCTCGCGCGGCTACCCGGCGCAGCTGACATCGGCGCACAACTACCCTCATACCCTCCACACATACTCATACTACCCTCATTTCCTTTGGTTTTTATACGTGATTTATCAGGTGTGTTGTAACCACACTAAACTTGAAGTGTCAAAAATGACAGCTAAAACGTAAAATTTGTTCGAAATTAAATTCATTAAGATGGTAAGGTAAGACGGTCATGGTAAGGCCCCTGTAGTAAATCTCGAGCCATATACTTCAAATTTCACTGCAAGCTTTTTCGACTCGTCATACATCATGTGCACTTCCATTCCACTGTCAAAATCCTCTCTGAAGCGATATTCGCTTCAATAAAAGACCATTCCAACCAACATCGTGTTGCAAAATTACTTTGAAAAACGTACTTTAACATCTCATGCCATGGATGTAGAGTTTCGTTTGGAAAAGCAGTCTGGCTTTGCGGTAGTACGCAGCCAGGATACAATGATTAATACGAACCATAGAGGAATTATCCACCACTATTAGTTACAAAAAACGCATTACCACTGTTCCAACTGTCAGGCAGGACATATTTTTTTTAAGTTTTATCAATAGAGTTGAGCAAGCAAGTATTATTTATAATCGACATAGATGAAAGAAAAAAGAAAAGAAGAAAGAAAGAAAACATTTGCTGGCACAAAACGACACATAAAAAATTAAAAAACAAAAAAGAATAAGACAACACAGTAAACGTTTAGTCATTGCGTGGCATAGTATACAAATTTAACTTGTTTTAAGAATAAAATCTACTCTCTAAAATGGCTTTTTCTTTGGCTTTACCTATCTAAGACATAAACGAAAAACTATCGTCAAAAACAAATATTTAATTACGTAACCGTGTTCTCGAATAATTGTTTGGTTTAATGCAATATTTGATTGAATGATCGTTTGGTGACCATCGAGTTATCAGGAAAAATTTAACATAAGCTGACATATTTTCCCATACCAAATAAACGTTTTATCTATCTATCTATCTAAATTTTTGGAACAACCAATCATTCGACCAAACAATACCTTAGACGAACTCGCAGCTCAACGCCCGTACTCTATTGGTTAATTCTTCTGGTACAAACGAACGGGCCGTAATAGCGAGCTGTTCCTGGATAACTAACCGTGAACTAGGCATGTAGTGTATGTCTATATGTGCCTACGTCGGTCTGAAGGCCTTGGGATGCTGTAATCATACTAGCGCAGAGTTTAATGCATACAGCGTGACGAATTACTGAATTTCAATGCGAGTATTGAATTGAAGAGTTAAATGAGGCTGAGAATTACATTACGAGGAAATTGAGACCAAATAAAAAGTCAAGACGGAGTTACACGTACAGCAAAGTGAGACCACACACTACGCACGCTTTAGTTAGCCTGTGCGTACACACACAATTCAAACTTTGCCAAGCAAACTGCTAGTTTATTACGTAACTCGCTCGCAATCGCCATCGTGTTCATTTTGACAGTTCTTGTATGAATGTGACAGCTAGCTGATTCCGATGCCAATTGTCAGCCCATACATGAACTGTCAAAATGAAGACGATGGTGATCGCGAGCGAGTTACGTAATAAGCATACTGGTTGAGACACGCGGCTTGACGTAACAAGCGGCGTCACTGCTGTTCGCAAGATTCCGTCTTCATTTTTTAGTTGGCCTACGTAATAAACATGTTCGTTCACGAATATTCTATGGTGTCTCAATATACATTTAAAGAGTGTTGCTGTGCCTACAGAAGCTTGTGTATTTTAACAGACTAAATTAAAAATATGTACTAAGTATAGATACATGGTACCTTGGGCTTTGAAGTGTTTCACAACTTGTTTTGACATAAGTGTGTTTGAACAACAATGTATTGTATGCATATGTGTTTTTTTGTACACATTGGCGACACGTAAGGCGTAAAAAAAGCCTTGACTGACATTCGGGAGTGGATCAACGCGTATAAAAAATAATGGGTAATTTCCCATACAAACTTGGTGTTTTTGCTTGACAGATACTCGTATTTGTTACCATTCCCTTTAACCGCGTGATAATAAGTTACCTTCAAGTGAGTGCGGGTGTAAGTGAGTCGTAAGGTTAAGTTGTGTGCAGTGCGGCCAAAAAGAGAACATGCGGTCTTCTCGGCTAATTTCGGCTTCGTAGAGCGTTGTCTCGCTCTTAACTTATGTGACGCCAATTTTTCTCTTTCCAAAGACCGATTTTTAAAGCCGGGAACTGTAAGTGTAGTAAGGGTCAAATTGTTGGAGCGAGCAGAATGGGTTCCAAAAAGAATGGGTTGAAAAACAGCGCAGAAGTGTCGCTCACGTGACAGTAGCTCAAGATTTGCTGACGGGGAACCATTTGCCTCTATTGTATATTTAAGTCTTTGTTTAGAGGTAATCACCATTTTTTGTTTATTTGTCTCAGTTGGTTTTATAAAGATACTACCTACATAACTCATAACTTATAAAAGGTGTTTCGTTACTCTCTAATTATCATGCCACTTTGACCGAATATGAAATGAAAGTTGGTCGAAACGAAAGAATTATTTTAATTTCCATGAAAACAAAGCCACGATTATTTCATAGAATGCTTATTACAATAATAACAGTAGCAAACTATTTGCATTAATTATAATAATAAAGTGAGCCTTCTGTTTGAATATTATGATCGAATTCTTAGCATAAATTTCGCAGAAATTATTTCACGTTTGAACTAACTTAAATCTCTAGCGGCTGTAGTCACTTCAAAAATATGTTGATAATTAATAAAAAACAACTTTTACTGAAACAACTGGTTTCAAATTGTGTATAAGTAAGTTAAAATATCCTAGCACGTTTCTTGGTAGGTCACTCTAACAAAATACTGTCCGTAAGTAATTAACTCTAGGCGTAATTAATCTAAAGACGAAAACGGCCCGCGTTGAAGGAAAAAAAAAACACCCGCCTCACTATGTGTCGGGAATAAAATTAATTAGATTCCCGAAACGCCGGGTAAAAATAGGCAAAAAATGCGGTAGAATAACTAACCTTCTGTTAATAATAGAATTTTATTTTGTCTTCTATAAAATGGAACGCGGAGTGTTATATAATTTTAGTTTCCGTTGTATGACCTGAACGATGTTTTGGCGAGCTTTGTTTGCTAGAGTTGGCCTGTTTTCACTTTTTGGCATGATAATACGAGAACACGTCCAAGAAGCATGTTTATTAATTGGAATTCTTATATAAAACCCGAATAATTTTAAGCATTTTATTTAAGTTATGTATTTCTTTCTTGTATTTTTCTATAACATATCAAACGATTCAACGCTCAAAATTTATACATCCAAAATCACCTTTATCTGCTAACCCACCAATAACCATAATTCTTAATTTTTGGAAGAGGCCTGTGCCTAATGTCGAGTATACACAATACATTTCCCGCCGTATCGTATCCAGCCTGAATGTCACCGCCGCGTATCATATTCCGTCTATGTAACAATGCCGTATGGTATTCTCTATTAAAAATGTTAAGGCATATCTAAATTTACAGTGATCGGGCAAATTAATACGATTGGGATAGTAAATATACGGTGCGAAATAAAAGTGTGTATGTGCATAAGTAGCGCTATGTTGTGTTATAGGACATTGTAAGAAAATGATTAAGTAATAGAAGATTAGGAATTGCATAATATGAAATCGCGTTATCTTTACGTCGGTGTTTACCGATTCATCACGTTAGAAGTGATTTGGGTATATTTTATAAAAATGTCTGGAAAAATGCAATAATAGGTACTTGTCTTAGATATTCTTGTATAAAATGGTGTATTAGTGATTTGTATTACTATCTTTTGGAAGCGAAAAGATAATATTATTTCGACAGAACTAAATTTTTCTCTCAGAACGAATAAAATTTATTAACTCGAATAATACCTAGGTACCTAAATAATATTATTATTTAGGTACCTAGGTATTATTCGAGTTAATAAATAACTAATTTCTGTAGGTATTACCCTAAGTCTTTAAGTTACATTTTTCATTTTAGATCTTGCTCCGGAATAAGACTCTAAAGGATTAAAACCTTATTCTGAAGCAAATCAGAAGTGGGATTGTGTTTCAGGTTAGTTTTAAACACAAAAGTATTATATTCGCTTGAATCAATAAAATAAAGCAATTCATTGAGAAAATAGTGGTATCGCGTGTTTATCGCGTCATCTCGAACATGTTTTTCGAACGTACGATGGTATTTTAGTCACGTTATTTTGTTTTGTAATGGTATAAACGACACTGATAACTTTGTACCTAATGAAGCGTTATAAAACTCAGGAACGACTGAGCATTGCCACTAAATTAACTATGCTTCAACGTCGGAACAATTCTTGAACTTACCCAATGTATTGACCTATCTGTATCGTGTATCCACAGTTTTTTTTTCTAAGAACGCCATATTGGCATCGCGTCTGACGGCAAAAATCCTAATCGCCGATAGTTTTGGGAAACAATTAGGGAATGGATGATTATTTTAAAAGTGCTTGGTGATTTTTCTATTGATAGGAATAACCATCCTTAGCTACGGAAAAAAGTTGCAGATTTTTCCGTCGAGCCATATATTTTATAAAAATAAAAACATTTTACTCAGTCACTCGGCGGCCCCTATACGGCATATCAAATAAAAAAAAATTGCTGCTTGAATCTGTGGTACAAAGTGACATTTGTCACTGACGTTGATAGCACCGCACTCTCGGAAGCCAAAACAAGCAACGGCTAAGTGGCGCCGAAAAAATCACCAAGCACTTTTAAAATAATCATCCATTCCCTATTTGTTGCTAAAACTTTAAGATACTCACAATCACAAGCCAATACAAGCTCTGTATTTAAACTGCCGAGTACAGTACAAGTTATAAAGGAAAAATTAACCTAAAGTAATAAGGAAAAGGCCTTCGAAACGGATTGCGTGACCGGAGGATACAAAACAGTCGTAAATTAGTCCATAGTTAGACTAAACTGTATAAAGGGTACGAAGGGTTTAATTGTGACGTTAAATCGATCGCCCAGAACTAATTGCAGTCTTTAAAGAATAACAAATGATAATCGCCATTTCGAGATATTTTATGTGAATTTTAAAGATCAGAATTTCAATAAATGGAGCACCTTATTATTAAAAATAGTTTTTTTTTATAATTTAAGAACATGATAATTTCTTTGGGTTCTAAATAAGTCTCCGAACTTATTATACTTTCACGTGCTTTAAAACAATCTTTACTTCAAGGAACTTTGTGGACTTCATGTATTTTCTGAAATAAATTTGAATGCAGTAAAATGTGCGTATTTTCAGTTGTAGGTACGTATATTCGTAAAATATAAGTGTGATTTAGCTTAGATAATAAGTATAAATTGAAAAGATTTATAAATTAAAACTCCGATAAATTCTACACAGTCTTTGACTCGTGAGTTCAAACTAAAAGCAAATTTTGAATGGGTTTAAGGGCGAAGTCAAATTTTAAGAACCTTTTGTAATTAAGGTTACTAGTAAAGTTTGTAATTATCAAGACTAAAAAAAAACAGTTAAGAACAAAGTTTCTCGTATTAATTAAGAATTTGTTAATTAGTGGGCATAATACGAAGTTTCTAAATCTTGTTCGATCCTTTTGCTTAATTATTTACCTACTTAGTTCGAGTTTTCTAACTTTATGTTCTAAAAAACCTTTGAGTTAGTTTTGTAATTAATTTAGCAGGAACCTATATAAGCAGTTCTAGGTATGTATGTATGTATGTATGTATGTATGTATAACTCTTTATTGTACATAAAACACATTAACGGTACGGTAGGTACTGTACCTAGTGAGAGTAGAAATAATAGCAGAAAATTCTAAAAGTCCAACTATAATTCTTATCGTATTTGAATAGATTTTTTCCACTGTACCTACACCTTCGGTTTCGGTAGATCATGCAATTGTAAAATGAAAATTCGTGAACGCGACATTAATTTTATGGCTATAATCGGGCGGTTACCAACACGTAAAATTTCACTCCGAATACGATGTCGCTTTTGCTATTTTGACCGAGAACTATTACTATTGTCTAGTAATGGGCAAAATCGGCAAACATGACTGTCATGTGCTCCCTTATAATGATACACCCAAATTTAAAATCATCCAAATTGACGCGGATAGAATCAGTTACGCCTAGCGTTTGAAAAGAGCAACGCTAGCATGCAGACAAAGATCCATATTTATAATTAGTAGTGGTGTAATCTGTGACAGTTTTTGTCTATCGTCCGTTTTGGCGATGGCTTGGCCGGGTGATGCCAGCCAGCGACGTGCCTTGACATCAATACGTGCCCCATTATGTTAAGCTATGCCATTATATAGACGAGGCATGACCGAATTGTTTCGCCAAAAATTGGGTTTCGGATGGCTTTTATCGGGCTTGTAAGCTGTAGGCTTATTGTCTAACTCGCTCGCAATCGCCATCGTGTTCATTTTGACAGTTCATATATGGGCTGATAATTGGCATCGGAGTCGGCTAGCTAACACATTTATACAAGAACTGTCAAAATGAACGCGATGGCGATTGCGAGCGAGTTAGACAATAAGCCTACAGGACGAAATAAGGTGCTAAGTGACAAAAGACAATGTAAGCGAACACAGTTCATCGTAGAACACAGGGTGCCGCAAATTTATAAATAAGCTTGCTTTCATATTTTGACAATAGAGTGACAGTTGGTAACAGATAGAAAAATTCGAAGGCTTACTCACCTGCTATGGGTGGTGTAGGGGTATAGCACGCGTCACGGAATGACCAGGACCCGGGTTCGATTCCCGGCCATAGCTTTACTTTTTGGATTTTTCTATGTGTTCTAATTTTCAGTGTCGTTTAGAAATTACAATAGAGTTCGTTATGTTTAGCCCTTTAACCTATTTTGATAACGATCACGTAGTATTATAAAAAAAACTATTCTTCGAAGTTATTTATAAATACTATTTTGAATGCCTAGCAAGGTCAACCTGAGAAGTAACTACATTATAACCAAGTTGTTACATCTCAAATAGTCACAGTGTTTTCCTTTGCGACACAGTACTACAGTTTAACAGCTATTCATTTACTTACAAATAACTAGTGGCATACGTTTGGGGTATTTCGATTGATTTGGACAGCATGTCACGTCTGTTTACAATACGCTCGCGTCCCCATCAAGGCGAGGTGTGTCAATCAACTGAATTACAAACACAAAATCGTACTTGTACTGGTGGGTAACATTGCAGTGGCCATGGGAAAGGTTCTTTGTAGATGTGAATGTCAGGTGCCAATTTTTAGAGTTACGTTTTAACCTGTTAACCTTTGATACGCTATTGGAACAATAGCTACGTTTGTAAACGAATTAGTTTGAAAAATCTGTGCAAAGATTTTCATGGTGGTCAGAAGGTTAATGGGCGTTTTCAAACAAAGTTGTTGGATCACTCGATGTTTCAAAATTTAAAAATTTTACGTTGTTCCTACTCAAAATTGAGAGCTCTATTCATTTTAATATGTGAAAAAAAGTGTCCTGTTTTTTATCCATTCACTTACGCAACCACTCCTAATTAATTTCTATGGATGGTAGCGTAATGGAAATATTTTATCTATACAAAATTTTGGGACATTTTTTTTTGTCTCCTATTAGAATTAATAGAGCTCTCGATTCTGAGTAGGAACAACGTAAAATTTTTAAATTCTGAAACATCGAGTGATCCAACAACTTTGTTTGAAAACGCCCTAATAGTAGGTAAATAATGTGTAAGATAAGACTTAACAAAGCCTGTAACCTTTTATGGTTATTTTTTTTTAATGTTAACTAAAACTAAAACAAATCGTTTATTTCTCCTAAATTTAATGCTTATTAGTACCTACATAAATACGACTGTATAAAGAAGGTTGCTAAATAACAAACGAATAAGTACGATAACGCACGTGAAAACCTAAATGAACTAGGTACCTACAAAAGATTAATTAGAGAGTGCTCGGTTTGAACATGATTAAAAACCAAACCATAGTCACGTCAAAGACAATGCCGGAGGCTCTAATTTGCCTTTACCTTTGTCTATTCAGTAACAACGAGGTTATTTTTTTTCTCAATGATAAAACGTGGATTTAGGAAGTGGACGTGAGAATTAGTGGACCGATCTTTTATCAAAGGTCACTTTGGCAGTGGAACGGAAGAGTGCGTCCTTTTTATCTAGGTTTTTTTCCGTTAAAACCGTTCGACCTTAGAACGAAGATTCAAAGATCGAAGACAAAGTTTGAAAGAAAATATTGAGGTGGTTTTTTTTTACTAACCCACGTAAGCAGATTTTTCCGAGCTACACAGTTAATTAAAGTGTTTTGTCATGCAAAAATATTTTTTCGTTCTCGACAGAAATAATTGCGAAATATGAGCGATAAGGATTTAATAACTGTTTTATGGCGACGGTGAGCCGCGGAAAATGTCGATACGACGAAACAAATTTCAGTGAAGGAATGAAAGTTTCCTTAAGTTAGCAACAATGGAATGGAAGAGCTACGACAATACCTTCATATCTTAATACATCCTGTAAGTTTATTGATGCAGTATCTTGCATAGTAGCCTATTGGTCTCGAGTAACGATCGTGCCCGCATTGAATGAACCGCGCTTTGAACAGATGCCAATTCGCGTATCACTGTCCGTTTGATTTAGAACGACGCGATCTGTAGGTCATGATCGTGCCCATCAAAGGAACGTGAAACAAACAGTCCAACACCTGCCCAAATAACTCACTCCATCATTTTGCCATCTCACCTTGGATTACCAACGTCTAGTTACTTTAGTCTAATTATCTCGCGAGCATTTGCATGACAATAAGAAAAACATGATGCGCCGACGACACGGAGTCTTTGCCTTCGCGTTATCGCATTAGGTATTCGTGACACGTGCCCGAGCTAACACAGCCGTGACGGCAATTCGTCCTGCCCCGGCGACCACGTGAGATGATGCCGATCACCCGCCGATCACAACATCAACGTATACTCGAAAACGTAAACGCAAACAGACGCGGCCTTGAACGCTAAGCGGATCGCTCGAAATACGCGGCGCGTGGAAATAGCCGCGATGAAAATACTCTCACGTGACGCTACGTACCTCGCGTACTGTTGCGTGGAGAAAATCGATGGTGCTTGCCACTCGGCGACCCGCGGCCGACTGAGCCACTGTGTCAGGAGAACTCGCCCCGCCCGAGCCTCCGCCCGCCTCGCTATCACAGAGTTGAGATAGAAAAATATTCTTTCACATTTATCGCACTTCAACAAAATACAGGATGCACGTTTAAAAAAAATTAAAGTTTCGGCGTTGTGAGGTTGCGTGTTTATCGTGTCTGTTCGCGGTGTTGTTGGTGACGGCGCGTGCGTTCGGACCGGAGTGGGGCGGCGGACTGGTCGGCCGGCGGCAGGCAGCGCGGCGCCCCACCCCGCGCCGTGACGTCGGCAGCCGCGCGGTGGAAATTAGCAGCTTCCTGAGCGAGGGTCGCAGATGTAGGTCACGGGGACTGGGCCTGCACTTGCCCACTCTACCGTGCTGTTACACTTGACAAGTTTAAGGACGCAGCATTATGATTAGAACCGGCCATCTTTGGGACCTATTGAACTGAAATGTCAGAATGGAACAATGGTAATGTAGGTCCATTGTCTGCGGGGGATTGAGGCTGCGTAGCGCACCCGCAGCCTTTAATTGCAGCGTAGCCCTTGTCGCCCCGGCGTAGCGAGCTACGAGCTACGGCCGGGAGGCTCGCGCTACGCACGTCAACCGCAGCAGTATTCCAATGGAAACTGGCGGCGAATTAATGAATATTAGTTTAGTTTATAAAACATCGCGATGTTTTTGATTGGAAAAGTTTTCAGACTCCGTACAATCTGAACTATATTTATATAGGTCTACTTTATCAATGGAGATATTTTGTTGCGTAATAATAACAGCTCGGTCCGGATCCATGGCGGGATAGCACGTTTTCCGTAAACCAATACGATAATTGAATGACGAAGTCACGCTGCCAAAGTAATAACAACATTGTGTAACTCGATTAGATTCAACGTGACACTGTATTTTTATTAGCTCTTATCGTATCTACTTATAAATGTATAAGTGTGCGTGTAAAAACGTTTAACCCAATTGCTTGAAAGCTCTTAGGGTAATCGTGTTATTTTTACGCAAAGTAATACGAATTTTTGGTTAATCTTCAAAAAAGGCGAAGGTTAAGATGATGGTAAATAAAATTAATGGTTTAAAAACATCCAACCATCTTAACAAAACTTTATCAGCTTCAGGTTGGTTTGGTAAGTACACACGCGTGTTGTTATAACTTTTGCTAAGTATTTAGTAGAGATTCATAAATCATTTCCCAATCGCATAAACCTCACAGCTCAGGTTTAGCTCACAATATGCGAAGATTTTCAATCTCGAAGTATGGAGGTCTCGCCAGGTACTCGGGAATCCCGGAAGGACCGGATAAAAATTGGGGCGGCCCGGGTGGATCAATTTCCCCGGGACACGTAGCGAAGTCGGGTTCGGATCACACGCGTGATTAGTTTTTTTCTTTGACTCCTCCAAGGTGAAAGGGATGTGGAATCGTTTGAAATGATTCAAGATCCAAACAGTTTTATCTTATTTTTTAGGAAATTTGTATCAAGAACTTTCTGGACTTGCTCTCAATGATTTGCACCTCCGTACCATTGCCATTGTCAGAATAAAGCTAAATACACGAAATAACATGTTTGGTTACTGAGAACCCCTTTTAACTTAAACATTATGTTGTTTGTAGTCAAAGCGGCTATTATTGTAGCCAGCCAAAATTTTTTAACATACCTGTCACGGTTAAATTTACAGTGTGCTAACTTTTGAAATTATATCAGTTTAAAGGTTAAAAAATTATGCCCTTGTTACTACAATAGCGGCGGATAGACTAAGGCAGCTTAATTGGTCTGTCAAAGCCTCGCATGCAGATTGCAGGGAACTGTTTGCAGTGCTACTACCCCTGTATCGAACGTGTTCACTGTTCTACGTGTATCGAATGTGTGTAAATAAATGTTTCTCTCTTTCTCTCTTTCTCTCTCTCTCTCTCTCTCTCTCTCTCTCTCTCTCTCTCTCTCACTGGTAGGACCTGGTATGGTAGTGGTGGCAATAACGGCTGTTTTGCAATAATGAATAACAGTATTGTGTTATTCTTAAATAGCTGTTATTGTAAACTGTTGTCTGTTATATTGCTGTTTTACAAAACGATAATGAACTTATTATTAAATAATTGTCACACTTATTTCGTCGCGATCGCAGCGCAAAACAACGCTCTGTTACCTAGTTTGTTATTGTACTGACTGACAACAAACAACAACAGCTAATAATGATACCAAAAGTCAGTTATTTGAATTACGATTGCGATGCGAGCTCGCGCGTATAGCGCTATCTCTCGCACACAGCTACTTGATTTGTTGCGCACTCGCTTGCGCTTCTATGCCAAGTGCGGCAACAGTGCGCGTATGAACAACGTTGACAACAGACCATGAATAATGATAACAGGACATTTGACGATTCGATAATGTGTTGTTCGTTGCGTGCAAATAATGTATTACGTTATCTGCTGTTGTAATAACGACCACAACTACTGGTATGTAGGACCGGTGTTTTGCTCTATAAGCTAAGGGCCTTGCATGCAGTGGTTTGGATACGGAACTCTAAAAAGTTTCCTCACAGAACTTACGGACGGACTCTACTTTCAATAACCCTTCAACCTAATACCCTACTCAAAGTATCAGTGAAGGACGCGGAAACAACCTTGTTTGATAAATGATTGTTCAATGAAATTCAGGTATTTTGCCTTTGAAAGGGTTATTGCTTGGGGAAAATTGTGTGCCTGAGTCGAGTTTGAGGGGATGAGTTACAATGAAAAGTAATTTTGTATTGTGTCTACAATTTGCTCGTTTAATTTGTTTAATATGATATAAATAGTAATACTGCGCAGGCGTCCAATAGAAATGATATCCGTAACAAATAAATAAATATCATAGGACAAATTACACCAATTGACCCAGTCCCAAACTAAGCAGAGCTTGTGCTATGGGTACCAGGCAACGGATAAACATACTTATATAATTTAGATAAATACATACTTAAATACTTACAACATCCATGACTCGGGCATGGCTCGGGCATGACTATTCCTTTCTGTACCAGGTTAGCTGGAAGAGATCCCTTCTTAGGGATAAGTTCGCCTTTGTACTATTTTCTGTGTACTTCTGTATTTTTAAATTTTTATGTGCAATAAAGAGTTTACATACATACATACAACTATTCGTATTCATCATACAAATGTCTGCCCCTACCGGGATTCGAACCCGGGACCTCTAGCTTCATAGTCAGGGTCACTAACCACTAGGCTGTCCGGTCGTATTAAATATTTGTGTTTTGTTGGCCATAGTAAAACAAGACATTAAAGATTAGATTACTACAGCAAAGATGCAGATGAAATAGATACAGTGTACAATCAGCGCTATATCATAGCAGCAAAAGAGTCCAAACACATTTGAGCAAGACTTGTGCAAGTGCGGGTGGTAGGGCCTTGTGCAAGGTCCGTCCGGATCGCTACCACCATCTTACTCGCTAATCCTGCCGCTAAGCAGCAGTGCTTGCACTGCTGTGTTCCGGTGTGGAGAGTAAGACAGCCGGGGAAATTACGGGCACAAGAGGCATTTCATCTAAGTCCTCTAAGTTGGCAACGCATCTGCAATCCCTCCGGGGTTGTGGGTGTCTATGGACAGTGCTGATCGCTTACTATCAGGTGACCCACTTGCTCGTTTGCCTTCCTATTCATATAAAAAAAAAAAAAAAAAAAAAAAAGACTTGTCAAAGTCTACTCAAAACATTTCCATAAATATTTATTTTGGTCACTTAGATCGCTACTCTATATTTGACCCTGATTGTAGTACAAGTACTTGACGTTTCGTTTAGTTATTCATTCTGATTATAGAACTCTAGAATAGAACAGATTAAAAATAGAGTGATAACGTTATATACATGAGATGGGACACGACGGAAAACAATGTTTTGGGATGAATTTCAAACCAAATAAAAAATATAGACAGAATTTTGCGCTTGCAACCCGTCACTATTTTGATTCCCTTTTCTACCTATACGCCCGCAATTATGCTAAACTTGGCCTTTAAGTCTTGTTACCTAAGCTCTGTCTAACCCTAATAAAGGGCTCCCACACAACGCCGCATCGCATCGCGGGACATCGCAGCGCATCGCAGGAATAACGTGAACTAACTGAAGGTATCGCCGCAATTCGCATCGTGACAGTTGACGTACGGTTGACGTAGTTTTTTTTTTATTACAAGCTAGTTCTAGGCACGCGTAGCTGGTCATCCATTAAATTTCACAAATGTCAAATCGACTACTTAAAAAAAAATTCTAACTAACAAGAGGGAATAAAAATAAAAGAGCTGCAGTTTCTCGATTATTAAGACGTGGACTGTCGAATAAAAATATAATTTGCACCTCTTCCAAAAACTTTACTTAGCCAATTCGCATCGTTAGTTCCTGCGATGTGACGCCGCATTGCATCGCATCGCATCGCAGGACATTGCAGCGCATCGCAGGAATAACGTGAACTAACTGAAGGTATCGCAGCAATTCGCATCGTTAGTTCCTGCGATGTGACGCCGCATTGCATCGCATTGCAGGACATCGCAGCGCATCGCAGGAATAACGTGAACTAACTGAAGGTATCGCTGCAATTCGCATCGTTAGTTCCTGCGATGCGGCGTCGCATCGCATCGCATCACATCGCAGGACATCGCAGCGCATCGCAGGAATAACGTGAACTAACTGAAGGTATCGCTGCAATTCGCATCGTTAGTTCCTGCGATGCGGCGTCGCATCGCATTGCATCGCATCGCAGGACATTGCAGCGCATCGCAGGAATAACGTGAACTAACTGAAGGTATCGCTGCAATTCGCATCGTTAGTTCCTGCGATGCGGCGTCGCATCGCATCGCATCGCATTGCAGGACATTGCAGCGCATCGCAGGAATAACGTGAACTAACTGAAGGTATCGCAGCAATTAGCATCGTTAGTTCCTGCTATGCGGCGTCGCATCGCATCGCATCGCGGTTATGTGTGGGAGCCCAAAGACGTGATTTATGTATTTATGTAGAATTCTGCGAATGGACAAATGAGGCAGTAGTATCGGAGTAGTGAGGTTTCTGTTCATTAAAATGAAAACGGTTTGAACTACGCCTTGTCTAGTGGGTGTGTGCGCAAGTGGGTGTGTGCGTAGGTGGGTGTGTGGTTGGCATGTGTGCGTACAGTTGTAAGCACACGGCATAAGCGTATCAACCGGCCCACCTTTGCCATGCACAGAACTCGGTCTTTATTTTTTATTTGGTCTGAGGGATGGAATAGGATAGTAATATTTGAGACGTACCTTGGACCATTGATTGTCCTAGCTATCTGAATAGAATTCTCGTGAAAAATTTCGAAAAACTATTTTAATTCATGCCAGACTGACGTCTTTAACGGTACTTAACAGTTGAGTTTTCCAATATCTTATTTAGTTTTGAGCAATTAATTATTATCTCTACTTTGTTTCATTTTAAGATGTGTTTTAGTTAATTATTTTAGACATGTTATTCTATTCCATAAAAAATGCACGTAACAATTTAAGCACTCTTAAATAAAACATTTAAGCGTATGTAAGCACTCTTAAATATTGAGTGATTGAAGTTTCAGTTTGGTGAATATCAATTATCTATGAAAAATATCGTTTTTGGTTCATCAGCAATTCTTAATAAGTACTATCTACTCATCGATAGGTGATTGGATATCATTTCCGCTAGTCGCTATTCAAATAAAGATATAACAGAAAACATATTCTATGATATATTATCTTGTATACTCTATGACGTCATAAGTCGTCACCTACGTTATATACCATACGTCACTGATCTGACTAATAATAAGCAGTTCCCTTGTGGATTTGTGTAGTACTGCACATCTAACTAATATTATAAATGCGAAAGTATGGATGGATGGATGGATGTTTGTTTGTTACTCAATCACGCCAGAACGGCCCAACGAATCTGGATGAAATTTGGCACATAGATAGAGAAAAGTCCGGAATAGCACATAGGCTACTTTTTATCCCGAAAAATTCCTGTGGGATAGCGATAAACGAATTCTTTGCAGACGAAGTCGCTGGCAACAGCTAGTATGACCATAAATTCTGATTTTTAGTATTTGGTGTTGTAGCGGCGATAGAAATAGATACAATACATCACCAGTGAAAATTTCAACCGCGATTTCAAATGTCAGTAATTTGGCGCTGTTTTTATCCTAGTCTTTTACTAGGTAGACGGCTCGAGTGTTTTGTTTACAGAATAACCTTAAATACGTCACAGCATCACTCACAGACAGCTTCGAATCTCAAGGGACATTTTTCATTTAGAAAATTCGTCGCGTACCTACCACTATTGGCCAAGAGTAATGCAGTGTTGGCAGTGCATTACGACCGTGTGCCGGGTGTTTAATTTAAAAGTTTAGCTCTAATACAGGGTCAGACACCGGTTTACTGGACTGTTGTCCAGCTTTTATTGAGCGAAATTAATATTTGGCAATATCTAAGTGAGTTTTGGAAGAACGTCGTGTATTAAGGTGTTTGTAGACTTGAGCTAGTTGTAAGAGAACATTGAGCATTCACTATTCTTAAGTTTGTCGCAGTTTGAAACAGAAAACTGAGATATATTTACCCAGCTGTTCTTATAGAAGCACATATTGAGGAAGTGAGCCACAGTACGCATGAAATTTTAATGAATTGATAATATATAGTACCGCAAGTCTACTGCATAGTTTTTATAAAATTCTTGCGCTAGGAATGCCTCATCTCTTCAGTATAAGGCTTCGGGCGGTCTCATCCGCTATTACGGGCCTTACCATGACGTCCTAATTCCGACTCAGTTCAAGTTTTAGTTATCACTTTTAGTATGAATCTGACAGGGGGCGAACCTAAACTGAATCGCATTAAGACGTCATGGTAAGGCCCCAGGGCCTAAGCAAAAGGTTATCTACTGATAGCGGCAGCGCTTAAAACTCTAGTGGAACTACCCTCCTGTCGTTCACTAAAACACTTACAACAATGCTGACATTCGCTCATGTTTAATTATTAGTTTCTTCTGTAGTGTAACATTCGTCAGAATGCTGGTTATAAGAGTACTCGAGTATACTAGCACCTTAAGCTTTTGTTTTTGTTATTAAGAGTCCATATAGACAGACGAGACGGAGGAGTGTAGCGTGCAACAGCATTTAACTGGATTGTTTTCCGTGCAGTCCAAATTGTTTACAAAAAATCTGTTAGGTACTTTGGCGGAGCAAAGAAGCGTAAGCATCTTCTACAGTCTATATTCTTCCCACAGGTGGGCACAGGTAAGTCTCAGAATAAGACGGCTTGAGCTTGGTCTCAGTGCGGATTGGAACATCATACATCTATCTTCGATTTGCTTCACAAGTTTTGTGATTTTTCCTTCAAAATCTGTTGTGATAAATGTTTTAATTAATTCGGTTAAAAAAAGAAAGAAATAGGTCTTAAGTTTGTCCAGTCCAGACACAGTAACTTCCGTATCTTTTCATGATCAGAAAAAAAAACGAGATTATAATTTTGTGTGTGACGGCAAAATACTTGCTTGCGGCTTGTATAAAACGTGCTTATTAGGTGTATTTCACGGTCGTTGGATTTTCCAAGACAAGATATAAGTATTATCTTGATTTATTACGATGTGTCAGGCGATCCTGAACCATGTTTTCGTCTTGTCACCGTGTCATCTGATTTTGACATGACTTCACTTTATATCGCGGAGACAGCAGTTATTCGTTAACGGGAGTGTACTGTTTTCCATGACTTGATTTCAACTGACTTTTGACTTGACTGGTAAAATCATTACCAGTGCCGGTTGTCGCAAATACAAGCGACCTTTTTTATTATAATTTTTAAATTTAGATTTTTTTTTGTTTGAATCAGTTTTTTAATCTCAAAGTCAAAATAATATAACAAAATATTTAAAAAAAATAAAAAAATTATAATAAAAAAGGTCGCTTGTATTTGCGACAGCCGGTTATATAACATGGTTATGTACGGGGAACAAGCTACAACAATGCATAAGTTTAGTATACAAGGTCTCTTGAAATTGTTTCAGAATATTTCAGCAGGTTTCTGGGTCAGTTTGACATAATAGCCCTGTTATTATTTTTCAGTACTTTTTAATCATAGCCTACAAATGTTTCCAGACATTGATCAACGTTCAAAGTGAAACGCGTCAAAGGCAGGACTTTTTGAATCAAAAATTTAAGAATTTAAGTCTTTGTAGGTTTTACAGAAAGAAAGAAAAAATAAAGTTTATTTATGACAATCACAACATATTATTAGTTATTTGTTATACAAGGGGGGAAAGTTCTATTTTACCTGCGAGTGTTCATTTGAAACACGAGCTAGCGAAAGGATTCTATGATAGGATCCTGAACGTAGCGAGTGTTTCAACACACGAGGCGTAAAATAACTTTTCACTCGTGTATAACACAAAACTTTTCACCTCACTACAGCGAGGAAAATAAGAAAAAGGGTTTGTACTATCACTCATTTTTAATAACAAAATAACTAGAAAAACATGTGAATTTTTAACGTTGACGGCTTAGTTGAATAGTCTTGACTTAATTTTTTTTTATTATTTGAAAGAAAGAAAACATTTATTCGTGATATAAAATACTTACAGAGAAAAAAAGAAGTAACAGCATATACAATCACGAAATGGTTCCACCTCAACATAATGCTGGCCTTACAGCCAGCGCTGGTCTTCCGTTGGGACCATCAAATGCTACTGTTAGCACAAACAGTGAACCAGCATTACAATCTTTAATATGGCTGAATGGACAATAATTCCTTTAACTACCCCACAAGGGATTAATTTTATAAAAAAAAACACACATGTGGATAAAAAGCGATTTTCTCAATAGGTGTCAAACAAACAAAAAGTGCTTTCCGAGCTAGTGAGGTGAAAATAAATAAACACATAGTTTTAGTGAAACTTACCGAACCACCCGTTGAAATATTCCGATACCATATAACTAGTATGCATATCTCACGCCCCGACATATTACTCTTTATTCCAAACTAGCTTTTACCCGCGACTTCGTCCGTGTAGACTTAATTTATCTTCAATTAACTAAGCAAGTTCACGGTGGATGCAAGGCCGCTTCCAACCGAGGTATGGAAGTCTATCGGGGAGGCCTATGACCAACAGTTGACGTCCTACGGTTTATTATGATGACTCTCAATATAGTCAAAAAATATGACGGTGGGTTTAATCGTGTTAAATACTAAGCTTCTGAGAAACTTGACAACCGAATGACTTGAAACCAATCTTTAATTAGACTAACGACGATATAAACGTCACGTTTTCCGATGGATTCTGTGTAAAGTTTGTTTCTATCGCGTCGATCTTGACGTAGAAAGTGCTTCAGAGGTACCTATTAGCCAATCGGAAAAGAAATTAAAGTATAATGGAGAACCAATTAGGGGAGATTTTGGAGATGCGGGTGTTATCTTTGCCTAACTTTCTCGAAAGCAAGTTATTCAAATGGAACGATCATTATAATGCTTATGAAGACTACGGCAATTCTAAGAAGCTAATACTGAGTTTTTTGTTCGAATATTGTTTATTTGTTTTTTCCTTGCTGGCCTGGGAATAAAGAGAAAAACATTGAATATTATATGTACCAGTGGCTTCTCTTCCCGGGCAGTAGGTAAAAGGCCATCTAGGAAATGCGCGAAAATATTAGGAATCATGTTATACTTAGACGATGAGGCTAGCAACCCATCACTATTTTGATGCCCCTTTCCACCTATACGCCCACAATCGTGCAAAAGGTGGCCAGGAGGCTTATTGTCTAACTCGCCCGCAATCGCCAGCGTGTTCATTTTGACAGTTCATGTATGGGCTGACAATTGGCATTGGAATCAGCTAGCTGTCACATGTCACATGTAACTGTCAAAATTAACACGAAAAAATTATTGCGAGCGAGTTAGACAATAAGCCTACAGGTCTTGTTACCTTAGGCTCTGTCTACGCGGTAAGGAATAAAGACGTGATTTAAGTATGTATGTTTATGTATTTGTGTTGTTAATCTAGCAAATTTTAATGAAGATTTATAAAATAATTGACTAATTACCTAACTAATTACAAAACATGCTAAATCAGGACGCTCGTTACTGTTAACATACGCCGTGTACACACTTGATACACTTATTGGCGACCAGGATAGTCTAGTACACACCAGCCTCGCGCAACTCTTAAGGTGAAAAACGATCGTATGAAACAAACGCGAATTTTTACCTATCTAAGTTTGAAGAACGTCGAAACCTACAAAGCAGTAGATAATTGACGGCATTCGAATTTAAGCGGGTTGTACCGCCATCTCTATCCGCCATGCCATGTTAGTTGACGTTTGACGTTTTTCTTGTGTTGTGTAGTCTGGTTCTGTCAAGGTTCTGTGCTCTTTTCACAAATATACTTATTTGCTATATTTTGTGTGTATTTGCTGTATTTTTGGGCGTGGTGGTCGTCTAAAAGGTACAAAAGACAATCACAAAAACAAAAATGTGTGGATTGAAAAGGACAAAGTGTCAAATATGTTCAATAAGAACGTGTCGAATGGACGGTGAAAAAAGATTATATTCATGGCAAGATTTCTACTTCACGAAGATCGGTAAGTACAGAATATAATTTATTACCGCGTGATATAACTATGTTAAACATAATTTTCGTTGAAAACTCGGTTTTTTGGGTAAAATAATACATACCCGTATTTGCATGTAAACAATAGTGCTGTTTGTAAGTTTTATCGATAATTTTCACTTGAAGTGAAAAATACTTGGGTTAATACGAAATATCGTTCTTCAAGCAAAAGCCTAGTAGGTATGTGTATACAAAAGGGTGCACTTGAAGAATAAATGTTTTTTGCTTAGCATATCCTCTCAAATGTTAAAGCCGCTTCAGATGAGAGGATAAGACATTACTATCACTAACAATAGGAACTGTTATAAATAATTGAACAAAGTATCTCCAATCAAACTAATATTAGGTAGGTATAAAGGCGAAAGTTTGAGTGTGTGTGTGTGTTTGTTACTTCTTTACGCGCAAACGACTTGACGGATTTGGATAAAAAAAATAACGGAAATAGCTGGTACACTAGATTAACATATAGGCTACTTTTTATCCCGGAAAATTGTATACCTAGTTCCCGCGGGATACTGATAATTCATGTCAAAGGTCGTAGCTGCCTAGATTGCGAAAGTTTGTGTGTATGTGTGTATGTGTGTGTGTGTGTATTTGTTACTTCTTTACGTTCAAACAAATACATTTTTACTGTTATTTTCTGTTATTGTGTGCTGCAGAACTTCCCACCTGGAGCACAGCCTGGAGTGAAGAAGCGGCCTTTTTTCGTCTATGTTTAAGCAAGCCAGTCAAAGTTTGAACGAAATAAAATTCTTTGCAAACAATTTTGTTATTTAATTATCATTAAAAAAATGATCGCGTGGGTCACTACTACGCTAATAACATTTCTTGTTATTTTTTTGTTCATTTATTTAGGTGCTCATCATATTCTTTTTTTTTTAAACCGATATCGATAATTCGATAATTTGTGTGATAAATGGCTGTGACATCCCTATTTTGTTCTTCATGTTGGCATTATCACTTTATGTCATGAATGACTGACAATTATTTGCGTCTTCATAATTGGCCAGATTGTTTCCCTGCGTTTCATACTAATACGAGTTCACGCCAAGTTCACGCTTTTTGTATGGCAGTCCCGTCTCTTAAAACGTAGTGATTATATTCTCTTTGGTACACACAGCAAAGCTATTCGGTAAGCACCTTTGCATGCACGCGCCGTTTTAAACCTTAAACCTGTAGGCTTATTGTTTAACTCGCTCGCAATCGCCATCGCGTTCATTTTGACAGTTCTTGTATAAATGTGACAGCTAGCTGATTCCGATGCCAATTGTCAGCCCATACATGAACTGTCAAAATGAAGACGATGGCGATTGCGAGCGAGTTATACAATAAGCCTACTGCTTACCGAATAGCTTTGCTGTGTGTACATAGTTAGAGACTATGAAATGAAGTTTGAGGTCCCGAGTTCGATTTACGTATGGGTTCAGATCAATTTAAGAAAAATACGATTGTTTTTCTCGGGTCTTGTATGTTAAATATGTATTTAAATGTGTATATATCTATTTTATGTATTTACTAGCTCTTTCCCATGACTTCGTCCGCGCGTAATTAAAATTTAGTGGTGAAGCTCTAAAGGTAAGGTGGAAAGGGGAATCAAAATAGTGATGGGTTGCTAGCCGCATCGCCTATAAGATTTTCGCCCATTCCCTACATTAGTATAATGTGGGTATGTAATGTATGTATAAATTAGCTGTTGCCAGCGACTTCGTCTGCTAAGAATTCATTTATCGCTATCCCGCGGGAAGTACGCAATTTTCCGGAATAAAAAGTAGCCTATGTACTACTCCAGACTTTTCTCTATCTATGTGCCGAATTTCATCCAGATCCGTTGAGCCGTTCTGGCGTGATTTAGTAACAAACAAACATCCATCCATCCATCCATCCATCCATCCATACTTTCGCATTTGGGTGGATTTTTGACGTTGTAATTTGTGTGCAATACGTTTAGCATGGCACACAAATTACAACGTCAAAAATCCACCCATTTATAATATTAGTTAGATTGTACCTTTATACTGTTGGTTTATACAGGCTCCGAGGAACTGGAAAATTGTGTCATTTTATTCACATTTTTCGTTCATTTCACTAGATTTGTGAGTATATGAGATTGACACAGATCGTATTTACATTTGATATAAATGTTAATGAGTTAGCTACAGCCGCAAGCTCAGGGGGAGCGTTTCGCAATATTTTATCAGGAATCCAGATTTTTATACGGGTCAACCGTTTTGCTGTAAAAGATTTATGATTGGGATGGGAACTTGAATAAATATATTAAATTCAAACATTACGTTTGGAAATTTATTACTGCGGCCGTGTCAGTGGGCCTTGTAACAATCATGGGCCTCTTAATAAAATATTGAGATGATCCAGGATGACAAACTCTACTATGATAAATATCCTTTCAATAATTAAATATTGAAACAATACCATCAATATGAAGAGTGATATTTTTATAGGCCATAATAACTGTAATTGTCTAGAACAGTAGTTCCCAAAGTGGTCCAGGTGGACCCCCAGGGGTCCACGGAAGACTCGACGGGGGTCTACGTTGGGCGCGACCAAAAATGGGGGTCCACAATCGCAAGCGGGGGTGCATGAAAATTGAATAAAATTTGTGAGAATTGATTGGTTCTTGTGCTGTGAGTCATTGTAGATTTCAAGAAAGTAAAGTAGGATAGAGTCAATCGCAGCACAAAAATATAATATAATTGAAAATTTGTTTAGTCGACTTTATTTTCAAATAATTAACCCTATCAAGCAATCAATTCTAACCAATTTTTTCTAAAACTGTTAATTTATCGTTGAAACTCAGCAACAACACAAGTTTCCATAGATTATAGAGCTAATCTTAATTTTTTTTCGAGATTTAGTTTAGAAATTAGTGGTAATGTAGCTGCAGGGGGTCCACCGGATCCAGCAAAATTTTGAAAGTGGTCTATGGAACAAAATAGTTTGGGAACCTCTGGTCTAGAACTTATTGGATCCTACGTTGTGTACTTTTTTGTTTTAGTAATCCATAATTCGTAAAATGTGGTATGTCTCAAAGTGAAATCAGGCAAAATGGTAATTCGCAAAGCTATGGCATACAAGAGTAATGGTAAAATGATAGGAAAAATAATAATAATAGTTTTTTTCTTTCTTAAATAACATAGCTGTTTAGTGATGTGTGAGTAGATAGATAAATAAAATATGATAAAGACCAAGGATCAAGGAAGGGAAATTAAGTGAATATATAAATAGGGATAATGGATAGGACAAGGATAGGATATACCGGGATCTTAATGATCCCGGGGCAACGCATCCACCTCCCCTCCGTTGCCAGACCTAGCCTCTCCAAGCATATTGGCTTGATGAAATTTATATTATGCACTAACAATGGTGCTAAGTCAACTCACAAAGAGGTCAATTGTGGAAGGAATTTTGAGTACATCAGTTTCAAAATAAAGTAAATGGACATACATCCAATCTCTCCAATGCCATCCCATACGCTGCTTTACTGCGCTCAAGCCTCAGAGTATGATTGGTAATTGTTTGGAATGCCTAAACAAATCCAACCAATTACAAGTGTAAATGAAAATGGTCTTACTAATCTGCAAGCAGAATCAGTAGTGTGGGGTTCTCATCTGTTTGAAAAGAAGCTATGACATTCAATATACTTTTCATTATGCAATCTCTTCTTACTAGCGTAAGCCTCACAAATTACACAACTACTTCGAAATATCGAACCCACAGCATACTAATCTCACAACATGAGAAATTGAAGATAGATATAGCGTGCAAGCACGCCAGTTTGTATAATGTAATGTGAGTATCTGCGCCTTAAGCGCAGGATCACAGCACATGAAAAGGCATCTGGTAAAACCGGATATAAGATTCATACTGTAAAGGTACGATCACATAATTAGTTACAATTCACAATAATTCGTACTCACAAGGAGGAACATTTGAGGATTTGTTAATGGAACAAATTACCGACCAACACGCACAACACAGTTGCATGAGCCCCTCCACGCTCCCCTCAATAAGTCATAAATGCGTCAGTCCAATAAATGGTCACAATTACCTTGATAAACACAAGAGGACCTGAAAATCAATCTTGTCTCACCAATGATCCCAGTGGATCCTTCTAGAACCAAAAGTGTTACAAAATTGACCTTTTAAATATTAGGAATGAAGCGATACCAACCTAATCCCGTAGGAAATAGGCCGGTCTGCCTTTTAATTAATATTGACTCGCTCTACATGTAGACACATACATTACATCCCAGCTTGAGTGTAACTTCTGTACCACACATGTGCTCACATCACTATTAATCAAACTACATACACCCATAGTGAGCTCTTGACTGACTATCCAGGGATTTCCGTTCAAGAGCCAGAACGGCTGTATGGGCTATGAACCAACATGACTAAATAAAACAATCCTCTACTTAATTAGCCATGATAGAACACCCCACGATGCCAGCAGTCTTACATTCCAAGGGGCTCCTAAAGTAAAACTCCAATGATTTATGATCATTTCTGGACTTTGCATTCAGATAGACCGCTCAAGTAGAACATAGACAGCTCAGCAACCCAAGTTGCATTACCTCCCCTTGTCTGATTACCTCGTTCAGAACTTCTTTAGCTCCTTGGTTAAACAGAACTAAATCCACCCCGAACTACTGTTCATTGTTGTAGTTATTAAATATATAGTAGTAGTAAATAAATAGTTGTAAAATCAGTGCAGTGTACACAGTGCAACCAATGCATACATAATATCGAAGCACAGCACACACAAAGAGCAATAAACACAGAATTTCGCATAGCACACGCACACACACAACAAATATAAATTATTATCACATTAAATCATTCCTAGTCACCCTAGCAGTCCCTATCCACTATAAACATTTCCCTATTATTGTATGATCAGGTTTCATTGCAGCCTCTGTCACATTTAAGCTCATTAAAGCATAGATTTAGTTTCATCCTTCGTTCCAGCATTCCGTACTTAAGTAATTAAACAAAGGTTGAGACAGAGACCACATTCAAAACAGACCTTGTTCATAGAAAGCATGCTCACTTAGCTTTTATTTATCCAGGTAGATAAATATCCATCTCGGTCCGCCAAGCAGCACTTCACTTCACTTCACTTCACTATCACAAATTGCCCATGATTTTACTTCACTCACTATCACTCCTAGCTGGAAACGCGCACTCCCTGTTTCGCACTATTTTACTTCTATTATTCCCGGAAACTACGTATGCAAACTTTTAGTTACCTGCCTGGCTACACTGGTTAATCGCGTCTTCAAACTGCTAACGGTTCAGCTCGAGTTTGAAATGAAATCCTAAATAATTTCAGCTGAAAACCGAATAATTTCTTCAGCTGCTGTGTATTCTGACTGAAATTATCTTGGACCAGCCTGATGGCAATTCGCCAGCACTTCCGCGTCGGTAGATTTAGTTAAAACTTCCCCCGGATTCGAAAGCTAGCCCTTTTATAGACTCGAAAGCTTACCCCCAATAAAGGGTTCACATGAACGCCAGATTCTACTTCCTATCCATATTTGGTAATTTACATAAGAAAACGGCCTACGCAGTGACCTCGCACCTTATAAGGTGACGCTTTCCCCTTTCTTTCACACTAAATATGGTAATTTTACATAAGGAGCTAGCCTACGCAGTCAACTCGCACCTTATAAGGAAACGCTCTCTCCTCACCTCAACTATACATAATGTCCCTTGAAATTTCCACTCCTGCGTAATAGCAATTTGATTGGAGAAATTTGAATAAACGAATCTAATTGGATCCTTTACTCTGACAACAGAAGTATATACGTGATTTATTGGTCCATTCTCCTATTCAATGCCAGCGCCCTCTATTCTTAAATACGAAGTATACCACCAGATGTCCCCTGAAAGTCCTGCTAATTGTTTAACTTCACGCCATCTATTATCAAATAGCTAAACTCGTTACTAATCACAGTTGTTTGTGTAGAAATCGATGCCGATTGATCGGAAACTTAATTTCACTACCCACCCAGAGGGGTCGCTTTAATTAATCACACATAGTGAAATTATCTTTAGATATATATATTTTTTTCAAATAATGGCAATATTATAGAGGTATGTTACAGCCTCATGGATAATTCATGTATTTTTAAAGTACACTCACCCAAATGAAACCCTAAGCCACTATACCTTTTCACAATCAACGTCGGAGTACCTACTTTGGCACTGACAGTCACATAATAATCACTTATTGCGATAAGGTTATACAGTGACCCAGGGTTCCATTTGGTTGACCGTACATGTTTCGGACTGGTATCTAATGTAACTAATATTATAAATGCGAAAGTATGGATGGATGGATGGATGGATGTTTGTTTGTTACTCAATCACACCAGAACGGCCCAACGGATCTGGATGAAATTTGGCACATAGAGAAAAGTCTGGAATAGCACATAGTCTACTTTTTATCCAGGAAAATTGCGTAGTTCCCGCGGGATAGCGATAAACGAATTCTTTGCAGACGAAGTCGCTGGCAACAGCTAGTAATTCATAAAATCAAGAACATCGGTTCATCCTTTCTATGCTTTGAAATGAAAACTTCATTAGCGGCGCTGAGCACTTTTTGGGATGGGTAAAAAATGTTGACCTCGCGTCAGACGTAAGACTAATGTAATATCTTTTGCGTCCTACAAATGACCCCAGGATTAGAAGATTAGAACCGCGTTGGATCACGGTTATTTTATGTAGGTGTAGCGGCATTAGCAGGATAGTTATTTTTTAAGTAAGCGCGTAAAATATTAACACTAGTTCCGAGGTATCGAGACGAGTGAAAATGGCAGTTGCCCACCCGCCTCAAATGATGTTGTTTATCTTTAATACATACATACATACATACATATCGTCACGCCTCTTTCCCACAGGGGTAGGCAGAGACTACTTTGTTCCACTTGCTACGATCCTGATAATACGTTTACAAAAAAGTCACAACAGACACAAAAATGACACAGTAATTTTTACATATAATTATCGTATTTATGTCAATTTCATAGTTTCAATATTAATTCTATTTTTCAAGCGATATCGTTAGTCGTAGAGTACATAATGTAGATTTTTCAACGGTAAGAGTGTTTCTTTTGTTGTTTGATTTTAAATACTTTGTACCTACTTTTATAAAATCTTTTATTAATGGTCGCCCCCGCGCACAGCCAAACTTCTAAGTCTAGAAAGCCAAAGCTTGTAACCAAGATTCTTTTTGTATCTACGCTTACTGAGTAGGGATTTCGGTAATATAAGCGAAGCTACAGGCGCAAGCTAGTACCATTAATAAATCAAGAAGGTATAAGCCACTGTATAAAGTTAGGTTATTATGAGCGTTGGCCGTTCGCTTTTCCATCGTCATGAATCACTGACATTAAAATAGAATTTAAATTTGGAAAGTTAATTGCCTAAGTTCATTAATTTCCCTCAACATAGCTAGGGAATTAATGGTCCGAATTAGAGCGGTTAAGCAAACGAATTCCTTTACAAAGTTAACCGAGTTATTTCATGTTCAACTGTCGAAATTTTCAGAATAAGACGTTAACACAATTTGAGTTATTAATGTTTCTGGACTGTTGATTATTTATGTATTGTTTAGTTATAGTCTTATCGTATTCGCTGAAATGTTACAAAGTATAATTGTAATCTAATTTATGTTTAGTTATTGAGGCGCCCAAAGGGAATGAACAATAGTTAGCGAATTGAAGTTCTCTTGGTTGACAAGACGTAAAATAAATTCTATTCTATTCTGAATACTATTGAGTGCAAAAGAGCATCTTTGATCTATTTCTCTTTGCACTTAAAACGTAAGTAAAACAGAATGCTATTCACTCATATGCATGCAATAGATTTTTATAAAGCAAATGGAACATTTTAACCATTATTTCTAAATGTCCGATCTGTCCATATTATATAGAATTGAAGATATATGTATTCCCATGAAGATTCTGCCCATTCTACATCCATTGTGTGTGATAGATGGCGAGGACGTGACGTGTGAAAACCCTTGCTTTTAAAGCTGCTTACGCACTAAAAACATATGAAACCGAAACATCGACTTTTTAAATATCTATTAAAAGAATAACAGTTATAAAAACCGGCCAAGTATCTGAGGAGCCACGCGCAATGTGAGGTAACGTTGTTGACTAATGATGATAATTATGATAAACATTATTTTATTTTTATAATGAATAGTATTTTTTTTGTTTTCAAATATTGTTTTAGTAAAGATACAAATCAAATTAACTTCTTATCTCCTCACAATACAATACAAACAATACAAATACTCTTTATTGAACACCACAAATCAGTACAAAACAATACAGAAACATAGAACAATCCCGATGATTGCTTAATATGGTGACTCGACTTTCTTGTTTGCCTTCTTCGTTGTATTAAAAGAAGTTCAGGTTGCTTGCAACTTCTGCTAATGAAATAACTGTGATTATTAAAACAAATAAAAATGAACATCTGCAATATCTAAATTGTAAATCTAAAATCTTGTAAGAAACTTGACCAGTTTAAGCTGCCTTAATTTTATCAAAAAAAAATATTAGGTACCTGCTAATTTTAATCTTAAGATTTTTTTAAAATAAATATTAGAGTAGGAAATCTGCGAACAGCCTAAATATCGGACCGCGGTGATTCTCAAGTAGGTAATCTCATTTTCACGTGCGTTGTATTCGAGATGATTTATTACAGGTAAGTGAGAAATATTATTGCTATTTATAGAAAAGTAGTTTTTGGGCACATCGTCCTTTGTGCAGATTTTTTTCATAGTAGGTACTTAATAATAAAGAGTTAATTCGCACTCAGAGACGACAATTAATATATTATTTATGTATTAAAAATGACCGAAGTATCTATCCCACTAATATTATAAATACGAAAGTTTGTGAGTGACGATGTGACGATGTGAGTGAGTGTGTATGTTTGTTCCTTCTTCACGCTAAAACGACTGGACGGATTTGGATAAAATTTGGAATGAAGATAGCTGGCACCCTAGATTAAAACATAGGCTACTTTTTATCCCGGATAATTGCATAGTTCCCGCGGGATAGCCATAAACATACCAATTGCTAATACTACGCGGACGAAGCTAGTAGAAAATAGGATCTAACTAAAACGTCTTTTAGTAGGCCCGGCACTTACAGCAATACATTTAATGTTTCGTAGAATTTTTGTCCATCTATACAGGTACATTTTTGAAAGTATTGAACGGATTTTCACTTTTCACTGCGTTTTAAAAACGGATTAAGCTTAGCCTGGGCAAATATAGGATTTATCGCATCAAAATTGGATGCCGATAATACAATTTGTGACTGTTCTAAAAGTGAACACCTCGTATAAAGTCGCGGGTGTATGTGAGTTTATACATACATAAATCACGTGTTTATCCCTTACGGGGTAAACAGAGCCTTGGGTTAAAGAACTAAAGGCCACGTTTAGCATGATAGTGGGTGTATAGATGGAAAAGTGAATCAAAATAGCTAGCTAGTTTATAATAGTTATTAGCTGTTGCACTCGACTTAGAATTAAAATTTGCAATCCCATTCGGTTTGACTTTCTGACACTTCCAACAATTACCCCTATATTTAAATTGATTTACACAAAACCTTAACAAATTACCTGAACCTCGTGAATCATTCCATCTAATGGTGAAAAACCGCATGAAACAGACAGACAGACATACGCGGTGGAGGGCTTTGTTTTATAAAATGTAGTGAAGTAATATTAAGCAGATTATTTTAATTACATGTAGATTAATAGACATTTAAACCGATAATCTTGTGCTTCCTGATCGTGAACCAATTTGTATGCTTACATTATACGGCACCATGTTATGTTAATCCCAGTGACATTGTTTTTCCTCGATAGCTGATATTCTCCCTCGCGTTGGAAGATGGATGAGCAGTATTCATAAATAATGAGTTTCATTATGTTATGTTGATATCTGGTAATAGATGTTTGCTACGATTTCGAGGTAGTTTTTTGGGATAAAAAGTGTCTATCATCATCAGATCAATAGGTAGCACCTTCATGACAACACTAACTGAGAATATTTGAGTTATAATTTAAAACAGTCACTAAAAAGGAGAAAATCATGAAGTATATATATCAAAACCCAATTTCCTTAGTTAGCCGCAAACCTACAATACTTCGTAAGTACAGACATTAATCTGGATCTTTCTGTCATCGTTTCCTTACGTAAAGCTAGAAAAACTAATAGCTATTCAGATCAATGCATCCGAGGCCAAACAAGATGCATTTCCTTTTCCTAAACACGGTTCCGTGATGAAAAACTAATTGAAAATAAGGGCTTCAAGGGTCCAAAAAAACTGAGCGATTTTGTTTATACTTCCGAATGTATTTTTTCGTATTTCTTGGACAGTTCTCCGGAGTATCGGATGTCGATGAGAGAGAGGCGAAACACTTACCCTGTCCGGACATTTTTTTATTGTGATGGTGGTTTTGATTTTGGCTTCGATTGCTTTTTCATTGATTGCAAAGTAACGTGTGAATTTATTCAGTAAATGTGTAGTTAGCTTAACAAAATATTTCATCTTGGCGGAGCCACTGCCGTGCCTCCAATGTCCCGCAAAGTAATGCCTGAATCAATAAAATTATAATGCAATTAAGTATGCATGCTTATTGACCAGATTACTCACTCAGCTAGGTCTCACCTTCGGAGTTTTGCAAACACCGAGCTTTGCTTGATCTCCCAGGGACTATTTTTGTGCACATTGTGATATTTGTGAACTTTATTTTTCAAGACGTTAATAAAGTTCTGTGAGTAAATTTACCATAAGAAACGATAGATATTGCGTAGTTATTATCTCCTTCGGTTATTTTTATCAAGTTTATCATACATGTGCGCGATAAGATACAACTCAGATGCCGATAAATGGAGATGACGATAAGCAACATCGTAAGAGTTGGAAATGTATCTCGCAAGAAAACTTCGCTCAAATTCTCTGTTATCAATAAAATACGCCACCTAGACACTTGTTTACGTCCTGTGATTTATTTGGCAGGTCTTTTAAACGATGCAACCTACGTAATTAAAGCCACCAATTTGCATTTTTGTATGAAACAAATTGGCAGTTATCTATTATTGTTTCATACAAAAGTAGGTACTATGCCGTTCGCGAAATGGAACTATTGGGTTATAATTTATAATTACTGCTTAAACCACTTTCTTTTGTTTATGACATTTATTTGTTTCTACATAATTCTCGTAAATAACCCAATTAAATATATGTAACTTTTTATTTTTTTATTATATTTTTCCCAGTTTAGATTTATTCACTCAAGAAGTTGTCATGAAGGATGTACATTTTTTGAAAAATAAAATGAGGAAATGCAGCCAGTTACATGTTTGACCTTCACAACTTGGTTCATTGCTAGAAACCGATTACTTACGCTGATACCAGCCGAGTTTTGAGTTAAATGTTAAGAAAAAATAAGTTTTTTTTTGTATAAAAAGCACCTTTAAAGTAGGTAAGCAAGTAATTGGTTAGCTGTTGGATTATAGAGTAAAATGAAAGTACCAATTCAGGATGACCTTTCACATGGTCCTAATAGTAGCGAAATACAGTCCTCTCTTTTTCAAAGATATAAGTCGCTACGCTCTTGACTGTTTGATTGTGGTCTATTAATATCTGAATATTTATGACGACCGTAGAAAAAACGTGTAGTGGTTTCCCTTTGTCTACCACATCTCAGTATAGGAGTTCGGAGTTCGCAGTTGGCAACAGACAGAGCTGCTACCAGGGGCATTACCATGAGGTGTTAATGCGATCCAATTCCCATTCAATTTTACATTTTAGCTGTCATTTTTGATACTTGTATGTATCTCAAAGCGAGCGATCCAACTTTTGTTTGGATTGAATAAGGCCCCAAACTCTCACATCACATGTCTTAGCCTTTTACGTCACCCACGGGAAGAGAATGGCTCCTTCCTATTCTAAAACGCGGTATTCACAGCATGCACGGCTGTAAATATGCATCTTAAACTCAATTTGAACGTAAACGCGCCATGTACCGTAGTCACGGTTGTTTATAAGTTCTTATCGGCGTTGTGCAACAGCCTGTTGACATTAGCGCTGTTACGGCCTTCTTACGTAAGTAGTGTTTGGACCGTTCTGCGATACCTAATGGATGATTGTTGCGTTCATTTACATCATTCGTATAAGCTTTGCGGGGCTCAGAAGAGGAACAACGAAAGTAAAAAGATTCCAAAGGCACTATCAAATTGTACGATACGGTTATCGACTTTATTACTAAGGTAACCGGTGCTAACCAAAGTGTCAATCGATTAAAACGATAGCGATTTCCTACATGATGGCGTATTATACCTTACTGCTTCATACACATGAGATTCGCATTCTTGCGCATGATTGTTGTGTGTACCTATGTATTATTTTATTTAATTTTCTTTGCTATGTATTACTATTTTTGTTAGTATTGTTGTTTTTATCATCCCTGCGTTTTTCCTGTCTATTTGTTTCCACCACCTACTTAAACTGTCTCCAACTTATTTCTCTGTCTTATTGGTTGTCTAGTAGAGATAGCTATTAAGCGATAAGACCGCCTATTGTATACTTCGTTCTTTGTTTCTTTATTATTTTGTACTGATTTGTGGTGTTCAATAAAGAGTATTTGTATTGTATTGTATTGATTGTTATTTCATTAGATAGTACTACTTGCTTGACTTTTAGCTATTCCGCGGGAACTATGCGATTTTCCGGGTTCAAAACTATGCTGTGTCCTTCCCCGGGACTAAAACTATCTCTATACCAAATTCCAACTAAGGTAACAGACAGACAGATACACTTTGGCGTTTATAATAATAGTATGGATAATAGAGGTGGGCTCGAGTGTTCTGGGGCCTTACTATGACGTCTTAATGCAATTAAATTCCGATTCAATTTTACGTTTCAGTTGTCATTTTTGACACTTCTAGTGTGGATCTGACAGCAGCGATCTAACTTTCGTTCAGAATTGAAACGCTTAAGACGTCATGGTAAGGCTCTGATTTTCAAAAAAAACCTCTACTTTTATAAACCTTCTAATGTCTTCACATATAAAACGTTAGACATAAATTCAATAACAATATTGCATTGTTCCCTACTTTAATCCCGAGGGCCGTAATATAACTAAATATTGGACCGGGCGCGCTCTGTACCTTTATTAAGGCACCTATTGAACCTAGACTGCAACCTGTATTGCTTACATTACGCTGGCCACAAATAATGAAATATTGCCAACACAATGGAATCATTTAAGGCTGCCCCAAACGGGGCTGTATGTGGCCCATGAAATCTATAGATAGGTACTATAGAGTTAGGTAGGACATGGTAGTTTACGTACTGGCAAGTTTGCGAACTGGGGCCTAACCATGACGTCCCAATTCCGACTCAGTTCAAGTTTTAGCTGTCACTTTTAGTATGAATCTGACAGCGAGCGAACCTAAACTGAAACGCATTAAGACGTCATGGTAAGGCCCCTGGCTGGTTTGCGGTTAAGTCCAAGTTTCATAAATCGAACACTCGTTCGATTATTTTGAGTATTTTGTTTGGAACTTGAAAACGGTCAAAGACAGATCAGCTTGGACGGGGAACCAATCCGTTTCTATTATATTTTTATCGTCGAATCTCATAAACTGAATAAATCCAAGTAATAACGTAATGTTTGCATTTTTAACTCAAATTTGTTAAGCCTTAAGCTCTCTAGTTTGGTTAGGCACACTGTACGTGATCCGTACTATTACACCGTCCCTTTTAGAGAGTGCTCCAAGAGCTTCTCCACACATTTTGGTGGAGGTGCGGGGTAATACTACGGTTTGCGAACTCTATAGTATCTACCAAAAAAAGCTAGAGCGATTCTAATAAAATTGGTAGTAAAAACCTTGTCTCTTATTTATATTAGGTTACTTGCATGTTACTTGCTATACAGGGATTAAGTACAAAGTTTCCGCGGGATGCATTATTAACGATTATAACCAAGCGATTATTTTAACCGCATATAAAAAAACAAATAATACATAGCGTAGATAAAGAAACAATAATGTAAAGGGCGGCCGCTGTCATGCTATCTCGCTCACACATTCGCTCTGTCTATTTCTATCCTCACACAGCGTGGTATGGACAGTCAAAAAATAATCAATCAGTATAATGAGGTTTTAAATATGATTCATAAAATCTAAAATGAAATCTTTATCCTTCGGATATGGATATTTCACTTCAACTAGGAGTTGACTGCAAAATAAAAACATATTGTTTACCCTTTTTCGTTGTATTGGGATAATTAACCGGTAATAACTGGATTTTATCGGAAGCTAATCATAAATTTGGTTAATTAACGGTAGCTAACGGGTTTTTTTACAACTATAGTACCAGCAGACACGGTGCTTTGATCAGTCGACCGTTATCACTGATAGGGTGGACTATAGCAGAGCTGAGCGTCAGTCAAGCTACCTTCACCTGCATAAGGGTTTTGTCTAAAAATTTTCAGTAGTTACAATTTGATATCACACGTGATCATCATAAAGTTCGTATTCCTTCCACATCTTCATTTAAGTTGGAACCTTGTAATTGGCAGCGTAAAGTTAGACTGAAATCAGACAAAGGAGCACTGCTTTACGGAATAAGTTAAGAAGAGCAGGAGTAAAACTTAAATATTGTTCAGAGGAGTATGATACATTTAAGTTTAAAGTATAATTTATTCTCATTCTGAGAGGATGCCTGTGCCCAGCAGTGGGACGTATATAGGGGTGTGTAATGATCGGTATAACAACAATTGATATATTTTCATTCAATATAAAAACATTTGATATAATTTCAAATGATATAATCACTCATTTCATATAATAAACGTTTGGTATAATATCAAAATATCTATTTTGATTTCATATAACGATCATTTGGTATAACATTGATTTCATATAATAATCTTTTGGTATAATCGTGATTTCATATAAAATTCATATTGTATAACTATCATGTGGTATATTTTTTGAAAGTAGCACGTAATATTCTAACCTAACCTAACCTACATATCTGGTAGCACTTAGTTTTATGCACGTGCAAGAGGTTCAAGAGCGAGTCGACGAAGCCCCGCTAACGCGGGGCTTCTATTTCTGCTCTGAGGGTCACAAGGTAACTAACGAACCTACCCGAGTGGTTGTACGAGTTGGTGTAAGCGGTTTTTTCAATGGTGGGGGGCTTCGCCCCCCCCGTCCCCCCTTTACCCTGCTGCCTAAGTAAGTTTTGCGGGGTATTAAATTTGGGATTACATCTCTAATACATTATGTCAAAAATTGTTATTCTAACTGTACTTTATATGAAATCAACTTTATATCATAAGTTTATTATAGAAAATATGCATTATACCAAATGTATGTTATATGAAATATTTTTAGATTAAATGATCGTTATAGAAAATCATAATTATATTATATTTAAATATATTAAATGTTGTTATATGATTTAATAATTATATCAAATGAGCGTTATAGCGACTAATATTATAGCAAATGTTGTTATACCCATCGTTACGCACCCCGTATATAGGCTGGAGAGAGAGAGAGAGAGAGAGAGAGAGAGAGAGAGAGAGTATAATTTATTATCACTCCATAGACATTATAAAACATAGTTCTCCGGTGCGTCCTTCTGTGTAGGTATCTGTCTGTCTGTTCACAATAAACTCAAAAACTACTGAAAGAATTTTCATGCGGTTTTCGTTAATAGAGTGATTCACGAGAAAGGTAAATAAAAATAATTAAATAAAAATAAGAGACTATTTCAAAAAGTACATCACTCGGAAATATTATTTGAATGTAATAATAATAATAATAACTTCATTTATTTCAGATAATAATCCATAATTAATGTCAAATATGTATAAAAAATAAAGCTAAAATGAGCAAAATAAAAAAATAATAAATTAGCAATATTGCTACAAAATCACAGAGTAATAAAATTGGTTGAATCTTGCGTTACTTTGCGGAGGTCTATATAATAATATGTGCTCGGGAGCAAAGAAAACAGAGTCACTTTTTATACAACTTTCACAAAGTGACCCGGTTTTTTGCTCTCAAGTATCTATAGATAGGTCTATACAGTCAGGTTTTGTTCACAAAATTAAACTTTTGACTATTTTCTCTCTTCTTCGTCTTCAACCATAATCCACCCAATGCTGAATGTAGGTCTCTTCCAATGCACGCCACACGAAAGGTAAAAAAAAATTCCTTCTGCTCTAGTTAGATTCAACGCCATTTTTACGACTTCGGAATGACGATTTCGAGTAATGTGCTTTCAGATCCACCAAACATTTTTAAGTTATAGGTACTTACGTAGTTAATTGATTTCACAAGTAATTAAACCTTTGAAAGTATTTTTAGATTACGCAGGGAGCTAAACTTTAAATTCTTAATTTTAATTGCATTGCTTGAATGGAATTTCCATTAGCTTGCTAAAACTTAGAATTTTCTCATAAAATTGTACCTACTTTCGTTCTTTCGTGTACATACTTTCTAACCTGAAATGTTCAGTTTTTAGCGTGATTAAGTAAACAATATTCATTTTTATAATTTTGTTTTGTTTCAAAATTGGATAAAATATGTAGATTTACCTTCGTTATAGTTTAATTACCAGTAAATCCAGACCAAAAAATGTCTGGTTATTTTCCTTTTTCAATTTATTTCAACGCTAAGCTAACTTTGGAATAAATCCTGAAGTTTTTGGAATGTATAATAGGAGTTGATTTGACGCCATCCGAATACGGGTTGGTTTGGTAATTTATTCAGATTGTCAGCACTCTAGAAGGAAAGGTGGGATGGAAAATAATTTTCTCTAATAACTCTTAAGGAAATGAAACGAGGAGTCGGGAACGTGGGATCAATATAGCTTTGCGAACATGTACATTTCAATTTTATGTTTCAGATAGATTTTGTGATTTTGTGCCAATATCGATTTGAAATTCCATACATAAATCAGGTCTTTTTCCCTTACGGAGTAGACAGAGCCTAAGGTAACAAGACAAGACCGCAAGCACTATTGCGTTTTATTTTGAGTCGGGTAAATACAAAAACCATCCTAGTGCGACTCGGACTCGCGCACCGAGGGTTCCGTACAAATTCGCCAAGTTATTATTAAATCCAGTGTTAGCAGAGCCCTACTGCTGCTAAAAAAATGTAGGAAGTGTGAGATCATTTTATATTGGATATACATAGAGAGACACATAAAAATATGTTTTTAGTATTTGTTCTTATAGCGGCAACAGAAATACATCATCTGTGAAAATTTCAACTGTATACGGTTCATGAGATACAGTCTCGTGACAGACGGACAAACAGACAGATGGACGGACAGCGAAGTCTTAGTAATAGGGTCCCGTTTTTATCCTTTGGGTACGGAACCCTAAAAAAGACATTTATTTTACGTAGATTGTCATTTGAACGCCGCGCGATCATCTTCAGATTCATGTTCGTCTATTTTCTTTTTAATTATAATACCATTATTAAATTACAGCCTTTAAAGAAAACATAACCGAATTGAGAACCTCCTCCTTTTTTGAAGTCGGTTAAAAAGTACATAACCATTCATGTTGTTCACAAAAAGGTCTGAATAGTATTCTTGGCAAGATGAATGTTATTACTTAATCTACCTTCCCAAGGCTATTCGTCAAATTTTCAAAGTATTTTTGTCACAAAAAAGTATTGTCTCCGTAATGGAAACAGCCTGGTCTGAAACACATCAATCTCCACAATCATGACACAGTTCCTTTGATAAGATAAACAGGCCGTGGATCAGCTTTCGCATTTTCGGATATTTTTGCTCAAGTTTAAGAATGCCATTGAATTTGTAGAATTCAAACGAAAATTATCGCAACCGAAGCTAAAATTGGGTACACTACATAAATACGAAAAACTAAATTCCGATTATCGGAATCACGAATTTCATAATTCCGATTATTATAATTCCGACGGTTTTAAAACTTCGAACATAAGTATTCCGATTTTTAATTATTCCGATTTTTATGAATCCGAAATTTCAAAATGCCTAACTTTTACAATCACTATTTTCAAAATGCCTTTCAATTCACCGAACAATAAGAAGTCCGAATGAATAATAATCCGAAATATCAAAAATACGAATTCCGATTATTAAAATACCGATTTTCAAAACTCCGAATATTATTGGAGTTAAAACAAACATGTTCGCGGCTAAGGGGTGGCCCAGGGCCACCCACGCCGCACCTAAACCTAAATTAATCCAATTCTAAATAATCAAAATTCCGATTATTGCAAACACGAATTTCATTATCTCGAATATCAAATTTCCGAATTAGTAATGAAGTATCGGAAAATTAATAATCGGAATTTTGTTTTTCGCGCCAATGACACTTCGGGCATATCATTATTCGGAGTTATAAAAATCGGAATAATATACAATCGGAAGTTTGAAATTCGGTTAAATAAATTTCGTGTTTTTTAGTAATTTTATTTCTTAGGAATTATGAAATTCGGAGTTTTAAAAATCGGAAATAGTAAATTCGGAATAAAATATTTCGGAGTATTTGGGTGTTCCCGCTAAAAATATCACTCATCAAAATGTCTAGGGATATTTTTTATTCTTAGTCAATTTTGAAAATTTCAATATAGGCATATTACTGCCGCGTCGAAAAATCAAATTTGTCTTTGATTGATGATTGATATTTTATATCCGTAGACATTTTTGATGTGTGTACATATAATATATGTAGCATATCTGATTTTAAATGGTACAGTAGGGGAATTTCAGAAATAGGGTACAATTAGGTTTTTTTTTCTCGGATTTTAGAAATTTTTGCATGGATTCAGAATCGATAGCACTAGTGATTCTATATAGGGGAAAAAAGTGTCCCGAGGTCACTTTTGTTACTTTTCATACATTAATGTTTGAAGGTAACAAAACCGACACAATTTTTTGTAGCAAACACTGAGGACATTTTTTTACACCATTTTTGGTCAATTGATCCTGAGCAAATCCATGCAAAAATTTCTAAAATCGGAGAAAAAATATATAATAAACATTCTGAAATTCCCAGGTAAATCATTTAAATCATTCATATCAACCCACACCCCAACTAGGTAGTACCTAAATCCTAATTAAACGCCTTAGAGTATGTGACGGACTTAGACCAAACATTCTCTTGAGATATCTTGTCGCTTGTCAACGTATTTTATAGATAAACAAAGACCTGCGCCACGTTTGTCTGTTTGTTATCGATAAACTCTAAACTACCGGATAGATTTTCATGCCGTTATCACCAATAGATAGGTACCTAGAGTGTAGAGCTTTTTTTGTAAATTATTTGTTTTTTAGCAATGCGCCTGCTCGACAAAACTGTTTTGTAATGTTCCAATTTTAAAAGTCTACGCTCTCAACATTATTCAAATATGTAATCAACTAGTGATTGGTTGATTGGACTAATAATGTTGCCAGTTATAGAAGACTAATAAAATTAGTTAGGCTTGTAAAATTGTTACTTTTAGCTTCAAGAAAAGGGCCACTGTTTGCCTACATATAAGTAGTTCAAATCTCGATGCACACAGAATTCAAAATACCGATTAATACATATTAAAAATGTGAAAGTTTACGAGTTGGTGTCATACCTCAACGTAAACGCGTTTGAGATGTTAAAAACGTACGCTAAGGACTAAGTTAACAGGCTATATCATACTGCCATAGACAAGCCAAAGGGCTCAATGCCGAGTAAACTCTCAGTTCTACCATCAACCACACCAACCCACACACAATCCACCCACTGTTAAATGAACGCCTCATTTTCACACCAACTTTAACATACATCAAATAATTATCATACAAAGGTCATTCGGCTAAAAAGTCTGTGACTGTTGTGACTCGTGATATTCCCTAAAGTTTTGGACATTTCACCACTAAACAACAAAGCGCTCTTAGTTTGAGTCTTAATCCACTTAGCAACTCTGAACAATACCGAACATAACTTAATATAATAATGAGCTGTGTCTGGTTATTGGCTGAAATTATTACGTTTGTTTTGTTACCGATCGCGTTTTCCTGCACATGGTTTTGCTATGTAATAAAGTAGCGGAAAAACATTCAATGACAACCGCGGAAAAGACATATAATTTACGGTGACATTCTTCCAGTTTTCTCTAGGTGTTTATGTGGAAATGTAAGGCGCATTTCGTCTTGGAAAATTTTATTTATCGCCATTACGCAAGAACCATGCAATTTTTCATAATAAAAAGGAGGTATCCATTGTACCTAATTCTAGTTAACTATTTCTAGTTATCTATATTGACAGAACTCTAACAAAGTGCTGATGCCCTAGTACTTTTGCTCCACGACTCAACAAAAAAAGGCTTCAAAAATTTAACGCGATTTATTTGTACTTCAAAATAAGCTCTTAGAGGATCCTGATATCCTGGTACTTAAACTCTCCCTCCGTCTTACGCCTGACGCGAGTTTAATATTTTTTACCCATCCCAAAAAGTGCCCAACGCCGCTTAAGAAGTTTACACTTTAAAAACATAATTTCAGTGACAAAGATTAACAACATACACACAGACATTCACTCTCACAAACTTTCGCATTTATAGTATCAGTAGTAAGTATTCTATCCTAAGTACTGAATATTATCGAAGTGAAAGTTAACAAATCACAATTACAAATCACAAATCACAAATCACAAAACATTATTGTCCGCGCCTGTTGTAAATCCATTCAATTAATTCTATTTTAGGTAAATCAAATTTCTATGGCAGGAGTTTGAGGGCCTGTTTTTCTTCTATTAAGTTGAATGTTTTTTTTTATAGTTTTGTACTATTGTCTCCACTCTCCAGCCACCAGGCCAGTGATCTCTAGATCTAAGTATACAAATCATAAACCAAATTCTACTACAGAATAAATTCGAACGTCCCAGGATACCAACACACATTATACACTCCCTGGCAATAACTTCAAACTGGAAGCATTTATTCATACCTGGAGTGTACCTGAAGATTATTTGAAACGGTTTTCTTTAATTAGAGAGATAAGAAGTTCTCGGGTTGAACTAGACGGTGCAACCGAGCTTCACTTTTAACCAGAGTTGCAGAGTTTCTAATTTAGATTAGAAATATTATAAACGGGATGTGAACCGCGATTACCTTTATTGAGCTCCCGATATTTCGATACAGTTGCATGCATCATGATCACGGGTAGATCCGTTTATAATATTTCGAATGAACTTAACCGTGAATCATTAAAAACTCTTAATTTAGATTAGGTTAGATTTCGTTTCGGTTTCGTATAAGAACATGCTATGTTGTTTTTACGTACATTGTTTATGAGTTGCGTTTTGTGGTCCCAGGTTAAGCTGAAGATAATAAAGCTGAAGAGGGTCGAAAGTCTGTACATTGAAGATATAAAAAAAATGGCTAGGGATACATAGAATCGGTTACAGAACACGTTCCAGTAGTTTTTGTCTGTTTGTCTGCTGGCACATTTGCGAGCGCATCACGTGAAAACGGCTGAACAGATTTTAATGCAAATTTTCCTAATCTGTTACTGTAGGTGAAATGAACCTTAAAATCACTAGAGAAAAACAAAACATTTGAAACAAAATATATTTAAAACACAGCGGAATAGACACCAGCACCGTCTTATTTGATCTTAAATGTTATGATTGGAATTAATTCATTTGACAGATACATTTGGTTTCCGTATTCAATATCCTTTGGCATTTATAAAGTGAGGCTACATCTCTAATTCTAACTTAAAACATCATCCATTTTATCTTTACCCTTTGACTTCTACCGCTCTTAAGCAACCTATTCATTGAGCAGGTATTTTTGCGGAAATAAGGGTTCTTCATAATTTGGTTATGCCATTTTACTGAAGTTCACAATTCAGGATTGCTGTTCCCGTTATACAGAGTTGCTGAAATTGAAAACGTAATTGTCTTTGTTTGATTTGTTTATTAATTACTTTGCCTTTAATTTCCGCTTTATATTTCTATTTTATTGGCGTATAAGTGAAACATCAAAGTGAAGGTATTATTTGTACAGAGTTAATTACTTGTGTAAATTAAGGTTTTATAATGTTTGCTGATAAATCAGCATCACGCATTTTTATTTTAAATAGGTCAACTGAAAAGGAAAAGCATGGCGGTTTTTATTTGTATTAGCTAATTGTATTGTACTGTATTAAAAGCGAGTAAAGCGACGAATGAAAATGCACAGCGTAGAATCGTTTGATGTTTTATTCTTCGAATGTACCAAACGTAATGAAATATTTATTTATTTTATTAATTTATTAATATCATCATTCATCATTAATTTATTAATTTCATCTAAGTCCTATAGGTTGGCAACGCATCTGCAAACCCTCCGGGTTGCGGATGTCTATGGGCAGTGGTGATCGCTTACCATCAGGTGACCCACTTGCTCGTTTTCCTTCCTATTCACATAAAAAATATATATATATGAATCACTAGAGATAGGTACAAAATTTCCTTTGTGTAGATTTTGGATTTTCTGTGGCTCTGTTTTTGGTTAACACAGTTGTTTTAAAGTTTCCAAAAAAAAAAATGGAATTCTCAGTCTGTCTGTTAGTCTTCCCGTTGCTAATTTAGATAGGGTGTACATAAAATTAACGTCGTCAAAGCAGTTTAGGCTATACATCTTTTAGATTGGCCAGAAATTCCATGTCGACCAATAAAAAGTTACTTTACTTTACATATACTTTTTATATACTTTTATTGCCAAGTAATTTGAACATAAACTCGTAAATTGGCATCCTTTTCTCTTGAGACCTGAACTTAATAAAATAGTTTCCTAAGTTGTAGCAACAAAAATACTTTTGTCGGCTGACAAAGTTATGGAAACCGGTATTGTGGCATACACTTTAGAAAGTGAATTATGGCCTATCTCAAACTTAATGGAAGCGTTTGGAGAAGTTTAAAATTATTAAAGGCTATTTTCTAACAAATCTGTACGCAGAGACTTTTTTGTGAATCAACGATACCTTTTCTGAACTTACATAAGTTGTTTAGTTAACAACTGATTATTATTACAGTCAACTGGGGTGACTTTGATTTACGGGGTTACTTTAAAAAGTAGTTTTAATGACAAAACCATTATTTTTTATTTGCGTTTACTGCTTCCAATCAATGTCTTCGTCGATCGCCTTTGCGTCTACATGCCAAACATTCACCGGATATGGATAGTATCGATTTTATAGCAATTTTAAAACGATCAAAGTAGCCCCATAATTACCAAAGTCACCCCAGTTGACGTATTATTAAAACCTTTTATTGTTATTAGGAATCTTGGTAAGAATTATCTTATCGGCTTAGTTTATTTACTTCTCCCGAAAATTATCTTTCTAGACACTGCCGTTTCAGACTGATCCGTAAGTAGACTTACAAAATCCTAATCTTGTCGGATTTAGACGGCTTATCAGCGCCGAGATGTACAATCTTTGCCTTGCCTACATGACAAGTAATCTGACTGCTTTAATTTTACACGGTTCTATTTTGTTTATTATATCTACTTCTTAGGGTGCCTGATCTCCTATACAAACTATAGAATAACTATCATAGCTTTCACTACTGAGGCTTTCATACAGTTGTTCTGAAAGAGGATTTTTTGAGAGTAGTGGACGGTTAGACTACTACCTGGAGAAAAAAAATATGCTATAGATTTTGATGTCTTTTATCATTTTAAGATGAACATGGGTAAGGGCGCGACCACACCGCCGCTTAAAAAACGGTGACGTTACGGAATCGCAACAAAATGTTTGAAGAAACGGTGAGAAAACGTGACGCATACGACACGTCTCTGCGCTTACGCGGCGGTTTGGTCGCACCCTTAGTCTATTATAATGTCAGTGTCACAAAATGACCTGTAAAATAGCAAAATATTTTATTGAATAAGGCGTTACTTTGCGGAGGTCCATTTTAATGAACAAAAATATTTACCTTGCTACTCCGCTACTCACGTGCAAGATAACAAAGCCTGTACGAAATATATACGTTGTGTTTTTATGTTCATTGTTCTGTAAAATAGCATTATAAATTAGAAATTAGAGTTATAATAGCGTTAGAGAGAAGGGATTGTGTTAAAGTGGTGATTTTGAAGTTTCATGGCCACTCGCAGAAGTAGCATTATAAAGGTGCGACCACACCGCCGCTTAAAAAACGGTGACGCTACGGAATCGCAATAAAATATATGAAGAAACGGTGAGAAAACGTGACGCCTACGACACGTAACTGCGTAAACGCGGCGGTTTCGTCGCACCCTAATTTTCTAAATTTGAAAATGATAAAACTTAACATAATAACGCACTACCTAGGTATGTATTATTGTGCTATGGAATAACGCATTACTGCAGTTGAGATATTTTTGATGTTAGGTAGGTACAATTTCTTGGAGATTCAATCCCGATCGTGCGATCATTTTTCTTTGCTTGGCCGGGTTTCTGGTGCACATTTCTCTTCTAGTTTTAGTACATACGTACGTGCGAAACGTTAAATCGAAATAAAAATATAATACACACGTATTTGTAGTTCAAAGTTGAAATATGTTTTGGGCTAATCCGTGGTCCCTCAGGGCATATTGAAAGTACATACTTTTTTTATATCAGTTCTTGCGCCACGCTTTAATAAAGTACAAACAAGGGATAATTTGGTCCAAAACAAGTCAAAAACTCTCGACCAAAATAAGAATTGATTCGTTGGACAGAATGAGGGATTCACTTATTTCAGAAGAGAAACAAAATTTCAACTAGAAACCATTTATGTATTTAACGATTTAATAAAATAGGGAGTTAGCATTAATTTAAGGTCCGTCGAGTTCGATTGTCTTCACGTGAATGTCGGTGAGCAAGTCAAAGCGCGTCGCAGGTGCTCTTCCCCCACTCCAGCACGGCTAGAACGTGTGTGACTACCCATCTCTTTCTAGATCGAACTATAAGAAAGTGACGGGTAGTAGTAGACGCGAAACAGCTCTTGCACGCACTCGGTGCTAGTTTAGATCAATCAAGCCAACTAAAGTCGTCGCAAAATAAAAGGCCCGTTTTGACATTTGTCTTCCCGACGTAACTAGTAATGTCACCGTACGACTCGGTACTCGATACTCACGATAAATCGATTCAAGTTTGCATGAGTATTTGATCAATTTAAATATGTATTGTAAAGTGGCATTGGATTAAAGTTCTGACTAGAAAATTAATCTTCAGTCAATCATTTTCTTCAGATGATGAAGACGAGCCATTCTATTGAAATCAGTGTTGCCATTGTTTACGGCTTTGAGCTCCAAGGTCATAATTTTCAGTAAAGATCACTACATAGCTGGTGAAATTCAGTGATTAATTGGTCTAAATAAAATAAATAAAACCGGCCAAGTGCGAGTCGGCCTTAAAAAAATTATCTAGATCGATTTATTTTTTCCTTAACCGATTATTAATTGTCTGTGGACAATGTGAAAAAATCGTTATGCACAGCACTTAGCTGAGTGAGCGATACCCATCAATGAAAAATACAATTACCTTCAGAACATTTCGATCGGTAAAAAATAGAGAACTTCATGGGCGTGAACTGTCAAAACGGGCCTTTTAAATTGTGACGACTTTAGGTACGTCACGACGACGTGCTATTCTATACTAGTACTTTTATTTTAACTATAGTATTCCGGGTAACAACAAAACAAATAGGTGATACTGTGGGTATTAAAAATACATTTGAACATGTTTACCCAAAAAGGACGAGTGCTATCCGAGAGTCTTAATATTTGATGTCGTAGGTTGATTGCACGGCCGTGTCGCACAGAAGAAAATAAAACAGTACAATAAATAATAGAAATTGGTACAAAAAGGTAAAAATACGATGCCGGTGTAAACTTACAGTAATCTGCAAGGAGCTGGTGAAATTACTGGCACATAAGATATTTTACCTTACCTTACCCTTGTAGGTTTGCAACGTATCGGCAGTCCTCTGGTGTTGTGCATTTATATCCTCGTGGATGTTCTTATTCACTCACTATCAGGTGCACTACTAAGTACTTTGCCTATTTCGAAAAAAAAAACAAAACATATTTGCATTCAGCTCCCTACTCAAAGCATTGTCTGCTAGTCCTGCTTGCAGTGCAATATTGGCAATAGAATTGTACGTATGCGTACGGACTCTTCCAGCTTATGCAGGACAAAATTCGTGGCAGCAGGAAACCTGGAAAAAGATGAACCTCATTGCTCAAAAATAAAAGGACGTGCTGATCCCTGTTCCGTGCAGCTATCTCTAAGGTCAGGATAGTAATAAATGTTATAATCATTGCCAACCTCCATTCCATTCATTGGTGATTACTTTCCATCAGGTGACCCGTCAGCTGGTTTGCGCCCTCTTATATAAAAAAAAACCTCCGGAAACATGTGAGATGACACTGTAAAAAGAAGTAGGTATGCACGCATGGGTCGCGATTTTTACTGTCCACCCTGCCGCATTATGTACTTATTGCTCCTGCATGGATACACAATACAAAATGTCCTAACTAGATTGATATAAATGTTAGCACAGGTTTTAACCTTATGTTAATATTCATACATATATTGTACTTATAGACATATATAGTTAGGATAATAATTTCGTCCCGGATACGTCTTAATGCGAGCTATAAATCGATAGATATCGCGGATGCGACAAAAGTTACGGGTTCCCAATAAATCGCGTGTATTGGCGGTTACGCAGTTATCTATCGGGTCACCGGCGGCCTGTAAACCAAAAATGTTCCTACCAAAAGCAACGCATTTTTAGCCTTTGAACAACGCAGCATTTAGGCGACAAGAAATTATTCTTCCTCTTTTTTGCCGTCGTTATACCAGCGCAGAGTCAAAGAAGTATATTTTCGGAACGCGTAAAAGCTCCGCTTTCCTCGAAGATACGATATAGAAAATGTTATCTGTAACATTATTTTGCCAGAAAGCGCTTCCTACATTTATATTTCCCTTCAAGGAATTTTATTTTCACACGCAATTTGTCTTAAAAGCCTACTTTATTTCAGATTCTGACGCCTCCATTGACAGTGTGAATGGTCAATCAAATTTCTTTCACAGTGGAAATTTTGGCACTCAGGGTAGACATTCTTTTATAGGAAACAAGGTCACATGTTTTACGACGGGGAAGAAAATGTCTTGACTTGAATATTCCGGTTGTTGAACCTAAGGTTCGCATGAGCTCCAGCAGTTTATGGCGGGTCCTAGGCGGGTCGATACAACTTTATCAAGAACAAGGAAACTTTTGACATGATACCAGAATTACATGAATCAGGCTATTCTTATTAGATATGACAGCGCTCAATATGGCGCAATGTGTCTCAATTTTTTTCCGTTAAATTTGTTCGTTCCTGAAATGAACTGGAGCGAAATAAACGGTACCTACTGCCATGCCGTTTATAGCCATAAAGAATCTTACCTTGTTCCTTTCTTTACAGTTAAGTATCAGTACATAAAATATTCAACTATATAAATTACTGTCGTAAAGGCATATTTACAAAATAAACATTTTGATTTTGACACAAAAAACAAAATATAGGTAGGTACTTAAGTAGGTAGGTACATAGAGGATGTTAAGTTTCTAACAAGTCAGCATAAGAATCTACTTACCTTTAAATATTTTTAGCCTGTAACCCCCTATCCCACCCCAACTGAAATCAGATATAAACATTCACATTACGTCAACCAAACGTCAACAAATTGGCTCAATAAGTATCAGAGCCGATGTCACTCGATCTTTGAAAACGTTCCCTGTCAAAGGTTGGTTAAGTTTGCGTATACTTCTTTGAATCCAGTTCGCAAATATTGAACAGGTAACTAAAGGCGTATAAGAAAATTTCTATTCGATTGACGTTCGCCCCAGCAATCAAAAGAAAGAAAAACTCGCTGGCCGGATGGGGGCGAGAATTCCATTCGTATTTGCCTGGGTACTTACTGAAGCTGTATTTGGGTCGCTTCCTTTATGTACAAATTGATCTCTTTATCGAATTCTCTCTGAAGCACTAAGTTGAATGCGATTAGGTTCGATCGATACGCGGTAATGTAAAAGGTCGTATTGGACCGAATTTATTGCTACGGATAAGAAAGTTTCGAGGCGCTTTTGTTTTTAATAATCATTGGCTTATATTTGTTTGAACGAACAAAAAATATTTACTTTGATACACCGCTACTCACGTGTAAGATAGCCAAGCGTGTGCGAAATAAATATGCAAATCATAATGTTTTTTGTATATTGAAATGGACCTCTGCAAAATAACGGCTGATTCAATAAAATATTTATAATAAATTAAGTAGGTATATTTGTTTGTTTTAGCTGTGTCAATTCAAGAGCCTGATCGCATAGGTACCATTAGGCACCATAGAAAAAATAACTGATGTAAATTGTATGACATTGTCAATTGCTATAGCCAGAGTGATGATTGCTGTACTCTGATTTGCAGGTTACTAGAGTTTGGTAAAGAGTAAATTACAATTTAAAGAGATAGTTAACATTAAACGTTGCGACTGATTATTTGTAAAAAAGTAAAAACGTAATCAAACTTATAATCTTCTTCTTCTTGCATTTAAGAGCCAGGCTCTTGTCGGTGGAGTAGTCGCCACTCCGCTTGGTCCTCAGCCAGCCTCTTGACCTCCCGATACGACGCGACACCCACTCTCTCCTTCACCTGGTCAAAATACGTTAATCTTGGCCTTCCTCTGCCTCGTCTCCCTTCCACTTTTCCTTCCAGCAGGTTCTTAACCTTAAATTTATAATACTAAACTTAAATGACTGTTCCATAAAGGAGACACAAAGGAAGAACAATCGCGATTGTTTTACTAATGTTGCAAGTGGTAAATAAATCACTAATGTGTTGCCGAATCGGCTAGCCCGTATTACCAACATACATAGAAAGAAGGGTAGAGTTGAGTGTCAGATTTGTTTATCTTGTTCATATATTATTAGCAATTAACGATAGTATTTTGCTACTGACTTAGTCTATTATCCTCTGATGAAATCATTATTAGGTTAGGTATTACATCAATTCCCTTCGTTGGTTATCATAAAACATAACAACAGGCATTGAAAACGTAATTTCAGGTAATTGAAACGTTTATGTAGATAATTAGATACCTAACCCTGTTAGGGATCAGTTCTTAACTCGTTTTTAGGGTTCCGTACCTCAAAAGGAAAAAACGGAACCCTTATAGGATCACTTTGTTGTCCGTCCGTCCGTCTGTCAAGACCCTTTTTCTCAAGAACGCGTGGAGGTATCAAGCTGAAATTTATATTAAATTCTTAAATCTACTGCCCCTTGGAACTGTGAAAAAATCAAACTTCTAAGCCAACGCAATCAAAAGAAAAAGTCGTTTATGCCGCACATTTTCAAAACTCGCAAGGGAATCAAAACCTACAGGGTACTTCCCGTGGACTCAGAATCTTGAAATTTGGTATGAAGGTAGGTGTACAGGTTTGGTATGAAGGTGGGAGCACAGATTAAGGAATAATTGCGAAAACCGTAAATATGTATGTATGTCTGTATTATATCAGTGACCAATATAAAGTGACCCCACATTGCGTACATTTTGCTTTGGAGCAGGGCTCTGCTTACACTGGTTTATAGATATTTATAGATAATGATACGGAACCCTCGGTGCGCGAGTCCGACTCGCACTTGGCCGGATTTTTTTTAAAAGGGCTGTTATAAATTTGACCTCGATGTCTGTCTGTGACATCGTAGCTCTCCAGCGGATGGACCGATTTCAATGCGGTTTTTTCATTCGAAAGGCAGTCTTCCCGAGGAGGTTCTTAGCTATGTTTGGTAAAGGCAGTTTTCTCGCGGTGGTTCTTAGCTATGTTTGGTAAAGGCAGTTTTCTCGCGGTGGTTCTTAGCTATGTTTGGTAAAGGCACTTTTCTCGCGGTGGTTCTTAGCTATGTTTGGTAAAGGCACTTTTCTCGCGGTGGTTCTTAGCTATGTTTGGTAAAAATCGGTCCAGCTCCAGCAGTTTGAAGAGTGTCAGATGAAAGGCATTTATGGAACAAAAATGAATTATAGATAAATAAAAACGTATGATTACTTGACTAATACGAGGGAGGGGTTTTTTTTTTTGTTATTTAAGTCAGCAGCGGAACTCTCGGATTTTCAATGACCGTGGTGTTGCTGTTATAGCTTGCAGTTGGTATGAAGACTAACCATGACTATACATAAGTCTTTATTTTTCGCACATAACTCAATTATTAATACAATGTTAATATTTGAAACTTAATTACTGAAAATTTATTAAAATTACACTCCTACTACAAGATGATCGTTACTTTTTTTAATTAGTTAGATAAATACCTAAAATTAATTGCTAATCTAACTTGAACATATCATTTTTAATCAACTTCAAATTCTTCTATACTTAACCAAGAAAAGTGTATTGTTATTACAAATATTATTATATTACTCTGACGATAGAAAATAAAACGTAGGTATTACAATCAATCATAACTAATATCCTGTCTTTAAAGACATTCAAACATGCCTACGTTTACTCAGTTGATGTAAATATTCATCCTTCACAGCCCCAGTAAGCTACTCGGGCGACATTTCTCGATCACCAAGCCTATTATATACGTTCCATTTATTATACGAGATATATTACCGCGATAAATGTAACTCTAGCGACAGATATGTCTTAGGATATACGTCTGTAGCTTGACTTATTACATGTAAGATATTTACGACTCACAGAGCCATTATCCTGCGAATGTCAGTATGTGCTAGCTGTGCTGACTTACGCATATGCTAAGGTTTACAGGGTGTTTTTCTGTCAGCATGTTATTATGACCTTCTGACCTATAGAAATCCCATAAATCCCTATCCCTTTGCTATCGTTGATGTAATTGATGATAAGAACTAAATTACAACTAGATTAATATCCATATAGTGAAAGCTACAATAGAGCATACGAGTTCGACGAAATGCGAAATGGACGCTAGGTACGTGTTGGGCGAAACACATGTTGGACGAAATGCGTGTTGGATGAAGCTCTTGTTGGACGAAATTCATGTTGGACGAAGCTTATGTTGGACCAAACACGTGTTGGATAAAATGAGTATTGAAATACGATTTGGACGAAAAGCGTATTGGACCTACAGCTAACAAATCTAAGGCTGATTCAATTATAGATACTGACTGAACAGAAGCCTATACCTGTAAGGTATTCTTATAAGTTGGTAGGTAATCATAATCTGGTGATTTGTTGTCAGATTGTACGATATGCCTCAAATCTAGGTTAAAGAAGAGAAAGATAAAACATGTAGTATTATTTTCAACTCAGCTGAATACAAAATGCAAAGAGTCCAAGTAACACTGAACATAATTGCCTTAATGAATATCGTAGATAAATATACGAGTACTTAGCGATTACTAAAACATCTGCTGTTAATTTGCCCTAAAACATAACTAGCAGACATTGACATCGACACACTACTTTAATTTACTAAAGAACATAGCACGTAAATAGACTTTTGCCCACACACAGACGTATTTCATCAAGGTCTAGCAGCACAGACAAATTTGCTGTTACCTACAGTCAAAGAGCTTGAAGACATATTTAGAGTAGTTACTTGAGCCAGCGTAAAAGAATTAAAATTCTTCCTATACCATTATGTAAATAGAACAATACTGATCTGGCTAGAGAGAGGGTTTAACCGAACCTTTGCTGTAAATAAATATTCTCGATCACATGTCAGGTAGTAAGTGCTTAAGCACTATCGAAATAAGTTGGCTTTTTGGAATGACTATTCCAGTTAGAACTAGAAATATTCTAATAACATCTACGTGCTTCAAATACATCTTGAAAACACGTAATTGAGATATAATCCCGACTAAATTAACTTTAAAACAACATTTTTACAATAAGATTAAGGCTAAAAAAAAAACAACCTAGACAGTGTTTTTGTTTTTAAATATCACAAAGAACAAAACATTTTTTTTAAAACGTCGACTCTTGGTCTATTATTAAAAACAGTTGAGCATCACTGTCACATGCAGAACTAGCACGAACCATGATTTGCTTTGTCACTGAGTGCTCCTCTTGTATCAAGCTGAGGACGATGCACTGGGTGTCGAATAAGAAATAGCAATGCGCTAGCCGTGCAGTTAACTGCTGAGACTAATCGCCAGTAACTCCGTTGCTACCGAGATGCTATCCAATTTGTAAAAACAGCACCCTGTAATTCATGCAAGATAAACTTATATAAGGTAAAGTAATAACAAGTCTTAAGTCAGTTCAAATATGGGAATTGACGCCAAGTTTAATAATTATGTACACGAACCGACGAGTTTTTATTATGACGGTGCTGAAGTTTGAATAATTCTAAGATAGAAGAGTAGAATAATGAAAAAAAAAACAACATCAAGTAACACATATACATTACCTACCACTAATTGATGGCCTTTAGGTCTTGTTACCTTAGGCTCTGTCTATCCCGTAAAGGATAATTTGTTAATCTAACTAATATTATAAATGCGAAAGTATGGATGGATGGATGGATGAATGTTTGTTTGTTACTCAATCACGCCAGAACGGCCCAACGGATCTGGATGAAATTCGGCACATAGATAGAGAAAAGTCTGGAATAGCACATAGGCTACTTTTTATCCCGGAAAATTGCGTAGTTCCCGCGGGATAGCGATAAACGAATTCTTTGCAGACGAAGTCGCTGGCAACAGCTAGTAACCTAATAAAAGTCACAATGTAGCTGTCTCCGACGTGTAGTTGTTGTAAAATAACTGTTTTGGTTCATGAATACGGATACATACTTACATTTTTAGAGATAAATAGTTAAGTTCTCCGAATAGGTGGGTACCTCTTATTTCTTGCCAGGAAATACATACGCGAATATCAAGTTGATGGCCCTTCTCAGAACCGTTTACGAGGAAAACTCATTACGAGACATCATGTTTTTATTTGATAGCCGGCATTATTACATTTAATTACAGTCCGATTTTGGTTGGGTGATTAATAACTTTTATATAAAGTAAATAGAGGAAGTTCTACTGTGTTTATGTATGTTTACCTTATTGATGTTACTATTTGGGTCTCCATTGATCTATTAGGTACATAGGAGGGCATAAAGGTATCGATACAGCCAATATGTCAAATATAAGTGTCATTGGTATTATTGTTTATGACATAAAGGTGGTATGTTTTTGACGTCTTGGTAACGTACATAATGTTTTTCACCTCACTGGCTCGGAAAGCACTTTTTGTTTGTTTGACATCTATTGAGAAAATCGCTTTTTATCCACATGTGGAGAAAGAGTTTTGACCACAGATTAGAAAGATATAGTACAGGGTTTTGACATTTGAAGGGAGCTTAAGTGATATTTAACAGCTAACAAAACGTAAAACGTTAAAAGTGCTGAATTTTTTAACGTCACAATTAATGAATTGCATCGAGTAAAAAACACTAAATACAGTCTTACAACTTTATTTTAATTCAATATATATCAGCATTCAACATTTGTTTATAACAACATGAATTATTATTTAGTTTTATAAAATAAAACTCATTGCTTTGGCTTATGACAGCAGAAGACAGCTATTTATTAAAAAAATATATAGTGTGGCAATTTAGTGGCCAGTAACAATTTGTACAATAAAAAACAAAAAAGTTTTTATGTCACTAACAACATTAACCTTCATTCTTGTTGTAAAAACGGATAAAATGTTCCCACAGTCTAAGTAAGTCAATGTGCGAACAAAACGCATCCGAATTTTTTTTTTATAAAATTCATCCCTTCATTCGGCCCTTGTGGGATAGGTAAAGGAATTATTGTCCATTCAGCCATATTAAAGATTGTAATGCCGGTTCACTGTTTGTGCTGACAGTAGCACTTGATGGTCCCAACGGAAGGCCAGCATTAATATGCTGAGGTGAGACCATTTCGTGATTGTATGTTCTCATGTTGTTACTTCTTTTTTCTGTAATTTATATAATGAATAAATGTTTTATTTCTTTTAAATAATTAAAAAAAAACTAAAGTCAAAACTATTCAATTAAGCCGTCAACGTTAAATATTCGCATGTTTTTCTAGTTATTTTGTTATTAAAAATGAGTGATAGTACAAACCCTTTTTCTTATTTTCCTCGCTGTAGTGAGGTGAAAAGTTTTGTGTTATACACTGGTGAAAAGTTATTTTACACCTCGTGTGTTGAAACACTCGCTACGCTCAGGATTCTATTTTTGAACCACTCGCTTCGCTCGTGGTCAATCATGGAATCCTTTCGCTAGCTCGTGTTTCAAATGAACACTCGCAGGTAAAAATACAACTTTCCCCCCTTGTATAACAAATAACTATTATTCCTTTGACGGTACGTTGTCTAGTTCGTTGTTCAGTGTACATGTGGTTTGCTTAGATTGGGTCTAGACTATACCAATACTATACCAAATACATACATACATACATACCGTCACGCCTCTTTCCCACAGGGGTAGGCAGAGACTACTTTGTTCCACTTGCTACGATCCTGACATACTTCTTTCGCTTCAACTATACCAATCCAACCGATCCTGACATACCAATTTCGCTTCGACTATACCAATCTATGTATTCAACTGTCCTATAGGTACTTGTTATCATTAAGCCTATTTCTATCTTCTTGTAAATATGTTGAAAATAAGATAACACATAACGTAACGTCTTGACCAGGGTTAAAAAGTCACCTCATTTTTTATTGTCGATATGCGGCTAACGCCCAAATTTCTACACCAGAAAAAACTAATGTCAGACGATCCTATAAATTCAAGACTATATCTCTGACAGTACAAAAAACATCGTTACCGAAGCCGTTCATCAATGGAACGCTGCGAATTCTCGTCAAGAGCAGTTCTCGTGTTTTTTGCCCCATTGCTTTTTCCGTTCAGTGGGTCCGGCCAGATTTCATGCCCCATCGGCGCATGAGGGAGTAGTTTATGACCCTGCCTCTATTGAGTTCTGTATTTGTTACTGTATGTAAGAAGTTAAGGTCAAACTTTGACTGGCTGGCATACCTAGGCTCGGCTCAGGTCTTTTTTACGAGTACATATTATTGTAGAAGGTTACATTTTATATGCATTAGTGTCGCTTTGTGAATGAATTAACAATTAATTTAATCATGTTACAGTCCGAGAGCTCTTAGAATACCAATCGGCGTGGTTTTGCTATTTCACTCACTCCTACGAGTTTGATACTTGATTCGGCCGATGGTAACCAAAACCCAAATGGCATGACAAGAGCTCACGAACTGTTTGGTGTTGAATAAATATATTACTATAAGCAGTTGATTCCTAGTCTGTTCTTAGTCTTAACATTATTGTGTGGCGTAGATACATCGTTGTTTACTATAACATGTCACGACATGCAAATTAACAATGAACCGCTTATAAGTCAGAATAGTATAGTCAAACGTTGAATTTTTCATACAACAACAGCTTCAGCCGTTCATCAAGCTAAATTGAAACAATCCGCGATAAACACAAAGGTAATGACAACATACATCTCGAAACGCGCCTCGAATCCGGGGCCATTATTATTTCAGCTCCCGCCAACGCTGAGCTACGGCTCCGCCGGGGCTCTATCTACTCACAAACTTATCTATTATTTAATCTTTTCTCAGGTATGAATGTTCATTAGTCCGAATATAAATACCTTTCATGTTCAACGACCTTTATAGAAAAACCGTTTATACGAGCATAAAATTACAACAGCTGAGAACGGAAAATGTGGGGGTATCTAGCCATCCGCACGGAATTAAACGGGCTACGGCCTTTCTCCTTTCCCAAATAAAAATGTAACGTAAGATATTCGTTCAATTCTGGTTTCTTATTTATAACGGATAGCTACTGTCTTTATTCGGATCTTTTTTGTAACTTATTTGGCAATGTAGCTATGTAAAATATGAGCAGAAATTTTGCTAGGGCTATATTTTAGATGACGAAAAAATGAAAATTATTTATTAACGCCAGGGAAAATATGTATCTAGTTATTCAACTTTGTAAAACTGTATAACGATTTTCTTTAAAAGAATTGTTTTGACAGATATCCTTTTAAATTATCCACGTCTTTATTTTTTTTACTGAATATCCTATGAAAACATTAAGATATTCCGTACCTGAAAATCATACTCAGTTGAAATAATTATCATGGCTGATTGTTTATGTTGCAAGCCGGTACTATGTTATTACAGGATGAGAGCGGCCGCGGGCGTTTCGCAAAACTAAACAAAATAGACGAAATATAATAGGCACTTGTCTTTAGGGTTCTGTACCTAAAAGAGGGAAAGAACCTTCACTTCTTCGTTGTCTACCGTGTCAGACAGTCAAGTCAATACTCTTTTTCTGAAGAAAGCGTGGAGACATCAAGTTGAAATTAATATTACATACTTACTTAGGGTTGTAGTCTCTTGAACTGTAAAAATTGAATTTTCCAAGTTATATGTACTTTAAAGATAGCTACAACCTTTTAGCTCAGTGTAAGGCAAAAATCAAGGCTGATCACCAAAAAATAAGTTACTTTTTCGAAATATTGCTATATGAAGTAGGTGTTTTTTATTAGTTTTTAAATTTGTACGGAACCCTCAGTGCACGAGTTTGATTCACAGTTGACAGGCTTTTTTTGCTCAGATTTATTGAATAAAGCAGTTTTTAGAACAACTCTGCAAACGACAGAGTAGTTATAGAATCTAAGTATTGTTTCATTCCGAAATGAAATCAATGTTTTCAATCTCTACTTGAAAGTTTAAATCGATTCATTTTATTCAATGTGGTCTGTTAGTGTTTAGAGTTTTACAATTTTTAAAATATTTTTGTGACAGTCAAGTCGATCTTTCCAAAAATAAAGTAAAGTATGGATTGGTCCTGCGTGTTACGAATATGTTATATTATTTTTGTTTCTGTCTACAATGGTTGCCTGGAAGGGATCGCTTTTAAGCGATAAGATTGCCTGTTATTAAGTACCTACACTGTTGGAATTGTAAACTCTCTAACATAGACTTAAGGGACATACTATGTAACTAACAAAATGAATCTCTGTTGTTCGAAATAAATGCATTTATTATTATTATTATTTGTACTATTTTGTAGTGTTCAATAAAAAGTATTTTTATTGTATTGTGTGGTGCAAGTATTGATCTCAATCCATGGAAACACATAAAACTATTCAACTATAGTTCAAAAGCTCCCAACTATGATCCAAATCTGGCTCGAATATTTTCGTTAAGGTGTGACATTTATTAGAACGCGAAATTCAATGGTTATAATTATGTTCATTAACGGAAGGAAAAACTTATACAAATTAAAAAAAGTATTAGTATGGATACTTATAGTCGTCTTGAAGTTATAGACCATAGTTACAGTACAGGTCTCCGATTTTTGAAAGCACATCACTCGAAAGTGGTATAAATCTGTTTATATCTTCAAAACTACGGCTCTTATCAAATTTTTGACTAGTCCACATGTTTAACGAGAGCCGTAAGTATCTTCTAAGCTACTCGTATTTCATATTCAGCACAATTTTTCACCACTTTCGAGTGGTATTTTCACACATGTGCTTTCAAAAATCGGGTCCCAGGGGTCTTCAGACGTGCAACTCAATTCCGTCTCGGTTCAGGTTTTAGCTGTCATTTTTAGTATGGATCTGACAGCGAGCGAACCTTAACTGTCATGGTAAGGCTCCTAGACAATTAGTTGGCTAGTTTTATGGCACTGTCGACTTTCGCGTCACAGGGACACGGCGCTTAAGACGTTTCGCATCCTTACCGTAATTACAAAACATCAGATTATACAAAGCAGTTTTGACTCAGTGCGGTGTAATTAAAAGCTACCTCAGAAAAGTCCGAACAAACCTTCATTAGAGTACTCGCAGTTGAATGCACTTGCAGTTGCATCTCGCTGGGTTCAAGCGAGGCGGGGTGTCGTTAACCCTGAACTTGCGTCACTGTGAGGTAGTATTCTATATTTACTTTAGAGAAACATCACGTAATCCTTGAAGTTCATGAGATGGGGTGGCGGTTAGGGTTGTCTCTTAGACGGTACATGGCTTCTGATGTTTCGCTTAATACATAAATCACATCTTTATCCTCTACGGGGTAGACTGAGGTAGTAGTAGGTAACACGATCTAAAGGCCACCTTTAGCGTGTTTGTGGTAGTAGGTGGAAAGAGTTAGTAGGAACCTTCCATTTGATATTCTCGTCTTGTATAGATTCTAGAGTTAGATGCTTAGATTTAACATTGCTTACGTTAATTATCTCATGGTACCGCATCGGTAGTCCAAGCACCCATGTGCAGAAAACAGCTGAGCTGGGTATTTTTGAGACTTGAGAGCTGTCTTTTCGATTCACTTTTGAGTGCCTGGGGCCTTACCATGACGTTTTAATGCGATTCAGTTTACGTTCGCTCGCTGTCAGATTCATACTAAAAGTTTAGTGACAGCTAAAACTTGCACTGAGTCGGAATTAGGACGTCATGGTAAGCCCCTGATCTTATATTTTAACTAGGTATTGAATCTATTGATAGCGATTGAAGATTGAACAAAGCAACTTTTGACATGAAGAACTATATACTAAAAAGTGAATAAAGTTGTAGGCAATATGTGTGTTTATAAATTTGGCGTTAACTCATATTGGCCACGAAGACATCCAGTGGGACCGAATACTTCGCTTTCCTGCAAATACTTGTCAATTTTTAAAACAAAAGAAAAACAGTTACATTCCAACACGCGAACAGAGGATTATTGTTACCTACACAATGAGACCTAAACAACTAAGAAATAAAAAGAAGGTTTATTCATTGCTTCTTGTGCCACGTACCAAAATGGTTGCAGGATCTGGTTGTAATTGAAAATCTGATGGAATGGTTAAATAAGACCCAGCAGCACTATTTTGATCCTTATGACAACACCATGATAATTGTAATTGTCTTCGTAAAACTCGCGTTGTGGTGTTTTCCACAAATTGGCTCTGTTTCTTCTGTTTGTTTAATCACAAAATGTATTTTAAGTCCTTATCTTTCCCTACAGCAGCTATTTCAGAAATAATGACGCATTCCGATTCAATCTTCCTAAACTAGACTGCATGAAGGCGACCGTTCACTAAATTACTAGTCAGCATGAGAACTGAACCGAGACCAAGATTGTCTGAACAGTTCACCGCCCCTCGAAGCATGCAACTGCATTTTGTTTCGTTATAAGATAGATGTCGAGTGATTGAGTTACGTCAACGTTGGGTTATAGTAGAGACGTGCTGACTTAGAATGTCTGTTAGTTCTCGGTTCTCGGCGATACTGTTTTGTTTGTTTTCCGGTAATTGGCGTCATTATTCTAAATGGTTTTCTTTTAAGCGCCAATATAGTAATTATATAAATGGAAACTATAAAAAATTAGTTGATAATACAGACGGATATAACTCTTCAAAATTAAGCCAGGATAGATCTTTCATCTGCCTAGGTAATGGTTTCAGTTCCGAGAGAGATCCCTATCCAAGGGAGTGCGTGGCTAATAAAGTAACTAAAGATTTTTGATAGATTGTCGGCCGTATATAGCTACGTACTTATAATACGTATATAAACCAATGTTACCAGCTATTAGTTACATCTAAATCTGACACGATGGTTTACTATTTAAAAATATGATTTTCCTCCTAATGAGTTCCCGATATTTCGACACAGTTGCATGCATCATGATCACGCATAGACTGTCAAAACTCAGGAGTTCGTCACAGGCAATTGCGGTCTATATCCCTTTGAATATTAACTGTGAGCCATTTTAAACGATTCTCGACATTTCTATAATTGTCTTCGCTCTATGAGTTATAGCCGGACTCTAGTAGAGGGTCCTACGTCAACGCTCCCTCGGTTATAGGTCAGTTAAACGACTGTTCACCCCTCAAGCACTGGGTGGCACCAAGATCTGACCGATAGCAGCTAATATAGAGAACATTCTAAGGACTCGCGAAAATAATTAATTCTTTACTAGTTGAAGTCGTCTCTTGGAGCTATTGTAGTAAAAAACTAAAAGAATGTACATATTGCTAAGAATAACGAAGTTTTCGTGAGTGTTTTTTGTGTGCTGACGAGCAAAAATTACAAATCATTTTTCATAAAACTTTGTACAAGAGCCAGGAAGCCCTTATTTTTATTCGACACAAACCTGCAAAGCCCTCATGGATAATTCGGTCCAAATTGTTTTAACATGAAACTCTTGAAGGTATCAATTGTCGCCTATCACATTCTAGAAGTAGGTTCTGAGGCCATACTATTGTGTCGTAGCACTCGGAATCACAATGGCATTCACCATTTCTTTCTGTCAGACGGTAAAGGATAAAGGTAGAGATGAAATATGGCTATGGTCAATTTCATATATCGTCACCATTATCATTTTCAGTTCAAAGCCAGCATTGCACTAAGTAGTCAAGAAGCGTATTAATTAAAAACTTAATTATCAACAGCAGTGTACCTCCACAAAAATACTGCACGTTGGAAGCATTACGTAATTTTAGTGCAAGCATTTGCAGCGAAGGGCTTCGTCCCTTATTCAGGGTCAATAACCCATAGCCGCTGAACCGTGTGTCGATGCTCTCTTATGTAAGATATTGTGATTTCAGGGTTGTAGGTAAATGCACCGATGCAGGATTCAAGTCTTATGGAAAATTAACTTTTTATAGGTTTCGTGTTTGATGGAAATAAGCTGGAAGTACATTATAATATTCTTTGTTTACGTGGTAAGGTTCAAAAGTTTCCGGCCTAATAATGAAAATTAACGTTTAGGTTAAAAAAAATATTTTTATTTTTCAATGTAGTCTCCTCCTATTGTTATACATTTTTCAGATCGTTTGATTAACATTTCTATGCCTTTAAAATAATATTCGGAAGTTTTGTCTTCGAAATGCTCGAAAACTGCAGCAGCGACCTCATCATCGGACGAAAATTTTCTCCCCCTTAAGTCCGATTTAAGTTTAGAAAATAAAAAATAGTCGCTTGGGGCTAGATCAGGGCTGTAAGGTGGGTGACGGATTGTTTTAAATCCACATTTAGATATAGCCGCCTTTACAACTGCAGCCGTGTGGACAGGCGCATTGTCATGAAGAAGACGGACACCCCTGCTGAGTTTTCCTCGACGTTTAAGCTTTATTGCTTCTCGCAACTGGTCTATAAGGCAAGCATAGTAACTGCCGTTTACTGTCTGATTGCGTTCTTTGATATCTATAAGCAATATCCCTTCGCAATCCCAAAATATTGTGGCCATTATCTTTTTGGTAGATCGGCACACCTTTGCCTTTCGAGGGGGTGCTTCCCCAGAACGACGCCACTCCATCGACTCTCTTTTCGAAAGAGGATCATAGTATAAGACCATAGTTTCGTCTCCGGTAACAATGGACTGGATAAATTCACTCTCACATGACTTGAACTCCTCTAAAAGTTCCTTGGAGCACGCCACTCGTTCAGCTCGCTGAGCACTCGAGAGAAGTTTCGGGACCCATCTTGCACTAACCTTATTCATGTTTAGATGGTCGTGTAGAATCCTAAGGACTCTTATTTTCGTAAGTCCCGTTCTTGACGCTATTTCCTTCGTCTTTAGTCTTCTGTCCTTCAGTACCTCTTGTTCGACTAAATCGACGTTATCTTGCGTAAGAACCTCAACAGGGCGGCCTGGTCGGGGTTCGTCATCGATGGACTCACGCCCTAAACGAAACTGCTTACACCAATCCTTAACAGTCGAAAACGAAGGGGAGGAATTCCCGTACACGTTATCTAACCTTTCTTTGATTATAGTTGGACTTATGCCTTCCTTTGTCAGAAATTTTATCACTGATCGATACTCCAATTTGAACATTGTACAAATTACACCGCTTTTTATATTTAAATCAAAGAAAATTTTATGAAAACGAAAGTTACAAACCACGAAATTATCCACACAATAGCTGAATAAATGACAAATAAAATGACATTCATTTGTTTCTTGTTTTCATCTTTTAAATATATACGGCCAGGAACTTTTGAACCTTACTGGTAGCTCTATTGTCTGTTCGTGTTGTTCTATCTAAATATATAAAAGAAGAAACTGACTGACTGACTGACTGACTGACTGACTGACTGACTGACTGACTGACTGACTGACTGACTGACTGACTGACTGACATATCAACGCACAGCCCAAACCGCTGGTTCTAGAGATTCCAAATTTGGCACGTAGGTACCTTATAAGGTCTAGGGGTGCACTAAGAAAGGATTTTTCAAAATTCGACCTCTAAAGGGGTTAAATGGGGGTCCAAAGTTTGTATGGGGAAACAAGATTAGTAAGACTATTTTATTCGAAACTTCACAGGAGTAATCCTAACAATAAATGAGTAAACACCTGTTTCAGGTTTTTTGAAAATTCAACCCCTAAAAGGGGATAGGGGGTGACAAAGTCTGAAAATCAACGTGGGTATTATTATTATTATATTATAGTGGGTAGTATTGTTTGTACGGTTTATCGGGTCGCTGATTACGAAAACAACAACACACACATACCTACCTGACACACACACATACTCACACACACAAATGTGGGTAGTATTGTTTGTACGGTTTATCGGGTCGCTGATTACGAAAACAACAACACACACATACCTACCTGACACACACACATACACACACACACAAATTTCCACGGGAACGGGAAATAACTGGATTTATTATATTCAATTCCGAGTGACCCTATCTAAAATTTCGTACACAAGTAGATGATTACAAAACTAAGAAAATAATTTCAGGATTTTTGGAAATTCTCACGGGATAAGGAAAAAACGGGATTTATATATTCAGTTCAACGAAATCCTATGAACTATAATTACTAGACTTCAAATTTGGCATAGAAGTAGGTGGTTATAATAGTAAAAAACAGTTTTAAGGATTTTCGAAAATTCCAACAGGATAAGGAAAAAACGAGATTTATATTCAGATCTACGGGATCGATTTTTTGTTTTAATGATCGTAGATAACTGAAATTTGGCCTTCAGGTTCCTTGGGGAGTATAGGGGAGCACTACCGAAACGATTTCCCAAAATTCTGACGGAAATGAACGGGAAAGAACGGGATTTTTTGTTATATGTACTGCAGTGCAGGTTGTAGAAAGCTGAAATTCGACATGTAGGTTGCTTGAACGGGAAAAAACGGGATTTTTCGTCTTATTCGTCGTAGAAAGCTGAAACTTGGCATGTAGGTTGCTTGAAGAGTGTAGAGAAACTATAAAAAGATCATTTTTCAAAATTCCCACGGGAACGGGAAAACGGAACTTTTCGTTTTACTGGTTGTAGCACGCTGAAATTCGGCATTTAGGTTGTTTGGAGAGTATAAAGAAGCATTAAGAGAGAAATTTCCAAAATTCCCACGGGAACGTGAAAAAACGGGATTTTTCGTTTTACTGGCCGTAGAAAGCTGAAATTTGGCAAGTGGGTTCTTTGGGGAGTGTAGGGAGCATTAAGAGAGCATTTCACGAAATTCTTACGGGAACGGGAAAAAAACGGGATTGAAATACTCCTGGTACACACAAGCGAAGCCGTGGCCAAAAGCTATTTGTCAATAAATGAAGTCTACGCGGACGAAGTCGCGGGAAAAAGCTAGTCACTATATAAACCAGTCGGATTCGGATTGTAAAGAAAAATATCTCACCGTTAATTTGCTTTCAATTTCAACCGGCTAAGAGAAGTCTACTACTTCATTTTTTTTTTTAAGATATAACAGGTAGGTACTTTAGACGTCGTCATCATTGTCATTTTAATATTTGTAACAATTTTGTCAAAATGTATAAAGGTTGAAAATTACTAACAAAGAATCACGCCGCTTCTTGTTAGCATTATATATTTTAAGTATGCTTAATTAAATATGATCCGGCTAATCCAGTAAAACATTCAGTCGAATTTAGGACCTCCTCCTTTTTAAAGTCGATAAAAATATAAATTTATAACGTTGAGAGTTTCATGTTTTTTAAACTCGTCAGTCCTACAATTTAGACCAAAAAATAAGGCAGTTTCGTTTAACAAGGTCTCGTGTGGGTGTAACTACAAAAGCGAGGACAAAGGCTCAACGAAACACGTGAAAATGTGCCTGTATTAAAAAAAACATGTCTTTGTGTCCGTGTGAAATGGATTTTTTGGATTTTTTCGCCTGACGCCTTTGCAATTGCGGGTTTTACCGTGGATTTTCCGGAATCTAAGCCTTTAGTCTCGGCCTATTGGCATTCAGAGAATTGCAATTGTGTCGTATATTCGGCATTTTAAAGGCGCAGAAGATAACAGGACGAATTTTGTGGAAGCGGTAATTAAAATAAACGGAATATGTGCAAAATTCAGTACTCTTAAGAATTTACTCACCTATTTATCTTCGCGTTTGCCACTTTCAGTTTGATAATGGTCAATCTGCTTTTTGTCTACATGTCAAAACCCACCATGCACGGATAGTAGTACCCATTGCTACGCCCAAACAAATGTATAAATTTTTGTAAGAAATGTTGCAGAACATACAGAATGATCAAAACAATAATAAGTGTATCAATAACGTCCCATTTCCGATCACACAGATCTCACAGTCTGAACAATACGGTCCCCTCAGGCATTGAACGGAGTATAACTAGGTACCTAACATAATGAAATTTCCCAACAGTTATTATTTCATGATCATTATGAGAATTACGGATTAACTATCTGCTTGTTTGAGAATGGACTATGGTAACTGAATTAAAACTCTATATTTTACTAATCAAAACAGTTACTCTTCCTGCTAAAGATTCTACTATACAAGGCTGAACACTGCTATAGTTAATAATTTATTCGTAACAAACACAATCATCCAATTATTTATCGTAATTCAGCTTACACTGAGATCCAATTAAATAGCAAACGAGAATAATAATTATTTACATCAATCGAGTGAGGAGGACAACCGAAGATAGCTTTTACGTTTCTAATATTTTTCAAAGTAACAGGACTCATCTGCGTTTTCAAGCTCATTTTATGGAAACAAAACATAAATTTCTAGCAAACAATATTATTCTGAAACGTTTTGAGGGCATGGTTTCAATAAATTATATTTCAGTTTGGAAAGAGGCTTACAGTTAATGATTAATTACCCCGAACCAAAGCAATAAAGTAAAGGGTTAATAATAAATTACAGAACTAATTGTAATTTCGTTGTATTATTTAATATCTCTTTTAAAATGTGTAGCCGGACTAAGCCCTAATTTTTTTATTATAATTTCGCGCAGTATGATTATGATTTTCATTGGAGTGGAAATTAATAATACTGTTTTAAGTATTTTAAATGTTCATAATTCAAAACTTTTTATGAGGTCCGGACTTTAAAATTAAAACCGGATCATATGAGATTATTTAAGTATCTTCGCGGTCTGTCTGTGTGTTTGTCTTTGCTAATTTACTCCCAATCTAGGGAACTGGGGCCTTACCATGGAATTAGGACGTAATGGTAAGGCCCCTGATTGTGTAAAATAAAAAAATAAAAACAAAATAGAACCTTCTCATTCTTTAAATCGGCAATTTTTTTTCTCTAGTCTGAACTATTAGGTTGGTACCTAGTCACCGTGACGTTGTCAAACAGATATTCAGAAGTCAGAATTTTTACAATATAACAAATTTTTGCACTAAGCTAAATCATCTAATACATATTTCTTAGTCATGGCTGATGACCATAAATCCAAAATGGACCTTAGCCGGTCGAAAGCTGAAATGAGGTCTACGCTAGGGGTCAAATCTGGGCAGTTTAAGTCTTCGGCTCACCTGGCAGGAAGGTCTCTGAGCAGGATGAAAGTGCGACGACCTTCCTTCGGGTTCAGTGGAGTACCAGGGATCAGGCCTGTGGAGAGAACCTCACAGGTAAAGTTAGCTTCTTATTACACTGTATCACAAATCAAATTTAGGCTTTTAGAATTATTTTAGGTTTCGATCAGTTCTTTTACTTTTTCTTGTGTGTCTACTCTTGCTTAATACCTATGTCCTATGAATCGTTCTAAGGTCAACTGGAAGAAATCCCTTTTAGGGATAAGTTCGCCTTTGTGCATATGTGTTGTCCTGTATTCATCGGTTTCATGTGTTTTATGTACAATAAAGAGTTATACATATACATATACATACATACAACTTCAGTAACATACTACCGCGACTTCGTCTGCGTAAAATTATACCATTTAAATCTACCTCTTGAATCATTCTATCTATTAAAAAAAAAGCATCAAAATCTGTTGCGTAGTTCTAAATAAGCATACATAGAGGGACAGACAGACAGACAGCGGAAAGCGACTTTGTTTTATACTATGTAGGTAGTGATGAGATGAACCATTGAGTAGGTAGTTACAGCCGCACATAGGAATAGACATGCATAACATACATACTCATGCTCCAAAATATATTTCGCTGTTTTTCTGATTCACTTACAACCATGCATTACGTCAACTGGGGTGACTTTGGTAATTTTGGGGCTACTTTGATCGTTTTAAAATTGCTATAAAATCGATATTATCCATATCCGGTGAATGTTTGGCATGTAGACGCAAAGGCGATCGACGAAGACATTGTTTGGAAGCAATAAACGCAAATAAAAAATAATGGTTTTGTCATTAAAACTACTTTTTAATTTTAAAGTCACCCCGTAAATCAAAGTCACCCCAGTTGACTGTATACAGTCTATTATTTGGTATAACATTACTTGTACAAATATTACACGCCAACTATCATGCTAAACGTGGCTTTTAGGTCTTGTTACCTTAACCCAGTGGTTCTTAACAGGTGGTCCGCGGACCACTGGTAGTCCCTGGAAGCATCCAAAGTGTTCCGCGAGGCCAATCTAATAAATAATTAGATAAGTGACAACCAGATACAACGCGTGAAGGGGTGATTCTGTCCATTGGGTTTCGGGCGATCGGGGCCAAACGTTAGATAATTATGTAGTTACTAGGCATATCATCTGGACCCCAAAACTGCCAGGAGACAGTTTCTGAGGTGTCAAGGTCACCAGTTATGACGTAATCAAATTGCGCCCGTGTTTTGGAAAATTAAAATTAGCTTCTGTCCGCGACTTCGTCGGCGTAGAATTACTTACAAACTGATGTTGATTATTTACGTTGCAACTCTAGGCAGCTACGACCTTTAACATGTTTATAGTTTTCCCGCGGGAACTATGCAATTTTCCGGGATAAAAAGTAGCCTATGTTTTAATCTAGGGTACCAGCTAACTTCGTTCCAGATTTTATCCAAATCCGTCCAGTCGTTTTAGCGTGAAGAAGGAACAAACATACACACTCACACACTCACATCGCCACATCGTCACATCGTCACATCGTCACATCTTCACATCGTCACACACTTTCGCATTTATAATATTAGTAGGAGTAGGATTAGGTGGTCCATGGCACGACAGAAATTTTGACAAATGGTCCCTCATGTCTGAAAGGTCAAGAACCACTCCCTTAGGCCCTGTCTACCCCGAGGGATAAAGACGTGAATTATGTATGTATGTATGTACCTATACAAATATTTTATCATTTATTTCTTCTTTCAGTTGGGTATCGAGTTCAAGCGCCCACCGTTGTTATATTTCAATACGTATCAGCTGGATCCAAGGCGGCTCTTTCATATTCCCAGTGTCAAAAAAATGATGGACGAAATGTTGGACGAGGCTTTTGAAGGACATAAATACAACATTATGGTATGTACAAATCTCTGTACCAAAGGAGAATGCCCAAAGTTAGGCCCACACTTTCGTGTCAATAGTAATAATATTATTATTATTATCCTGTTTCTTGCCTACATCAACGATTTACCAAAAATGACAGACGCAACTTGTGTGATGTTTGCGGATGACGTATCTGTACTTTTAAATTGTAGTAGTAGCGCGGAATGCAATGCACGCTTACAACAAGTATCCATTGGTATCACAAACTGGCTCGCAGACCATAATTTAGAAATTAACCTTAAAAAAACCAAAATAATTCAGTTCAAACCTATACAAAAGAAACCCTTGGAAATGTTATTAAAGATAAATACAGATTATATTGAAGAAGTAAGTGAATTCAAACTTTTAGGAATAAAAATAGACTCTGCTTTAAACTGGAAATCACACGTCCAAAACATTAAGTCAAAATTATCAAGTTTTATATATGCTTTAAGTGTTCTTAAAATAAACACTAATTTAGAAACCGCTTTGTCAGCTTACTTTGCTTTTGCACACGCGTGGCTACAGTATGGTGTGATACTTTGGGGGGCAAGTACAGATGCTCACCAGCTTTTTGTAATGCAGAAGAAATGTATCCGCATTCTAACAAATACAACAGTTCCAAATAGCTGCCGCCCACATTTTACAAGACTTAAAATTCTCACGCTACCCTCAATATACATAATAGAAGTAGCACTATTTGTCAGGAAAAATTCACACTTATTTACGAAAAGGGTGGTTAAATCGCAAAGACGACAACATGAGAATAAGTTAGAATTACCTGTGTCAAAATTAGCTATGTACAAAAATGGACCATATTACCGATGTATAAGAATAGCAAACCAAATACCAGAGCATATAAAAGAGGAAGTGAAAGATGACATATTTAAACAGAAGTTAAAACAATTACTAATTGAAAAGTGTGATTACTCAATAGACGAATTCTTGAATGACATGTCACTATAAAATTTAAAATGTGTAATTAATTTGTATATTGTTCTTTTTGACATTGTATTTAAAAATTGTGGTATTAATTATTTATTTTTATTGTTCTTTTTGACATTGTATTTAAAAATTGTGGTATTAATTATTTATATTATCTCTTGTATCATAGTTATTTAAGTTAGACATAAAAAATTGCTGTGCCCTGGCAGGGTTCGTGTCTGGAATTAATAATGTATTTATATTTTGTAAGACCTTAATGTACGACATGATTATAATGCAATAAATAAATAAATAAATAATAAATAATAATAATATTTTTAGACGACTTTAGGAACTTTAGGACTTTATTTTGTTCAATAGTAATAATATTAATACCACTATGGGTGATATTGATATATGATTCACCCGGCCCTATTGATACCTACGTTGTCTCATCTGATTTTTAATCTATGTTGTCGTCTTAGCACTTGTATTTTTTACGAAAAACTAAAAATACGTAGTGAAAAACAAATATTTTTTTATGCTTACATGTGATATGTGATTCCTTGAGCTTTATTAGCTTTAGCAACATAATTTGTGCACTTTCTAAATACACACGACGGCATTTTACATTTATTTGTACAAGTGTCACATTGACTGTCATACTGTGGCTTGTTTGAGGTAAACTGATTGCGACATGTGTCAATTGGGTCATTTATGAGTCTATAACTCGGGCGCGGTAGTAGCATATCTACTCCCTGTTTAATATGTGATATCATTGATGTAAGGTAACCAATTTAAAATGACCTCACACTGCCTTCATTTTGCTTAGGAGGCAAGGCTCTGCTAACAATAGATTTTACATTCACTTGACGAGTTTGCACGGAACGGAACCCTCGGACTCACTCTTGGCCGGTTTTTTTGGTTATCAGTATCGTTTCTTTCTTTACTAGGATTCTCCGGCTTTGGCGATGCGCCTCGCCGGCGAAATCATGCGCAAGCTCAAGACGATGGACTTCGAACGTTACAGGTTCATCTCAGTGGTCACTATTGGGCAGAGACGCTCACAGTGCTATAACAACGCAATCACATTCCTGTGGGACCACGAACGGGACGTCTATGTTGACGTGCAAAGGGAGATGCCTACCGCTTTTTTACAGGCCACTGTGTTTGGTGTCTATCTTGATTAATTTCATTTCTAATTTGAAATTTGTCACAGAAGCCACGATTTGTCCTCGAGATGGAGATGTTTCTATTAGAAAGAATCATTATAATTATTATTATTTCATTGTTTTCTTAATAATCATGGTTAAAAGAGCATTATGTAGCTATATTTTTAAAGGCGGCAGCCTATTTGTCCTACATTCGTGGGTTTTATTGTAATTTTTCAATTTAAAAATATAATTTTAGTTTTGTTAAAGGTTGTTTCTTTAAAAATACCAACTTTACCTTACCAAAAAAGGCCATTCATAAATTATCTTCAGCTGTTGCTTTAGCAACTGAAAATTCATCACTTTCTGAGACGGTTTTCCAATTCAATTTAAAAGTCACTGTTCTATTTATGTAAACTGTCAGATCGTCAAAGTATAGAGATGTCCTTCCGTACGTAAGTTTAGAAATGATTTCCTAATTAGAGCAAACAGTTCCCAAAATAATAATTCACGTGGCACTGTTACCATGGCATGCCAATAAAATAAACATCAGAAGCCTTGAAACTCCATGAACTCCAGATCCATTCCCAAGCCACGCGGCCTATTTGCAAAACTAGCAACAAAGGGCAAACACCCAAACACCCCGACTAATATTTGCTTTTAGCTTTTGATTTGTGAGCTGTGACCCGAACAGTGCGAGATAAGTTTCATCCGATTACGAATGGCGAAAGGTTTCTATTTGTGTTCCGGTTTCGTGAAGTTTGCTAATATTAATTATTACGAGCTGCTGCCCGCAATTTCGCCTGAGTGCCGAGGGAATTTTCTATTTTCCTTACATGAAAGACTATACTGACATCTGTTAGATTTAGGTACGGCGGTCATATGTAGCAGTGGCCTATTTCTCGGAGCAATAAGTTACAATTTTGCAAGTCTACACTAGCAACATTGATCAAATCCCAACCCCTGATTGGTTGATTCGGCTTATGTTGCTAGTTTGCACTTGAAAAATTGTAACGCAGCTTCGAGAAACTATGGCCACAGATAGTAGCCTTTTTTGATGTCGTTAGTGTTTATTTAATTCAGTTAGTAAATTCCATCCTGATCCTTAAGAGTTAGGAAGAATTAGGGAGTATGTTGCTTGTAGTTGTAGCAATCAGAAAAGTCCTGGCACAAGATCCCACCACCTGCAGTTTAGACGGAGGTTGAACGCTTATATACTGACTAGCTGTTGCCAGCGACTTCGTCTGCAAAGAATTCGTTTATCGCTATCCCGCGGGAACTACGCAATTTTCCGGGATAAAAAGTAGCCTATGTGCTATTCCAGACTTTTCTCTATCTATGTGCCGAATTTCATCCAGATCCGTTGGGCCGTTCTGGCGTGATTGAGTAACAAACAAACATCCATCCATCCATCCATCCGTCCGATTGAGATTGATATCAAAAAAAAATTCGGAGGCTTACTCACCTGCTATGGGTGGTGTTGGGGTATAGCACGCGTCACGGAATGACGAGGACCCGGGTTCGATTCCCGGCCATAGCTTTACTTTTCGGATTTTTCTGTTCTAATTTTCAGTGTTGTTTAGAAATCGATATCAAACTTATAACACCCTTTATGTGTCGGTGGTTAAAAAAAGACTTGAAGGGGTTGAAATAGGAAATGAAAGTTATTTCAGGTTTTTAGGGATCCGTAGCCAAATGGCAAAAAACGGAACCCTTATAGATTCGTCATGTCTGTCTGTCCGTCCGTAGGTCACAGCCACTTTTCTCCGAAACTATAAAAGCTATACTGTTGAAACTTGGTAAGTAGATGTATTCTGTGAACCGCATTAAGATTTTCACACAAAAAAAAAACATTTCATCAAACCCATACGTGTGGGGTATCTATGGATAGGTCTTCAAAAATGATATTGAGGTTCTTAATATATTTTTTTTCTAAACTGAACAGTTTGCGCGAGAGACACTTCCAAAGTGATAAAATGTGTCCCCCCCCCCCTGTAACTTCTAAAATAAGAGAATGATAAAACTAAAAAAAAATGTATGATGTACATTACCATACAAACTTCCACCCAAAATTGGTTTGAACGAGATCTAGTAAGTAGTTTTTTTTAAATTTAATATTTGTCTGTCTATATGTAGTTATTGGTCCCGGAAAAAGACAAAAAATTGTTTTTGATTACAGGTATTGGGCAGGGAAAAGGGGAGTGAAATTTGTGAGGAGCGAAGGTGCGATAGGTACCCTAAGGTTAATATAATTTGTGCTCTAATTTAATGTTTGCCACTAAAAATAACCAACCCAATATGCTAACTCCACGCAGGCAAGAGCTATAATATACGCGTCGAATTGAGAACCTCCTCCGTTTTTATTCGTCGATGTCTAGCCAGGACTTCCAGATCGCTTGTTAATAAAATACATCTATCTAGATAATAATTTTAAGAGGGAGCGATACTGGCGATTCGTTTCAGAAATAGATTTTAAAAATATATTGCTAGGTATTCATCGGACTTATCTGGACCCTAAATATTGTGCGAGAAGGACAACCGCAGCGCCTACAAATTTTGGTTAAATTAGGTGAACTTATTTTACAAGGAATCTGTTTTTTTAGTTCTTCAGATTTCTATCTATGCAGTATCTACGTAGCCTAAATTGACTGCGGACCTCTAAAAAACAAAAATAAAAGCATGTGGTAACAGTGAAATGTTTATTTTAAAAAATACGCTTAATTTCTCAAGTTAGTCTTAAGTGAAAAAAAAACCCTTGGGAAACCTCTTAAAGTACAACTGAGCGAGAAAATTCAAAGACTGGCAACCTTTGAACGAAGTTCGGCATCGCAATCTCCGTTGCAATTTCGTTTCCTTTAAAATTCATACCTTCATTCGAATGTTCTCGCAATTGGTTACTGCACAGGGCACATTTATTTTCAATTCCCTTTTAGGTAGGTAACTCAAGATGATGTTCTCTTGAACTTTCAAGGTGGCAAATGACACAAGGTTTCGAAAGTTTTTCATAGTAATTTTTTATTCAAAACATGTAACCCCCTTTCCGGAGTCAAACTTCGGCATCGACTAATGTATGAAATCATTTTTCAACCTCAAAAAAAAATGAAACAAGGGTATTAAACTTATCCAACCAACAACGCTGATGATCTAATTTTCATGACTGTGTTTTTTTTTGTTTGTTGTTTCTTTTCTATAAAATTGTGTACATCTAAATATATAAAAGAAGAAACTGACTGACTGACTGACTGACTGACTGACTGACTGACTGACTGACTGACTGACATATCAGCGCACAGCCCAAACCGCTGTTTCTAGAGATTCCAAATTTGGCACGTAGGTTCCTTATAAGGTCTAGGGGTGCACTAAAAAAGGATTTTTCAAAATTCGACCCCTAAAGGGGTTAAATGGGGGTCCAAAGTTTGTATGGGGAAACAAGATTAGTTAGACTATTTTACTCGAAACTTCACAGGAGTATTCCTAACAATAAATGAGTAAACACCTGTTTCAGGTTTTTGAAAATTTAACCCCTAAAAGGGGGATAGGGGGTGACAAAGTCTGAAAATCAACGTGGGTATTATTATTATTATATTATAGTGGGTAGTATTGTTTGTACGGTTTATCGGGTCGCTGATTACGAAAACAACACACATACCTACCTGACACACAGGAACACACACACACACACACACACACACAAATTTCCACGGGAACGGGAAAAAACTTGATTTATCATATTATATCATATTCAAACTAAGAAAATAATTTCAGGATTTTTGGAAATTCTCACGGGATAAAGAAAAAACGGGATATATATATTCAGTTCAACGAAATCCTATGAACTATAAATTACTAGACTCTTCAAATTTGGCATAGAAGTAGGTGATTATAATAGTAAAAAACAGTTTTAAGAATTTTCGAAAATTCCAACGGGATAAGGAAAAAACGGGATTTATATTCAGTTCTACGGGATCGATTTTTCGTTTTAATGATCGCAGAAAACTGCAATTTGGCCTTCAGGTTCCTTAAGGAGTATAGGGGAGCATGAACGGGAAAAAACGGGGTTTTTTGTTACACTGCAGGTCGTAGAAAGTTGAAATTTGGCATGTAGGTTGCTTGGAGAGTGTAAGGAAGCATTAAGAGAATTTTTCGAAATTCCCACGGGAATGGGAAAAACGGGACTTTTCGTTTTACTGGTTGTAAAAGCTGAAATTCGACATGTACTTACGTACTTACATGGTAGATTGCTTGGGGAGTGTAGAGCAGCATTTAGAGAGGACTTTCCAAAATTCCCACGGGAACGGGAAATGACGGGATTTTTTGTTTTACTGGTCGTAGAAAGCTGAAATTTGGCATGTAGGTTGTTTGATGAGTATCGGGAAGCAATAAGAGACAATTTCCTAAAATTCCCACGGGCACGGGAAAAAACGGGATTTTTCGTTTTACTGGTCGTAGCAAGCTGAAATTTGGCAAGTGGGTTCCTTGGGGAGTGTAGGGAGCATTAAGAGAGCATTTCCCGAAATTCTTATGGGAACGGGAAAAAAACGGGATTGAAATACTCCTGGTACACGCGAACGAAGCCGCGGGCAAAAGCTATTTGTCAATAAATGAGTCTACGCGGACGAAGTCGCGGGAAAAAGCTAGTGCTCTTATATTTGTGTGTCTTGCAAAATTAATAAATGTCTTCTTTCTTTCTTTCTTTCTTTCAACCACCTACAGTCCGTGAGCCCTGAATGCTATTCGGGTTTATCTTGCTGTCTCACTCACAATCGCTTTCCGCTGTGTGTCTGGTCCCTATGTACGCTTAGATCTTTAAAACTACGCAACGGATTTTGATGCGTTTTTTTTTAATAGATAGAGTGACTGAAGACGAAGGTTTATATGTACAGTTCTATGCAGACGAAGTCGCTGGCAGAAGCTAGTATAATATATACCTTTTCATCGGTGGGGGAGCTATAGATTTTCAATATAGCGGGCGGTAAATTGCTACGACGTAAAAAAACAAAAAGTCGCGTTCCTGTTTTGAATTTTGACGCTCGTGTTCTGGGAAGTGAAGCTGTAATTCGAGGCTTTGAATACACATAGACCGGCTGAGTAGGAAGCTCGCAACGCAGGGCCTACAGCACTGAGCTCCTGAGTTCGAGCCCAAGTCGCTCGGCCGTAATAATGTTTTGTTATTTTTCTATCAGTTTTAATTTTTTAAGGTTCATTACTATTGTATCACCGAAATGCTTATTTATTTCATTTTCAAACTCAAACTCAATCATTTATTTGCTTATTTATATACATATAATGGATCTCGGAAACGACTCCAACGAATTTCATGAAATTTGGTACACTAGCAGGGGGTTTCGAGGGCGATAAATCGATCAAGCTGGGTTTCATTTTTAGAAAACGTAAAGCTTTGCTCGTTCATCCAGGTACTTAATTTAAAGATTGTATTATGTAACAACAACAACAACAACAACAACAACAACAACAACAACAACATGTACTTACTGAAATTGTAGCGAATTCGGAATAAAAAGGCTATATTATTATTATTATGTAACAGTTTTGTTCTAGACTACTAAGTACACGCGCGCTCATAGACACCTCATATACTTGACCTATCCTACATGGAAGTTGGTGGCTGACTAAATCCAGTTTAATCAAGCGAACTGGGTTAACAGCTACAATGTGCCCTATTACATTATGCAGTAAATCAAGTGGGCAACGTCCCGTCCAATGCGAATATTCTGAATACTCCATGCATGTAGCTAACCACAAACTTGACTAAGGATGTGTGTGAATAATGAATGTTTTGCCTTCGGGCAAACTCGACTACGACTACTCGCGAAGTGTCAATCAATTATTATATAAATTATCGTATAGGGTGCGACCAAACCGCCGCGTATACGCAGTGACGTGTCGTATGCGTCACGTTTTCTCACCGTTTCTTCATACATTTTGTTGCGATTCCGTACCGTCACCGTTTTTTAAGCGGCGGTGTGTTCGCACCCGACGTTATCACGTCTAAAACAAAAAGGTTATTGTATATTTGGTAGTGTACATTTCATCATCAACTGCAAAATAGATTACCCGTTTCTGTCTAGATAGAACAGGAAGAAAAAGACAGGCAGTATGTTTTCCGAATAAACTTTTTCTTTATTATAGCGGAATGACAATTACTAATGGGTAAAGGTAAATAATTAAAGAGCATGAACTACTTCGTACAACTACTGATAATTGATATTCAAAACCATGCTCGTAAGGTCACCAGTGAAACCTTCCATTAGCCACTTCGAACGCCTATTAAATATTAACTTTACCTTATAGCAAAAAAAGTGAAATCACAAGCATATGGGAAAAATCAATAAAAACTATAACATAGGTACTGGAAAAGTTATGGTAAATTGAACACATGAAAAGGCTATAGCCCCACCTAATGTTTTTAAAACAATCACTGTCAATGATAACATGGATGGCATGAAATTAAAGGTAAAATTATGGTTAACTAGCTGTTGCCAGCGACTTCGTCTGCAAAGAATTCGTTTATCACTATTCCGCGGGAACTACGCAATTTTCCGGGATAAACAGTAGCCTATGTGCTACTCCAGACTTTTCTCCATCTATGTGCCAAATTTCATCCAGATCCGTTGGGCCGTTCTGGCGTGATTGAGTAACAAACAAACATCCATCCATCCATCCATCCATCCATACTTTCGCATTTATAATATTAGTTAGATTTGGTGTAATTTTGTTCTCCTATCATATAAGTATCGATAGACCAGTGTTCGTGATTCAGAGTACAAGAACTAAAATAAAAACAATATCTTAGAAAAAAGGAGTGCACATACCAAAATAAAAATTTGCGCATCTTAGAATACGCTTAGACGTTTGAAACCAAACTCACAAAAATCTTTTATTTTGGTCGCGATCGTACTACTTTCTTACTAACTTTGCTTACAAAGAATAAATCTGTTTTCTAAGTTCGCCAATTGACAGTGGCCTCTTCATTTCGAAAAGTTTGCGTCATCGTGAAAAGTTTTTGTTCATTCTTTCTCAGTGATACTTAACTTAGTCGGGTCATCCAAGGCTTAGTTTTGTATTTTATAGTTATAAAATTCGCATTTATTAAATTTAAACCGCTATTCATTACGTTAGTCTTCAGAATAAAGTATTCGGGCTATGATCTTGGACAAAAGCCGAGTAGGATTAGGGTAACCAGATGTCAGGGGTTTTCTTGACACGTCAGGGAATTTGGCCATTTGTGACGAATGCGGTCAGAATATAAAAATGTTAGGTTTTCCGATAATACCGCCATACAGAGCGATAGTATATAAAGAGCTTCGGGTCCGAATTTTATTCGCAAATCAGCAATTTTGACAGGTATTTCAAAATTTGTAGCTGGTATCCCTATATGGGACAAAGGGCGTCTCAGGGGTCGGCGGGTCAGGCCTAAGTGCCAAACGAACCCGGGCAAGTCCCCGTTTCACGAAGTTACAAATCTAAAATGATTGCTTGCTCTCGTTTTCCTGAAACTTAAATTTACGACTCCCGCCAGGCGTGTCTGTATACTTACTGTGTTGCCATTACATTGGCACTATCAAAACATGCGTCTCCGCTCCGCTTTAGTATTGCAGAGGGTAATCTACCCTCATTTTCTCATTTTTATACTCGTACATACTCGGGAGCAAGTATAACCGGGTTACTTCCCGCAGAAAGTTGTATGAAAAGTGACTCGATTTTTTGCTCATAATAATAATAGGTATTTGAATTAACTTTTTCCTTGCCCAAATTATTATCGACACGTTGTGTTCAATCATAAGTCTATTTCAGATTTTATAGACTTACTAGCTGTTGCCCGCAACTCCGTCTGCGTCCGCGGGAATTTTGGGCATGTCCTGGATAATAACTGTCCTATGTCCTTCCTCCGTGACTGAAACTATTTCTACACCAAATAAATTTCAACTAAATCAGTTCAGTGGTTTAGACGTGAAAGCGTAACCAACAGATAGACAGAGTTACTTTCACATTTAAAATATTATTAGGGATAGTTAGATCTTTGTGAAATCAGTCCTTGGATATTTTATAAAGAAATAAATTTAACGCATCGTCAGTAAAGCCTCTCGGTTAATCTCAAGTTTTTACAAGACTCTTGAATACTTCATTGAGATCATCTGAAGTTCTTTGTCTTGAATTTTATATTCACATACTGTTTATTTTTTGAAGTTCAATATCAAAGGCACGGGCTGAATTCATACATCTGAAATAATTATATACTTGGACTTTAATGTTAGAAAATAAATGCAAAAGTATCTAACTGTCTGTCTCTCTATTTGCTAACTCTTCACGACGAAACTGCTGTGCCGACCTTGATGAATTACCATCATTGTAATTTCATTAAATCTGTAGAATAAATAATTAAAAATATTAACTAAACAGTACAAAATTAACCTAAACCTAGCCTAACTTAAACTACAAATAAAACACCTCTCCCAGGTCACTGTCACTGCTCATTGTACCCAGAAGAATGATGAATTATCTAAGTGACTATAGAAGTTTATATTATTAAAACGTTGAATACCTATACATATAATAAAGCTGAAGAGGCCGAAAGTCTGTACATGGAAGATATTAAAAAAAAATAAGCTGGGGATACTTAGACTCGATAACAGAACACGTTCCAATAGTTTTTAGAATTTTTGTCTGTTTATCTGTTTGTCTGTATATTTGTGCGCGCATCACGTGAAAACGGCTGAACGAATTTTATTGGAAACTTTACTAATCTGTTGAGAAAATCACCGGCCAGGTTATAGGCTACTTGTTATCCCGGAAAATTGCATAGTTCCCGCGGGATAGCGATGAACATGTCGAAAACCGCAGCTTCCTAGAGTCGCAACGCATATTAATATTGCTTCAGTATCATAGAGGTGCACTAAGGAGGGATTTTCAAAATTCCCATGGGATTTAATATCGCTTATTATAAAAAAAAAACCAACTAAATGGCAGAATAGGGGTGTTAAGTGCCTGTTCAAATATGCATAGCAATATGTGACTGTTGTCAATAAATGAAGTCTACGCGGACGAAGTCGCGGGCAGAAGCTAGTAATATAATAATCACTGTTTATTTGCTGCAAAATGTCGTGACATATCAAGCACGATCCTTCAAAGTCCCGTTGAATGTGATGCTAATTGCATACAATGAATGATGGTGTGGGAAATTAGATGAAATAGGTTTGTTCAAAAAGGCGTTCTAACGAATTGAAATGGAGAGAATATCAGCCACACAAAATATGCGGAGATGCAGACAGCTTATAAACTACTATAGTACTCATGTATTTTTAACGACAAGCGAGCTACATGTAAATAATGTTTAAAAGTTTCCAACGCAAGTCTTGTTATGGCAAATATACAATTTTATTAGCTTTCTGGGTGATTGGACGGTTGAAAAGATCGTTAAAGTTAATATGAGGTTAGGTTGTATTCGAAGGCACGTACCGTTCCTTTTTTTATAGTCGCTGACGTTGCTTGTTATTAGTACCTATGCAGATATCAGAAAGGTAAATTGAAAATTTTAATGTCAACAGTCGTGCTACGATACACGTGATCCCTTAGAATGGAAAGATATGTTTTAGTTGATTATGTTTGTATCTATAACTTTACGATGTTCTTGAGAAAACATTGTGGTGATTGCCTCTTGCTTTCCACACTCACGTCAAGCTCTCACGTCAAGACCTTGCACGAGGTTCTACCACCCACAAATTTTATTATGTGGTTTTCAATAAAGACTCACTGTATTGTATACTCGTACTCGTAACATGCGGAATAATATTATACGCCTCGTAACCTTACCTAGGTCCAGGGGCCTTACCATGACGTCCTAATTCCATCTCAGTTTAAGTTTCAGCTGTCACTTTTAGTATGAATCTAACAGCGAGCGAACCTAATCAGAATCGCACTAAGACGACATGTTAGGCCCCTGAATCTAAGATAGATTCAATGAGCAAAAAGTAGCGGAGTAGCAAGGTAAAGTTTTTTGTTCATTGCAATGGACCTCCTAAATCGAAGACAGGTTGATTAAAATTAGCAACAATAAGCTTCTCTAGTTCCGAACATAATTTGATACAGTTGTCTTATTTTAGGGTAATGACGGTGATTGGAACGCTTGTGGTTTTACCCAGTTGTGATTACAGAAAGTATAAAAATAAAATCGTATAGCAAATAACTCGAAGAACCATAATATGCTTACAAAATAATAACAGGCAGTCTGTTGTGTTGTGCTGCATTGCTTGCGGATTGGGGTATTTGACTTAAGTTGCATATTTTGAAATATGGAACAGGTTGTAAATAGCATAGTACTTTATTGTACGATAAAGAGTTACCTCCATAAGTGTATGTACATAACAATCAAAAAATTAAAAACAATAAAATATGGTCGTATGAATAATATTTTTGAGGCCTGGAACCCAACATTTTCACAAATGAAAAACTACAATACTCTTGATGATCTTTCCAAAAAATATAATTACGATATTCGTAGTTTGAAAATAATAAGGTATGAGAATTATATTTCAGAACGAGTCAAATACCCACTTGCAGAATGCATTTGCATGGAAAATGGTCAGACTGACAACGGCTAGACGGGCGAAACACTGGATAATAAACATCGAAAGTCAATGTTAATAGATATATAATAAACACAGAGTCGGATTCAAAGGATTTATTTTTCAAATCATTAAAGTTTACAAAGGTTGCTTCTTTGTTAGTTTCACTAGATACCTAATAAAATTCCAGATGTAATTAATTAGGTAGTTATCACGCCGGCTTACAAAATGTTACGAGAAAGGTCTGGTACTCCGAAATTCGAAGTTCGTTAAATGCTGTTTTGCTCACATTAATAGTAATTAATACAGGAGTGAGAGCGACCGCAGGGTTACGAGTTATGAAACCCTGTTGAAAAACGTTTTTTTTATAGGTAACGACAAGGAAGACGAACGAGCAAGTGGGTCAGCTGATGGTAGGAGAGCATCACCTCCCATGGACATATATACGTGACCTGAGGAGAATCATGCAGCCGGACAGCAGGATATAGCTCGCGCTACGTCCTGGTTCGGACAAAAACGGCTTGCCATAGGCCAAAACTTTCCGTCTCTGACACTATCTAGATACTTCCATCAGAATCTTATTCATAGGGTGTTTTGACAGATAGGGATAGGTATGTGGGATAGCGTTGCAGTCGTTGGTTCTCATCAAATCGCATTTCATCTACCTCTATATCTAATCACCTCTTTATTCCGTACGGGGTAGACAGCTAGACGGGTAACGAGACAAAGAGGTCACGTTTAGCATGATCGTGGGCTTAAGGGGAATCAAAATTAACTAAGGTATCATCATCATGCCTGAAGACGTCCACTGTTGAACAAAGGCCTCCCTCTTAGCACACCATAATGAACGACAAGTCGCCACCTGCATTCACCTGTTTCCCGCAACTTTTACGATGTCGTCAGTCCACCTAGTGGGAGGCCTGCCAACACTGCGTCTTCCGGTTTGCGGTCGCCACTCGAGAACTTTTCTCCCCCAACGGTTGTCTGTTCTACGAGCGATGTGGCCTGCCCATTGCCACTTCAAAGTACATACTCTTTGAGCTATGTCGATGACTCTAGTTCTTCGGCGAATCTCTACTAAGGTGTATTACGGGTACATTTATAACTATAGTAATAGATCGGTATCGCAATAGACAATACGCGTAGTATGCCATATTTCTCTTGCACGCTTTGAGCCTAAGGAATTCCAGTGACACTTTGAAAAAGTAATAAGTATGTATATACGTACTTCTTTTTGGTGGACACGCGTCGACAGCTATCAAATTTTTCGGTTTCGTCTCTGTCATTTCAGCGCCCGTTTTTGGAAGCTACAAGTTACAATTCTACAAGTCTACACTAAAAAAATTGGCTAAATCAACCAATCAGGGGTTGGTTCGAAATATTATAAACGGGATGTGAACCGCGATTACCTTTATTGAGCTCCCGATATTTCGATACAGTTGCATGCATCATGATCACGGGTAGACTGAAGAAATTGCGGGTGGATTGTTATTGTTGGGTAGACCGAGCTCTGTCTACCCTCATTCTTGCGCGTCGACTGCGTGCACTCTCGTTACCACTGGAACCGATTTCACTCGAAACGCGATTCAAACACACTACACTCACAGTGTCACTTCGCCCACCCGAAATTCATTTTGGACGAGAATTATATAACTCACCGGAAATCACCGGATTCCTGATATTCGACAATCGAAGGTAATCGCGGTTCACATCCCGTTTATAATATTTCGAATGAATTTAACCGTGAATCATTAAAAACTCTTATTAATCAGGGGTTGCGATTAGAGCATTGTTGCTAGTGCTTGTAAAGTGTACCTTGTAGTTTTGAGAAAGTGGTCACAGGTGTGCGCTTTTATAATTTTATTATGATATGTATAGCTGATTCTTTACTCCTTCTAATATTTTACGTAACAATGTTAAAACTGTACGTTCAGTGCCCTAATAAATGTTTAGTATCGCAATGTAGCATAAATGTCAATGTGAGCAACGGGAGACATAAAATCACATTCAGTAAGCGAGTTACAAGCTGCATCGTAATGCAATTTCACATCTGCAACTCGGGGGTGGGTGAACTATTGGACCAACTTGTATTTGCCGTTGACCTTACACTGCTTCTTTGATCGAAGCAGTGTTTTCTATAAAGGCTTGAGTTTATTAATGGCATTGTTAAGTTTGTAGTGTGTCCGCTGTTTCGACGTGCTGTAAAAGATGGCCAGAAGAATGTGGCTAATTATTTCAAGATGCAAGCAAAAGATAAAGATAATTTTAAACTGAAAAGTTTATTCTAAACGACAATGAAAATTAGAACCGAAAAATCTGAAAAGTATAGCTATATGGCCGGGAATCGAACCAGGATCCTCATCAATCCTCTTTATTTCTTATCCCGCGGTACAAAAAAAAACAGTGTTTAGCTGTTATAACTGCCTACTTGCATACCAAATTAGAATTTTAAAGGAGACAAGATTATGTTGAGGCTAAAATACGAATCTCTTTTATTATTTATGCCTCGGGGAATTTCGACAAATCCCTTTTTGGTGCACCTCTGTAATAAAAAAAAATAAAAAAAAAAATATCTTGGGACAATTGACACCAACTGATCTAGTCCCAAACTAAGCAAAGCTTGTAATATGGGCACTAGACAACGGATAAACATACTTATATAAATAAATACATACTTAAATACATATTAAACATCCGAGACTCGAGAACAAACATTCCTAAGAAAAATCCTCAAGAATGTCAATACACAACAAAACAATACAATAGCTATAGTTACAGTAGTTTAGGCTGTTGCGTTGCATTATCCTACAGTTAGACGGCCACCTTACTCTTTTATGCCTAGGTATAGATTAGAGGTTCCCAAAACTCTTTTGTTCCATAGACCACTTTCAAAACTTTGCTGGATCCGGTGGACCCCCTGCAGCTACATTACCACTAATTTCTAAACTAAATCTCGAAAAAAAAATTAAGATTAGCTCTATCTATGGAAACTTGCGTTGTTGCTGAGTTTCAACGATAAATTAACAGTTTTCGAAAAAATTGGTTAGAATTGATTGCTTGATAGGGTTAATTATTTGAAAATAAAGTCAACTGAACAAATTTTCAATTTAATTTAATTTAATTTTTGTGCTGCGAGTGACTCCATCCTACTTTACTTTCTTGAAATCTACAATGACTCACAGCACAATAACCAATCAATTCTCACAAATTTTATTTAGAAAACGTCCCATTCGGAGTGGTAAAAATAAATATAGTATATTTCCGTGTGTCTCCATTTTTGGTTACGCCCTGGGAGTCCACCTGGACCACTTTGGGAACTACTGGTATAGATGATTATCTTAAAATCCCTTTCTCTGACTTTCCCCTCCGCTTGTACATACTCTATGCAACACCTGACCCATATCCGGGGTATCGTGACAAGGGGTACTTTTAATTTTGGGTCATCGTCTGACATTGAACTAGAGGCCCCTGTCCCCGACGCTATTGCCCACATTCTTGTTTATTTATTTCATGAGTGTCAAGTTTAATCCACTTTATCAGATAGACAAAGACAAGTTCTGCAGAGCGTGGATAACCTTATTAATTAAATATAATTAGGTACCATTAATAAATTAAAAATCTAACATGTTAGTAGGAATCACGCGCTGTCAAAATCCGTGCAAATTAAAAAAAAACCTATATACATTTAGCAGTTTAGTACGTGCGAAAACAACTTTGTGTTTTCAAGGAAACAACCAAAAAGTTTATACGTTTTGAGTTAAAATAAAAAATAAAAGTCGTTTTTTTTTTCAAAACACTTTCCAACCCGAGTGTGGCTATTTTGCATAACTTACCCTCACTATTTCGCGGAGTACTAAAGCTATCATCCTTTAGTTTAACACGGACCTCCGCTTAGTTACGCCTATTTATATATTATAAACAAGTAAATTAAGTGAAAATAAATATTAAATTTAATACCCAAAGTCGAATTAAGATTTGCTTTTAATGATATCTTGAATCAGCACTGCTTGCGCAGCCCACTGGACTGAAAATCAACTCGAGAGATTAAATTGCCCAACTTTCTGATCAATAAGCGAGTAGACCTTGCAAATTTGAGCTGAGGAATCCGAAATTTATATTGGAATTTAAAAGCTCAAGTTAATTAAGTTAACACTATAAACGTCAAAGTTAAGTAGGGTGTTTGTTTTGAAGTAATTTCTAGGGTCATTGTTCCGGTATTGTTAAGAAAAACCTCGTGGTCATCCTCATCAGAATCTTTATTAAATATTCCCCTCGCTAAATTGTTTATTATAGTTTCAAATAATTTATATTAATATCAAGTTTTTGAAAGTTTGTAAAATAGTCTATAGGTAGGTAGGTAGGTATTTCACCTAGAACCGGGGTTATTTTTACAGGATGATTCTTTTGTGTTTGACTAAAGTTTTTATACATTGACAGGATGTTATAGTGTTGTACGGCGTCGAGGGGTGACGTAATTTTTAGTCAAAACTTGGATTTAAAAATGAATGTTATCCAATTACTGGATGAAATATTCCTAATATATCAGCAAAATGATGTACAAAATATTGCCTCAGGTTTATTTGCGAGGCGAGATTTAAACTGGTCACCTGAGAGAACGCACTGCTATTCCACACCTTATACCACTAGGTCAAACGCACATAATGTTAAAGCGACGAAATCAACGTACACTTCAAAAATCAAACGCGACTCTAGCTTCATTCGTATTTCAAAATAAGCTCATAGAGGATCCTGATATCCTGGTACTCAAACTCTCCCTCCGTCTTACGCCTGACGCGAGTTTAAAATTTTTTACCCATCCCAAAAAGTGCTCAGCGCCGCTGAACAAATTTTCACTTCAAAAAACATTTATTTTATCTGTCGATACCTTTACCAAACGTGTGTACTTAGCGACTTGCCATGGCCGCTGCCAAAACTGAATGTCCTGTCTTTCCACTTCGCTGCGCGTCCACGGACGTGTTGAAATGGAAAATGGCGGCGTCCTCTCGTCTGACTATGATTTGAACCGAATGCCACTAAGCTACTTAAGATTAAGATTCAATAAACTGATGCATTTCAAGGTGGAGGTGGCTGAGGTGAGTAGATTGTATGCATGCTTTATAATAAGGTGGATTTTTAAATCGATTTTGAGTCGAAGGACAGGTCACTTTGGAAAGTTATATAGTCAAATCCGTCTGTCTGTATGTTTTATGTCAAAGCCCTTTTGCTCATTTTTAGAATAATATTTATAAATGCCCACTGCCTCTTTGAAAATGTTCAATCAATAAATTTCATTAAAAATTATGAATCCACGGCATACGAGTATGTCGCCATCGTCTTGGGGCGATGCCTGTGGCGGAAAATCTTGCATTTTATTGAAGTTTCTTTTTAAATTGTTATCGTTATTTATTATTTTTTAAATTCATCATAAAACAATTTTAACGATATGTGTACCAGAATTGGCTATTATTTTAACTTGTTTTCGTCGGAGATGGTGTAAAGTTCCTTTGTCTAATTTATTGTTACCATTGAACTGTCAACATGTTAAAATTTTCAACACAATTTCAACTCAATCGCTAGCTAACTTTATCTAGTTTTTGTAACAACGTCAACCCATCTCGTATGTTAAATGTTTATATTCGTTTGAATCAAATGTTTTAGGATTGGCTGGCTATCTGCAGACACATTGACGGTATCAACGGGTTCATGCTAGAGATGCACCATACTGTCTCTTCGTACAATTTAAAAAAAGTAGAAAAAAGTGCTAATATGGGTAAAATATTTTTGCTTAAATAGACGGACAAATACAAATACATTTTTTTAATAAAACAGTAATCTCAGTAAGATAAAAACTGAATTACAGCCCGCGAGTTCTTAGAATGGCATTCATGTTTGTCATACTTTCTTCTCTCAGCTGATTCAAGTATCAAGCTCATAAAAATGAGTGAGATAGCAAGACATACCCGAATATCATTCTAAGAGCTACACGCAAGACCTTTAATAACCGTTATTTTTTCATAACGCTATTTTTCATAACGTTATATTACCGAATAGCTTTTTTTTAATATAACGTTTTGCATAACGCTATTTTTCATAACGTTATGTACCTATATTACCGAATATCGTTTTCTAATATATAACGTTTTGCATAACGCTATTTTTCATAACGTTATGTACCTATATTACCGAATATCGTTTTCTAATATATAACGTTTTGCATAACGCTATTTTTGGCGCACTACCCGCCCGCACCTCTCTCGCTCCTCCCCTGTACCCGTGCGCGTAGTTAATAACGTTTATAAGTATTATAACGATATTTCAAAGCGTTATGGTTTTCTTTCCGTTATGATATACACAAACGATATTATACCGGTATTATATCGTTTTTTTCATAACGTTTTAAATGTCTGGCTACACGGACTGTAAGTACCATGCTGTGATAAAGAAAAAAAATTAGGTTTAGTTAATATTAGGTAAGACATCGGTTGTTTACACTAAGCTGCTTTTCATTCTTGCCGCGTCACCCAAAGACAAATTTCAGAGTTAATCCGATTATAACGCAGCCAGGGGGTTATTCCGGTCAACTAACCGGATGTTTACTTCATTCCGGATTTAACCCGTAAAGCCTTTTTGTCCGTTTTTTGACGCAGTTACTTATAATGTATAACATAAATTAAAAGTTACATATAATGCAAATTTTAAAAGTACATACCTACAAGCTAGAAAAGGAAATACGCCGATTAAAACAAGAGAAATTGTACTTTTTTCGTACAAACACTAACGGTATATGCGAATATGTATTGGTAAGGCACACTAAAAGTATGCTTTTGGGGTGAGCACTGAGCACGTATATTTAATTACGTAAAGAGTATGTTGTTGAAATCCTTGTGTGCTCGTTGTAAAGAATGTTGCACTCCAAGCATCTATAATGTACATTTTGACAGAAAGAAACTTCTTGAATGTTTCCGCGACAAATACAGTTACAGTTTTGTGACACTAAAATCGTCCAGAATGCGTTAGTCTCAATTACTACCTATGGAAAAATTGGCAGCGCTGTAGTGACTAATTTTGAAGCACTTGACACTAACTCAAACGCGTTCAAGACACTGTCCGGAATTTCCGGAACTCCGGAATTCGAAGTTCTTGTCATATCATCCGCCTCATTTTCCTAATTTTATAATGGGCGGAACGACATGAACTTCAATTTTTAATTGTTATTTTAACTGTTGCGACGAAAACCTTGGACTGGGAGTTCTGTAGTCACGTCCCTACGGTCAGGCGGTATATTTGCCCCAAGAATCGGAATACGAGACAACGCGCTTATTGCCTCTGTGGACGAACACTGATAAGTTTTTGTTTGCCAAAACAAAATACGTTTTGTTTTGATCCCGAGTGAGAGTGGAAACCAAAGGGATTTGCGTTTATTTTTAATTTATGCGATCGCATCGATGTGTGCAGCTTGTTTGCGATTTGAAATTAGAAAAAAAAATTTGCGAGAATCATGACATAAGATAGTGTAGGTAGTTTTAATAGCAGTTTATTTAGAAAATGTTAAGAGTTTTTGTAGGTGCTTCCCACGAGATATAACTACAAAATATCTAATTTCATAATAATAACGTTCACAAGAACGTTAGCTATAACAGCAAAAAGTATAATTTTTTAACGTATAACGTTATTTTTATATAGGTAACTTCAATTTGTATAAGATTTATATGGACTAATTTCTTTTAACATAACAAACATTTAACCTCCTGAAACTGCTGCAAGACATTGTTGCTGCACAACATTGTTTAATTTTCAGCGAGCGAGCGAAGCGAGCGAGAAAGACGGTACGGAGCGGAAGCGACTCGGATAGGTTAGGTTCAAAGGCTTGGTGTAATTTTTTTTTATAACCACCTAGAAAACCCCCTAACCACATAGCTAATTCAATAAACAACTGTGAATTATGTTTTTTGATGTTAGATTTATGAGCATTATATGCTTTGATCGGTATTTCAATTGATTTTATATATAAACAACGTTATACTTTACAAAATTGGATATTTTAAGATTATACTTTTCGTTCATTATATCCAGTAAACATTATACTTAACGAGTTTATATAAAGTGAGCGTAGGTATATATTGTGAATAATCCTACTTACTATTATAAAGGCGAAAGTTTGTAAGTATGGATGTATGGATGTATGGATGTTTGTTACTCTTTCACGCCAGTACGGCTTAACGGATCTGGATAAAATTTGGAACAGACATAGTTTATGATTTGGAATAACACATAAGCTACTTTTTATCCCGGAAAATTGCGTAGTTCCCGCGGGATAGCGATAAACGAATTCTTTGCAGACGAAGTCGCGGGCAACAGCTAGTAAGTAATAATGATAATAAGTTTCAAATCCATTACAAATAAAAATACAAAAAAAAACATATCCGCACTAGGCTTCATCAAAATAAACAAGTGTTATCTGCCACAAGCTTCGTCATATCAATTTAACAACTACCTACACCCCGGAATGATGAGTACCCGGACCAAACGTCCCAAAAATGCTAGCGGCATTGCCCCGCTGAAGGGCCAGCGATATTTGTTGGACAAGGTACCCACCAGACCGTGGGTCGCCTCCCCTGTCTCTCAACCTACGTGCCAAGTCCTTAACAAATGGCTAAGCCTCAGCACACCAAGGCCCAGCCAAAAAAAAAAGCACCAAAAAGAAAGAAAGAAAGAAAGTGTAGGTTAGATAATAAGTTGTTATTTATCTCGTATTACTTACCCAGTTTTTGTAAATAAGTTGGTGTTATGTAAGAAATTTAGTTATTCAAATTTGTTCCCTGCAATTAGAATAGGTATCCAAAATGCTTCGCATAAAAATCATGTCCGAAAGATAAATCAAATTTTCCTATGGAGACAAAAGAATCAATACAAAAGGGTTTCGGCACCCATGATATTATATTATGGCAACCCCATGATACAAAGCGTACGTGTCTGGAATATGCTGATCCTCATATTACTAGGATACGATTATAAGCAGTCAGCAGAAACAATAAAAATATTCAAAGGCCTCAAAAAACCGATTCATGTAGTATTTTATAGTTCTAGTTAATACCAGCTATCTATATCTATACATATCGTCGGCTGTAGGTCGAATTGGCGTAACTGATATAATACGTTTTTTCAGGAGAGCCAATCAAAGTTTTTTTTCGGAGTAAATGGCTCATAACTTTTTTTATAACAAATCTTTTTTAGATCGGATTTCACACATAATCTTAGATTTTAGTGCTCTATCCTTATGTGTAACATTTATTAAAGTATTGCGGCTATTTTAGAAATTAGATTTCCCTTACATCAATTTGTTTCGACAGTAACGTCCCTTACATGCCAAGTATTTTGCAGTCTTGCCCCTTACGTGGAATTGACCTCTACGTTGGAACCAACAATAATGACAAAAACAGGGTAAAGGACTAGTTGGAGAAATGCATGAAATACAAAATAGTGTACAGGGATTGACAAAAAGAAAGCATTGAATACAAAATGGTGCATAGGTGTTTATGAAAAAAATGCATGAAATACAAAGTAGTGTATGACGATGGTTGAAAAAAATAACATGAAAACAAAATAATATAAAGGGATTCCTGAACAAAAAAGATGTATACCCTTTTAGTGTAAAGCGATTTTTAAATTGTTTTTTGGTTTTTTAAACCATTTAAGACGTATAAAAATGTATTGGAAGAGTGTGTGTGGTTGTTTTTGCCCCTTACGTGCAATATTATTGTTTGTATATTGTAAGAGTTGACTTCTATTGATTGGAATAAAACAATTTATTATTATTTTTATTGTTATCAAATAAAACAATATGTATAAATAATTTACCCATACCGCATCATTGGCGGTAAATATTTTTTACCTACTATCTATTGATCAACAATACGGATGTAGTGAGATGTAGCGAAGTAGAAAACTCTGATCTCAATTGGAATACGATGTCACCCGAACTATCAATCAATGATTTTATTAAATGAGTGACGTTTTCATACCATTAATATGGAACTTTACTGATTGATTCACTCTATCTATTAAAAAAAACTGCATCAAAATCCGTTGCGTAAATTTAAAAATTTAAGCATACATAGGGACATAGGGACATAGGTATACAGGGACAGAGAAAGCGACTTTGTTTTATACTATGTAGTGATGAAGTGATGTCAAAGTGAAAAATGTTATTGTATAATATAGAGATGTTACAACACCTTCAGTAACTTCGAACTTTTTTTTATGTGAATAGGAAGGCAAACGATGCCTCTACTTATGGGGCTACTATGAAAATTTGTATGTAAGTAAATATGCATTTGAGAGGGATGCAAACGACATGAAGGTTTTTATACTAGGCCCGTTAGTATACTTATAAGTACTTTACATTGTTATTTTATCTACTGGATTATTTGGATCGATATTTTCAAAATTTTCCATTTCATAATCTGAGTCACAGTCAGACATATATTATCGTTAGATTCGTCAGTGCTTTCATTAACATTAATTACAATTCTATCAATGTGATCATCCATCGAGTGTTCCGGTGACCGATATTTTTGCACTATAAATCTGTACACACAAGTAACATTCTTATATTGACTTGCTGTTGTCCGAGGCTTCGCTCCCGTTTTGTTTATTTTTATTTTGTTTAATACCTATTGTTTCATCAGAAAGGTCTTAACGATAACGAACACACAAAAAATATTTAGATATCGTTAAGTAATTTTTTTCCGTGCATGATGTCGTAAGAAGGTAGGTTGTAGTTAATAAACCAAACGACAGGTGAACGTGCACTGAGCTTAACGAATTACGGAGCTTTGTTTTGATGCCCGTGTGCTGTGTGTCGCATCCTCTCTTTCACTCTCAAAAGACGTTGTGGGATAGAAAAGAATAACAATAATGTAAGCACGTCCGCTCTTATCTTGTGTTATGAAGTATGAAGTGCTTGTAAATAAAGGTAACCTATAAAATATTCATTAGTTTCACAATCAAATTGGTTTAACGCAAAATGAAACTAAATACAATTCGCATCAAATTAGCGTAACAGACAATAAACTCAAATATAATTCGAATCAAATTGGTGTAACGTTAGCACTGCTTAAAGTATGGGAATGCAAATCGGCGTAAGGGACAAATATTTCGAAACACTTGCAGTCCGTTTGATGTAAAAGCGATGAGTATTTTTTTTAATAACTGAGACATTAGTGTAAGGCAAGTTTTATTATGTTTTCTTCGATAATTAACCATGTAAGGGTAATTCGTTGATTAAAAAGATCCTTACCTTATTCAAAGTGGGTTGGCGGCGGTAAATACACCATTTTTTGTTGCTATATTTAATATTTTTTCAGATACATTGTTTTTGTGAGGCTGATCCGACAAGAACCCCTTGAAAAAAATTAGAGTAAGGGACATTTTTTTAAAGCTAGAATTTTTTCAATAATACCATTCGAAAGAGCGGAAAATTCTGAACAAAACTGTATACTCAACTCATTTTGCGTATTTTGTCAGTTACGCCAATTAGACCTACAGCCGACGATATAATAAAATTGTAACAGGTCGATGTCTGTACATGAGAGATATTTAAGGAAAAATAAATTAAGGGGCCTATATTAGCGCTATAGAAGCCAGAAATACCATTTTTTGAATTTTTGTCTGTCTGTCTGTCTGTCTGTCTGTCTGTCTGTCTGTATGTTTGTTACCGCGCTACGTAAAAACTACTGCACCAAACTCAATGCGGTTTTTTTTATTGTATTGCTTGAGGTCTAACTTAAACTCCCATGTCGCGTTTTTTTCGAAATTCCACCTAGAAGTCGAGATATAAAAGAAAAAGGGGGGTCCACCAAAAATATTTTTTGATACATTGTTTATTGGGATACCAAATGAAAGAGGAAGAATTGCCGAGTTCAAAAATGTAGTACATGTAATATGTTATAATAATACTAAGCAATAGAATATTAATAAAATGTACTATGGGCCAATTAGTTCCGCTATTCGTTAATAGATGTCGCTACGCTATATGAATGAAATTATTCCTTTAATTTGTGATGTACCTAGGAAGTATCTATTTTCAAGGTTCCTTAAAGGAAAAAACCGGCCAAGTGCGAGTCGGACTCACGCACCAAGGATTCCGTACCATAATCTATAAATTTTTATCTATAAACCAGTGTAAGCAGAGTCCTGCTCTAAAGCAAAATGTACGCAGTGTGTGGTCACTTTATATTGGTCACTGCTATATACAGACATACATACATATATTTACGGCTTTCGCAATTATTCCTTGATCTGTGCTATAAGTCCTACCTTCATACCAAATTTCAAGTTTCTGCGTTCACGAGAAGTACCCTGTAGGTTTTGATTCCCTTGCGAGTTTCGAAAATTTGCGGCATCAACGGCTGTATCTTTTGATTGCGTAAGCTTAGAAGTTTGATTTTTTCACAGCTCCAAGGGGTAGTAGACTTGAGTGTTTGATATAAATTTCAGCTTGATACCTGTATGCGTTCCTAAGAAAAAGGGTCTTGACAGACGGACGGACGGACAACAAAGAGATCCTATCAAGGGTTCTGTTTTTTCCTTTTTAGGTACGGAACCCTAAAAAGGAACCCAGGTTCACTTAGTTGTCCGTCCTTCTGTCTGTCAAGTTCCTTTTCCTCGGGAACGCGTGTAGGTATAAACTTGAAATAAATAACCGATACTTAGATCTGCGGTCCCTTGGAGTTGTGAAAAGATTAACCCTTAAATCTATACAATCACAAGGTACAGTCATTAGAAAGAGTGTTTCCATATAAATAGCCGTGTTCTCAAAAAATATTGGGTAGGTAGGTATTTCCAGTTGTCTTAGAAATTTGAAATTTTGTATGATGGTGGCTCATATAGCACAACACAAATTAAATAAAATAAAAATATTTTTTTTATGTCTGCCTGTGTAAGAATCCAATATAAAATAACCTCACACTGCCTACATTATGTTTAGGAGCAGGGATCTGCTAACACTGGATATCGCATTCACTTGCCGGCTTTATACGGAACCCTCGGTGCGCGAGTCCAACTCGCATTTAGCCGGTTTTTACATAAAAATGTTTTATAATAATCCCTATCTCTACTAATATTATCAATGTGAAAGTAAATTCGTTTTTCTGTCTGTCTGTTATGCTTTCATGCCTAAACCACTGAACCGATTTTATGAAATTTGGTACAGAGATAAAATTGCCCTTGAGAAACGAAGGAACTTTTTTTTTAAACGTTTGATTAGACACAAAATTAAATAATATGTGTTTCAGCGGTTCAAAGAAGACCTGTGGAGGGGGGCAAAATTGGGTTGACAATTAATATGGTAGGTAGTACCTGTCGTTTGAAGGAACCTTTTTTCATATCTTTAGGGCATGAAATGGCGTTAAAGTCACTTAAAAAACTAAGACATCTTAAAATTAACTAGGTACTGACTTGATGTAGGTTTTTTTTATATATTAGCCTAATTTTTATATATTTGCCTTTTTCGCGCTTAAGCCGATGAACCGACTTAAACGAAATTTGGGATGGATATATTGTTATGGTCCCGAGGAAGGGAATAGAATAGTTTTTGATTGCAGAAATTGTCAAAGATGTAAATAGAGGAGTGAAATTTACTACGAAGATGCAATACCCTAAGGGTGCTCTAATTGAATATTTGCCTACCACTAAGAATAAGCTACCCAAAATACTAATTCTACGCAGACGAAGTCGCGGGCAAAAGCTAGTTATTAAAATATTTTTGGTTATTTTGATAATGCACTCTCATGATGGCATTAAAGAGCATAAATAACAGGAAGTCAATTGGTTTCTTTGGAAGGCGTTTCAGTATTTTGCCAGTTATGAGGTCAAAGCCTGGCGCTTTTTTGTTTCCCTGTAGCTTAATGGTATTGTATACAGCTTTTGGTTTTAAGTACTAGTTTTGGTAGCAAGGATCACTCTTAACAACTTCCTCCACCAGTTTGTCGATATACTCAGTTAATAATAGTCAGGTCTATAATTCTCTTTATTTTATTAATTAACATCTTTTAATGAGCCAATTTTACTGCAATATTGAATTAGTTTAAACAAAGTTTGTTGTGGCTTACGAAGTTTCTGTCCAGCCAAACTCCAGGGTTAGCAAATAAGCAGACATAATCCGCTAGTAGGTTTATTAGATACGACAAGACGTCGCGCACTCTCAACGTTAGAAAATATTACAGGGTACAAGACAGAAACAGAGTAGGTATTACAGAACATAAAGCTCGCTTACCTACTACATTAAGAAAGCTTACTATGCTGTGAAACATTTTTTAGGAGATACAATTTAGTGATTTTATACCGCAAAAACGTTGTAAACTATTAGTAATGACAAACTGTTTGTAAATAAGACTTTATTATTCGATAAATGATTAATGATTTTATGATTTGACATATAAATTGATTTATTTTGACATTGTATTTTTTCTTGTAATTTTGACATTGTATTTTTGAAAATGAGCATGCTGAATGCTATAATAACCGACAGGCAAAGCATAGTGAAACGAATCTAACTAATATTATAAATGCAAAAGTATGGATGGATGGACGGATTTTGGTTATCAGATCGGATGGATGGATTTTGGTTATCAGATCTTATCATCATTAAATTTCACAAAGTCATCTTTTGTTAAACCTTATAATGTTTGCTGTAGGTAATATTAACGTTTTGAAAAATAAAAGTGTTCATTATGCAAATGTAAGTTCGTCAAATGAATTTGTTAAATGATGGTTAGTGAAATGATTTGACTCCATTAATAATTTTTCTATTTTCATAACCATCGTCGTTGTAGCTTTTAGATATCCGATTTTGGATGTATGACTCTTCAAGTCGTTTTCATGAAAATAAGCAAAATTTGAAGGTATTGATTGCCACTTTTTTCGTACATATGTATACATTATAATACACTATCCAAACGTTGTATATTTTGATCACTTAGAGACCTTATGATTTATGCCCTTGTTGTTTCATATTTATTTCAATTAGACATCTCCGCGTAAAACATTCTTGACAGATATGTTAGAAAAGTGATTCTATAAATGGTTTTGTTAATCTTTTTGAGATACGGAACCCTAAATAAGTAACGAATGGAAACATTTTCAGAATATTGTCTACTGTGCTAATTTATATAAATTTTATGGGACTGGGTGTGGCTATGCCGCGGGCACAAAATACTTAGGACAGGAGTTGCCTTTAGTTTAATCCTGTACCATCATACAAATACGGAACTATCGTCAGCCTGTATTTTAAAAAGAGTGGCTGCATAACTCAAACAATACGTTACAAAAATAAGTTTTTTTTCATAAACTCCAATAACATAACACCTTATTATATCCATACAACCGCAATAAATACGAAAGTGTGCCTATCTGTTACCTTTATTCCGGAAAATCGCATATTTAATAACTTTTTTGTTTCCTGATCGTTACAACCTAGGTTTTAGGCGAAAAGGCATATATTATTAAGCTATGCAGCTAGCAATCCATCACTATTTTGATTCCCCTTTCCACCTATATGCCCACAATTATGCTAAACGTGGCCGTTAGGTCTTGCTACCATAGACTCTGTTTACCCAGTAAGGGATATAAACGTGATATATTATGTGATGTATGTGTATGTGTTTTATTATAAAAAAAGTAACACGCACGCAACTAAACATTTTTCATGGCCGATGAGGTAACTTTTCGTCATTTTTGGCAGTGAAGCGTATAATAGCCACATCCTGTCGTGAGAGCTTTATGACCCCAGTTGACCCATTTTCAGTGCAAGCAGCGTGTTCGCAATTTATTTGGAGTCATATAAAAAAGTCATATTTCAAAGTAATAGCTTTAATAATTATACTAAATGCTTCCTCATTTCCTCTCGGTCGGTAACTCATTATTTATTACCTATTGAATAATAATTAATTTATAAGATTTCCTTGGAGATAATTAACGACAACTTCCTTTCATCAAGAATGCTCTTGTTAGATGAAAATACGTTTGAATTTTGATTATCGTTGATGTTTTTGGCTTGAAAATTATAATGTACCTACCTATTACTCCATTAATTATGTACCTATTTTTATTTATGAATTTAGTACTCAATTTAAATTATGTATACTCGTACACTCATCGTACTCATCGTACAACGTACAATTTTGAAAACAATCCGCCCAAAAACTACAAATTCAAAAATTGCGGCCATTTTTAAAATTTTTGTCAACGGATTCATGCTTATTAATAATAATAATAATAATAATATTTATTGACCACACGGACCCGTAGATATCGATTTTGAAAACAATCGGCCCACAAACTAAGATTTCAAAATGGCGGCCACTTTTAAAATTTTTGACAACGGATTCATGCTTGAGGACTAGTCGGACCCTTAGATATCGATTTTGAAAGCAATCGATCGAAAAACTACTTATTAATGTACCTTTACCGCAGAAAGAAGAAGAGAGAAAGCAAAGGTTAACTTTCACACTCAGAAACGCCAATTAACATATTAAAGGACTATTTATTTCTTTGTATATTTGGTTGCGCAGGGATGATAAATTAAAACTTGAACTTGATCCCTTAACACGGTAAAACAGTTCTAAATCTCCACCATCAGTTAATACAACCCCCAGGACAATTAAAGTTAACTTTCACACTCAGAGACGTCGATTAAGTTCTACTAATCATAATATTAACTGATTTCTCTGAGAACGGTACACGCAACAATTTATACGTTGCAACTCTAGGCAGCTACGACCTTTAACATGTTTATCGCTATCCCGCGGGAACTATGCAATTTTCCGGGTTAAAAAGTAGCCTATGTTTAATCTTGGGTACCAGCTAGCTTAGTTCCAAATTTTATCCCAATCCATCCAATCGTTTTAGCGTGAAGAAGGAACATACACACTCACTCACATCGTCACATCATCACTCACATCGTCACAAACTTTCGCATTTATAATATTAGTAGGATATAAACCTTCCTCTTTAATCAGTCTATCTATAAAAAAAACCGAATGTAAATCCGTTGCGTAGTTTTAAAGATCTAAGCATACATAGGGACAGACAGATAGCAGAAAGCGAATTTGTTTTATACTATGTATTGATAACAATTTGTAATCTTATTGTCACCCTGTTAGAAAGGAACACGCGCGTCCATACTAACTATCTCGATCGGCTCGTTTTGCAGCTGCGAGCACTCGGTCCTGTTAAAATAGTAGGTACGTCCATGAATTGATTATTCAAACATGACTGTGTCAAAATAAAATGTAATTTTAATCAAAAGCATTAAGGCGTATTGATATCAACATCGAAGCAAATCACCCCCAGAACAACTGTAAGCTGCTGGGGTTCGTTCTTCAGTAAAAACACACCTTCGTAAAACGTATGCACAGTTTAAGATTAATTTACATAGAACCTTTTAATACTAAAATCAAATCAAACGTGACCTAGTCGCGAGATGCGTGCAGACTGCCGGGGCACACAGCCATCGGCCTCTGGCGCAAACTAAGGGAAATTTGCCCTCAAAACTGAATATTTCTTAAAACTAAAAGAAAAGGGTAGGTCCATGTGAGCACGTCGTCAACAACAACAACTTTTTACCCCTTTTAAACCCCGTCAGGGGATGAATTTCAAGAAAATACGAAACACGTATTCCATCAATTCTGTTAAAGAATGTTTATGCGAAATTTGAAGTAGATTGGATCAAGGAATCACGTCGCCCCATACAAACTTTGGACCCCCATTCAACCCCTTTAGGGGTCGAATTTCCAAAAATCCTTCCTTAGTGGATGCCTACATTGTATAAGGTATCTGTGTGCAAAATTTCAAGTCTCTAGGTCCAGTGGTTTGGGCTGTGCGATGATCAATTAATGAGTGAGTCAGGACTTTGCCTTTTATATATATAGACTAACTATTGCCAGCGACTTCGTCTGCAATGAATTCGTTTATCGCTATCCCGCGGGAACTACGCAATTTTCTGGGATAAAAAGTAGCCTATGTGCTATTCCAGACTTTTCTCTATCTATGTGCCGAATTTCATTCAGATCCGTTGGGCCGTTCTGGCGTGATTAAGTAACAAACAAACATCCATCCATCCATCCATCCATCCATCCATCCATCCATACTTTCGCATTTATAATATTAGTTAGATTAGACTAGCGACCCGCCCCGGCTTAGCACGAGTGCAATCAGTGTTTGTTTACTATTAATCCATACTAATATTATAAACAGGAAAGATTTTTATTTTTGTGTGTACGTTTGTAATGAATAAACTCAAAAACTTCCAATGGTGAAAGAATTTTTGAAAACGCACATTTGTTTTTGAGTTTATTCATTACAAACACACACACAAAAATACAAATCGTTCCTCTTTATAATATTAGGTAGTATAGAAGTATGGAAGGCGAACGAGCAAGTCCGTCACCTGATAGTAAGTGACCCATGGACCACTGTAACACTAGAGGATTGCAGATGCGTTGCCACCCTAGAAGGCTATGGGATATCTCATGTGCCAATAATTTTACCGGCTGTCTTAATCTCCAAGCCGGAACACAGCAGGGCAAGTACCTCTGCTTGGCGACAGAATTAGTGAGTAAGACGGTGATAGCGATACGGACGGACCTAGCACGAGGTCCTACTATGCACAAACATACATACATACAGTCACGCCTCTTTCCCATAGGGGTAGGCAGAGACAACTTTGTTCCACTTGCTACGATTTTGACACACAAGTACCTACTTTAAACCCTTGACTTAGTGGTTGAGATTTCGGAATTTTACATACATACATAAATCACGTCTTTATCCCTGACGGGGTAGACAGTCTGAAGTAACAAGACCTAAAGGCCACGTTTAGCATGATTGTGGGGGTATTGGTGGAAAGGCCGCATCTCCTATGGGCGTTTGTGCACTACTCGGAATTTTACTTTCCGGAGTCCGATTTTTCACGAAATATGTACAAATTTATATGGCGGTTTGTACCCATTCCGTAAAAAATCGGACTCCGGAAAGTAAAATTCCGTGTAGTGCACAAACGCCCTATAACATGATTCCTTTGATTTTCGCCGATTCCCTCGATGGGCTTTTACCATCTGGCGCGGAAAGCGAAGCAATATCCTAGGTAAGGTACATTCTGTGTTTTTTCTTTGCACCCAAACCGTGGAAGGAAATGGATTTATATGCGTTAATCCCGATGCCATGAGAACGTCGGGATAAAAAGTAACGTAATTATTATAATTCGATACCGAACACGCTAAAATCCAAATACAAATACAAATAACTTTATTTCGCTTGAAACATGGCACAGAAGATGGAACACAAATAAAAATTGGACAGCTCACACAATTCACCAGTGACTGGCATGCAAAATTTTACAATGAAATGAAATGAAATGAAAATTTATTTTGCTGGAACAAGGGTTGTTTTACATGCGTTGTTACAAAATATAAGTGCCTCCTTATTCAGCCATTATCAACAGCATACAAAATATTTATATAGTTAAGTACATTATATTAATTGAGATAATTTACAATTTGTTAACAAAAATCTAATTTTCTACATGTACATCATTATTCAAATTTAAATAAAATTAAGTATGATTAATGTCATGTAAAAATATTATTCAATTACAATAAATAAAGCGGTCATTCTTAATATAGGTACTTATTCTAGTTACACAATAACTATTTATGTTATATATGTCAAATCTTATTAATTATTTTATTAAATTATTAGTGTTCCAAAAAGTCATTCAATTTATAAAATCTATGCTCTAAAAGCCATTTAAGCAGCATTGCTTTAAATTGGTTACAGGGCGCATTTTTAAATTCCTGTGGTATCTTGTTGTATATATTCACACACATTACACTGCAGTTTTTCCTAAACCTAGCAGTCCTTTGTTGCTTTGCGGCCACAAGACGGCTACCATCTCTTGTGTTACGTGGATATATTTCTCTAGCACTTTTAAACAGATGACTATGACTTTTAACAAATTTTGAGATTTCAAAGATATATAAACACGGGAGGGGTAGTATACCCAGTTTGAGGAACAAAGGTTTGCACGACACAAATTAAGTAGGTACAATTTAAGTAGGTACTGTTGAGCACCAATAAAATAATCAAGTTAAATTAAATTAAATCAAAATAATTAAATTATAATAATCTAATCGGGTGACGTACATCCACCCAGATGTTTTAGTGTGAAAGAGAAAGAAAGGCAAGCATGCAAATTTACAAACGTTCTCGGTGATAGCACATTAGTTTAGTAAGATCAAACAGGACTATACGTTGATTGAAGTAAGTCGCAAATAAACGTTCGGTTAATTTCTGTGTTTGTGTAACAATGCTTCGTAATTGCTTATTTAATAACAGGTAATTAAGATGATATATTAGTAAGCAGGTGCTCTAGCGACGGTGGCGTAAACATTAACTGGGACATTGTTAGCGTTTATTGTTATTAAGTTCTGCTATAGTTTATTATTTGTCGAGGTATAATAAAGCCAGATTATAGGCTTTGTCACGTATTTATTATAACTACATTAATAAAAAAAATTAAAAACCCCCACGCATTTGTAGAGCTGTAGTCAGACGTAGGTAAATAAAAAATAATTCAATTTTATGCCAAAAATGCTTTACATACTTTTGGAAAAGAGCTGATACTCTTCAAACTACTGGATTTTTACCAAACATACGTCAACTGGAGTGACTTTGGTAATTTTGGGCCTACTTTGATCGTTTTAAAATTGCTATAAAATCGATATTATCCATATCCGGTGAATGTTTGGCATGTAGACGTAAAGGCGATCGACGAAGACATTGATTGGAAGCAATAAACGCAAATAAAAAATAATGGTTTTGTCATTAAAACTACTTTTTAAAGTCACCCCGTAAATCAAAGTCACCCCAGTTGACTAGCTAAAAACCACCGCAAGGCTTTCGAATGAAAAATCGCATTGAAATCGGTCCTTCTTTGAGCGCTACGATGCCACAGACAGATAGATACACACAAACATACACACACACATACATCGACGTCTAACTTATAACACCCCTCTTTTTGCGTCGGGGGTTAAATAGATGTAATACAAGAGCACCTATTTTGGTAAAATTATTCTTTATTGTAAACTTACGATCTTATCTTAAGAGGCTGACAACACCTAATTTTGTTGAAATTGATGTTATTTAAGCACTTTTTTAAGAAAAACTACACACAAAAAAAAAATACAAAAAAAATATAATGTTAATTTTCATCATATTTCAAACACGCTAGACGGACTCGATACATAATTGAACAAAATCGGCTCGATAGAAAATAATTGCAAAGATTGGTCTTAAAATCATCATTAAACGGTTCTATGTCTTTATTTTTTCGACGTATGGGTCTGCAATTAAAAACATGAAGCCAACATATTCATACCTACACGGCTAACTAGTCATATTTCACAAATAATCCAAACTTTTTTTTATTTCTTCTTATTTGTGTCTTATTTGCAAGATTTTAGACGCGCGCCAAGCTGCCGGAATAGTTTCTTCTCTTTCACTCACAGGCACGCGAACCGTATGTGTGAAGAGTGGCGCTGCTCAAGGTCATTTGTTGTTGACAGCGCCTTAAATCAAACTTAAACTTACCCGTAGGTATGGTAGGTATAATCTCTTTTAAAGCTCATTAAAAATGCTTATACGCGTCATGATATAACGTTCGTGACTTCTTGAAATAAAACACAATCATAAACTAAAATTGAAGCAATCAATAGTCGCGGAGTAGCAAGTAAGTTTCAATGAGTAAAAATAGGTTAAGGACTTTGCTGCTCCGCAACCAATAAGCCCACAATCAAGCGGTAGCAATGATTTATCAAATTAGGCGTTATTTTACGGAGGTCCAATATTATAAACAAAAAACATTATAATTTCCCACGCCACACCACGCTCCGTGGTAGCGGAGTAGCAAGGTAAAGGAATTTTATTCATTACGGAGTAAAAAGTTAACTGAACATTACTTAGGGTCTCCGCCAAGTAACGCATGATTAAATACAACAAGCACGTCGAATTTAAATCATAAAAAAAATTAAAACTTTAACATTGTTACTTTTCCTTACGGAATTATGTTAAGTATCTGATCTGCCCGTAAGCATCTTCTAAAATGTCAATAATACAAAATAAGTCTCTTTGCGTCTCGAGCGATAATACCCCGTTGAGTCTGAAAACTACATCTTAACGCTAGCACCTAGGTTTTTTCTGACTAATGGATTCCCGGAGGAATGAAATAAAAGCTTACCGTCCACGCTGTTTCAAATAATTTTCCAGTTCTAGCTTTTTTGTTTTGTCCCATTCAGAATATTCCAGTACGAATCGGATTTAAATTCCAACGATGCGATTGCTTTCAATTAAATTATTGAAGAATTTAAAAGCAGCCAGCTCGGTACTTCCTTACAGTCATTTGGCTTTCGCATCTCTTTATTAAATCTACGAAGTTCGTAGCAGTGCCTACGGTGTAGCACGTGTAGTACTCGACTCAATCCATTGTTCATTATTACGTAGCTACTGTAGCTACAACCTTGTTCCTTGAAACCTTTGTTAAAAATTGCCTCTAATTTGTGCTAACATTACAGAACCCTACTTATGTATAGATGCTTTATGTTTTGTCCTAAAAGTTACTGGTGTAAAATACGAGATGAAAAAATCGTGATTGTGACGCCAAGTTTGAAGGATTTGTGTTGACATTTTGATTTGTTAGGTACTCTGTTAAGCTGGCGCTGCTGTGGATTAAAAAAATGCACGGGTTCTATAAATGTAGTGCTCGAGTGAAAAAGAGATAAGTACTTGGAACGGACAAACAGTTTATTCATCATAAAATGTACCTACAGTGTCCGTTGTAAAAAAAACTGGTAGGTAAGAGAATTATGTAAATCCTAATGGTCAATAAAAATAAACCAGAATTAATTTTACATAAGATGTTAATGCGAAGGTGTCAGTATTTAATATTTACTCCGATGGATTCTTTATGAATCAACAAAGTAAGAAGAAAAACGTTACCAAAAAAATAATAGAGTTACGATTATTCGAGATTTTTTGCTTTTTTCCTTATTTTTTGTAAGTCATCTATCTTAAGTTTCAAGTCAATACAATCAGACGTGAATCAAAAATCAGTTGCAAAATTTAAAGCAACCAAAATAATGTCAAAAACAAACACAAAAGCCAAGCTTGCAAAAATACAAAAACTTTACTAAGCAATAAAATAATGTATTAATCTCATTTTATCCGGGCAGCAGCAGTAAACAAGGACACATCCCACCAATACGATGGTGCAAAGGGCGTGACGTCATTCGCTGACGTCACTTGCATGTAGGTTAGGAGGGCGCGCGGCCCGGGCGGCCCGCTCAAAATGGGTCACTAAAAATACGGCCCTGGACACCTTCACCTTAAGGTGGTGAGGCAAAGGCAAAGGTGCTTGGTTATTTTAAGAGCTTTACTTTAAATGGTTCGAGTTACGGATGTGTTATGCTGTATGATTATGCGTTCCAACCGAATAAAGATCACACACATTCTTTCATTCATGTTCTCTTCCATTTTTAAATCTAAAACAAATGCATCAGCTTCTGTTTAATAGTTAGGTATAAATTAACCCCCTTATTCATAAACGCTCTATAGGCTTCTACTAACTTAGCAATCGTTTGTCCTTATCTGTGAAAGGTAAATGTCAAAGTGACAGACAAGGACAAACGATTGCTAAGTTAGCAAAGCCTAAGAGCGTTTATGAATAAGGGGTTATACTTCTTTGTTTGCAGCGTTAAAAATGACGTTAGACTGTTTAGGATAGGAAGAACAAAAAATAAAATGGAGAACTATAAAATTTTCTAATAGGTGATAAATATAGATAATTTAATAATAATTAAGATAATTTTAATTATTTCAATTGATCGTGCGCTCTATTATTATTTGAATTGTGACATTATTTTATTTTTATTATTTTATATGTAATAATTGTGGACCACTGCTGTTCTTGAATAAAATTATTATATTATTATAACTATTATTTTATTTCTGACTTCGAATACATTATAATGGATATGTGCTCGGGTAGCACAAATAAAATTCTTTTTTTGAATATACATTTTTTTTTTAATTTTTTTTCCTCTCTGTTTGTTTTTTTTTCGATTTTGCACATATTTATCGAATGCCCAAGTAATGTAATGGTATAAAGAAACAACCAATCATCATAATTAATTACAAGAAGTACGGCCTTATTTAGTCCAATATTTCAAGCTAATCTCATTGGGAAATTCACGAGTTCCATAAATCTGAGCTCCGTATTTTGTATGCGAAGGTAGTGTACGATTTTTTGTCTTATCTTCAGAGCTTTATGCCAGAGTTTCTCAAACTTTATAAGCTGGTGACCTGCTTCAAGTTAATTCTTTTTTAGGGTTCTGTAACTCAAAAGGAAAAAACGGAACCCTCATAGGATCACTTTGTTGTCCGTCCGTCCGTCCGTCTGTCAAGACCCATTTTCTCAGGAACGCGTGGAGGTATCAAGCTGAAATTTATATTATTATCAAATACTCAGGTCTACTGCCCCTTGAAGCTATGAAAAAATAAAAGTTCTAAGCCAACGCAATCAAAAGATACAGCCGTTTTTGCCGCAAATTTCCGCAAATTTTCGACTCTCAAGGGAATCAAAACCTACAGGTTGAACGCAGAATCTTGAAAATTGGTATGAAGGTAGGTCTTATAGCACAGATTAAGGAATAATTGCGAAAACCGTAAAGATGTATGTATGTCTGTATATATCAGTGACCAATATAAAGTGACCCCACACAGCGTACATTTTGCTTTTAAGCAGGGCTCTGCTTACACTGGTATATAGATATTTCTAGATAATGGTTTTTTTGTAATGATACGAGTGTTACCTGTTTCTGCTCTTTTTCACAAAGTTTTATTCAACTAGCAATATTCAAAATGTAGGTTCGTAAAAACGTCAACTACATTTTCAAAACAGTTTGAAACACTTTCAGAGGAGGGATTGACGGAAAATTAAGTATGCTTGTATAGATAGCATGAAATTTCATACACCATCCAGAAAAAGTACCGTTCGCAAAACAGGCATAAATCTTTGTCGATAAAAATATAATATGAATCAACAAAATGTATATACGTGTAAAACAATCTATTTTATTCTGAAAAAGTGACTTTCTGCCAAGTTTCTTAAGGCGCATTCTTCTTGGCAATGATGGTATTTCCTTAAAGGACTTGGTAGTTTCAATAAAAGACGTGTAAAAGAGCCCTTAGTGGCTTATTTGCAAAATAAACTTTTTGATTTTGATTTTATTTTTTAGACTGCACCAGATTGTTTTTTTTATAAAATATTTTTCTTTTACACCATCAAAGGACTCCGTCAAGCAAACTTTGGGATCCCTCGCCTTATACCCTTACACCCGAGTCGTATCACGGATTAGCTTTTCGTTTTAGTGAAACGATAGATCCGGAATCTGTTGTCGGCATTGAATAACAATAGGGAAGGTTTTTGCTTGGGTTTTTGTTAATAAAAATATTGGATTAGGGATGAGGATATTGATTAAATGTGTATTATCTTGAAGTAACTAATAAAAAAAATTGAGTTGTATGTTACTAAAAATAGCATTTTATGCATGTAACAATTAGGTACCTATTTAAGCACTCTTAAATATTGAGTTGATATTATTATTGGGGACATTTGGAAAAAGGGCAGGTCAAGAGTACCCGAAACCGATGAGCATGTATGAAGCATGGACGTAATACAATAAACAGGACTGAGTACTCTGAAAACTTGTATTTACGAAAATATTACAAGGGGAGAAAGTATATTTTTGTGTTGCGCCGTACACAGAGGCTAATCTGCGCCGAGAGGGATAGCGACAAGGGAGGAGTGTGTCTCGTTCTTTCATCTTGCCTGCCTAAAAAAATGCTTTTGATCAAAAAGCTTGGCTTAAAAAAACTCCGTTGAAACACCATTAAAATATAATTTTCATGTTATTTTAACAGTTTTAAGTTAGCGTACTATAAATTCATTAATTTCTTTGTATTAAATAAATAATAAAAGATATTATTATATTTTTGTATGGTCTGCTTTTTATTTTTAATGGTAATTCTTCTAACTACTACGTTGACCATGAGTTCGTGTATTGTGTGTCCTTGTGATTGCAGGATCGAATTTTGTCCCACATAGCAAAAATCTTATTGTCACCCTGTTAGAAAGGGACACACTCCTCCCTACGAACTATCTCTCTCTGCTCGTTTTTCAGCTGCGAGTGCTCAGTCCCGTTTATTGTATTACGTCCAGGGTATGAAGAGATTGATGAATGTGGACGAAGTGAAAGAGGTATGTCAGGATCGTAGCAAGTGGAACAAAGTAGTCTCTGCCTACCCCTGTGGGAAAGAGGCGTGACGGTATGTATGTAACTAATGATTAAAAAAATATATAAAAAAGTTTAAACTCGACGATTAGACCCGTTCATGTAATATTTTTTACTTCTGTGAGCCTTACTGTTGTCTTGTTGTCGATTACGTTTTTGTTGTGTTGTTGGAGTTGTGCACTTGCACCTGTATGCACACAGTGCGGCGTAGTTAGCACCGGTACAAATTTTCTGCCTTTTGTTTGACCCCAGCTCTTGATTTAATAATGTTTACCAGGTTTCTAGTAGATAAAAATATAAACCAAATAGGCAAAAATAAGCTTGGTAACTCTATTTGCCTGCTTGATTTCTTGTAGCTAGCTTATACTCTTTGTATTAACAAGACCGTGTTCAATAAACATTGAATAAATTATCCCGAAATGGATTTCAATTATTTTTTTCCCAATAATCATTCTAGTACCTTTTCCATTTCGTGTAAGCAACAAAGCTTTTGCAGTCCATTAGTCTGTTTCGCATAATAAATAATGTATGATACATTTTAAGTAAAGGATTGATAATACAAATACAAATTTAATACCTTTGTGTCTATGTAAAACGCATTATTTTCAACAGCTTTCTAAGAAGCTTTCTAAATTCTAAAGTGCGTGCCGATCGCTCTTGTTCTAAAAAAGGTACGTACACAAAAGGGAGTATACTATATATTATATCACTAGTAAATAAAACATGCGTGATGAAAGCTATGTAAATCACATCGGAGTACATAAACATCTGTCTAGATTCCCATCAGCATCACAATAGCGCAATTTGAATAAAAATGCGTTTTATCCAGAAGGTCGAGGGCGTGTTTTTATTATACACACAAAAACATGTACCATAGTATTAACCCAGTAAGTCATCAACATAGAACGCCCAAATTTGTTGCATATAGTTACGCTCTTCTAGGCTATTCATAAGAGGTAGAAGTTTGTTTTAAAGAATGTTGAATGTTTTTAAGCCTATTTGGTCTTCGCCCCTAAATAAACGTCCGTATTGCAAATAAAACCCAAAAAAGAGCCGTTTTTGAGATCTTAAAAAAATACGTAATATTTAGACATATTGTCCACTTGATGTTAAGTAATCACCGCTGCGTAAATTATTTTATTTAATATTATTTACATACGTCTAAATCTTGTGCCTTTGATAGTTAGGGATTTGTAAAGAAGGGGATCAATGTAGTGACTCCGTTACTCGTTAAGTGTGTGCTTATGATGTGGGTGTCAGTTTAGTGAATTTTTCGTTGATTATTTACCGGGTTTACACTGTGCAACCTACAGTGTTACTTTACCCTAGTTTTCTTCCTTGACACCCACATGTGTGAGGTAGTGGTAATATCAGTAGGTACTTCAGTATAACCTTTCATACGTCTTCTACTTCACTTACCTACCTTTAAATCCCGGATAGCTGGAGAGGGCAAATATGGCAGATCTCATTCGCCAGTAATTTCACTGGCTGTCCTAATCGTACACCGGACACATAACAGCATTGCTATATGGTATCGGGATTATCCAGTAAGACGATGGTAAGATCCTGCACAAAGTCATACCCGCAAAATACACCTAAGATAATAAGGATAAGTTCGCCTTTGTACTTTTTTCTGTGTATTTCTGTATTTTTAAATTTTTATGTGCAATAAAGAGTTTACATACATACATACCTACATACATAATACACTCAGGGACATATTTAGCGGAACACAAAAAAGTTAAAAAAACGCATACTTAATGCTTGACTAGAAAAAAATAATAGTTAGGTACCTACACTTTTTTTGTGTTCCGCTAAATACGTCCCTGAGTGTAGATTGGACGTCGGTTTGTCATCGAGTTTTGGCAAAAACAAAGCGATACTCTCATCCATTTTAAGTCTTCCAAAGTAGGTCTGTTCGGATATCTTCAAGGCCTAGAACAGGGCTTAACCCCCGTATTTCAGACACCCGGAGCGCGCAAAATCCGTTTTATAGTCCATCTAGCCCTAAAAGGTGCTCTCATGCAAAATTTCGCGCACTCTATATCCCCGGGAGCCTATTTCAACGGAACACCAAGCTACCTTCCATAGTTTTTGTTTGGTTACGACGATCAGTTTTGCTATGTTTTGTGAGGTTATACTTGGTTCAAGCTCAGAAGTAGTGCACTTTATACAATTCTACAAAAATATTGTGGCAGACTTTTACCTAATTTTGCTGGTTGAAATTAAGATTACATGAAATTGTCAACTTCAACGCAAATTAACGTTTTTTGTTTTTAAACCTTGGGGTTTCAAAAGATCGTTTATGTTTTCCTTCATGGAAGTCGTACACAGTCGGCGACAAAAGTTTTAGGCTACCGTGGGTACGTATTTTAAAATCAGGGGGCACGGTAGTGCGCCCGCCAAGACGAAATTAGTATTTTACGAGATTGAAAAAAAAATACCACCTAATTCGCGGAAGACATATTTATTATAATAAAAAAGACTGATATTTTTGATAACTTAAGTTTATTTTAATTTATTTGGTATAACTAACTAGTTATACTTCCTAACATTCAATTAGCCGTGCTTTGATAAGGTTTTATTAAGTTGTATTATATAACGCCGAGATTGGCTAATTCTCGTTTTACTAAAGAAGCCTATTGAGAGTAAAATTCATTAGCTTTAATTAATAAATTTATACGTTCTGTTATTTCTCTTCTCTGATCCTTGTTTTGTTTGTACTGAAGTCTTTGTTAATTAAAGGGCCCTCATTCAAGAAATGTGCCTATTTTTAACGGTTTTTATCCCTACACGCAAAAAGAGGGGTGTTATAAGTTTAGCATCAATGTTTATATGTGTGTATTGGTCTATGCTATCGTAACTCTCAAACGGAAGGACTGATTTCGATGCGGTTTTTTCATTCGAAAGCCAGTTTCCTTGCGGCAGTTCTTAGCCATTATTGGTAAAAATCGGTTATGCAGTTTAAATAGTATTATTTCTTTTCCAAAATGATGTAATACATTTTTGACAAAAAAAAATATCATTAAGGGTTGTTTCTTAAACTGCAAGTCTTTTTTGCGTGTTTGGTTAAAAAAAATTACTTGTTACTCAATTCCAATAACGGCATTTTTACAATGGTACGTAACCCTTCATGACCGGTTTTCCTATTTTTTTTTTTTTTTATGAGAATAGGAAGGCAAACGAGCAAGTGGGTCACTTGATGGTAAGCGATCACCACTGTCCATAGACACCCGCAACCCCGGACAGATTGCAGATGCGTTGCCAACCTAGAGGTCTAAAATGCCTCTTGTGCCTGTAATTTCCCCGGCTGTCTTACTCTCCACACCGGAACACAGCAGTGCAAGCACTGCTGCTTAGCGGCAGGATTAGCGAGTAAGATGGTGGTAGCTATCCGGACGGACCTTGCACAAGGCCCTACCACCCGCTATGTTGCTAATTGACGTTTTTGAGTAGCTCATTAAACGTCTCGTCCGACTATTAAGCCCAGTTTACGTTATGTACCTACTTAAGTAATTTTGTGTAAAACTAGAGCTACACTGTGCCGTTCGATTGGGCTCTTAGCTTTAGCTTATGGGCCGCACAACGTAATGCTAGTCGCTTGCATGATGTAAACTGAGCTTTAACCATTTTGATTCGCCGCGACTTTATTTCTTAGACCCCAGTATCTAGTGAGTAAAATACCCTCACCTAATAGATACTTATCTTTTACAGCATCTACATAGTCATAAAGGGAAGTGTGCCATCAAAATAAAACCAATGAACCCGTTTATGGCAGCTACCCTCCGAGGGATGGAGTCTTATGGGGCGTAAACTTAAACTTCACATCAAAGCTATGTAATGTCACCGCACAATGTTAAGTAAATATAGTACTGACCACATTACAAGAACGGTGGGGAGGATTTTAAACAAAAAATTTCAGTTCTTTATTTTGAAGATTCAAATCTTCATGTCGAGTAACATGAAAATTAAAATTAACAGTTTTTTCGGCACTATCCCCTCTCACTATTTAATTGCCATAGCAAGTAACGCGTTCCTACTGTAAATTTTTGAGATGATGAACTTTTCTTAAGACATTGTACATCATGTACGTCATGGTAAGGCCATGACGTTTATTCAGAAAAGGTTCCACGGAGGTTTTTTATTTAACTGGTCGGGCTTTAAATAACCATCGCACGCTAAAAATGTTGCATTCAAGCTGTAATTAAATATAAATTGAAAAGTGAAGAGAAGAAGTGATTAATAGTAGCAGAAAAGCTAAATTTATCGCTCCAATCATTGTAAGTATTTATAAATCAAATCAGTCTACATCTACCCACTGCCGGGTAAGGTCACTTTATTTTCACGATAGTTTGGTCGACTTTATGTCAACCAAATAAAGGTCTGGTGACCTTTGATCTAATCTTAGATACCATTAAGTTTGAACACATTTAGACTATTATTATAACTTCTATATTTTCAAATAATATAGCTAATAGAAAAGAAAACAAAGATGTTCTTAATAATCTGCTGAGTATTTGCTTTTGCCCGTGACTTCGTCCACGCAGCGTCCTCTAGTAATAAAATTATAGTTACTACATAGAGGACCCCTGTACAGTGAACATAAATCCCATTTACTTATCCCGTGGGAATATCAGAAAATTTCTTCTTACAATTCATTTTTTGCACCTCCATGATACTCAAGAAATATGTGTGTCTAATTTCAAGTCATGTAGCTTTTTAGGGGTTTAAGGGTGCGACCAAACCGCCGCGTATACGCAATCACGTGTCGTATGCGTCACGTTTTCTCACCGTTTCTTCATACATTTTGTTGCGATTCGTAACGTCACCGTTTTTTAAGCTCCAAGCCAGCCAGAGTATACTCGTAAAATAATACTCTAAACTAGGTAAAGGTGACCCTTATCATTGCTTTGGGACTGTAGGCATCATGTCTAATCAATTTAGCAATACTCAAGCGCTAAAATACGTAATCGTGCTTAGTCGAAGTTCCCGTTGGATTATTAAGAAATCTGCTCTTTCCTTGGCGTCATTACTTGCCGAGAAAGCGCCATAAATTCCGGTTTACATTTTAGGAACGTCTTTGCGAAGTAATGGGGAGCATTAGTGCAATTAGCGGAGAGATGCTCTAATTGCGGTCACAATGTCGGTGTTTTTTTAGATGGAACTAAAAGACAGTTTTTCTTAATGGTGACGTCTAATGTCCCAGTGTTTTTTGAAAACATATACCCATTTCTAACACGAATCGAAACTTCTTTCATTCTCATTGTTTCTATAAGACAACCTACCCAAAAGTATCAAAAACACGAGAAAATCTTTTTTAATACTAAACGAAAATGTAACTTTATTTTTTACTTAAAATAAAGATTTGAAACATCAAAAGCTAAATTTCCAAGGCCCATTATAACCTGGACTGGTAACAGTATTCAAGTTTTTTAATCTCAAAGTTTGACGGTATCGAATTGCAAATGAAGTTCTTACCCGAGACTTAAGACGTATCGCCTTAAATGTGGAACTTCAGAGCAGCAACTTCGGTGTTCTTAAGTTATCGCATCTCTTATCCTACATTCTTGTGTAACATCAATCAACAAGCTTATAATTATTTATTATTGTCTCTTCTTCTTGGCATAATTTATTTATCATATATTTTTCCTCAGATTTTGGGAATTTTGTGTGGTTTCAGATTTTCTGCTCACTAAGAATACTATTATTAGGTGTCATTCACGATAACGTCCACATTGGTTCTTATTAGGTGTTTAAGGTTAATTTTGATAAATCTACGCGTCTTCGTTGATGGAAAATATGGCAATGTCTATAGGTACCTATCGTTTTTCATAGGAGAAAAAAGTATATAATAAAGGGACAAGAATAAGCACCTGTCAAAGTGCTTGCTGCAAAGCGTGCTGTTTGATCTTTAGAATATCCTAACTGAGCATAGTATCTTCGTACCGGTTGTGGTTTATTAAAGTCAGCTGAGACGATCTATCATGGCAATAACTCTACTTTAACTTTAAGATCGGGAATGTTGTCTGCAGCCTACAGGCGTTTAGATAAGGTTGGATTATGTTTGACCTTACACGTCTTGATAATAATTATTAACTTTGTGGTTTTGCGTAATTACCTAATCATTTATGCAGGGCAATTTTACGAACTTTTCAGCCCAAGGGAATGAAGAAACATTATTTCGTACACCTAATTGTTTTTACCGTGAAAATGTATTTTGTAATAACTTGTTTTTTAAAAAACGTCTTAATCTACACAAAATTCATTATCAGATCATCTTTGCGCTCACGTTGCATATATTTAGTGTTAGGTTAGTTAGATGGTTAGTGAAATAGCCATTTTATTCCGCATTTTTTATTCTGAGATCATCTGGATTTTCTCTCCAAATTGGTAACTCTTGTTACTGACAGTGTAAGAGGGGTTCTGATTGAGACTGGTTTGTTAGATAAGAATAGGTAAAGGATAACAGAGAGGCGGTTTGCATTCAAGATCCCCAATAGGGTTGTCAGTTTTTCCACAGTACGTTTATCTTACCACATTTTTCTTTTCAGCTAGAAAGAGAGCTATGCTCGGTGAATCTATGCGTGCATAGAATCCGGAATATTACATAGGAATTCGCCAAAGAACTCACTGAAAGAGTCATCAAATTTGACTGTGTGCTGAATTGACAGTGAGCCACATCGCTTGAAGAACAGATAACCGTTGAGGGAGAAAGGTTCTCGAGTGGCGACCACGAAACGGAAGAAACCGCGGACACACACCTCCCATTAGGTGTACCGACGTTGCAATAGTTGTGTGGGCATAGGCATTCCATGAGAGAAGCTTTTGTTCAACAGCCTTAGACTCTTTCGGCTTATAATGACGATGAGGGATTCTTGTTGCTCACTCTGTCATCATCTGTCAAGTGAGTGTGTATCTTCGTCATCTTTCATTATATTTAATGTGTCGTAGTAGTTTAAAAAGGTAAAAAATAGCATGACTTATATTTTTGGCTCGTGGCAACCCTACTTCAGCAACAATGGGAGGAGTTTTATCAAGTAAGCCGTCTTTATGAATCTTAGGACACGACCAACTTTACGTACCACGGCTCACAATCCGTACCGGGTTACACGCTTGCTCAGATTTGCCAACTCATATTAAGATTTGGAATGTCTTTGAAGACGCTCTTAGAGATTCCAAAGTTTTTAGCCAAATAACACTGGAACAATATTACATTTGAACTTTGGTGTGTTTGCTTTGAAATTTTATTGAAGCCATTAACGACTTTTAGAACAATTTAGGGAAGCGCGCGATGCGTTGCCGAAGCAATGTCCCAAATTCAATTAAACGGAACGTTATTTCCTTTGGATTTGGAATTTCTTTTTCAAAGACCTCCAATTTTCTTTAGCAGCAATAATTTATCGTTATTATTTATGGGCTCCTGGATTTTATGCTACATTACTTTTGTTTGTTCTCATTAAGTGCGTGATTTATGCTTAATGAATCTCTTGAGGCTATTAATGGGTGCCGAAGACGGTGTTTAGTGAAGAAATAGATTAATTAAGCCACAAATTAAGGATAATAATGCTATAAATGTCGGTCCGGTTGTGGCGACTGTCCCTAGTTACTTGTTATTTATTGGTTAGCTGGGGCCTTACCATGACGTCTTAATGCAATTCAGTTAAGGTTCGCTCGCGGTCGGATTCATACTAAAAGTGACAGCTAAAACATGAACTGAGTCGGAATTAGGACGTCATGGTAAGGCCCCTGGACTTTTGAGAGGAAACTATTTTCGTTGACAAAGCCGAGCGCTTCCGGGCGTCGGCTGAGGACTCCCGACCTCAAAGGTCAAGTGCGCATGTGCGGGATTGAACAGCTATGATCTAACGTGTCTTACCATTGTAAACTGTCATTCTTACGACTCGCTTATTTCCTATTGTTTCCTAGTTTCCCTGTGTTTCTAGCCATTTCCTACTTGTGTAGGTACATTATTACTCTAGAGTTATAATTTTATTCTGGAGTGCGTTGTTTCCATTCATAGTACCCGTAAAACCAAGTGGCAAATCAGGCATAAGCGTCAGTTACCGTAGGGGTGGCAACATGTCGATAACTTAAATGATCATGATGATTATGCCTAACGCTAACTGCAATATCGTTGCACGGCTTGCAGGCAGTTCAGGTGCGAAAGGGATAGCATGATTCCGATTATTAATGGCCTGACTCGCCACTTGGCTTTGCGGATAGGTACATAGCATCTGTAGCACCCCTAAACGGTAACGTTTTATAAATAACGCAAATATCACAGTAACGAACAATTATCTGCTTCTTATACAAACATTCCCATAAAATTAATCAAGAACATTTCAGCAGATGATTAGGTTCGCTTAAATGAACATCCCTGTAATTAAATGCTTCTATACATTGGTCGAGTCCAGTGTGCGGCGTCAAAGGGGTGATAATAATATAATTATAAATTCAAAATTACAATGAATAAAATTGATAGGAGTATTAATTCAAACTATAAATACTCACGAGCAAAAATAACGGGTCGCTTCCAGAAAGTTGTATGAAAAGTGCAGGGCCGGATTTAAGGAAGGGCAACCGGGGCTACAGCCCCGGGGCCTCCACAAGAGAGAGGCCCCCACAATAGACTTAAAAAAAAATTTGACTAGTAAACAACTTGGACAGGAAAATAATTTGGGGGCAGGGGCCTCCACTGCTTTGTTGCCCAGAGGCCTCCAGCCCTCTAAATCCGGCACTGGAAAAGTGACCCGTTGTTTTTGCTCGTCAGTGTATTATCCCAACGTAAATATTCCAGCAGATTTATAAGACACCTTGTATTATACGTACATAATTATAATATAGGTTGTATGTACTTTCATAGTACATTCACTGTGTTGAACGGGCAGCCATTACTTCAAAGCGCATTCGCTATTTTCACGCCCGACTTAAGCTAAACCACAATGGAAATGGAAAGGACAGACTTTGCTTTAGTCTGTGTAAGGGACGTTTCCCATGGCTGGCGCACATTTATTCCACCTGTCCATAAAGACGGTCTTGAGGGTAGGATAAAAAATAATAGGCCCATCTAACCGTGATGCCTCAGCTTTCCCTATTCAGAAAGGGTTGTTTTATAATATTTACGGGTCTGCTGTATAAGGTATCATGCCACTAGGCCACTGCACATCTATAGGAGACAGAGTCCAATAATATTTTGAATTCGTTTCGTGTCTTGAGAAAAAAAAGTAACAAAAAATAAAGGAAGGAAATAAAAAAGTTACAATTAAAATCAAAATCGATATACCGCCTTGTAGGTAATCGAAATTCCTATTATGACTAGAAGCCTAGACATAGACATCATAACACTGACAACGCCATACACAAATCGCGTCTATATCTCTTACAGGGTAGACAGGAGCCTAAGTGAACAAGACCTAAAGGCGACGTATAGCACGATTGTAGGCGAATAGGTGGAAAAGGGACTCCAAATATTTATGGCGTATAATATCGTTTATGACATGATTCTTAAGATTTTCGCCCATTCCCTCGATGTTTTTTTACCATCTGCGTAGGAAGAAAAGCAGCTGGTGCATTCTATGTTTTTCCTTTGCTCATCTATTGCGCTATATCTGCACTATTCACGTAACTACACTTAACATATCACATAGTAAATGATAGCTTCTGTCTCCCCTAAGCACGGACGTACCCGCTAAGTACGTAAGCCGTTGATGCAAATGGGCCCGGCACGGATCGAACCTTGACCCACTTTCCACCCGGTTTAATGCGAACGTAAGTAACCATATTTCGGTTCTGATAATGTGGAGTGACGTTAAGATAAGGTAATTTAGAATAACGAGTACAGGGTTTCTGAATAAAGCTTTGGGATGCGGAGATTGAGAGGTTTCGTCATTTTGGAAAGGGGAAGTCAATTATCTGAATCTTCCGTGTCGTTGGTTACATACTTTTAACTTTTTATTTTATGTATTGTTTGTCATGTGTTGCTTCAATAAGATTAAGAATTAGTTGTGAAGTGATACTGAGATTTGACTGTTTATTCCTAGGTCTGTGAAGTCTTAGAGTAGGTACTTAAGTAGTAGTTTGAGCTGTAAATTTGAAATCTCAAGATTTCAGCACTGGGCGTTAAGTCGATACAACCTTACAACTTCGCTTGCATATGGCGGCGTAAAATCTGAGCGTAAAATGCAATCAATCTTAGAAACATTAAGGGCCTGTTTCACCATTCTGTTTTAAGTTCCAGTTATCTTAAGTGTCAGTTATCTATGATAACGTCTATGTCTGTTTAGTACTAATAAATAGAGACGGAATATAACGGTCGGAACATAAATTCAACATAACAACGAGCCTTTGAGTTTAAAAACAGAGCACACTGATAACCACATAGGTACTAAAATACTTAAAGGAGAAATATACGCCGTTTTGTTTCACTGCAGTAAGTCACAAGCAATAAGTCCCAAAAGTTGTGTTCCGACGAACGTCAGTGATGTAAACAGATGTTTGTACGTGACAGGGTAAAACTGAACCCACTCAGGAAATTGTAGGTCGGCGTTGATAGTCATTGCTAAAGTTTAGCAAAAGCCAGATGTTATTTACGGCCGGGGCCAGCCGACTCGTGTGCCGTTGGTGCCGTAAAGACTGGATTCATAGCCGACCTACTTACACTTCCTTTATTTCGTACCTAAATTGTTTTTAGTAAGTAATACATACATACACCAAAATACAAAAGCCGTGGTAGCCTAGTGGTTTGACCTGTGGCTTCTCAAGCAGAGCGCCGTGGGTTCAAATCCCGGGCTCGCACCTCTGAGTTTTTCGGAATTTATGTGCATTTATTTTTTACATTTGTAATTTGCCATGAGCTTTTCGGTGAAGGAAAACATCGTGAGGAAAACTACACACATCTGCGAAGAAATTCAATGGTGTGTGTTAAGTTCCCAATCCGAACTGGGCGGGCGTGGGAACTATAGCCCAAACCCTCCAATACACGGAGGAGGCCTATGCCATGAGGCACGCCGAATTACGCGACAATTTAATAATTAAACGACAATAACAACAACAACAACATGTACATACTGAAATTGTAGCGAATTCGGAATAAAAAGGCTTATAAATATAAAACATACATACACAAATCACGTCTTTATTATCCCTTACGGGGTAGACAGCCTCGGATAACAAGGCCTAAAAGCTGCGTTTAGCATGGTTGTGGGCAAATAGGTGGAAAAGGGAATCCAAATAGGGTTGCTAACCGCATCGCTTATAACATGATTCTTAAGATTTTCGCCTCCCTCGATAGGCTTTTGATGAATGATGGGCAAAGTAGCAGGCAGAAGAGCCGTCGGCCGTAGAAAGAATTGCGCAATATCCGGGAGTAGACCAGAGTCGCAAGTGCTGCCGAACTTTACAACCTCGCGAAGGATCGGAGGAAATATGCGGAGCTGACTGCCAATCTCCACTAGTTGGAGAGGCACTATTGTTACTGACGCAGCCGCGTATATAGAAATGGCTTTAAATATTATGGAATTAGGCGTACGGTAACGTTAAATAAAATATAATGTGTTTATTGACAACACCTAATTTTGTTGAAATTGATGTTATTTAAGCACTTTTTTAAGAAAAACTACACACAAAAAAATACAAAAAAAATATAATGTTAATTTTCATCATATTTCAAACACGCTAGACGGACTCGATACATAATTGAACAAAATCGGCTCGATAGAAAATAATTGCAAAGATTGGTCTTAAAATCATCATTAAACTGTCTTTATTTTTTCGACGTATGGGTCTGCAATTAAAAACATGAAGTCAACATATTCATAGGTACACGGCTAACGAGTCATATTTTACAAATAATCCATACTTTTTTTTATTTCTTCTTATTTGTGTCTTATTTGCAAGACTTTAGACGCGCGCCAAGCTGCCGGAATAGTTTCTTCTCTTTCACTCACAGGCACGCGAACCGTATGTGTGAAGAGTGGCGCTGCTCAAGGTCATTTGCTGTTGACAGCGCCTTAAGAATAATGACATTACATCAAAGTAGACATCATAGACAAAAAACAGAAAAAGAAACCATTAAATAAACCTCCTGTTCATGTAGTTTTGAACAACTATAAGAGAGAGATGGCTTTTAACATCTGCGCAATATAATATTTGCTATATATATAATTGTATTGGATTTATTAACGACAAAGCGTAATTACATAGCCCTTTGACTCGTGTTCTGCCTCAGTGAGCTCTTGAAATGTGACTAGCCACAGTATAGATACATCAATCACAGCTCAGTTGCCAGCGACGTGGTCGATGCCTCGGGGATCGTTAGATCGTTACGTTGTAATTGCTTTGGAGATTAGTGATTATTGTATTTGTAAGTAACGTTGGAAGCTCCATGGCGAATTTGGTTTGGATCAAATTGATTAACAGTAGTTTAAGGGTGCCATTAATATGAAGCTTTTGCTAGGTAAATAAAACTGTATTATTTTTTAACTTTTTTTTATTATTATAGCCCATGACTGCATTCATGTAGGATACCTAGCATGGAATGGCAATAATTTGGCAATGCTGAAACATTTTTTTTTAATTGATCTAGCATTAGAATATTTGTTACAAACATACTAAAGTTTCCTTGTAATTATAATATAGATATGGATAAAACATAGCTATAGATTTAAGGTATGTGATGTCAAAATCAATCAGTACCTAATCTAGAAGGGGAGGCTAGGAATGCTGGCAACAGCGATGCTCCAAATAACTCTTGTCAGATATAAAGGGAGCTCTGCAGATATCTCCTAACAACTTAAGTGTGAGTATCAGTGTTAGAAAAACATACAAAAATATATGAAAAGAGAAAACTACTGTCAAAAACATGGAGAATACCGAGTGTAGCGCTTCCTCAATCACATTAAAACGCGCGTTCCTGTTTCATGACACATAAAAGAAAGACGATACGTACATTTGTCAAATAAGTAAGCCGTTTAGATGCTAATAACAATGTATTACCTATGCCTGAAGATCATAAATAAACCTGTATTTTAGAAGAAAAGCATTACCGTCTACAATGTGAGCTTTATGTCCTACTTTTCTCTTTCTTCTGTAAATGTCTATGTAAACCTTTTTCACAAAAACCTCTGTACTGGCAGCTTTCGTAATAGTCGTCCTAATGGTGATAAATTGCTTTTAGCCCAAGTTATATTGCCTCGCTTCTGAGAGATAACCTATACGACCGATATTTGAAAGACGACGGACGGATGTTGAGATTTTACTCGATACATGTCAGAAATTAGTAACCATATTCTACTTAATTTTTTAATTCTGTTATCAATGCATAATCTAAAATATTAGAATAATTTAATTGATAACAACTTATCGGAGCCAAAGTTATAATTTTTCGGAATCCGATCATACACATACTCACAAAATTTCATTGATTTAACGTGTACAAACACACTTAATTGTAACCTACTAAAAGATATTAAAGCGATTAAACCTGACGGACATTCTTAATGGATCATTAGGGTAACAGCCACCCTAAGGGTCTATCGTCAAGTCTATCTTGACACATTTTTCGGTCAACGCTATTCGAAAGCAGACGGACCCCAGGATATTTCATTAATCCGAGCTTAATAAAACATTTATTTAGTTTCATGATACCTTTTCTGATTATCTTTCTGTTAAACTGAGCTTTAGAGAGGTCAGTAAAGACTTATTCATAATAAGACAAAGTCTGTTATAAAGGAAAGTAGGTACGTTTGGCCTGTCTTTCAAAGGCAAGTCTCAGACTGTTAAATTATCACTATATTAACAAGCGTTTATGAACAAAAGGTTTAGTATTATCGATGTAAACAAGAATGCAGATATACCATGTAAGAGACCATCATTTATGTGTGTATTTATCTTTCGTATTTTGCTGTCTTGTCTTAATTAACAAGTATACGCACTTGACAAACAACAAAATCAACAAAACATTTATCTTAATAAACATGTTAAGTTTTAAAACTATTCACATTCAAGCTAAAAGGCGAGTCCTGAGAATTGGGTTCTGAAACAAAATTCAAGCCCAACAAAGTACGAATAGAAGTTAAAAGGTTTTGCATAAATTGGTGTACATTAAGCAGGCGTAATTGGTTTTTTGGCTTAAAGATTTTAATGAAAGCGAAATCCATTCTAAAGTGTTCATTATGCAGGTAACTGCAATCTGAGACTATGCTTAGCTGCTTCCGGTTTTTGCCAACTTATCTTTGGAATACTTCAAGGTTTGCCGTTGACAGACATGTTTGTTCAAGAGGACAATATCATCATTGCACTGTGTCACACAGGAATTCACCACTTCTTTGCGCCATGCGAAATCTTAACGCGCTTCTTGCATCAGCACCTGACTGTGATATATTTGCTAGTAGCTGGAGTTTTATATGCAGTGAGTGTATGAAGTTCTGTGAGGCGAAGGATGACCGTCCGTCTTCACTTAATTGTTTGTAAATGTTAATGCTGTTTCCTGTTTATTTTCTATACTACGTGTTATACATGTTGTTCTGCTATTTAAGTTATGTGTATGAATTTCACAGTGCCTTGGCTTGTCTGTAATGCTGTGTAATTATTTCAATAAATAAATAAATAAAATAAATAAAAATCATCATTGGTAACTTTTGGAAAATTACTAGGTCCTCAGCTAATTGTTGTCCCTTAACTCTTCTGAAATAGTAAGTACTTAGCGTACCTAAACTAATTAATCAAGAATAGTGTAGCTTACAAATGAATGAAAATCTTTCAATTCGTTCAGAAGCTCCAGAGATTACTCCCACATACAAACGTTCAAATAAATCTTACCTTTATTTTAATAGTATAAATAAACGAATTGTTCCAGATTTAAAATTTAACGTGATCTCTGGAGTCCTAAATTTGTGCAATAAATCTACAGCTAACAAAACAACACGCTATTACCGCAGCGAAATTGGTTCATAAATATTAAGGAGCATTATAAAAGCCCACCTAATAATGTAAGCGTTTGGTTTTTATGTAAATTAGCGAGGCGATAATAATCTACGTTCTAATTTATTCGGTGCGTCGACAGGGGATCGTCTGTCTCTGAAACATTATTTATTATTTTCTGTGTTTGCAGATGAGATATTCACTGAATAAAAACCGCGAATAGCCGATGATTGTGATAAAAAAAACTGAAATGAAAAAAATATTGTGAAAAATATTATAGAGAGGTAAAGTTTGTGAAGGTTCTCGAATGACGTCCGCGGACCGGCAGACGAGCTGTCGGTAGGCCTCCAACAAGATGGAGCGACGACCTTATCAGGATCACGGGATCGCGGTGGATGCGGAAGGCACAGGACCGGTCCGAGTGTAGAGTCTTGGGGGAGGCCTATGTCCAGCAGTGGACGTCTTTCGGCTGATATGATGATGATGATGAAAGTTTGTGAGTTTCGGCTGGATAATACAATAATTTTACTGTCGAAAGTTCTTGACGATACCTACGTTTCCTATTTAATTTCATACGAGGTTTTTAATTTGCTCTAGAAACGGCGTACTCGAGTAGGTACCTACTTAGCTATTATATTTGCAGACTACGGGCAAAAAATGAAAATAATTCAGATAAGGTTTTATCTCGATTAAAATGCTATAAGATAAAAATAACGTTACCGTATTTTTATCTTTGAAGCTCCGCAATTTTTATACTCTCATGTAATACGTTGAAGAAAATGGACTTCTAATTACATTTCAATAGGCAATTTGATAAATATAATCGTTTATGCTTTAAACTACATACCTACTGACACATACATACATAATAAAATACGTCTTTATCCCTAACGAGGTAGACAGTGTTTTGATATTAGACATTATAGTGATACTTATACGTAAAACAGCGTTTGTCTCACTAATTTGAGTATTAAATTATTTGCACCTTAATTAGCTATGTTAATATAATTATGCTCATTTAATTAGTAGGCATAATATCGTACATATATCTTAACACAGTTAATTACCAGGTTCTGACTAAATTAAATGATTTCAGTTGTGGTCCTGAGATAATTTTATGCGGGCTCCGTATTCCGGCCTTTATTATTTACATACGATGTTACATAATTCATTTACATATTTTGAAGAACAAAGACAGATCTCATTTACATTCGCCGTCCTTTTCTGCTTTATTCATTGTCGCCACATCATCATGGATACCCATTCACCCTTATTCATAAAGTTACAAACGCCTTATAGCAAAATTTTATCGTATTTCCGCTTGAATGGCAAAGTCTATGTAAAATTTGCCTACCCTACTAGCACCAAAATAATTGTTTTCTCTTTTCTACAGAAAGGAGTTGAAAGTTGAGGAAATCGAATTAACTTTCGTATAATATAGTTCCCCTGGATGGGCATCTCGGTACCACCAACTTCTACAATGACTAAACCAATAGCACTCAGAAATTTCGTAAAAGCAGACTTTCAGACTTATTCTACGATAGGTAGGTCTTTATTTAGAGACGCTGTAATGATTAAAAGGTATTCATTATAACAATATTATTTGTTGAAAGTTGTAGGTAACAAGAGTTATTTTATATATAACTTCCTTACAAAAGCAAGTGACAGAAACCAACTATACGACTAAGAAAAGATATAATTTTATGCTGCTATCTATCTAGTATGCCAAAACTAACGATACAAAAGTGTTACGAACAGAATTAAACTATTACAGATTACAGCTACACCTAGAGTTTTATTGATTCAATTCCGATTTGATGGCAGAGATGCAACAGGTACCAATACAATACATAACTCTTCGAGGTAGGTTACAAAACAGCAAATAATGCCTAACATCAACCATAAATCTCGGCGCTTAAGGTTCACGTTGCTTTGAAATAGGTACACGGAAGGTTTTACGAGGAATCTAGGTTTTCCCGGGATCTGATAGAAAGGGACGGGTAGCTTGCGCCCCGCTGGATTTTGCAAATGGCTTGTCAGGGATGCACTCCAACCTTTTCCTTTAAAATGCGCTTTGATTTCTGCAACCGGATTTCGTGGTGCATCTTTGCAGGCTTCACGTTGTAGGTATCTTAATTCGCTTCAAATCTCGATGATGAATTTTGACCGCCTTCCAATGGTCTGATTAGTTTTACATTTTGGTATAATAATAATATACAGGTCAGGTGACCCACTTGCTCGTTTGCCTTCCTATTCACATAAAAAAAAAAAAAAAATATATATAATGTGGGATTAAGTCAAGATTAATAATAAAAAGGACACTTTATTTCAGTTTCGTTCATCTCCATTCGCTCTCTCCCATTCTTTCATCTCAGTCATTCATCCGTCATTTGTTTTGATGACATAAGTGTCAATACACTATTACGATCAGAAAAAAGCTTGCCTGTATTTTTTGCGAAATTAATTATAGCTCAAATTAAAGGGGGTTGCCAGTTTTAATTGGCGAACCTAATTGCGAGTGCCCACGATTAGAAAAGACGATTCGTATATACCTACTTAGTCTTCAGAATTGACAGTCTGAATTTGAAATACTAGTAGTTATTTATAAGTACCTACAAGTGTTCAGGCTTTGTTTTCAAATGAATGGATTCATATTCCGAATTATATCCACTTTAATTCTAAAGACGCGAATGTCCTACATTCTACCGGATTCTTCCCAAATTGTTATACAGTGAACAATTATTAAATTTAATCTCAAATCCATTGCAGATGTTATGTATCGAACATGCTGAGTAGAGGCCCGGAGACCTATAAATAGTACTAGCACCTCCGCACTTTGCCTGCACCCAGCGTCACTATCGATTTGCACGTTTGACCTATGCCAATATTGTTACTGTAGCTTTGTTTGAGATTCAAAGGTTGCAGCGTAAAAGTCAATTTACGTCCGTAATATATAGGATATCCTGGTACAAATTGCATTGTGCTAGCTTTTGTTCCTATTCATTTTATTTATTTGAATAACGAAATATGTTTTACGACTATGCAGCGCGATATTATTATTCGCGAAGTACTTCACTAAAATTATTAACAAATTGAATGTCCTTTGAATTAGTAATTAATACAGTCAAGGGCATAAATATGTACACATTATCAAGACGTCAAAAAATCTATACACCTTTATTCAACGACGCGGTTGGCCTAGTTGGTAGTGACTCTGCCTACGAAGCAAGCGTCCTGGGTTCGAATCCTGGTAAGGGCATATATTTGTGTGATGAGCACGAATACCTAATTGTTCCTGAGTTATGGATGTTTTCTATCTATATAAGTATGTATTTCTCTATATAAGTAGTATATCATTGCCTATAGGACCCATAACACAAGCCTTACTAGCGCTTACTTTGGAACTAGGTCAATTTGTGTGAATTTGTTCCCTAATATTTTATGCCAGAAACAATTAGGTCGATGACATAGTTAATATATATTTGATATGATAGCTGTATCGATATTTATGCCCTCGACTGTACATCACTATACGATCAATAATTTCTGCACAGTAAGTATTAAGTCATTGTAAAAAATACCACAAAAAACTTAAAGAACCAGAGGCCCCAAATCTGAAACGGAACGTAGTTATGATTGAAATAATACTGCAAAATTAAAAAAAAAGTACGTATAACAACTCAGTATTTGCGATATTACAGGCAGCGAAGAAATGCTGCCAGCATCTTTGGTTCTATCCCGCATGGAGCACTTTTTTAGATTTATTTTATTTTAGTTTTAGTTTAATTAATTAAACTAAACGTGTAAATTTATAAATTATCTATACTTCGTTGTTTTTTTAAGTGTCATGTAAATAAATAAATAGCCATTTCATTTTAATGGCAAAAAAAAAATTGCGCTATCTCATAATATCTTGTCTTATTAAATCATTAAACTTCTTTACAGTTTACAATCTCTGCTTCTTTGTTCATTGTTTTTCTACTAAGAATAAGTTTACGCAGATAGCGACAGGGCTGCTGAACTTTTCATCGTATTGGTCGCTTACAACTGAACTTTATTGTGACAGCCGTGCGGAATGTTGATGCATTTGTTATTGTCAGTAGGCTTATTGTCTAACTCGCTCGCAATCGCCATCGTCTTCATTCTGACAGTTCAAGTATGGGCTGACAATTGGCATCGCAATCAGCTAGCTGTCACATTCATACAAGAACTGTCAAAATGAACACGATGGCGATTGCGACCGAGTTTCGTAATAAGCGTGCAGACCTTTGTTTCCTGCCGTTACTTGTCTTAGTGCTATTATAATACGTAATAACCACCGCATCTTCAAAGAGACCTTTGACCTTTTAGGAGCCCGAAATGTCTTAAATGTAGGACAACTGAGACTGTTACTGTCTCTATTACACTTTGTGCCATGTTTTACTAACTGGGGCCTTACCATGACGTCCTAATTCCGACTCAGTTCAAGTTATAGCTGCCATTTTTAGTATGAATCTGACAGCAAGCGAACCTTAACTGAATCGCATTAAGACGTCGTGGTAAGGCCCCTGTTTTTAAGGGACTGTCACGGCTAACTTGCGTGTGGCTCTTGTTTTACTAAAGAAAGTTAGGTAAGTAAATGCTTTACTGTACAAATATAAAGAAACTAACACAAATCACAAAAAAAACATTAAGTATTATGCACAAAGGCGAATTTATCCCTATAAGGGATCTCTACCAGTTAACCTTTGAGTAGATGAGAGGAGCATTAAGCGAGGGACCGACAAAGAGTGAGCTTAAGATATCCATAATAGTGAAAGCCACAATAGAGTGTAGGTACATCTCAAAATACAACAAACAAATTATGAAAATAAACTACTAAATATCATTGTATATCATTGGCAATCAATCTGTAATTTTGTTGATGTAAAATTTAATTGATTCCGGTTTTAATTTACGATTTATCCAATACACGTGATTTATGTATGTGCATGTATGCTAAAGTAAATGCCGTATCCCATTTATACCCTGTATATAAGACCTGGCTTTGTTACATATACGCCCACAGGCAACATATAATGATACTTACTAGGTGGGCTGCTACGTGGGGTTAATTTAGCCTCGTCCATTTCTGATTTTGGCAGTTTGTTTGTCCGACTAACAGGCACATTGGCCTAACCGCCTAACGATAAATATGTGATTTACCGGAGGCATGAGCGCCGGCTCGTTTAATATGCTTATGCTTCTCGTATCGGTTAGTTACAATATGTATGGACAGTGAGGGAAATGTATTCACGTACCACCTTAGAACCCTGTCGCAATTGATAGACCGCCGTCACTCAAGCTTGAGTGATGTCACCTTATTGCGATAAGGTACTACGGCTGTACCTACATGAATACATTTCCCTTGCTGTGCAATGACAATGACATTTGCTGACTGCTTTTTTTTAATCGTCAGTGAGACAATCGCACATAATTCCGCTAAGCATAAAAATTAAAACAATAACTGAGGACGCGATTGCGTTCAATTTGAGCAAAACAAAAGCACAACTTTACTGCTTTTTTATGTCGAGAAAAGTATCCATGAAGAAAAAGCCTAGTTCACGCCTACAGCTTTCATAAATAATGTGAATACATATTTCACAAAAAACGCCTTTCACGAATTGCTTCAGTACCGCCTGTTTCCAGACATGAAAAGTATTTTATCCACGCAGAGTTTCTTAGTGAAAATAATCACATAATTTTTCTATTCTCGTGAGCCTATTTTATAACAGCTACTTATACTTTATTAGAATTGAATAATAGATTGGTTTCTCTTGACCTACCTAAACGGTATGAATGAAACATCCTCCCCATAAAGCTTCAAAGCGAAGCCCCATAAACCATGACTGTAAACAACTTGAAGTACTTTTTCGCACAACCCTATTTCTGCCGTAAGATATTAAGCTTCCGACTTAAATATAGCCCGGGTACTACGCATAGTACTCTGTGCGCCTATCGTAACGTAACGCCTGTCACTATGTGCGATCAAAGACACGGCGAGCAATTTTGTTATACGTTGCTTCTTTTGCTAATTAAGCGCTGTGTAAGACGAGTCTTGGTCCGGTAATGAACAGAGAACTCGCTAATTCGCGTACAGTCGTGACCGGGCCGTAATTGAGGCAGGTAGCGACGTGCCCGGACTGCGTAGCCCCGCCCAATCCCGCACGCGTGTGAGTTACTGCGCCTGTGTGCGTGCCCTACATTTCGGTCTAGGGTTGCCACTTACATGTTTAACCCGGTGGGTAATGTCGGGTTTATACAGACAGACTGCGCGTTATGTTCGCAGTATTCTAAATTACGGTATGGTATAATTCAGCTGTATAGGAGAAGTCAATTTTCAGCTAGTAAATCATGCTTCATATTTTTGTAGTCCATGTTGCTTTTTAAAGATAAAGTATCGCTAGGATTCCATTAGAATAAACGATACAAAATTGTGATGATTGTTTATTGTATGCCGGTTTCTGCGGTTTTATAAAAAGCATAAATTCAAAATTTATTTTTGCAAATTGGCCGCCAAGGGCACTTTTACATGTCTTTTTTGAAATTACGAGCCCATTCGGTAATACCATCATTGTTAAGAAGAATGCGCCGCAAGAAACTTGACAGAAACTCTTTTTTTTTTCAAAATAAAAGCCTTACATTTTATTAGTCGCTAGTAGAGATGTATAAAGTCTCTACTAGTCAAAGTAAAATAAAGTATATTCAAAGAAAGAAAGAGAAAAAAACAAATAATAATAATTTATCTTCAGTGGAGGTGTAAAACGCCTCCACCGTCAAATAAATTAATTGGAGATATCTCCAATGTCAAAGAGGAAAAAGAATAAAAATAATCAAAATTATGAAATATAGGTACATTTTATGTCAAGTAAGTAACCGATAAGCTTTTGGATTCCGAAGGCAAGCATACGTCTGCCGTCCCCGATGTTGGCTCTCACGCACTCATGTCCTGCTCTGAAAGGCTCACTATGGGAACGTTTTAGGAACTTCGACGTTGCTAGCCTTTAATAGAGACAGTATTTAAATTGAATAACTGTCTTAATATTGATAATAACTATAATCATCTTAATAAAATCTTAATTAATCAAGATCAGCAAGCCTAAACAGTAGACGGTAGCAACAGGGCCAGAGACTACACTGCAGGATCACTCACAAAACACTGGATTAAGAGTTTTCAATGATTCACGGTTAAGTTCATTCGAAGTATTATAAACGGGATATGAATCGCGATTACCTTTATTGAGCTCCCGATATTAAGTAGCAGTAGGTTAGTAGCTCTATAAAGGTAATCGCGGTTCATATCCCGTTTATATTATTTCTAATAAACACTGAATTCTCCGGTAGTTCTAATTGAAGGTAGTAAAGATTGCAAATGGCAGAACGGGAGCTGTATAAAAGTCCCTCACCCACAGAGGAGCGGGCTGTCTTTCATTTAATGTCAGGGTTCGCGCGATCGATGTAGCGGCCGCCTACGCCGGGCCGCGTCCGCATCGCGGGTTGGACGGAAAGCAAAAGCTTCAGCGACTTTGATATAAGTGCCGGCATGTAAGACTAGCGATGACCTTGTAAGCGCAGAAGTATAAAATACGGTATCCGTGGGTGCGCAGATCCCCTCCACGTGACTCGTCATCGCTAGATTTACGTGCCGGCACGTATAGGTGATATCAAACGGTTAATTTTTTGTTCATTTTCTTATTTCATTTTGCATCTGTCACTCAAAGTGACACGTCTGAACGCAAAGTGAAAGGAAAGTACCGAATGAATTCATTAGTGAATTGATCAAACGGTGTTGGTTTCATTCGGCAGCATTCACTCGAAACAACATTCACTCGAGTGAACCGTCTGATATAACCTAGGTTAAGCTGAGTATGACGAAAGATATCATAGAGTCTACTCAAAGTAGATAATAATAGATTTTTTCAATAGCTACTTATTAGCTATTGTCAGTGTGACTACCTTTAAAAAATGTTTGAACGACACTATATCGATCTGCGATATCTTATCTTTATTTTGTTGTTAAATCATTATGTAGCGTCTTGAAGCTTCCTGGGGTGGCTTGAGCACAAAGTCATTCCAATTATTTCATGGAGTGAAAACAGTTATTTTAAGTATAATCAATAGCAAGTTAAAAGTCTCGTAGAAAATCCCTCACTCCCTCTCTCCATTCTCTTATTTAAGGTAAGTATATATTTGTTAAGTTTTCCTCTCTTGAACCAGGTTAAATGGAAGGTACTCTCTGTCATTATTGTGTCTATTTTTATTTGATTACTAGCTTCTGTCCGTAACTTCGTCCGCGTAGAATTTTATTAGACTTAAGAATTGATGTTGACAGTGTACTCTGCAATAGTTATTAACGTCGCGACTGGCAGTTACGACAATTGACATGTTTATGTCTATCCCGCGGGAACTATAAAATTTTTCGGGATGAATAGTAGGTAGCCTATGTTTTAATCTAGGGTACCAGCTACCTCCGTTCCAAATTGGATCCAAATCTGTCAAGTCATTTAAGCTTAAAGAAGAAATCACGACTCACATCTACACATACTCATTTACAAACTTTCGCATTTATGATATTAGTAGGATGTGCAATAAAGATAATACTTTACTATACTAAAGTAACTACTAATAAGGCTTTAAGCGTTAAAAAACCTATCCCTATTTAATTCTTTTTTTTTTTCAAGAAATGCCGCCTGTTTTGACCTGATAACGCCTTATTTATAAATCGATGAACGCCGGCTGCACTCACAAAAAAGCTTGACTCATTGCGTTACGTTCCGCATGACGTCAGAGTGTGCAAGCGAGAGCGCGGAGCAAGCGATAGAGGCCCAATCGGCCCAAGCGTCGCGTTGTGATACATTTATCGTTATCACGTAAAACTCTTGTCCGTATACCGACTTTATAGACAACCGGTTTTTTTTCTATAATGAATGGCATCATATTGAACACCAACGGCATGTTATGGTTATGTTATTAATAAGAGTTTTCAATGATTCACGGTTAAGTTCATTCGAAACATTACAAACGGGATATGAACCGCGTTTACTTTTATTGAGCACCCTTGAAGCATGCAACTGCGTCGAAATATCGGGTGCTTAAGAGCGTGCATGCGTGCTGAGCTCGCAACGTCGCATTTTTGGTGATTTTTTGCGATTAGTTCAAAGAAATTGAATGAAAGTATCAAATATCCGTCTGTAGTGCACTTCGTTTTTAGGGTACTAATGTGTCCAATGCAATGATTAATGGTGATGGACTTTTATTTTCGTATTAAAGCGATAAAATACTATACCTCGTTTAATAAGAAAATAAAAGTCCATCACGATCAATTATTGCATTAGACACATTAACACACTAAAAACGAAGTGCACTACAGACGGATATTTGATACTTTCATTCAATTTGTGTGAAATAATCGCAAAAAATCACCAAAAATGTGACGTTGCGAGCTCAGCACGGATGCACCCTCTTAATAAAGGTAATCGCGGTTCATATGTCATTTGTAATATTTCGAATGAGTTATGTTATTAACCTCAGCTAAGTGTTGTAACTGAAAATCTCCATCGCTAAATTCCCTTATCTTGCACCATGCGCATCCATGAGCTGCAAACCAGCAAATGTATTCCAATAGGTCGAATGGCTTTGATGCTGGCCTTATGTTCCGAAGTTACAAATTCGAGTTGTATCGCGTCGTTCTGCTTACACTTATTGCCATTAGTAACAGAGTAAGAGGGACGGTACTATGCGAACTTCAAATTTCGAATTTAGTAGACCCCCTGGCGTTTGCATGCACTCCAAAACGCGGAAATGGCTGCTAAAGGCCCCTCAAAGGGACTAGTAAAACGGTATTCAGTTTAAATGCAAAGCTGTTTGCAGAACCGGAAGGCTTAATTAGGAACGCCATTACAAAGTGATGATAAATTTGATGATGACGCTTATCTATTTGTTGCTTTAGGTACTTACTGAGAGTTCTCAACATAATCACCAAATAAACAGTTAAAGGGAACATAAGAAGAATTTCCATTGTGTATATTATATATAAGCCGTGGTAGCCTAGTGGTTTGACCTGTGGTCTCTCAAGCAGAGCGTCGTGGGTTCAAATCCCGGGCTCGCACCTCTGAGTTTTTCGGAATTTATGTGCGAAAATTACATTTGTAATTTGACATGAGCCTTTCGGTGAAGGAAAACATCGTGAGGAAACCTGCACACATCTGCGAAGAAATTCAATGGTGTGTGTTAAGTTCCCAATTCGCACTGGGCGCGCGTGGGAACTATAGCCCAAAACCCTCCAATACACGGAGGAGGCCTATGCCATGAGGCACGCCGAATTTCGCGACAATTTAATAAATAAATAAAAAATAAACGACAATAACAACAACAACATGTACTTACTGAAATTGTAGCGAATTCGGAATAAAAAGGCTTATAAAATAAAATAAATATTATATATGTGTATATAGTATAGAAATGTTACGTCAAAGGAAGGAAATAATAATTTCTCGTAAGCGATTGTTGCGGAGTAAACTTCGGTCGTAAAATGAAACTAATTTGCGTGTAGCGCGAAAGCCTTCGCCTTGAAACTTTATTGTAACACGTTACGGCTGTCTCTTGTCGACTGCTATTTCGAAATTTCTTCATTTTAACTTTATACAGTGCCTTCGTGTAAAACGGCCTACATACCACCCTCACAGACATGACAAAAGAAATAGACTGTATAGGTAACGTTTTCTCATATATAAATATAAAACGTCAACACGTCTAAACGTGACTAAAATAAAATTACGTAAGTACATAATGATAATTAAGTTATTTTTTTCAACCTTTGCCTGATTTAGTTGCAGGTTTTCAAAGTGAATAAAATAAATAGGCGTAACACAATGCCTTAAGGTTTGGATTGCAATTCCAAAACTCGACATGCAAATTTGAACAATATTACGTGTTTTAGCAACAAATCACATTTTTATTTACTTTCCCAACATCAAAGGTTTTATTACTTTGCGTGACCGTCCACTTAGACTTTTATTACAGGTGGATAATATCACAAAGAAATTACAAAGGATCCTCAAAGGATGAACAAAAATAGAAGGTAAAAAACTTTATCCCTTTCATAATTATCACAGTTCAGATATGATATAATTTATTACGATAGTTGAACTTTAGTACCAAAATAGACGGGTATAAATCAAGCAGGGAGTCTAGTGACGGACTGACATGATTTATTTATTTGTTGGTACCATGTGACATGTTCGACCTTGTCTAGTCGGCTTGTCGGATAATGAGATCATCGATTTTAAAGTAAGGCACGCAATAAAATTTATTGTTTTCGTCAATCAATTCACAGGCGTTAAAATAAAAACATGATTTTTTGTCATGATAAAAGTATCCCTTATAATAATACTAGCTGTTTCCAAGACAAAGAATTAGTTTATCGCTATCCCGCGGGAACTACGCAATTTTCCGGGATAAAAATTAGCCTATGTGCTATTCCAGACTTTTCTCTATCTGTGTGCCGAATTTCATCCAGATCCGTTGGGCCGTTCTGGCGTGATTGAGTAACAAACAAACATCCATCCACCCATCCATCCATCCAGACTTTCGCATTTATAATATTAGTTAGATAGATAAGTAGGCCTTCACATTATTAGGTCGTAAGCCAAGCGGCAGCAGTGGATGCTTGTAGCAGCATAGGTACCACCAACAATGATGTGTCCTCGTTGGAATCCGTTCTTGGAATGAAGTGCGTCGTTCTTATCGAAACAAATTACGCTGGTGTACAATAATTTGTAATAAGAAGGCATCTCCACGGCTAGCATGTCGCGCGTGATATAGACTACCTACCTGTGTACTAGTCATAGGAATGTTTTTGTTGCTTTTTAGTTTGTTTTATGGTTTATCGAGGGTTATGTGATACATTACAATATCAAAACTATTGAAATTGATAATTTATTCACTGCAATAGCCAAATCAACGTTTGGCGTGACTTGTTTCGGTTTAATTGGTTTCATGCAATTGAACTGATCGAGTGTTGCCGTACATACTTCCGTATATTTGGCAGCTTGTTTGTGAAGTGCTTTCCACTGGCGTTCGTGTCGCCAAAGTGTATACTGTGTTTAGTTTTTAAATTTATCTGGGTCCTACTGAAAAACAGCGTTGTGGTTTGCCGCAACATTATGCTGAGTGGGGCCCATTTTACACCATATCGGTACTATACTTAAGTATATTGTATTTCTTCATATTTTTAAATGTACGTGTATCGAATGTGTGTAAATCTCTCTCTCTCTCTCTCTCTCTCTCTCTCTCTTTCTTATTGTTCGTTCCAGAACGAGATGGCCAATCTATCTCGCGCGCGACACAGCTCTCGTGCACTCTCGTGCGCCTTGTGCACTGCTACCGCGTTGCTAGTGACCGTTACGTAAAAGACTTATAAAAGAGCCCTTATACAGTCATGTTTGAAATATTTGGATTAAACTATTTACGATTTTTTTATGCATAACAGGACTTCCATACTATACGCTGGTTCAAAAAAAATTATAATGTCCCAGTGGCTTCTTTTAATCGTTCTAAACGCGGCTGTAGGTTTTGTTACTTTAGGCTCTATCTAGCCTGTAAAGGATAACAACGTTATTTATGTGTGTACGTTTAGCAGGCACGCATTTGACCATAAGCACGCCTTATGGTAAGCTAAGATTATGATCTAAGATTGCGCACGCTTGCTTCGTAAATGCCTATTCACCCATGATTTGAAGGCGGCCAAATTGTAATTGTAACGTTCAGAGAGCATCGACGCAGAAGCAGGCAAAGAGACGCTCCTCAGCTGTCCGAATAATAAAGGATATAAGCGAAAACGCTTTGTATGAATTATACGGAAGCTGACAATACAGGGTAACGCAGGGTATAATAAAACCATTACTTTTAAATAGATCTCTAATATTTTCACGTGAGTAATTTAACGATATTATAATGATAAATTGCATTCAATATTTTAAATTGGGAGATAGCAGAGTTAACAGAGTTCTTGGAATGACTTTGTCAGTATAGCGCCTGGAATAACGGAAAACATAGTTCACTTCCGGATACCAGCACCAAATTTTTATGTGTTACTAGGCATATCATCTGGACTCCAAAACTGCCGGGAGACAGTTTCTGAGGTGTCAGGGTCACCAGTTATGACGTCATCAAATTGACCGCCGCCGTGTTTTGAAAAATTCAAATTACACCCAACTTATACAACGCACGTATACATGTGGGGTATCAAATGAAAGCTAGTTAAATATACTATATTTGTGCTTCGAACTGCAATTGCATTAATGTTGACGTTTAAGAGCTATTAATAGAAAAATGAAAATCTTGGAAAAATATTACGGACTTTTATTTCTTGCACCAAAACTAAAGACTCCAGACTAAAATAGTGTACTACAATAATGAAAACAAATTATTAAGCTTTACATATCAATTCAAAGTTTGAAAATCGGATATGAAATGTCGAAGTCAAAAACTGAACGACGCTGCAGCGTCTAAAATTACGAAAAAATAAATTTTCTTCCGAAAACCAGCACCAATTTTTTATATGTTACTAGGCATATCATCTGGACCCCGAAACTGCCGGGAGACAGCTTCTGAGGTGTCAGGGTCACCAGTTATCACGTCATCAAATTTGCATCCGCCGCGTTTTGAAAAATTCAAATTACACCCAACTTATGCAACGCACGTTTACATGTGGGGTATCACGTGATAGGATATTAAATTTTCTGCATTGTTTTCTTTGAATGTAACTGCGTAAATATGAAAACAACAAAAATAAAGGATAAATAAGACAAATTACAAGAAAAATATTTCATATTTATTTTTATAGCCAGAGAACCATTTCTATTGGAGAGAATAAATATAGAGTACAAATAATTCTACTTTATTTTTCTATAGTATAAAATTTTAATCATCACAATCGGGTAAAAAAAGACATAGCTATGCCGGTTTAAAATAAAGCGCGGCGGATGCCATATATTCAACCGACGTCGCCGGCGCGTTTTGAAAGATTTAAATTAGACAAATTACGCAGTGTATATGCACGTGTAGGGCATGAAATGAAAGGATATTAAAATTTGCTGCATTGTATTCGTTGATTATAACTGCGTAAATATGTAAATAACAAAAATATTAGATCAAATAGACAAATTAAAGAAAAAAGCGCATGTTTATTTTTATAGCCAGAGAACCATTTAAGGTGGAGAAAAAAATATATGGTAAAAATAATTCTACGTTATTCCTCTATAGTATAAAATTTAAATCATCACAATCGGGTAAAAAAAACATAGCTATGCTGGTTTAAAGCTAATTCGGCGGACGCCACAAAAAACGCGACATGTCGCGTTATGCGCATAGTGTATATGCCCATGCCAACTGATGTTTCAAGGTATTTTTGATGAATTAAATTTTTATGTAGCCTCATAAAGGGTAATTTTAAAAATTTTTTTTTTTTAAATTATAAATGTAAATATAACAAATATCTACTTACGCACTTTGGATTTATATACCTATAACTCCTTCTTCGAACAATTAGTATACTTACTACTATTACTACTACTATTTAGGTAATTAATATAATAATTATAATAAAATAACTAATTGTAACGTCTTGGTGCCGAAAATTAATAACTTACCTATTATATTACCATTCAACGTCAGTCATTGTTACTAGGCACATAAATACACCACCACTGAATCATTCACGCGTCAAATTTTGGAGCAGGCTAAATTTCTAAGTGAAAATAGGTAGGTATCTACAGTTTTCAGCGATGGCGGCAATTTCGCGCGCTTTAAGTTTTTTCCCTTAACTTCAACGTTTCATATCCGATTTTCAAACTTTGAATTGTTATGTAAAGCTTAATAAATTTTACTCATTATTGTAGTACATTATTTTAGTCTGGAGTCTTTAGTTTTGATACAAGAAATAAAAGTGCGTAATATTTTTTCCATGATTATCATTTTTCTATTAATAGCTCTTAAACGGTAACATTAATGCAATTACAGTTCAGAGCACAAATATAGTCTATTTAACTAGCTTTCACGTGATACCCCACATGTATACGTGCGTTGCATGAGTCGGATGTAATTTGAATTTTTCAAAACGTGGCGGCGGCCAATTTGATGACGTCATAACTGGTGACCCTGACACCTCAGAAACTGTCTCCTGGCAGTTTAGGGTTCCAGATGATATGCCTAGTAACATATCAAAAATCGGTGCTGGTTTCGGGTAGTTTATTTTTTTTTTCGTAATTTTAGACGCTGCAGCGTCGTCAAGTTTTTGACCATAACTTCGACATTTCATATCCGAACTTTGAATTGTAATGTAAAGCTTAATAATTTGTTTTCATTAGTGTAGTACATTATTTTAGTCTGGAGTCTTTAGTTTTGGTGCAAGAAATAAAAGTCCGTAATATTTTTCCAAGATTATCATTTTTCTATTAATAGCTCTTAAACGGTAACATTAATGCAATTACAGTTTAGGGCACAAATATAGTATATTTAACTAGCTTTCATTTGATATCCCACATGTATACGTGCGTTGTATAAATTGGGTGTAATATGAAGTTTTCAAAACGCGGCGGCGGTCAATTTGATGACGTCATAACTGGTGACGCTGACACCTCAGAAACTGTCTCCCGGCAGTTTTGAGGTCCAGGTGATATGCCTAGTAACATATAAAAATTTGGTGCTGGTATCCGGAAGTGAAATGTTCCTACCCTTTTCGGACGTAAGGCCAAGCGCTAGTAGGAAAATTGTTTAGATTCGTCGGAGCCGTCATAATTGTGAACTTCAATAAAAAACCATTTCTTGCGGCAAAAACCTTGATTATTAATCACGAAGAATACTATCGTACCGGAATAATACCGTTTTATATTTTGTAGATAATGTTTTTTTTTTAATGGAAACGACTTACGTTTCAGAGCGTCACGCGGCCAAGTAATTATAAATCAAGCTTCTTGATTACTCTGTGCCCACGCGCCGTTGGGCTTTGTATTGTATTTACGTTGGAAGTAATCCTCTGTTATTGATGAATAGATATAAATTAGGACAACAAACACAAGATTGTTGCAAGGGTTTCGGTCTATTTTACCAAATATTATTTATCATTGCATTGAATTAGCTGAACTAAGGTCAAGCTTGACACTAGAATTTGGTAAGCTGATTGTACAAAGTTCTGGTAGGTACTAATTAAATAATAATATTTCCCCCATACATCGATAGATGGCTCTGTATGGCTTTCTAGTTATAGTAACAGTGTCAATTAAAATAGTGCGTTAGTAAAGGCTTGCGTTTGTTCCTAAATTCCTACCGCAAAAGCTTTACTCGTTTTTTTACTCGAAGAAAATTAAATTTCTAAACGACTTCGAAAATAAGAACACATAGAAAAATCCGAAAAGTAGAGCTATGGCCGGGAATCGAACTCGAATCCTCATCATTCCGTGATGTGATGCGTGCTAAGATAACGCTACACGCACCCATAGCAGGTGAGTACTTATGCCTTCGAATTTTTCTATCGGTACCAGCTGTCACGTGACCTTGTTACTATACGAAATATTGTCGCCAAGCGTCATCTGTTTGAATTATTAAAAAAAATGGTTTCCAAGAAAATTTTCATGTGAACGGAAAATAAGTTTTTTTTTTATATGAATAGGAAGGCAAACGAGCAAGTGGGTCACCTGATGGTAAGTGATCACCACTGCCCATCTAGACAACCGCAACCCCGGAGGGATCGCAGATGCGTTGCCAACATAGAGGGCTAAGATGAAATGCCTCTTGTGCTCGTAATTTTGTAAATTTTTAATCGGTAATGCACCTTTTTTACTGTGTACGTGTACCAAATTTTAAATCAAGGAAGGAAGTTGTCTTAAAAAGAAAGAAAGTTTTCTAAGGAAGAATCTTACTTAGGTATTTATATTAGGTAGGTATACCTATTGATATTCATTAATCAGAAGTGAAGCTAATAAGTGTTAAAAAATTCTTACCGATGAAAACGAAAATATAAATCTAAATATATAAAAGAAGAAACTGACTGACTGACTGACTGACTGACTGACTGACTGACTGACTGACTGACATATCAACGCACAGCCCAAACCGCTGGTTCTAGAGATTCTAAATTTGCCACGTAGGTACCTTATAAGGTCTAGGGGTGCACTAAGAAAGGATTTTTCAAAATTCGACCTCTAAATGGGTTAAATGGGGGTCCAAAGTTTGTATGGGGAAACAAGATTAGTAAGACTATTTTATTCGAAACTGCACAGGAGTAATCCTAACAATAAATGAGTAAACACCTGTTTCAGGTTTTTTGAAAATTCAACCCCTAAAAGGGGATAGGGGGTGACAAAGTCTGAAAATCAACGTGGGTATTATTATTATTATATTATAGTGGGTAGTATTGTTTGTACGGTTTATCGGGTCGCTGATTACGAAAACAACAACACACACACACACACAAATTTCCACGGGAACGGGAAATAACGGGATTTATTATATTCGATTCCGAGTGACCCTATCTTAAATTTCGTACACAAGTAGATGATTACAAAACTAAGAAAATAATTTCAGGATTTTTGGAAATTCTCACGGGATAAGGAAAAAACGGGATTAATATATTCAGTTCAACGAAATCCTATGAACTATAATTACTAGACTTCAAATTTGGCATAGAAGTAGGTGATTATAATAGTAAAAAACAGTTATAAGGATTTTCGAAAATTCCAACAGGATAAGGAAAAAACGAGATTTATATTCAGATCTACGGGATCGATTTTACGTTTTAATGATCGTAGATAACTGAAATTTGGCCTTCAGGTTCCTTGGGAAGTATAGGGGAGCACTACCGAAAGGATTTCCCAAAATTCTGACGGAAATGAACGGGAAAGAACGGGATTTTTTGTTATATGTACTGCAGTGCAGGTTGTAGAAAGCTGAAATTCGACATGTAGGTTGCTTGGGGAGTGTAGAGAAGCATTTGGAGAGGACTTTCCAAAATTCCCACGGGAACGGGAAAAACTGGATTTTTCGTTTTACTGGTCGTAGAAAGCTGAAACTTGGCATTTAGGTTGCTTGATGAGTGTAGGGAAGCACTAAGAGACAATTTCCTGAAATTCCCACGGGAACGGGAAAAACGGGACTTTTCGTTTTACTGGTTGTAGAAAGTAGAAATTCGAAATGTATGGTGCTTGGGGAGTGTAGAGAAGTATTAAGAGAGGACTTCACGAAATTCTTACGGGAACGGGAAAAAAACGGGATTGAAATACTCCTGGTACACACAAGCGAAGCCGTGGCCAAAAGCTATTTGTCAATAAATGAAGTCTACGCGGACGAAGTCGCGGGAAAAAGCTAGTCTCTCATATTCTTGGAAAATCCGGGATCTCTGAAAAAGATCTCATTAACTCATATAAACTTCAGCAACATTTTTTATTACCTTATTAACAAGAGACCTTTCGGTGTGTATTTTCCTGGAACTAACGTTGATTAAAGTATCTACGTAATTTATCTTGCCTTAATAAAATTAATCAGCCTGTAAACTCACCCAGTACCCACGGTTAGGGTACGGACACACTGTGTCCGAAGCCACGATACTTTGACGCGTCAAAACCTACGCGTTTCCATAACTATACGCCCACAATCATGCTAATCGTAGGGCACTATTAGGTCTTCTTACCTTAGGCTCTGTCTGTATTTGTGTGTGTGTGTGTGTGTGTGTGTGTGTTTTTGTGTGTGTGTGTTAAAACTTACGAGAAAAGTGAAATTCTGCTTTACTCTAAAGCGAACTGGGGCCTTACCATGACGTTTTAATTCAGACTCGGTTCAAGTTTTAGCAGTCACTTTTAGTATGGAATCTGACAGCGAGCGAACCTAAACTGAATCGCATTAAGACGTCATGGTAAGGCCCCAGAAGGTTTCTTATGGAAGAAATGGATAGAATTTTGCCTGCGTCGTCCAAGAATAACTGGGGGTGGTTTTTAGGTTCTCGTGGACGGCTAAAGCCTATTATTGAGTTTTTATAAAAGTTAGTCTCTGCCTAGCCCTGTGGGAAAGAGGCGTGACGATATGTAGGGGCAAGTGCTCAACCTGTGGACACTTTCCAGTTTTTAGACTATTTTGAATATTAAAAAAAAACTGTCAATAAATCTGTAAAACTATTTATTATTTTAGTATCTTAATTAAATAGCCTTTCATAATTCATATTTAAAAAAATGCTCATTTTGTCCATAGGTACAATTACAGTTTGTACATATGGACGACATAATTGTACCTGTGGACGGCACCGTACCTATGGACAAAAAAATTACAAGAAATACTTAAACATCAAAATCTTAATAAAACAAATAGCAAAGTATTTGGCAACACATTCAGCATCTCCGAAATAATATATTTATTTTTTAGAATTACAGTATTCTCGATATAACTCTTCACCAGAATCGTCGGAGTTACAATAGCCTGCGTCTTTAATAGAATCATCTGAGTCATCATTTAACACATAACATTTTTGACATATAAAGCTAGATTCATCGTCAGATTCAACAGTTACCATGTGAGCTTTTAAAACACATGTCTAATGATATCTTGCAGTACAAATGCTGCATGTAAGTAAATTTGTAAGTCGACTTAGGCACATTGAATTTTTCAGCAGCTTTTCTTAGAGAACATCCATTTTTTTTACTTCTTTAACGGCCTTTTAGACTTTCAGGACATATTTTTTTTGCGTTTGGCCAGTTTTACTACAAGGCACCGAAATTAAAGAGAAAAATAAATTCAAATTTAACTGTCCACAGGTACAAGCCTTTGATGTTGTATCTTTTGACTGTCCACAGGTACAAAAAAATACTTGTCCACAGGTACAAATTCGACACTTTACAATTTAAACTGATGTCAGTCCGTTAGAGGTCGCCCGAGAACAGCAATAACTACATAAAATAACAAACAAATCATGAAATCACTCATTAACTACGAAGATACTCGAAGCATTATGCCTAAAACTTTAGAAAACACACTCAAAATACGAATAAAAAATTACTTTTGGCGACGAAAACTTTCCGCAGCCTTAAAAACACTACTAACTGACAAATACGAAAATGACAGATAGTTAATGTTGCCATACGAAAAAAATGCTATTCGGGTGTGTTCAAGATAACAGTCTATGGTTTGTAGTTTTTTTGTTACTGCTAGTGTCCTTAGGTACACTCGTCCACAGGTACAACACTTGCCCCTATGTATGTATGTATGTATAAAAGTTAACCTAGAATCCCCCGAAATCGTTTTATTGGTTGACAACCAGCGACCTCTAACCTCAAAACTAAAAGTACGTTGTGTGTCAGCTCATTAGGGTATCTTCGCAACTTTACAAGGAAGTCGTATTTATGTTGAACTAGCTGTTGCCCGCGACTTCGTCTCCAAATAATTCGTTTATCAATTTCTCGATTTTCCGGGATAAAAAGAAGCCTTTGTGTTATTTCAGACCATAACTATCTCTGTTCCAAATTTCATCCAGATCCGTTAAGCCGTGCTGGCCTGAAAGAGTAACAAACATCCATACATCCTCACAAACTTTCGCATTTATCTAACTTCTAACTAATATTATAAATGCGAAAGTATGGATGGATGGATGGATGGATGGATGGATGTTTGTTTGTTACTCAATCACGCCTCAACGGATCAACGGATCTGGATGAAATTAGGCACATAGATAGAGAAAATTCTGGAATAGCACATAGGCTACTTTTTATTCCGGAAAATTGCGTAGTTCCCGCGGGATAGCGATAAACGAATTCTTTGCAGACGAAGTCGCTGGCAACAGCTAGTACTTTATAAAGTGATACTAAAAAAATCCGTTGTAGTTTTTTTTTGCGTAGAGTAGGCTTGCGTTTACATAATCACCCCTGATGATAAGCAAAGATGGGACCCAAAATGGAGCACGCGAGCCTAACACGTGCCCATTCACCCTAGATCTGAAGACGGTCAAGATCGCATAACCCAGCCCGTATTATACCACACATACACACATACACTAATCACGTTTATATCCCTTACAGGGTTGACAGATTCCAAGATAACAAGACCTAATGGCCACCTTTAGCTAATTAATAATAATAATAATAATAATAATGATAATTTTATTTCAGACCGAGATCCATATGAAAAAGTTAGTTACATACATTCCAAGATAACAAGACCTAAAGGCCACCTTTAGCTAATTAATAATAATAATAATAATTTTATTTCAGACCGAGATCCATATGAAAAAGTTAGTTACATACATTGCCTTAACCTACCTATTGTTAGTTGTTTTATTTGTAATGAAATAATTTAGTTTTTAAAACAATGGAATCAGAATTCATAGTAACATTACAATAACTTCAAATAATCAATATAATAATAATAGATTAGTAAAATTAAAAATAAAAATAAAATGAAAATAAAATAAAATAAAATAAAATAACATAAAATAAAAATAAAATTAAATTAAAAATAAAAATAAATAAAAATAAATAATTGTGGGCGTATAGTTTCTATGATTTCTCCCATTTCCTCCATGGAATTTTACCATTTCCGCGGGAAGACAGCCACTGGTACATTCAGTTTTTTCTTTTCTCCCAGACCAGCACGGAAGTCTTATACGGAAGTATTCTACCACTATTTGGTTATTTTCTCTATGCTTTTAAGTGTGAGAGTATTTGAAAAGAAACCGTTGAGCCGGTTCCCTTTTGACGACGAACTAGGTCAACAGCGCTGGCGGTCTCACTAATTAGTAGGCCGAGATTCGTGGTCTTAAAACTCTTTTGCTTCAGTTCATTTCGTTAGCTGCGCACGTACCAGACGTTCTGGAGATTGTTATTATTTTCCTTTTCAATTACTTGGTTAGTGGGGTATTTAAGGCATTTGTTCGGGGATCTCTCTAATTTCGGCAGTATGTTCAATTAAGATTATCTTGCATCTGTGGGTTGGGAACGAATTTTGAAATCACATCACGCGTAAATATCATTGGAGTGTAGCTGTCATCTGTTGCTGCATAATTATGTATGATCTCAGTAACTGCCTGCCCTGGGGCCTTACCATGACGTCTTAATTCGATTCAGCTTAGGTTCGCTCGCTGTCAGATTCATACTAAAAGTGACAGCTGAAACTTGAACTGAGTCGGAATTAGGACGTCATGGTAAGGCCCCTGTACATTACTAGACTTGGTGTCGTCTCAACATGCATAGATGTTCAGCGTCACTAAGGGCCTGTCTCACCACTCCTTGTCTGTCAATTATCTATGATTCCGTCTCTATTTATTACTACAATACAGACAGAGACGTCATCATAGATAACTAACAGTTAAGGAGTGGTGAGACAGACCCTTAGTGTTAACTTAAACCAAGACGGCTCATAAGAATAAAACCTACACTAGTGGTCGCGCACAAAAAGCAACCATCCCTGTCTAGCAGCTAGGCATGTTGTGAAGGCATTTTGTGTTATTGTATGTAGTGCAGAAGATAAATATTAAAGCCAAAATAATACATTCCTGATAGGGTCAAACTGGTTAAACCAAATAGATTTAGGTAGCACAATTAGGTACGTCGCAAGCAAACAACTTTGCTCATAAATCATCAGGATTGCCCGCAGCCATGAGCCGGCTCCAAATTGGCGTTAGGTGGAATTAATCGAATATCTCAGGAAGGCAGAATTTAGCAATAACCCGCAAAATAACTTATGGTGTCGGAATGCCTTTATAGATAACATTCCGATTTTCCAATAAATTCAACTTTCGTGGAAGAGATGTTGGTTTCAAACGGTTTCAAACAAAAGTAATAAATGCGACCATTATCACATCGTATTAGTGAATACAGAATATCAGATGTTTTTCAAAGTGATGTGCGGCATTTTTGGTAAATTATGAATTTTTATTTTTATTTGCGGTTTGATTAAGTTCTCTATTAATGCGTGGGGTTTTTAAAAAATATGTTATTTTCATTTACCAGTGCTGTCATCAAACAATTCCTTAGTAGTATGTGTGGCTATAAGATAGCTGTGTTCTCCTAATGACATAGATAGTGCACAAACAGCGAAAATTCTTGAAGAACGAGAAACTATGGAAAGAAGTCATTAATTTATGCTTCTCCTTTAATTGAACGTCTCTAACGATACGCCTAAGTTAGAAGCTTAAGCGATCAACTTTTGAAGAAATGCTTCATGATTAGTAATGACTTAAATACTGCGTGCGTTAAGTATTTTAATTACCTAATTATTAAGTAAAAGGAAAAACGGATTCCGAATCTACTGAATCGGGCACTTATTCGTGGGCCACCAAATTTGTCGACCCGGAAAAAATGCTGCCATAATTTTGAATCACTCAATAATATTTTAATACAAAAATGGGTAGGTTAGGTTAGTTAGGCATCTTCAGTTGCACGAAAACCAACCAACCCACCAAGCAAAAAATATGAGCCGCGCGAGTAGAGCGTTGGCGCGCAGTGTTCGTTTCGCTGCCGCCGGGGCGAGCGCTCTCTGATGAAGGACTACGGAATAGTCCGAAACAATTGTCGGAGCATTCTTTCGGCTTTTTATACGTGAGTTTGTTGTAATTAAGAAATAGGAGGTCAAAAACCAGGTGGACAAACTCTAGGTGGTCTACGGGTTGGGACCGACTGAATATCGATTAAGTTGAAATTTAGTAGTCTTACATTTCCGTAACTTTGGTCACGGAAATGCAAGACTGATGTTTGCATCACTCGTCACTTTTGGGGTAAACTAGAAAATAAAAAACATTAAAATTTTGTAATTGTTAAAATGGGGCGTATAAGATACCTATTGGGTATAGTACCGCACAGTGTGTAAAAATTCGAAGTCCCTTTTATAATTCAAAAGATACGGCCATGTGACAGACGGGCGGATGGACGGATGGACCGATGGATAGACGGTGGAGCCTTAGTAACAAGGTCCCGTTGTAACCAAAATTACCCTAGTAATTTCCTGTGACCTGGCCCAAATACGTTTACTAACTCTGTTCAAAGAAACCCCCACTTCTTAGTTACGCAACGCTCAACGTAAACAAATAAATCGGCTGCCGGAGTAGAAATCATTGCTCACAACTTTGTCCAAATTAGGGCACAGTTCATGGACTTAGAAACACTTTAATCGTTGTTTGTTAGAACGTTGAGTTATGCGTACTTTTCATCGATTTGTGAACAACCTGTTGTTTTCCTTTTTATTTGTTCCATTAGCGTTACATAAAAGCACCGCAATTTGTAAAAACATGAAACTAACTTTAGATTAACTCGTGTAATCCAAACACCCCTAATAAAACTGAATATTATTCGCGTAACATCCATGTTCAGTTAGCACTAACGAAAAGGACGGAAGTCGCCCACGCCGACGCGTGTTCGTTATTTCAAATGGACCAATAAAACGTTTAAACTCAACTCAGTGGGCTCCTTTTATCAGCTGGATAAACCAGAGCCCCTGCTCGAGACAATCATTTATCGTGAGCATTGTTCCCGAATTGGTTCAAGGAAAAAAGCCTCTCTAATCGCGACCCAACTTATTTTAGCTACGAAACAAACGTACATAAACTGCCTTATATAACGACTCCATTACATAATGGATCTCGGTGATAAAAGCTTATTGTACCTAAGCGAAAGTATCTAGAGAATATTTGCGAAGCGCCCCGAAATTCTCTGAAAGGAAGTTTGTATTGCCTCATCTCTCAATTGTGCCCTTTCTCCGTCTTTGATTGCACAATCGCATAGGAGTTGAGATATTTCTTAAAAGCAAGACTAAACAACGTTGGCGCATAAAATACGTCGACAGTTTTATTTATTTCCCTTTCTTTGCTGGCTTTTTACTGCGTTATCATATGGAAAATTGACATTTGCTTCCAGCAAATATAGCACTCGCTGTTGTTGCGAGTCGGATTACAGTTTTTTTATTTAACCATCTCTAAACCCACAAGAGAAGAAATGCCTAAGATTTATCAGTTCTTGTTAGAATTGTACCTATTATTTTTTAGACCATTCACGTCGATAGTAGGTACCTACTTTTTATAAGAATTAAGCCTCACATTTTCCATTACAACGAAGAGACTAATTTTGTATTCACGTAAAAGTAAATGTAACTTCGTGTTTAGAGAAAATTTGAGAGTTGAAACAAAAACTTTAATTAGGTAACAGGGGTATCGCTGTTACTTCTACCGGGGCTCTTTACAAAAAAGTAATTGAAAGTATCCCTTGGCAACAATGAAAAATTTCGACTCCACCTCGAGCTCTTTATTACAAAGTTTTTTATACCGCTATCGAAAGGGTCCCTCGGCCTCCTTTGTAAGCTTTAGAAAATGCCTAAAGCGGTTCTTCTACAAACAAAGGATTTTTAAGGTCGATTAAACTTTCTCAAGGCGATAACGCTACTCGCTATAAAGGAGACCCCATTAAAGTAACACTCTGAGATGATCAATGTTCCGTATAACTTTTTTTCAAAGTAGATTGACGAACTTCCCGAGGCTGTAATTATTATGCCACCCTTACAAGTATATGGCAGAACTTTGCTTGATTGATTGTGAAGTTTCCACAGAAAAGCCAATACCGATTCTGTAACTTTTAACAGCACGAAAATTCAATGTTGGTATTGGGAATTAGTAGGTATAGGTTTACACCTAAAGTAAATGACCTGTTGTATGTATAGTAGCGTACAGGGGCCTTACTACGACGTCTTAATGCGATTCAGTTTAGGTTCGCTCGCTGTCAGATTCATACTAAAAGTTATGGTAAGGCCCCTGAACTTATATGGGACGTAAGTCATTTTTCCAATTTGGAACGTCAATTTGTCTATTCGCCCACATTACTCACACATACAAGAAGTCATTTACTTAAGTTTTTCACCTATAGGTACCTAGAAAACTGTAATGAAGAAGCTTTTAGCTTACAAACCACTTTTTGGGTCAAATGTATGTATTTAATAGTATTCCGACAATAGTATGTCATTTCATTTGCCTCCGGTCAGCATTGTAGGTAAATAAATATACAAGGCAATATTGCTTATCAGTTTTGCCAAAACCCCCAAGTTTTCACGTGAATATAACATCGTTATTGAGATGGAAAAGGTTTCCCCCGGAATCTCCTTCGCGAAGTGAAATGTCAGGAAATTCAATAAAGTGGTAATAAGTGGATTTCTCGCGGAGTCATATTTTCGTCAATTCCTGTATAGCAGTCTTTTATTAAAGCCCAACCTTTCGTCTCTTTTGCGCTTGCAAGATTCTTGAACGTATTATAAGAAGCGGGCGGGGTAGAAAATTATTGGTACCTTTAATCCTATTTCGTGAAGAAATTTCATCGTTGCCACAAGGTTCTGGCGAAAAGCCCGGTATTATTAGTTCGCTCGCTTTAGGCCGCGACCTTGCCTGTGTAAACCTAGAAGGCCACGAAATTCCGATAATGAAACAACACGACTCACCCTTGTTTACTGTTAGTTTTTTTTATTCTTCACTGAGCGTTGAGCGACCAAGTCAGCCAGCCTCATGTATTTTTAGAAGCTTTCCTTGAATTGCCGCGACACTATAGTACGCTCGTGTACCTATTAGTAGGTCAAATATTGCAAGTCAAGTTTGATTTAAGTATATTAGTAGCGATTGAATTTACTTTCCATTTGGTAAACTTACTACTATGTAGGTATTTATAGCCAACAATAAATAATGTCACTTAATATCTAAATAGCCTTTAGCTAAAACTTACGTTGGGATATTGAAAGTTATAGGAATTATCTTTATGAGAAAAAATAGAGACTTAAAATTAGGGTTAAAATAATAAATTTAATACCTACCTGGATAATTTACCACTTTAAGAAGCTAGGTTGGTGAAACCACGTTGGCTCCACTCCACACGCCGCCGTTTGTATAAGTACTTATCTATGTAAGTACGTGGTAAGGTTCAAAAGTTTCCGGCCTAATAATGAAAATTAACGTTTAGGTTAAAAAAAATATTTTTATTTTTCAATGTAGTCTCCTCCTATTGTTATACATTTTTCAGATCGTTTGATTAACATTTCTATGCCTTTAAAATAATATTCGGAAGTTTTGTCTTCGAAATGCTCGAAAACTGCAGCAGCGACCTCATCATCGGACGAAAATTTTCTCCCCCTTAAGTCCGATTTAAGTTTAGAAAATAAAAAATAGTCGCTTGGGGCTAGATCAGGGCTGTAAGGTGGGTGACGGATTGTTTTAAATCCACATTTAGATATAGCCGCCTTTACAACTGCAGCCGTGTGGACAGGCGCATTGTCATGAAGAAGACGGACACCCCTGCTGAGTTTTCCTCGACGTTTAAGCTTTATTGCTTCTCGCAACTGGTCTATAAGGCAAGCATAGTAACTGCCGTTTACTGTCTGATTGCGTTCTTTGATATCTATAAGCAATATCCCTTCGCAATCCCAAAATATTGTGGCCATTATCTTTTTGGTAGATTGGCACACCTTTGCCTTTCGAGGGGGTGCTTCCCCAGAACGACGCCACTCCATCGACTCTCTTTTCGAAAGAGGATCATAGTATAAGACCATAGTTTCGTCTCCGGTAACAATGGACTGGATAAATTCACTCTCACATGACTTGAACTCCTCTAAAAGTTCCTTGGAGCACGCCACTCGTTCAGCTCGCTGAGCACTAGAGAGAAGTTTCGGGACCCATCTTGCACTAACCTTATTCATGTTTAGATGGTCGTGTAGAATCCTAAGGACTGTTATTTTCGTAAGTCCCGTTCTTGACGCTATTTTCTTCGTCTTTAGTCTTCTGTCCTTCAGTACCTCTTGTTCGACTAAATCGACGTTATCTTGCGTAAGAACCTCAACAGGGCGGCCTGGTCGGGGTTCGTCATCGATGGACTCACGCCCTAAACGAAACTGCTTACACCAATCCTTAACAGTCGAAAACGAAGGGGAGGAATTCCCGTACACGTTATCTAACCTTTCTTTGATTATAGTTGGACTTATGCCTTCCTTTGTCAGAAATTTTATCACTGATCGATACTCCAATTTGAACATTGTACAAATTACACCGCTTTTTATATTTAAATCAAAGAAAATTTTATGAAAACGAAAGTTACAAACCACGAAATTATCCACACAATAGCTGAATAAATGACAAATAAAATGACATTCATTTGTTTCTTGTTTTCTTCTTTTAAATATATACGGCCAGGAACTTTTGAACCTTACTGGTATAGATCTTTTAAACTAGGTACTCAACGAATTTCAATTCGGTTCCCATAAATGGATAATAATAATGATTTGTAACATTAAATTAAAAAATTTAGAACCTCCCACACATTAATCGAGTAGGTAATCTTATAAGTAAATAATAAAATAATTCAATTATATACCATAAATGCCAACCATCATTATGAGAAAGAAAAAAGAAAGATGCGAAAGTATGTCAGGATCGTAGCAAGTGGAACAAAGTAGTCTCTACCTACCCCTGTGGGAAAGAGGCGTGACGGTATGTACTTATGTATGTATGTATAATTATGGAAAAGAGCTATTACTCTCCAAACTGCTGCGCCGAATGTGATGCATTGAAACAATAATTATAACAGTGCGTTTTAAATTAACATTATTTCATAGTCCTCGGTGTAATCGGCAGATGCTTCTCCATTCTACTTGGCATTTATAATGCGAATAAAAATTAAGAACGCCAATATTCAAATTTAACGTTGAATATTAAATTTAATACGAGATTTCAGGGTAAGGGATGATAATGAGAAACGTTTAATATCACCCGCCAAGTATTGAGACTTGAACCTGAAAATAATCGCCGGTGGTCTATTTATACTTTTTATTTACTTTTCTGAATATTGAAGATTCTTTATTGTATTTACTTATTAAGTATTACAATTGTACATTCGGTTCAAGTCTCTATCATGGCCAGGGTTGCTTTCGAAGTAAGTGATGTACCCACCTACACTAATTTATTTCTATAATTTCTCCGCAAATAGTGTTAGCGGTACGCCAAAAAAGCTGCAAATGGTGTTAAAAGCATGAAAATCGGAAAGATTGATCTTTAAGCCAAAAGAATCAATTTGACCCGTAGCACGAAAGACAAGTGCGAGTCGGACTCGCGCACCGAGGGTTCCGTGCCATTATCTATAAAATATATATAAATCAGTGTAAGTAGAGCCCTGCTTCAAAGCAAAATGTACGCAGTGTGTGGTCACTTTATATTGGTCACTGCTATATACAAACATACATATGTATTTACGGTTTTCGCAATTATTCCTCAATCTATGCTATAAGACCTCTACCTTCATACCAAATTTCAAGATTCTGCGTTAACGGGAAGTACCCTATAGGTTTTGATTCCCTTGCGAGTTTCGAAGATTTGCGGAAATTTGCAACATAAACGGCTGTATCTTTTGATTGCGTTAGCTTAGAAGTTTGATTTTTTCATAGCTTCAAGGGCAGTAGACCTGAGTATTTGATATAAATTTCAGCTTGATACCTCCTCCATCCGTTTCTGAAAAAAATGGTTCCGTTTTTTTCCTATTGGGGTATGGAACCCTAAAAAAACAATAAAGGAGAGAGCTTTTTACTGAATTTCGGGGTGTGCCGCTAGCACTATAAGCAAATCGCTGAGAAATTTCCGGACAGATCTCTAGTGTTTAAGAGGCCTAATACTTCTTAACTAAAGCAACAGAAGAAATAAGTGTATAAATGTAATAAATTCACACAGAAACAAAATTACCTAATTGCTAGCTAATAACAAAATATTCAAAACTGGCTGACGAACCAACGGGGTGTTTATATTTTCAAAATTTTCTAAATACGCTATGTTAACTGTAGAATGGTATGATTATCTGTAAGAACAATGCCGTAACACATTTGGCCGCGTGCCAAAGATCCACTCAGTGCGCGAAACATTGTGAAGGGGGCTAGACTGATTTAAGTGGTCTAACTTTTGACGCTGTTAGTTGTTTGTACTGAAAACATAACCAAGTTTGACAACAAAATGGTTAGTTATTTCAATGAACACAAAATATTTACCTTGCTACCCCGCTACTTACGTGCAAGATAACCAAGCCTCCACAACAAAACAAGCTTAGAGGGCTTGCATGCAAAACGTATGTATTTCGCACAAGCTTGGTTATCTTGCACGTAAGTAGCGGGGTATTAAGGTAAATATTTTGTGTTAATTGAAATGGACCTCCGCAAAGTAACGCCTGATTCAATAAAATGGTTAGTTATTTTTATTTGTATTTTTTGAGATTATTCCTACACTCATGTAAACGTACTAGTAGGCTAAAAAAACACAACACATTTCCTTGAATATACGTATTTATCTTTAGAGTAGCGGTCAAGGGAGACTGGAGTTGTATGTATATTTTCCATCTTATATATTTTGTATTTGACTGCGATTGTATACCTATCTAGAAAAAATACTGAACTACGATTGGATGTGCACCCTTAAAAACAAGAAAGAAGTAGATACAACACGTAATGTTCAACTGATTATCTTTATCAAAGAAATTACACGAAGATGGTAACATAAAATAGAGTAAGTTGTCTTCAAGTAATTTCACTCAAGCTGTATCAACGTCTTAATCGGCTGGCAGGGTCCGTTGGCGTGACGCCAGACCTTGTTTGGTAATTGACGTACACGACATCTAAACACATGTAACGGGCTGTGAAAAACAACGGTAAAGTAAGCGTTCTTTGATAGATTTAATTAACAATAACATAAATTTTTAATTAAAAAAACCTCCTACGCACGAGAAATCATAGGTAATTAAATAATTCAATTTTATGCCAGAAACTAGCGTCTGCCTGCGACTTCGTCTGCGTAGAATTATACATAATAAACCTTCCTCTTGAATCACTCTATCTATTAAAAAAACGCATCAAAATCCGTTGCGTAGTTTTAAAGATCTAAGCATACAATGTATGTATCATTGTCGAAAAGAGCTGATAATCTTCTAATTTTGCGGGTGGTAGAGCCTTGTGCAAGGTCCGTCCGGATTGCTACCGCCATCTTACTCGCTAATCCTAAGCAGCAGTGCTTGCACTGCTGTGTTCCGGTGTGGAGAGTAAGACAGCCGGGGAAATTACGGGCACAAGAGGCATTTCATCTAAGTCCTCTAGGTTGGCAACGCATCTGCAATCCCTACGGGGTTGCGGGTGTCTATGGGCAGTGGTGATCGCTTACCATCAGGTGACCCACTTGCTCGTTTGCCTTCCTATTCACATAAAAAAAAATACTGGACCAATTTTTAACAAACATAGTTAAGAACCATCGCAGGGAATCTGGCTTTTGAATGAAAAAAATCGCAATGAAACCGGTTTATCCGCTGGAGAGCTACAATGTCACAGACAGATACATACACACACAGAGATACATCGACGTCAAAGTTATAACACCCCTCTTTTTGCGCCGGGGGTTACTCATACTCATACTAATACTCATACTCATTTATTCGTAATAATTATTGTTATTACATGTCATTTTTATCATTATTTTATTATAAACCGGTCCGGTTAAAAACCGGACTGTGAAAAAAATTTCAGACATACAAATTTATGCGGACATAATATCTCAAAAGTTTCTTATCAAAACGGTTGTTGACATAAAACTTACAGCGAACACGTAAGCTCGTAATAACGAACGTGCTCGGAACGTAAAGGCAACCCAGATTAACGTGGAAACTTAGCATACCTGCCTATTATAATATTAAGCAGACCGAGATGTAGATTTATTCCCACCCACTACTACTACCCAAATTTAAGTATCCGCCCATCCCAGGCTTCCCTTCACAACAACTTCCGACTAAATTACTTAATAAGACACCATTTTACATATTCAATAACGCTCCCTTGCTTTCCGTTTGTCCCGTTGTGGACGTATATAGTTTCATAACGCGTCCGGAATCGTCATGGCATACAATTTTGTCCCACAATTATATGCAATAACACTTGGCGATATGCCAAATGGGTCTGTATGGGTAAATCGATTGGGCGTTCGCGCCGGGCTGGCTCAAACATGCCCGAATTCAGTTCTCAGCTTCCAATCGAATAGATCGCGCAAATCCGGATTCGCTTTGTAAATCGCAAGTGTCAGAAAAGAAATGCTATGTATTGCATGCGATCTGTCGAGATTTTGAGCAGATACGATGCTTTATGGTAAAAAAAGATTTTAACATAAATATTAAATGTCAGTTTGTCAGTTCGGTGCAGTGTTTGCAAAGCTTCTATCTGGTACAAATAACTTCGTTCGTAGATTTTGAGGCTTAGGCTGGCTTTGTCCATTTTTTTGACAAACCTAACTCGGACACAAAGCCATGTCGTCAATGAATAAAATCTATCTACATTTCTAGACGTATTAATTCTCATTCGATATAGGAATTTGAATGAGGACAGTGGGAGAGTTAAGAATTTGACGCCAGAATAAATGAACGAGTTAGGAAAATTGATTTTGATTTTGCCCATCCTCTCTAAGTGACCAAACCAACAAGCATACTTTTTTCTATCCTAGTCACTATGTCTTCTTTCACACCAGCACGTTCCCTTATCACACTATTCGTTGTTATAATGTCTTTCAGTGTCACCCCTACCATACTTCTTAATGCTCTCAGAAGAAGAAGACGTTTTTTTATCGGATACTGTAAGGCTGGCTGTGATAACGGTGCGGAGGCCTGTTTAATTACGACAGAATGGGATCCAATTTGCTACAGACAAGAGGCTATATTTATTCAATCCACGGCTGACGCGATCCTATTTGATTATCGTATAAGTTAGGGAATTGGGTAAATGATGTAAATTCGTCCCTGGTGGTGACCCCAAGTCCTCAATGCACGAATTTTATTGTTCCGTGCGATAACACAGTTGGCGAATATCCAAAAAATGTTACGTGCGCCGTAGTTTAGTGTCTTTTGCTGGTAATTAATAGATAGACTCAGTTTATGCATATTATTTAGATTAAAAGTGAAACGGTTTGCTATTGGGGTGGATTTTTTCCAAGTTTCTCGCGGCCTATTATTTTTGGCAATGATGGTGTTTCCGGAAGCGCTGGCAGTTTAAAAAAACATGTAAGAGCCCTTGGCAGCCTGTGTTTAAAATAAAACCTTTTGTTTAAGTCGGGAATTTTTGCAGTCTTTTCAGATGATCATTTTCAAACGTGAGTAGGTATTCTGTTCCTACCTCCCGATTCTCAACTCTTCGTCTACAAGTAGCATACAGTAGCGTCTTTATATTACTTATGTATTTATGCATGTTACGCGGAAGGCGTGAATACATAAATGACGTCTTTGATACCTAAACAAGTATGTCACACCTGATAAAATCAACACACGTCCGATTTTTGTGCCGTGTTGACACCTACATATTTATATAACAGAACGGCACGTGAATCGCACCTTTATTTAACGCAGGCTTTACTACCTGCAAAGAGGTATGGTCGGCTCTCAAAACAAAAGCTTGTGATTTTATAAAATAAATTGGGTATTTTGCAAAACAATGAAACACGTTCGGACTTTTGAACGGGTGGTTTCATTCCCGTGACGGATGTTCACGAGCCTCCATCAGGGAAGTTTTATTACACTAAGTTAAATAAATAATTTCTCATGTTATGTTTTAATTCTCTATAATGGGAAGTGTGAATGGCTGCGTCGGGAGGGGAAGGCCTAGACGGACGTGACGCACTGGACCAAATAGGAGGCGTTTTGAAAAAAGGTCAGGTCAGGAGTACCCGAAAAGAGCATGTATGAAGAGATTGATGAATGTGGATGAAGCAAAAGAGGTACCTGCTTACCTATATCAGAATCGTAGTAAGAGGAACAAAGTAGTCTCTGCCTACCCTATGGGAAAGAGGCGTGCGTGACTGTATGTATGTTTTAATTTATATAGTAAGTCTTTTTTAGGCACGAATTTGTTCTAAAATTAAACCGATTAATTAATAGTTTGATGTGGGTAGGTAATGGATTAATAACTTTATAGTACACGTGATCGTATAATTAAAACAGGATCAAAAACACATTACACTTGCCTAAGTGCCTATAACTTTCATCAAATTACCTAGAATTACTTTAATAATTAGTACGTACAATATTACAGAAACACTATGGCTACATCATAATATTGTAGTTCATTTAATATTGATACCTATTTAAATTTCTTTTTCTTTGTCTGTTTTTCATACTTAGGTACTACCATAGTGTAGCCATAATAAATAACAAAAGATCTTACTGAAAATTTAAGAAAACTAAAAAAGAGCGACTATTTTTCAATCCTAATCAGAAGTTTACGGCGAGCTCATAAAACAAAACAAGCGTCAGACAAATTAGGTGTCTGATAAATCGAACTAATATTATAAATGCGAAAGTATGGATGGATGGATGGATGGATGTTTGTTTGTTACTCAATCGCGCCAGAACGGCCCAACGGATCTGGATGAAATTCGACACATAGATAGAGAAAAGTCTGGAATAGCACATAGGCTACTTTTTATCCCGAAAAATTGCATAGTTCCCGCGGGATAGCGATAAACGAATTCTTTGCAGACGAAGTCGCTGGCAACAGCTAAGTAATATATACGTTAAGACTAAGAATCAAACTTTAGGGAGGTATCTTAACAATATGAGCCCGTTTTAAAAGTTCACGACTGTTTCATTTTCGTATGGCCCTCATTCTGCCGCGTGAATAATTGATTCGTTCATTTAAAATACATTAGGCACACCGGACACGATTACGGCCCCTAAAGAGAAGGCACAGAACAAAGGCAATTTCCCAGGCTAACCTCATAGTAAAGGTGAGCCTAACAATAAATTGGATTGCCTGTTTCTGTACCTAATATTTGCTTGAGCTATATTACACGCCATTATTCCTGGAAATAATTAATTCTTCCTAAAGGAAATGTATCCGTCGAATAAGAAAAGTTATCAGATTCTGATAGCTAGTGCGCGATTCGTAAAAGTTGAGAATATTAAGTAGTAGGTACGTCATTAATGATTATGTATAACACAATATACGCCTATATGTAGTACGTCGTGTTATACAGATACATACGATTCTCAAAATGTGGCGAATTACCTATGCCTTCATCTGTGAACTAATCTACACGGGTTCGTGAGTACACCTAATGGTACGGGACACGGATATAATTAATTTTGCCTGAAGGGCGCGATTGGTTATCCGTATTTGTGGAGGATTCGATTTTCATTGGATTCCTGTGGGCGTACAGCGATAATTTATGCCGATACGCGTTAAGGCTTAATGGACAATTTATTTATTAGCGGAATATCCGATGTATCTTGTAAGCTTCTGTATATATTAGTAGGCAGCTAGTTAGTAGATATTAGAGTGGTTAATTAAATTCTAACGTCCTACAGAAATGTCATAAACGTACTAGTAGCGACTTGGTTTGTATCTCGCGGGAATTTTTCACTACTTCGGGACAAAAACTGCACACGTTATTTTATTGTAGGATATAAAAAACTAAGTTTATAATGATCAGCAGCCACCAGTCCGTTGGTTAGATGACATCTGGCATTCAGCCGGAAAACAGTGGATGTGACTGGCACAGGACCGGGCAAAGTGGCGTGAGAATGAAATGAAGAGGCCTTTACTCAGCAGTGGGTGGATGTGGGCAGATTAAATAAATAGATAGGTAGATCATGATCAAGATCATTTGAACGCACACGTGCATTTGTGGCACCAGAAGAAGACTGCCTTGACAACTTTTTCGCAATAATTAATTTACCTATTCGCCTATTGTTACCTTATTACTTCTGTATACTTTTCTTTCTGTTTTGATTGTTTCTGTTGTGATGTTCTGATGTTCAATAAAGAGTTAGCGAGTCATTGATCGGAAAAAAAGAAGAATCTGGTCCGGAAGCCGCCAGCCAGTTAATTTTGTTTTTAATGACAATTTTAGTCCTATCCACATGAAAATAATATGACAGTAAAAGTAAAATAAATTATATTATTTTTTTTCCATAAACAGACAAATTATAAAATGTACCTAATTTGAAAAACACGCAACCAAGTGGAATTTAACTGTTTCAGCTAAACTTAATAAGGAAATATACGACTTTCTCCAATTCTACTTTTTGAAATAGGAATTTGATACAAATAAATAAATATCTCGGGACAATTGACACCAATTGACCTAGCCCCAAACTAAGCAAAGCTTGTGATATGGGCACTAGACAACGGATAAACATACTTATATAGATAAATACATTCTTAAATACATATTAAACATCCAAGACTCGAGAACAAACATTCGTACTTTTCATACAAATATCTGCCCCGACCGGGGATCGAACCCGGGACCTCAAGCTTCATAGTCAGGTTCTCTAACCATTAAGCCATCGGGTCGTCTAAAAAATAAAATAAATAAAATATAAGCGTGCATAAAATAGTAAAATTCCCCAAATAGTTGGTTATAGCGGCAGCGCAGCATACACAAACGATAAAGTTTCACGACAATGTCCGGGGCATTACGACTGCCGTACCGGTACTCCGCCGGGGCATTCATTAGATAATAACAAAACAATGCTAATGGACGGAGACTTACACTTGAAAAGGTATGGCTTATGCTTTGAGAGCTATCATAAAGGCCGCTTTTAGTTGCTCCAGTCATGGGATTTAGGGGAAAGTGGGTTTAATTGGGTGAGGGATCACTTGGTGTTTAGAAATGATTATTGGGATTTGAAGAGAAATGAACACTATTTAGAAAACTTTCTTTAATTGAAAAATATAACACCATCCTTCGACAGCACGAAGCAGTAAACCAGTGGAGTGATAAAAGACGCATTTGTTCCTTAAAACCGTTTCGCCAGTTTAGTGAAGACTGCGGGGGGTAGACAAAGCCTCTCATTGGCTGACTCAAGGCCATCCCAATGTCAACAAAGAATTTAGTGATGTGCCATTCGCGTTTTGGACTTTTATCGATAAAACATTTACTTTTTACCTTTTAGTGTGTAATTTCCCCATTTACCTCTTATTATTTTTAACCGACTTCAATAAAAGGAGGTTCTTTCTATGTTAGACTGTACGTTTTTTGATGTAGGTAGGTATGTTCACTAGAGATGTGCCGACTAGTCGGTAAAGCCGACTATTTTGCAACTAACATAATCGGCGACTATCCGGCAAAGAGAGCCCAGTATCCGGCTTCTTACTTTGTATATCATCATCATCATCGTCATCATCCCGGCCTATACACCGTGTATTTGTTGATTTACGATAACTTTGGCATATTATCCATAGATTTTTAAATATTGCAAAAAAATTGCGTTCCAAATCGCTATAGCCATGTCATAGCCAAACCATACGATTACTATAGCGATTTCGAACGCAGCCCGTGAACCGATTCGTAAAATGGGACGTTACCAAACTTAATAGCATGGCTTGTAGAAGACAATAAAGACGGCTATGTATGTAGAGGGAATTGGATTAAATAACAACAAATATAAAAAAATATTTATAAAGGCAACACTTTTAATGAACAATACAATAACAGTATTATTAGTTTCAGCCGAAGTCATAATCGGCATCGGAACATATCTAACGTTACATAGTAGTACTATTGATTTTTAAAATGAATTAATTTTGACAAAGTTTTACGAATGAACTTCTTAGGATCTTTATAATTTTTGGTAAAATATGACAACCTCGCATCGACGTATTTCTTTATAACACACCTAGTCAGCTCAATTATGTGATTTTCGGTTTCAACTTCAAATTGATGAAAATGTATGTCAGGAAACAAATTGTACCCTATAAACGACTTTAACACAGTTCTTTCGAAGAAATCTGAATTATATTTTGGTGGCAATACTTTTGATCCATTTTCATTTATAGCTCTTTTAATATTGATTTCACACCGGCGACAAATTTCTAGGACTGTATTTGAACCGTAAAAAAGTTTTTTTTGAACGTCTTTTTGATGTGATAACTTTTAGTATTTGTGTCGCCTATTAATGCACCAATACATGTTTGACACTTAATTTTTTTAATTGTATGTGTATGCAAAATTTCATCTCAATTGGTAACCGGGAAGTGGATCAAATCTAACTTGCAAACAAACATCGGGACAGGTGAAACTAAAAAAAAGCTTGCAATATTATTATTACCTAGGGGAAAGTGGTCACCATTATCGTTGAAAAATGGCTATAACATTTTGACATAATAGTTTCGGACTTTTTTGTAACAAACCACAATTATATTTGTTACACTTTACACTTATGTACATAAACTAGCTAAATTTGACAATTAAATAAAAAATAAAAAATGAAATCTATAAAGTCTACGAATGGTGACCACTTTCCCATACTCTGACTAAACCCTAATCATTATTTTATTTAACTATTCCACTGCGTAATCCTGCAGCTTGTTACTTAAGATTCCTCGATAGTGATTATTAAAAGCGGGTGGGACATCACTTACTTACACGTGCCGCACTAAAGCGGGATGGCTATATGTATTTGAGCCTGGGAGTGACAGAGACGGCTAAAAACGAAGGTATTTAATTTATTAAATAAGTTTTTCGAATTTATAAATGAAAATGTACATACCTGTGGAATGTAACACCATCAGTGGAATAGTTCGATGTTTTACTATTTTTACCGCACCACTTGATGGCGCAGAACGGCATATTTATATTTTTTTTTATTATTTTCGAGCGATCGTTCCTAGCGTAGTACGGAATTGGAACTAACGAAGATTTGAGTGGGGCGAGCCTGTATTAGCTCTGTCGGAGCTAATGTTTGGCGGTACGGATTCCCCCCGCATGAGCAGTCTAGTGGTTATATTGTCTTTGTTCGACAGCCATTACAGAGCAAGAGAGAGATAGAGTGTCTTCTCTCCTTTTCCAACAGGAACTTAAGTGTTACTACCTACAAATAATTAATAAAAAACTAAACCTATGTTTTGCATTGCTAATTGCAACAATAATTCAGACTTAATGGCTCATGGTTGAGCAGTACTAGACTATACATCTTAAGATTTTATTATATTCACACGTTTAAGAAAATTTATATTTTAAATTCTTTGTATAAAGGTATTATTGGTAGTGAAAGTAGAATTAAGTAATTGTATTAATATATCACTACAAAGTATAAAACAAAGTCGCTTTCCGCTGTCTGTCCCTATATGTATGCTTAGATCTTTAAATATTTTTTTATTGAATCAGGCGTTACTTTGCGGAGGTCCATTTCAATGAACACAAAATATTTACCTTGCTACTCCGCTACTTACGTGCAAGATAACCAAGCTTGTGCGAAATATGTACGTTTTGCATGCAAGCCCTCCCACCACTACTACCACACAAAACGCACACAAATCCCACAAACTTAATTAATCCTAACACCACACAAACACTGACGCGCGTTTCGATCCCTCTACGGGATCATTCTCAAAGTTAGAGCACAACCGATGCACATGCGAACCAACGTCGTACTAATTTGTAAAACTATAAATAAACTAAATGTACCCACATTCGTATATTATCAAACTACCCTCTTATTTATAATTTTAATTAGCCATCAACAACTACCTTCATAAATTTTTCCGACTACAACAAAAACAAAGAGGGTTATGTATTTAACAAAACAATTTTACTATTCATCAAAATGGACACGCAACAAAGGTGACGACACCAAGTTCACCTGTTCGTTAATTATTGAAGCACTATTGTTGTACCTAATTATTTCCAACTGCTCTAAAACATCCAACCGTAAACCCTTTTCACAAAAATGCAAAACATCAAATGCTGCTGAATCTGACAATGAATGATTTGATTAGAATCAAAAAAAAAACAATAAAAAGGGAATTCATTGCTTTTCATTCCGGTTGTTTTATGATACCCAGCACCAATGAATCGGCAAGATAGGGGAGTGTTCCACGAAATGGGTTCCAATGACAAAAAATGGAAATCAACAACAATTTGCGGGTTGTGGGATCCTGTGCGAGTCCGTTCGGATCGCTACCATCATTATTGTTAACGCCAAGCGTGTGTGCGCGCCTGCACGTGTGTACCTACGAGACACACACACACACGCAAGCGGCGTTCTCTGTACAGCGGACCGCGGCGGACACTCGGCATTCGATCGTCGTGGATCGACGTATACGAATTCTCATTTTTTATTGTAATTTTCATTGTTTTGGGAAGTAAATCCTGTCAAAAAGTCAAATCGTGTACATCAATTGACAATATTTCAAATTTCTTTATATTCATAAATCAAAAACCATTTCGAGAGAAACACTTGTTAACACAATAAAAATATTTTTGGATTTTTTCGTACAGTATTTTTTGGAAAAATGAGCAAAATATGTAAAACAGGAAATGACGTCCAGCGGCCGGTCCAATACTGCCATTATAAAAAACCTTGTCTTCCGGGTTTCCCTTTGACATTTACAATTTTCACAACACAACACTACTGACAGTTGACGGTTAATTCATTCGCACACCACTCGGCTTTGTTGCCATCGGGAACACTAGATAACTGTTTGCCGGGCAATAATGATAATATTTTTGCAAGTTTTCATTTAAAATCATATTATTCGTGAAGTATTCTGTTTGAGTTTGTCAGCTCGTTTTGACGTTCATCGACAGTGACAACTGCATTCACTGTCAAAGGTATTTAAGCACAGGTTTTGGCGGTCAATTAATGTAATTATTTCAACGTTTTTTTAAGTGTACGAAACAAAGCAGTGACGTCATTTCGCTAATACTTGACGTTTGTTACTTACGTCCTTTCTGCTTGAGCAACGATTTAAATGGATTTTTCCACGAAAATACAAGATTTTCACGAATATAAAAAAATATGGGTCTCTTAAATTTGTGCGCTCTTTCCAGCCAGACAATAAAAAGTAGCTCTTAAAAAATTGAAATATTGTCACCCTGCCATCCATCGCAAGCTAGCAGTCCCAGAGTTCAACGTTATATCAGTTAGCTTTTGCCCGCGACTTCGTCCGCGCAAGTAACGTCAAAGTGACATACCACCTTCATCCAATAACTTATTCAAATATTAATCTGCCAAGTTTCTTGCGGCGTATTCTTATTGGCAATGATGGTCTTTGCGCTGGTAGATTCAAAAAAATACATGTAAAGGAGCCCTTGGCGGCTTATTTGCAAAATAAACTTTTGACTTTGATTAAGTCATTATTTTCCTATCCCGTCCTTTTATCTCGTGAGAAATTTGCAAAATCCCTTCTATATGCTCGTTTTTATAATGACCCACAGAAGCAGCGGTCTCGTGTGAACGGAGTAGCAAGGTAACTGTTTTTTTGTTTACTATTTAGAGTTCCGTGCCCAAAGGGTAAAAACGGGACCCTATTATTAGTAATAGGGTCCCGTTTTTTCTTCTGTCTGTCTGTCACCAGGCTGAATCTCAACCGTGATAGCTAGACAGTCTTAGACGATTTTCACAGAATGATGTATTTCTGTTGCCAAAATTGCAACGAATACAAAAAATCTATGCAAGCAACCAATAGTAAAACGAACTCATTCTACACCGGATTTTATATTCACTTGCCGAATTTGTACGGAACCCTCGATGCGCGAGTCCGACTCGCACTTGGCACTTTTAGTACTTAAATAACATGTTTATTGCAAGGAAAAAACCCGTTTTTTCCTTGCAATAAACATGTTATTTAAGTACTAAAATCTTCGACCAAAATATTTGTATGGAGGGAGCTTAGTCTTCGCCAAAATGGCATCCAATTCAAATTAGTTTGGCGCACAAGCCTGCCCTGCGGCGTTGCTCGCTGTTATCTTTTGATTAGCATACATTGTTATGCACTAGACCGGTCGGACGGCCATGTTGCATACATTTGCATTACAGAAAAGTTATTGTTGGTACAGTTTTGCCGTTGGTTCTTACTAACCGAATTCAAAAGAAAAGGTAGGTACTTAATTCGTTCGTTTTGTTAGATATGTAGCTAAAAGACTTTGAGTTAATAATAATAATAGGTATCGATTCAATGCAAAATCCTGCTGTCTTTACATATATACGATACATACATACCTACTGTCACGCCTCTTTCCCACAGGGGCAGGCAGAGACTACTTTCTTCCACTTGCTACGATCCTGACATACCTCTTTCACTTTTCGCTTTTTGTCTTTACATAATATAGATAATATGATAATAATTCGTGCGTGACAATCCATATTTTACTTTAATTCAAAGATTCACAATCTGTGAAAATTTGTGAAAGGAGGAAAAATATTATAAAAACGTGTAGACACTCAATCGGCAAAGCGACCCAACGATGAGTGCTAAAGACTCAAATTGAATATATTTATTGTACTGCCTTTTTATTTCTCTCGAAGCGTGCTAATTTTATCCTGTTTTCTTTAGTGAATTTTTCGTGATCAAACCAAGTAGTAGTAGCAAGGTGAATATTTTATGTTCATTCAAACTAACACACGTCGAACACACACACACGAACACACGTTGTACACAGTTCTGGACAGTAAATAAATTATTATTATTATTATTATTAACACGTTCTCCATCAAACTATATCAAATATTACTTGCAGAGTGTACTGTCATTTTTAAACTATTGTTAGCTATTTAGAAGCACAAAATAGCCGCAGTAATGCTCTGACCGCTAAAACAACTAGGCCTTTCTCCTTTGCCTATTAAAATGTACCTATTTAGACGGTAATTCGTTTCACTTTGAAATTTTCAAGCATCTGTCACAAAACATTAATAAATTTTATTACATTGTTTGCGACTGTTGAATAGACTAAATCCCTTTGCCATTTACCTTTTAAAAGCAAACAACACCGCTGGGAGCAAAATAAACGAAATCGATAGCTCCGAGCTCGATTAGAATAAAATTTGAATAGATTATTTTAGTGTATAAAGAGGCTGTATTATATGAAGTGCTACGACGGCAACTAGGCAGGCTAGCACATCCGGGAACGCGGTCAGGTCAAGGTCACGGCCCGCGATCGATGCAGCTACGAGCGGGAGCTACGTCCCGCTACGCCGCGCCCGCCCCGCTACGCCGCTTGATGCTACGCCCGAATATATCACCAAGTATTGAGTTTCAAATTGAGGTGAGTTTGGGATTGTTAAACTTAAGAGTTTAAGAGTTAAAAGTCAATGTCGAAGCTGTTCTTACATCAGAGTAAGGTACGGTTATAGTAAACTAGCTATTACCTGCGACTCCGTCTGCGATAAATTCTTATAGCTATGCGAAATTTTCTACGGACTTTCAGTAAAATCAGTTTAGCAGTTGTGCCATGAAAGAGCAACAAACATCCAAATATCCAAACTTACAAACTTTCGCCGTTATTTATATTATATTTAGTAAGAGTACGATTGACTGTTCTGAAACACATTATGATTATCTTCGCGCGGTAATCTTTTGATTAATTACTACGCATGAACAATCCTAAAGATTCTTAATTTTATACTGTCTGTAGAATAAGCTGCTTGATAAGCTTACATACACGTATAATCAGCGATCTGCTCAAATTCCCAGTATCTCGTTTACGTACAAACTTTAAGCACATAATTTTTGCAAATGTTACAATTCGCGCTGCTTTTTAGACTTTGAGAAATATAAATCGCTCTCAATATTTCCGGCGAGGCAGTCTGCCTGGGCCAGACATATTTATCGAGGTCACCAGCTGAAACTCGGCATTAAATAAAATTTTGATTCGTACAAAACATTCCTTGGTCTTTTTAAGAAAAAAATATTAAGCTCCATAAATTTATTTTCTGATGACACAAATAATAAAATAGTTATTGTTGGTTAAAAAGTTTACAAGAACAAACTAAAATGTATCAATTCAATACCTAGTTGGCCTAATTTTTCTATCACAAACAGCATTATATTTGTAGCTTCGCACATTTTTAAATTTACAGTTTTTACGGCAGAGTATAATCGTTTATTCCTAATGTAAATATCATGTTACCCTTGAACTTGACAGCTAAGGTTATATTTAACCTTACATAATATCATAATTACAATACCCGCACTGGTATACCTCTGACTTAGCTTTATTATCGTATAGTGTTTTCACAGATTAGTAAGACAAAGATATATGATACTTTTATGACGCCACACCACACCCAAAACGTCACAGGTAGATATATCTAATGGACACATTGGTGGTTCTTCTTTTATACAAACGTATTCCACACAATTTACACGTACCTCTGCCTCTGTTTTACTTTTTTCCAACTTAGGTTATTTTAAAAACTAGAGACCTTCGAAAATGAAAAAAATTACGAATTTCGACGCCATTTCAGATGCTTGTAAAAACTTTTTAACGAATAATATTAACAAAAGAAAAACACGGGGCCAGGCAGTCCCTCTTATTTTATGCTTGAAAAAAAGTCAACCGGTTCATTTCTGAAAGAGGAAATAGAAGACTACGAGAGGCAGTTTTCATCAGATTCAGTCAAGGCTGCAGTTGTCCCTTTTAACTCTTTCCGGAGAGGTGAGATGGGGGAACAGCAATACTGTATCCAATACCTACTTTTCAAAAGTCCCTGTGACCGGGTTTCGCCTTAACAAGCCCCGGATAGTGGCATTACGGAGTAACAAGGTAACTTTTTTGTTCAACGCACAGGGGCCCAATTTTTGAAAGCATATTATGTGAAAAGACCACTCGAAAGTGATGAAAATTAAAAATAAGAATAAATTAGAACAAAATTACAGCAAAAATTAATCTAATCTACTAATTTAAAAATTATTTAATCTCCATCCACAAAGAGATGTTTGTGTGTGTGTGTGTGTGTGTGTGTATCTGTCTGTGGCATCGTAGCTCTCAAGCGGATGGACCGATTTCAATGCGGTTTTTATTTAATTCAAAAGCCAGTTTCCTTGCAGTGGTTTTTAGGTTTGGTAAAGAACAAAGAACGGTCTAGCAGTTTCAAGAGTATCAGCTCTTTTCCTAAATGATATTATGTATGATTAGGAACTCAATTACCTAATTCCTGGGAGGTTTTCAAAATTTTAATTCAACGTTTTAAGCTGCAGGTTTATAGATTTATACCACTTGCCAAAGATTTTGCTCTCAAAAATAGATAAGGCCCAGGATTTCCATCGAAAGACTGAAAAGATATCGCTATTTAAAGCTGAAGTATTTTACCTTCGTCAAACTCCAAACAAGCAGCGAAAGACAAACTATATGTAGTAATGGTAATAATGAACCTTGGAACCAGCGAGTCATTGTCTGCGGCAGGGGTTGCCGAAAGCTGACTACTAATCAAAGCCTAATGAGACCCCAATTCCCTAATCTACTGAGTTGGGTGTTCGTTTGTCTGAACCTCGAATGTGAATGGGATCGTGAAACGGGTTGAGGAAAGGTGTGATGAGACTTGATTTTGTTATTTTGTTACTAGACTAATAAAAATAAAAACCTACGAAGACATTCTTCAGATGACTAAGAAGATTTAGGACGTCTCGTGACCAAATAGGAGACGTACTTATTGAAAAACTCCACGGATAACTCACGTATTTTGCCCAACATGTGATTATGATGGGTGTCCCTGTTTTCAATTTTAATACTTACTTAATCATGATAATATTAAGTTAATTACTTTAGTTAGAAACAAGATACTATTGCAAATACTAGTAAGCATACCTACTTACCCGTAGGTTAAGCACCTGAGAACTAAGGTCTATTTATAGCTAATACTAGCTGTTGCCAGCGACTTCGTCTGCAAAGAATTCGTTTATGGCTATCCCGTGGGAAGTACGCAATTTTCCGGGATAAAAAGTAGCCTATGTGCTATTCCAGACCTTTCTCTATCTATGTGCCAAATTTCATCCAGATCCGTTGGGCCGTTCTGGCGTGATTGAGTAACAAACAAACATCCATCCATCCATCCATCCATCCATACTTTCGCATTTATATTATTAGTAAGATTAAAAGGATCCAAAAATATTCAAAAATTAAGATACTTGCACTCTATTTCGTGTGTGATGCTTTCATAATGCAGCAGCTTAAACTTTATCACACTTGAAAGGACAGAACTAAAAGTACAATGAAATAGATTGTAAAATCTGCACAGTTCTTTAAAATAGCGTAAAGCCAATCCTTTGTGCGGACAGATAGAATCTATTCCTCATTAGCGCAAACAACGAATCGATTCAGGTCAGCCCTCGCTCACCTACTTATACCCCTCTTTAAAGTCATAGGTTAAAGTGCTACAATTTAATAATTATAACTTATTAAATCTTTTCACATTTACAGGTTCAGGATATAACTAATGGGTTGATTTAGACATGCGGAAAGAGACGTTCCAAGAATTTACGTAATAAAATGTGTTCCGTTTTTGCAAAGATTAATACGGTCTTTTGTTCGTTTGGTAGTATATGAATGCGTGGTTCACAGAGGAAAAATGTTTTCTCTCGATATTAATACGATAAGTATTTTCCTGTTATTATTCCTATTCAATGGGAATACTTACGCTCAAGAACAAACAAATGAATGAAGCAAACGGTCGGTCAAATAAAAATAATTAAGTGACTGATTCCAATGTTCCGATTAAAGATGTTTGGTGAAATTGAAATAGGTAAACCAATGGCCAATTCCAAACGCTCATTTATGGCCAACATTTTATGTATTCTTATTTTAAAACAAGAACCGTAATTTGTAACAAAATGAAACATAACTGAGTTATGCCGCATTTTGAACACCAGAATCGCATTAACCGAGCATTTTTATGAACGTCCACAAATTAATAATGCTCCAAATACTTACGCAAATAAAATACCACCACCATCTTTTTGCAATAATAGCTTTCTGCTGTCACAACGCAAGGTTTTCTCCGAGAGTTTCCATATTTCATTCGGAACTCGTCACGGGATCGCATAAATTTCGATTCTTGAGCTTACTACCTACCTATGCGATTGTTTATCGCCTTCGGTCCTGTATATAAAAAACAGCGTATCTTTAATAAATATTAAATTAACATATCTTATACTGAATTCGTGCTACAAATACCTACTGAAGAAACTCGTTCTGTGTTTATTCATAGTAAGTATTATTTATAAAAATAGTTTCATTTTTAGGTACTTAGTCCAGTGGGCTTATTGTCTAACTCACTCGCAATCGCCATCGTGTTCATTTTGACAGTTGACGTATGGGCTGACAATTGGCATCGGAATCAGCTAACTGTCACATTCATACAAGAACTGTCAAAATGAACACGATGGCGATTGCGAGCGAGTTAGACAATAAGCCTACAGTATTTCAAAAGCCAATGTTACATTTTCTATTTTTATATCAATACTCATTTATTATATTATAGCGAACCCATTTACGGAGTTGATTCTATTATATATATAACAAAATGGGTTTGGCTTATAATAGTTTGCATTAGTCAGCACAATACTATTACCGTCCATTATCAAAAGAACGATAATAGAACCCCTATAACGGCGTAACCTTGAAAATTACTTTATTACTACCGTGAGCAAGCAACCCTCCGGTCGGTCATGGTCGCGGATCGACCCCTGCATTATGTAAGAGACGTCCGATCACCTCAGAAGCCGGCGCCCGAATGGCCTTCCATGCGCTACGGGAGCCGGGCTGAGTGGGGGGAGATGTTTACCTCCCCCACCCACAACCGTGCCAGCTGAGCAGAGGCACGCTATATTTAGGTTGCGCTGTAAATATTCGCTCCAAGTATGGAACCCACCCGCAGAGGGAGGGGTTGGGAGACCCGTTCGCGCTCCACGAACCGGCTGAAAGTTGAAAGTTCACCAACGCTCAGCACACGAGTTCGCACTGTTACGGAACGTTTTCTTTATTTAAATTCTATTGCAACTTGTTCACCGTTGTAGTCTCGGCTGAATTCGCAATGCCGTCTAATTTTTCAGTGTTGCCCCCGCGAGAACTTTTCCTCGGTTAGGACTCTTTCAATTGTTTTCTGGGCCCCAATTTAGAGTCGAAGTTTCATACGTGTTTCCTCTAACGACTTTTACGGTTATTGTTGCGGTTCAATTTGGCTGGAACGAGGCTTGATAATTACCGTGACGTTGCAAATGATACGCTGCTCAGTTTGCGGTGGACTATTACAAAATGAACACAATGTTCGCTTTGATGAAATTGAAACGGATTACTTTTCAGCGTAGGTAATGGACTGGTTGCGTGCGTATACATAATGATTTGAGAGATCATCATCGACGAGTAAATGTGAAATAAATTTTTCGCACAAAGGCCTACAGTTCACAGGAGAGTTAATTAAACATACGAGTACAACATACATTCTATCTTTAATAAAACTTTCATAGAATACAATAAAGACGTTATAAGTATAAATTAACTCCAAAGAAACATTTGATTTGCCGTAAGGCATTCAGATGAATTAATTCAACGGGACGCGTTCACAAATTGAATTTTAGCTTTAATTACATAATATCCACACATGTAGGTATAACGCGACTTCCCCCTTCCGGTAAACGGAAAGCGAATGCTTGAACGATGTGACACACACGAACTGAATTTGCGAGGTTGTTATTAGGTTATTACCATAATATCAATAACCTTCCGCGATTTGCGTCGGGTTGGGACTCGGGACATGATTGAAGACATTTCTGATTTAAGTAGCAATGTTTTAACAATGAGGGTTTTATACTTCTATACAATTTTAACTCTTTCATGCGATATATGAATAAAAGATTTTAGGTGCATTTTATGTGTCTCTCAACATAAGTACATTGTTTTAATCATCTCTCAAAATATCTTAAGAGCGTGCATCCCTACTGAGCTGGCAACTTCGCACTTTTGGTGATTTTTTTGCGATTATTTCACAGAAAATGAATGAAAGTTTCAAATGTGCGTCTGTAGTGCACTTCGTTTTTAGTGTATTAATGTGTCCAAGGCAATGAATATACGTGATGGACTTTTATTTTCGTATTAAAGGGATAAAATACTATATCTCGTTTAATAAGAAAATAACAGTCCATCACGATCAATTATTGTGTCAGACACATTAATACACTAAAAACGAAGTGCACTACAGACGGACATTTGAAACTTTCATTCAATTTGTGTGAAATAATCGCAAAAAATCACCAAAAATGCGACGATGCCAGCGCAGTAGGGATGCACGCTCTTAATCATCCACTCCTTATGCATTTATCTCGATTCCCTATCGTTCGCCATAATTTCATATATTACAAACGTACTGTTTGTAATAATGATCATTTGCCATTGATCCTTTTTCTTTGTTCGGGATTGCTATAAAACTAACCTAACCTAACCTTTTCGAAGTCTTTTTAAGCCATTTCGAAACTCCAGAAAAAATTGGTTATGACAAACGATCATTATAGCATGTTTAATTAGGGCAAACGAAATGCTTCCCACTATTTCACTATACTCTTCCTACTGGCATAGGAATGTCCTTCATCCGTTGAGTAAATACTTACATTATCTGCATCATCGTATATCACCACATCGTCATCAGGTCTATTATATTCGTAGTCCTCATCCTGGTCAGCTACATCGTATTTCTCATGCTTAGGATCATGGAAGCTTACTACGGTGAATACTGGAGCTGTTCCTCCGAAGGCTATTAGATCTTCGTGACTGGTGATGGCTAAGACTGAGCCTTCAGCGGGGTAAGAGCAAGTGATGTAGCGGTTGTGTAGGTTGATAACCTCGACGCATTTCGTTCCACTGCCGCCAATTATTCCGTATTTGCCTTTGCGGTTGTACTGGAAGACGAAAAGTAGGTTAGTAGGTATCTTAATTATACAACAATAATATTCTTATTAGATTTTCCATTTTGAATAAAATGGAAACTGAACATGACGTACAATAAAAACCGACCAAGCTCTCGAAAATTCTAATACTGTCGGCGTGAATACTTGCTATTTACGAGTATTGTCATGCTTTCTAGTACCTACATTAAAAAAGATGATAATCATCATCAGCTCATTGTCAGCCTATACACGTTCCACGCTCACTACTTGACACAGGCCTTCTTTCAGGATGAGAGGGCTTGGGCTACATTTTCCACAGTGGCCAAGTGCAGATTGGAAATTTCACTTTAAGTGTGCTGGTTTCCTCACGATGTTTTCCTACACCGAAAAACTCATGGCGTACAAATATAATTTCGGACGTAAATTTCGAGAAACTCGGAGGTGTTAGCCGGGATTCGAACCTACGAGCTTTTGCCTGAAAGGCCGAGGGTAAGCCAACTAGTCTACCACGCCACGGGTTAACTAGTTAAATGATATTTTTACTAGTTCGTAGTGTCCCACTGATAAGCAAAGCCCTTCTCCTCTAGAAGACTTTCAACTCGCCCTGTCCGCCCTTATGTCTAGCAAGTCATTGGAAAATGCACCTAGAGCATCCCGCCATGAAAATATAAAAGGCATAAAATAAATAAAATGTAAAACAACGAAAAACAGTGACGAGTTGTTACTTTATTGTACACTCACTCCATTCAAAAGCTTTATGCATCACATAACTCTAAAAATGGCGTCAGGTATTCCAATATATTGAAAAGTTTCAGGATGTTGCATAGTTTTGGGATTTCAAACAATGCAACCCCGCCATGGGCTGAATTCTGAAATACTCCGCGGAACGCAAATAAAAGAGATAGTTAGGAATAGCGCTTGAAACTACAGTGAATATTTTACAGTGCCGGTTATAAACTCTAATAAATTTATATTTTGACACGTGCTAGTTTTTAGCCAATTAATTCGGTTGTGAATCTAGCATAATAAAAAACGCAAGATAGAAAAAGGTACCTACTGGATTAGTATCACATCCACCGGAATGATGAAGCATCATAGGTGCTCGATATCTTACGACATTTTATAACAATTATACTAAGATTACTCGTATTATACAAAAAAAATTGAGAACTTGGGATGGACTATTATGTTGTTTATTTTGTACATACATACATACATACACCAGAGGCAATACAAAGTGTAAATGTAAATAAATTCAAGTACTTATTGTCCAAACTACTTTTAGAGAAGTGTTATTATAGTGTCGTAGACTATTTAAACGATTCTTGACATGTTGTAGAAATTTTAATTATTTTTAATTTACATCACTTATTATTTGAAATTATTATTTTTTTGTGTTATTTTTATTATTATTTTTTTATTTGACATTTTTGTATCATGTAATTTAATTTAGTATCTCTGACATTGTATTATGAAATGTAATTTAATGGATTTATTTATAATTTAGTAGTCTGACATTTTGTACCTAATTTGAAATATTTGCATGCCGTTCCTGAACAGTAAGATAAGGAGGACATAATTATTAATGTAAAACCTTAACCTCACACCCTTTTCTAGCAAATAAATGTTTTGATTGATTTGATTGATTGATTGATACATACCGTCACGCCTCTTTTCCATAGGGGATAGGCACATACTACTAGATATAATAGGTACCTATAGGGTAGGGAAGATAGTATTTTGTGGTGTTCAATAAATATATTATTTTATTATGTAGCTGATTCAGCGGTTTTGGCGCTCCGCGTTACAATAGGAGCGTACCCTTTCTAATTAGTGAGGTATTATGTGTTCGCGAAGCAATTAACATCTGATATCGAGCCGGGCCCAACTTTACCACCAAGAGCTCGAACACAAACTTAACTTGACTATACAAGACCGTGGATTCGGAAAGTTGAGCAATATTAGGACTCGGGTTTGCGACGACCCAAGTGCAAAACTAACAGCGATAAATTATTTTATTTTGTACTAGTTTTTGCCCGTAACTCTGTCTGCGGAGAATTATATATCGACCGCTTAAGGCGCTGTCAACAGCAAATGACCTTGAGTAGCGCCACTCTTCACACAAACGGTTCGCATGCCTGTGAGTGAAAGAGAAGAAACTATTCCGGCAGCTTGGCGCGCGTCTAAAATCTTGTAAATAAGACACAAATAAGAAGAAATATAAAAAAGTATGGATTATTTGTGAAATATGACTCGTTAGCCGTGTAGGTATGAATATGTTGACTTCATGTTTTTAATTGCAGACCCATACGTCGAAAAAATAAAGACATAGAACCGTTTAATGACGATTTTAAGACCAATCTTTGCAATTATTTTCTATCGAGCCGATTTTGTTCAATTATGTATCGCGTCCGTCTAGCGTGTTTGAAATATGATGAAAATTAACATTATATTTTTTTTGTATTTTTTTGCGTGTAGTTTTTCTTAAAAAAGTGCTTAAATAACATCAATTTTAACAAAATTAGGTGTTGTCAGCCTCTTAAATAACTGAGTCCTCGCCCGCGCGGCACAGATAGGCGACAAAGGGGGCCGAGAGAGGTGCGGGCGGCAGGCGCACTACCCGCCCGCACCCCTCTCGTTTCCCTTTGTCGTCATACCCTGTGCCCCTGTACCCTACTCACTCGGGCGAAGACTCAGTTAAGCGGTCGGTCTATAGCGTATCCCGCGGGAACTATGCGATGTTCCGGTATAATAGCTATGTGGGATAGAGGCGTGACGGTATATGTATGTATGTATAGCTATCCTATATTAGTAAGTTCATCCTCAAGGCTGAAACTGTCTCTATACTAAATCCACTATACCTTTTGATGAAGTAAATAAAAATCTGTTAAGGTTTGGATAGCGTGTACTTTCGCTTAGACGTCACGGAATAGAAGAAGCTAGCTGAGTACAATTATAATTAAAAACTTAAAGGTAAAGGACTTGAATCTTGCATCCAACACCTTTGTATTATGTTTTGTTTTGTATTTATAATGAGAGTTGCATTACAGCCAAGGGCATAAATATAATACTACTAGCTGTTGCCAGCGACTTCGTCTGCAAAGAATTCGTTTATCCCTATCCCTACTACGCAAGGGAACTACGCAATTTTCCGGGATAAAAAGTAGCCTATGTGCTATTCCAGACTTTTCTCTATCTATATGCCGAATTTCATCCAGATCCGTTGGGCCGTTCTGGCGTGATTGAGTAACAAACAAACATCCATCCATCCATCTATCCATACTTTCGCATTTATAATATTAGTTAGATTAGATTAGATGTTACCAAGGCGTTAAAAACATCTATATTCTATACACATTTATGCCATAAACAAATAAGGCCGGTGACACATATTTTGACATGATAGCTGTATCGATATTTATCTATCTGTGCATTTATCTGAGGCATTTGGTTATCGCTATCCCGCAGGAAAACTATTGTCCTTCCACGGGACTGAAACTTAACTAAATCGGTTCAGCGGTATGAAGAGATATCAGACAAACAAACAAACACATTTTTGCATTTTTAATATTAGTGCGGATTAGTAGTAAAAACCGGGAATTGCTAATGTCACATCTGAAAGTCCATGCGAGCAAAACCCCAAATCAAAGCTCGTATGTTGATATAATTGTTTATCAATTACACTTCCGCTTGTTCTCTAAACATTCTGCCGACATTTCATACGGAACCGAGAAATTTAAGGAAAACAATCCGCCAAAATCTCAGCAGGTCGCTTGCTTCTGACAGACACCCTCAGTTACCCGCGTTGATTCCGCTGTAATTGTAAATTCAAATTGAACAACAATATTACGTGTAATTTCAAAATGCGTAGCTTAACTAGTTTTCCTAGATGGTTTTGGGATACGCCTTCCATGAAAATTGGGATGAATGAATGCTAATATATTTTAACACAGTTTCCTTGTATGTGACGGTAGTGTTGCGAAAAGGTAAAAGAAATAAATGTAGATGACACCAAATGTTTTCACATCAAAAAATAATGGCGACAATATAATTTATAAAATAAAAATAAAAATTTGGAAAGTCTGTTGTAAATAATTTACAAATCATTCATTCGATTTAGGCACCTACAAAGAATTTTGTAAGGCGCTGGCTGGTTATCTTAACATTACGTTGAATTGAAAAGAATAATTATGAAACAATAATTATGAAAATATCTGATAGATAAGTCCAAATGAAATAGGTACCATACCACGTTAATAATTCTTTCTGGCTTTAATATAAAGGCACTGCGCCGGTTCATCATTTCATCTTAACGTACTTATCCAAAGTAATAACATCATTTGAGACGTGTAGTATAAGAATACGTTTCATCACCCTCATCCATCAGACAACCCCGACCACTCAAGAGTAAATTACCGAAGCGGAGGAGTTTATTTCATACCTGATTACATTTCCAAAATTGGCAAGCATAGATAAACTCGCCGTCAACGTCTGGCCTTCGGTTCTGCGCGCGCACCGTGCTCATCCTTTTCTTGGCGACGAGGTCAAACACCATGAGAGCTTCCGTGGTCCGCCAACTGCCTGCTATCACATGGTCCCTCTGTTGACAATAATAATTATATATACCATTCAAGTATTAGATTAGCTTTTTACCGACACTTCGTCTACGTTCCGTGAATTTACGCTTTTCAGGAATAAGAAAACATGATAACTAGGGAAAGCTTTCCATTATTATTAAGGATAGACTGCCAAAAGGTCGATTACTGGATCCCTACAGTCCATCTTTTTGTCTATTATAGTAATTATGGCACCTTCGCAAAAATCATATTAATTATTAACTTCAATGCCACCTAAATCAAATTTAATACAAAAAAAAACGCATGAAGATTAAAAAAAACAACTCAAATTAATAATAGGTAACGTAATCACATAATTTAAATGATTTATAAGGTTTCAATGAATTGAATGAAAATATCTATAAGACCACCAAGTTTACGCTGAACGAAAGTTCGCTACAAAACTTATATTATAAACCTGTTGAGGGCAAACCAAAGAAGGGTTAAAACTAGGAACGAGCATTCAGTATTCAGACAATACCTCTGAATGGTATTAATATAAGTAGAACTGTAGAACTTCGTCAACTTAGTCTGTGGGGACGAGAAACCTGTCTGCACACCGCAACGATGGAATCGCTTTACAAACTGAAAGTAATGAAAGTACGAAAATAATATTCTTCTGCTCAAAGTACTAAGAGCATCAAACTTTATAACGAGTGGCGAGGCACGGGTGAACTGTGGATGAACCAATGTACAGCTTTTAGGGTTGAAACAGATGAAAAGTAACGTGCAATCTTCGTTACAAGCGGAAGTTATCACCCACAACAGAACCACAAGTAACTTTTACCAACAATTTGCACCCATCTAAATAGGTACGATTATCAAACGATTATTTATTAAATAATAATATTAGGCATTATTTACACAACCCTAATTCTAAGACCGCAAAGTTCCAACAGGAGTATAAAGGCAAGTTTTTAATTAAAGTGCTTTGTATTAGCTTTGCTGGGCACCGCTCAAAATATTAGATAAACTCAACATATGAGTATGAGAACTTGTTTCTTTAACAAGCGCATTCATGCATTTTAAAAAGTATCTAGAGAAGTTGTAGTATTTTATTTTGTTTCAAACTCTCTTCTATGGTTCCACGCATTAGAAGTTCAGAGAGAATTCCGATTGTTTTTTAATTACAGGCACAAGAAGCATTTCATCTAAGTCCTCTAGGTTGGCAACGCAACTGCAATCCCTCCGGGGTTGCGGGTGTCTATGGGCAGTGCTGATCGCTTACCATAAGGTGACCCACTTGCTCGTTTGCCTTCCTATTCACATAAAAAAAAATAAAAAAATACGTTTGTATTATGTACCTATTTCTAAATTATTAAATGATTCCTTTAAAAAAAAAGTTAGGCTCAAACGGAAGAACATCATTTCACATAATTTCAAATAGAAACCGGTTCACTCGAAGAATTGTATGACCGTCTCGCAGCCGCCAATTTCAAAAGCTATTTCTGAAATGATAAAGTTTTTAAAAGCAAGGTTTACTCGCAAAGGTAGAGTTGTCAAACTTTTGCTTTACGTATTTAAAACGATGGCATATACAGTTAAAATATAGACTTTAACTAGCTAGATCAGTGGTGGGCAAACTTTTTTCATGGCGGGCCAGAAAATCACAGATATTTCAAAGAAGGGCCAAAATTATACTAAAATGCAATTTTTTTGACACATGACGCATGAACTACGTGGTTAGTCTAGCTGGCTCCTTTGCCTTCGCATCTATTATTCTATTTTATACAGCAGCACCGTCTAAATATCGTCATCCTGTGCCATAACACTCCAATTCGAAGGAACGCCGGCGGGCCGCATTAAATTCTTTCGCGGGCCGGAGTTGGCCCGCGGGCCGTAGTTTGCCCATCACTGAGCTAGATATATAGATTATATGCACTCACCTTAATATCAATGCTGTTACTGCATACGTCTACACCTTCGAATGTCATCATACAACCGATGGAACATCTTGTGTCCCAGACCTGAAAACGAAATTGCGCCTGTTTGAAATGTGCGTCTGTTGTGTTCTTTATTGAAGCGAAAACTTCTTTGGCGGCACTGGGCACTTTTTTGGATGGGTAAAAAATGTTAAACTCGCGTCAGACGTAAGACGGAGGGAGAGTTTAAGTACCAGGATATCAGGATCCTCTAAGAACTCATTTTGAAATACGAATGAAGCTAGAGTCGTGTTCTCTCGAAGTGTACGTTAATTTCGTCGCTCTAACATAATGTGCGTTTGTCCTAGTGAGTGGTATAAGGTGTGGAATAACAGTACATTCTCTCAAGTGACCGCAGTTCGAATCTCATGTGGAAATAGTTTTTTTTTCTTTTGGCGCGCGGGTGCTTGTGTGTAGTTTTCACTTCTGCCGCGGTACTTCCAGTGCTACCCGGTGTTTTTTTTAGTGTATCAATGTGCCCAATGCAATGTTGCCAGTTCATTAGGAGTAAACCCTCTTAATTTGGTGGATGTCTGTTCTAGTAACTTGCAACTCACACTTACTAATCATAATATTAATATAAGCAAAATGCTACCAACGCGAGTTAGGTAGACAACAAACATGAGCATTCTGGGAATTCAGTCTTTCAAAATTCTAAAAGCACACTGGATACAATACTTTGTGATGCCGTTTAAAACGTTGAAAAGGAGCGCTTAATAAATAATTTGAGCGCTTAACCGCAAAGCGAAATATTTTAATCTCGACAGTGATGCTTTGAGGGAACGAATGACGCAGGGTTGTCATACAGTCGAATTAACAATGTGTTTAGAAATTCCAAGAAACATCAATATTTCACTTTGCAAATCAATACCGTATTGTGGAAATGATGTAGACTGAAACTGCTTTCATTGCCAACTTTAGTTTACAATTTATTCTCAATCAGAGGCTAAATATAGCTTTTGGCTTAATAATAAGTTAGTTTTGTAGTTATTTACGACAGAGACGTTCGATGATGAACACTTTATAGATACAATCAATAATATTTGACTCGCTCCGAATTTTAGTATGAAATTAGAGTGAATTTTCAAATCAGCCCACCGTAAACAATTATCGCACCATACGTATAAAATATGAACGGTTCAAGAGCAGTTCAGTCTCAGTTTTACAAGAAATAGTTAGTGTCAAAGTAGCACATTTATGTCACACGATGGTTTTTTTTATAGTTAGCAAGTACTAAACTTAAATGATTATTGAGTTACTTAAGTTTAAAAGTACATTTACTTTTAAATCTTTTAAACAATTCAAACTGCCAAGCTCATTCAATACACTACTCTTTCTTACTCTATAACAAACGACGCTCCTTTCAAAATTACCTGATACCTATGTTTCCTGCGTCGAGCAACCCTAGGTCATTGTCCGCCATGTTTTATTCAGGACGCGTTTACAAGTTACAAGCTTAGTGGTTAGCTTTGTGCTGTTTGCTGTTTGTCACAGGTGATATTGCCTGCGCATCGGAATGGGGAACAGAGACGGTATATAATACGCTATCCAGAATGCATGCTAAACGTCCTTAAGGTGCATTCACTATACTGTTAACTTTAGGGAAGCAACACTTGATACAGAAAACAAAGTCTCTCAGGTTTTGACCGGAATATTTCAGCATCTAGTTGGGTTAAATTCGATTGAACACACCTACAAAAACTAGCTTTTTTTTATGTGAATAGGAAGGCAAACGAGCAAGTGGGTCACCTGATGGTAAGCGATCACCACTGCCCATAGACACCCGCAACCTCGGAGGGATTGCAGATGCGTTGCCAACCTAGAGGACTTAGATGAAATGCCTCTTGTGCCCGTAATTTCCCCGGCTGTCTTACTCTCCACACCGGAACTCAGCAGCAGAGCAGCAGAGCAGCTTCATTCGTATTTCAAAATAAGCTCTTAGAAGATCCTGATATCCTGGTACTTAAACTCTCCGTCTGTCTTAAGCCTGACGCGAGTTTAACTTTTTTTACCCATCCCAAAAAGTGCACAGAGCTGCTAAAGAAGTTTCCACTTCAAAACAATTAAATGTTTGATTCAAAACTTAGTAGATACCTACACTAGCACTGAAAAATATTTACAGACCTATTTGGTCAAACTAACCCCCTAACCTGTTGAAATATTCTGGAACAAATTCAAGAGACCTTGTATAGTAATAGATCGGCACCGCATGAGAAAAAGCTATGTAATTCGAGTGTCAGAGTGAAATAGAAGGAAAAGACCATTCTCCTTACACACTGTGAACCCAAGGGAACCCAGTGGCATCTAAGTAATCTAACTAATATTATAAATGCGAAAGTATGGATGGATGGATGGATGTTTGTTTGTTACTCAATCACGCCAGAACGGCCCAACGGATCTGGATGAAATTCGGCACATAGATAGAGAAAAGTCTGGAATAGCACATAGGCTAGTTTCTATCCCGGAAAATTGCGTAGTTCCCGCGGGATAACGATAAACGAATTCATTGCAAACGAAGTCGCTGGCAACAGCTAGTATTAAATAATTGTGCTTGCTTCTATTCTCTTTAGACACGCGCCGGTATCTGTAATTTTTTTCTATCCCGTCTAAGTTATTTTCAACACCGATATAGATCTAACGTAGTTAGTATATGCTACGAATATATCAATGGAGAAAACACTATAAAATACGGTAGGTATTGATATTTTAGATAATTATCTGTAACTTTTATGGCTGCTAAAACCACTTTTTGCTATCGTGCCTATGTTGCTTGCTAAAATTTGGTAACGTTGTTCTACAAAAAAGTTACTTCGATGGTTTGTGGATGCAACTTTATGAAAGGTGCAGAGTGGCATAAAAGACAGGACGAGGTATTCAGCAAGAGATTAAAGAGTTATTATCTCATCGTACTAAGTGATGAGCTCGATTGTGTATATACACTAGGTATTAAATTAAAATGCGACTGTCTGGGAACGGTAATTTTTTGATCGAAGACAAAACGGCGTAGCAATCACTTTCTATTATGCTCCAATGGTTCAGCCCTTCCGCTACCTGCCTTCATGTATTCCAGACTTGTTGATGCTGTATGATATTTTCTAAATCTTATTTCACTCATATTCTACGTCCTATAAGTACCCAAGTCACTTTTCCGCACCACGATGTTATAAAAACCTAACCAATGCTCAAATAATTTAATAGAGTCACCTAAACAATAAACATCAACTTTGGATTGGATAGCAACTAAAATATAGAAGTTATTCCGTAATAATTAAAATGTACGCCAATCATGTTCCCTTGTCGACCATTATGTCCGAAGCGGTTGAAATGTTCAAAGTACTGTCAACGTCGTTTGAGTTTCGTAGATATTGTGCGGTATACGACATTTAATCCCGTTGTATAATGAATCCGATTAAAGCCCACGTTAATTCAATGCCACGTAAACGAAGGACTTAAGTTTCTGGTCAGATTCAATGATTAACAGGAAGCCATAAAGTAACGCGGAAACTTATGAAGGAACCTGAAAGAAGGCATATACCTACTGACAAAGTCATCTTTTCACTGTTGATTAATAGGCGGATATCATTGGTAGATACACATTGTGTATACAGGTTGAATCACACACTGGCTAACATCCTACTAAGCATAGAAGAATAACTAAACAGATTTATATGGCGAGTGTGAAGGGATGCGTTGGAAGGGGAAGATCTAGGCCTTAGACGAACTTCGTGATTTTTAAATTATGGAGCGATAAAAGAACACTTGTCTTTGTTACAGTAGGTACCTAAAACAATGCAAGATTGAACTTAACGAATACATTTATCTAGCAAATCGTTTTTCGATGTCCCAAGCACCATTACTTTCTCATTCCAGTCGTTACACTCTTGGCAGAGTGGTCGTCATGTCCGATCTGATGCAATCCTGAAAATCCGTTATCATTCGCCTCTTATGCACTGGTGTAGTAGTGTCCACCGCGCTGTGTTGATTCGTTCAGTCCATATCGTGGGTGACTTATACGTTTCGGCACGTAAGTCTAGCGATGACGAGTCACGTGGAGGGGATCTGCGCACTCACGGATACCGTATTTTATACTGCTGCGCATACAAGGTCACCGCTAGACTTACGTGCCGGCACTTATACCTAGGTACCTACTCTTTTGCCCTCAATATTGCCTTATACCAGTAGATGCTTGATGGAATCATGGCCCCGAATACGAGCATCGACAGTATAGAGAGAGCCAACTACTTCAAACAATGTAAAGGAAAACTATTTAAATTAGTCTTCATTTAATTCTGATGTTCCACATCATGACGTTACAGCATCCCAGGTACTTACACACCTTTCCACTCGGTTTCGTGTTAAAACAACCGCAAACTACGACAGGCTTGTTCCGAAATTGAAGGTACCATTTCCCTTTTTTCAGTCGTTTAAATTTACAAAGGGCTAAAAAGGTTAAGCGGCACAGTTTAATATCGCTGTGGCAACAAAATTACATTTCGGTTTAAGTACATCTTTAATTTATAAAAGGGCTTTTGTACTTTGTTAACATTTTGTGTAAATTAATAAAGGTAATTTCGTTTCGGGTAGTTTTTTTTAAGAGGGCCATTAAAATTATCTTTCTTTCTTTTTTGTTTAATGGGAGCGCGCTACGTTCTGCCTCCATTTTATCTTCTGACAAAAGTACTGGTCTGCTGGTGGATAACGCTCTAATTACGTGTTATTAAGTGTTAAACGGTAGTAATTACTTACCTAAGTATTAGACTCTTTCTGACTTTGTTAATTCAGTTCAATCTTGCAAGTTTAGCCCCCTTTTAGCAACCAGATTGACATAAAATTCAGTAAGTACATACTAAACGGAAAATCGATGACAATCAAATGTACGTAGTAGGTACATTCAGCTAAAAATGTTTGTACTAAAAATAATCATTTAACGATTTTCATTCATCGTCATCATCATCATCATGTCATGTCAGCCGAAACACGTCCACTGCTTCTGCTGCTTTGCGTGGAAAAAAATCGCGATTTTCATAACAAAGCGCGTAAAAACCAATCGCAATATATCTAGTTAGTTACCGCGATTGCTTTTTGCGTGCAGTTACGTCAAAGCCAAGCTATAGTTACATCTAAGGTGCAGTTATACATGTACATACCCTGAGCGTTTGGTCCCACGCTGCGCTTGCAAAGACAAACGGTCTGTCGTCATGACACTTCAGTGCACACACCTGGCCGAAATGCATGCGTTGCAGCTTCTTCGGTATGAACTGAATACGAAGCTTGTGCACTTTATACGTAAGATCAGCCTGAGGAGAGAATTTTATTTAGTAAGTATCATGGTATTATTATATGATAGAGTCAATCAACATTAAGTTCTAGTAAAATACTGTGACGAAGATAAAGGTACCTATTGCCCTGACTCCGATAGTCATTTATAATTTACAAGATAACTGTTAACGAATACTACAAAATCCAAAGAAACATCATCATCGATAAGAGCATAATAAGTTGGTTCACTCAAAATGATTAACAACCCATCAAAAAGAGAATGTAATAAAATCATGCGGCGTAGAAAATAAAAAATATAGGGATTCGAATGTAAAACCAGGGAATACGTTCAAAAAGTCATAAAGCACTTTCAATGTATTAGTGAAATTCAGTGGACTCGAACGCTTGACTCGGAACGTTCAACATTTGCCTTTACTCTCAAGCTGCAGGGTTGTTTCTCGGTCTAGTGCTTAAATTAAAGAGGGACAGTTACGATTTTACAGCCAGAGGATCCGTTCAATGTAATCCTTGACCAGTGACCCACTTTTTACAGGATTAAGGGGGGCTCTCGAGGATACCGTAAAACCATTGTAATGTTGAAGTTACGACTAAAGCCGTAAACTGAGATTAGGCTTCAACGGTTTATTGGAGGTTGCGTTTTACGCACACTCGTAACAAGTGGTCGGGATATAAATTGGATTATTCGAAAATTCTTCAGAAGCGATAAAGTTCATCTTAAATCGAGCAATGGTTTTTTTATTATTAAGTTATCAAAAAAGTTGTAATATTTGACTACTGTTACCTATCGATGTGATTACAAACAAAACTGTTAATTTATTGTACATACCTAAGGTCCATTCATCCTTACGTTACGTGTACCTATCATGTAACAAACACTTCTCAAAGTCACACAAGTTACACTTTTCTCTTGGATCCTACACAATAATAGGTTATGTTGTTGTAGGCTCATAAAGTATTAAAATTGACCAAGTAATCACCGCAAAATATCATTTTTAATAAGACTTTCTTCAATAATCGGAGGAACGAATGAATCAACTCGAGAATTTTACCTGCAACCTGAGTAGCGCCACAAAATCGAAAACCTGACAGAAGTTCTATTTATTTTTAAAGCGAAAAAATCGGTGACGTTTTATGTATATTTTATCAACATTTCCAATCACTAGTCATTGTCTATTATCACTTTTGATGTTACGTTTGTTTACATGATAAGATACGTAAGGATGAAACTTAAAGGACCATATTTCATTATGGCGGGGACTACAACGCGCTGGAACACTAGCAAGGCGTTGAATCTTAATTGTAATAAGTTGGTAAAACCTCTGTTTGAAAGCACATAAATGCATAAAAATTTTAGGTAGGTATTCGTTGTCTGAACGCTAAAGCTAATAACTATAAATTCAACACCTGCCGAGCGCCAAACGCATTAAGTGCCTGCGCGTTTTAAAGTTACCACTGAAAGTAATAAATATTTAATGAGCATAAGTTTAGTCACTTGCCTGGTTGAGTAAATAAATGCCTGAGGCTTTTGGACTTTTCAAAGTGGTAATAAAGGTAAGTTTTTCTACAAATTACAAAGCAGGCCTAACAAAATATAATGGATCTGAAAAAAGTCCTTCACTTTTTGTTCAAAATGGCGTAGGGCAGGGACTTTGTCCAAAATAAAAAATAAATACCTACATAATATAATTTAAGTATTGTTTATGTGATGTGTTATTCCTACTTCGACTGCATGAAAATCTATATCTGTCACCTAGTTATTCATACCTAAGTACTTAATTTAGTCGACAGCTCGCAGGTTTATTTGAAGTGTTCCGAAAAGAATAAGGTGAACGAAGCCTGCGGCATCAAAAACAACCTCCACTGTCCTATATCTTACAATTTCATTTTGTTCTTGTTTTACTTAACACAAGTTTAAATTTAGACAGAACCCGATTGAAATAAAACATGGTAGGTAGTTATAGTTAACACATTCGCCATTACAATCATTGAAAATATCCAGGTACTTAGGTCACAAATTACGAGCACAAAGGAGCATTTCATCTTATCCCTCAAGGTTGGCAACGCATCTGCGATCTCTCCGGGGTTGCGGGTGTCTATGGGCAGTGATGATCACTTACCATCAAGTGACCCTCTTGCTCGTTTGCCTTCCTATTCATATAAAAAAAAAAGTGAACGCGCACTCACGCGGTGAACATATATTTTCTGAGCACTTCTTGACAGCTGCTCCGTTGTAGATCATTAAGAATATGAGTGGCCTGCATTGGCCTGGGTAGGCAGTGGTATGATGACGCAACACAATTTGTACCCGCTGCCTACTCTGGCCATCCGCCACTGCACGCCACTTTTCATAATAGTCACTGATAAATATCTTAATACTCGAACATAATCAAATGGTAGGTATTCGAAGATAAACTCTGCTAACCTATTCTAGTAACGTAGCTACATCTGAATATTTACGTACCTCCAGAGTTTCCATGTCAAACACTTTTATTGACGCGTCAGCGTATCCCGTAATGAGTTTCGTCTGGTCAGACGTTAGCCCCAGGGACAGTACTGGGCTCCGTTCTGTTGGTACAATTGAATGTTTAGCATTTTTTGTTCCATAACGGACAAGTGAAGCCAGTTCAAATAAGCCAACAATATAACGAATAGGTAATTGCAATGATTTCTAGTTCGATTATACTTATAAGTAAATCAAACCATTTTAATTTCCGAAGGTACACGAAGTTGTGACTTGTGAAATTATCGTGAAACAATTATAATCGCATGCCTATTATGGGTCTGACTGCTAGAAACAGGCTTCCTCTCAGTATGAGGTGAGGAGACTAGTGCTGTACAAAATTCCCAAGCGCTAAGCGGGCTCAGTGCGAATTGGGAACTTCACACACAACATAGAACCGCTTTGTAGGTGTATTGCTGGCTTCGTTATGGTGTTTTCCTTCATCAAAAAGCTCATAGAGGCCAAATCTAATTTCGTACATACAGAAGAAAAAATCCGCTCCTCCGCTTTAAAAGCCATTAAGCCGCTAGGCTAAAAAGAAATGCTAATATGAAAAGTTGCTCAAAGTTAGCTAACTCACGAGTTATGAAAGGTACTGAGTGGGAAGAACCGCCAGGCGCTCCGTAGAACTGCATGTTTAGACATTCCAATGCCGGGTCGGCTCGAATACAAAATTGCGCTGCGTCGCTTGAGATGACAATCTAAAAATCAAATCATGAGAACTGAGATAGGTATAAATAGATAAGTGATTAATAAAGAGGTGACAACTGCCTGTCTGATAAATTTCTATCGTGATTAGGTGTAAAAACTATCAATGTATTCAGACATCTAAGCAACACCTGCTTATATAAAAATAAGTTTGTCAAAAACCATTTTTTGCTTACTGTACGTTTTGTTGATTGGTATTATTGGACCAACGGCCACCAGAATTATTTCACTACTCGCAAGTCATGCCAACACAGTCAGCCAAATTTGACCACTAAACGTGAGACATTTGACTTGTATAGGTGGCGGCACGTAAGTCTAACGTGGAGTACGCCCGCTCGCGTCCCCTGCACTCCCCCGCGATGCCTTATTTTCGACTGCTGCGCATCAACGATCATCGCTGGACTTGCGTGCCGGAACTTGGAAAATTGGACAGGAACAAGCAAGACGAAGCTCAGGTGCTTATTACGTGACTCGCTCGCAATCACCGTCGTGTTCATTTTGACAGTTCTTGTATGAATGTGACAGCTAGCTGATTCCGATGCCAATTCTCAGCCCATACATTGAACTGTCAAAATGAAGACGATGGTGACCGCGAGCGAGTTACGTAATAAGCCTGCAGGCCAAGAGTACCCGAAACCGAAGAGCATGTATGAAGAGATTGATGAATGTGCATGAAGCGAAAGTGGAACAAAGTAGTCTCTGCATATCCCTGTGGAAAAGAGGTGTGACGGTATGTATGTATATGTATGTATGTAAACGGGATTAGACCACGTACATCAGGTATCTCAATACGGTATACAACTCCATCCATGCAGGCTGCATAGCACACCCTGGCTTCAGTGCGGCTGTATTCCAACGCGTATACAGGCTTCGGTGGAAACTGGACGTTCCGAAGCGTGCACATCACAGCACCCGTTTTTCCATGGCGCATCTGAAATTGTTGACGAAATTGTGAAAATTAGGTATAAAGCAATCTGAAAAAAGATCAAGCTCATAGCGATTTTAGCATAATACCCATAAGCATTTGCATTAAAACTGCTGCCGAATGAAGGGTAGGTAGGTACCTGTTCCTAAAACAAAGATATTCAGAAACTAATAACATGCTAGATGAATTTGCGTCAACTTCACTTTAGGTAGATCTGTTTACCTTAGGCTCTGTCTATCCCGTACTTTCTCCTTAATTAATACTTTTTTATCGAGTTCCTCAAATGTCTACATGAAATGGAGTACCTAGGTACATGATATTTTATTTAGTAGGTAACTAGCTTGTGCCTGCGACCTTACCTACCTACTCTTGAATCACTAGATATCTATTAAAAAAACGCATCAAAATCCGTTGCGTACTTTTAAAGATCTAAGCATAAAGTACATAGGGACATACAGACAGCGGAAAGCGACTTTGTTTTATACTTACTATGTAGTGATTATTTTACCCACGCCATATAAGAATGATTTGGTGAATCTTTCTTAGAGTAAAAATCAAGTTCTATATTTTCTTTTCTGGAACGGAGCGGTTGTATTTTATCATTACCTCCCTCAACTGAAATTAGAATGTACGAGCTCCAAGCTCAACCGGGAGAAGCAACTCAATAAGTCATTTAAAAAAATGTCTTCCTTCTTTTTCTAGCCCACAGCTCCATTAATGTTCACATACCTGTATTAATCCAGTGGAATGACCAACGATAATGTGACATCCATCGCGGGAATATACCGCGGCCGTGACGTAACCAGACTCAGAAAAATACCATCTATTGTACAAAATCTCATTTGGAGTTCCGCTTAAAAACTTTATATGGTTATCTTTTACCCATTGATAACGATCTTTGCGGCTTGTTCTGCCTTTATAATATAGCGGATACCAAATATTACGACAATTCTTCTCATTATCGTAATAATAATTAAGACGGGTTTTGAAATCCTCGAGTATGGATTGAAAGTTTTCCATTTTTTTTTTTACTAAAGCCCTCTCGATTTTATTACCTAAGTAAATAGGTTTTTCTATTATGGGTTAACTATACCTAATGAGGAAAATGCAAAAAATGAATGTACCTACCGAACTAAGTAAGTACCTACCCATCTGAACTAAAAATTGAAGTATTTTGCACTAGACTGATGTTACTTAAAGTCCAATTGTCCATTGTGTAGCCTGGAGAGGTTGACAATACAATACAATACAAATATCTACTATTTATTGAACACCACAAATCTTCCTCCTCAAATCCTCCGAAATGTGAAGTCCATTATACTGTAACCGTCATTCTCATTATTTATTATGAGGTATTTAGTGTGAGCGGAAAGTACCTACAAGGCCTGGCTTCAACGTATCGTGCCGTTTTGCTGATTCCGAATATCATAAGTAACTGATCTGTACCTACCTAACCAAAATACTGTCCATGATGTCGCTTGGAAATAAAATAAAAAAATATTTTTCGGAGTTCAGCAAGTTACCTTAGGAATCAAGAACTTTTTCCTACCTGGATCAACCCAGAAGAAAACCCCACAATAATGTGTTCACCATCGGGAGAATACAGCATACAGAAAATATAACCCAATGCCGATAAGTAGTCTAACCGAAGGATTCTCTCATTAGGGGTACCCTTGAAGAACCTATTCTCATTGTCCTGGAGCCATGTTACTTCTGCTACGCTAAGCCTTTTCTCAGCAAAAGACATAAAAGGATTCCTCAAGTTATCTTCTTGTCGAGATAACTGCAATTTAATGCGCTCCTTGTATTCTTTTATAAGAACATGGATGTCGGATTCTTCATTGTCCATATTAAATCGACTATAAGTCGGAATATTGAAAATACTCGTAGTCATTTTTTTATTTTATTTTCCTACTTCCACAAAATAGACAAAGATTGTCAGACCCTCGGTTTTGGCCACTCATTTGACACTGATTTCTCTTTGGCACTGATGTCATCGCGACGTGGAAGTGACACTGATGGACTAGAGTTTTTACTCAAATAGCTATAAGAAAGATTTTTTATTAAAAACTTTTTAGTAAGTAGCTACCTAGTGGATCCGAGTCGCACAACTGAACACAACTCGGAGGAATAAGAACCACAATAAGTTTTTGTCAAAACAAAAAAAACCATTTTTAATACTTAAATACAAGCTTTTTTTCTGACTGTACTTGCACTGTCAAACTGTCATCCGTCCTGTAGACCGACCGCCTATGATATCCCTACTACTTATCCCTACTAATATTATAAATGCGAAAGTAACTCTGTCTGTCGGTCTGTCTGTCTGTCTGTCTGTTACCTTTTCACGCCAAAACCGCTGAACCGATTTAATTGAAATTTGGTATACAAATAGTGTGAGTCCCGGGGAAGGATATGATAGTTTTTATCCCTGAAAATTGCATAGTTCCCGCGGGATAGCGATAAGCGACTTCTGCGCAGACGGAGTCGCGGGCAACAGCTAGTCACTACATAGAATAAAACAAAGTCGCTTTCTTTGTCCCTATGTCCCTATGTATGCTTAAATCCTTAAAACTACGCAACGGATTTTGATGCGGGGGCGGGTCGCTAGTACTATATAAATGTATTAAAACTGAGGCCGACCGCTGAAATGATTCCTCGCCCTCGCGGCACAGGAGCGCGGGGTAGAACGACAAAGGGGACCGAGAGAGGTGCTGGCGGGTAGCGCAACTCTCTCGGCCTCCTTTGTCATCAGTGGTCATCACACCCCGCGCTCCTGCACCGCGCGGGCTCATTTTTAAGCGGTCGGTCTATGGTCGGTCTATACACAGTGACATTGTGTAGGTGCCTACTATATTTCAAGCAAACTATTTTGTACAGCTTTTTATCCAGCATGATTTTTGTAGTTTTGTGCTTCTTGCCAGATTATTTTAATACCTAAATCTTTGTGTTTTTAACTCCGGTTTAACTACTATAAATTCCAAAAAACAAAAATTAGTTCTCACAACATGATCAAAACAATGTAATGCGTGAAAAGGATTATGAATTTGTTAGTATCTTGTAGTTGGTACTACTTTTCTTTGATGACAAAAAGAGATCGACTTAGCCACATCAAACATGTAAGAGCGAATAAGCAATATAGCTACCGGTCTGGCCCGATTGTAATCGAAACATTCACATTTGGACGCCATATTGTAATGTCAGAGTTTTGACGGTGGAAGGCGAATGCTTATGAAGATATTTTCAATAAAAAAAACTTTAAATACGTGTTTTATCAATCGAGTGCGTCTTATTTGCTAAGGTAAGATTGCAGACAACTTTATGTCATGTCTTAGCCGGCCATACTCGCAGCAACATAGAATCGATTGAAATAATAAAGTCGGGTGTGGTATTTAGTTCATGCGTTCCCCTTTTGTAATTGTTTGTTTTGTTTTATCCCTTCGAATTTTGATGGATTGAATAAAACGCAAGGCAGGTGGAAGTGTTTGTATTTCTAATCTTTAGTGTGAGTGAATGCTGATTCGCGGAAGGAGAATCGATAGTCCCAACGTTGTAATCTACATTGTGGTTTTGTTATATTCCCAGACGCTGGGTGCAGTGCATCGAGAACCATGAGCTATCAGATTCCATCATCGCAGAGTCGCACGAGTGAGTTTTTTCCACTTTGATTCAATTGTATGTGTCTGTTATGCTATCTTTACCTTGCGCGATATCTAGGTACCTATGCAAAAGTACCTAGGTATAATGATTGTTATGGTGACTCATGACAAAAGCATTGACGGTGTGGACTTTCTTAGATTTCTCCAATATCATAATAGGTCACCGTAATTAAATGCTGTGCCTAGTATGTATGTGATAAAAGACATACTTGCACATTGTTTTTTGCTTCATCCTTTTGTGTGATGTTAAAAATTTTGGTTATTAGGAGATTAAAAATTACATTTAGCCAATTTTGTAATCACATTGGTAACGCATGATGTATGACAGAAACAGAAATATGAGATTGTCTATTGACTTTTAATTCAAGTTTTTTGCTTGATTGGAGATTGACGGGTATTAGTTATCTGATTCAGTGAACTTTGGTTACTAAAAATTAAATAATAGTTACAAATACTTTATTTATGCTCTGCATTTGTCTAACATAGTTAAAAACATGTCTTTGATTTTAGGGGTGGGTTTCCTTCCTTATTTATTTGTTTTCATACTAGCTCTATGTGCATTGGCATAGATATATATCAAATCTCAACTCCATCTAACTACAGAATTGAAATTTTACTTGCAAGATTCAACCTAACAAACTAACTTAGCAAGTTAAATAAAAACATTTAAAAAAGCTACAGAAATCTTAAATTTATTTATTCATTAAATTGTTTCCCAGTGCAGCATTACCTCTTCACTCCACAAAACAAGTTATGTGCTTTAGGTTGGTTTTATTTCCAATTTATTCTTAAACGCTGGAAAAAAGAGGTGTTAGTTTTCAATGATTCACGTTTTAAGTTCATTCGGTAAATTCGGTAATTTCGGTTCGGGTCTGTTAAGTATAGACGGGAAAAGGTTCGGGTTTTTCGAAGGAAAAAGAGGTGTCTTATTTTTAACCTGTCAATTTTGTATATATTTCAGTGTCTCACAGTAATTATGGTGGATCTGATGTGCCAATGGCTCCCAGCAAGGAACAACAAACCTTGCTGTGGCAGCAGAACTCCTACCTGGTGGACTCAGGCATCAACTCCGGTGCTGCCACACAGGTAATAAAAGAAAAAATCTTCTGTGTTTAACAACACTTGTGCGTTTGTGGGATTCTCTGTATGGAAGATAATCACTTAAGAACAGGACTACTAATAGCTGCTCTTGTTTTGTAGTGTTGGTAATTACTAAAACAAGTTTTGGATGAAAACAACTGCAGCCAGCAAATTTTTAATACAATTAAAAACACCAAATGAATTGCCAACACGTTGCCAACCTGGAAGATAAAATGCCTCTTGTGAACATGTTTTTAGGCTGTCTGTTCCACACAACAGTGCAAATTTTGTAGCAGGATTAGCGATTAAGATTCTAGTATCCAACCTACAGCAACATGCCACACAAGTTCTCTTAAAATGTTCTGCATTATTTTGAGATAGTTTGACTTATTAGACCTGTGAATGTTTTTCAGACTTTGAATCATAGTTCACAAATGTTTTCATATCTACATTGATTGGATAAAATATTGACTCAAAGAAACTCTGCTAACTAACTCAACCATCTTCGGCAGAAATAGACATGTATACAATGAATGTGGCAATGGTATGTCATTTAGTTTCTGCAACTATACATCCAATATAGTTTGATTTGTTGTAACAGGTGCCATCACTTACTGGCAAGGAAGATGATGAGATGGAAGGTGATCAACTCATGTTTGATCTGGACCAAGGATTTGCCCAGGGCTTCACTCAAGAGCAAGTTGATGGTATGTATGATATTAATATTAATTAAGTATAACAATTATCTATAGACCGACCGCTGGACGACAATGGGAACCGAGAGCGGTGCGGGCGGGTAGTTCGCGTGCGCCTGCCGCCCGCATCTCTTTCGGCCCCCTTTGTCGCCTACTCCGCGCCCCTGTACCCGCGCGGGTGATGTCTCAATTAAGCGTTCGGTCTATAGGTGCATTACTTTATATTGGAGAATAAAATGTGTTTTATTGTTTTTCTCCCTCAGACATGAACCAGCAGCTGTCTCAAACGCGCTCTCAGCGTGTCCGAGCTGCCATGTTTCCGGAGACCTTGGAGGAGGGCATTGAGATCCCTTCCACCCAGTTGGATCCAGCGCAGCCCACTGCTGTTCAGCGTTTGTCTGAACCCTCGCAGATGCTGAAGCATGCCGTTGTCAACCTGATCAATTACCAGGATGATGCTGATTTGGCTACCAGGTAAGAAGAATAATTGTCTTGTACCAAGGACCGGAACTGGTTACCATTAAAGGGGGTATTGGTTTGGGTATTTTATAGAATTGTTTTCACAAACCCTATCAATTTGGTAAGCATATCATCGGGTTACCCGAAAGAAAGTTTGACCGTAATAGCATAGTTAATTTAATTCAATAATATCGGGTTTTTAAAAATACCTTCGGGTCTGCACATGTTTTTTTGTCTAGAAAAATACACATTTAATATAATTTTTTCTAAATTATTTCAGGGCTATTCCAGAGTTGATCAAGCTCTTGAACGATGAAGATCAAGTGGTGGTATCTCAAGCAGCCATGATGGTCCATCAACTATCCAAGAAGGAGGCCTCTCGCCACGCCATTATGAACTCGCCACAAATGGTGGCCGCCTTAGTGCGTGCCATATCCAACAGCAACGACCTCGAAACAACCAAAGGAGCCGTTGGAACACTGCACAATTTGTCCCACCATCGTCAAGGCCTGCTCGCCATCTTCAAAAGCGGTGGAATACCCGCTTTGGTCAAACTACTCAGCTCCCCTGTCGAAGCTGTCTTGTTTTACGCAATTACGACATTACACAACTTACTCTTGCACCAAGATGGCTCCAAAATGGCTGTGCGTCTGGCCGGTGGACTCCAGAAAATGGTTGCCCTACTCCAGAGGAACAATGTTAAGTTCCTAGCTATCGTCACTGACTGCCTCCAGATCTTGGCTTACGGGAACCAGGAATCTAAGCTGATCATACTGGCGTCTCAAGGGCCGATCGAGTTAGTGCGCATCATGCGCTCCTACGATTACGAAAAGCTGTTGTGGACCACTTCGAGAGTTCTGAAGGTAAGAATATGATTTTTGTCTCAAAAGTGTAAAATAATAAATATGGGTGGTTGTTTTTAGGGTTCCGCACCTCATAAGGAAAAACGGAACCCTTATAGGATCACTTTGTTGTCCGTCTGTCCGTCTGTCAAGACCCTTTTTCTCCGGAACGCGTGGAGGCTTGATAAAGCTGAAATTTATATTGAAGTGAAAAAATCAAACTTCTAAGTCAACGCAATCAAAAGATAAAGCCGTTTATGCCGCAAATTTCCGCAAATTTTAGAAACTGTCAAGGGAATCAAATGTACAGGTTACTTCCCATGAACTCAGAATCTTGAAATTTATTATGAAGCAATGTCTCATAGCATAGATAAAGGAAAAATTGCGAAAACCGTAAATTTTCTACAGTTTTGTACGGAACACTCGGTGTGCGTGTCCGACTCGCACACGTCTGGGTTTTTTTTCCACATACTGCTCTACTTCCTAGCAAACTTTTTCTTTATTGTGTCTTCCTTTAAAATTATAACTGGGAATAATTACTGAGCTTTAACTTAGGAGGCCTGTGCCCAGCAGTGGAACGTATATAGCTTGGAGATGATGATGATGTGTCTTCCTTTACCTTAACCTCCTCTCTTGTCCCCAGGTACTCTCAGTGTGTTCCAGCAACAAACCAGCTATAGTTGAGGCTGGTGGCATGCAGGCTCTTGCTATGCATCTTGGCAACCCGAGCGGTCGCCTCGTGCAGAACTGCCTTTGGACCCTGAGGAATCTTTCCGATGCCGCCACAAAGGTAAAACAAATATTAATGCTGAAAGAGGTGTTATTGTTTTAATGTTGCCAGTTCTCAAGTATGTCATTCTGCATGTTGAAGTTGTTAAGTCCTTTGTTTCTCTCTAACTTTAGAAAGCTGTATTGAGAGACAAAAGAAACCAAAGTTGGGTATATAAGTTAAATATATAAATCACGTCTTTATCCTTTACGGGGTAGACAGAAGCTGAGGTAACGACCTAAAGACCACGTTTAGCATGATTGTGGGAGTATGGAAACGGGAATCAATAGTGATGGGTTAACATTAACATGACTAAGATTTTCGCCCAATCCCTCGATGGGCTTTTATCTTATTTAAGAGAAGCAACTGGTACATTCTATGTTTTTCTAATATATAAGTTAGCATGTTTATATTTCAGCAATAATTCTGTATTTTATTTATAGTAAGTATAGTTGATCAAGTAACTGTTTTACCATTTGATGACAGTTTGTATGGTGAAAAATAACAATACAAGTTAAAATTGACGATAGATTTATTTATTAACAAGACCGTTAAAACCATGGCGTTCCATTAGATTAGATATTAAACCTAAACCTAACCTAGTGACACGCATCTCCTACGCATCCTGCATACTTGGGCTCGTCCAGAAATCATGTGATCATAATTTGGCCTACTTTTGATTCCTCCTCCCCCTTGGTGATATTTGGTGATTACAACGCTAACCCCTCCTCCCCATTCAAGATCACGTGTATTTGTCGGACTTAAAGTCGTCGCAAAATAAAAGGCCCGTTTTGACATTTCTCTTCCTGACGTAACTAGTGATGTAACCATATGACTCGGCACTCGATACTCACGATAAATCGATTCAAGTTTGCATGAGTATTTGATCGATTTGAATGTGTATTGTAAAGTGCGTTGGATTAAAGTTCTGATTAGAAAATTTAACTGAAACTGATATTATAGGTATTTTGAAATAATACAATGTTACGAAAGGTCAATTTTCTTTCATTTAATATATTTGTTACAATAACATTCACTCAATCACAAAGAAAATCGAGAAAAAGTGAATCTACAGTCAATCATTTTCTTCTGATGATGAAGACGAGCCATTCTATAGAAATTAGTGCTGCCATTGTTTACGGCTTTGAGCTCCAATGTCATAATTTTCAGTAAATATCGGTATACAGCTGGTGAAATTCAGTAATTAATTGGTCTAAATAAAATAAATAAAATCGGCCAAGTGAGAGTCGGCCTTAAAAAAAATATATCTTGATCGATTTATATTTTCCTTATCCGATTATTAATAGTCTGTGGACAATATGAAAAAATCGTTATGAACAGCACTTAGCTGAGTGAGCGATACCAATCAATGAAAAATGCAATTACCTTCAGAACATTTCGATCGGTAAAAAATTGAGAACTTCATGGGCGTGAACTGTCAAAACGGGCCTTTTAAATTGCGACGACTATTATACGAAAATTATTTCCTGCTGTGTAAAAAAATTACACGTGATGTGTTCTTGGACACCCCCCTCCCGCATAAACGATCACATGATTTCTGGACGAGCCCTAACCTAGTGACACGTATCTCTTACGCATCCTGCATACTTTCTAGCTCTCCATTCCATCTCCACCCTTGCTATCTCAATGTATCTTATCTTGATGTTTTAAGCCATGTAAATGAAATTGAACTTTAGTATGGTTAAGGGATTCCTTGGTTGACTTCATTATGCAACTGGCAGACGATAATCCACATAGCACCTCATTTGTTTCATAAGTTACACTATGCTATAAAATGTGATCAATGAATGAAGTTTACAATTTGAATATTGGTGACAGTTGACGTTTCCCCAGGTGGAGGGCCTGGAGAACCTGCTCTCGAGCCTGGTCCAGGTGCTGGCCTCCACTGACGTCAACATCGTCACCTGCGCTGCTGGTATCCTGTCCAACTTGACCTGCAACAATCAGCGTAACAAGGTCAGTGGTTTTGATTTGACATCCAACCTTGGATATGTCACCGAAAGAAGTCTACATATTAAACAGTCTTAGGCCGCGCCTATGTGTTTGTCTGTTTGCGATAAACTCGAAACCTACTGAACCTATTGGGATTTTCTTTAATATTTATAGAAATCTGTGAGAATTGATAATAAAGTGTGTTAGGAAATATTAATGGCGATTGTGAATAAAATGTTATACATACATACATTGTGGCATGACATGCAAATAGGTTTATCCTAGTTTAAGTACCGATCTCCGCCACAGAAATGCTGCATCTATTTAAGATTAGATTAGATTAGATTAGATTATTTATTCATTCATTCAATATAAAATTACATCATAAATTGTACAAAAATGAGTTTGTTTGTTTGTTTGTTTGTAAAGAAATGGGTTTGTCTTTAATGCATGCAAATTTTGACAAATAAATGAAATGTATATGTATTGTACAATAGGAAAAACCAAATATCATTGACTTGAATTTTTAGGGTTCAGCACCTCGAAAGGAAAAAGCGGATCTCTTATAGGATCACTTCGTTGGCCGTCCGTCCGTCTGTCAAGACTCTTTTTCTAAGGAACGCGTGGAGGTATCAAGCTGAAATTTATATCAAATACTCAGGTCTACTGCCCATTGGAGCTGTGAAAAAATCAAACTTCTAAGCCAACTCAATCAAAAGATAATAAATTAAATAAATTTCCGCAAATTTTTGAAACTAAGAAGTTCAACTTTTCAATACTTCTAACTTATGTTCTGCACGGCCGCCGATTATATGCTATTATTCTGCGTAACTCGATCAATGAAGGCTGGTAGGCCACAGTATAATGGACCCGTATGTAATCCTCTTGTACACCAGGTGACGGTCTGCCAAGCGGGCGGAGTTGACGCACTGGTACGCACTGTGGTGTCTGCCGGGGACCGCGAGGAGATCACCGAGCCCGCGGTGTGCGCGCTGCGTCATCTCACCTCGCGTCACGTGGAAAGCGAAATGGCGCAGAACGCCGTACGCTTGCACTATGGCTTGCCGGTTAGTATCGATCTGTTGGTTTCTGTTAATAGAAGTTACTATATAGCTCAAGCAAATAAGAATCCATTGTATGGGAAATCTGGCAAAATATATGGAGAACATTTATCTATTGGGATGGATACCTTATGGGGTGAAGTCAAAATTTATCAACTCTCCCCCCTCCTCCGGGGGGCGCGTCCCCCCACCACGCCCCCCGAAATGTCCCGAAACACGGTTTTTTGAAGTTTTTGAGAAAACTGTTCGCGATACAGAAAAAGTGTGTAGGAATGAAATAATGTACAATAAATTTACTATAAATCTACCATACACATAAAAGCGGTATCTCTTATGGTTTTGACGCAAGAAGACGCAGAAAATCATAATTTTTTGTTTTTTTACAATAAATTTTATTAAAACTTCAGTTTTCTCAGAAAATACTCATTTTACACCTAAAAAATGTATCACTTAAATAAACAATTGGATATTCCCTTTAAAAAGAGGTATCACTTATTTATATATTAGTTAATTTGACCATTTTTTATGATAGTTTAAATATTTAATTTGTTATGAACAATTTTTTTTACTTCAAGATTAGGTATGTTTAAAATATTTTTTATATAGTTTAGAGTTAATTATAAACCATGCTAGTGTAATTTTGTTTATTTATTCTCAGTTATCCGCAAATAATTAGTGTGAATAAATTCATTCATTTCCAAAAAGGTACTAAGATGTTTATTTAATATAATCAACTATTTATTTAAGTATACCCTTTTATTTAAGTACTTACATTAAAATAAACAATGTTAACACTCTTATTATCTGGGGGCACGGTAGTGCCCCAGCTGAGATAGCCAAGTGAAGCGCAAGAAGTGCACTAGTTACCTTTCCTCGAACCGCTTTGTCGTTATTTTGTACTCTCATAACTTGGTTTTGGACTGTACCAGATAACTAAAATTCTCGGGATATGATATGAATAGTGGATTTATTACAAGCTCTTATATTTTAAATTTTATAGATATCTAAAAAACTCTGATTTCGTCACTGACTCACTCACTGGTGGTCAACAAATTTACGTCCTATAAAGTTGAAATTCGTAACTATAAGAACTATTGTAATGATAATTATAATCACACAAACGAATAACTCACGTATAAAAATCGAGTGATGCTCGACATATTCCAGACTAGTTCGTAGTCTTTATTCCTGGACCGCTTGCCCCGGCGGCAGAGAAACGATCACATATTACAAATAAAGTAAATAAAGTATTATTATACTTATTATTTTACTACGCCTATATGACGGTAGCAAAACGGCCAACGACATTATTTTTACTAAATTGTAGACTTCACAAACTCTTAAACACTTGTAGAGTTAGAACGTAAAAAGTTTGTAAGTTGTTGCTTATGACAAGTGCCTTCAGAAAACACCACATTTGCACGCGCTTAATTTCATCCACTAATTCAGTTTAATTTACTGAAAATTCTGAAATATACAGTTTATTATTTTTAACAACTCTCTTTATCAATTTTCAGACCGCTGGGCATCAAAATTTGCGTAGTTTCGTACAAAATATCCATTCGCTAGTTTAAGGAAAAGTTAAAGTTCCAAATTTTAGATTTTTGCTGTTGATTGTATACTAATCTAGCTTACAAACCAAATTTGAGCATTCTAGGAATTTAATCAATAAAATTTTAAATATAAGAGCTATGCAATTGAAACTTTACACTTGTAATAAGTCCACTATTCACATCATATCCCGAGAATTTTAATTATCTCATACAACCCAAAACCAAGTTATGAGGGTACAAAATAACGAAAAAGCGGTTCGAGAAAAGGTAACTAGTGCCCTTCTTGCGCTTCTCTTGGCTATCTTAGCTAGGGCACTACCGTGCCCCCAGATAATAAGAGTGTTAACAATTGTTTATTTCAATGTCTCTCTTCAATTTCAATGTAAGTTACTTAAATAAAAGTGTATATTTAAATAAATAGTTGATTATATTAAATAAACATCTTAGTACCGTTTTGGAAATGAATGAATATACTTATTATTTGCGGATAACTGAAAAAAAAATAAACATAATTACACTAGCATGGTTAATTAACTCTAAACTATATAAAAAACATTTTAAACATACCTAATCTTCAAGTAAAAAAAATTGTTCATGACAAATTAAATATTTAAACTATCATAAAATGGTAAATTTAACTAATATATAAATAAATTATACCTCTTTTTAAAGGGAATATTCCGTTGTTTATTTAAGTGATACATTTTTTAGGTGTAAAATGAGTATTTTCTGAGAAAACTGAAGTTTTAATAAAATTTATTGTAAAAAAACAAAAAATTATGATTTTCTGCGTCTTCTTGCGTCAAAACCATAAGAGATACCGCTTTTATGTGTATGGTAGATTTATAGTAAATTTATTGTACATTATTTCATTCCTACACACTTTTTCTGTATCGCGAACAGTTTTCTCAAAAAGTTCAAAAAACCGCGTTTCGGGACATTTCGGGGGGCCTGGGGGGGGGACGCGCACCCCGGAGGAGGGGGGAGAGTTGATAAATTTTGACTTCACCCCATAAGGTATCCATCCCAATAGATAAATGTTCTCCATATATTTTGCCACGTTTTGAGCTATTTTTACTGAATTAATAGAAGTGGTAAAGGAATCTAACGTCTGGGACCAGTGACAAATAAATCGTCGGGTCATTACTTCTTGCGATCGTATGCAATAAACATGAAACATTACTGCCACGAAATAAGGTGTTAATTTGAACGAATATGTTAATGTTATCTGTATAAGTTGATGTGTCAACTTTTGACACCAAGTACCGGAACCAGTTACCATAAAAGGGGTATTGGATAGGGTATTTCAGTGTTTTTCAACCTTTTTTATGATGCGACCCCCCTGGTATGAAAAAATATTTCGTGAAGATTCTTCGCTTTTTTATCATGTAATCAGTAATCAGTCATTTATTGCTTTAAGGAATTCCACGCAATACATTATAAATAAGAGAATTATTTTATTACAAAAATGCTAAAATATAAAAAAAATATATATACTTAATAAAAATTACAGGTAAATATATTCTATTTCACATGAATATTATTAGAGATGAAAAACTATTAAAAACGTAAAATTATTAAAAATGTAAAATTATTAAAAATGTAAAATTATTAAAAATGTAAATTTATTAAAAATGTAAAATTATTAGAAATGTAAAATTATTAAAAATGTAAAATTATTAAAAATGTAAAATTATTAAAAATGTAAAATTATTAAAAATGTATAATTATTAAAAATGTAAAATTATTAAAAATGTAAAATTATTAAAAATGTCAAATTTTGTAATACCTATGTCAAAAGAAATACAATTATAATTTACAAATAAAGTATCTACATCGACAATATTGTGACGAGTTAAATGTAATAGTAACCAATCGACGATGTATGTATGTTACAGTTTTACAAATATTCATTCCGTTCGACGTTATTGTTTTTTTACTGAAGTAGTTCTCTCGACCTCTGGCGACCCCCCTACAGAGGCTAGAGAGGCCCAGGGGGGGTCGCGACCCACAGGTTGAAAAACACTGGGGTATTTCATAGAATTGTTTTCACAAACCCTATCAATTTGGTAAGCATAATCATCGGTTTACCCGAAAGAAAGTCTGACCGTAAAAGGCTTAAGCAAATGAACGGGTTTTCCGGTCCTCGGTTGACCCACACAAGACAACGCCGCTCGGACATTGCTCTCGGAAGTTTTGTTTGCAACTGTGAGTCTAGTTGTTTATTGATGTGAATGTGTCGGTGTTATCTCGGATGGTAATGTGTCGCAGGTGATAGTGAAGCTGCTGCAGCCGCCGTCGCGCTGGCCGCTGGTGAAGGCGGTGGTGGGGCTGGTGCGCAACCTGGCGCTGTGCCCCGCCAACCACGCGCCGCTGCGCGACCACGGCGCCGTGCACCATCTGGTGCGCCTGCTCATGCGCGCCTTCAACGACACGCAGCGGGTCAGTGCTGCTAGTGTTGACTGTAGAGAGATCTCTCCAGGCAGATGCTTTGCCTAGTGACCGAAGTCTCGAGAGAGTTGGAAGTTACCTGCGCCGCGTCGTAGCAGTTAATGTAGTCGATGACTAATAGGTGTCGCTATAGTCGCTACGGCATAATGGCAACAGCTAGTGAGCTATTTCAGCTGTCTACCTGGGGCAACGGAAACGGGGCACAGGGAAGAGCTCCAAATTGTCCAAGCAGCGTATAAAATGGCTTGCAATTATGGCAGGGGGTGTACGCTCCACAGTTTAGGTACGATCAACCGGCGCTCCTGCCGGGCAGGGTAATGGCAGTAGGTTGCCGCTCGCCTCGCACGCTGGCGTCGCGCGTTATTTGTCTGTTGCCTAGTTACCTAACAACGAACAATCATTACTACTACCCTAATAACTTCGCAGTGACATCGTGAACGGCCATAATAGAAACGGTTAAACTAAAAGAAGCGCTCTCGCGTGGTAATACGGTTTATTTTTGCATGAATGCTTTGCGGGAAATGTGATGGAGTGGAGTGGGGCTGTAGGCTATTATCGCTATAGGTAAATATATCAGAAGCGATTATGGTAACATCACTTGACAGTACAACTTTACAATAAGAATTTTTTATGATTCACGGTTAAGTCACAGTTATCGGGTGCTCAATAAAGGTAATCGCGGTTCACACCCCGTTTATAATATTTCGAACTTTACAATAGTATTCATCATTCTGCTAAATTACTCATTCAAGATTAAACAATGCCAAACACCTGAAACGAGCTCCATTCTATTACAGCAACGCTCGTCGGTCTCCGGTGGTACGGGCACGGGCGGCGCCTACGCCGATGGCGTGCGCATGGAGGAGATAGTGGAAGGCGCTGTGGGAGCGTTGCACATCCTCGCCAGGGAGAGCCTCAACCGGCAGCTGATACGCCAGCAGAACGTTGTGCCGATATTCGTGCAGCTGCTCTTCAACGAGATTGAGAATATACAGGTCAGTTTATAGCTCTTTCAATCCCAGCAGGAGAGAAAACAAAATTGTAACAAAATGGAAAAATATTTTGCAAGTGCATTTTTAGGGTATTTACAAAAGGAAAAAACGGATCACTCCGTCCGTCTTTCAAGACCCTTCTTCTCAGGAACGCGTGATGGTATCAAGCTGAAATTTATATCAAATACTCAGGTCTAATGTCCCTTGAAGCTGTGAAAAAATCAAAATTCTAAGCCAACGCAATCAAAAGAGGCAGCAGTTTACGCCGCAAATATTCTAAACTCACAAGGGAATCAAAACCTACAGGGTACTTCCCGTGAACTCAGAATCTTGAAATTTGGTACGAAGCAACGTCTCATATCACAGAGGAAGGAAAAATTGCGAAAACCGTAAATACCTATGTATGTCTGTACATATCAGTGACCAATATAATGTGACCCCACACTGCGTACATTTTGCGTTGGAGCAGGGCTCTGCTTACACTGGTTTATAGATGTTTATAGAACGGTACGGAACCCGTCGTGCGCGAGTCCGACTCACACTTGGCCGGTTTTTTTGCCCCATCACGATCAAAACAGCTGGTGGTTCGGAGATCACAATTTTTAAGTGGCGTTTGTTTTGAGTATTGTTTATTATGTGTAGCGCGTGGCCGCCGGAGTCCTTTGCGAGCTGGCTGCCGACAAGGAAGGCGCTGAAATGATAGAAGCCGAAGGGGCGACCGCGCCTCTCACAGAGCTGCTGCATTCTCGTAACGAGGGTAAATAAGAGTTTTTAATGATACACGGTTTTACGGTTAATATCGGGAGCTTGTGCGAAAAGTTTGTGACGATGTGACGATGTGATGATGTGACGATGTGAGTGAGTGAGTGTGTATGTTTGTTCCTTCTTCACGCTAAAACGACTGGACGGATTTGGATAAAATTTGGAACGAAGATAGCTGGTACCCTGCATTGAAACATAGGCTACTTTTTATCCTGGAAAATTGCACAGTTCCCGAGGGATAGCGATAAACATGTCAATTGCTAATTCTACGCGGACGAATTCGCGGGCAGAAGCTAGTTTAATATAAAACTACCGTGAGGCTCAGACATTAATGTAAATAAACGGATAACTCACGTTTTATTCGTAATCTCGAAAGATTCGAAACCGTCGGGCCTTTTCCGACGAAATAAAACGTGAGTTATCCGTTTATTTACATTAATAGTTTTCAATAGTAGGCTTCTCAGGGTTCTATGCCTAAATGATGACAATGGGGCTGCATTATTACGTCTCCGTAGTCTGTCTTGCCATCCGATCTGTGCGTCTGTCTGTCCAGACTGTCACAGAACTGTAGACCGACCGTTTAAGGGTGCGACCAAACCGCCGCATATACGCAATGACGTGTAGGCGTCACGTTTTCTCACCGTTTCTTCATACATTTTGTTGCGATTCCGTAACGTCACCGTTTTTTAAGCGGCGGTGTGGTCGCACCCTGAGTCCTTGCTTGCGCGGGTACAGGGGTGCGGGGTAGGACGACAAAGGGGACCGAGAGCGGTGCGGGCGGGGAGTGCGCCTGCCGCCCGCACAGAGAGAGGCCCCTTTGTTGCCTCCGCGCCCCTGTACCGCGCGGGCGAGGACTCAGTTAAGCGGTCGGTCTATAACTTTGAACCTTTGAGGAACAAGCGTAATTTACAGAGCTTATTTTATTACCATAGCCGCTACAACAAGTAAAGTACCTAAGTAAATGCTTTACTGTACAAATATAAAGAAACACAGATACACTTCACAAAAAATAAAAATAACATTAATATATACGCAAAGGCGAACTTATCCCTATAAAGGATCTCTACTAGTTAACCTTTCATTAGATGAGAGGAGCGTTAGACGAGGGACCGACAAAGAATGCCAATAATAAGCCGCAATAGAGCATACATATCTAAATACACACGCATACATACAAAGCACAATAAATGTACAATATTTAAGGAGATGGTGTGAGCCACATCCTTAAGCCTCCTGAAAAGAAAACGAAGTTAAAAGTTATGGGAAGTTAAAAGTCCCAATACAAGTTACGTGTTTTTGTTTTCGGTTTTGTGGTATAGAAACAGCTCAGGCACTTTTTTTTTTAAATGTGAATAGGACGGCAAACGAGCAAGTGCCCGGCTTCATGTGACTGATTCGTTCCACAGGTGTGGCGACTTACGCTGCCGCTGTCCTGTTCCGCATGTCCGAGGACAAGCCTCACGACTACAAGAAGCGGCTGTCGATGGAGCTGACCAACTCGCTCTTCCGCGACGACCACCAGATGTGGCCCAACGATCTCGGCATGCAGCCCGACTTACAGGTGAAGTATTTTTAGTTACAGAGAGAGCAAATACAGGGTGAAATTTTAAGGACCGTTCATATTTTGCCTAGGCATTAGTATTAATAAAAGATACCGTTTCTGAAAAAAGATATGTAGGTAAAATTTTTGAAAATAAAATTTCTGTCCGAATAAATAATTAGCAACGTGTGGATAATCGGGAACTGAGTGACGCTCGGGGTAGCGGTGCGGGGCGCGCTCACTACCGCGGTATCCACGAACGCATGGTTATTTAGGATATCTTTCAGCTGCTTTGTCTCAATATTTTAGTACTGAAAGATACTGAAAGAAAAGACGTATTTTCTATTTTGCGCTAAGGAATTCGCAGTGAAAATTTTAACGGTCCATAAATTTTCACCCTGTATAAACGATAAATTGATTGAGAATAGCAATGTTTCATGTTTTTTGCGCATTAGAATTCTTATGCACTTCACAGATTGAAATTCTGTGGTTGAATGAGTGCAATAAGGCACTTCGCTGAACAATCTTTTGATGAAAATTAGTTTCTTGGCGATATGTGATTAATCAAAAGCAAATATCACATTATAGACCGACCGCTTAACTGAGTCCACACCCGTGTGGCACAGGGGCGCGGGGTAGGCGACAAAGAGGGCTGACAGAGGTGCGGGCGGCAGTAGCACTACCCGCCCCGCAACGCTCTCGGTCCCCTTTGTCGCCCTACCCGACGAGGATTCGGTTAAGCGGTAGATCTATAGAAACTTTAACCTGACCAGGAGTTCTTACTTTACCATTTTGGAAATACGAAAACTGCCGAGAGTCATAACTTAGTTGAAACACTGTACAGCGCTTCTGTTTTCTATATGTGCGGCGATCATAGGGCTTACACTCGAATATAAATGTCCGTGCCCTTTTTTGTCTTTAATAATTTGACAACAGTCGAAACACTAAATTTAACAAGTAACAAGAAGGAAACAGAAGCATTGTGCTGTAACACTTGCAGCCTTATTCATAAAAAATCCTTAATTGAGGTTTAATCAGTCGATTAGTTAACAGACTGATTAAGCTTATTTGACAGTTGTTAAAAAGTATGATTCATAAACGCTTGCTAGCAGTCTGTTAGCTAATGAACTGCTGATGGATGGATTAGACGCGTTATGTTGTCACCTTGACAAATCATAGACCAAAAATGGCCTTTTAGTGAATTAAAAAAAATAAATTGACAGCAGTGGCAGCGAATTAGCGGGAAACCAGCGAATTAACACGACAGACTAGGCAGTGTGGATCTAGTTTCCTTTACCTTTCCCGGAGGGAATAAAAACTTAAAACAAAAAAAACTGTCTTGCGTATGGTTTTGCTCTTGCCAAAATCAGCTGTTCACATGTGTGGCGGCCATTTTGTGAGTTAGCAGAGAGATAAAGTAGGGTCTACGGTCCGCTAACTTTCGGAACACTTAACAGACCCTTGATGGACTGATTAGCGCTAATTGACGTTTATGAATCATGTTTTTTTGCATCGGCCCTATAGCGAGCTTATAGCGAGCCTCTAACTTTTTATGAATAAGGCTGTAAGTCTTTCACGAATATTGTGATTTTTGAAAGTGTGTTGGAATGCTTTTGTGTAGTTAGCTATTTTGCTTGGTTATTTTTACAATAAGGGTGCGACCACATCGCCGCTTAAAAAACGGTGACGTTACGGAATCGCAACAAAATGTATGAAGAAACGGTGATAAAACGTGACGCCTACGACACGTCACTGCGTATACGCGGCGGTGTGGTCGCACTCTAATAGTGTGAAAGAGTTTTGCAGAGTGAAGCATTTTCTTTTATCCCTTCATATTATAAAAGAAAAACCTCGTGCAATAAATGTGATTCCTTTTTCATTTGACCATAACTTAGCTCTAATAAAATTAGCGCTCAGTGTCATTAATTTTTATCCAGCTATGAGATACCTATAGTTTTAGTCCTGTGTATTTGAATTTGACTTGCGTTTACTAGGATATGCTCGGACCAGAGCAGGGATATGAGGGACTGTACGGCACCCGACCGTCCTTTCATCAGCAAGGTAAGACGTAGATGCTTAACCCAGCTTATAAGACTAACATTGTGTATAAGTCAACGCACGTAAAAAGAGCTCTGGGCTAGTGGAGGGGATACGTTTGCGCATCTGTCAAACTAACGAGCCAATGACGTGACGGCCGCGCGCGCGCTCCTAGCCCCCCTCCCGCGTCCCCCACCAATTTGGTCCGTATTTCGCTCACTGCGCAGGTATAACGCCAGGAGCTCTTTTTATGTGCGTTGATTTGTAGATATTGGAAACTTATTACACGATTTGCGAACTAACAAAGCATTAAGTAGACGAATTGTAAGCTAACCACATACTAACATGAATTTTGTGGTGATTAAAATAATGCTTTAAGCTCTATTCTTCCTTCTTTAATAAGCACCGCCTCGGTATTGTTTTAGCTGAATAAATCAGTTCCCATTGCTGGCTATAAATTTTAAAATAGCAATGCAACACAACAGTCAAGATATTATTAAAGTGTTATGCAAAACTGGTTTAATGTTGTATGATTTGCTTGTCCTGTAATATGGTGTCAGGTATCTACACTACGCCCACGTTTTGAGATGAGAGCACATGTTTTTCTGCATATTTATCTGTTTTTAGGAGCAATTGTTTAATTATGTTTCTCTCTTCTTTACACGCAGCTTAATCCGGGACCTATTTATCACTAAATACAGGTGAAGGGTACTATTTGTATTATCGTTTGGTGTTTTACCTTGTTATTAAGTATAAAATTAACTTTGACATGCAATAATTAACGTGCATGTAAGTTTTGTACATTATTGTTTCGTTAATAATCTATTCCATCTTCAATAAAATAATAATATACTTACTAACCAATACAGATCATGCGTGTACATATCAAATGCACTGATATTGATTGCACCGGAACTTACTGAGGAGTTAAATTTTTAATGGGAACAAACAAATAATTTTATTCATAGCCTACACTACTGGCACTTGTGAATTTATCTTGATATGGTCTATTGTTACTATGCCTGATAATACGGCTGCTCTAAGCTAATTTCAAGTATCTCAATATTTTACCTTTTCACTTTTTTGTATATTTAGAAACAGCTCAATTAATGACATCGAACCTCATCATTCTTTTTCTAATAAACCTCATATTTTTCAAGTTATTAATAATTATACGTTTCAAGTATCTCTTTTTCGCCGTCCCAATCTACGCTAAAATCAAGTATGTACCCCATTTCTACCCTAAAAACAAGTATGTAAAAATTAGATACTTGAAATTCAAATAGTTTTGGTAGATACTTGGTTTCATTGTAGATAATAACGTTTGTAAGCAATGTAATCTTAAATATAAAAGCAAGTATATCGTGTTAATTTAAGTAAGTAGGTACCAATATTGAGGGTATTTGTGTATTACCTTTTTAACCCATGAATTAAAATTGTTTAATAAATATTATAGTTAATGTGTATCTGCGCGATCAAGTCAAAATTACAGAACTAGTGAAAATTATTCCCAATCTAGGCATAGGGCCAAACGAATGTGTGTGAATATGTGTTTAGCTTTTGCCAGCGACTTCTTACGCGTAGACAATAATCAATGAGCCACAAAGGTGACTTCACTTATTTCTATCCCGTAGGAATTTGGCCTTTTCCCGAAGAAAACGTAGGTAGTCTACTTCAATCAAGGATACTGTAGCTTTCTATTAGTAAAATATTTTATAAAAGCTAACCTGTCCCCGATTGAAACAGGCTTCTTTTATCCCGGGAAAGTACAAAGTTCCCGCGGAATAGAAATAACTCTTCAAATCGATTTAAAAAAACACTGACAGAAAGCTACAGTTCTTGATTATATACACACATATAATCAAGAGCTACCTACTTTTTCTTCTAGAAAATGCATAATTCCTGGGGTATAGAAAAATAAGTGAATCCTACAGTTAGACCGATTAAAAAAATCTTTCACTGATAGAAAGCCTTTATTTTCTGTGGCACTACTGAGCGGAACTACTGTCTAAAGAGTCTAGTTATTACAGTTACTGAGAAATATATAAATCTTATTTATTCCCTATCCCGTGGGAATTTAAAAAAATCCCTTCTTAGTGCTCCTCTGGGATACTCAAGATATACGTCTGCCAAATTTCAAGTTGCTAGGTCCAGTGGTTTAGGCTGTGCGTTGTCTGTCAGTCACTCTGAATCGAACATATAAATCCCAGTTTTTCCTTATCCCATAGGAATATCGAAAAATCCTGAAATAAGTTTTTTAGTGGTACATGTGTGCCGAATTTGAAGAGTCTAGTTATTACAGTTACCAAGAAATATATAAGCCTCATTCATTCCCTATCCCAAGGGTATTTCAAAAAATCTTTTCTAATTGCTCCTTTGGGATACTCAAGATATTATACTTCTGTTCGCAGGTAGAGTGGTTTATTCCCTATCCCGTAGGAATAAAAAAATCCCTTCTTAGTGCTCCTCTGGGATACTCAAGATATACGTCTGCCAAATTTCAAGTTGCTAGGTCCAGTGGTTTAGGCTGTGCGTTGTCTGTCAGTCACTCTGAATCGAACATATAAATCCCAGTTTTTCCTTATCCCATAGGAATATCGAAAAATCCTGAAATAAGTTTTTTAGTGGTACATGTGTGCCGAATTTGAAGAGTCTAGTTATTACAGTTACCAAGAAATATATAAGCCTCATTCATTCCCTATCCCAAGGGTATTTCAAAAAATCTTTTCTAATTGCTCCTTTGGGATACTCAAGATACTTCTGTTCGCAGGTAGAGTGGTTTATTCCCTATCCCGTAGGAATAAAAAAATCCCTTCTTAGTGCTCCTCTGGGATACTCAAGATATACGTCTGCCAAATTTCAAGTTCCTAGGTCCAGTGGTTTAAGCTATGCGTTGTCTGTCAGTCAGTCAGTCACGGTACTGTTTTATAGATATAGACTATCTGTTGCCCGCAACTACGTCAGTAAAGGTTTCGTTTGTTGTGATACCACAGGAGCTATTTAATTTTCAGGGATAAAAAGTTTCCGGATTACGATGATAATTTGTATTATTTAGAAGAGAAAAGACAAGACATAGTTTGACCTTATTTACGATGAAAGCTTCTGTTTTCTCCTAAAAATGGCACATTTCCCGAGGGATTTACAAAATACAAGCTGTGGGCGAGAACTAATTTTTTTTTTGTTTTATAAGTTTAATTTCAACCACCTAAACGTAGGTGAAAATTGAGTTTTACACTACTTAAAATGAGCGTTTTGTAATAAAACAGAAATAAAATGAATTATAACCTCATAATATAAAGTTCTGTCATTCTAATATTGCAATGCGAAGAACCTACAAACTGAAAGCAAAGATACTTTGTTCTTACGTAGAAAATTACTTCAATTTTTGATGTGCGTTCTAAGCAGAAATCAATTTTCGCCCTTTCTAAATAAACAAGCCAAACAAATAAAAAAAAACTGCACATGAAACTAACTACTATAATATTTAAAGCCATGGTATTGTTTTTTAATTATTTTTGGATGTATTAAGCAGCGAAAATTATAATTTACGTTTTTTCGCTCTCCTGTAAAATTGATCAAAACTGAGATACTTGAAACTAGTTTAGAGCAGCCGAATAGTGAGAATTTAACCATGCTGATAATAACTGACTCCCGGAGCTTGGTCACGTAAAAATATCTCTAACATTAACTCGGTGTCGCCCACAATATAGCTGTCGTGCTCTACTCATCTGTACTGTGGCTAAAACGTAGAGATAATTTTAAATTTGTTTTTACAAGATTGCGCCCTATAATAATTGCGAATGAAAATATCGCGAAAGTTTAAATAAAACATTGATATTGATGCGTGCAGTTTTCGGAATAACATTTTTTTGCGCTTAACAATATGTAACTTCAATGCTATTTCGCTTCATAAAGCAACCATATTAAGTATACAAATATGGAATTGATCGCATCGAGCACTGTCTTCAATAATTGTCCATCAGCATCTTAAGTATTGAAACGCTTTATTCCAGTCCCGTGAATTGGTTTGACAAGATTTTACCATGGTTGTACTGATTTTGTTTATTTAAATATCGCTCATGTTTTAGGATACGATCAAATACCGATAGACTCGATGCAGGGACTTGAAATTGGTAGCGGATTTGGTATGGACATGGACATCGGCGAGACAGAGGGGGCTGGGGCCGCGTCAGCAGACCTCTCTTTCCCGGAGCCACCGCATGACAACAACAACGTCGCTGCGTGGTACGACACCGACCTTTAAGCCAACAACATTACATCAAGTTAACACAGGAATGACTAGCACGCCTCTCGCAGTGTGCCTCTTTCCTACTGGTTCTCTCAGAAAAGGACGCACTGTGACTAAAGTGTTAGTGTTCGTGCTAGTTGTCCTGACCGACACTGCTTTCTCGCTCACTGCCTTGGCAGGTAGGGCTTTAGTTTTATGATACTGGTGGTTTGTCACGAGGCGCGTGCATTTAATTTATTTGTGTCGTTCTTTTGCTCTTACTGTCAAAGTCGACAATGTTTGGTAATCAGAGATGTTTCCACACCGCGCTAAGCTAGACTTAGTCCGGGGTGGAGAAATGAAATTATTTTATTACGTGTTGTCGACTTATTACTTTTAGTAATTTCTGAAAATGATGTATGTACAAACGCCTCTAAATAATATCTAAACGTTAATAAAGAGCATACTGAGGCTCTCTGGAAACCATTACGTTTCGAATGAATGATGATCAAGAAACCTGTGATACACAAAGCAGCTTTATATCGATTCAATGTGGCCAATTTATAAAATTATATTGAAACCATGGCATGGCTTAATATTACAAAGAATAAAATAATTGTTACTAAACTCAACCGCCTGTGTGTTTCAAGACTTATTTGGTGCTAAGTTAAAAGGAGCTTATTTTATTTATTATGAGCTGACCTGACATACCTTCGTAATGTCAACGGCTATTTCACGTTTTCCAATATTTTTTTCCAATTTCTCTATTTATAAAAACTTTCAGCGGACTTGGAACGAATATTTAAAAAATACCGATTTGATCCAACCGTTCTCGATTTTTACACATTCGGCCATTGCTTCATTTTTATTTACTTATAAAGAATTATTATAGCTGAAAATATAATCCACCTTGATGAATCCACCACAAAACTGAAATGTTAGTTACACGATTTATGAAACGGGCCCTGCGTTGAAGATATCGGTCCTTTTTCGGGCATCTGTCGTGTCATGCGTGCATTCGGAAAATAGGGTAAATCATTTTGTAAGGTGTTGTAACCTTTAAAAATCATTATAGCTAAATGTATTTAACGGTATTACATTTTAAATATTTTCGTTTTTTCCTATAAAAATATTTGAGATTTTTGTTACACTTTTTATACTTGAATGTATCTTTTAATTGGATTTTTAAATGGATAAGACTGTCCTGTTATCATGTAAGGCATGTATTTAACTGTAATATTAGTGTTTTGACTGCCATTTTTAATTTCGTTCAAGATCGTTAGATTTATTCAAAAATCGATTGATGTCGTGGCTGAGAATGTTCGAAAGTTAGCTATTTTGATTGCGTTTATATTAGAGTAGTTTAGTTGTTTAATTACGTGATTAGTATTTCTCCGGACAATAGTTTTAAGCGAATAGTTTGATTTAACCATAGTTTCAGTGACAATGACACTTTATCTTCATGCTGTTATACAACTTAGGTAGGTATAACTGGACGCCAAATTGATAGTAATGAGAGGTTTTCGCATTTAAACACTAGGTTACATAATGAAAACGGCTTTAAAACTACTCTTGTGTTGCCATGGATTGGTGGCCTAGAGTGAACTAAATGAACTGTGTCAGGTTTATTTTGTCTTTGCATTTGTTACTTGTATTTCGAAAAAAAAACTGATATTTTATCATCAATGCATTCTAACATAGACCTTGCACGTTCTGTACTTCAATTGTAGACGATGCACTCAAAATTAACTTGAACCATAGCAGAATGTAATGTTTAGGCTATAATTGTTAGATTAAGAATTAAAACTTAGAATTAATTACGTAATCACCCTCAACTAGGGTATCCTTAAGTAATTTTTTAATTGATACATATTTAATAGACATTGCCAATGTTTTTATACGTTCGTCTATGAAAACATTGTCGAAGTATGAGATTTTGTGTCCATTTATGTATGGATAATAAATAAATTTGAATATATAATACTTATAATGGTTTTAATTATTCCTTTTTAATAATATATTCTAATCTATCACCAGCTTGTATTTAAATCACTACAGGGAAACTCCAATTTCCAGAAAATCAGGCGATGATTTAAAACTATCCATTCACAGCCTAATAACAGAGGCCAAACAAAGGTGACCCCAAAACGCAACCTTTGTATCGCAACCTCGGCCATAGCCGACAGAAAGTAGTGCATGTATTGCATGAAAATAATGTGAAGGCATCAAGGTTTCAAACTACGCGCTAGTTTTACCTACTAAGCTAGCTGGTTACATACCTATACGGTTCTAAGGTGGCTACCGCGTATGTATGTCAAGGTAGTAAGAACGTGTTCTGATATATTATGTATTTGAGTACTTAGACCGTAACGATACAGGTATATGAAGTTGAATGTACAGGTCTCAAAAATATCCCATCCAGACCCACCATACCCTGGGCACTACCCCTGGGGGTAGGGTGGGATAGAACCATATCACCATAGCAGCGCTCGAAGCTACTATTTCTGGGAGGTTTGCGCTTCGGGCATAATACTGGCACTCCACTTGATGTATTTACTATCCAAATATTTGGGCGAGTGAAGGGGATGCAGTATAGCGACTATTGTTTCTAGCGTATGTGACGAAGATGCAAATAGCGCAACGCGAACGCGCAACGGCAAGTGGAGTGCCAGTATAAGGAGCTAACTAACCTAACCTGGGTATCTAAGTAATACCCGTAGCTTGCTACAGCACTACGGTGGTATCGTTTAGTCCCACCGTACATCCAGGGGTAGTGCTGCAGGTATGGTGGGTCTGGAGCCAACATACCTATTTACAAACAAGGGACCTTATTGTCAGTTACATAGTAGCTTGACGTATTTTGGTGTTAATTTGCGAGCTCGAAAACGGTACATAGCCGGCGCTGTAGGAATAAATAATATAATAATAATTTTATTCAAGAACAACAGTGGTCCACAATTATTACAAATAAAATAATAAAAATAAAATAATGTCACAATTCAAATAATAATAGAGCGCACGATCAATTGAAATAATTAAAATTAGAGCAATAAAAAAATAACGATCAATAATATTACTTACAATGTCACCAATTAATTAAATTAAAATGTCACCAGCTTAGATATAAACTTAGAATACCTACAAACATATAGAATATAAACAATGTCAATTAAGTAAAAAAATAAAATAAAAATGCAAAATTCATAAAAATCTTTTAAATGGAGGTACTGGAGAATGTAACAAATGCCAGTGCCTCATAAAAGGGCCGTCCAATCTCTCTGCCACCACCGCCAGCAGGCAGTTGCCGCTGTCCCGCGCCCTGCGCGCCATCGAGGCAGCTCGCTTGCGCATGGTGGCGTGAAAACCATCCACATGCATTTCCGCGAACATGCTAGACGCGCTGCAGAAACGGGGCAGCCGCAGCAGGGTTCTAAGCGCATCGTTGTATTGCACGCGGAGAGCGTTGTAAGTTTTCTTTGTATATTTGATTTCTAAACGACACTGAAAATTAGAACACATAGAAAAATCCGAAAAGTAAAGCTATGGCCGGGAATCGAACCCGGGTCCTCGTCATTCCGTGACGCGTGCTATACCCCTACACCACCCATAGCAGGTGAGTAAGCCTCCGAATTTTTCTATCTGTTTCCAACTGTCACGTGACCTTGTTACTATGCGAATATTTGTCGCTAAGCGTCATCTGTTTGAATGATGTGTCTGTACGACACAATTACAAACTCCCGTGGAACATGTACTGCTCACCAGGGACGAGAGATGGCGCTGTTTTTCAAATTTGACCCACATTTGGCATTTGTATATTTGACCCACAGACTGCTCGTATAGAATGTCATACAATAGGCCCGAAACAACGTCAATTTGACGGCTACAGAGCAGCGGGCGAACCTTCGAGCCAACGTATTCATTCTTACTGACATCGCCCTCCGCTCCCGCTCGATATCTTCATCATCACTCATGTCCTCCGTTATAATGTGACCCAGATATTTAAAAAGCTTCAGGATATCCATAAAAAGTTCCTCTTTGGTTCTTACTTTTTTATTGACTCCCTCCAATGTTGAACGCAGTGCATTTAAGCTAAATGCTTCAGCAACGCTTTGAAACTTACAGCTTAGACGCATCTAAATGTTCTAAACAATAGGTACTCACAGGAGACGTCTATCAGCAAAAGGCGACATAACTTGGCTCCCCCTCAAATTGTTCAGAAGCTAGGTACGGCCGCAGACCGCACCACGCAACTTCCCGCACCTTTGAGCGTAGTTATTTTGCACAATTAGGACTGAAGCCGAGGTACGCGCACTAATCTTGTACTAACTTTAACGTCTCTAATGCAGGCGGTGAGGCGGAGCGTATCAACATGGGTGTAGGTAGTTTTGTTGTTGGATCAATTGTTCATCGTATCTTTTTTTGTTATTATCCTCCGCAGATATTGACAAGAGATGAGTCTCAGAGATAATTTTTTATGAAAAAGATATGCATACCTACGTCTCGATATGATAAGCCTAAAAATAAAGAGAACTTTTGTTCGAAATCGCTCCTTAAGACACGCATATTAGCACGTACGTGTTTACCACAAATAAATATCAATCGCCTTAGTAAATTGCAAAAGCTATACATACAATAGGTACTTAACTTACTTACATATGCGGTAGGAAACAAAAATAGCTGCCGGCTTCAAAAACTTGCATTTAATCCGAGACGTTATTTACCTAACCGGTTACATGCGTAGGTAGGTACATACTCCTAATATTTTGTGAAGTTCTAAACAGTTTGCGACTTCCCACGATTTGGTCAAGAGTTCAATACAACCCTTGACCTGCTGATTAGGTATATTAGCGGCCCAGCTATAATTAGTCAAAAACGAACTAATATTTGCTCAAGGCAACAAAACCCGGACTCATTACTTATTCATACGGGACTTAACAAATCACAAACCTATACCCGACAATTATCAAGGCTCATGTATGTTTGAATCGGGCAAGTACCAAAATGGTTTTCGGTCGACTCCCGCGAGACAATCGGTATTTACGGTCAAAGTGCATTTAGCTCTTATTCTGATGTATTTAAGTCGGTGTTCGTTTGTTTTGGGCGAGCAAGCTTAATTACTAAGGAGTGAAATGTTGTCGATAATTACTGTTCGAACTGAAGAGGTTAAATACTGACATTGAATAGTGTGGTATAATTTTGGAGGATCAGAACATAAAGTTATACAGTGGGTTTTTGTCATAAAGCATTTGAGATAGGAATTCTCTTTTGGCTCATCTTTGTTTTGTATAACGTTATTCTGTCACTTGTAGGAGCTTGGGGGGTGAGTACCCATTATCATCAACATCAGCCGGAAGACGTCTTCCGCGGCCAAAGTTTCCCTACAATATTTATCATAGCCTCCGTCCATCTTGCGGAAGGCTTGCCAACTTGCGCCTTCCTCTTCACGGTCGCCACCGCATCGGAACATTGTCCATCTGCTCACCACCATTTGAATAATGATTCTTGCCGTTAGATTTAGTGGGCATCAGACCGCGGATCAAGCGCTGGAAAACTTCGACCCTCCAACGAGAAGAGGCACTCGATGTGCAGGTGACTACTGCTGTATGTAGAAACATGCGCCTAACCTTCCTACTTAAAAAAGCTGAAAGATGACGCGTGATTAAACAAGAGCGCCACATTTCACAGAAAATTGCTTCCCCAAAAACACAAACTGATAGGTAGGCGATTCTACGATTTCTTCTGAGAAAAACAGGTACCTAGATAAGGTACGCTCCACGCCGTCAGTAGGTATGTATTTTATAGGTAAGTAGATCTTTTAGACTACGAAACGGAATAAATGGCTAAATGAATACCTACATTCGTTTCCCAATGCAAACATTCAAAATTAATATTCTATCAATCTGTTTGAACAGCGCGAATTGAAACCCTTGAACTTGAATTCGGAATCTTCATTGGAGGGCTTAGGACAATCGGCAGGGCCCGATGATTATTGAAAGTGGAATCTAAGAGTTATTGACGTCTTCGCCTAAATGTTCGGTGGAAATTGGTTCAGGCTGGGCCGTTTTCAAATGTATAATTACCTAATACTGTTAGGTAAATGTAGCTATATTAATGTATTAGGTATTTTTGGTCGACAGTAAATGAAGCTAAAAAGTCAGTAACATTATCAGTGAGCAAAATTATACGGAAATTGATCGCTAACTAAGTGAGGTAACTCGACGCGGTCGTTTAGGGTGCGACCAAACCGCCGCGTAAACGCAGTGACGTGTCGTAGGCGTCACGTTTTCTCACCGTTTCTTCATGCATTTTGTTGCGATTCCGTAACGTCACCGTTTTTTAAGCGGCGGTGTGGTCGCACCCTTATAGACAGCGCAACTACCTACATTAAGCTATGCGTGGCGGGGCAGGGCCGTGTCACACTAATGCTCATGCCCCAATCCATCCGGCCTTAAGGGTCCTTACAAGCTCAACGCGCGTATTTCGCTAAATTCTTAATTTTTCTTCAAAGACTATGGCGTATGTGTTCATAATTTCAGTAATATTATTAATGTACAAGATAGTTCACTTCTTAAACTAAGATACTGCTGTGCTAAATTATTGATTTTTTGGCGTGAAATCTAAAAAAAGGTGTTTCCTTGGGAGGGCTTTTAAAATTTTGCTCTAAAAGGTGAAGTTTCATTCTCAATTTCGAAGTGAAACGGAATCTCATTCTCGCCTAAAGTGAACTCAATTCAATTCAGTATATCTTGAACTAAAAAGTCATCGTGAAAAACTTGAAGATTCATCTTAATTAATAGATAGAATAGCTACTCAATGTTAGCTAGTTTTTTGATGAAAAAGAGGGTTACATTTTATTTGATTCTCGAAAACAGTGTTGATATTCTGCTCTAAAAATAATTATTTAGCAATGCTCAACTCTATTTTGACTCAGAAAAAAAAAAAACATTAGTATCGGTCTTGAATTAAATTCAGTATAAATTTTTAAATATCACCTATATATCACGGCGGACTGACGCCGCACCCTCATTCAGCGCCGATTACAGCAGTATCGTAGTTTAAGAAGTGAACTATCTTGTACATTAATAATATTACTGACATTATGAACACATACGCCATAGTCTTTGAAGAAAAATTAAGAATTTAGCTAAATTCGCTCTTTGAGCTTGTAAGGAGCCTTAAGTACGAGCCAGGACTCAAGACATTGTAAGTACATAGTGCCAAGAAAAGGAGTGCACCTACTATTAGAAATTATTACGCTAGCCGGCCATCATTTTACTCGCTTACCTACTGCGCTGTTAAATTAAAATTAAATTAAAGTCGGTTAACCAGGAACCGGCCTCTCGGATAAAACCATGAATATGTACAACATGATGCGATTTTTTCTTTGCCTCAAGCTTTCCGCCATTCTTGACATAAATAATACAAAAGCATGTGTATGAAACCATGTTATTAAACATCCACAAACTTTGCTACACCGTAAATTTTTAATAGCACTGCACGATCGGAGGCGTGTCGACGTATTAAACTTGTACACGTTAAACGTTGAGGTGAACGTGTGTTTAACACAGTTTAATTTAACTGCTCCTCCGTCCGTCAGAGGGCGGTGGTGTTTGGTGCTTCGCAGAATAGAGCGCTTGAGGTTAAATTAGTAATTTTAAGTCGTTCGTTTCGTTAGTTCTACGAGAATACATCGCGTACCTATTGAAAGAAATTTTGGGAGACCACACGTTAGACATTAAGCCCAACATCTAGTGCTTAATTGAGAGAACCTCTAGCCAAGACTCCTACAGATGATGCACTTAACTTTTATGCATTAGAGTGAGACAGATCTAATATTTATCTACGTCACAATCACAAGGCCATCATGCTTGCAGGAATTTTGGCTATACCTACTCTATTTATTTTAGCTAGATACTAAAATGGCATTACCTGTGTTGCCTGTTTTTTGCAATTCAAAATCAGTGATGTGCCACTACTATCGAACGTTAACGATAAATTAAATTTAGTATAGATTCTTGTATGTATAAGCTAGTGTAATAGATAAACTAATAAACCTTTAAATTTGCTTGATTGTGATACAATCATATTTTTTTCTTAAAATATAACATGACCAAACCTGTTGTATTCAGACCACAAACATTGACGATGGTTTCGAGTACACCACTAAACAATAAAAGCTTTTATCATTATTTCACAATTTGACATTTGCAATTGTCAATTTAGTATCTAGCTAAAATAAATAGACTATAGAAGCAGCACTCGGAACGGCGTGACAGCGTTGTTACGTTATGATCTACGAGTACATACCTCTACCTACCTTTTTACCGCTCTTCTATCGCAGAAACCTTTGTTCTTTCTTTTCTGCGGTAGAAGAGCGGTAAAAAATCGGTAACGAGTCATCATCATCATCAGCCCGAAATCGTCCACTGTTGATCAAATGCCTCCCACTTAGCACACCATAATGAACGACAACTCGCCACATGCATCCACCGGTTTCCCTCAACATTCACGATGTCGTCGGTAACGAGTACGAGTTAAAAAAGCTGCAATCGCTAGAACTATCGCTCCAATATAATACATAGTTAGGTATCTACCTACTTACTTATTTTATTTGTTTGTAGTTTCTGTGATGGGCCGAAATTATTGACTAAGTAGGTAACCTTCTATAACTTCATTTTTCTTGTGATAAAATATTAAATACCACCTGGTTTAGTAGGTTTCATTTTACGTTAGGTATGTAAATATAGATTTTGTTATGTTACTTCAGTATCTTGGACCCTTTTGCTTCGTCCCCTGCACTTGGAATTTTACGATTTTTTAATAAGCTAAATTTTAAGGTTATGCAGGTTCATGATTAACACAGAATGTGCATCAGTGCTCTTGATTAAATAATTCAGAGCGCAGATACAAGTAGGTACCCGTCTCATGTTTTTGTTTTGTTTTGTCAATTTCGCGAGCAGGTAGATGCTTGCGACTGACTTTCTGTTTAAATTTCGTCGACCTATGCAGAACCGAGAGCAGTTTTGCAAAGCTTAAAATAATACATAATATCGATGGAAAATGGAATCAAAATAGTGATGGGTTAGCCGCATCGCCTATAACAATGATTCCTATGATTTTCGCTCATTAAAATGTAACTAACTTAAAATAATGCGTTTTTACAATGATCTATCTTCGTTCGTAATTTTTTTAACTTTTTGATGCATTTTTAGACACCTATAAAAACTGTAATCCCCGAACGAAGCTGGACACTACCAAAAAATGATTTTTTTTCTCAGCTTTGCCCATATCACGAACTTTTTCTGTAGCTAAGCTAGAGCTAAGTTTACCTACTTAACATGAGAGCTTTTTTACACTATACCTATGTAAGTAAGTAGGTACATAATCTACATAAACATTAAAACGTAAGGTAAGAACCTTGCAGTATTTCTTTCAATTTTAATAAGGGTAAACAAGGAGTATCGAGCGGCACCTGCCAACTGCGACTAGATTAATGTTCAAGAGTTTTTACTACTTTTTAAAAGCCAGCGCGGCGCGGACCAAGATTTTATATTCTGCCTTGAGATTATCTTGGGTTGCTTTATGATGAGAATGTTATATAACTCTGTATAAGTAGAAGTTAAAATTATAAGCTAAAATATTAGAGATTTTGTATAACATTTATTCTCAATCATTCTTGTTATTTACAAATATAATCTGTGAAAAAATGGCATTAATTATCATATTAAAGTGACACGCTTGTAAGTTGTATCCACATATATTGTGACAGGGAACTACGGAATCCTACACTGCGCGTGGCCCAACGCGCTTGGCCGGTTTTTTTATTAACTTAACAGCTCACTAACTTTTTATGAATAAACGCTGTAACTACCTATTTCACTTTCTCAAAGGGTATCGCATGTATATACATTGTACCTACATGTAAACACCAATAGGTATAGAACAAAAAAGCTTGCTTCGAAAACACTTTACTATTAGGAAAACTTCACCAAAAACAGGGTGACGGTGCCTGTAGTTGACAGTTGCAATTAGGGCCCAACCGTCCCCTGTGTCCAGTGTTGGCGCATCTACCCTGGAACGTTAATTAAATACCTACCGAAGACTTCAGATGTTTCAGTGTTATCTATTCCCGTTAGCGCCGTAGAAAGTTTGGCTGCCGAAACCTCTAAAGTACTTAATTAAGTTCATTTTCAATTTTATTAGAGCTGAGGACTAATTATTGAAGTTGCTGGACATTTCCAAAAAAACGTATACCTACCTACCCTTTTTCCAACAAAATTTCCTTAATTTCCCATAAGTATCACCAACAAGTATACAACTTTTTCGTGTCAGTTTTGTGACGCGACCCATAGGTACAAATCGTATTAAAATAGTGTCACAAAACGGACAAAAAAATCGAAGTACATTTTTTTTCTATACTTACAAAAATGAATAGTGCTAATAATTCTGATTCAGAAAAACCCAAAATGTCAACATTTAAAAAAAAAAGTCAAGGGCAGGTTACGTTTTTTTGAAAATGCCCTGCTACCAGATACTTATAATATTGTGTGCAATTACTCAAATATCCAACATGTAACTCGCTAATCCTGTCGCTAAGCAGCAGATCGTGCGCTGTTGTGTTCTGATTCAATGAGTAAGATCGCTGGGGAAATTATGGATATAAGAGAGCGTCTTAGCTATATAGGTTCAGCACGTATCGACAATCATTCAGGCAGGTACCTATTTTTGGACAGAGATGTTTACTTATTTACTAACAGGTGATATTTATACTTGTTGTTTGTTGTCCTTGTTGCGTAAATAAACGAAAAAAATATCGTAATAGGCGATAATCACTTCAAAAACATAACTTTCAAGATTGAAAGAATGAACAAAATGTATAATATTGCCGAATATCACTTCAATACCACTATTAAAGTTCAAGCAAGCGTTTTAATGAAATTAGGTACCTACTTACCTACTTAAAAAAAAACGTGATTATACTTCATTTATTTTAGAATGAGAAACCACAATAACATTATATTGCGTTTGGTCAACTATCTTACCTAGTCTAGCAAATAGTACAGTGCAATAGTTTGGCAGCCGCAACATAAAATTGTTTTGATTTCACTTTATTTGCGTGTCGTCAATTGTTACTCTAATACAAATTGTAAAGAGATTACAGTTCACGAGCCGCAAAATAATGTTGTTGTGGTTTCTCATCCTAAATTAAATGAAGTATAATCACGTTCACCTAAGTCCCGAGTGAAAGGTGTAGTTACCCTGAGTGGGTTTATTTCGTACAATTCGGCGCAATCGCCATCTTTGCTTGATATTTGTGTTTTATTTTTTTAATTTTCATTGTTTCCCGATCATGTTCTCCTATAAATGAAGAATGCACATTTTCCTTAAACTCTTATTCACAAATAAGTTGTCAAGTAACAAACTGAACGAGGTACCTATTATAAAATGCGAGCCAGTGTCTATAAGTCGTGAGTCGACGCGCCGCCGGCGTTACTGGAAGAGGCACTCTTTTCTTCAAACTAAGAAAATGGGAACAGAAGATCTAATAGAGACGCTGTTTTAAAAAAACCTTGATTATACTTTTCTGTTGATGAACTAAATAGCAACTCGTAGGTACTTACATTTGCAAAACCATAGGTACCTAACAAAAACAGATAGGACTCGACTAAAGAGCGAAGTTAAAAATTAAGTCCTATTCAAGCGGCATTTAATTAAATTATGTGCCTAGTGGTATTTAAAATGAAAAAACAGTAAATCTTAAGAGTACCTAACCTAAAACTACCCAAAACTATGTACCTACTTAATATGTATGTATCTACTTAATCCTAAATCACCGCCAATCTAAAGACCCTTTCTTTACATTGGCATAGTTAGTTTAATTGCAATTCTTACGACAAACATCAAAACCGTAAAAAAATGCCTGAGAATAAACTAGCCTAGATTAATATTCATTATTTTGCATGACTTGACGTCACTATTTTGCGGAGTAGCAAAGTTTTCCACTAACTTTAACCTGGACCACAGAATATATAATAGTACTAACGTACAGAATGGCCACGCTCCGCCCCGCACCGATTCGAGTTACCCCACCCCTCAAGCGCAGTCTGCCGGAAAGCTGCTGGCAACTAGTAGGGCTCGCAACGCGATGTATGTCGGCCGCACGTCACAAGTTCGGGAACCTATCCTACCTACTTCATTTTATAAAACATTAGAAAATTAATGCTTTCTGAAATTATCGCGATTAAACATGAAATAACTACAGAATCATTCGCTTAAGTTTGTTGTCGTACATCTATTGTAATTGAAAATAATAATGCTTAAATACACAGACAGACACATTTTAAGTAAGTTTAAATAAATAGATAAAGATTAAGTACATTTATTTGCACACATCTAAACCATGTCTTCATTATAAGTTCCTATATTTATGTCATTGGTAGTACTTATAGTACTAGGTTTTTGCGATAGACAGCCCTGTGTATCTTACGCACACATTGACGCGTGTACAGAGGACGTCGTGCCTGTGTTCATTTCAGAACGCGGATTTTGTACGTCGTGGCCGCCGTGTGCCTGGACCTCCGCAAAGTAGGTAACTATAAGTGTACCTATCTACTTTGTCACTTTAATAAAATACCTTGAAATGTTTTATGAAAGCCTTCTCCATTGATGTCCTTGTTCGATCGCAACGGCAATTGGCATTGTTCATTTTTTTTAGTATGCTCTAATTCGAAAACCATTTGGAGGAAAACCATCAAATAACCGATTTATCTTGTCCGATTTCAAAAATACTTTACGATTGCAGATATTTTTGTAAAAGTACTTTTGACCTTTGTTTGATCTAACGACCGGGTTTTTAGTCAGAATCGGGCATTAAATGTTTGCCACAAAAATGGAAAAAAAAAAGTTTATCTACGCCACTACGGTATCTGTCATGCTGTCACTGTCACATCTAACTTAACCTGCAAACATTACAAATAAAAGCAAATTCAAAGTATAAAACTGTAACAAACAATGGATATTTATAAAAAAATGTTTTGTTCCGGGATGCAACAATGACCTCGAACTATAGCCCCAACAAAATCATTGTGAAAATCAGAGAAAGTTTGCGGAACGAATGGTCTATGCAAGCTAATGTGGAATATTTCAATGTTTACACGATGTATTGTTGCGAAGACCACTTTAATGTAAGTAGGAGTCAGGAAAGATGTGCAGGGGTGAAACCAAAAAGCAAAAACAGCACGGAAAACAATAATAACACCAACGAACGGAAATAAATCGAACACGCGAATATTGTTATTGTTTTTGACGTTAAATTCACACACACATTCACAGATCTATGACGTTGACAATGTTGACATATAGACAAAACCACAGACAAAACTGTTTTTTTTATATTTCTGTACGAAGGCGATTGGGATCCTGTCTAAATTAACAAATTATCAAACAGCGAAAAAATATTCATTATTAATAAACAAAGCTACGTAGAAGCATAATATTCAAATTAGTTCCTTGAAATAGTCCATTCTATCAAATAAAGGTGTTAAAAGCACAGCTTAAAAAAAATGTACAATGCCAATTCAAGGGTGGTTATTTTAAAGCATTATTCCTGCTGCCTATTTATTACGTCTTATCTTAGTACTTTTGCATAAATTAGAGGGCCACGGTGCTGTCGCCTGAAGGTACTCCGAATTCTTCATACCAGTAATTACCTGTTACCCTTAAATTCGATAAACCAAATTTTACTCGAAATACTTAATGTCGAGTTTGAAGACAGTAAGAGGTACCGCTTTGTAGTCATTTCTGCTGTTCAAAGTTGTGTGCATATTGAAATTGGCCAGCCTACTAATAAAAAGTTTATACCTACCATTTTTGAGTGAAGCCTGAGACACGTAAAATAAAGTTCACTAAATACAATCATCTATTTTGAGATACACCTACGAGTTTTTTTAAAAAGAGTAGATAATGTTTTCGTTTGGTATATTGTAATTGTAATGAACACAAAATATTTACCTTGCTACTCCGCTACTTACGTGCAAGATAACCAAGCCCGTGCGAAATATATACGTTTTGCATGCAAGCCCTCCCACCACTACTGCTACACAAAACGCACACAAATCCCACAAACTTAATTAATCCTATCACCACACAAACACTGACGCGCGTTTCGATCCCTCTACGGGATCATTCTCAAAGTCAGAGCACAACCGATGCACATGCGAACCAACGTCGTACACGGCGTCGTAATCTTGCACATAAGTAGCGGAGTAGCAAGGTAAATATTTTGTGTTCATTGAAATGGACCTCCGCAAAGTAACGCCTGATTCAATAAAATATTTGGTATATTGTAATCATCGAAACGTAAGTCAACGATTCCATGATGATTCGAAAAATGGCTTATTCGCAGAAATATTTGGAAATGTATTTATTGTAAATAGATAATATTATATGTAAAAATATTAAATAAATACCTATTGGTTCCTCGTATACCTATCGAATGGAGAAACGCAATTGTTCTCTTTTCGACCAACCGTTGAAAAAACTCAAGCAGGTACCTAGGTACATATTCCCCGCAGTAATAGGTACTTAGAATTATTCGCCTTCTTGACTCATAACTGCATAGCACTCAATTCAAATTAGGCTCCCTGCAATAAAGGAAAATGAGATTTTTTACGAACAGAAAAGTGTTGTTTTTATAGGACAGAATTTTTTCCTGCGCCACACTGATTAGTTCATTTATTCGAGGGCGGATTTATTATGATTTCTTTCGTTTATTTCTCTCTTGATAACTTTGTTTGCGCGGATATGGATGTCGTAGTTTTATTGTCCTGTTCAAATGGTTTTGTTTTATTGTTCGCTGCTTTATTCACGGGCGTGTTAGCTTATTTTTATGGGCTTGATTAAAAAGTTCAGGATCTGCTCTTTCGATCGTTTGTTCTCTAGTTAAATACAACAATGCCTACGATTTCATTATTTTTAATATTTTGAGACATCGTGTTGCATCGAGCGGTCTACATCCACTCGAAAAAACAGCTCTCAAAGAGACTTTGAAACTAATTTTACTAACGGCTTGAGTATATGACTGTAGAGTAAAAGATCAATGCTTTGTCCACACTCCTATTCTGTCACATTTCTAACTCTTATATTCTTATTTCTTATAAGTATTCTTAATTCAAACTATACTAACTAACAACTAACTATTCTATCCTAACTATTTCTGAGATGTACTTAGGTACATCTCAAAAATCAAAACAAAAACCAATGTGTAAATAAAACCCAGTATAGGTAGTTTCGCTTACACCTTTTTCTAGGTAATCTTCACAAATAAATGCAAAGACTTGGAACCTCCGACCCTCGTTCCCAGCAGGCCCATTGTCCCGATACATTGCGATCATAGTTGTAATTGGTAGTGAGAGATTTATGCCCTGTCTTGCCAAGTTAACGGAGACTATTTTATCTAATCTGCCCTCTCATTATTTCTTGATTGAGTGTGTTTCGTTATTTGTTCATTGGATATGAGTCTAGGTGGATTAGTGTTGGGGTCATGAGAGGTTATTCGCTTTCTTATTAGTCTTATTATTACATTACTCGAAATTATTGAATGAAACTAAAATCATTACAGATATCGTTAGACAAATTTGAATAAAGCACGCTGGCGCTTTATTTACGACTAGCAAAAGAATAACTTTACAAACTACGTAATTAGGTAGCTTTCTTGAAACCGCATAGTGTCGGCCCTTTAGTTTCGGAGCTACGATGTCACACACGCAAATCTACGTGTTAAACTTTCATATAAAAACAGCTCTATCAACCTCACCCTAATGCTTCCTACAAACTTACGATATTTTTTAAGAACATGATACCACAATAAAGCTAGCAGCCTAGCATACTAATAGAAAATCTTTGGAATGAAGTATAATTAGAAAAGATAAGAACGTGGTAATTGCTTTTGGATTATCACGACCCTCATCTATTAGTAGGAGTACGTAGTTACAATTATTTTAATTATAATTTTAATTATTTTGGTGTATTTCAAAGAGTTTTAAGTATATTAAAAACACTTGTTTCCAAGCTGTTATTTTTTGCGTTCCAGGGTTTGAGCATTATAATCTGGCCACGTATAGCGGCCCCAAGGCGCAAGGGGTCTTATGATTTCATAGTAAACAGAACATACAGCAGGTAATTTGGTCGAGTCTATGTGGTCGACACTGTATTCGAAATATTTCTACGTCAGATTAGAAGTTGATACTTACACATGCCATCGCTGTCTAGTTTGAGGGTTAAATATAATTAAGTAGGTTAACTATTCAAATTAAAATTAATTACTAAGGTATTGAGAAGTCATCCATCACTGAGAACGAGTCTACCGATTGGTTTATGTCGTTTTCGTAAGAGTCATGACTGAGTTGTACCTATGAAAGATGGGAATCGTAATTTTGCAACGCTTCGGGCGTCCAACTACTAAAGAATGAAATTGTTCTGGGGTAACACGTGTTTTAAATGACTGTAGGTACATCTTACGACACCGATCCTTCAAGAACGGGTGCTATGTGGAATGATTGGTTCACATTCCGTTTATAATATTTCGATTGATTGACTACTATCTGGAAAACGTAAGCACATTCATCTGTGCGACAAATTAACTTAATATCGATGCGTCTGTAAAATCCAGCCATTAAACACATTTATATTCTGTAGGGTGACCGCGATTACTTTATTATCTAAGCTTCAGATATTTCGAAGCAGTCACACAATAACATAAAACACCGACAACATAAAGTAGAAAATAATTAAGTACTTATTAAATGTGTAAATATACACAAGGCTGCGCTACCAGTTCCATTTACCTTGAACTTGGCTGACACGCTGCCGCTTTTAGATGTCACAATTAATTAACCGCCGTGAGTAATCATAACCGTGTATTTAACCGTGTAACTCTATTCAAGTCGCGGCGGTACTTCTGTAGTATCTGTTTTCACTTTGACTCCGGTAAAACTTTTAAGTTATTCGTTACTGGAAACCACCTTTGAGGCTTTTGAAACTTTGCTAAGTCGTCCGCGGTCCCTGGCATCAAAAATACAGGTTTGATGATAAAATATCCACTAATACGGTTGTACCTAAAGAAGGTGACTTCGTTTGAGTTGGCCGGCCTGTGGTCGTCGCAGCTTAAAACTGACTTTAAACATCTTTACAACCATCCTGAATTTTAGTCACAAAGGATGTTGATATATGGCTTAACAAATGTCTTGACAAATGATACCTTCACTACTTAAATTAGAGAGAAATGTATCAAATGATGAAAAGATGTAACTCTTTCTCGTTTTTTACCTTATTATATTTTGCTACTGCGTTGTTTGGTAGCCGTGCCGTGGAATAGCACCATTAGGTAGTTACTTTATTCTTCTTCTTCTTTTTCAGCCCTTTTACGTCCACTGCAGGACATAGGCCTCCTCTAATGCACGCCATTCTCTTCTGTTTCGAGCTGTTCTCCTCCACAATTTCCCTGCTATACTGGCGATGTCGTCACTCCAACGAGCCAGTGGTCTGCCTCTATTCCTAAAGCCAGTTCTCGGTCACCAGTCTAGCACGGTTCGAGTCCACCGTCCGTCATCCCTTCGGCACACGTGGCCCGCCCATCTCCATTTTAGTGAAGACACTGAGGGCAATGTCGGCAACACCAGTTCTTCTTCTGATCTCTGTGTTTGGTATGTGGTCTAACAAGGAGACACCTAGCATTTTTCTCTCCATAGCCCTTTGCGCCACTTGAAGATGGTGGATCACAGATCTTGTCAGTGTCCAAGTCTCGCAACCGTACGTGAGAACGGGTAAAACGCACTGATCAAACACTCGCCGTTTCAAGCATGTCGGTATGTTGCTCAAGAATACATCATTCAGTTTCCCGAATGCGGCCACTTTAGGTACTTTAAAGTAGTTAAATGATTTTTTTGTTTATTAATAGGAAGCTCCGCAATGTATTGCCTGATTCAATAAATAACTCCCAATTAACAAAGAAAACATATTTAATTAAATTACTCATACTGTTATCATTTACAATTCCGCCACCAAAAACTCGTGTCAAAATTGTAACAACGCTGGATTGTTAGAAGTAACAAAAGTCAATCAGAGCGTGCAGCGAGACGTAATGCAATTCACAACGCGTCGCCATACAAAACAGTATTGGCAATAAGGTGCCAACTTCTATAACAGGCAGCTGTGGCACAGTTCAAACTCAGTAACTAATCGAAAACCAACGCAAATACACACCAGCGCGCAAACGCAAACCTTAAACAACGCCTCGAATTTGCATTTTTGCAAATGGTCGCTTTCCGTAATACCTAGGGGCCGATTTTAAAAGTACTATTTGAATGCAATAAAAATCTTCCTTTCGGTACAAAACTACAGCTAAAATCAAATATTCGACTTGTTGACAAGATTAATTGGAGCTAGCTACATAATTTTCTTCTATTTTACTTTTATTTCAAATTCAGTACAATTTTTCACCACTTTTGTGTGAATATTTCGAGTGATGTACAGTCGCCATCAGATATATCGTAGCGGGCGAGGTCCTCAAATACTTCGGAGCAGCCTTAAATTTCAATAAATTCATTACAACTGTAAGGTTAATAACATCAGAACACGCAATTAGTCATAAATATAATAGCATCGACTTTTCAATAAAATCGAGACACCACAGATCGTCAAAGATATCGATGCAGACAGGCTGACCATAAAGATCGGAACATTTTTGGAAAATATACCTTAACTTTGTGACAAACAGTTTAAATTACAGTGCGTTTATAATAAAACTAGTTTTATAAAATAGAACTACATGTTTTGACTTATAACAGCACAAAAAGAAAAATTTTATTCTTAAAAAAAGTATAATGGCAATTTAGTGGCCAGTAACAATTTACACTTTATACAACAAAAAGGTTTTATGTTACTAACACAGTGAATTATGCATGCAGACGCGTACACTATATAGGTGACATATCTTTCATTTTGGCATGACGTTTGAGCCTTTTTTGTATTTTGTTGGGAATTCGAATCTATCATCATATACGTAAGGTTTATTTTCCACTTATGTTCCGATATTTATGGTCAGCCTGACTGCGTCGATACCTTTGACGATATGTGCTTCCTGATATTTTTAGCTCATTGAACGTCCCGAATTTATTGAAAAGTCGCTGCTCTTATATTTATGACGGATTGCGTGTTCCGATGTTATTAACCATATTTAGTGTAACGAATTTATTGAAATTTAATGCTGCTCCGAAATATTTGAGGACCTCGCCCGCTACGATATATCTGATGGCGACTGTACTTTCGAAAATCGGGCCTCTGCTCTAAGTACAACCAATATAAGCCAACTGAATGACGAGCACTTCAGAGTGAGATAGAGATACATGATGCTCAAGTACCTAGTACGGACATAATAACGTCACTAGACCACTTATTGCCCGGACTAGCGAAGCGAACGTTACAGAACGCACATGGCGAGAGCCCGCCAGACTACGGTCTCTAAAGCGTTTTTGTAGATACGTTACTGTTTTATGCTATGGTTGCGGTCTCATACGAGACTGCGTAGGTGGCAACTTTATAATTGGTGTACTTCGGGGTTAAGCGAGAAGACAATAGACGACGACACGGGGAGGACTATTCACAACCTTAGGGTGGAAATATAAAGGACTCGAAATTTTAGAATGAAAACAAATTGTATTAATAATTCAAAGTTCTTCGCTAAAGTTTTCCAATGACAAAGTGATCGAACAAATAAACAAAGCAGCGAACGGAGATGGGTGACCTGGATAAATCGAAACATTGATTTTACCGGAGACTCAAATTTGTACTAAGAAGTGAACGCTGTTCTCTAAAACAGAATGGCTGAACATAATGATGACATTATAAAATCTAATTCAAAATAAGTAATGGAAGATTTAAATAATCGATGCATTGAAAGTTCTTACGTAGATGAATAAGCATGCGTTAAATTAAGAATGATTGTTGAGGAAGCCAGAAAAATACGACAAAATGATAGGTAACCAATGACGTTCGGGGCTTATGTAGTTTGAGCTCGGATCACTTGGACATTTAAACTTCAAAAGTTTAAGTCGAAATTATGTTTAGTTTTATTTATCGTTATCTATTATTTCTCTTTAATTACTGTATGTTTCCTAAAAAGAGAGACATGTCAAGATTAGTAGGTAAAGTAAGGTTTTCACCACGCACGGGTATGCTCCGGAATCAGCTAGCGGCCCATATTTCCGGATCGTACCAACCTTGGGATCTTCAGAAAAGGATCTTACTTATTTCTTAAAGGGCCGGCAACAAGTGAAAAACTTAAGTAAATGACCTGTATGTAGTAGTGCACAGAACTGATATGGGACTTAAGTCATTTTTCTAATTTGGAACGTCAATTTGTCTGCTCGCACACATTACTCACACATATTTACAACTGATTTACTTAAGTTTTTACCTATATCCGGGCGTGGGAATACTTTTAAATAGAGATGGTGTGTATTTACGTTACCAGGTTTTGATACCAGGTATTTCCTTGCAAGTATAGGTACCAACCAGGTACCGACCCGATATACTTGCAAGACTTGAAAGTACTTTTCCATTTAAGTGTACTGTCCCTTCAAAGTAAGTACTATTTCATACACATAAGGTTCAGATTGCGCTTATACGTGAAATAAAATACTTTCAAAGTATTTTACGTCTTGATTGAAATATTTTGAATCTTATCCGTATAACAACAAGGTTAAAACTTGCAAGGAAGCAAGTATTCGACTTGTTACGTTGGACAGAAAATACTTTGAAAGTATTCAGATAGTTACCTGGTTTCTGCACCTGGTATGACAAGGTGGACGTAGTTTGAAGCCCTGGTACGCGATTTAGCAAGTATAACCCATCCCTACTTTTAAAGTAACAGGGTAAGCATAACGGGATCCCTCCATTTCCCATAATTTCATTTGTACTAATTTCATTTGCCATAATGGTCTCTGGCTATAACCTTCAATTGCCCTAATATCACATGCCATAATTTTTGAATGCCATAATACTCAAACGTCATAATGTTCAACATCCCTAATATTAGATACCATAATATCACTTCCCATAATTTTTACTTTCCATAACTTTCAAAATCACTAATATTTCATGCCATAATAAGGAAAATACAGATCCAGACTGTTGAAATTTAATGCTACCGAGACACGGTAGGTTCGTTAGGTTTCTTGCGACCCTCAGAGCAGAAATAGAAGCATCTCTAAGGGCTCGGGGGGCTCGGGGGGCGAAGCCCCCCCTCAATAGCCACATGACTGGTCAATTAATATATAGGTTAGGTTAGGTTAGAATGGTGTCAAGGCGCGAAGCGCCAAAACTAGGCGGAATAGGAGCTCCGCCAAGCGGAGCTCCGTCGACTTCGCCTCAGAGTCATTCAGTTCATATTTATATTTGTTTTCTAGACATCACATCTGTTAAACGTAGATAATTAACACGACGATGACATAGTAAAAAATAACGTTTTAAAATTAGTTATTATTATTATTACAAGAATCAAAATTCTGGGTTTTTTATGGCAAATACTTATTATGGCGTTTGAATGTTATGGCAAATGATTTTAGGACAATTGATAATAGGAAAAATGAAATTTATGGCAAACGTATCGTTGTGGCACCTGAAAATTATGGCAAATGAAAATATGGCTAATGATCATTATGGCATATATATCGTTATGGAATATAAAATTATGGCAAATGAAATTCGGGCATGTGAAATTAGTTCATATGAAATTCGGGCAAACAATAGAGAACCAACAAGTAGGTAGTGATATCCAGCGCCAATTTCTGGTGTCTGCGAACTCGATACAGCGAGTTGTTCACAATTACAATCGTTTTGTGTATAGAATGGATTATAATTTGTACGATGCGATGTTGCTCGAAAACATAGTTTCCTATAAATGATTCACACAGAGAAACAGTACTTTGTAAAGATGGAAAGTAAAGATTTAAATGAAATAGGTTGACTTTATTTTATTTATTTAATATTTTATTTTATGAAACAGGGTGGCAGTCGAGCTAATACCAGTACCGCCAAAGGCATGCAGATGCGTTGATAATTTTCACCAGCCGCCGTGTTACTCTCCACGCCGGTACACAGCAGCGTAAACACTGCTGCTTGGCGGCAGGATTGGCGAGTAAAATGGTGGTAGTGATTCGGACGCACTTTGCACAAGGTCACACCACCCTCTGTAGGATTGGATTTTGCCTTCGCAAAGCCCTAGTAGGAATTATCTAACTTACCAGAACTATAATCATGATCATGATTATAGTTCGTACAATCGAGAGCATAAATATCGATACAGCCATCATTTCAAATGTCACCGACCTTATTGTTTGTGGCATAGAGGTGTTAACATATTTTTGACGTCTTGGTAACGTACATATGTTTATGCCCTTGACTGTACCTAATAAGAAAATGATCTTGCCGTGTTATACATCTTATGTGTTTTTCGAAGCTAATCAAAAGGAAATTACTTTTTTAACGGAACCTTGGTACTGTAAAGTCTCTTCAGAACTGAACTGTACAGTAAACATTAATTATAGACTGGCTAATTAAATTTTCAGCGCCGGGAAGTCGTGACCGCGCGGCTACACCTCATATTAAGAGTAAATCCTTTTAAATGCATAAATAATTTAGCTGACAGCGGATTAGACGCGGCGCCATTTGCACTGTGGTGTAATCTAACAATGAACAAATGTTTTATGTACTGGTTTTTTTTTTGTGTGTGTGCATTGTAAAATGGGCAATAAATGCTTTTTTATTTATTTATTTAATCCAGAATTCCTAAGATTCCAGGGGCTTTACCATTACGTCTTAATGCGGTTCAATTCAGATTTAGTTTAGGTTCTCTCGCTGTCAGATCCATACTAAAAATGACAGCTAAAACCTGAACTGAGTCGGAATTGAATCGCATACGTCATGGTAAGGCCCTAGCAGTTTTTTCAGTATGAAACATCCAAAGACACCAAAAAGTAGTTATTGTGAGCCAAAATAAGTTTTTATATTAGGTAGGTATATACAAAATTATGATTATGGAAGTCGCTACAATGATTGGTTGATAAATTGGATATTTTAATATATGAGATTTAATTTTGCGCCTACTGGGTTTGGAAACTCAAACTCAGAAATATTGATTACTAGCTGTTGCCAGCGACTTCGTCTGCAAAGAATTCGTTTATCGCTATCCCGCGGGAACTACGCAATTTTCCGGAATAAAAAGTAGCCTATGTGCTATTCCAGACTTTTCTCTATCTATGTGCCAAATTTCATCCAGATCCGTTGGGCCGTTCTGGCGTGATTCAGTAACAAACAAACATCCATCCATCCATCCATGGAGTATAAATGAGTGCCCACTCGAAGGTCACTCCGGTGTGACAGCGGGCCACGTATGAGACGGGCGCGACCCTCGTCTTCTGACTGCATCATAATCCTCTTAATAGATTCCGACGGCCGGCTCTGTCGTCTAACTATAAATAGACGTCTTAATGAACTGGCTGCATGTAATATTTGCATGTCTGTGGTTATCTTGACGAAGAAAATACTATCCCCCTTATTCATAAACGCTTAGGCTTCTGCTAACTTAGCAATCGTTTGTCCTTATCTGTGAAAGTGAAAGGTAAATGTCAAAGTGACAGATAAGGACAAACGATTACTAAGTTAGCAGAAGCCTATAGAGCGTTTATGAATAAGGGGGTAAGGTATTTTCATTCTTACCTGTCCTATTTGGTAAACAAAATTCTAACCTCAATGTGCAAATTTTTGTAAAGAATAAAGTGTATTATGTTATCAAATAAACCTGACGCAATATTTTTTACATAATTTTGGTGATATTTCATCTCCAGTTCCTTTATTTACGATGCAATAGTTAAAAAATAATAAAAATGAGACGTTTTGAGGTTAGAATTTTGTTTACCAAATAGGACAGGTAAGAATGAACATCGTATACGTATATGTAGAGTGGCGAAAGTTTGAGGTGCATGTGCATGAAGTATGTACAGCTATAATATTGTGCTATACATTAAAAATATGAAAGGATATCTAGGATGTTAGGTCGAATGTTGAATAGAAGTTTAATGAGGCATGATGAGATTTTATGTCAGCATAAAGATAGAATTAGTATTTAGGTGCACAAATTCCGTATTGTTTCATTGCACCAGATCGCTAGGCATATTGTATAACGCGAGCACGGTTGCAATTTGAAGTTAACTGGCTTCTGCCCGCAACTTCGTTTGCGTAGAAATATACGTATGAACCTTCCTCTTTAATCACTCTATCTATTTAAAAAACACATCAAAATCCGTTGCGTAGTTTTAAAGATTATGTACAGCATACATAGGGACAGACAGACAGACAGACAGACAACGGAAAGCGACTTTGTTTTATACTATGTGTAGTATTGTGTTGTGTAGTGACTATCATTTCTCTCTGTCAGGTGTCAACTGGTTCAAGATTGTGGTTGAAAAAGATGACGAATACCGTACAAAGAACTATGAATGCAATCTCAATTCGATTCAATTAAATTTTTGGAAATATGGCTCCATCAAATTTTTGATGATTCTGCCAATGTCGGTTAGACTAAATAGATTGACGCTAATCAAAAATATACCTACTACCTTCTTTTAACATGAAACTAGAAAACGAAAACGAGGGTAGTTGTGCGCCGCTGTCAGCTGCGTCGAGTAGCCGCGCGAGCAGAGCGTTGGCTTGGCGCGGAGTGTTCCATGAAGAAAGGACTACGAAATAGTCCGAAACATGTCAAGCATTACTCGGCTTTTATACGTGAGTTATCCGTTTTTGTAATTATGAATATACCTACCTGTTGATTTAGTGTAATCTTTATTCAAAGGGTAGAAAAGAAATTGGCATTTTTATATGGAGGTCGTGTTTGTTTGAGTTTAATTATGTAGAAGCGAAGGAGGAGGGATTTTCTCATGAAAACATTTTATGAATGGCAGAGATCTTTATGTGTTAGTACCTAATTGCAATGAAAAGATTATAGTTGATTTTAATTCTTAAAAGAAACCTGGCAATCGATAGGTACCTCGTGCGATTGTCTTCGCCGATTTAACGTACCCTTAAAAGCCTTTTCCTGCTTTTAAAGTCCATAATACCGTTTTATTATTAACTTCTAAAAATAAACCGTAACGGATTTTGTTTTAGCCCGCCCTAACTCATGGGGTGGTGAATAATTAACTAAGGTTTTTAAGAATATATATTTAAAGCTAAATGATTTAACACGGTCCGTGAAAGGGTTTAAAGATTGTCACTTGTCACGAAATAAAATAAAGGGAAGAGCGAAATCGTGTTAGTTTAAATAAGTAATTGAATTTATTAATGTTATACTTTAAAGCCGGAAAATAAGCTGGGTTAAAACAACAATAAGTACAACTCTGGTTCTATATCTTACGTTTTTTATCGTTCGAACGCAGATACCTACCTTCTTTAAAATGCATTTTATGGTCTATTCTAATCCATTTAGAAACTAATATCATCTGAATTCCCACACGAGATCCTAAAAAATCCCGAAATTAAATTAAGTACTGGAAAACAAAAAAATAACAGTAACGGGAAATTAAAATTTTGGATGCAAAATTGTTGCCGTAATCAAAAGTTTTCAACAAAAATATGCCAGTTACGAAGAAACGTAACTGCACGTTGTTTTAGTAAGAAAATTATTTTGTGATAAAACAAGCGGCAAGCAAGTAATGTAATGTAGCTAGTAAACGCTGACCAAGTTGCTTTCTTTCTTGGTAAAAATTATCCTTCGTTGCACCAGGAAGCAACTGTTGTTCGTAAAACAATCATAACTTGCTTAAGTTCCAGTTGGACCATTATTGGCTCCATTTAATAAATTCTGGCCATGGAAATTAATGCGTCAGTTGTCATTTTTCAAACATGTGAAGAATACCTAACCATTTTTAAATGAACAAAAACAAAAATCTTCATCCAATACCAGCCCCCCCCCCCCCCGCTACCAAATAAATCAACATGACACATGGACCCAACTGTCACCAACATCACACAAGATGCTACCACGTCTGAAACTCTTTAAGAGTTTATAAATGGTACAGGCTATTTAATGAAGGGAACATCCTGAAGTGGATCAGCATTAGCTCCATCGAACAGCGAACAGCTGTTCTGTAGGCTTATTGTCTAACTCGCTCGCAATCGCCATCGTCTTCATTTTGACAGTTCATGTATGGGCTGACAATTAGCATCGGAATCAGCTAGCTGTCACATTCATACAAGAACTGTCAAAATCAACACGATGGCGATTGCGAGCGAGTTAGACAATAAGCCTACTGGTTGGCTGCTGACTCGTACACTAAAAGCCGATTGCCAAAATTTAAAACGAGAGAGGCTCTAGAAGAGATGGTATAGTTTTTTTTTTTTATTAATTTGTTATTTTTTGCGAGTGCTGACCTTATCTTGTCAGTGGAATTACTACCGTCATCATACTTGATAATCTTGCTGCATGCACTGCTGTGATCCAGCGAAGTAAGTCTAAATAAATTACTGGCACTTGAGGTACCTATTCTATGTTAGCACTCTTGGGTGGCAAACCATTTGCAATGGTCCTCTGTTACAGATGTTGGCAGACAGTGGTGATTGCCTACCATCTGTTGTCTCACTCGTTTTCCATCCTAGTTCATAAAAAAACTTAGGGTCATTGATCCTATAGCGAGTATTAGACACATACTTACCTACATACTGTCATAAAGTATGAAAATGTTACTCCAACCCACATCTCAGTAGAATGCTGTCACAACCCGACATAGTTTAATTCCCTTTATTCGTTTTCCTCTTTTCTTTTGAGAATCCCAAACCGACGAAAATTGCTGACGACACAAATAAAAACGGAGACGAAGCAAACTGCGTGTTTTTGCGCGATATTATTTCAACACTGAATAACAAAATACTATTTTCTTTTACTCGTAGTACTCGATTTACAGACAGAGTAAAATTGTTAAAAATTGTTTTACTTATTTTAATATATGAGATTTAATTTTGCGCCTACTGGGTTTGGAAACTCAAACTCAGAAATATTGATTACTAGCTGTTGCCAGCGACTTCGTCTGCAAAGAATTCGTTTATCGCTATCCCGTGGGAACTACGCAATTTTCCGGGATAAAAAGTAGCCTATGTGCTATTCCAGACTTTTCTCTATCTATGTGCTGAATTTCATCCAGATCCGTTGGGCCGTTCTGGCGTGATTGAGTAACAAACAAACAAACATCCATCCATTTATCCATCCATCCATCCATCCATACTTTCGCATTTTTAATATTAGTTAGATTAGATTTTATTGAATCAGGCGTTACTTTGCGGAGAGATAAGGTAAATATTTTGTGTTCATTTATAACATTAGTTAGATTATAATAATAGGATGGAAAGTGCATGTCAATATTTAATTTCCCAAACTATATATCTTACGCCGTACTCCGAATTGCTATTATTACCAGCACAATGATCTAGACCTTGCACTGAGGTTTTTTTTGCTAGCCTGTAATAGCGTCCCACTGTTGGGCAAAGGGCTCTCCTCTAGAGTTCTGACTCGCTTTGCCCGCACTTATGTCTGACCAGTCGCTTGAGATCGCGTCAGGCCGTCCCGCCATCTCCGCCACGGTCTGCCGCGGCACCAGCAGCCATCCTGGGGCATCCCCTGCTTGGGAACACAAGCCCATCTAAGGTTTTACCACCGCATTATTATCTCTTAATTGAAAGAAGTGTTAAGTTCCCAATCCGCACTGGGCGCGCGTGGAAACTATAGCCCAAACCCTCCAATATACGGAGGAGGCCTATGCCATATAAACGACAATAACAACAACAACAACATGTGGTACTTACTGAAATTGTAGCGGATTCGGAATAAACAGGGTTATAAATAAATAAATAAATTGAAAGAAGTAATGCTACTTTTTGGCGTTTCTTTTAGATCTGGCAAATTTTTTGATCCCTTTTTAGTTTTTCAAGCGCCAATCTAATTTAACGTTACCGTATTGTGTATAAGTACCATATTGTGTATAATGTTGGTAAAGAAACAAAATCTCGCATTTTTTACAAAATCATGTATGCGCTAACAAATTTAAAGTAGGTAATCAAGAGTAAAAGAGACGATTAGATACTAAATTGTGTATTTTACCGCTGGTGTCCGCAGTACTGATGAAGGGAGGCGGCAACGCGTTTTTACTCAGTCTTCAAAGGGCATTTATTTATTTATTAATAAAAAATAACACAGCATAATAGTTTACACCAAGGCACTAAGACAAAGCAAATAAGATGTGATCAAATGTAATTTACAAACAGAAAAATACGCCGTTTAGAGATTCTTGAGAGTTTTTTTTTCTAAAATGTCGGAACAACACACCTTCGGCCAGAAGTCATGACCACATTGGCTGTATTGTAAGAAACGCCGCGCATCGCATTTGTGTGATGGTTTTGTTTTAAGTATGCTTTTGTGGGTGTGACAAATCTTGGCATTAGTATGTGTGTTGCATAACATGTAGATTATTGTTAAGTCATTTGACTTATAAAATCAATGTGAAAATAAATGTACTTAATTGTTTTTCGTCATGTAAGTGGTAACTGACTCTCGTAAAAATGGTAAAAGCAATTGTTTGACTATACGCGATCACCCCCTCAAGAAATGGCAGACAATGAGTATAGAGTTTAAGGTAACTCCTGTAATAAGTGCTCTGTGCACTGGTGCGACAAAACGGCTAAAATATTTTGCGCAGAACGTTATATTTATACGAAATGTGAGAGAACAATGAGATTAAGACGATAATATAAGAAGATTTTATAGGATTCCTTTATCAAACATGAACCATTATATTCTCTTTGCGAGAACCTTTAAAATACCGTAGCTTTTGTTTTCTTTAACTCATATCATGTTACTTGGAAACGTGTTCTAATATGTAAGAATAAATAATGCTAAGACAATGTTCTACGAAGAAAAGAAAAGAGTGTAAGTAGTACGTAATAATTTTTATTTGATTATTATGTTGTAATAAAGTCTGACCATACTATACTGTATATTATACTATACTATACTATACTATACTATACTGTATACTACTGGATATTATACTAACTTTGAAGTAGAGTTAGTCCGTTTTAAAGAGCAAAATTCAGTCAATCGAATAAAAAAGCGACTAAAAGGAAAATACCCTGACAAAAAACGGACGAACAGACAAAAGTGACGCAATAAACGAACACAATAAGTATTCTGCGGAAACTTTTTGCTTCATCCAATTATTTATTAAAAAGTTCGTAGAAGCGCTACGAGTACGGCGTAGGCCGCGTCCCGTAGCCGTAGCAAATCGTTTTCATTGAATAATTCCGTAGCCAATCATAACCATTTACATGAAGAAATATGTTTTTCAATGTTCGCTTGCGGGTTTTTTTTTAATCTAGATTTATTACTATACTAGCTGTTGCCAGCGACTTCGTCTGCAAAGAATTCGTTTATCGCTATCCCGCGGAAACTACGCAGTTAGATATATATAGCTTTTTTGTGTAAGGTCCGTCCGGATTTTACTAGTGAATCTTAACGCTAATCAGCAGTGCTTGCGGTACCGTTTCAGCGTGGCAAGTAAGGCAGCCGGTGAAATTACATGAGGTATTTTGTCTTAGCTCTTTGTTGGCAAGCTGTTATGACCTCCATGGGCAGTGGTGTTTCCTTTCCATCGGGTATCCCACTTGCTAGTTTTCTTTTCTTAGATGAAGACTTTGATTTGTTCCTACAAAACGGTCTAAGATAAAAACACGTAATTGCATTACTTTATACGTTAACAAAGCTTAACAAAATTAACTTCATCCAATCCAAATTGCTTATCAAAATTAAGCAAACGTGAACAGTCTTTCAGCTAACTTTATTTATCTCAAAATACTTGTTAATACTCAACCCTTGGGATTCGTAGGATGGAGTCTGGCTTCCCTGAATCCCAGTGATGCCGGATTTGTCCAGCGATTTGTTTAGCGATCCCGTCAACAACCGGATAAAGGAGAGCTGCGTTCGTTAGTAAATTGAGTGAGCGTAGAAGGCAAGGTGGACTGGTTAATAGATTTGTTGCTTGACTATTTGCCGAATATAGGGGAGGCTGGATTGTTGGGTGGGGAAGTGAGAACCGTCTAAGGACAAAACTTGTTTACACTACTTACAGAATTAAATCACTTCAGTCGATGTTTGTTTGGAAGTGGTCCGGTGACTTTGTGTCTTATAACTGGGGGTTTCTAGGGTAAGTAGGCACAAATAATGTACTCGGTTTAAATGATGTTGTTTTAACTACACATTCAAACTAATATTACAAATGCGTATGTGAGTTTGTTTGTATCATGCGTAAACTATTCAACCGATCGTGTTAAAATTTGGTTTGGAGATTGAGAAATTGGGAAGGACATGGGATAGTTTTTATCCCGGATATTTTTGTTGTTCCCGCGGTTGCGTGATATACGAATTCTCCGCAAACGAAGTCGCCGGGAAAAACTAGTTTAATATACCTACCTATAACGATTTACTAAAATCTTTATTCATAAATTAGAAGTGTATGTTTTAATTTCATATTTTTGTTAGCTGATCTGAAAAACGTATTTTTGTTTTTCCGAGAATTTTCAATTCTAAAAAGCACCAACTTTAAAAAATCCAACCACTATCTAGATTGTATATAGCGCATGAGTAGGTAACACATTTTTTTGTATACCTACTTAATAGAATCAAGACGGATAATTTTGTAATAAGAATGTCGTATTACAAGCTTAAAATTATGTCCCTAAAGTACAAGGTGATAAGGTAGAGCGTGGCACGCGCGCGCCGCCCCACGCGTGCCCACAAAACTTAATTTAAAACTAGAACGCACCGCGCCGCGCACGTCCCAACTTATTAAAGTACCAGCGAGCTCTTAATTTGAACTCGTTTCAGCCGATAACAATGCAGCAAAGTTATGCACGGCAGTTAGCGCGAGGGGCGGGGCGCCGCCAATCTTCCTCACGTTGCAGTACAAAACCGAACTTCTTTGTAAGAACACCTCGCAAAACTTTGTGCCAAGTAAACTCGCGGAATCGCCAAAGTCCGTTGCGGGCCCGGTCCGCTGCTGCCCGCTCCGCTCCCCGCCCCGCTCCCCGCTCACCCCCCGCCGCGATCGACAACGATCCGCCTCCGACAAACAAACGGACAAGTTTTAATGTTTTGCTCACAAAGTGTATGATTAAACGCGGAGAGCGGCGGAGAGAGCCGGTCGTAAGTTATTGATTTTCCCCGACCGAACCCCTGTCGACTACGCGGCTCGCGGTCCGGTGCGCGAGCTCCTGTTGGAGACGTCACTTGTTAACTCGTTGGGAAAGCCACAAAAACTTCTTTTATAAATGAACGTTTGGTTAAAAATACTTTTTAGTGCGTCTAAAAAAGTTTTGGTGGGACAATACGTGCTCGGAATAAGTTATTTTGGCGGCTTGTTATGCGAAAAGTTGGGGCCGGCTGCGCTACTGCACCGCGAGCCGCGCGAGTCGCGCACCCTACAACTTCACGTCGCTCTACGTTCCGAAGTTAACGCAAAGTTCCGCCATTTTGGAACATGCTCACAACCCACTTGTTTTATAAAGAAACTTTTTATTAATTCCTGTGGGCCGCGGAGTGTCAGTAAGATGTTTTGAGGTTATACTGGTAGACGGAAGACGTTATCCTGACTTGGAGCTGATGTTTGGGCACCACAGAGGCTTCGTGCTGCCGGGATACGAGTGTTTGTGCCGATTTCTGATATTGTTTTGAAGTGTTATCAGGAGTGACGTTTCCCGGATGATGCTCTTATGATTTGTGTTTACTTCTTCACCTGTGAAGAGACGCTAGACTCACTTTTCGTGACTGCGAAAGGCTTGGACACATTCCAAGTGACAGGTGAACAGTGAAAAACTTAGTTTTAGTAGTTTTTCTGGAGGTTGAAAAGTTGTGGTAGTGAAAAGTTTCAGTCAAAAGTGTTTACGAGTTGGTGGTAACATTAAAAGTGCACTGTGGGATCCCAACACTGCTGTAAGCCAAACTGGCTGGACTGTGGCCTGCATATAGCTCACCGACAGATGAGATACATCTGAAATATTATAAGGTAAGCGTTTTTATTTTACCATGAATGTTTTACTGAGTAAACATTATCTATATGTACAAATCTGAAGATGCTGAATTAGCATGGAATAAAAAATAAAAATTAGGGTAAAAAGAAGCAATATGCTAATTTATAATACCTAATCAAAAACACGAATGAGAGGTATTTGGAACGAGACGCAGTTAACAAGAAATTATTCTATGCGAATTAATTTTCTCAGAAGAATAAACAAAGTGGGCTTATAGCTTCTCGGAAACGGAATTTTAAATCTGACGCGAAGACGTAACCTTGTTTCGGCGTACCGGTGCGATCGATAGTAATTTTATGACTTTATTATCTCAAGGAGCAGGCACTTCTTATTTGAATAACGCCCAATTTGCGTTTCAACACGAATCATAACAGGCGGAGCGTGAAAAAATGTTTATCAATAATGAAATTGCTTTAAAAATCGTTGCCAATAAGTTATTACGTTCTAAAAGTGTTCAATGTTTGTTTTATTACACAATTTATGGAAGCAATACCCTTCACCATTAAATGGGACGAGAGGCTGGAATATTGGAGCATTTTATTGGGGCCGCCATTACAAAGTCATTTCAGTAACCGGTCCCAGTCTCAGTCCATTGTAGAAGGAAAATCTTTCTACAGTCACGGCTCTCGATGGGATAACGCTGACGCGCGCCAGGTACGAAACATCCCAACGACACAACCCTCCCCGACCAAATACCAATCTTAACTCACTTACCCAAAGCACAATCTCGAACAACCGCCAAGAAACCTATGAAACTTTGTTAAATAACTTTTCAGATAACTTGAACTCCGTCTATTTGAGCAAAGTTGGAAGCGGTGTTTCACCGCGAGCTAATTCAATCCCTACTCGCTTGTAATAAATGTTGTTTTCGAGTAATGCCAATTGGTGAGTTATTACAGACAGTTGAGTTAGAAGTTGTGGACTTCACGAAGCAAAACGCGAACTTTTGTAGAACATTTCAGTGTAGTTAGTACAATGTTATAATGGAAATAAGCACTTCAAAATGGCGTCGTCTGCAGCTGCTTTATTTATAGGTGTAATAATGTATTGATTGCCTCATTCTTGGTGTTTTATGATCATTGTGATAATGAAGACTGATGAGGATGACTCTGAATAAATGCTTTTTGGAGGTAACTTGGAGATTTATTTATTTTGTGGTAGAGATCTATGTCGCGCTTAAAAACTTATTTTAATCTAATTGACGTTACAAGAGTAATTACGATTAATAGTACATGGTCAATGTAAACTTATTCCTCAAATTCTCTGACACTCTGCTTTTTTGTGGACTTTTAGTTGTAGTTAAACTGTTGTTATATTTTATATTATCCGAATTATTAAGTAAAACAACTATGGTATAATAATAATGGTAATAATAGAGATATTTGCATCTAACACTAATACTTATTGATGATAAACAGTCGGATTATCTCGTAACACTAATTAATGTGACATCATTTTGCTGTAACGACCAGTTTGGATATACCCAGGCCTTATACTCCTAAATTCGATTTCCAAAATTCGCTTCGTGCCCTTCCGCTCACACTAATAGAGATCAATTTGAGAGTGAGAAGGATGGTATGATACTTCGAAAATCGAATTGCAGAGGGACCTCTATTCGCAAGCCAAACCGTTCACATTATTAACTTAGACAACGGGGACAGCTCTCGATAGGAAGCTCTATGCTAATTAAATTGTAGTAACAGTTAGTTATTAGTAGCGATGGGTAGCTGGTATAAGTAGTCATTCAATGTGATTTTATTCAAATAATTGCAATTTATAGAATTAGGCGTTATTAGCGGAAGTGGTAGCGGAGTAACAAGGTATTTTTATTTGTCCATAAAATAATTATTTAGTTCTGACTTTACTTTGCAGAGGTCCTTAATATTGTATTAAAGCATTGCTGCTCCACAGTGGCATTTGGATGTGATTGTGTAGTTTCTTTGATTCCTGTAAAGAAAGTTTTATTCCTGAGGCCTTACCATGACGTCTTAATGCGATTAAGTTTAGGTTCGCTCGCTGTCAGATTCATACTAAAAGTGACAGCTAAAACTTGAACTGAGTCGGAATTAGGACGTCATGGTAAAGGCCCCTGTTTTATTTATTGGAATGTTTTGTTGTGTTTAAGGCACTTTCAATTCAATACAATTTTTTATTGACGGTCAATAAATATTTACATGAATTTGACGTTTTAACAAAATTATCTTATGTTATGTTTTATTCAACACAACATTCGCTACTAGCTGAATAAAGCTAATAATTTTCCGAGTGAAAACGTTACATTCTTACAATCCATTATTCTGAAAGCGACTGTGAGCCGTGTTGTTAAAGCTTGGTTTGGGATGGCACTGGGGGTATTTGCGGCTATTCACAGATGCTCAACTGTTTCTTTTTATTTGCCCCGAACAATAAATTGCTCACAGCTACCAGTCTGTCTTTACATGACTTAGCGATATTAGGCTAACGTAAATAGTATCAAGTCGATTTTTATTATCTCTCGTGAATGTTATCGAGCAACATTATTAAGGTAGGGTTGCCATTTATTGCTTTAGTTTTTTTTCTATCGTATTTTGTTTTTGTACTCGCTTCCCGTGGCAATGTGCCTAATGGTTTGAGCAATAGCTTAATAACCTAACTTGAACCTTGAAGTTTCACGGAGCTTTAGTATAATTTTTTGAAGATTGTAGCTAATTAGTTATTTGCTCAAAGAAAATATCGTGAGTTCGTACGTCTACAAACATCATCGTAAAGCTAATTTGGACCCTTACCTAAATCTCAAGTGTTATGTGCATGTCTCGTATTTTTTATAGTTATTACAACGTCAGAAAGGGACACAGCATTAGCATCACATAAGTGGCTCCCTTTCGCCCAACGTAAAAACGAGGCCCCAGTTTTATGAGTTCACCAAAGTATTTTCCGAGAAATAAAGTGGATTATCTCAATAAATTTCCAAACTTCGCCTTTTATTCAAATCACTCTTGCTTTTATACGAGTTTCCAGTTTTCAAAGATTAATTCGAATGCAGAAAGGATATTTGAGAGGGTAGTTCCACTTCAATTTGCAAAAACGCAGTGCCTTCTCGTGACCATGATCCTTTAAACTGTTGTAGAATGCGTCATAAAAATTTGTTACTAAAAAATAAAAATGTCCGGCGAAAAAAAAAAACGAAGAATGTCTACTTATCTTTATTCTATGAAAAGTACTTTTAGATTGAAATTATAATCTAATCCGTACAACCTAATTTTACTTCGCTAAAAGCCCGGATTAAGTGACAACTTCGTCGAAATCTAGCAATGGTTAATTCGGGCAACCGTAACTTCGGGCAAACGTAATTCGGTCGAATGATAAGACCCCGTCCCGTTGTTACGATAAATAAGCAAAATTCAGTTAAAAAGTTGAACTTAAACGTAGTAAACATGGTTAGTTATTTGGCAGCGTGGGGCAGCTAAAGTTTCACTTTTTTGTTGTGAAAATTCGATTTTAGTCCGTAGCGGGATGACAACAACGTTGAAACTCGTTTGGAATTTATGTAACAATATAATGTACGTGTTTTGAACTCGGTCAAGCCTTGACAGAGGCGTTTTGGTAAATTTGTTTCATATAAATAGTTATGCGAACCTTCATAACCTAGTCACCTTAAATAACGTGATACACACACACACACACACACACACACACACACACACACACATGCATGCATGCACTTTCAGACCAACTCATATACACCCCATCTAGTTTCTAGTTAGTAATCCCTAGTTACTTTAGTTTTAGTTTAGTTGTAGTATGTACCTATTATAATCTACGGAAGAGCGGGGCTTCCCAATACAGGCATTGATTGCTTACAGGGCGGCTCCATCCCCTATATCATAAATGTATGCATGTAGTTATGAAATAAAGAATTTTGAATTTGAATTTGAATTTTTGAATTTTGAGTACAAGTAGGTGAGCATAACTATTTTGGGTTTTTCTTATTCTTACCTTATCGATTAAAAAGTTCATGTAGCTAATAGTTGCAGAGAAAATTGCATTATATTTTTTGAACTACCTATTATGTATTTTATCCCATTGTACATTTTAAACTTTATGTATTTTAATACGTACCCAAACAAAGCCATAACTCAGCAGCACGAAATTTGGCCCAGTCTCAATAAAAAAATATCTATATTGCATAATATGAAGTTTATTTTTTTTTTCAATTGAGTATATTTATTGCTCTACATCATCTACATCATTCAAGCAAGGCAACAGTAAAGTTAATAAGTCGGAAGTTTTTCTTGTACGCGCTCAACGTATTGGGCCAACATTGGCCAAATAACCTGAGCGAGATGGAAATACATGTTGCTCACTCTAACGCACTAATCGCGTCCATCAGGTTGGCTAGGATCAAAGTAAAGAGTTCGCACAAGTAATATCTCTAACAAGCCACAACGCCCACAACGTTTCGTTTATTTCATTTAACGAAGTTACCTATTTTCTTTTTCTAAATTCTCAATTGATGTTGTAATGTTTACAACGTTTTAAACTACTTAGTTTAAAACGTTGTAAAAATTACAACATCAATAAGATTTGATATTTATTTTTATTGACGAAATAAATCTGTTTCTGTCCCAACTAAAACTAACAAATTAATAAAACAGTAGAGACAGATTCACCCACTCTGCACAGTTTTACTGCGGCAATAAATTTTCACCAAGATAGCACGTAGCGCTACGTCCATCTCTTTCTAATACAACAATTTAGAAGTACTTGGCAACAACGTTAATATTCTACGATCGCTCGTGAGTTGGACTCAAGAAAACGCACTCCTCTCTCTTTCAGTTATAGGGGGAGTAGGCTAGACGGGAGCAAGTTAGTTCAAGAGGACTTGAGAAAATGAAATCAATGTTTGACATGATAATAAGGTAATAATAGCACAGTGGGTATTTGTGCCTTACGTACCGTATATAGCAGTATTATATAGATAACATAGAGAAATAACCCAATAGAATGCGGGCTATCCAATTTCGAAACTCATTACTGGTACATCTTACCAATAGTACTCGACATGGAACAAAATTCACTCCTGCTTAGTAACATAACCTCAGTAAGGCTATCCTAACTGTTCAGAGTTTAGCAATGGTCGTAGTGACATTGCGTATTTTTTTAGAAACTTCCACTCTATTGGTTAACTGCTCTATGATAGGTACCTAAGTAATAAGTTTTGTTGCTAGTTTGAGAAGTGTTTTCTCAACCTTTGATGTATTCACGATCCATGATAATATGTTAAAGGAATAAGATTTTAATATAAAAGATTGGAAGGAGATGATTTATTATGCTAAACATAATAATATAAATATCTTATCTGAGCTGAATTTGATAGATAGATACTGTGGGGTTAGTAGAATTCTGTTAGTAAAAGTCGGTCAAGTACTTATTGAATTTGCACACGGAGGGTTACGTACAAATTAATAAAAATTACAGTAAAATCTTCTCCAAAAGAAAAATAACTTTGTTTTGTTGGTCTGCTGGACATTTTAAACTTATAAATAGAATTAGATTGAAGAAGTGATGTTGATAGTCGTATGTATGTAAACTCTTTATTCTGTAATGATTATTTACTTTGCGACTTTAGGGAGCCTTTAGAGGGGGAGGGGGGGACCTCGGATATGTTTATCACTATCCCGCGGGAAATATGTAATTTTCCTGGATAAAAAGTAACCTGTATTTCACAAAATTTCAGCCAAATCGACCGAACGGCTTTTACCGATCATTTTATGCGGGGTTCTTTTATCAAAATCCGTCCAGCCGGTTGCGCATGAAGAAGTAACAAACACACATACCTACAGACATAACACTCTCTACATGACTACGCTGGCTAGGTATTAAAAAAAGTTTTTTTTTATTCAAATGTTTTTACTCCGTTCTAACTTCTCCATCTCTTCCAGAATGTCCCGCAAGTCCCGGCAAGGGTACAGCATCCGCCATCTTCTGCAGCTGCCGACCGCCCCCCGCAGCCCGCCTGCCACACCGCACCCCCCCGCGCCCTGCATCAAGGTACTTTTCACTATATCTAACAAAGCTATAAAGATACCTACCTATTGAGATTACAATGACGTCAGGACGCTATTTTAACCGACTTCAAAAAAAGGAGTTTCTCAATTCGGTTGTATTTTTTACCAATAATCTGCGCAATCTATTGGCACGTGTAGAAACAGTTTAAAATAGTACGCACCGTCTGACACTTGTACCACGCGCAACTGATTTTCTATTCAGTGAGCAACACCTACAATACGCTTTAGTAAGATGTTTTAGTAATAAAACGTAGGCGTATGGACTTAATAATGGCACTTTCTGCGAGGATCTAATGAATACATTCTGATTTTCCATTGCGGGAGTGTACCAAAGAAACCTTTCTTATTTTGCTTTAATTTGATCCCAATTTGGTACTCAGAGACATTTTAGATGTCTTTTGCAAACCGCTTTGGCTGGCTTCTCGTTAAGAGGATTCAAAAGATACTGATAGGGGGATATTACACTCGTGGCCCCAAATCGTATTCACTCATATAATGTTAAAAACTTCTAGTATGAGAAACGTAGTTTCCATATCCATGTACTTGTAGTATTTAATTATTAAGAGGTTCTTTTTACGGGAAAATAATTCTTTTAGGTTAATTTTGGTCATATATAACCGTTTTTCCCTTTGATGTATTTACTATAACTTTGTGTTTACTTTTATTTATTTAGGTGCCAAAATGACGTCTATGATGAAGTCTCTGTCTGTTTCGAAGTAAGTAATAAATAAAGACGAAATCGTCGCTAACTGACACTTAAGATAACTGGAACTTAACAGAGAGTGGTGAAACAGGCCCTAAAACTATTTAATGTATCTCAGTAAAAGTAAAATAAACTTAAATGTAACACAACATTGTAACGCTCATCACTTAATGTCGTCAAGCGTCTACCCAATTCGAAGGAACGTGTAAGCAAAATTACCTTTCGGAACATTTCAATAATCTCCATAATGTTTGTTGAGATTCTTCACGGAATAAGGAAAACGATTGTTGCGCAGAAGTACACGAATGTAATGACTTCCAGAGCCCTTTAGAACGGGACAAAGGGATTCGATTGTCCTTGAATACTGCTTTTTTCTCCACACTAGCGCCTCTAGCGGAGAAAAATGAAATTAAAAAGTTGTCCATTTTGTCTCGAAATAAACTTGTTAAGTGTTAAGCCTAATTTATTATTACTGGCAATCTTTTCTACAGTTAGAAAAGAAAAATTAACAAAATGCCGATATATATGTCGGAATCATTCGTAAATGTACGCTAGCCCCTTATAATATAGTTCCTTTTCATTTGTACAGAGTTAAATGTGAAACTTAGAAACACTCCATTCGGAATCACGGCGAGTTACCGTATTCAACCCTCGCGAAGTGGACTACCCTCGTCGAACAGATCTCGACGTAGTTCCCTACGTTTTCCTTAGATGGCGCTGTTTGTAGATTTGATCTTGTCCTTTAAAAAAATGTGTTGTGATAATAAAAATATTATAGCAAGAACTTATTATTATTAGGCGCTACTATTAAAATAATTCTTACAAAAGAATGAGCATTTTTATTATTTTAATATGAACACCATCTCGCAGTATGGACATGATATATACTCCGTTATTGTCGTGTAAATCAGACTAATGTACCAATTAATAGTTTCTATGACTCACACTGTAATATACATGATGTGGATGTACTGAATAAATAAATAAATAAATATTTTAGAATTCTAGACTTAAAATAATTATTAGGCAAATTATAATATGATTTCTTGATGTTAACTTTACTTAAGTCGTGTATTTTATATTTTTAATATTATACACATACCACACTTAATTCCACAGAAAACTATTACTTACCCATATGAGGCGTCACTTATTTTGCACGTTTTTGTAAGAGCCAGAAATATTTACCTTACAAGCGTCTAGTCTTGAGTATACTCAATATATTATGGTATTATAACAGATTAAGGCTTGTTTCACTCCTGACTCTCAGTTAAGTTATTTTAAGTGTCGGTTAGCGGCGGTATGATGTCGTCTCTGTCTGTTTCGTAGTAAGAAATCATAGATAACTGACACTTAAGATATCAGAAACTTTACAGAGAGTGGTGGGACAGGCCCTAAAACGAACTTACTTGTTTATTTGTATTCTAAGCTAAACTTAAATAATTACACATACATACATACATATCGTCACGCCTCTTTCCCACAGGGGTAGGCAGAGACTACTTTGTTCCACTTGCTACGATCCTGACATACCTCTTTCGCTTCATCCACATTCATCAATCTCTTCATACATGCTCGTCGGTTTCGGGTACTCTTGACCTGGCCTTTCTCCAATTTGATCACGGAACGTCCGCCTAGGCCTTCCCCTCCCAACGCACCCATTCACACTCCCCATATAAATCTGTTTAGTTAATCTTCTTTCATCCATCCTCTCTACGTGACCAAACCAACTAAGCATACTTATACTAAGTTTAAAAAGTAGTTATCAGCTTATTCAGAAATGTTTAAAAAATCTCAAGAGGAAAGTGAAACACAAAATTTCGGCTAGTTGAGAAAGGATATTCTACATCCACTTTTGTTGCAGAAAACCGATGTGTTGTAATTCTATTCAAAACTAGCTGTTTCCCGTGACTCCGTATGCGTAGTATTCGCTCATTCGATTTTTCGGGATAATAAGTATCCTATGTCCTTCTCCGGTACTGAAACTATCTCTATACCAAATTTCAACTCAATTGGTTCAGTGGTTTAGGCTTGAAAGCTTAACAGACAGAGCTACTTTCGCATTTATAATATTAGTAGGGATAGGAACAGAACACTTAAGCTAGGTATTGCACTTCTATGTATTTTAATCGTTTTTTTTTACAAGGCAATGGAACTATCAAGTTTTTTTTTTTAATATTCGCCTTCCAACTTTAATTATTATGTAACTAAATGAAAATCTTTTGATATCAAACAAACAGTAGCCCAAAACCGGAGCCCCTCTTTTGCCCGAATTTCAAATGCCATAATGTAATGTTTGCCATAATGATCATTTGCCATAACCCTTGTTTTCTCTGAAACCGTAATTTTCTCAGGAGCATTGTAATGGCAATCCTGTAGAATTCTATAGGTTAGGTTAGGTTTGTTTCATAACAATCCTGAATAATTAACAAATAAAGAGAAAAAAGAGTTATGGCAAATGATCATTATGGCAAACAATACATTTATGGCATATGAAATTCGGGCAAACGATAGAGACCCGCCCAAAAACACGCAAAGCAAATCAATTACCCTCCGCCCTCAAGAATGCTCGCAAAAGTTTTCAGTATTTATTTACGAAGCAAATCAACTATTTATTTATTGGCCATCGCTTTGATCGCCGAATGACCTCGTACAAATACGATTGTCGTGTATCCTGTTTCCTAGGTAAAGTATGGAGTGAGGATTTGTATGGACATGCCTGAGAAATGTAAACTTCAAAAGTCAAAAGTTTATTTTGCAAATAGGCCGCGAAGGGCTTTTTTACATGTCTTTTTTTTTATCTACCAGCGCATTCGGAAAGACCATCATTGCCAAGAAGAATGCGCCGCAAGGAACTTGGCAGAAAGTCATTTTTTCAAAATAAAATAGATTTACAACAGTACTTAAATTCTACTTAACTTACTCGTACCTATAATACCTACAATTAATACATTTTATAAAAGGGATGTATATAGTCTATAGTAGAGATGTGATGTATAAAGTCTCTACTGGTCACTTAATTCATTGAACCATACATTGGGTAGTTTGCATACTTGGTAATATCGCAATCAGTAAAAATAGAAGTGCCATCGCAGTGGTTATGATGTGAGGTGGGAAGGTAACTCTTATTTGAAATTGCTCTACCTCATTTATTTTATATACCTTTTTTATAATATGATGAGGGCAAACGAGCATGCGGGTTACCTGATGGAAAATAAACACTCATAACATAAGCACAACCTTAAGGTCTCATTCTTAATCATGGATTGTCTGTGTGTACGCAAATACACAATTATTTTACCTACTAGATTTAAAAGTAGGTTTTTGTATTACCATACGACTACACAATTCATGATTAAGAACAGGTACTAATTAAGTGTTGGTCAATCGATGAATTTCGACCTAAAGAAGACATCTGTCTGCTTAATTTTTTATCTTTTGTTATTTAGTTTATACATAAAAAATGCACAAATGTTATGTTAAGTACCTATCTAATTATGCCAATAATATTACTAACTTTAAATAACAAAATGCCCTTAAAATAGTAGGAAAACCAAACAAAAGCATCCTAAAACTTCCTTCAAAATCATGACAGTATTTAGTTCATTCTTGTTTCTAAAACCCTAGCCTTATCCATACTATTCTCACGTCCCTGAAAGGGTTTCTTGGCCGGACCCTCGCCAGCACGCGTTTGTCCAAGAATGTCCTTTGAGTCCGTGATAGATGGACGACGCTTGTTTATATAGTCGTATACAATGTTTTTGCTAAGTAAGCAGATTTATTTTAATAAATACGAGTAGCAGTTTCGTACATCGACCTTCATACAAGGATTGGATTGTGGGCGGTGCGCTAGAATGGTGACAGCAATAAATCTTCAAATACAAAAAGATTTGTTTAATCTGCGACCTATGTCCAACAATATAGGGCAGGCACATGAAAAGCTAAAAATGGTAACCAAGAAGTCATTAAAGTCAATTAATGAGTAGATTAAAAGAAATCATTGGTAAATAAATAAATATTAGGAAACAATTCACACAAATTGACCTAGTCTCAAAGTAAGCACTAGTAAGGCTTGTATTATGGGTACTAGACAACGATATACATACTTAAATAGAGAAATACATACCTACTTCAATAGATAGAAACATCCATGACTTAGCAACAAATATTCGACCTCTTCACACAAATACATACATGCTCTTAATAGTATTCGAACCCGGGACTACCACTGATGATAAGGATAAGGCTTCGCTATAATTAAAAATTACAGGCTGATTACAACAGAATAATGTTTAATGTATCATTCTATGACAAATTTAATATTTAAGAGGGTGCATCCGTGCTGAGCTCGCAACGTCGCATTTTTGGTGATTTTTTGCGATTATTTCACAGAAATTGAATGAAAGTATCAAATGTCCGTCTGTAGTGCACTTCTTTTTTAGTGTACTAATGTGTCCAATGCAATAATTAATGGTGATGGACTTTTATTTTCGTATTAAAGCGATAAAATACTATATCTCGTTTAATAAGAAAATAAAAGTCCATCACGATGAATTATTGCATTAGGCACATTAATACACTAAAAATAAAGTGCACTACAGACGGATATTTGATACTTTCATTCAATTTCTGTGAAATAATCGCAAAAAATCACCAAAAATGCGACGTTGCGAGCTCAGCACGGATGCACCCTCTTAAGTGACAGTATAAAGACAAACTATTTTTAAGTTATGAGGAACATAAAAAGCGTCTATGCATTCTGCGGGAGTAAGGGTTAGTCAACATTTTTCTAACTGCAAGCAGAATTTAAAAAGAAACAAAACAAATGAAAACTATCAAAGTAGGTTTATTCTTCTTTCACGCCTGCAACATTGTGTCGCGTTTTTGGCGTGAACGATAAATTTATCGTTAATCTGGTGCTAAGTGATTAAGCGCGCGGCGGGCGGCCGGTCTCTTACACGCCGATTTGTTCAGTTATAAACACTAACTAGGGATGGGGACAGTGTCGATAGAAAATAAAAATATTAACGATGATCCCTTTGGTTTTTAACTACTTCGATATTTTGAGTCAATTTCGCGTATCTACCTATTAAGATACTATGCGATGGATAATGCTCAAGTTAAGTAGTTTCAATTTAACAAATTAATTAACAGAGCATTTTGATAAACACCGAATTTCAGGAATGACACTATTCTTACGTTTGCTTTTCTATATTGACAGGTTCTTCGTTAAATCAATAATTTGTTTATGAAGCATCATTATATTACTTAATATTGCTTATTTGTGATGTGACGTCACGAACGTTAGTGGTAGTGGGTGTGCACGTTGGTAATTCCGGCTTATAAAATCAAACAATCTAATATTTCAATAAAACTTTATTGCTAATATATAGTTTACTGTCTAATTAAATACATAAAGTGTTAGTGAACTATAAAACAGTGAAACAGTGACTTAAAACTATAAAAACATTTTTTATACTAACTTAACGTGGTATAATATACCCACATAACATAAAATAATTAAAGAACTCGAACTGTGTTTATAGAAAGTTATTAGTTTTGTGAGCGAATTGTCTTTGTGACGCATCTGCTGTTTGCGCATACTGTGACCCGGATTGTGCGCGGCGGTGTTGAACGGGATAACAGGAATAAAAAATTGATCGTTTGTTGTTGTTTACAACGCCATCTATATCCTGCTTGACGAACTAAGTAACTACACTACCGAGCACAGTAATACACCAGCTGATTTGTTTATTTATAAACATAGTGAGTAGTAATTAAATCACCTAAACGATTGCACCATGGTCGACTGCCATGCTTGTGGTAAAATTTGTTACTTTTACTTTGTATTATAGTTTATCGAGGGTTATGCATGGACTTAATACAATAAAGCAGGACTGAGTACTCTGAAAATTTGTATTTACGAAAAAGAACCATATTACAAGGGAAGAAAGTATCTTTTTATGTTGCGCCGTAGACAGAGGCTAATCTGCGCCGAGAGGGATAGCGACAAGGGAGGAGTGTGTCTCGTTCTTTCATCTTGCCAGCCTAAAAAAATGCTTTTGATCAAAAAGTTTGGCTTAAAAAAGACTACGTTGAAACACCATTAAAATATTATTTTCATGATATTTTAACAGTTTTAAGTTAGCGTACTATAAATTCATTAATTTCGTTGTATTAAATAAATAATAAAAGATAATCTTTTTGTCTAGTCTGCTTTTTTATTTGTAATGGTAACCCTTCTAACAACTATGTTGACAATGAATTCGTGTCGTGGATTGTGTCTCCTTACTGCTGTACATTATTTTTTGTTGGTTTTACCTTTTTGTTAAATTTATGATAATGTTAATTGGCGTTTCTGAGTGAATTCTCTTCTTCTTTCTGCGGTAAAAGAACAGAACAAGTTCAACAAGTATAGTTTCACTAGCTTTCGCATTTATAATATTAGTAGGAAAGTAGGAAGGATTAGTAGGAGTAGGATTAGTAGGACTAGTAGGATTTATTTCCATAGCCTGAAAAACTTCAGTGGTCGTAATAAACAGCAGAATGATTGCAGGATCGAATTTTGTCCCACATTGCGAAAATCTTATTGTCACCCTGTTAGAAAGGGACACACTCCTCCCTACGAACTATCTCGCTCTGCTCGTTTTTCAGCTGCGAGTGCTCAGTCCCGTTTATTGTATTACGTCCATGGGGTTATGTGATGCATTACAATATCAAAACTATTGAAATTGATAATTAACTCACTGCAATAGCCAAATTAACGTTTGGCTTGTTTCGGTTTAATGCGATTGAACTGATCGAGTGTTGCCATACATACTTCCGTGTATTTGTCAGCTTGTTTGTGAAGTGTTTTCCACTGGCGTTCGTGTCGCCACAGTGTATGTGTTTTTTGTGTTTAGTTTTATAGTTTTATCTGGGTCCCACTGAAAAACAGCGTTGCGGCTTGCCGCAACATTATGCTGAGTGGGATCCATTTTACACCATATCGGTACTTCCTTAGTATATTGTATTTCTCCTTGTTTTATATCTCAGTGTATCGAATGTGTGTAAATAAATGTTTCTCTCTCTCTCTCTCTCTCTCTCTCTCTCTTATTTGATTCACAATGCCTTCTATAGAAACTGTAACTGTAAACTTCCAAGACCAGCAGGCTTACATATTACGTAACTCGCTCGCGATCACCATCGTCTTCATTTTTACAGTTCATGTATGGGCTGATAATTGGCATCGGAATCAGCTAACTGTCACATTCATACAAGAACTGTCAAAATGAACACGATGGCGATTGCGAGCGAGTTACGTAATAAGCTAGCAGCATGGGATTTAACAATATCCTGCTGTGTCTTATTTTACGCCTTCAGTGCCCTACATAACCTGCTTAATATATTATTTTGTCTCAACCTTCACCTTTTTTTACAAACCATGTGCCTGCTGTTATCGATAATAGTTTTTCCCATCACTTGCCGGAACGAGCAGCGCGGCGTTGACAGCGATATTTCTTTCCGGCGTCCGGCCGGACGATATTTCACGGTCCGGTAATGTACGGCGGCCGATTGAAACATAACGACTAATTGTTATTTACGAGTGCTGGGCGCGAGGTGAAGAAGCTCAGAAAGGAAATAGTAGATTGTTGCTTTGATTATGTGGAGCTGAAATAAAATTAATCGTTTGGAGTTTTTCTAAAAAGGAGTGTCTTAAGTATTATGCCATACTTTTTACGCATAATATAATACATAATACTTATAGACATTATATTTTACAACTTAATTAGTTTTGTCACAGGACCGGGCAAAGTGGTGTGAAAATGAAGAGGCCTTTACTCAGCAGTGGGTGGCAGTGGGCTGATTAGAATTAGTTTTGTATTTTTTTTGTTTTATTAATACTATTATCTTTTAATTATTATTGATTACAATAAATACTTATTGCTATGTCGTATGTGTACTAAGCTAGGTACTAAGTAGGTATATTGTTAAGATTATGGATTTCCGTTTTCTTTTGTTGATTTATTTTTAATTTACTGTCTAGTTGGAGGCTAGCTACGTATAAATGTATTACAAGTTAAGTAGAATTTAAGTACACATAAGTAATAATAAATTAAAATAATAGTAAATTTATAATATTTCAAGTAAATTACTTTCTGCCAAGTTTCATGCGGCGCATTCTTCTTGGCAATGATGGTCTTTCCGAATGCGATGGTAGTTTAAAAAAAAAACATAAAAAGGAGCCCTTGGCGGCCTATTTGCAAAATTAAATAACAATTGTTTTGTAAGGGTTTGATCTGGTGCCAAAGCATAGTCAAAGCAAATAAATGATCGAGTTTGAGTTTGACAATGAAATAAATAAGCACTTCGGTGATATAATACTAAAGAACATTAAAAAATTAACAATAAAAAATAACAAAACATTACCGGCCGAGCGACTTGGGCTCGAACACAGGAGCTCAGTGCTATAGGCCCTGCGTTGCGAGCTTCCTACTCGGCCGGTCTATGTGTATTCAAAGCCTCGAATTACAGCTTTACTTCCCTAAGAACACGTGCGTCAAAATTCAAAACAGGAACGCGACTTTTTGTTTTTTTACGTCGTAGCAATTTACCGCCCGCTATATTGAAAATATAGCCGCTCACCCCACCGATGAAAAGGAATATACTATACTAGCTTCTGCCAGCGACTTCGTCTGCATAGAATTATGCATATAAACCATCCTCTTGAATCACTCTATCTACTAAAAAAACCGCTTCAAAATCCGTTGCGTAGTTTTAAACATCTAAGCATACATAGGGACAGACAAACAGAGAGCGAAAGTGACTTTGTTTTATACAAGACAAGACAAGATAAGACAAATATTTTATTAGCTTTGATACAAGAGGATACAAGATCAAACCCTGTAAGGGCACTGCTAATTAAATTTAAATAATTATTATAATTATTAACAATATTGGTAACAATATAACTATATACTATGTAGTGATGTCATTTTTTTCTTTTTATCATCTAAGCTTTGAAACCCAATAGGTATGTATGTATGTATGTAAACTCTTTATTGTGCAAAATAAACAAGACAAATACAATTGACAAACAATGAGATACATGCACAAAGGCGGACTTATCCCATGCGTCATAGGTCTCTATGACGCGCGAGTAAATCCCGATTTAGCATCGTGGGCTCCCCTACTATTTAATGCGAGCGGAAATTTCCACTTCCTAGCCAGGGGAAGACGTAAAATTACGTACACACCTCGGGCGGCAAAGAAAGCCTCAGGTTGCATGTGCTCTCGCCTTTGGCTCATACGACAAGTTCCTTCGGTCCTAAACATTCTTTATTTCACCATCCTCGGGGGTGTGAAATACTATTGATACTGAAAATTCTTAGTACTTTTAACGCCGTTGCCACAATACCTATGAGAAGAAAATATAAATTACAGGAGGTGTTCCTTATATTAAAACTTAACTGGCTGCAACTCAAATGTGAACGGAGGTAGATACGTCATAATAGGCGATCTCCCCGTGGCAAGCGAAAAGGAAGGTAATTGCCTGACTTTTGTTTAGTCGCGGTAGGCGCGCGCAGAGGTCCTTATTATATTCGAAAGGAGTTTTGTTCAGCTATAACGCGTCTATCTAATCTAACTAATCTAACTAATATTATAAATGCGAAAGTATGGATGGACGGATGGATGTTTGTTTGTTACTCAATCACGCCAGAACGGCCCAACGAATCTGGACGAAATTCGACACATAGATAGAGAAAAGTCTGGAATAGCACATAGGCTACTTTTTAGCCCGGAAAATTCCCGCTGAATAGCGATAAACGAATTCTTTGCAGACGAAGTCGCAAGCAACAGGTAGTTAGTAATATGTCATTGCTCCTACGAATTATCCGATCTGTCCCGTGGGAACTATGTAACATTCGGGGTTAAAGGACTAATTTAGGTATGCGTTCATTAAATGTTATCCAAATTCACCCAGCCGCTCGAGGGTGAAAGAGTAACAAACATACTATAGACACAGAGCGACTGTTATAGTCCTACTTTAGCCACTATACATCCAAAAACATACCTGTCTCAGCGAAATCGCTTAAAGCAATACAATCAATTACATCAGCCTACTTTACGCACTTTAGCTATCCGAAGCACTCCCACGTGACTACTTGACTAAAATCGCTCGTATGTTTTCTCTGCACGGCGAACATTGAACGACGATACGTTCCTTGATCCGAAATTGGCAATTTTTCTACTCGAATAAAACTTAAGCTTACCTAAGTTTCATTCGAGTAGAAAAATTGCCAATTTAATCCTTAGATTTTCCTACTAATATTATAAATGCGAAAGTTTGAGACGATGTGAGTGATGTTTGTTCCTTCTTCACGCTGAAGCGACTATACTTTGAATCAAAATTGAAACGGAGCTAGCTGGTACCCTGGATTAACATATAGGCTACTAAATAATTATTCCGGAAAATTGCATAGTTCCCGCGAGATAGCGATAAACATGTCCGAGGTCGTAGGTGCCTAAGAGCCGCGATGGTAATACTCGTAAGTATTGCAAAATGTAATCAACATCAGTTTTTTATGTCTAATTTTCTAGTGTAAAATAAAACGAAAATGTCTTCGTTTATTTTTGGGGTATTCTTTATCATACTAAATTTGATATAAAATACTTTTCATTTCATCCATTAAATAATGTGAAGGTGAAGGTCGCTTCTTCTATTTAGAAATATTTAACTTACCCTGTAACAAAATAACATGTCGCGTTCCTTTTTTAAAATTGGAAACAGTTTTTAAGGAAGTTAAGCTGAAATTCGAAGCGTTCAATACTCATTGTCTGGCCGAGTTGAAAACTCACAACGCAGGGCCTATAGCACTAAGCTCCTGAGTTCGAGTCAGTCTCGGCTATACAATGTTTTTGTTATTTTTAATTATTTTTTTTGGAGTCTTTTTATCTCACAAAAAATTTACTTCACAAATAAAGGATTTAGGAACATCGAGCAAAAATTAATAAGCTCATAAAGTTTATTAGGAAATAAACCAAACCGTTGTTTTTTCATTCTCGACTGTCGTATAACAAGCAAAAAAGTTACTTTATCGTCACTGTTTTACATAAAAATAATGCATTAAAGACAGTGTCGAAATTTTTATAAGCAACCCATTGCAACAATGTATCTCGCATTAACTCTGCTACATTTTGCTGTAGACGTGACCCTCCTTGCTCTAACGAGTTTTTGAGAGCACCCGAGACAGGGAAGCCATTTTAAAGGGATTCGCACTTTGTAAGTAAATCGTCCGTTAGGACAGTGCCCAAAGTTTGCCAGGAATGGCGGCCAAATTAAAAACAAATGATGTGGGGGGGGCAAGGTTAACTGGAAGAGATCCCTTTAAGGGATAAGTTCGCCTTTGTACATCTATTTGTCTCATTATCTGTAAAATTAATGTGTTTTATGTACAATAAAGAGTTATACATACATACATACATACATACATACAAATCGAAAGAATTCAAACCGTTTTCTATCTGGGCCCCGATTTTTGAAACGCATCACTCGAAAGTACCACTCGAAAGTGGTATAAATCTGTTTACATCTTCAAAACTACGGCTCTATTTAATCAAATTTTCGACTAGTCCACCATGATTAATGAGAGCCGTAAGTATCTTATAAGCTACTCGTATTTCAAATTCAGCACAATTTTTCACCACTTTCGAGTGGTATTTTCACACATGTGCTTTAAAAAATCGGGCCCCTGGCTATAGATACTATTGATTCTATCATTCCTAATACACAGCGACTGGATATTTCTAACTAGGGATTTTTACCGTCCCATACAATTAATTTTCGTGCCACCTTAAAAATGTTGCCATTTTTATCAGTTTACGGTGTTGGTATTACCCACTAAATTGTTAAACGTCGCTACTGCTGGGAAAAGGCTTCTTTTCAGAATTGATGGGTTTGAGTTGTAGTTCCCACACGCGTTCGGTTCGGATTAGGAACTTTACCAACACTATATTGAATTACTTCTTAGAATAGATGTAAGTAAGTAGGTTTCAAATCAGAAGCGCGAACTCGGGCTCAAATCCATGATCATCTATTTTAAAGGCTATATATTCATAGATCAAACCACAAACCATCTCTTTGTTGCTGAAAATACTTAAAAATACTAAATCAAAATGTGGAGCTCGTCGTCGTCGTCGCTTCTTTTCAAGTGGTTAAAATTACATACATGCTAAGACCATGCTCTAAGTTCGCTAAGTTATGATTGAGCACGGACGAAGCGAGATACTATTCTATAGCTCAAGTTTCTGTGGTCCTTAGCAAAGGCAATTTATTTATTTACACAAAACCAAGACGCCATCACGCATTCATTAACCGGAGTCAACTCGGATCCCGATGATCCGTACATCAAGTATTCATCTCGCGACATTAGTGGCGAGCGTTATTAAAACCACCTGTAAATCCTCCGCGTACGTGTCGAGAGACGGGGAGACGGTCCCTTCCGCCCCTACGACTTTTGTCTCAAATCTCAGCGCACGTCCTGGACATCGGGGCCACGTCTTACGGAATTAATAATAAGCCAAGATGCCGGGTGCGGTTTGGGCCGCAATGTGCCGAAATTTCTAACCCTCATTATGGATCCTCTGCACTCTACGCGCGCTCGAAACTTTGAGCGTTCGCGCGTTCCCGGCTTGTTTATTGGTCTTGTAGACATCTTGCTGCTTGTAGCGTGTTTTAATCGTCGAATAAAGGATGCTGGCAACGTTTGTGATCTTAGCCGTTACCTGTTAGCTGGTGCTTTGAAATATTGTGCGCTTTCCGCACGCCCGCCTACTGTTGCGGATTGTTGCACGTGGTACCTTTATGATTATTACGGCTTAATGCTGCCGCAGTTTAAATACCTACCATATCTGGTTTTGCTGCTATTTAAGCTCTTTGAATAACGTGACATGTGGCGCTGTATGCCTTACTTGCATAGTTATAAAGTAATTTACAGTTTTCTAAAAATCCGATTCCTCAGCAGTTTGGTAAGTAAATGTATTTTATAGGTAGTTATTAATAGGTGCTAATTGCGAGATAAATGCAAAAGTTTGTGAAAAATATGAGGGTTATACTGTAAAAGGGTGGCGTGCATCTTAGATCATAAGATCATACTTTGTGACCGTGAAAGTATGTATGCATGTAAACTCTATATTGCACACAGAAGTACACAAAAAATAGTACAAAGGCGAACTAAAGGCGAAGGTGGAGGTGAAAGTGACTGCCGATCATTAATTGCATCCAATGCAATGCACTGTATCTTCGGTTTTAGACGCATACAAATCCGGCTTCTGTACACCTATCTACTGTATTAAAAAAAACTTTACAAGTTTATACAATCATCTATAAGCCATCTCTCGTCCCTGGTGAGCAGTAGATGTTCCACGGGAGTTTGTAATTGTGTCGTACAGACACATCATTCAAATAGATGACGCTTCGCGACAAATAATCGCATAGTAACAAGGTCACGTGACAGTTAGTAATAGATAGAAAAATTCGAACGCTTACACACCTGCTATGGGTGGTGTAGGGGTATAGCACGCGTCACGGAATGACGAGGACCCGGGTTCGATTCCCGGCCATAGCTTTACTTTTCGGATTTTTCTATGTGTTCTAATTTTCAGTGTCGTTTAGAAATTAAATCATCTATAAGCTTTAAGAAAATTATAATTTACCACTAAAAGTTGTAAAGGCAACAAGACCACAACGAAACAAGACAGTTCGGTTCAGTGTTGACACTTACCCACTTTGCCAGCTTCACAGTTATACCTTGTCAGCAAAAGCAGTCAGATTGCGACAATGTTAACAAAATGTCATTTCATGTCGCTACACGGCCGCCCGAGGCCATAGTTGTGGGATCATAATACTTGACGGATTACATTGGAGACAGTAGTTCGGCACACTGTTATAGTTTGGCGCAACTTTCACATAATTTTGCTCGATAGTTTTAAGAATAAACAGTAGGTTTATTTTCGCCGCTACTTTGGAAAAGGACGTAAGTATTTCAAATCAAATTAAACTCGCACCTTAAATTGCAGCATACCAAGTATACACTTCGTAGATTATCGATTTAAAGATTAAAGCTGTTTTTGTTTTTTGCATGTTAAGTTAGTAGGTACCAAAGTAGTTTACAAGGACCACTAGGAAATCTGTGCTGTACTTTGTTTTATATTTTGAGCTCCTGTAGCATCATTTATATTAACCAAAATTAATGCTGTTTACTAGGTAACACATGCAATTTATGTACATAAGTACTGTCTTGATTAACAGTAACTTTTACATTTTCGAGTATAATATTAGTAGGATTTAAATACTGAAAATGTACCAGTTGACCTGATTTCGATTGTTTACCCAATAGTTCCAAGTGGAAATACATTTTCTATGTTAATACAAACGTCAACAGCGAGCTACAGTTCCGCTGTATACTTTCCGGCGGGCATGAAAGGTAAGCCATTTATTCAAGACGTGCCTGTCCCAGAACGAAGGGAAATTCATAATAATTTCAAAAGGAATGGGGTGAAATCATTCCGTAAAATCAAAAGTTAGTCTCAAATTTCAATTACTTATTCGTTCGACGCGTGTGCCGCATGCGAGGGTTCCTTAGGAAATGAAATAACACTTAAACTTGATTTATGGCAGAAAATAATGGTAATCTATGGACGCGTTGTTTTCTTTAATAAATCTTAAACATTTTGTAATGACGGCTTTGTGAGCTACCTATTAAACCGCTTTGCTGGATTCTGCTGTGAGACAGGAAATTTAGGAAAATAAATAGAGTAGTTTTCATAAATGTAAAACATATTCGCGAACTATTAAATATGTATTTATTCCGCAATAAGATACACCGCGCTCGCCGCCGAAGCCTGAAGTTTCCGGGCTGTCGGCAACTTGCGAGAAGTTGCCGTATTATCTTAAAGCACCTACGGCCTCCAAACGGCTGCATAACAAATTTTATTTCCCTCCAAAAGCAGCGTCCGCACAAAAACAGAACACGAAAGTTGGGCGTTACCGGCGTCCTCCTGTGAATTTATATCGCTCCAAAACAAGAAAACAAAAGTGGAGTCGCGCCAAAGGTACATTATCTTAACAAAGTACAGCAATTAGGTACACGTTCCACATCTGACTCTAATAATTTAAATATGATAAACAAAGTAGGCGAAGAATAAGGCGGGCCCTCGCTTAACTTATTTATAAATTCTTCCCGTATTCGTAAGACGCTAGGCCGTGAGACGAAGGGCCGGGCAACCCTTCCCCCGTATAATGCAATAAAAGGGGCACTCATATAGGTATCACCGCTTTACGTGCACCGAGATAAAGGCTAATCCTCCTCTTCCCGGGACCACTGATCTTGGTACTCGCTCATTAGATTTATTATCGCGTCTTAGGAACTTCTCGCTGGCTGCTTGACTTTTCTGCCTTTGGAAGAAATTAAGTTAAGTATCCTTTTTAAACGTAACTGGACATTCATAGACGTAAATAGAGTTAATGGCTTTTGATATACCTTCACCGCAAGATGGTCGCGGTTCCTTAAGAACAAAGCGGCGGAGATAGAGTTCAATAGGCCACAATTCACAACGCGTAACGGTCTAGGGGCGGCTTCAAAGCTATAAAATTACAGATCAAAACTTATCGACCCGGTGGCCTTTATTCAGAGTCGACGGAGCGCACTATCAAAGAAAGTCTACTTAGGAGTTAGCGTCTTGGGGTAGCCAAGTTTCCCGGCAAGGGTTCCCGATGCGGGCGGGGTCGTTTTTGAATGTAAATAGTGGTGCGTGGGCCTCGTATGAATTAAATTTAAGTAATTAATGGGTGCTGGTGCGTCGAGGCCGAGGTCTGCGATTACATAGATTATTATCTTGATGTTTTATTTAATTGGCTGGGCTGCGTACTTTTAAAATGGTGGAAAAAGGGCTCATTTTCTTTCCTAATTGATGCAACTTGTAAACGATTATTTGGTACCTAATTAAAATATGTTATTTGCTTGTCGATACAAAATTGGTACAAATGGTTCCGTAGAGGTATCAGAGTATAATATTTCGCGCCACGTAGGTAAATATAGATAAATGGAAACTAAAGGCACTTTTTATAACTAACTGGAAAATTAGTTTTAACGCTTTCTGGAAAATATGTATAAAGCCATAACAAAACAAATCAGCTGAAATCACAATATACTAGAGATTTCAAATTTTGGCTTGCTGTTATTCATTTTTTAAACTGTTTTTCAATAAAAAGACATGTCAAGACTGTTTACTTTTTTTTTCTAAAAACGCAAAACGAAGTATAGAACCATCCAACTACTTTTGCTACCTCAAGGCACAAAATTAGTTATCAGTTTTTAATTACAGTATGTTACCAAGGAGCCGCCTGCCACAATTTGTTATTAATTCGGAGCCCACATACCTTCCCCAGTCCAAGTGGGGGTCATTTATTAATTATAATGAACCTTGGGGCTAGCCCCAAACCCTAGGGTTGAGGTCAGTCTATGTCAAGAAAGGGCGGCTATATTTTAAGACGTTGTCATCGCCTACGCACCCAGGAATGTGTGTTTACACAGGGTCGCCTTTAATTACTTATTTAAATTATGTGAGTAACTACGTAGGTATACTCCAGGGCTCTAATTGTTGAGCCACTATAGCACGCTTTCGTATTACATATATACACATACATAAATCACGTCTTTATCCCATTTATTTGACATTGCTTATTATTTACAACAAGTTCATAAACACTTCAAAGCAATATTTCTCTATGACAGCATCGAATTTCACTGGGAATTAAAAAATAGCCTATGTTGGTGTTTTTAAGCTAACAGAAATATCTACTCACTAACTTTCCCATTTATAAAATTAGCGGAATTATTTTTGAAGAAGGAATTTGTAAGACTGGCAAGTTTTCAGCCCACTGTGATTTGAACATACATTATACCCACAGGATCTACAGCTTTTCTTTCTTATTCCGTGCATGACCCAGACACATTAATTACTTTACTATTTGTTAAATCTTCGCGCATCACTCACTTATTACTTTATGTATACTTTGTTCTTTGTTTCTGTATTGTTTTGTACTGATTTGTGGTGTTCAATGAAGAGTATTTGTGTTGTATTGTATTGTAATTAATGCCCTTTCGCTACTATAAAATTTGATTCGCCGTTATTAGACTATTAAACGTAAATCGCCCTCCAACCTAAGTTCGTGTTACTTACAGAAGATCCAAATTACAAACGCCGAAGTTCGGCAAGACGATGCCTCTCTCGTTTCGGACGTGATCAAAGCTTTGACGAAATCGACGATCTTTACCTGCCCTAAACTTGACACGAATAAGATGGGCTTCAGAAGGTATAAATGAGTTAAATTTATCTATTTATTTGTGTAATTTACATTTACAAGCTTACAGCAAAGATCAAAGCACCTTTAATTCTAGGATAGGGGGGCGTCATTTCTGTAACCATATAAATAAATAAATAAACATAAATATTAGTGAACAATTCACACAAATTGACCTAGTCCCAAAGTAAGCGCTAGTAAGGCTTGTGTTATGGGTACTAGACAACGATATACAAATACAATACTTATATAGAGAAATACATACTTATATAGATAGAAAACATCCATGACTCAGGAACAAATATTAGTGCTCATCACACAAATATATGCCCTTACCAGGATTCGAAACCGGGACGCTTGCTTCGCAGGCAGGGTCACTACCAACTAGGCCAACCGCGTCGTCACAAACAAACACATATAGCAAATATGAGATATGTAACAAAGTTTGTTAGAACATCAAGGAAGGCGCTTAAAAGGCTAAGATAAAATACCTTAAATGCCAGTAATTTCACCGACTCTCTTACTGGTGCTCCGGCTCTTTCGCTCGATTTTACTTCATCTGCGATTTATATTGATACATTTTCATAAGCATTGACGAAATTTAATACTCATTCTACAAACTCTAGTTTCTATATCACAGGTTTATGCATACATACAGCTGTATACATATAATGCGGTATACCTACCAGTTAAAGCTAATTTCCTGCACTAATTTCCCTTTCGCTGTTATTTCGCCAGTTGATCATGTGAAACGTTACTTGTTAAATATTCAAAGAAAAGGACCCGGGCGAGTCTCGGGGGTCGAAAATACCCCGAGAAGTGGGGTTAACCCGCGAGCGCTCATGCGTACCTAATTTCCGATTTGGCGACGTAAAGGGTTGATTACCATCTGACTTGTCACAACGCATCAGATTACCTTTGTTCTTGATGTCGTCTCAAATGATTATTTGATTTGTGCCATTTCGACTGTGAAATTATTTATTAATGCCGGAATTCCTTCTGGTTATGCTGAGGTTGATTACAGAAGTTTTTGAGCTCATTATTAACGTTAGGTACGTTAATAATGAGCTCAAAAACTTCTGTAATCAACCTCAGCATGTAGAAAGAACGATACGCGTGAAGTGCAAAAAACCACGTTCTTTTGAACAATTTCAACTAAAAATCATAAATAATCTGTCCATAGAATGCGATTCCTAGTTTGAACTTATCTAACTGACATTAAGAACGATAAAAAAAGGCTCAGTGAGTGCACTTAATAAAGAACACAAACCGACAGTATCAAACTTAGTGTTACTTTTCGTAATGTCTTTCGGCAATATTCGTTTTTATTATAACTGACGTCTGAACTGAAGAAACACGAAGTCTGCTGAGAGATTAAGAAACTAGAAGCACTGTAGTTATCTAACGACAACGCCTATTGCGTATTTAAGTACGGAGAAGCATCAGAGTGGAATATTATTTTGCTAAATAGCTTCGCCTAAACACTGCAAAAACTAGGGATAATTCCTTTCCTTAATGGTGTGTCCACACTTGCTCATTTTTGTTGTGTCACGTGTGGGGAGACATGAGCCAGCGACGCGCGCAATCCCACGTACTGTCGGTATTTACACCTCATGAATGTCTCATTTATCATTAACGGTGTATTTCTTCTTACTTTTGTCATTATTATTGTGGTGCTGTTTTAACAGTAAAATTGTAAGAGTTAGGCTGGTTGAGGTGCGGGAAGGAAAGACCTTCTTCAAATTGCATCATGCTGCATATTATTGACATATCCTTTGGCTTTCTCAATCCCAATTATACTTAACTAGCTTTTTCCCGCGACTTCGTCCGCGTAGACTTCATTTATTGACAAATAGCTTTTGGCCACGGCTTCGCTTGTGTGTACCAGGAGTACTTATTTCAATCCCGTTTTTTTCCCGTTCCCATAAGAATTTCGTGAAATGCTCTCTTAATGCTCCCTACACTCCCCAAAGAACCCACTTGCCAAATTTCAGCTTTCTACGGCCAGTAAAACGAAAAATCCCGTTTTTTCCCGTTCCCGAGGGAATTTTGGAAATTTCTCTCTTAATGCTTCTTTATACTCTCCAAACAACCTAAATGCCGAATTTCAGCGTTCTACAACCAGTAAAAAGAAAAGTTCCGTTTTCCCGTTCCCGTGGTAATTTTGAAAAATGATCTTTTATAGCTTCTCTACACTCTTCAAGCAACCTACATGCCAAGTTTCAGCTTTCTACGACGAATAAGACGAAAATCCCGTTTTTTCCCGTTCCCGTGGGAATTTTGGAAAGTCCTCTCTTAACACTTCTCTACACTCCCCAAACAACCTACATTTCGAATTTCAGCTTTCTACAACCAGTAAAACGAAAAGTCCCGTTTTTCCCGTTCCCGTGGGAATTTCAGGAAATTGTCTCTTAGTGCTTCCCTACACTCATCAAGCAACCTACATGCCAAGTTTCAGCTTTCTACGACCAGTAAAACGAAAAATCCAGTTTTTCCCGTTCCCGTGGGAATTTTGGAAAGTCCTCTCTAAATGCTTCTCTACAATAACACTCCCCAAGCAACCTACATGTCGAATTTCAGCTTTCTACAACCTGCACTGCAGTATAGCAAAAAATCCCGTTCTTTCCCGTTCATTTCCGTCAGAATTTTGGGAAATCCTTTCGGTAGTGCTGCCCTATACTCCCCAAGGAACCTGAAGACCAAATTTCAGTTTTCTACGATCATTAAAACAAAAAATCGATCCCGTAGATCTGAATATAAATCTTGTTTTTTTCTTATCCTGTTGGAATTTTCGAAAATCCTTAAAACTGTTTTTTACTATTATAATCACCTACTTCTATGCCAAATTTGAAGTCTAGTAATTATAGTTCATAGGATTTCGTTGAACTGAATATATAAATCCCGTTTTTTCCTTATCCCGTGAGAATTTCCAAAAATCCTGAAATTATTTTCTTAGTTTTGTAATCATCTACTTGTGTACGAAATTTTAGATAGGGTCACTCGGAATCGAATATAATAAATCCCGTTTTTTCCCGTTCCCGTGGAAATTTGTGTGTGTGTGTGTGTGTGTGTGTGTGTGTGTGTGTGTGTGTGTGTGTGTGTGTGTGTGTGTGTGTGTGTCAGGTAGGTATGTGTGTTGTTGTTTTCGTAATCAGCGACCCGATAAACCGTACAAACAATACTACCCACTATAATATAATAATAATAATACCCACGTTGATTTTCAGACTTTGTCACCCCCTATCCCCTTTTAGGGGTTGAATTTTCAAAAAACCTGAAACATGTGTTTACTCATTTATTGTTAGGATTACTCCTGTGAAGTTTCGAATAAAATAGTCTAACTAATCGTGTTTCCCCATACAAACTTTGGACCCCCATTTAACCCCTTTAGAGGTCGAATTTTGAAAAATCCTTTCTTAGTGCACCCCTAGACCTTATAAGGAACCTACGTGCCAAATTTGGAATCTCTAGAACCAGCGGTTTGGGCTGTGCGTTGATATGTCAGTCAGTCAGTCAGTCAGTCAGTCAGTCAGTCAGTCAGTTTCTTCTTTTATATATTTAGATTGTAGGTTGGGCACGTATTTGAATATCGAAATTTAAAATATCTAAGGTTAAAAAGCCGACGGTCAAAATATCGAAAATTAAAATATCGAATGATCTAAATATCTACTATTATTATATCGACGTCTGAAATATCTAAAATTCAAATACCGAACGGCTATAATATCGAAAGTTCAAAATATCTACAGTCGAATGCTCGATATATGTTAAAATCGAAACACAAAATATCGACCATCAAAAACCCAACGTTTAAAATATCGAAAATTGAAATATCGAACGATCTTAACATCTAGTGCTATTATATTGACGGTTCACATTCCTACAGCTCAAATGCCGAATAATCCCTATTCTCTGTAAGAAAGTGCAGGCAACATAGGTTAGGTTAGGTTAGTATTGCGTCAAGGCGCGAAGCGCCTGAACTAGGCGGAATAGGAGCTCCGCAAAGCGGAGCTCCGTCGACTTTTTCTCTTCGCTATTCAATTCTCATGCGACTAAATGTTACGTATGACAAAGTAAAATGTGTCATCAACAAAAATAACTTTGAATAGCTATGAAAAAAAATCGACGGAGCTCCGCTTCGCGGAGCTCCTATTCCTCCTAGTTCAGGCGCTTCGAGCCTTGACGCAATACTAACCTAACCTAACCTATGATGCCCGCGCTTTCTGTGAGGGCGTTGGAGTGCATGTTCAGACATTTTTGAGCACCCTTATGTGATCAGATATATATTCGATGACGACTGTAGGTACCATTCAATAATGTAATTTCGATATTTTGAATTTCGACTTTATGATCGTTCGACATTCTGATTTTCGATATTTAAGCATTCGATAATTGTACCATTCGATAATATATACTTTCGACATTATGAATTTCGACTTTATGGTCGTTGGACAATCTGATTTTCGATAATGTAGCTGTCGATATTCAGATTTTCGAAATTTAAGCATTCGATAATTGTACCATTCGATAATATATACTTTCGACATTTTGAATTTCGACCTTACGATCGTTCGACATTCTGATTTTCGATATTTTGACTGTCGACTTTTTAATTTTAGATATTTTAACTTTCGACATTTAAATACGTGCCCTGTAGGTTTCTATTCAGAAGAAAAAAATGGCATTGTCACATTTTTTTTACAGGCCAACTGCCTCCTGAATAAGCAGGCGACAAACTGCACAATGCAACTTGTACCAACATTTTGCCACAGACAGTTTAAATTATCCAGCATGGCGTCTGGCGACGTATCGGCTGTCACATTACCGCGCGGGTGTTATTATCAAAGTTTTTGAGGGGTCGCCGGACGCGAGCCGGGAAAGGCTGGCTGGTGTAGCGGTGGCTTATGAGGAAAAAACTTTTTTATTTTTTTAAGTCTGGCCAGATAGATCTACTGTGTTATTTCCAGTACGTCGGATATGAATGAATTATTATTTTTGTTCCTTCTCAGTTATTGGTGGCCACGAGGCTTGTCCAAATGCCAGCGAATCAAAACACATATCCGAATAGCCCATCTTATTATGTCAGGTATAAGTGTCTTCACTCAAAGATGTTCAATAAATTGACTAGGCAATTACTGACTGATACCCAGCTCTAACTCTCGGATAAATTCAAAAGGGAATGGCTGTTTTTGGTTACACGAGGAGATAATCCGACATACATGCACCCTTAAAAACACTACTTTTTTGTCAAAAATCCCATCAAAATCCACGGTGTGTGCACGTCGATCAGAACCTTTTTTTTTAATTTTGACAGATCAGCAAGCTCTATTTTTGCCTTGTAACCTTGTAACAATACTTTTTCATGAAGTGTTCAATGATCTTTTTTATTGTGTAGAAATTTAGTTCAATGTAGCCTTTGAAAGTCGTCACAATAATAGATAAAAATACCTTCTCCGTACCTACACAACCGCTCCGTCCAGAGTCTAGGAGGCGCATATGGTAATTCCTTATTCCGATAGGAAATAGAGGCGGTCAGTTGCAATAATCCATCACGGGCATTGTGCCGTCCCAGCCGCCATGTTTTATGTCATTTTACGTATTCCTTACAGGTTCTGATAAATATTTGTTTCGGTCAAGTTTGGACATGGCTCGGAATTGAATATCCGGGATGGATGTAACCCGTTTTGTTTTGGTCCTTGGTTTATTAAAGTTCTGCGGCGGGATAGTAAACATGATTTGAGCGACGGGAACTTTGAATAATCAATGCTTTGTACCTATACGAATATTTATCGAATACAGCACAAATCAGTATAGTTTTATGTGCTCTTGGCAAAAACTTAAATAATTATGTACAGACCCCAATACCTGTACCGGAGTTCTAAGGTTTTTATCAAATATTCTGCTGTTCTCAGTTAGCTTTCCGTTTGAATTTCACCTTGAGGAAAAACCACGGACGATAAATATGTTGGGTAGTTATACCTCGGAGTCGAGATCCTTGACTAACAAATACGCCAGTGACCTGTATATCATAATAGCGCCCTTGCAGACATAAACGCATCAGGATTGCCTACTAACAATATTCAATCGACACCTTAACGTGCATCCACTTATTAACGCACAGTTGAGGTAGGGCAAATAAAAAAGCGTCCGCGTCAACCCTTGTAAAGTTGCATAGGTTTCTGTGTCTCTATGTGTCTGGCTTATTGTCTGCAAGGACGCTAAATATTATGACACAAGGGTTACTTAAGTATTTTGTTAGTCGAGGACCTCAGCTCCCTGGTATACCCAAAATATTACTCGTCCGTAGTTTTTCCTCAAAATGACTTCAAACGGAAAGCTAAACGAAAACTGCAGTATATTTGTCGATTCAAACTTTCACGATTTTCACACATTATTAGAAAACGGGACTTAATCACGTAAATAAAACGTATTTCGTCGAGGTATTTATAAGAATACGTTTTCTTTGCGTGTTCAAGTCCCGTTTTCTTACAATAATGCAGTATATTTGGTAAAAAACAGAGACAACACTGAAACCGCATGAAAAAAAGTATGTATGCAAAAGGAACAATTTGTAACTTCCGTCACCAAAGTTCGTTAAGACAAAACGCTGGCAAAAACTATTCATACTATCCTCCAGAGTCTCGACGTCATTACGCTAGCTAAGGATCGCATGCATACAGAATGGCTTATCAGTTATGCATAATGTGGAGACCCCAAAGGTGGGCAAAATATTGCGGCGACGTAGACGGAGAGCTGCAGGATGTTTGGTTTTGTTTGTCTGTTTTTATTAAAGGTTTTATGGACAACGTATAATTATTGAACTGGCCAAATACGTGGACATGTGTAATGATAGGTTCTGTCGAAATGAGGTTAAAATGGTTGCTTTCCACAAATTTATTAAATCCGAAAGTTGACGAGTTGATCTTTAATGCAATTTTTAAGGCCTTTCATTGTGTATTAAAAAAAAGTGCCGCTCATAATTAAATCCTTTATTGATAAACGCTCGTTTTCTTGTAACTTCACGTTTGATGTCTGACTGTCAATTATACATTCGCTTTTACCAGACACAGACATGACTAACATACATTTTGGAATACTTAATAAACTATTTATTAAATTAAAAAGAAGGTTGGTGGTTTCGGCTGAAATTGTCAGTCATAAACAGGTTAAAAATAAGGTAAGTATATATATATTGATCTTTTGTTTACATTTTCAATTTTTGTTGCAGGTGATTGATATTAAATTAACCATTTAAATTAAGAGACAGATGCTAGCCTGAATTATCAGTCACTAAAACTCTTTTTAAATGAATAACATCCCGCTGTATATCGCAGAATTCGCAGACTCCCACGTGCCGCCATACATGTCAGCTTGATGGATTTTGTTTTCTGAATCTATTACAGTTTTTTATTTGTCAGCTGCCAAAACAGAACTGACCCATGAATATGAATAGGCTGTGGTCCATGAATGTATTTTTGGGGATACGCTTTATTTACTATTCAGTATTCATGTTGCCTTTTATCAATGTCCTGTAGAATGCAATGGAATGGAAAAAAAAAGAAAACAAATAAAGCACAAAGAGGTATCGCATTTTAAAACTATGTTACGGCCATAGAGCAAACAACCTAATAAAGTGAAAATGGAATGTAATCATATAAAATAAAATTACGTCAAGTCTAAATTGCCGATTAATGCAATCTGATTGGAGAGCCGAAGGGCAAGCAGGTCACTAGAGTTAATCAAGCAGCTGTTATGATCGATATGGATACCTAGTTAATGTTTCTTCATTTTGTGATTATTGTGATTGAAACTCGGTTAATTTTTATAAAAACCAAAAGTAAACATATACTCGGAAGCCAAAAAACTGGGTCACTTCCCATAGAAAATTGTATGAAAAGTGACCCGGTCTCTTTGCTCGTCAGTATTATATTAAAAATAATAATATTTAATTGGCTTTGCTCCACGTAGGAGGTAAAGGACAAACTATCGCGATAATAAGTGTTTGTGTGGTAGGTATAAGTGGAAATAAACTGATGAGTTGCCATAATTGGATACCCCTTATTGCCACTCTTTTTGATCTATACTCGTAATTACGGCGCATGCTGCACGCTATAAAATGCCTACACAATTATGTATTACAGCTATGATAATGCGCACTATTTATTCTGGCATTAAGTATATAACGACAGACTTAAAAATAGAGTGCTTAGCTACAGTGTGTGTTACCAAAGAAAACTAATTCTGTAAATAGCTGAGGGGAGGGGGGCACAGCATACGACTATGTTTATACTATAGCCGTCTTCTAATTAAAATCAAGGACGAATAATCCTACTAGGCTCGAATGCTTCATTTTGAAAAAAAACTCCTTTAAAACGAAAGTCATTTCATCTTTCGTCCTTAAGGTTTTTAAATCTTGAGAAAGACAAAGTTACGTTTAAGATTACATATTTCCAGTCGGCTTTAACAAAGCAGGTTTTCCCAATTTGTTACATTACGAGCAAACCGCCTTAGCTGTGACAAATCAAGGAGGGAAAAAATTGGCAAGAGCGATAATCTGCAACCCCATCTGTTGAACAAATGAACGCGATCACTCACCGCCTCTCGTGTTAAGCTGAAGTTGTTTGCGAATAGTTGATAGCACAAGTACATACCTGTTATGTGCCTGTATTTGTAATTAATGGCCATGGCCTGAAAAAAATGTAGTCGTAATTATTTTGAGCGTGACAGTTACAGAATTCGTACAGTTACAGTTACAGAACGCGATTCATTCGTATTTCAAAATAAGCTCTTAGAGGATCTTATATCCTGGTACTTAAACTCTCCCTCCGTCTTACGCCTGACGCGAGTTTAAAAAAAATTACCCATCCCAAAAAGTGCTCAGCTTGGCTAAAGAAGTTTTCGCTTCAAAAAAACTCCTGGCACGAAAAAAGTATAAGAGAAAACAAATCAGTGCACCGATCGCGACACTTTAACTAAAAAGGGCAGCGGGCAGATCGGTTTCCAATTAACAGTGACTGCTCTCATTATATTTTTAATTTGGGGGAGGAATCCCAAATTAAAGCGAACGCCGTCAAAGGACAAGCCCGGTGTCATTAAAGCTAAATAATTAAAGAATTCGACCGTCTTCACAGTCGTTAGACGGAATTAAGAAACCGCCACAACTTCGTAATTTTGATTTAGGTAGCTTGATTTATTATAGTACCTACATAAGTAGTGAATTATTTGGTAGTTTTTTTCTTGAATGTTACCCCTATTGCCGGCGATTTTCGCTAAGAATACAAGATAATAATCTGCTCATCGCTTTTACGCTGAAACTATGCGATTTTTTGGGGTAAAAAGTATCCTAATGTCCTTCCTCTATCTCTTTACGAAATTCCAACTAAGTCGGTTCAGCGGTTTGAGGCGTACCTAATAGACAAGACACACTTTCGCGTTTATAATTATTATTTATTACTATGGATAGTAACTGCCTACCGCTGTGGGAAAGAGGCGTGACGATATGTATGTATGGACAGTAAACCTCATTGTGTTAAAAAAAATGCAGAATCCTCTTTTCAGCTAAATTTGTGAATGATGCAATTTTAGAACTGACAAAATAACGTGAGAACATCACTCTCTTAAATAAAGAAATCTACCTAATAGAGTCGAGGGTGCCAGTTTATAGTTATCCTAACAACTTTGGTACAATGATAAGGTATACTAAAAAGTGTCAAGACAAAACACAACAGGTATCCGAAAACAGTAGTCATTCTTTAATCGTTTTGTTTTATTATTAAGTAGATTTTTCCTGAATATTCATCAAGACTTACCCCCACTTAAAGTAGCTAGGTTAGCTCCCGAACTTTATGAATGTAAATTTCAATTTTGTCTAGACACGAGAACGCGGCCCGTTTGCATGCAAACAAGATTCATTACCACTATCAACTTCTAACTAGTTCCGGGGGTAAGAAACAGGGATAATTTCTGTATTCTGCGCTCTTAGTTATCGTCGCTGGGTTATTCTCTAAAAAACCTCGTCCGCAGCATTCAGCGCTGCGCTCAACTGGCAATCTTTGGACCAGGCATTATACTTCGATTATCGAGGATTAAATGTCGATTCAGTTTAAGTTCGCTCGCTGTCAGATCCATACAAATGACAGCTAAAACCTGAGCTGAGTCGGAATTGGATCGTGTTCAGACGTCATGGTAAGGTGTCTCGACGTTTGGTCGTACGGTGGCTTTGGATGTACCTGAAGACAAATTCAACAAATCAAATTAACGTAAGCGAAGCGTAACGGAAGCGATAGGTTAAAGAACACATTTTCATTGGATGTTTATGTGCCTGTTGCCGGAACGGCTGGGTTCAGGAGATGTATTAAGGTTGTTGCAGCTAAAGCTTATAATGCCTTGCCAAACAAAATAAAGTCCTTGACATATTCCAAATTTGTAGTTGCTTTGAAAAAGCACCTGATTGAATTATGTCCTTATAACCTAGGTGAATTTTATAATGTTAGTAAATTATTGGATAGTGTAAAATAACTAAGTACTGATTGAATATGAGTATAAATAGATGGTTCTTGGTGTATAGTGTAAGAAATGACATTTAATAATACTATTGATATTGTGTATTGAAGTTCTTGTATCTATATATTGGCAATAATTATTGTAATATTTGATGTACCTACTTAATGTTAATGTTTGTTTTGCTTATGACTAATATGTATTTAGCTACACCCTGTGGGTAAAATTGTACCTTTGCAATTTGATGCTAGTAAATAAATGAATGAATGAATGAATGAATGAACGTACAAATCTTGTTACCTACTTAAAATTAAATGGCTCCTTTCCTGACCCCTTAATCTAAAATCCTAATATATACACACATCAAAAATGTCTGTTATTTTTTATCCCTAGACTGATCTTTTCACTCGGTAGTAATAATTATGCCTAAGTATACTGAAATTTTCATTTTGATGAGTGTATTATAAATGCAAAAGTTTGTGAGAATTGTTGTTTGGATGTATGGATGTTTTGTTATACTCTTTCACGCCAGAACTTCTGAACAGCCAGATAGTAAACAAAATAAAAATATCACTACTTACAACTCATGAAACGGCGTCGACAACGATTGAAACTATTAAAAAAACCTAACAATTATAGTCATGTACACAACCATGCGACGATAAAACTGAAACTTTACAGGTTTAATCTAATCAGAGCTAAAAACATCTTGGAGGTAATGTCGCAGTGGCAGGGTTAGGGGATAAATCCTGCTGGCAGGGTCTACGGGGCCCTGGGGACAGATTCCAGCGGAGATGACCGCTGAGGTACTCCGCCCTTATTATGAAGGGTTGGCAGACTGGCGGGTGGGACGCGGCGGTTGTACCGCGCTGGGGTCTGTGGTAAATGCAGCCAATTGTAAAGTTAAATTCTGTAAAGTGAAAATGGTGGATGTATTTTTGTAAAGAATTTATAGAAAAGGTGGTGATTTTGGGCAAATGCCAAACCAAATGGTCTGCAATTAACGTTTTTCCCTTGCTAGTAGGTACGTATGTATAAGGCAAGAATATATACTATAAAACAGTAACGCGACTGACTGATAGATAACGCTAGGCCTAATGCACTGAAGATCAAATTGATACTAGAAATATGTGATAGAGATTACATTTGAGTAGGTGTCATAGAGTTAGACCAATCGGGAATTTTGACGGGACAGAGATATAGCCCTATATGTTATTTTTATTTCACAGGCGAGGGCCAAGCCGCAAATGTCAGTTAGTAACGTATAAGTTTATGGTAGTGCGCACTCAAATCGATCTAATGATCTGGATCAGTGTTGTCTCTTTCCAGCTACACGTTTCACTTAGAAACATCTAAGAAATATCGATTTTATGTAGATAAAAAGTGTTTATGTAGATAAAAAGTGTTTATGTAGATAAAATTTGTTGGCTTAATGAAATTAAACTATTGTATTTGTAATATTATTGTTTTAAATTAAGATAACATGTAAGCTTAGGCATATGTATTGAGACATTTTTTTAAAATATTGACATAAATATGTTTAAAGAAAGTGATTAGCATTACATTTGTATCATAACATTTTTGAACAAAGGCTTACCTGCAATTGCCAAATGTTTTTTTTTTATTACAAGCTCACGCGTGTAACCGTCGCGTTCAAGCCGCCGGTTTGCACCTCTGAATGTCACAGACAAATAGCGATCCGTGCAACGACTTGGCTGGCAAAGGGTAATGTTGTTTACATTTTAATGTAAGAATGCGGTACATAGCTCGTTAGGGGATCATTTTCACGTCCTATCCAAATGACTCTTCTTCTTTTCATGGACCGTGGTTTGATTAAACTAATCAACTTGGTGCTTAATTTTGTTTTTACCTCTAGACAAATTAATTATTATTTTTTCTGCGCGACGGGGTAGGTACTTACTTTACAGACTCGCTTTTGTTTTCATTTGCTATGCATCACACTTTTTTTGACGACGCGTTTGGCCTTGTTGGTAGTGACCCTGCCTGCGAAGCAACCGTCCCGGGTTCGAATCCTGGTAAAGGTACATTTGTGTGATGAGCTCGAATATTTGATCTGGAGTCATGGATGTTTCCATCTAGGTATATAAGTTCTCTATAAAAACAGACTTCATACAGTGTTTTCATTATTCATTAGGTAACACTAGAGATACAGTACGAAATAACTTGATTACTTTTTTAGTTACATTAGTTTTATAGCTATATTTTCGAGCTTAACGGCATGATTACACTTATTAAATTAGTTACACCCACTTCGCCTAAATCCATCGGCGCTAACTCTTTCCAATAAGGGCCATAAAAATATTAAATCAGCGCTGTATAGGGGCCATAACAATTTCAGTTAATATTAATCGTTATTCTTTGCCGACCCTTCTCGGGTCGATTTGCTTTATTTTCCCTTCTATTTGTCCCCCGAGGATCACTATGATATATTTATTATTACCAAGACCATTGGAAGACACTCTTGAGATGTATTACTGGTACTTCTGGCCCGTTATTGGTAATAATACGGCAGGCGGGATTGTTTCGTTTAATTTCAGTTGCTTTTTGGAATACTGTAGTTGCCAGTATCTAATAATAATAAAATATTATCAAAGATATCTGATAATGATCTGATAGGTTTTAGGAATAATGAAAACAAAAAGGCAAAGAATGTAACTCGCTTAGTCCCGAGCGCCACCGCGCTTTAAACTACAAGTTCCGGGAAATTCCGAGAGATGGCGCTACCAGTATCATAGCTAACAGCGTTTGGAACCATGTACAAAGAGTGAATGAACTACTATTTAACAATCGTATTCTATTCTAGCAGACATTCAATTCTATTATTATTTCACGTTGATGAATAGAAATGCATTGGGCTTAAAAGTTAAAACAAAGACTGCAAATAGAACACTCGCGTCCCGCTAACGATCAAACTGCGTTCTAATCACGAAACGTCAAAAATGGATATTCGAATTCCGAAATTGAATTGCGTTTTTTTTTTCGCCTCGCAAAGGGCGAGGGCCCGTTAAAATGGCCAGATCAACTCAATAAGGGACGCGACGTGTTTACCCGGAGCCCGCAAACCGGTTTTCTACATTTTTCCAAACGTTATTTGCCCGGTGTCGTAAAGGCATTGTGCATTCGACAATGGCCGGGGATATTTTTGATCCTTTTTGGTTTGTTCTCTTGCGAGTGTTCGTTTCGACATTCGGCACTGATACGACGGCTGACAGCTTTTGCGGTTTTTTTACGCGCGAATTTAATCAGAAGCTAACGTATAGGTAGGCCGAGGACACAAAGTTTTGTGAATGGAGAGTTTCGAATGTCAATTGTCAACGTGTTACAAAACGTAAAAATATGAATGAAACCTGGTAGGGAGAGATTGTTTTGAACGATTTTTTATATAATTTCGTTTTGTTACTTCATTGTCGTTGCGTTAGAGGATATAACTTAAGTACTAAATTAAATACAATTTTTACCTAGTATTGAGAGGATATTTAACTGCACTGCCATTACTATTATTTAGACATAATTTCTAATACTTTATTGCACAGTTGACCACTAAATTTCTTTTCCACCCAAAGGCACAATGTAGTTTTGTACTATTTAAAACACCACAGACTCTTTTAACTAAAGCACGTCTATGTGACAATCAGCCATATTGTTTTTCTCTTAGGTTCTCAAAAATGATAGCACATTGATAACTAGTATAATTACTTACTTATTATATTTTTCGAGTGCGCTAATTGTATGATCTACAAAACACCCGGTTTACCCGGTAAAACCCAATTTACACATGCATAAACTTCACGCAAGTCGCTTTACACTGCGTGGTGCTTATGGCGATAGCGACTACGTATCCAGCCGAGTGCCGCAATGTATTAACTAGCACGAATTTTCTTGCATGTGTAGAATGTGCTTTAAGGCTGGCAGGTGGGGTGCAAGTCACGCCATCACTCATCATTTCACGCTACATTACCCCCTTTACACGGGGGAGTTTCTAAACTGCATCAATGGACACAAATTGTTTTTTTTCTTTGTTGATTGTTAGAATGTTATGGTGTTCGTATTTAGTGGTCAAAACAAGACGCAAAAGGTTTCATCTCCGCCTAAACCTGATAAAAGTGTACATGCATAATGTACATAAAAAATACAGTACACATTATAATACCAATATTTTACTTGGTAACGAGGTAATTTTATTAATATCTTTTTAAGAGATGATAGCTAGTTTAATCGATATTTCGCCCCTTATAACCCCTTTGTGACAAATATCACTTTAAAAACCTTTCCCAATATCTCTAAACTTATTATATCTACGAATATTGATAAGTATGTCAGGTCATTTGTATGATAATACTGGGTTTAATTATGGCTCCTGTCCTTCGTAAGCAAGTCATGACATTGAGTGTTAAGTAGAAAAAAATATTATTTACTTTTTCTACAATCTGATACGCAGTATATTCAGCCAAAATAGGGTCAAGTAGGTATGTAAACTGCTAGTTTGCTGTAATGCGGTTAGAAAGCCATCCGCAATGCGATCGCGACGCTGCCAACTCCGCCGACCTTAGAGCGAGGGTCCAACAAAGCCAGCCTTAGTACAGCCCGCCTTACAAGGCCTGTGTAGAACGCAACCCGCTAAGCCCAGCTTTTTAATAATAAAGAAGCAATAAAGAGCCCCGCACCCGTTTTCAATAAACACCTTTATCGATTATTCAGTCCGCCGTCCATACTTACAGCTCCGTAGCTCCGCCATAGACAGAGAGTTGGCAAACTAATTCACGACACAGGCATAGCTTGGAGCGGGTGGCTGGAGGTGGTCGCCGATAGCCGGTGGCCGGGGGGGCGTGCCCCGCGCTGGGCGGCGCCGACCAATCGCCGCGGCCCACCCACGCGATCCCGCCCACCTTACCTGCGCTACACCATTAAGCCTGCTTTTCTCGCACTTTTTTCACGGACTTCGCATCCGTTCGCTGGCGCCGTCTTTATTTTATTTTCTCCTTCATGCCTCCTTCCTCGACTCCTATTTTACGCCCGTCGGCGTAGATAGAAAAACCTTTTCTGAATACGAATGCTGAGCAGGTATCCCCGCTCGTTAGTTACGGCCGCTGTTATGTAAAGCACCTAAATAAAGGTTCTTTGAAAGGCGTACTTGTAATGTATGTAGACAGAGGCTGGGATGCTGGACTCGCGTTAGACGGCGGGAAGATTCGGGTGGATTTAATTAAAAATGTATCGCGGCTGGCCGGCGCGGCGCGGCGAAGTTGGCTTTACGAGCGTTGTCGCAGCGGTAATAAACTTTTAACTTCCACATCGATCCGCAAAAAGTTCCGGAAGAAAGTAATCCCGGCAGCCTTGCTCCACATTTTGTTTCAATGGCCCGCCGGAGCCGTATGCAAGTGTCCCTCCAGGGTGAACGATCCCCGCATCGATGAAGTTCAACTGAACTTGGAAAAAACTTGGGCGAACTTTGTTCGCGGCGCGTGATTAGGAAGACTTAGTTTTGAAGTGTGTTGGGAACTGTTTTTTTCAGTTTTGAAAGTGGGTGGCTCAGTTTATGATCCGGGTGAAAGTCGCGCGATCGATGAACTCCCGGGGTCAAGTCTGATCAAAGTTTGCGGGGCTAATAACCGAATTTAATGCGAGGGGCGCACTTGCAGTTTGCCTAACGGCGGGGCCACGCCACGTGCTCCGACCCATACATATCGTCTAACAATATCTATGTTAACTGATTCAATTCAACGGCTGATCAATAAGGTACTCAAACTTTTTCAGTAGGTATACCTACAAAAAACACTCAAAAACGGGATGGTTAAACTTTTGGTCTGAATGAAAAATGTTTCGAATATAACTTCTGTATTATAAATGGTACCTATTTTTGTTGTTCAAAACGACACAAAGTTGAACTTGATTTTTAAACCAAAACGTTAGGTAAAGTTTTTTATAGAACAAAACAAAACTTGGCCGTCTGACGGCGCTTACTTGCTCGTCTTTCAATGTCAAATATTTACATGGTATTGTAGTTTCTAAAAATGTATATCAAGCTATTTTAAATTCCAAGGCATCATAGTTTTTTTGGGTAAGACTACTAGTGGTTTACCCAGCGTAAGCGAACACTCAAAGAAAACGTTCTAGTGGAACTAAATATAGTTCCATTGTTGAAACAAAACAAAAGAACGGCCACTTATGCTCGCGCTATCGTCATAGTTGCGCGCAAGATGTCGTTGGCATTATCGGTAACGAGCGATCAGATAAACCGTATAACGTGTAGAAATAGGGATGGGAGGGTGTTGTTTTTAGAAAGAAAAGTCCTTAAATACACAAATGTTATTTAGCACTCAGAGGTCGATAAATTTTATGTTAATCGAGTGTTTACAAAATTGTTGAAACAACAACGCGACTGAAAAATACCCAAGAAATCGTCGCATTATTTTTTACTTTGTTTTTTAAACCAATGAACTCTCTTGTTGGGGATAAATTCGCCTTTGTACTACGTATAGTCGAACCATTTGGTTCTGAGCCACGTAGAACATTCTCTCAGTAAAAGTCACGTGATTTTCCTTGTCAATTCAATTTAACATTAATTAATATAACATTTATTGTGAGAAGATTCCACAGTGGGTCAGAAATCAATTTGTTTGATGGTAGTCTCAGCTTAATATTGTATTTTAATTTCTTAACTAACATGTTTAACTAATATGTCTTAACAAAGAGTTAGTTGCCTACTTTATTTAAATAAATAAATAAGTAGAGTTAACTCTACGAAGCGAAATTAAAAACTGCGAGCAGTATCATGCAAAACCTTAACTGTTTAGTAGCTCAACATATTTGATTGTTTTTAAAAAATATTTATTAACTTATTTCAAACCCCGAGTTTTTTCAATACCTCATAATCTATTTTTTTTTACCGAACTTGGCCCAAAAATATTTTCCCCTCTGCCAGCACTTGTTTTCTCAGAGTAGTTGCTTCACTCAAGTGGCTTCTTATGAGCGTCCACAGATAAGAAAACTTGTACGTTTGTCCGCTGACCGCGCGTTTCATTAGATCCACAGATTACGCCAGGTTGTATTCAATAAATTGTTGGTTTATTAGTTTCTGCAAGTTGGCAGAGATTAAGAATTAGAAGTAAGTGAAAAATAAAGTACATTCATCCCATACTTTTTAGAAACAAACAAATCAATTAACTGATTTTTTACATTTATAATGCATGCTTGTTGGAGCGTGATTTACCGAATTTTATTCTGTCAGTCAGTACTTATTGTAGTACTTTTTTGAACACAATTTTTCCGCTCTTTGCTTAACTGCAAACTGGAAAACAGTCATCGTTATTGATCATCAACTACAAACACGTATAATACACAACAAATACAAATAATTTCCCCAATCACAGACGTTTGCGACAAATCGTCTTAACGCCGTCCCTCAGAACAGATGTAAGGCTTGTACCAATTTGAATAACGCGGGACGTTCGATTCATGCCCGACCTTAGTCTTAGAAGCTAATCAATTATTTAGAAGCCTTTCATCTGCATTGGAAATCGCAGGGCGCTCCGACAAATGTTATTGAGAAAATTTGCTTGGTATTATTTTGAGACATCTGAGACTCGGCACTGCGTGAAATCTTATAGCTGTTTTTACTCGTATCTTGTACTAAGTCTTGTTATTCCTGCGCTATATTATTTTTGATTTTCATGTAATTTATAGATCTACGGAAACATTAAATATGTATCTGCTGTTGTATTTGAAAATATTATAGCTCTGACAAAAGAATTTGTAATATTCCATCGACAAAAACAAAGCGGATTCTTTTTTTATTAGTTCAACTTCAAAATAAACTCCTTGTAGTAATAATAGGACTCTGAATCAAAAATCTTTCACATTATTCTGCTCTAACCATAACCTAGAATTCTAACTTTTAAACTCTATGCAAATCTAGGACATTGATTCAAATTGTTAGTCTGAATTTTCAATCAATTAGAAGGGCGAGGTGTGCGGACTCTATAGTTCCACAACATAATGCCTCGTCCGATCCCTCTGAATATTCACTAGGCATCTTTGATGTAGTGACTACTGAGTTCAAGGAAATTATACCGCCTTCAAACTTCTGGTTGCCTGGTACCACGACAATTAGCAGTTGATAGTTATAACCTAAAATAGTTATTTATTTGCACCGTATTCATTTCCTTATTAACCATTTAATTGGTGATTAATTTTTTAATGAAATAATGATCGCATTTATAATACTCGATTATTATAATCTTAAAATTTAATTCAAAACTGAATAGACTAGTCCTAATAAATCATCGAGGTACGATCCTAAGTTATTTGTAGTTCATAATCTATTTGTGGAAACAAGGAACACCTCGATAAATCAGGGTCCGCGGTGAAGCATCGTTTCTTATATTAGCCATTGTCTTGAGCCGAGAAGGGTAATTAAGCGATGGGTTAAGGTGTATATGTGTAGGCTGGGGAAATACTCGCAAGTATTAATACTTGTAAGTTTAGTAATACTAATGTAAATAATACGAAAAAAGTAAAACTTCATTTAATGTCACGCTATTAGACACCAATGCTCCAATAAAAATTCTCAACAAGAAATTGCTAATTGGTGTCGTATTCATCTCTATAAAGTCACGTACCAATGTTGGGCACATGTCTCCTCTAAAAACAAAAGGGACTGTGCTAGATAGTTCCCACGCGGGTCCAGTGCTGATTAAGAACTTCACACACACCATTGAATAGCTTCACAGATGTTTGCCGATAACATTATCCGAAAAAATAAAGCTTAGGTATTGCACAGAGATAACGACTAACGACTAACATTGAAGAAAAATAAATTCCTTTAAGTTCAAAGCTGACTCAATGAAATCAGACAAAAGAAAAGTACTTATTCAACTTTGTTACCTACCTTTTTGAAGTATCAGCCGAACAAGTATTTTTCCCTGTTACTGGCTGTTTAAACATGGTCACAAAATAAACACACACACATCCCTATCTAGGGATGATAACCATTAAGGCTTGGGTCGGTTAGACCTCAATAGCAATATTGATCTAATAAATTATATACGGGGATTATTGAGTATAAGCTATCGAGGTAACCCGTGTATGTATATACGCTACCTACAGTATTTATATATACCTACACAAGTAGAATGTACTTGTATACGTAAGTAGTTCTCAGTATGATTAGCTGGGTATTGCTAATGATGTTCTATTTAGGCGTTTTCGAAATAAATACTTCAATTTAAGAACATGTACCTACTCGTATTGTACCTATTATACAGCGATGAGATTAAAGTACGAGTTGATGATTAGCTTTAAGTTGTTAAGATGAACCTACACCGTGAGACTCAATCGTAGTTACGCAAACGGATAGCTAATGTAACTATAATATATATATATATATATATTATTTGTATATTATTTGTATTTAAAATTTAGGCATTTAGGATTATTTTAGGTTTTGATCAGTTCTTTTACTTTTTCTGTGGGTCTACTCTTGCTTAAAACCTATGTCCTGTCAATCGTTCAAAGGTTAACTGGAAGAGATCCCTATAGGGATAAGTTCGCCTTTGCGCATTCGTGTTTTCCTGTATTCATCTTTTTCATGTTGTTTATGTACAATAAAGAGTTTTACACACATACATACATACTATAAAAGTCGAGTGATACGTTTGTGTAACTAGGCTAAGAGTTAAGCTTTAAGTTGTTACGACAAAGTTTTATTTCGTTATTTCGTATTGCTAGCCCTATGAAAGCCCTTACGAGTATACATAAGTACTCAATGAACGTTGTTTTCCCGTCTGCAAACATTGATGACTCCAATCACTAAACTAATCTCACTCCGCCCTTAAAACGGCCACAAAATAGCGACTATAAAATCCTTGCAACATTAAAACTTGCAAGACATTCCTTTTCCGGTATGCACCCGGTCCGTGCCTCAAGAATTTGCTGTAAACGTGCCGTAAGACCGTCCGGCGTTAAGGCCGGCATCCGAGACGGTCAGACCGTCTTACGGTTCGACCACATTACAGGCGATAATTGCTTTACGCGGATGCCTGGCTATGTCTGCCGGACATTACTCGTGTTTAGGGTTGCTACAGATTATAAAAATTGTGATTGATGCGAATATTTACATTTTAAAAAGGTTAGTTTGGATATTATTGTATTCAGCCAGAGTGAAATGTTAATTGCCAAATTTTTTAATTAAAGGCGATAAAATACTTACGTAGACGTTATTAAATAAACTGATGAGCATACTTTGTATGGGAAATGAGCCGTTATTTTTGCTCATTAGTGTAGTTTTGTTTTGTTGACGCCTTAGTCATACAAATTACCAATACTTTATACCACAAATTAATTATGGACTCTTTTTGTGAAAGCTAAAAAAATTACTCATGTGAGTGACTTCAGAATTTGTGAACAAGCACAATGATTATCGACTCAGTATTTTTCTCCTCTCTTTTTATTTACCCAACGCGCCTACAAATTTCCACCAGCTTCATCCTATTTATCTTATAGAGACGTACCCAAAGATACTACTGCTACCCTACATGCCATAACGGGGTCCAGATTAAATGCACTAAGTTGGCAATGCCCCTCTAAAAGCGAATTGTAGTCGGCGAGGTTTATAATATCATTATCGCTATGTCCGGCTCAGATTAAGAGATACTTTCGTCCACAACGCCAGGGACAAGGGGAGTTGAGAATCGGGTTTCGGTTTCGGCACGTGTTAGTGAGAAATAGTCGATACAGTGACGTGCCAAATGTCGACTAGATGAAATAGAAAAAAGTAGAAAGTTGAAACATCTTTAGATGGAAGTTTTGGAATGCTAATGAGGATAATTATTAGCAAGTTATATCTTTTTCTGAAACCTTGCAGAAAAATAGTCCCTTAACATAAAATTGCATGCATTAGCCTTTGTTAAAACTGTTAAAAGTAAACAAATATTATCTCAATCGCAGTCAGCAAACATTATTTAGATCTGTAGGCTTATTGTCTAACTCGCTCGCAATCGCCATCGTGTTCATTTCGACAGTCATGTATGGGCTGACAATTGGCATCGGAATCAGCTAGCTGTCACATTCATACAAGAACTGTCAAAATGAACACGATGGCGATTGCGAGCGAGTTAGACAATAAGCATACAGTTTTTATAAATAATCTTGACTGAACAATGCACATGGAAAATAATATTTTGAAATATTATTGAACCCAATTTATTTTTATAGACAAGCTAAATGCCGACTCTATTAGGGTTTTGTCAAAACTCGACAATCTATCGACTGCATTACTGAATCAAAGCGCGGTCACTCAGGGATCGCACGAGTGTATAGGATCGGAAGTAAGCAAAGTACAGTGTGGTGTGCCGATTCGGAAGTGCTTTAGACGCTAACTTCGTTTTAGGCAAATTATATGTATCACTCTGTTCTGCTGTAAGATGACTCTTGATCATAATTTATTAAATTTGTACAGCGAATTGATGGAATATTGATTTCAGTTTCTTAATGTAGATTTGAGTCACTGCAAGACTACTATTGCCTTCATTTTCTATTTAAGGTGCTATTTGTGTTAGCTACATTAGGTACTATGTACATATTGTCTCGATAGACGCGCATTATACTTTTATTCAGTAACCAATAGACTGCGTAGGTAGGTATTCACGTCGTTTTACCCGAAAAATATTTTTGTATTTTATACATCAACATTTTCAGCATAATGTATGTTGGAACGTTTAAGCAAACATCGACTGTTTTTACAGACAAGGCTAAGTTTTCAACAAATTTCGCTTCAGAGGCGAGCTGGAATCAAACAGATCGTTTGAGAATTTTGGGGAACAAATATTCTCGGCACCTACCCATATTAAATATGTGTTTCGCTGAGTTGCTGAAAATTCGGTGTTAATCATGTTCATTCAATATTTTTTTGTAAATGCTGTTGTCATTCTACACGTGAATTCTTCCATCTTCACAACTTTTCATCACAATGTCAACCTTCTTCATTATTATCTTTATTAAAATCATCAAGTGTAAAGCCTGCGTATTTTGAAGTGTTAATTTGAGCCCTCTAAAAACTATATTTGGTTTGAAAAGATAATGCTGAATGCTTTTTCGGAACCACTCTATTGTTACTATCAAATGAATCAAGAATTTTACTTCTTGATTTTTTATATTGTCTCAAGACAGAACCTCATCAGGTAAAAGTTCCCTGCTAAGGGTGTTGTAGGGGTAAAAGCACGCATCACGGTTCGATTCCCAGTCATAGCTTTACTTTTCGGATTTTTCTGTGTTCTAGTTTTCAGTATAATTTAGAAATTTAACTCTATCGTTCATAAAATGCCATTTGGCCTATTGAAAATGTATTTATTAATACAGAAAGTTCACATTTGGGTCACATTAACTATAAACCAAATAATAAAATTCATCGGTCCAATAGATTCGGAACAAGTTGTCTGTGACAAACAGAAACGAATATAAGTGTTTAATAATAATAAAAGATATTTATTCAACAGTTTGCAATTTCATTTAGATACAAGTAAACAATAAAATGCTACAAACTATTGAACTGGTTTGCAGCTCAGCTTATGCCTGTGCCACACAGACCTAACTATCTGTTGGGAAACAGACGCTGTTTTTCAGCCGCCCCCACGAAAGTGTGTTTTTTTACCTATATCTTTATCAAAAAGCATGTAAACGATGCGAAAGTTAAATAAGGAGAAAGTCGTTGAATCTTCATACTTGTCATGCCTTTAGTAAATAAACTCTACTTCATTACAAAGTCCTCATATCGACGAGAATGTAGAATCCTATATATTTGCACTAGCGGGACTTCTCGAATACAAATATTCGTATGGAAGTTAAGGGCCTCATGTGTGACGTCTTCGTTAGAAAACTTGGCCCGACTGGGCGAACTAACTCGTTTCATTCATCGTGTTCTGCTGCGAGTGGTAGGTCTTGATGCTTTCACACTTTAAATTTAGTTGTACACGTAAATAATGTACCTACGTCTTTGCCGTTTTAGGTAGGATATCACTCTTTCGTCAATATGAAAAACTCAAAAAAAGCGTACTGTAAGCGTACATAAGTAAATTTATGAGAGGTCTTTGCCATCTTAGGTAGGATATCACTCTTTCGTCAAAATGCAAAACTCGAAAAAAAACGAACTATAGGCACCTAAGTAAATAATTATGATAGGAGCCATTACGTAATTACACATTAAAGAATGCCAGTGAAGTGTGGTTCTATTTGAATTTAGCCTGAGCAATGTAATAGAATCAAGTCAGTGAGAAAGTTTTGTTAATTAATATCAGAAATAACTTGTATAAAATATTTCTATTCATAGTAACAACTTTGCATTAGAAACTTATGACATAATTACAACAAACCGGATAACTCATAATTCTCGCCGGGGCGAGCGCTCTCTGATGAAGGGCTACGGAATAGTCCGAAACAATTGTCGGAGCAATCCTTCGGCTTTTATACGTGAGTTATCCGGTTTGTTGTAATTATGTGTGAGTCTCACGGTAGTTTCATGTTGAAAGAAACTTATGAATTCAGTAGCAGGTACAATCTTACTACTAATAGGAATTAATTAATTGTGAAATAATCAAATATCTTACGTTACGTATGACAAGATCCTATACACCCGTTACCGACACAGTGTGTTCAGAGAGTGAGTTTAGGATATGTAAGTAATCTATCAATAATTATAGCAGATATATAAGAAAAACTATGCAAGTATCAAGACGTGCTCGTCGCTCTACACCAACAATCAGTCGTCGAGATATTACACGAGAAGATGTCCGATGCGGCGAGGGGCGGGCAGATATGACATATCTGGGAGCCTTCAGCGCCGCAACACTGTGCCAGAACTTGGTCTGCGGCCGACTACACATCTGCTACCAACAAATATACAGCGAAGTTTTGTGAAAACGCCCCGAGCGCCTGTGCTACAATTATTAGCGGGCATTGAAACACGACTATTTACTTACTGAGTACTCGTAACTACCCCACGGGTTGGGATCTTTTTTGGTGGACGTTGATTCGGGTTCATGTGACCTCTTGGGCCTTTTAGTTTTGGATGCTTGATCAGTTCAAATAAAACATGGGATGGTTTGCTTTGGTTTTAAATAGGGACTTTACTGACACCTCTGTTGCCCATTTACTAGAACCAAATGATATTTCAACATATTTATCAGCTTAAGTAGAAAAGTTAAGAAACTAAGCTGAAATGGGGATTTTATTGCCATATCAATCGTTTTGTACAACGCTCAAACTATGAATTACCCGGGTATTCCTCTAATTTCTGAGCCGAAAATTGCCGTCCATGTTAACTTCGTGGTGAAGGGGACTAGGATTCCATTGGTCTCCATATTTCCCATTTTTTATTATATTTATTCACATTTCTCCTTTATTTATTATGCACCGGCTGGACGACTGACGCATTTCGGTCACGTCACTCCGTACAATTTTCAATAGCAAACATTTGTTCGTCGAGTGTACCTCTCAAATCAAATTTAAAAATATGGATATATGTATGTAGATTCGACCCTTTGCCGTGTGGGTGACAAGCACTGGCATTGTGTGAAGGTGGACCCACTCAATCTCCCGTTTTCAATGCGAATATTTTCACATTTTGTAGCAGCTTCATTGAAATGCGTTGAGTGGAAAGAAAAGTTTACAGACTTTTCTAAGTAGGTAGGTATTTTTGTACGTGTTTGTCTACTCAAGCGTCTTCAAATACCTAGTCTCTAGTATGATGAGGGTTTTATTTAGACAAATATTATCTTTAAAAATAATAAGTTTAAACCTAAGTAAAATTCATACTTAATGTTATTTACATGTACATACTTATATGCAGTGATTTCTCTTGAACTAGTGAAGTAGGTTTTCTTACTAAGCTAAATAAAGCTAAAAAAAAAAATTATCTAGTCCAAATACACAGCCATTCTATTTTATCGCAGTCCATAGCGATACAGCGTTTGCAACAACAAAGTTGTTATGTGTCGCAGCCCTCTAAGGAAGGACCATTGATTCGAATTTATGCTTTATGCAGTGGAAAATGATAAATTTATGTGCGTCCAGTTCCTGTCCCGATACATTCCTGCTCTTCGGAGAAGAAAATCTTGATTTTTTTATGGTTACAACGGCACGTTTGCATAATTTACAACGCCGAGTCTCATTTGCAGACAAAGACGTCGCCGGCCACGGGCTCTAATAGAATTGTAACCGTAAATAAAAAACTTTGTTTCTCATTTTAGTATCGGGTTTTGAGATGTTTACATGTAAAGAGGATTAAGTTATTGTTAGAGCGTCTGACATTCTGACTATCTTTACATTTTTTTAATTTTAGTGAGATTAGGTATACGAGTAATTAATCATTATAGTGATAATTGATAAATAAGTGTTAATTGTTGGAGTACGGAGTACTTTCTGCTTTAAAGTTAAGTATAAAATATTATTTTTGTCAGTTTTGTATTATATATCACAGTAATGGATGCGTTTTTCGACACATGGTACATAAGAAACGCGGATATCGAGAAAACGCTTCGGCGCTTCATTTATCTCCGATCCACACGTACCAATACACAACAATATTTGCAATAACAGTATTAAAGGCACATTTGTGTATATTGGACCCAAAATTATTGACCGAACAATAGAAAGAGATAAACAAATTCCAACCGGCTGAAGACAGATGGCACGCGGGAGCACGTAGGACGCACCAACCCTTCCTGGATAATATCTTTAAAAGTTTCCTTCGCCCGAGGGAGCGGGCGATCTTTAAATTATACTGCCGACAATCAAATGCTATTAGTATAGTAGAATATAACAAATGGTATATCAACTGGTCGTAAATTTGAAAAAATGGAACGAATTCCTGATACAGAAAAAAGACAGGCAAGGAACTATTTTGTACGTCGTGTTCTCTGTCCGCTAAGCTTGCATCTTTCTTTTGGACTTGATAATTTAATAGCTTAATATACAATTGATTGAATCAGGCGTTACTTTGAGGAGGTCCGTTTAAGCAAAGTACCTACATAATTTGAATGTAACCTATTTAAGAAAATGTACGTGGCTTTTGCTGTTTTTAGCAACGAAACTAAAGGTAACGGCAATTTTTCATTACTACCTTTGCGAGAAACTTCAATGTAAGTTTTTTTTTATTTGATATGTAACTGTAGGGAATCTGCTATTATTTTATTAAAAACACACGATTTTAGTAACGAATTTTATTTAAACGGTTTAACAAATAACTCACAAACAAGGAACAAAGGTTAAAATAATTCTAAACAAGTCTTGCCAGCACGGTGAATTAAACAATTCTACCAGAATCACGCAAATATACTTATTACGGGCTTGCGAGGCATATGGGATAGCGGTAAGCAATTGCAAAGGGCTAGCTTTATTTTTGGCTAAGTTTTTCGGTAAAAGATAGTCAAATGATTGGGCTAGCCGTTCAAATTGGAGAGTCTTTCAATGGGTTAGTCTTATTTAAGGGACGCCCTCTGAACGGCTTTTGTCGCGGAAAGGGTTGTCCGGGCCCTGAAATATAGAAAGAAGAAGCAACACCAGATAGCTCACAATACACGGAGACAAGGCAGATGCTTCCAGGGCGACGGTCGAGGGGCAAAGAGACCCGGCGCTGGAGGAGCGAGTATTTAAAGACCAGTCGCGTGACGTCACTTGTTTACCACTAAATAGTCTTAGTCTCTAACATAAATGTTATTTGATATCCCTATGCTTATTTATAACAAGATCCCAAAAGGCTTAATTAACTTTTATAATATTAGTTGAAGTTCCAAATCTAATTTCCAAAAGGCCATCAAACGCAAAGGGAAATTTCGTTTAAGAGTATTTAATTCAAATTCAATTTTAGTGAAAAGATTACACACCATGGGAAGGGATGATTGATTTAATTACTTGACTCCTAAGACGTGTCCTCTTATAATTACGGTTCATTACTTAGGCATCGCTTTATACCGAATAATTACTTAATAGAAGTAACGAGTTATTTTCATCTCCAAGTTTTGCTGCAGAAGTAGAATGTAATTAACATTAAGCAGGGCCGGATAACAAATTATAGAGGGCCGAGTTAATAATAAATCGAGCCTTTAAGGCCTGAAATGACAAAGAAAAGTTTCTATACATAGAAAAATTCAAAATTATGAATAGTAGTAGCATTGACTGCATAAATAATATCAACTGATGACCTCATTAGTTATATGTATATCGAGAAGTAATAAGAAAAAGGTTATAGTTATGGACCTCCGTACTTTACAGTATTGTAATAGGTATCTCTTCAAGATGTAATCGTATCTCAACTGTGACCAACATCTATTTTACAAATAGCATATGCGAGATAAGGAATTCCTTCGGCGCGAGTTGTCCAATCAATACTATTGCTCACAAGGACCCATAACTCAATAAGTCTGTGCCGAACGTGTATTTATTGGAGACCATGTTGTTTATCTAGTTGCAACTGCATTGGGTTGCTATCTACTTGGTTACGCATTGGTTGTTTCACCCAGTGTGAAGTGATCACCATTGCCTATAGACATCTATGGTACCGGTGGTACAGCTTTTATATTGCTGGCCTTGAAAAACCTAGTAGATTCGATGAACACAAAATATTTACCTTGCTACTCCGCTACTTACGTGCAAGTTAACCAAGCCTGTGCGAAATATATACGTTTTGCATGCAAGCCCTCCCACCACTACTACCACACAAAACGCACACAAATCCCACAAACTTAATTAATCCTAACACCACACAAACACTGACGCGCGTTTCGATCCCTCTACGGGATCATTCTCAAAGTTAGAGCACAACCGATGCACATGCGAACCAACGTCGTGCTAATTTGTAAAACTATAAATAAACTAAATGTACCCACATTCGTATATTACCAAACTACCCTCTTATTTATAATTTTAATTAGCCATCAACAACTACCTTCATAAATTTTTCCGACTACAACAAAAACAAAGAGGGTTATGTATTTAACATAACAATTTTACTATTTATCAAAATGGACACGCAACAAAGGTGATGACACCAAGTTCACCTGTTCGTTAATTATTGAAGCACTATTGTTGTACCTAATTATTTCCAACTACTCTAAAACATCCAACCGTAAACCCTTTTCACAAAAATGCAAAACATCAAATGCTGCTGAATCTGACAATGAATGATTTGATTCTAATAAGTGTTTTGCAAAATTTGATCTATCTGGATGATTAAGCCTAAACGAGACTCGTCTTATTCGTCGTCAGTTCTCTGAAAATGGTAATAATAGGCTAAGACTTGTTTGTTAATGTTTTTTGTATCAAGGCCACAATGTTATGATATTTTAAGTGCCTGTCTCACCACTCCTTAACTGTCAGTTATCTATGATGACGTCTCTGTCTGTTTCGTAGTAATAAATAGAGACGGAATCATAGGTAACTGCTGCTAAGGAGTGTGGTGAAACAGGCCCTAAGCGAAATCGGATCTGGCGGTAGGTGTATCATTTAGTTTTGAGCCCTTAGAATAGGTGCAAAACTTGTTTTTGTTCTTAATAGAACTTCAACTGAATAAAAATTGAAAACATAAGATAAGATAAAATAAGATAAAAGATGATTTATTGCCACAAACAACAATTACAAAAACCATTAAATTAAGTACAACTTTAACCTTATTTTTACTACATGATAATATTAATTTAATGTGAAAGAAACTACTGTGGCAAAGGGGATGTACTCAGAATTTGCTGTGGGTTAGAGCTCGCACAGGAGCCTCCAACTGACACAGCGCTGATTTTCAGTACACCCCCATAATACATCCCTGTTGTAAAATTGTAGGGTTATACATAGTTGAAAGCAATAGGGGAAAAAAATAATTTAGAATAGAGTTAAAATTAAGCTGTGATCGATTGCTTACCGCGATATTTGTAAATGTCTACGTGGAAACAGCAAAATTTTGTTCATCACGAAACTTATCTAAGCCCACCCGGTGGATCATCTCGGGGAAAAATAGGTTAAAGGGGCCCCCGCCCAGGGGGACGCGCTGATAAAACTTTGGGACAAAACTTTTGTTTTGACGAAGCACCTTGGAGGGGCACGGCCGGCAAGTCGCTACGGAAAAACCCATGAATATCGATGTAGATTGTTAAGCAAAAGAGGATTTTTGAAATATAACTCAGACCTACAGAATTTAATTTCTTCACAAGGCAGTGCAAGGCAGATAAGGTATTTACTATTTTGTTATTTATTTTCTGTAACTGTTGTACTGTAAAATTTTAATTTTAGACGAATTCTCATTTTGTTCTGGTTGTGTTAATATTTTATCAAAATTTATTACAGAATGAGTATGTAAACAAAATAAAACCAAGCCAACATTTATAAATCACTTTCTACTTTTTTTTAAAAGCACGAAATAATACCATCAAAACTACACAACACCCAGCTCCAGTGCTATTGAAATTCCATCTCCTCTTCAGAATAAAACAAACAGCGTAGTTTGTAGCAATCAGTGCGTGTATCAGTGTGCCCAGTGGTTCGGACCGCACAAAAAGGGGGTCCAAATGTGAATGGATGTTAACGTGTTTTTTACGACGGCTACGGTCAACATATCGTTTTGTTTGCGTCCGTTGATATCTTTATTCCCGGTTTACCCCCGAATTTCGATTCTCTTTTTAGGGATTCGAATGTCAAATAGAGGCATTATGGCCACGCCTTGGGCCATTCTAACGTTTCATTTTTGCTTTTATTATAATTATTAAAAACTCACAATGGTTTTAAAATTCCTGATGTTTGTTAATATTATGTAAGAAAATGTAGGTACACTAATAATTCAGGTTTCAATTTCAACTATCAGTGAAAGTGTATGCGCCTTAGGAAAATTAAGTCTAATGTTATCATTCATCATCAATGAAAATTTTCTTTATCTCAAAATGTGCACTTGGAATTTCCGTTAGGTACACAAAAAATAAAGAGAAGCATTTTTAAGAATACTTCTTGAAATCAAAACAACAATCCTTAAATCTTACGTCAAAAGTAGTGAGATCGTATGAGATTGACAGAGGTAATTTATTTATTCGATTTACTGTCGTAGGGGCAGGGCGGTCAACATTGACGTTGCGGCCTAGTGTTTGCAGAGTATCAGAGCCTTGTTTTTAGCCTCTGTCAGTTCTTCAGGATATTGTAATTTTCACATGACAAAATAGTAGCTGAGAAAAATTTAATGTTAAAGGCTGAAATATGTAATTCTGTAAGTAATTTACAAATTATTATTTGCATTGGTCTCAACACAAAACATTCAATATTATCATCCGATCTTTTGTGTACGTACTTGCCGTGGGAATAATTTAAAATTTATAGTATTTTTTCGTAACTTTTTAACACCTATGGCTATTGATATTTTTATTGGCGTCTGTGAAACTGTATTAATAAATCGTATTAGGTTCCAATTAAATTTATATTATTCTTCCGTACTAGCTACTTTGAATTTATTTCATATGATAGATATTTATCTATCATCCCAATCACCCAATTATAATTTATTGAAATCTAAAACAGAAGTAAACCTCCATACGACCCATACGGCCCGAGGCCTGTTTGTCGTGTCGCATTAACGAGAATCGCATCATAACTCCCGATAATCTACGTTTATTGGCTCCGAGCTTTATTGCTCTCTTCAAATAATATTGCGTCGTATATTTATGTATGGAGACTATTCCGTATTCCGTATAGACCGAAACTAAGCGTGCGTAGGGGGCCTGCAGAACTTGTTCGGTTGAAACTTGAAAGTGTTGTATAGTAATACTATCCTACTAATATTATAAATGCGAAAGTATGGATGGATGGATGGTTGAATGGATGGATGTTTGTTTGTTACTCAATCACGCCAGAACGGTCCAACGGATCTGAATGAAATTCGGCACATAGATAGAGAAAAGTCTGGAATAGCACATAGGCTACTTTTTTTCCCGGAAAATTTCGTAGTTCCCGCGGGATAGCGATAAACGAATTCTTTGCAAACGAAGTCGCTGGCAACAGCTAGTATTATATAAGGCATTGCTATTTTTTTAGATTTTAACCAAAAGTATTGTATTGTATATTTGTAAGTATTTGAATTAAAACTTTTTCTAAAACATCAGTTATCGGTCGGTTTTGTCCTAATCGCAGCCAATTGCTGACCGCGATAAGTAGGTACCAAAACGTCCACATTACGGAAGCTATTAGCGGGCATAAGCCTAGAACCTAACTGCGCCAGTGGCTAGCAGTTTAATTATCTGATATAGAAAAATTAAAATACTTAACTTCATCCCATTCACATGCGCCCGTATCGTATAATTTAAAAAGGCTTTAAGTATCCCGCTAGCTGAATTTTAAATTCAACTCCGTGTATCTACAGTCTATAAGTTCAATCACGATCAAGCATTATACTAAAGACAATTCATTATTAGAGAGCCGTTACGCGGCCATAATCGGCCGTTATCGCCCTTTTACTGCGGATTTTATGAGCGAAACTATTCACCCAAGAAATGTACTTGCCCTTATCTTGTTATCCTTTGTTAGGGCTAATTACTTTAGTAGCTATTGAACTTTGTTTATTATTATTAATATTATTAAACATTACATTTACCTTAAGCGTGTAACAAATTAATGTTCAAGGCACGGTCACGGTAATGAATTTGGGTTGTTTTGTATCGTTGTCTTGAATTTTGTTTTCATGATCTGTGGCATATACTGAAGTAAGTGATTTTTGAAAATTTTCCTTTAATCAGCCTTTATTTTGCGTAAAATATTTTAACTTTCGTGATTTTCACTCTTATTAACGGCTACTGTACTTATTTACTCGTGACCTAATGAGACTGAAACAGTATTTACCTATGCAAAATGTAAAAAAACACGATAATTTTATTTAGTAATTTGGATCATTAGTTTTCTCAAATTTGCAGATTTTTTTTTTCATAAAGCCTGAAATTATAATATGAAAGTAGTAAAACCGTCACGATATTTTAAAATCGTTTTAAAACGACTGAAGAATTTCTTTTCCTGCTCTACAAGGCAAGAAAACCTTTAAAAATCTGCCCTCTCCCTATTAAGTTGTAACTCCGTAATAGTTGTTTACAACTCGCTCGCTGCGTTTACAATATATTACGAGGTTGCAGGCAATAAAAAAGGGGTAAGAAAAAATGAATAAAGCGAGGCACGGTAAAATAAAAGCGGCCAGGAATATATATGACTTCCTTGAGGAAATAATAATGCTGTTTGCAATTCATTTGGCTACCTGGTTACCCTCGTCTTTGGAGAAAACAACAGGTTTGGTATTTCTTTTGGACCCCTTTCTGGCGATTGTTGGAGGGTCGCGATTTTTATTCGGAACCCTTCTTCGCGCCAAAATACAAGCTTAATGACTGCTGTCGGGAAAAAGGATGCGAGTGTAAATTTCATGTTTTTAAATTTCTTGTGACGTTGTTACCTACTTGTGTTAACGGCAAGAGACGCTTAATGTTTCAGTAAATATAAAACCAATAAATGAATTACTGCTGATGTATGTTTCTTTAATTTTTAGAAAACGATTTAATCGGAAGAGTTTTCTAGAAGAAATTACTTTGCAGCAATAGAACCACGTTCCATCAAGCTTATCCAGAAAAGGCTCACCTTTTCGAAGGATAGTCATCAAACTAAATCATTTGGAGGCAACATGGAGGCAACGTTTTTCTTTTGTTGTTAGCAACATTGAGTCGACATGGCAGCCATTAAACACGCGACCAACCAACTCCCAACATAGAATAAAGGCCTTTAAAAAACTTATTTACAGCCTATTTCTTTCCGAGTCCCAATGATACCGCCAAATCACAAGTCGCGGAATAAAAATCAAAGCGTAACAAGGCACCGGCTTGCTTACATTTAAAAACGTAATTGTGAGTAACCGCTCCCTTTTTATTAATTTAACCCATTTATCCTACCCCGGGACGTCACGTCTCGCGAAAAAGTAAAGGTCTTTGTGAAAAAATCTCCGTAAAAGTCGCGACTTCACAATAAAATATTCATGGATTGGGAGTCTCGCGTTTGTTGATTTGTTCTTTTTAATTTCCAGAGATTGTTGCTGTTTATAGGGGTTCTGTTCTTGCTCACTTTCTTTACAAATTGTAATACTTACTACATTATTGGCCACGGTTAAATATAGACATGTCTTGATTTTCATATGGAAATTATAAGACAGCAAGTTCTTATAACATTAGAGCAGTCTGCTGCGCACCAGGACAGACCAGTGTTGTCTCATCATATTTCACCCTCCACTCCGTAGGTACCACCGCACCGCTCTACTACCGTAAAAACCCACTGAGTTAAGCACTACAACGACTAATTAAATTCATCCTTATCCTGACTTAATTATTTAAAAAAATCTGAACAAATTACAAAGTAGATATTCTTCAACTTATAATTAAACGAAAATTCAAAGCACTAGTTTGTGCCTAATAGCGTGGAGAGGCTGTCAGCTTAGAAAAGTTTCAGCAACTGAAAGATGCGATCGAGAAATTACGCCCCGTGAATATTTAAGAACCCTCGAGCAGTCTCGAGAGGTTTGAGTCACTTAAAATGCTTGATGAGCAATCGAGTTAGGGCAGAAGACACCGCGGGCTCAAAGGGACTGTATGACGGTTTTGATACGTTAAGTATGGAGCAAATAGAATCAAATGAGTCCAAAAGTTGAAGTGAGTTGATTAATATGAAGTCACGAGAACACCGAATACCAAATTAAGGGAATAATTTTAAGTAGAGGATATTTTTTAAACTGCAGGATGTGCAAGGAGACACCCTTAACCATTTGTTTTAGACATACACCTCTATATCAATGTAAACCAAATTAAGATACCTATACTTTAATGTCAGAGCAGTAAAGAAGATTAAATACGTTGTGCTCAACGCTATATTGGACACGTTGAAATACAGATCGAAGAAACAAATGGAAAAAATCCCAACAGTTGTAAAATGAACACTAGAACGGCCTTCTCCGTCAAACAGGCGAGCCCAGCATTCCCGGCCTGTCTGGGCTTTTTTAAATCCCGGGTCCCGGTAACAAGCCAATAAATCCCGGCGCATTTTTCCCGGTCCCCGAAAGGGCTTAACGTGATTACACTCAAATTTACTTAACACCTACACATTAACCCTCTAATGAGTATATTCAATGTAATTTTCTTATCTCTCGGATATACGGGGCGGTATTGTACAACCCATTTTAATTTGATAATCGTCGAAAAGTGGGTCTTGTGTAAATTTTGTTACAGCCTAATTAAATCGTGAATGTGATTAATTTTGATGAATTAAACTGAGGGTACATTAGATTGATTAGTCTGCCTTTAAAAAGGTAAGAAAATAATTGGAACGAGTTAGTTCGTTAGTCGCGCAAACATGGGAAGTAAACAGCATTGGCTGAGCCGAGGACTCTTTTAATTAATTAAGAGCACACTCGCTGATTAGTTGCATGACGGGCTGGGGCTGCGACAGTTTCGTACTACTAAAATTTTTTGAAATTACGATCACAAAGTGAAATTAGCCACTTTTATTGTTATCTCTAAATAATTTGTAGTAGAATTCTGACAAAAAATTACTTAATTCAAATTTATTTTGGTGCCGAACGTTTTGTTTTCCACTTTCCTGCCATGTCCTTTTGATTAATTCTATTTTGTCAGTTGTCTTGTCTTCTTCAAGTCTACAATCACGTTTTTTTTTTCTTCTTCACCCTTTATAAAATCCGTGGTTTCGGCTTCCTTCAACAATACCATTTTATGAGTTCTTTGGATCTAATTAAAATAACCTTCACGTCGTCTTTTCAAGACGTTTGTGGTCTCCCTTGAGAAAGTTTTTCCTCATAAGTTACACTGGAAGACACGCTTGCACCACGATTTCACAATCCTTGCAACACTTCCATGAGTCATCAGTCAGTTATACTAATAATAAGTATTTATTTTTCTGTTGCGCTGTATACATTCCGCCCAGTAGTAATGAATGCGAATACTTGACATTATTTAAAATTATAGAACAGTGGTCTGTTAAGTATAGGAATTGTGTAGTAATAGGTGATTTTAATATGTATTCTGGTAGTGTAAACATTAAAAATTATTTTGAGTACTTTCTTGTTTATTGTGATTTTGGTCAAAAAAACAAAGTATCAAATTGTAATGGTCGGCAGCTAGATTTAGTGTTGATTTCGAAAGACCTATCAGATGGAGTGTACGTGGAGGCTGCGGACGAGGCGTTGGTGCCGGTGGACGCGCATCATCCGCCGCTCGCGGTCGCGGTCGCTATGTGCGGGCGCAGCATGCCGGGCCGTGCCACCCCCCTCGCACAGTTGGGGGCGCAGCGGCAGCCAATCCATGAGCAGGAACGTACAAAGCAGTGGAATTACGCTAAGGCGGATTATGATGCAATGTATTCATTGTTTTTGACTGCGGATTGGAATCAGTTATATAATATGCAAGAGCCAGAACAAGCGTTAAATTATTATTATGGTATAATTAATAGAATAAGAGAAGACTGTGTTCCAAAAAAAAAACCTAAAGTTGTTAATAATAGATATAGTTATCCTAATTGGTATACTAAAGATATTATTCAAAATATTAAATTGAAAGCTAAACTTCACAAACAGTATAAATCGAGTGGATTGAGCAAAGATTATGCAGAGTATTCACATTGTAGGGCGAAGGTTAAAAAATTGATACGTAACACCCATGATCAATACCAGGAGCGAGTCCAAAGTCAGTTGACAAAAGACCCAAAGTCTTTCTGGAGTTATGTTAATTCCAAGAGAGGGACACATAATCGTAAGAAAATCACTAAAAATGGTGACATTTTACCGGAGCCGGAATGTGCAGACGAATTTGCGAAGTATTTTTATTCCATATACGGGAGTGAGCCGGCAAAATTGGATGTCTCGGAGGCGGTGCTTGCGGCAGGCGCGGGCGCGGGCGGCGCGCGCGTTCAGCTGGCCCGGCTGACGCTGCGAGACGTGCGCGACGCCCTCGCCGGCCTCAAGCCGAAGCGCTCGGCGGGGCCAGATGGAATACCCAGTTTCATTATTAAGGATTGTGCCAGGGTTCTGGAGGAACCACTGCTGCATATATTTAACTTATGCTTAGATAACTCCTACTTTCCGGAACGGTGGAAAGTCACGCGGGTTATTCCGATACCCAAAGGGGGTGAAAGTGCCGAAGTTAGCGGATTCAGACCTGTTGCGATTCTTTCCACATCAGCGAAAGTATTCGAATCGGCAGTACAGCGGAGTGTCCAGAGTCAAGTTGCAGCGCAACTATCAGACGCGCAGCACGGTTTTCGGAAGGCGCGAAGCACGACAAGTAATCTCCTTAACGCCATGGCGTACGTAGTTCCCAGTGTGGATGCTGGGGTGCAGGTTGACGCAGCGTATTTTGATTACAAGAAAGCATTCGACTTAGTCGATAATGACATTTTGCTAACAAAATTGGCGGCAATCGGCTGCACTCCAAAGTTATTGCAGTTTTTTGCAAGTTACATGAGGGACAGAATGCAATACGTAGAGTATGCAGATTACGTATCGCGGCCTTATTTCACCAGGACAGGGGTAAGTCAAGGAAGCAACTTGGGGCCGATGGAATTTATCATTATGATTAATGACCTACCGGAAGTAGTGAGAGACGCCAAATGCCTACTATTCGCAGATGACCTTAAGTTGCTCTTGGCGATCAAAGACGAGGGAGACTGCGCTCGCCTGCAGCGGGATGTGGATAGAGTGGTCGAGTGGAGTTCCAGAAATAATCTGCAGTTTAATGTAGATAAGTGCGCTGTAATATCGTTTAGCCGGGCCAAAACACCAATCAACTACAACTATAAAGCGGCGGGAACGCAGTTGAGCAGGGTGGACACAGTGAAAGACCTAGGAGTGCGTTTAAACAAAGATGTTAATTTTAAGGAACATATTGTTAACATATGCAAAAAAGCATACAGGATGCTTGGCTTTGTACTTCGGCAAGCAGACAGCTTTACGAACGTCAAAGCAACCGCAGCTCTTTATAATGCTCTGGTACGGAGTCAGATGGAATCCAATGCGGCAATATGGGCTCCACATGAGAACAAATACAAGCATATGTTAGAGAGGATACAAAATAAGTTTACCAGATATTTGTACTGGAAATTATATGGAGTGTACCCTTTTTACCCGTTGATGTATCCCACACTGTTCGTAATTGGCATGGTAGGGTACAACAAATTGGAGGTACGAAGAGACGTAGCACTTGTTTGCTATGTGGTAAAAGTGTTGCGGGGAGAAATGTGTAACCCGGGCGTATTGCAGCAGCTGAGCCTGCGCGTGCCCGACGACTACGCGGCGCGGCGGCGGCGGCCGCCGCTGCTGGTGGAGCCGTTCGGCCGGACCAACCTGCTTCGTAACGCACCCCTCAGCCGTGCTATCTGCACACTCAATCTAGTTGCTGATAGAAGTGATTTATTTTATTGTACCATGACAGAATTGTTTAAAATAACTACGCATGTATTATGTTATATGTCTTAGAATAAGTAAATTAATGAAATGTGAAATTAAAAGAATTAGTATTATAATTATTGTAATTAATGTACCTAATTTAAGTTATTATTAATTAATATTTTTAAAATTTGAGTTGGACTTTGTAAAATTAAAATTAATTTAGGCGCTATCGCATTAGGTTGTAACCTGTAATGATAGTTGCTTGTGTGTGAAATAAATAAATAAATAAATAAAAATCTTCTAGTTCAGATGCACAATTCGTTTTATCATAACTGTGGCTTAGCTTTGCTCTCGAAGTCTTCTTGAAGAATTCTTGCTGTCTCAGTGTGATTTGTATAACAAAAACAATTACAAGCATATTTGAATTTTTCTTTCCCACACATACCTACTAGGTACTTAATACTAGTACATACTTATTCCAATGAACACAGCGCTAAAAGAAATTGTTCTCTCAATAATTGTGGCGTGAACACCCTTTCTCGGATTTATGACACAATCCATCTCACGCACATGCTTATAACGGTGCTTATCCGCGGACCACTTACATTATTACTTGAACAATTGTGATTTAACGGCACATTTTACACAACAAGAACAATTACTTACGGCTACATGTGAGTGAGACCAATTGTGTAAGTTTTCTGAGATACGAAGTTCGTTATGTGACTAACGTACTTATGTAATAAAGCTCACTTTTCGTTGATACCTTATAACACCTTTTAAACGTTTGGACATTTATTGATGATTTGTTCGACTAACATTTTGACGAATATAAAACTAATGTAATATACAGTAACATTCGAGAGCAAAATGTCAGTTTTAAACGAAGATCTTATTTACTACCTAAAAATATAGATTTCCTAAATTAAATGGCACTATAACAAGTACGCAAATGATGTATATGACCGTAAGGAAATGTTTAGATATCTTGCTACACCAATTCACCAAAACACGATCCATTAACTCCTCCAGGTACAAATATCATCAAAGTAAATAAATTATCGAGCCCGAGACAGGACTTAAGATTGGGCCTTATTACAAATTCACTTTGGCCTGTTGGGTCTAAATAATCCTCGCCATTAGTGAAATTTACCCTCGAGGAATTCACTAATTACATTTCGATACTAAACACCTGTCATTGGCCTCTGAATGGTCAGAGTGATTAGGTTTTCGTGGTCGGCTTGACCGACAACGGTTCGATCCGGTCAATTGATTAGGAACATGCTTGGGTGATGGATGTCCTCAGTTTTGGTAAAGGGTGCTTGTACTGACTAGTCCCTCGTGTGTTGCTGATATTAAATGTTTTATGTTGACGTGTTCTGCGTCGTAGTAACTGTGCTCATATAAAGAATTATGAAGGCCAACGAATCAGTACATATCGTATGAACTTATAATATGTTTGCGTGCTCCTTAATCCCTACCGACTACCCAACCTACCGATTGATTAGCAAGTATTGACCAAATCAAAACATAATTTAGCTGACGCATCATGTTTTTCTGTACCTATAACTTATATTAGTGAAGGTTATTGTGCCTCCAGAAGAAGAAAAGTAAAGGCATTAAAGATCTGATAACACACCTCTTAAAATGATTACTTTTGAAGACGCAAAATAATAAACATGTTGTCCAAGTGACATTAGTCACGGAAGTACCGCGCCAGATGCGAACCATTCTTCACCGAGAACACATGTGACAGCCTCAAGTTGATCTGCGGCCCTCGAAGCAATAAATCGCTTATATAAATTATTCAGATTCGTCACAGATTAATTATTACTATTCCAAAGGCGGCCGCGATTAACGGTACGTCACCAGTAAATATGGCAAACACTTATTCCACAATTTATATAGGGGGAGAGTGGGGTAATGGGGACACTTGGCAATAAATCTAGCGAAGTGATTTGGTACAAAGCACTGGGCCCACGGTGTAAGCTCGGCTCGGCCAGGAACATCCATTGTGGGGCCACACCCGTGGAATCCGATAATGCCTTTGAGATTGTCCCGTCTTTCCTTTAACACCTCTCGATACCCTTAGCTGCGTGTGGGTTCACTGAAGGAATGCTAATAAGTCATTTCTTGGTACACGTAATCATACATTCTAATTCATTGTGTTTTTATTTTCAGCACAGCAGTACTGGAGGGTTAACATGAGGTCTTAATGCGTTACAGTTTAGATGCGCTCGCTGTCAGATTCATACTAGAAGTGACAGCTAAAACTTGAACTGAGTCGGAATTAGGACGTCATGGTAAGGCCCCTGTACATAGAAGCCGAGCCAATTATTATAGTATCGTTGTGTTAATATTTTTTTCAAATGTTCTTCTTTTGATCAAAGTAAATTTAAAACGTAAAACAAATAGAACCAAGTGCAAAGAAATCAGTGGTCATATTGTATACCTAACATGTTTGCAAACACAATCGCATTCGTCATCTTTTATCACTGCCATCACGGTGACTGTGGCTTTTGATCTTAATGATAGTTTGTTTTAGCTAATTGCACGGAACAAGTTGTATCACAAATTTATATTTGGTAAATATTGATCAAGCATATAAGAGGAAGGATTTTAATATGTCAGCGGTGTGCCGCGCGCCGCGTGTGCGACCCGCTCGGCTAAACTTAATCTATAAATCAAGAAGTGAAACTATTTAGTAATTAGATCGTATTTAGGATGGGGCCCAACACCTTCCTTGAGACTCCCGAAGGGCCCGAAGGTAGAACCGATGCCATTCAAGCACCTCTTTAACTGCTAATATCTTTAGGTAATGGATCGAGCATATTTTGTTCAAATAGTAATATTTAAAGACGTTGTTTTAAAAGCATGGTCAAAATTATTAAATTTAATACATACATACATACATACAACAAGTATTTTCCCTCACGGGGTAGACATCCAGAATATAAACCATCTGTGTGAATGAAAAAGCGGGGGCTGAATTACGATTTCTTGGGGATGCTCTGCATTCGTGGAGGCGGTGGCGACGTTCTGTTACTCTTCTTCTTCTTCAGCGTGTAGACGCCCACCGTTGGGCATACGCCTCTCCAATCTGTCTCTATCCCGAACGGTTCTGTTACAAGTAACCCTTATTTGAGAGTGTTATTATCATCGTCCTAGAGCTCACAAAAAGCAGCATCGAAATCTATTAATACAATAAGAGTACACGTGCCTAACTAGAGCGGAAAAGCACGTGGGCGAATTTCCTCCTACTCATTAAAGATTACTCTAAACATTGAAAGTTACGTTTCGCCCACTGCAAGGAGATTCTGAGAAGCTGAGAATTTTTTACTGATTCAAATTGAAATTTAAGGGGCTTTCATAATTGAATGTTTATTACTATTAAAAATAAGATTGTGCTAAGAAGATACGAGTTCAGATAAATTAATGATTATTACATGAATTGTACATAGGTACCTAAATAAAATAAATTTAAAATTTGCAATGATGATGACATTTGAACTTACACCACATGTAATTTGCTTACAAAATGTTACTCACTCCTTCATAAAAGTTACAAAAATAATTATGTATTGTTTTGACAATGTCCGGGGAGGGGCAACCGCCATAGTAACAGATAAGGACAATCGAATGCTAAATTAGTTTAACTTTAAAAGCGTCCATGGTTATGAATAAGAAGAATATTAGTTTGCAAAGTGCCAAATTAACTATGTCATTTTTGAAAGGTTTAATTTATTATTTATAACTTTCCTATTTCAAATAAATCATGAATGACAACCAAAACAATGTCGTTTATCTCTTAAAAAACGTCTTATTCTTCCTCACTGGACACATTCTTTGTCGTGTACCCACATTTCAAACATGCCGAAACAAGCATTTCTTTGAACTTTTAATTACGGCAATCGTTATGCAAAAAATAAATACGAAAAAGGGAACTTGTAAAATGAAAAATGAAATCCTCTTAACAAAGAGGCATTCTTTCGGTGGAAATGCTTTTGATGTGTACTTAGTGTTTAATAAGTTGATCCTATTACTGTCCAGGTAACACAATGGAGTCGCTCGCGCTAACAAGATTATAACTTGTTTCGTAAATTAACAAAAAGTGGCGAGACATGAGACATGAGGCGTGTCGTTTTGGCGTGGGGCATAAATGCGTTAGGTGAAGTTGATTGTGATTTCTTTTATGTAAAGGATTATTTATATTTCGTTATTTGTTTGGTTATTAAGTTACCAAATATACTCACGAGCAAAAATAGCGGGTCACTAAACACTACAATTTTTTATGACACTTATCTAACCCCTTTAATTTTAACATTTAGTAAATTCCAATCAAGATTGGTTCCACGTAATTTAACACATCACATCAACATGATTTTCATTATCAGCAGTTTTTCACAGGTACAGGATGTTGTAATCGAAAACAATAAAATTTAAAGTGAATTTCTTGTCCCAAGATATTTATTTATTTTTTATTTATTTTTATTTTAATTTACGATGCTGTACAAAAAAAGATTAGGACTGTGGTGGAGCTTGTGAGGTGGTTGAAGTCGAGGAGAAAGTATTTGATAGTTAATATGCGGCAGCACTCCACTGACGGAATCCGGCGCACATGTCAGATAATCCCGTGTTAATGAAACAATAAATTCGTATTCCGTTGGCGACATACTACGAAAGTACAGTCAGTCTTTAAAATATTTATTTTTTCGTTATCCTACTATCTTTTTTTTACTTATCTGGTACCTACTGCTAAGTTAACTCAGTAAAATGGCTAATATATGGAATAGTTTTTCATGTGCTTGAGTAATCATGATACAGTTTTTAAGACTATCGTAGGTACTTACCTACATTTAGGTAAGATTCCAGGTAAACATAGAACGCATTATAAGTAGTAGCATGCATAAGTAATAATATAAATACTATGCTTTGTGCAAAATTATATTAAAAAACCAAATCTCAATGGCGTGCAACTGGCTGCTTAGAAAAAGAAGAAAATTCATAGTTCCAAATTATCGATTCACTTTTGTTTTTTCTGTCACTCACTATACTGTATTATAGGTTGCAAGCCAAAGTTGGCTCTATTCTTTAGTTATTTCCAGTTACAAGCGCTGGCTTTCTTCCTGTCGATGTACTTTCGGCAGCTGACTGTACCCGTCCTTATAATAACGGGGGAACCTTTCAGTAGTGACGCGCGCTGTCTCTCATTAACTTAATATGTTATGGTTTGTACTCCAGCAATATGTGCAAGATGAAATACTTACAGTCATGGGGTGGTTCATGTTTAGTTTCTTTTTCTTACTCAATCATTTAATCAGATGCGATAAGTTTACGAACATCGGACAAATTTACCTCACTGACATTATTAACAGAGAAAGCAGTGTTATTTTTGAAGTGAAAACTTCTTTAGACGTTAAGCACTTTTGGGATGGGTATTTTTTTTAAACACGCGACAAGTAAGATAAGACGGAGGAAGCTGCGCGAATGTGCGTGTGTGTGTGTTTTTTTTTGTAAGCGGCCAGCCAGTACGGTTGAAGTGAAAACTTGGAGAAATAGTACTAGGATCGCAGCTCCTCTAAGAGCTTATTTTGAAATACGTTCGATTTTTGAAGTGTACATTAATTTCGTTACTTAATGGTACCTATGTACGTTTGGCGTAGGGGTATAAGGTGTGGAATAACAGTGTGTTTTCTCAAGTGACCGCGCTTCAAATCTCGTGTAGAAAACGTTTTTTTTTTTGCGCGACTATGCGTGTGTGTAGTTTTCACTTCTGCCGGCACTCCCGTAGTGCTACCCGGTGTTATTTTATGCTTACAAAATTATAAATTACAATTGTAGGTCACATGGTTCTGAATGTGACGTACTTTTGTATGTTTTACACTGTGCTATGTTATAACTAATGGTAACGGAAAGTGAAAAAATCTACACAACAGTAAAGATTGTTAAATCAGAATTTAACTGGAACGGTGTCTGTTAAAACAAATAGATTTTTGTTCGACACACAATTGATAATTTTATGTTAGTCCTAACACTAGGCGTTTATTTTGTCAACAACCTGTACGATAATTAATATGACACGTCGTTCCCACTCGTCAACTGCTATTCAGTGCCCTCGCACGAGTTGACGTAATGCGGGTAGTTAGTGGACGCCATGAGTAATTTTATGAACGTTCCTCAAATGACACGTACGCTTAAGACAACACGTTACACGCTCTACTAATAAAATAGTTCTACTGGATTAATATTAAATACAAATGTATAATATTTTGTAGGTAACTGTATTTTTATTGTTTTTCCAGTTGAGCCTGAGGCTTATCTGGGGACTAATAAAAATGAAGCAGTTTTTTTCTGATATTTTGGATGTTTTATGTTATTTGTGCTCAGAAAAATACTACTACTACAGTACTTCCCATTTGAGCAAAAAAGTATGTATGTATGTATAATTTCTTAACGACACTGAACATTAGAGCACATAGAAAAATCCGAAAAGTAAAGCTATGGCCGGGTATGTATGTATGTAAAACTCTTTATTGTACATAAAACACATGAATAAAATGAATACAGGAAAACACAAATGCACAAAGGCGAACTTATCCCTAAAAGGGATTTCTTCCAGTTAATCTTTGAACGAAAAGTGCCCAATTTTGCAAGACAATTTCCGCTCGCGATTTTATTACCTCAAAATTTATGCAAAAAAGATAGGACACATTATTTCTTGTGCCAGAATCGGTAATGTTGCCAATGCAAAGTGTGAATAATTCAATATTTCCTACATTATACAACAAACATAACAACAAAATGTGTACACACACACACACACACAAAACAGAACATTATCCCTCCAGTCTTAGCGTAATGAGCGTAATGACGATGACGTAACACTCGGGATTACGCGTGTCCCGTTCACTTCGATAAGCTTTATTGTGAATGGCAAGATGCAGTGAATACCCCAATAACAATGTCGATGAATGGCCACCGTCTTAACAAAACTTGTCCAGTCACCAGCATAAATAAGTGATCCCTTTTGTACCTTGTCACTTTAAAGTCATGTTTGAAAAACCATACGAAATCATAATAATAATAAATTCTAACTAATATTATAAATGCGAAAGTATGGATGGATGGATGGATGGATGTTTGTTTGTTACTCAATCACGCCAGAACGGCCCAACGGATCTGGATAAATTTCGGCACATAGATTGAGAAAAGTCCGGAATAGCACATAGGCCACTTTTTATCCCGGAAAATTGCGTAGTTCTCGCGGGATAGCGATAAACGAATTCTTTGCAGACGAAGTCGCTGGCAACAGCTAGTAATAAATAAATATCTTGGGACAATTGACACCAATTGACCTAGCCCCAAACTAAGCAAAACTTGTAATATGGGCACTAGACAACAGATTAACATACGTATATAGATAAATACATACTTAAATACATATTAAACATTCAAGACTCGAGAACAAACATTCGTATTTTCATACAAATATCTGCCCCGACCGGGGATCGATCCCGGGACCTCAAGCTTCATAGTTAGGTTCTCTAACCACTGGGCCATTCGGTCGTCAAACGTCATGGTCGTCATGTAACGACTGAAAGTGACAAGGTACAAAAATGATCACTTATTTATGCTGGTGACTGTCCATGACGTGACATATTTAGTTATGAAATAATTATGCTAAGTTATGACTCTAATTGAGGTGGAAACATTTTTAACCAGAATTGAGGCAAAGCTCCGTTCCACCAATTTCTGTTTTGACTTTTTATTTAGTCTGAGCTGTGGAGTCTCTACTTGTATTACTACAAAACAAACCGAGACGGGATCATACATATCTATATCAACGTCATTTTATATTATAGCAGTAGGTATAGCAGCATTCTATTTCCAGTGCGTTTAATTTTAGTTTCAACATGCTGCAGATAGATCTAACTTTTGCATCAAAAGTTCATCAGAAACCAGAACTTCTAAATAGAAGCAACAGGCTTGTTTATTTTTGTCTGCTGCAGCACAATCCACATTTTATTCTACTAAATACCTCTAATTGAAGTAATTAATTCAAAACATCTTTATTTTTAAAGCACAATTAACATCGCAACAAAGGGTGTTTAGCAATCAGTCCCTGAAAATCGATATTTTTTGACTATGGACAGATTAGAACAATGTAGCAACCAGGAAGAACAATCATACACGTTATACATAGTCTTTTCGGTTTTTTCATATTTAAAAAGCACGGTTTAAGAGACTATTTAAAAGCAATATACGGTACGGCACTAGTATGACTTTGCGCCTGTCCATATTACTTTGCGCTAACTTAGAACAAGCTAGTAGCTTGAAGAAAATAAGCCTAGAGTAGGCTTCTGTTGCTATCGTGAGTACACTAAGCTCCTACAAAAAATACAGTTGCGGGTATTACTTTCTATGGTATATCTTGGCGTAACAATTTACGGGCAAGCGCAAAATAAACCCGGTTGGTGATAGCTATACATGTATAAGGAGAAGGCGAACTCAGTCCTCATTTACCACATTAGGATCTGCCAGAAGAAGTTACGTGCACACGATACCACGAATGCGACTGATTCCACGCATCTCTAGGGACGGTGGCGTCCGGCATGAATAAGAAGTTATGATTATTACGACTTTTAGATAGAGCAAACAAAGGAAGACTGAAATTTTCGGAAATTCACACTGAATTATCTACTAGGATAAAGTAAAGAAAAATCAGAACTTCATTGGTTTTGTGCATTCTGATTTGTCTTTGTTCTAGCACTAAACTATACATTACCCTCTACTCCCTGTGTACATAATACTTTTAACGTGGCTATGACCAGTAATCCCCGCTAAAATGCCACTCGGTTCACTCGGGTAACACCCGCGTCCGCGCGTTGCTAGGGCTTTATTTGGATCAAATTAATTTTAATAACAAACTAAACGGCAGTGCACGTCCAGCCGGTTAATTGGCCGGCCTTACCTGCCTGCCGTATTAGCAACCCTTGCCCACCTAGGAATTATGATTACGCCAAATCGGCAAGATAACGCTTCGTATTTACTTTGATTCTCGTCGTTAAAAGTTTGCGGGGCCGACGTGGTCCGTCGTTAGGGCTCCTAATGGCCACCATTTGTCTTGTCCGGCCTGTAGTTGTGCCCCGCTAATGAAATTATTGCCGCAACTATACTAGGGTTATAAATACCCGAGCGGACACCACCTTGTTTCGCACTAATGGACCGGTCAAACTGTAAACTGTGTTATCAATGAAATTACAATTAGTGGAGGGATAAAAATGGCAGAGGGTCGGAAGTTGCATTTGCCCCTTTTGTTGATCAGAGGATATGGAAATTACGCGTCCCTTAGTTAAATTTTGTTCGATATTTGTATACAGTATTTGCATGGCTTTGTTTGTGGATGTGCAGACGTTAACGGTTTTAATGATCGGTTAAAGTTTTGTGACATTTTTGACAATACGTTGAAGGCAACTTGCATAAATATTTTACCATTGGCCAAAAAATTCTACTTCTATTAGAGCATCAGTGTGAATTGGGAACTTCATATTGCAGTGAATTGTTTCAATGGTGAAACAGTAAAAGTCAGAGGAAATTTTTCAGTTTAAAAAGCGGTGGACACACATAATTACTGTTGTGCTGTCATAAAGTACTTTATAAACATCGTGAGGGTTTAAATTTTATAAGGCTTCAATCAAATGCCTATACGTAGCTATAAATAAAAAATAAAGATTGATGTTGATTCGGCCACAGCATTACTCCCACCAAATGACAGTTGGCGATGAGTTGCCCAAACTTGGGTGATATGAACACAATAAAACGGCATCCTCGGTGATCCGGGAATGTGTCGGGTGCCAGCTGCCGGGGACAATCAAAACTTTGCCAAGTGGAATTTTCTGCTTAGCGTCCGGCATATTGCTGCAGACAGTGACCCATGTGCATGTCTTGGACGGCTCGGAATTAAGCTTACGCCTGCGGTTGCAGTAAATGAGCAGCTTCTTAGTAATACGCCAAGGGTCTCTACTGGGTCTGTTCCGTCAAGTTCCATTGTAACTGCGGTATTATGTTTTATTGCCTTGTGTATCTCCAGTGCATAATATATTATAATTATCAAGTAATGTAAGAAATAAGCTATGGTATTGTGCGTTCATTTAATACTTAATGTACTTAAGTAGCTTTGACCACCAAGCACTAGCTAAATAGTCTAAACACATCACTTCTTATGACTGCAAGCCAATATAAAATAGAGAAAAACCGAGAACGTTTTACAAAATAATATCTCTGGTATTTTTCACGGAAAATTGAAAATATTTTTTTCGTAGTAGCGACATATAAAATTTTAGCTTTTTACTGTTCAAAACTATGTAAAAAGCTTCACTCAAAAACAAAATGATGGTGTTGTGAATTAATAGTCTTGCGTACGCAATACCATTAAAAAGCAACCGTAGCAGAAAACCACATCAAAACACCGTAAACAACAAATCCAAAAAGGGATCCGCAGAAATTTATTGGCGCTTCGTTCTTTGAGCGAAAAATACTCATATCCGCAAACACCCTAATCTTCCGACATCAAACACGGAATCCAAAGCTTGATATTACACGCATCATTTGAACACTTTCAAAGACATTCTTTGCCGGAGAAAAAATTAAAATAACAGCGCTGTACAATGGATAGGGAGTGGTTTTGCACACACTGTACATACAACAGAGCTACAGGAGATGACAGTATTAAAAATTCTTGCAGAAATAGTCCTCATTTTTACTAGGTACGGTGCATGAGGTTAATTGGTTCATTTCAGATACCTTATTTTTTGTAGCTAAAGGCAGCAAGAAATTTGAAATTAAATACTATGAATGTGTATTACCACGCACTGGTCCAAACTGCATTTTAATAACGATGCAACACAACACACACAACATAACATGGTGTAATCTAACTAATATTATAAATGCGAAAGTATGGACGGATGGATGGATGGATGGATAGATGAATGTTTGTTTGTTACTCAATCACGCCAGAACGGACCAACGAATCTGGATGGAATTCGGCACATAGATAGAGTAAAGTCTGTAATAGCACATAGGCTACTTTTTATCCCGGAAAATTCCCGCGGGATAGCGATAAACGAATTCTTTGCAGACGAAATCGCTGGCAACAGCAAGTATAGTCATATAAGGTTCTTTCTTTTCTTGTACCTAATGTTTTACTAACAAATTATGGATTTTGATGTCTGATATAAACAATTTTTTTATTTTTTTTATTTTAAGTATTAGTGTATGTAGCCGTATACCTAAACTGATAGTGGAATTGGGTGGAAGTCTAACAACAAGAGCATGGACAATATATAGAGACCTACATATTCATTCATACATTCACGCCTCTTTCCTACAGGGGTAGGCAGAGCAGGCACTATGTTCCAGTTGCTATGATCCTGATAATAATTGTCTCTTTCGCTTCTCTTCTCACTTCATACATGCTCGCTGGTTTCAGTTACTCCTGACCTAACCTTTTTCCAAAATGTCTCCTATTTGCTCTCGGAACGTCCGTCTAGGCCGTCCCTTCCCAACGCAACCATTCACACTCCCCATATAGATCTGTTTAGTTAGTCTACTTTCATTTCATATCCATCCGCTCTACGTGACCAAACCAACTAACCAGCGAACACCTTGGTTTATAATCAAAAAGTAATCAAACATTTGCAAATTGCTTTTATTTCGATGGCATAATTTCCAAACGTTGGCTACACGTTCTCAAACATCTGAACCATCGCAAAAGCGAAGCTATTTCTCTTCCAACCGCTCCTTGTGTGAGTCGCGACACATGATGGATCAGTGCCCGCTTTGTGCTTCCACAAACATTTACCTTCTAATACACTTGGCATTCCCTCGACACTCGCAGGTTTTAAACGCATTCCGCCATTTTGCGGGCCATTAGTCGAGGTGAAAGAGGCTGTGATTATGATTGATCGCCCCACAATGCTACTTGACTTGTTGAATGGAGCCCCTCACGTGTGCTGTTTGCCGTGAATGCTTGCAGTTTGTCAATTGAATTCTGTGTCCGTTCAGAATATGCCTAGCTGCCTGTTGATGGCTACGTTACTTTTAACAGTTATACAAGTCCAATTCCTTTGTAAATAGAGTCTGTAAAGCCCATAACATTAAATTTAGTCATGTGGGTAGATATATTTAATTTATCTTTAGATAGTTTCAAATCTAGCATTAAGTCCCTTCTGGATGGGCGAGTTCTCACTCTTTCAACTATTTGTTTTATTTGTTTTAGCCTAGTATTAGCCAACAAATTGTTTTCGGTTAGGTATTCCCGTTCATTTGTTTTTATGTAAATGTAATACTAAGTGGTGGCAGCTTCATTGGTTTATGTAAGTTGTACTTGTGTTTAAATTTAAGTATTATGTACCGTTTGTGCCCAAATATACATTAAAAAACATTAAAACATTATTTAAATTACTTAATGGGCCCCTATCGTATAAAAAACAAGCTATAAATAGCATCATTTTTATAAATTAAAATTCTACCACAAGCATAATACTATATCGTTATATAAAACCATTATACTTTGCTTTGTGGCTCATTTCTTCAGTATAAGCGACGGAAACTAATAGCGGGTAAAACGCTAATAGTAGAACTAACTACCCAGATATATTTTCCATGGGATATTGATCGCAATCACCTTCAATAAACACGTGCATGAAACTGCGACGAAATATCGGGAGTTTATCAAAGTATCACGCGGTATCCAGTAAAAACATCACTAACTTTATTTAGTGCTATTCCTAAGCGAACGAGCCTTCTCGTTCATGCTAACGATTAACTACAGCGTGGCTTAATTAAATTAGATATAAATAACACGAAAGTAAGAACTATTTCAATCTATGACAGTAAAGTAGAGACCAGTGTTCTATTCTAGCTTCCTATTCAGAGACAGCGGTATTAATTTTACACGATCGTTGGCTTTCTCGTTTGAATCGAATATGCTGTATAAATACGTACAACAAAGTGAATAGAATTTCAGTCAGTGCACCTATTCTAATTGTGTATTGGCGCAAGCAGTCGCCGCTTTCAGAGCAAATCGAGAATGAGCGCAGATTAACTATTGAGAACTCTCGCCAAGTTTATTCCTAAGTTTTGCTTAGATATTTTATTCGATCTGTTAGTAGGTGTCTGGGAGCTAAGAATACAGTACAATTAAGATATAATTAGCATGTCGATTTGATATTGAACACATCTTGAAGTTGCAGTGAAAAATTATTAATACTGACGTTTTGGCTCCGAATACAATTTTGTAACATTTAGGGTTGAGACAACCTAAGTTGAAAAACCTAAAAGAAAGACTTTCCCCTTCAATGAACACAAAATATTTACCTTGCTACTCCGCTACTTACGTGCAAGATAACCAAGCTTGTGCGAAATATGTACGTTTTGCATGCAAGCCCTCCCACCACTACTACCACACAAAACGCACACAAATCCCACAAACTTAATTAATCCTAACACCACACAAACACTGACGCGCGTTTCGATCCCTCTACGGGATCATTCTCAAAGTTAGAGCACAACCGATGCACATGCGAACCAACGTCGTACTAATTTGTAAAACTATAAATAAACTAAACAACAATGCAATGGTTAACGGTTTAGTTAGAAAGAAGCGGAAGCGGATAGCGGATAGCTTGCTTTACGCCGCAGAACCTACGCAGATTACTGACAATTACAGATCTAGTATTACTTATGTAGGTTATTTGTCAGATAAGATCTATAGTGTTATGAAGTCAAAAAACATTAATGTTGCCTTTAAGACAAATAATTCTTTGCGTGCGAGGCTATGTAATAACAAAGAGAGGGTAGATAAAGGAAGTAGATCTGGGGTCTACAAGCTAACATGTAGTGATTGCAATAGTGTGTATGTGGGGCAAACGGGTCGTAGTTTTAGTACAAGATTTAAGGAACATGTTGCCTCGTTTAGGCTTAATCATCCAGATAGATCTAATTTTGCAAAACACTTATTAGAATCAAATCATTCATTGTCAGATTCAGCAGCATTTGATGTTTTGCATTTTTGTGAAAAGGGTTTACGGTTGGATGTTTTAGAGCAGTTGGAAATAATTAGGTACAACAATAGTGCTTCAATAATTAACGAACAGGTGAACTTGGTGTCGTCACCTTTGTTGCGTGTCCATTTTGATGAATAGTAAAATTGTTTTGTTAAATACATAACCCTCTTTGTTTTTGTTGTAGTCGGAAAAATTTATGAAGGTAGTTGTTCATGGCTAATTAAAATTATAAATAAGAGGGTAGTTTGATAATATACGAATGTGGGTACATTTAGTTTATTTATAGTTTTACAAATTAGTACGACGTTGGTTCGCATGTGCATCGGTTGTGCTCTAACTTTGAGAATGATCCCGTAGAGGGATCGAAACGCGCGTCAGTGTTTGTGTGGTGTTAGGATTAATTAAGTTTGTGGGATTTGTGTGCGTTTTGTGTGGTAGTAGTGGTGGGAGGGCTTGCATGCAAAACGTACATATTTCGCACAAGCTTGGTTATCTTGCACGTAAGTAGCGGAGTAGCAAGGTAAATATTTTGTGTTCATTGAAATGGACCTCCGCAAAGTAACGCCTGATTCAATAAAATAAAAGACTTTCCCCTTATTCATAAACGCTCTGTAGGCCTCTTCTAACTTAACAATCGTTTGTCCTTATCAGTCACATTGACATTTACCTCTCACAGAAAAGGACAAACGATTGCTAAGTTAGTAGAAGCTTATAGAGCGTTTATGAATAAGGGTTCATCTTTGGGTCTACGCCGCGGGGGAGATCTTGTACTTACACATTTATTTTAATTCTAATGTTGCTTAGTCAGTTTTATTTTTGTATTTTAAACTACTGACAGTTGGTTTTTGTTAGTATTTAATGTGAAAAAAAAATAAGTATAATTAATTAATATCTGCTTTGTTAGTGACATAAAAATAATTTTGACACGACAACCTAATATAATTAATAGGTATTATTTAGTAAAAATGAAAAAAAATACACCTAACCACGAAAACCTCCCGTTTCTTAAAATTTATCCGCAATATTTCAGCAGGTTGGAATAGTTGACAGAACACCCTAATATTTTCTGATTTTATTTACTAACAACTCAACCATTTGCCGAAATATTCTAGAACCATTTTAAGACACCTTGTCTACATACCAGCGGATGCCTAATTACGAGTATGATAATATTGTGGAAATGCCTACTTTCCGCACTTGTATCGTAAATAACTATTGTAATGCAATGTGACGGGAACAATTATTTTTTATCGACACGCACGGGCGGGTGGGTCGTCGCGACATCGACGCATTGCACCCGCGGGATCCGGTACAAATAGTGCGGGGACGACGGATAGGTCGCAGAGGGAAGACTTCCAAGAAAATGGATTGGACGAATAAAAAATCTAGTGTTTTGTTTTTACCGAACAATGGTTCGAAAACTGTAATTTTTTAGTCAATGAATGACACTCTACCAATTAAACCTACATAATTTGTTTGTACCTCTATTAATGAAATACTTACTAAATATGGTGTTATATCAGCACGGTTATGGATAGTACGCGGTTCCCTCTCAATATGTTCAAATAGGTACAATACAGTTTTTTTACATTAATGAACATCGTGATCCGACAAAAAAAATGAGAAAATAAATACAAACGATAGCTAAATTTGTGATAAATCTATATAATTCTGTTATGCGAATGGTAGGGCCTCATTCAAGGTCCATCTGGACCACTACCACCATCTTAGTTGTTAATCCGGCCGCTACGCAGCAGTACTTGCGGAGAAAAAGACAGCCGATGAAATTACTGACACAATACATGAGGTATTCTATCTTAGCAACGCATCTGCAACGTTTGCAAGCCTCTAGTACCTATTGCCATGACCCAATAGCTAGTTTTCCTTTGTTGTCGCAAAAAAAAAACCATTAGTCCTTCATCTAAATGCCGTGTGACTTTCAGCATTCTGTTTTAAAATGAAGAGGGTTTGATACCTTATTTGGTATAAACAGTACTTATTTCCTCCTTACGCATACAAGGGCCCGTGGCCGGAGGGCGAGGAGGGATGGTGACGTCTTTTTTATAATCTGTTTACATGTTTCCTCTCTTACCAGATAATCTTTTTTTGTTGATGTTGGTGAAAATGTTCCTGGAATGTACTGGAGTTTTTGTGGCGATATTTTATGGAAATTTTGACGGAGATACAAGGAAAAGTTGTGTGATAAGTCAGTTTCTACGTCAGTTGGAATCATATGATAATCTCTTTGATAAACAATAACTGGATAATCTAATCAAATAAAAATGAATCGTCGAAACGTATGTACGCGCATGCGCATAACTTCCGAACGACTGTACCAAATTGGATAATTATTTTTCGTTATTGTCAAGAAAGTTTGTATAAAATAACTCTGTTACATGTCTTTTTTTGAAACTACCAGCGCATTCGGAAAGACCATTATTGCCAAGAAGAAAGCGCCGCAAGAAACTTATTGCTTCACTTTTTTTTTTAAATAGGTCCAATAAAAAATATAACAATAAGGTCCTTCGAAATATTATAAACGGGATGTGAACCGCGATTACCTTTATTGAGTTCCCGATATTTCGATACAGTTGCATAACCGTGCGTTGTTAACCGTGAATCATTAAAAACTCTTAATAAGGTCCTTTACGCCAATTGAACCTAAAGGCATCGATATAAAGATCATTTTGTCACTCCAGAAAAACGGAAAATGTTAAAACTTCAATAAAATTGACACTATTTCATATTTTTATCAAGCAAAGACATTAACCTGAATAGTCACGATAGGACAAATAAATTAAACCAATAAAGGCGCGTCGTAAACAGACTAATAGAAAAATTCCATCAGCAGCCTCATTTGGGAGAATATGAAGCGTTTAACAAACTTTAACTGTACATAAAATTTTATTAACCCCTATATGAAATAGTGAAACAATTTCGTCCCAAATCCGCGTCTTCCCGCGTCATTAGACGGGTTTTTATTACCCAATGACGATAAACATGTCGTAAGCTATCGACTGAAAACATTCGTAGAATTAGTTCCGTGTATTCATTCGATTATGGCTAAGTATCGTATCCGGATCGTTTTATTTGTTCCACGATTATTGGCCATTAATGACGTATTGTAAAAACAAATGATTATCGGTGCTGCCTTTTATTTGGATGTTAGTTTTTAAATTGCCGTTAAATTGTTTTCGTATTTTCTTAAAGTGTAACGCCGTTTTTATAGGTTTACCGATCAGTTGAATAGAACTGGATGTAACATTAATGTAGGTATGAAAACTCGGTAAAAAATAGGTACAATATGTAGTACAAAAACTAACTTATCCCTAAGAAGGGATCTCTTCCAGCTAACCTGAATAACTAAGCTAACTAAATGACTTAGTCGACACACCAAGCTGTAAAAGGATGTATTTCTCAGCGGCAAAGTTTAAAAAATGTATAAAAACGTAATATAAATCCAAACGCCCGAACGTCAGTTCTTATTTATTGCTTACAATTTTGCTTAAACTGAAAAATATCGCAGTACATTTCTCCAGAGCGCACTTCTCTGCAGAACTTCTAATTTCTAATGGGCCATTTGCCACTTTGTCAATTGCTTCAATAAATCTGAGTGGCTCCGCGCACTGACTTACGACCTGTCTTGGGCTAAATGTCACGACATTCTTTTGTTTCGCAGAGAATTACAACTGATCTTGAAGTATTTGTTTTTTTGTTTAACGAATTGTTACTGGCCAGTGTTTCTCATAAATAAATTTGTTTTTTTTTTATAACAAGTAAATGTAGAGATAGATTGCTGCGACATAATATTTTGATAAGTCTAAAAATTAATTAATAAAACACAATATTTATCAATATTTCAAAAATGTTTAAAAAATATATGTTTTTTTTTATGTGAATAGAAGACAAACGAGCAAGTGGGTCACCTGATGGTAAGCGATCACCACTGCCCATAGACACCCGCAACCCCGGAGGGATCACAGATGCGTTGCCAATTAACCTAGAGGACTTAGATGAAATGCCTCTTGTGTCCGTAATTTCCCCGGCTGTCTTACTCTCCACACCGTAACACAGCAGTGCAAGCGCTGCTGCTTAGCACTTAAGAAAGAAAGAAAGAAAAATATTTTATTTCCGCTATGTCGTTTGTTCTTATGTGTTCTGTTTTTTTTTAATTTATTTACTGGCCAGCACAGTAGTACGCTCAAAGCTATACGTAGCGTGCCTTGTTCAGTTGTATGCGTCCAGCGCGTTATAACTCAGCTTTGGCCTCAAGGGGCGAACTTCTCAGCTTCCTCATTTATTCAGGAGCCTGTCCAGTGACAACTTATTGATCTGGTCTATTTCATGCTTTGTTCTATTTCCAAAGACCAAATGACTTAGCTGCGAATGTCGAAGTCGATTAAAAACAAAGGAAAAGGCATGAAACAATGTTTTTTCTCAGGCGTGAGGCAAGATATTTTTTACATTTGACAGTCACAAACCATAAACCCGACAGTCTAGACTAGACTTTGTTTTTTCCGTATGAGACCAAAGTTGGACCGCACTAGATTTTAATTAGCAGCAAATGGAACTAAAAGCATCGATTTCCAATCGTTAGTCAAATAATTTTATTGAGTCCCGCTCCGAAACGAATGGGTTTTTCCAAACGGCTGAGAGCAAAGTTCGAACATCGTATTCTATTTTCGAATGTCATTTTTAACGATGCTCGTGTGACCGGTGATGTAGAGGCTACATATTGAAGCTAGAAATATTTTCTGGCGCATGTTCAACTTTAATTTATTGTTAGGTATTTGATTATTGACTTACAAAGTAGATTAGGTATACAATGCTAGCTGTTGCCCGCGACTGCGTCCAAAAAAAAAATATCCCTATCATACGGGAACTGTGTCATTTTCCAGGATAATAAATCGCCTATGTGTTATTTTAGACTATAATCTATTTTTGCGCCAAATTTTATACAGATCTGCTTAACCGTTTTGGCGTGGAAGAGTAACAAACAACCATACATAGGACTAGTAGGATGTAGTTGCGTCTTAAAAAGTGTGATTTAATGTCAGACAATGCCAACACATAGTATGTATGTATGTAAAACTCTTTATTGTACATAAAACACATGAAAAAGATGAATACAGGAAAACACAAATGCACAAAGGCGAACTTATCCATAAAAGGGATCTCTTCCAGTTAACCTTTGAACGATTGACAGGACATAGGTATTAAGCAAGAGTAGACACCAGTGGCGTGGCGTCCATAAAACTCGATTCCCACTAGCTTGCCTATTTTAAGGCAGTTGGGCAATTTATTGTGCAGAATTAGAGGAAAAGGCTAGTTAAGTTCCCTTCGGCTTGCCTTCTGATATACTTGACGCCACGCCACTGGTAGACACACATACATACATAGTGCCTAGAGACTTGAAATTTTACAAACGTGTACCTTAGAATCATAGAAATGTCTTTGAGAATTTTCGACGAAGTAGGCAACTGTAAAAAAAAGCCGTGGTAGCCTAGTGGTTTGACCTGTGGCCTCTCAAGCAGAGCGTCGTGGGTTCAAATCCCGGGCTCGCACCTCTGAGTTTTTCGGAATTTATGTGCGAAAATTACATTTTTAATTTGCCATGAGCTTTTCGGTGAAGGAAAACATCGTGAGGAAACCTCTGCGAAGAAATTCAATGGTGTGTGTTAAGTTCCCAATCCGCACTGGGCGCGCGTGGGAACTATAGCCCAAGCCCTCCAATAAATGGAGGAGGCCTATGCCATGAGGCACGCCGAATTACGCGACAATTTAATAAATAAACGACAATAACAATAACATGTACTTACTGAAATTATAGCGAATTCGGAATAAAAAGGCTTATATAAAAAATATATATATAAATAAATAAAGGCAACTGTATATTTTTGTTTAGCTATGGAGTGGAAGCTAGTTTATATAGAAACAAGTAGTGTTCCAAAAGCATTACCATTTAAATTCGGTTCGTATTTAAAATAGGTACAAACTTTTCAAACGATACCCGCACACAGCGTAGGTTGTTGTTTATTCAAGACCGTAGCAATTCCACACTCTAATTCCAGAGCGAAATCCGAATCCTAGTCTTTGAGCCACTCAGTACATTCGGACACGTGGATTGTGTATGCGCCGCTTGTCTTTATACCTTGCATTTTAGATGCCGCTAACGTCGGAGTTGGTCCGTGCTTCAGGACAGACGCAACTAACATTAGAATCGTAAAGTTTGAACGCCTCTTGATATAGAACTGTCACAGTATGCGGTGATTTTTCAAACGCTAACTTTTAGAGTGGCTAGTTGGGGCTTCATAAAATTTAATTAAGGCGAGTCATCAGTCACTAGGAGGCGGGTCGCGTCACTGCTTCTGCAAGATAACGGGGGGTCAGGTTGCAGTACCCGCGTCGTGATGAATGTGCCCTTAGCAGACCTCAAATATGCCGCTGTTGACAGCGAACAGTGAATGTTTGAATAAGCTAAGCAATTACGCGACGCCCCTTGAAAATGGCCGTTTCGTTAGCGTGGACGCAACTATCGCTCCATTTTCTCTTTTGCCTTAAAACTACTTAGGGCTCCGTTATAAAATCATTTTCCGTCTGTCTGTGTCTGTCCGTTTTGTCTGAAAAGATTCTTTTACCCAGAAGCGCGTGGAAGTATCAAGTTCAAATTAATGTGAAATATTAAATTGTAGTGGGCCCGCGTGCATGGGAACTATAGCCCAAGATCTCTCGTTCTGAGAGGAGACCTGTGCCCAGCAGTGGGACGTGTATAGGCTGGAGATGATGATGATGAATAGTCTCCTGCCATCGGAAAATGATAAATTTGAAACATCCTATTGAAATTGTATTTTTATAAAAAAAATATTGGGACTCAAGACAAACAGGGTTGAATTGACATAGAGTTTTGAAATTTGATATTAAGTAGGCCACAATACAAGTAAAGATAATTATCCGAAAATCCCAGGTGACCATTTTTTCGTTTCGTATTTTCATCAACGAAATATTTGTTTATCAAAGAAATAATACGTTTTTTTAATATTTGGAATCCTCGCGTGCGACTAGCATTTGACCAGCTTTTGTAATAACAACGTGCAATCTAAGAAAGTCGTACCGCGAAATTTTGCTCATCGAAACCGATTGATCGAGTTACGTTAAACTCGTGTTGCATATTATTCATAAGTTTGTGTTAATACTCTCCCGTCGGACGGTCGGTAAGCAAACAAACCTCGATTCGTGTTATTAATCATTCACAGAGGCTTGTTATCGAATAGCGGCGGCGTGATGAAGCGGTGGTGCAGCTAATTGTGATTATCGTCGGCTAGTCGCCGGCCGAGCTGACCATCGCATCCATAATACACGACCGGCCCTTAACTAACCAACGCCAGGTAAAACATCTTAAGCAAGGAATTAATTGGGGCAAAGATTTAATACTCCCGGAAATTAATCTCACAAGGTCTGACAAAAGCTTTAATAGAACTCGTAAGACGATGTCCTCATTATCAAAATTGTATCTCCGAATCGCGCTTTGACGCAACTCCGGCATATCGGCATATTAAACTGTCCATACAAAGGCCGAGCTCGTTACACGATTCCACCTTCTCACTCCTCATTAAAATTTGTACGACAGCATCTAAATTCTACTCTTTTCTCCGCACCTCCATTTCAATATACGGGAAAAAGTGGAAGAGCGCTGTGTACGGGGTACAGAGCCGGGCTGGCAAAACTTTTGCCACCACCCTCCCGGGGAGGGGGGCAAAAAGTGTTGCCGACGGGTGAGCGTTTATACTTGTACCTATGTCGGGGAAAAGTTTTCCGTGTTGCGGGTTGGAGGAGGAGGTGGGGGGGCGCATGCGCGCTGCCCTCGCCGCAGAGCTGACATCACAGTCCTCTTCAGGACTGCAGCCTCGACGCAAGCTCCTTGCCCCTCTTTTTACCGAAATGGCAGGTTTCACGTTACGTTTGATGATTTTTTCATGACGATGCTTTTCAGGTTTATAGGTGCTCTAGGTGGTTAGGAATGCTGTAATATGAAGTTTGATGAACACAAAATATTTACCTTGCTACTCCAATATACTTGAAATATTTTGTGTTCATTGAAATGGACCTCCGCAAAGTAACGCCTGATTCAATAAAATATGAAGTTTGATGTTTTGGGATTTGTTGTATGCATGGAGGAAGTATGCGTTGTTATGTCTTCAAATTGATGCTTAGAAAGGTTAAGCGTTCAATAACGTGACAAAAATAAAAATAATGAACAAAATCACTTCTTTCGATCATAATTGTTCACGGCTGGGTAAAAAAAATACGTTTGAAAATAATAGGGAGAAACTTTTGGTTATGAACTATTTTTTTTTATCAAAACATTAAGTGTTGAGCAATCGACAAGATCGATCACCAATGGTCGACTGCGCAAACGATGTCATGCTAACTTGGTATTGTGAAAAGCTACGCCGAATGCTACGTCGTAGCCCCGTAGCACTCTCGTAGCATCGTATGTAGCTGCGGCTTAATGCGTATTGAATTTTATAATTACAACCTCGTAAATATAAAAGAAAACTATGAAAAAATTAAGTTCATTTTACTATTCCAATCATAATAAGGTTGTTTAAACCAGTTCTCAGCACTTTCCCGCCAAGTTCAAAACACGCGAGCGCCGCAAGTATCCCGGTTTGAACTTGAAAACGACTCGCGCGCAACTTTCCAACGGATTTGTTGCGACTTGTTGTTGCTCCGTTTGTTACCAAACTAAATTTGAGTTGCTAAACTGAACTTGTGGATATTTAAAGGGAACTTTTTCACCGAGTCAACGGCCGCTTGTACTGTCACCCAGTTTCGGAGTACCTACGGAGTTATGGCAGTTGTTCGGAACTACTTGGACCAGCGGGCAGAGGGCTGCACTAGGAAGGTCATGGCGCTAATTTGACCTTGCCTACAACTTCTGGGGCGCTCGGCAACTAGTTGCCGGGAGTTGCCAATTACAATTGGGTTGCACGTACCACTTGGGAACAATGTCTCTGGCGACTTTAAAACTATACACTATACTCTGTAATGTGGTAATGTATAACGTGATCCAATAATTCGTCGCTAGCCTATTAAATTACTCTCCTGGAGCGAAATTAACGAAATCAGAGCAAAGTCCCAAAGTCGTATCGAGGCGACTTAATTAAGTGAATCTCCATCTCTCCCGTCAAAGGCTTCAAACAAATTGGTCGAGACAAAATAATGCGGTGGATAATGGCCGTTCAGACAGCCGCCGTGGGCGTCGCACCTGACTAACCAAATTAATTACATCCCCATAAGGAAATATTAACCGTCCGCTTAATAAGCCATTCTCAAGGATACGCCACAATTAAATTGGGAGGGTCGTGGAGTCATTATTTATAAACAATAATATATCAAAGCGATACGCGCAAGATGGCGCGGCCGCGGTAAACGTTCTTTAATAAATGGATTGCCTTCGAATTCCTACTTGGAAAATTCAACTTATTGCCAGTTGAGAAATATCCTTCGAATCTACAAACTGATAGAATGTTTTATTGCGAATAAAATATCAATGTTGATTTGGTTATGTCTTGATGATTTATAGTTGATTAAATATGCGAACCTTTAACGCAAATATTTATTTAATAGGGGCATCGAAAATTAATCAAACGTTATGAACATTTTGATAAAACATTACTCTAAGAACGTCTGAATATGAAATTTCGTACAACCCAAATAACTTACCCATGAAGCATGCAAAAGCGAAAAGAGCTGCTACAAGTGCAAAAAACGTGTACTTTATCTGAAACAGCGTTCACAACAAGAACGTATATTACTGAATATTACAAGAAAATTCTAGTAGCTCGATGTCTACTGGCGGAGCGAGCAAAACAGGGCCCGCGGAGAGCGTATTTATGGTTATATGACGGGAAAGTTTCCCAGCGTAGGAGCTAAAGCCATCGATTTTCAAAACTTTTTCATGGAAATAAACCTACTTTCGTTGTGTACGTTGGTACGTTTCTGTGTGCGGGTACACCCACACAGACACGCCTGGGTCAGAGGTCACACGCTCCAGATGTAGATTGATTACTTATGATTAGCAATAGACTATTTATTATAGTTTATCTTCAATTTGACGAATACAATGTATTAAATTATTAAACCATAAAAGTTAAAGTACAGATCTTTTAAACCTCACATTTGAAAAAGCTATGTTGTGCTCTTTAAAAAAAAGTTGCAATTTTTCTAAGCTTGAAAGGTATTGGAAGCCGAACTAGAGGTAAGATAGGGTCATTTTGACGTAAGTAACTTCATTTGATACATTTTTTGTGTATAGAATAGTCAAGAATGAGCCTCTTACTCATTAACAGCTTTGTCACGGGAAAATATTGATAAAAGGACAATAGGTTTTAACAAAAAGATCATTTTAACACTACATTTGGTGCCACGTGCCCATCTCCTGACACGTCGCGACCATCGACCGCGCAAGCACGCACACACATAAACCTCCTACTTGTAATGGGTCCGCAAAGAAAACTTTTTAAAACTTTTGCACCGAGGCAATATGGCTCGTGTTCTCAGCCGCTATATTTTATTTAGGCAACATTAAGCCGTCCCGCTCTGTATCGTGAACGTTTCCATCTAGCTGAGCGTGCGAGATATATTTTTGTGGAGGCCTACTGAGTGAACGGTGCTTTGCCCGGGATACGGGGTAATTATTTTAATTCTGTCATTGCCGTGTATTTTTTATGCGTTAACGTCATTCTTTGTTGTAGTCAATCTGGGTGGCATACAGCCTACAAAATTTGATGATTATAATCAACTTATTAAGTGACTATAAACCATCCATTTCTCGTCACTAACCAAATTAAGAATAAGTAGAAGTGTACTCAAATAGTGCTATTGACGTACTCCGTCCTTGTTTAGACTGATGTAACGAATTCACAAAAGTATTTGCCACTTGCAGTAATAATTATTATTATTCCTATGACAGGCCAATTCCACAGATTGATTTCAGACGAAACTGAAGATAAATAAGTAACAAGTTACATTTTTCAGTGTCTGATACATAATCTTAAAAGCGTCGTAATTTGAGCACCGTGTCGACGCGACGTCAACATGTTTTTCTCATTGACCATCAAAATCAATAATGCCATAAAAAAATACTAACGTAACAAGACCTTCCAGGTTGTATTCATCGAACATAAGAAGATATTAATAAACATGTCATCTAAAAAATGTGTTTCGTTTAGGTACAAAACGAAGAGTCACTTCAATTAGCCGTGAAAACTACTATATAGAACTTATCTCTATAGATCTCTATAGATTTCTCATGATATTATTTATTTTGCTAAACATAAATCTGCAGAGAGTTTTGTTTTATAGGGTGTTGTTTGCAAGAATGCCACATCACCGTGGTCGTTTATCAAGATCGCTTTGATTGGACTCAGCTGCGTTTTATTTCTTGCTGCCGTTCCATCAAAATCCATTTTTTCTTACATTTCTAAAAACTGGTACAATTTTAATATTTTAAATATAAACTCTGGAACTTGCGCTGAAGTATACATAAATAACCCATTGTAAGATTTTGTGTAGGTACATAAGAAATACCTAGTCCTCATTATTTTAATTATATTACAAGAAACTGAAGCATAATCAAAACGTCTTAAGTCTTAACGTTAATTTCAAAAGGCGGCTCCTTATCAAGTAGATGTAAAATTTGAAAAGGTCCGAGTTTCCTCCGCTCCTAGTCGTAAATTACAAGGGCATTGTTTTATGCGCTCATTACATAGATTGTTCTCGAATGTTGGAGAATGTTCTATGGGGAGCGTTGTTATGATTTCCAAAGAGGAAAAGAATTACTATAAGTCATGGGCGGGGCGATTGTTTTAAAATTGGGTCGCATTTTGTTTTATGGTATGATTTTTATTACGGCATGATCATAATGATCGCTTCCGGTTTTTAAGAGTTAAGTATGTCATAATAGTAAAAAAAAAACAAAAGGAAAGAGAGGAGATGTGTTACACTTTGGAAAGTTTAATTGATAAGATGTGTGGGAAGGCGTGATGTGTCATGGAACCTTTGTTAATAAAAATAACGTTATTAAGATAGGTAGTAGTAGACTCCTGTTGCATTTGCTAACACATTATTTATGTGGTTGTAAGAACAGGTTTGTAGCCAATCTAAGTAAGACCGTGGCGCCTTGGTATTATTATAGTCACGAAAATTTCTACTTTTGTTCGGCACCATTTATTTCCATGCATTCAAGGGCAATTCTTTGTCATTTTATTTAACTGCATCCAATTTCCACCAGCAAAAGGGCGATTAAAGAACTTTCCGTGAATTAGTTAAAAAAAAAACATTACTTTGCAAATTCCCCGCACGCCATGCAATAAAATCCGACCACTCAACCGTTAAATCACGGAATTTGCAGTCAAAATACACGACTCACGTTGCGACACCAGCAGCGAATGGCATTCCGGTGTTATCTGTGGAATCAATTAATACGGGCCCCGCCGTGCCTGGCTCGGCCTGGCCCGGCCTGGCTCGAGCCTGGACCTGCCTGAGCCAGCCCGTGCCCCAGCCCGGATGTGGCCATCCTCGCATCCGCCCAAACGCACGTCACTTCCGCCCTCCAGCACGCCGGCAAATTCTATTTGTTATTTGAGGGATTTTGAAAGCTTTGCCATGTTGGTTTTGCACGCTTTGCCTATAAAATTCGCCGGTTTAACTTCGTAATGAAAGTCGTATTTTGTTTAAGCGACACAGTTTGATTAGCGCGCGGTGATTACCTACTTCTTTGTGTCATTATAACTAAAGTTATATTTTTGTTTCAGGTAACTTGTTCGGGTTGCTTACTCATGGTAAACAACTTTTGGAAGACAGCGTTGAAACTCGTCGCCAAAAAAAATACAGTAGGTCTCTATTGACGTTTGATTTTTGCCATGAAAGTTCCGCCAAGTAATTATACCAATCATAATATTTTTTTTACTTCTAATTGGCAATAAGAGGTGGCGTCTTCAGTTCCAGTCTATCTAATTTACGTTACACTTTTGGGTACATACCTGTACCTGTTCTTTCTTAATGAGGCGGTATAGGTTAAGTTAGCTGTATGTACGAGTATGGTTATACGCCGGGTAAGTAGTTAGAAATAAAAATAAAAACGCAACTGTTACATATCACACTAAAAGTAAGACCCAAGCATCGAAACCTCAATTACTTTATTGTCTTTAGTTCCATGATTTACGTTGTTGACAACATTTTAGATTTTGCTACAATTTAGTGCACAGCGTATTTATTCAGCGTATCCATAAAGCTAATCGTGATTAGTGTTGCCGCAATATCAATAGAATCCCTATCGATAGTTTAAGTCGAAAAATGCATAGTTTAAATCGATATACCCAAGTATTGATCCTTGTCGAATAACTATCGATAGATATCGATCACTTTCTTAAAGCAATACTACCGATTGTACAGAAAATTACGAAAACGTTACTGTTCCTGCGTGTCAACTCGTGCTTAATAAATAATATTATGTCCTGTCAATCATTCTAAGGTTAACTGGGAGAAATCCCTTTTATGGATAAGCTGGCCTTTGTGAATTTGTGTTGTCTTGTTTTAATCTTTTCTATGTGTTTTATGTACAATAAAGAATTAAACATACATACATACATACATACTATCAATAGTTTATGTAATATAGAAAGGCAATCGATAGTTTATTCGACGTCAAGGATCAATACTATCGATAGTATTGTGGTCTACCAAAAATATCGATACTAATTTCTAAACGACACTGAAAATTGGAACATATAGAAAAATCCGAAAAGTAAAGCTATGGCCGGGAATCGAACCCGGGTCCTCGTCATTCCGTGATGCGTGCTATACCCATAGCAGGTGCGTAAGCCTCCGAATTTTTCTATCTGTTACCAACTGTCACGTGACCTTGTTACTATGCGAATATTTGTTGCTAAGCGTCATCGGTTTGAATGATGTGTCTGTACGACACAATTACATATCGATACTATTTTCTTTGCTCAAACTATGGATAATCTATCAAAACTTTATCGATAGTAGACTAACGAGTGGCAACACTAAATGTGATGCCCGCGGCCGCCGCGGTATCACGCGCGCGTGTGCCCGCATACTGTCGCGTAATAAAGGTATTTGGCGTACGGGTTAAAATTGTTGGCACCCAAAATGGTGTGGGTGTAGCAATGCTCAATTGCGAGAGGCAATTCACTTGCAACTTAATTTGTTTCGTTTGTAGCTTAGAATCTCGAAAGTATAACCTTTTATTCATAAAAAGGAACATACCGGTGAGAAACGAATATACGGTGGGATTATGTTTTTTTGCACACTTACATAATTATCAATACCGTCTTTATCTCTACAGTGGAATTTGTTTAATTAGTCACCCACAGAATTCAAATTTGATCGGTCCGATAGAAACAGAATGTGGCAAACACAGACGAAAACACAGATTCACAAGTGATCCCATAATGGAACCATTTTCTTTGTGAGATACGGAGCCCCAAAAAAGTAAGTACAAAAAACTTTAAACGAATAAAAATTTAATGTAAATAACCGGATTACTCACATTTTATTGCATCGGAAAGGTCCGACAGTCTCGAATCATCATCAGTTTCGAAAAAAATTGTACTTGTAGGTCCAATATCCATTTTTATCGTATTTAATACGAAAGCGTATTGCGAAAGTCTACCTTTAAAATGCAACCGTGTATATTTTGTTGCGGTGTCACGACACGACGCTGCAGTTGCATAAATACAGCCAGTAATTATCATTAGTCGTGCAACGTTACACAGCTTACCGAGCTGCGATTAAGAAAGGTGGCACTCTACATTTTTGAAGGAAAAGTTGCGAAGCCTTTTTGCCTTTACCTTTAAGTGTCAGTTGCACCAAGTTTCTCTTAACCGTCTCTGAGGACGTCCCACGCCACGTTTGCCGATCCGTGGTATCCGCTCAAGAACTCGTCTACCCCAACAGTTATCGGATCTTCGGGATGACGCGTAACCAACCGTTGTATGGAGCAGTACATACATACATACATACATATCGTCACGCCTCTTTCCCACAGGGGTAGGCAGAGACTACTTTGTTCCACTTGCTACGACCCTGACATACCTCTTTCGCTTCATCCACATTCATCAATCTCTTCATACATGCTCGTCGGTTTCGGGTACTCTTGACCTGGCCTTTCTCCAAAACGGAGCAGTGGTTACGGCAAACTCTTTTAATTGAATTTCAAAAGTGAATTAAAGAAAAAATTGAAAGAAAAAGATGAGTTCCTTATTCTTGAACTTATTAAGAAGTAATCAAGCTAGAAACAATACGCTGATGCGTTTAAATAACGATTTTATGACCGATTGCTTGAAAAAGTAGTATCTGCGTTTTTCTCAAAACTTCCTTTTTGAAGATAGAAGAGTTGTGCGTGACACGGCAGTGATATGACCGTCCTTTTGCCACTTCAGCGTGCTAATGCGTTGGGCTCGGTGGAGCAAGGCGGCTGGCAAGAGCTGGATGAGAGTGGCCGAGGATCGTGCTCGTGGCGTGCCATGGGAGAGGCCTATGTCCAGCAGTGGACGAACATAAGCTGATGACGAACATTAACCGTAACAGAACAATTTGATGTATATTTGACAGAAACCCTTTGTCAATATATTTCAGAATCGTCGGTAATGGTCAATGGTAAATTGAAAATTTCGATTTATAGTTACGTCTGTAAAATTTTTGCAAAATCACATTGCATTTTAAAGTGCTAACTTATTTGAGCCCGTTGTCAATATTGGAACTAATGTTGCAAAAATTATCAAATGTCTAATTAGCAACAACAATAATGCAGCTTTCTCGCACAAATACTCGCAATTGCGATATAACGCGGGAATACTGCCTGCGTAATTAAGATTCTACCTAAGGGTCCTAATTTATTTTAATTTATAGGATTAGTTTTGTTTTTAAGGTATTAGGGGTTTTAGGGTAGGGGTTATTTTTAAGGTAGCTTTAGTTTATTTTTGTATCAATACTTTTGTAATCATTTACAAAATAAAACAATGCACAATAATGTTGTCAATTAACATGACAACCGCCATGTTGTCTAAACGCACTCTGAGTCACAATCGCATTCACCATTCCATTCATCAAAATCATGAATGAATATTTGGGTAGCACGTTACGCTAGAGCATGTGACGTTTCGTCAGCCTATGCCAATCTCTTACAATTTCAACGTCAAACGTAATACAGTGCTCAATCTGTCACAATTACAGTTGTGCAAACCTAGTTTTGTTGTTGCCTTAATTTTTCTTTCTCGTGATGTCTATCGGCTCTGAAAGGCATAACTTAGTGCAGTTACATTGCTTACCCTAATAAACAGGAGTTTTCAATTATTTTATTCCACCATTTGTAAACGACTGCATTATTATTCATAGTACGGTTTCTGCTACTTGCTAACCTACTTTGTTATTGTATGCTTGATTTAATTTTTACTATTTTGTTTAATAAATTTAGCGTTGATTGTTAAGAAAGAACAGAGCTAGATAGATGACTTACACTGGAGACCTGCACTCAGCATAGTATGGTAGATAATACATAATTGAGGAAGCCGAAAGAGACGTTTCACACCTACTAAATAGTAGACACAATTTGTGATACGAGTACCTATCTATTAAATTTGTAAAGAAATAAATCGAAATGCGATTCATACGTTTTTTAATTTTGTATAACTAACATTCAAGTATCCAAAACTGTTTTATCAGCATTGAAAGTATGTCTTAAAGCTTCTGTACATTCAAATGAAAGGGTTCGATCTTTAATGGCTTAAATATTTTATTTCACAAATGAAACTATAAATTCCAACAAATGCACGCTGCACGCTGACAGCACTCATAAATTCAGTCGAGCAATAAAGTGATTATTGCTTTTAGTTTTTCGTCTAAGCAAAATTTGATTCTAACTCGCATTAGCTTTCATTGCCGTCTGGATTTTATTAATTTGAGTTAGGAATAATTTATATTCATAGCGCAATCAATTAATAATCAAATTTATCCCCAAGTAATTTCGTGTCGCCGATACTTCTCTTGTGCCAGCGCTATGCGTGTCTCAGTATTTTATAACAAGAAAATTATATCTGTTCCAAATGCAATAGAGTCATAATTTTCGTAACATGACAAATACGCACAAATTACAATAAATTACTTGGTATTCTAGCGACATTTAGCATCACGTGCGTTGTATAACTGCCTTTCATTAGGGTAGTGTTGACAGCGACTGCGTGCGCGCCGCCCGCGCCTGGCACCGGCCTATCGCGCCACCATCGATGACTAATAAATCGAGACCACGCTTTACAAACATAAAAAACAACAACCCACCTTTACCCACAAAAACATAAAGTTCATTCTAAAATACGGGAACGCAAACGCGTAACACCATCGTTGTAATCACGAGTATTTTGAGCAAACTCAGGATTGCCGCCGATAAGTATCTTACGCGTTCGGATATAGAGGTAGTTTTAGATCGCGGTAGATACACGATATCGAGTTTGCTGTAATCGCGACCACTTCTAGCGAACACTTTTAGAAGTTCACCCCCGAATTGAGCGGTCCGCGCCGGAATTATGTCTATCTACTATCGAAGGTTGTGCGTGGGACGCATTATTTCTTCATTTCCATTTCTGTTTCCATGTCATGTTGATTTCTTGCTTCCTACATGAGTCACGACATCTATTTTTCGATACCTCGCTTCACCTCATTATGAGACGATACCGTGCGTATTCCAGGTCTTCCAATCATTAAAATACAGCCTGATTCTCGAGTAATTTACTTAAATTCGTCCTTTGTTCGTGCCGTGTTAATTGCCATAATGATTTTCATTAGTAAACTTCAAACATTACGCCGGAGAAGCGTTTAAAAAGGCACTCGTTTAGATTTTACCCGTAAAACCTGCAAGTAGCAATTCGTAAACGCTTTTCTTATTTGGAAAGTCGCAAAAGTTTTATCTTGAGAGCGGCCGAGCACCTCTCGAGATTACTCATCTCGCAATAGCCGGAGGCAATTAAAAGCAAGGGGTAGTGCTATCATTAACTGGGAACGCTCCCGTCTTAACAAGAATATAATGCAATTTTAAAATAATCCCCACAAAAAAGAAATTAATGCAGGCACCTCGCTGGATTCCCTTTTTATCTCCTTAATTGGTTTTCACATCTTACAGTGTAAAAAATATCGTGTTCTTTGTAATCTCGGGCGATGTTTTAATAAATATAACGAAGTGAACTCAAAGTCGGGGGAAGAAAAAAATATTGCCGCCCTTAAATAAACCTTCACACTTGAAAGATCAACGCTGAACTGGCGCGTGAGATTTATTGGGAAATAATTAACGGCTGGCAACTCCTTCTTGAAAGTCATTAAAGAGAGCTGAGCGGTCCATTATTATATACTAGAAGTGTAACAAGAATAGATAATATTTTCTCGATAATTATACTACGAGCATGAAGAGATTGATGAATTTGAATGAAGCGAAAGAGGTATGTCAGGATCGTAGCAAGTAGAACAAAGTAGTCTCTGCCTACCCCTGTGGGAAAGAGGCGTGACGGTATGTATGTGTAAATATACGTAATTCATACTAAATTAGAAATTGAGACCCGCTTGCCTACCTTTGTAAAGTTTTTCTTCGCTCAGACTAGGTTAGCAAGGAATCCCTTTTAGTTATTAATTCGTTCCGCTTTTTACTGATTCCTGTTTACCACTATAATAGATAACACGTTACCTAAAACAAATTAAAAAAAAAAAATGACGCATTATGTTTACTTAGTCTGTTGAAAAGAAGATGCACTTCTCTAGCTGCTGCAAAAGCAAACTATAGACGTAGTAGTAAACGTACTCACCAATTTTTGTACCTACACTATACACATCAACCAGAAAAAAAGGGTATATAGAAGTAATACAAAGCAAGCGCATTTCGCAGCAAGATTCGTATTTAATTAACTGCCAATAAATTGGGACAATCCACAATTTTACCCACTTTATTTGCCTTCATTCATTGTCATAAACAAAACCTAACCGTCACAATAAACATTTTGGCAGCCATCGAGTAGGCAATTGATAAACAATTGTACAGCGTTTATGGCTTACGAGCAAAGTTAGCTTCACCGACTACGGATTAATACGTTTGTTTTCAGTTTTATTCGTACTGGAGAGCCTCTTAGCGGTTTTTATAGTCGGATCCGGGTAGTTTCCGACGCATTCGCAAATATGGAATAGTTTTTCTTTGCTAATGTTGGAGATTTTTTATATGAAGTTTTTCTCCTAATTCTGTTTGGGTAGTGTTATTGTTTTATTATTCAGGTAAATATACTTGTAACTTCATTTCCTCCAATCTGTATTCTTTTAAAGATTTCAGATTTTTTTATTGTATTATCTGTATGTATGTATAGGTAACTTTTTATTGTACATAAAACACACTAATTTTACAGGTAATCATCTGTTTCATGAATATTAAATTGGTATCACACGTAAAATTGTTAAGGCATACTTTTAATGCGTAAAACATTGTAAAGTTTTACTGAAATATAATATTTACAGTCGGCAAAGTGTTTTTTGTACTATGAGTCTCTGAGCTACGCTGAGCAGACAACAAACATAGCAAAACTTTAATCGTTCCGTTTTTACTAAATACATACATACATACACAAATCACGTCTTTGTCCCTTACGGGGTAGACAGACCTTAAGGTAACAAGACCTAAAGGCCACGTTTAGCATGATACGTTTTTTCCTTTGATTAAGGAACCCTAAAACATCCAGCACTATGATAAATAGCGGGCTAACAACGCGGCCGTGACAAATTGAATCACAACACTCTTGGCTCGATACAAAGTAATGTAATCCAGTCATAAACCCAACATTAATCCTTCCATTCTGCTATACTGTTGTGTCATCAACGGTAGCCGAAATTTTAATCACCTCAGCCCCCACCCCCCGCCCCGGCCCCAGAGACCCCTTGGCCCCCGCCCGGGGCTCGCGACCGCTCCTTACACGATATTCCCATTACTTAGTCCAGGCTATAATAAAATTTAATATAATACGAGGAAACGGATGCGACCACAGACTGCAGCGGATCTGGATTTGCAGGGTGCGAGGGCAGATGGTGTTTTGTGCAGGGTTTTTTTTTGTTTGGGTCACCCGATAGCGACATAATATACATAATAATGTTGGTTATGGTTGCCTGTATATTACAAGAAAGCATTTTTTATCTATATATTCATTGTTTCTAATACAATATCCATCACTATTTTGATTATTTTTTCCATTTATACGCCGACATTTTAGATCTTGTTACCCTAGGTTCTGTATACCTACGTGTAAAGATGTGATTAAAATGTGACATGTGTGCGTACTAATACAATAAAAATGAGATGATGTGGACTACTTATGTTTCAGTCTCAAATGCTAAGTGGAATAACGGTATTTAGGTACTGTAAAGACTCCTTCTTTACTCTTTGTCGAATTCTAAACTTCAATGTTCAAATATTAAAATTAAAAAAGAAATAGAATTCGAAACAAGGAGAAAGTCAGTCTGCTTAGGGCTCCCACTGGAAGCACATGTATTGTTTCAATGAGCTAAAAAGATTAATAAATTAATTATCTAAATATTCAAGAAAATGCGGTTTAATTGAAGGAATAAATAGTTTAGAGAGTGCTCCAAGAGGCTCTCCACAGTACACCTGCGATACGATTCAGTGGTGTGTGGGAACTATAACTCAAGCCTCATTGTCAGGGGAGAGCTGTGCCTAACAGTGTAACTATGATGATGATGATGATGAAGCATTTATCCATTTTTCTAATATTCAAGTGCTATTCATCCAATTTCACTCTCAACATCAGACTTTTAGCTAACCGATAATTAAAAGCAATAAAGCAAGAGCCGCGACTCTTCCCACAGCCCCGGGCAGGGTTCATTGTGCGTCCATCTTCAGGGAGAGGGAATTGAGAAATGAACCGGTTAACGTTGTTACTTGCTTCCAAAGTGGATTGAGGTGAGTAAATAATGCTGGTTTTTAGGGTAAGTGGCAGCTAATTGTAGGCTAATACAGCTTGTGACGTACAGATAATATGAATTCCCGCGGGATAGGGAATTATCTTCAGCCTAGAAATGTCCTACCACCGGAAACAGGGGCCTTACGATGAAGTCTTAATTCTTCTTCTTCTTTTTTTAATTGTGGCGTTACAAGTCGTTATAGCGACGACAACTTCGCCAATGTCAGGGTAAACATTTTTAATTATAAAATCTTGTGACAAAATGTCGGCAACGTTGTACGGTAACACGGTCAAAGACCCCCCTCCCCCCTGTCGGGCTCTTAGCCGACGGTCAATGACATCCCTCAGATACTGCCAGGAAATCATTAGCCGTTGCCCAGGGTGCACCGGACCAAGCACTGCTCTTCCCCCCGGACGGATCCGAATACGAACCGCAGCTCTTGTTCACACGTGGAGGTAACCCGACTCGCACCCCCGTCTTAATTCCGAACCAAAGTTGGATCGAACGCTGTCAGATCCATACTAGAAGTGTCAAAAATGACAGCTAAGAATTGAAATTGAATAGCATTAACCCTTTAAAAATTGGGATTGTGTACACCGTTAAACTGCTTTGTAGTTTGTGTACGAGTTTGCTCTAGATATTTCCCTTTATAAACAAGCTCAAAAAAGAGGTGCGTGCCCGGGATTTGAACCTTCGATCTTCTGCGTGAGAGACCATCAAGCCAATAAACTATCATGGTGAGATAGACAACTAACCTGAGGATAGGAAATTACTGGCACATGGGGTAAGTATTCTATCTTAATGCTCTTTCTAGGCTAGTAAAGCATTCGCAATCCTCTTGCAGGGTATCCACGGGTGGTGATTCTCACTTACCATCAGGTGACCAATTGCTCGATTTTCAAGAAAGATTCCATGTCGTATAAAAAATCCATTTCATTGTTTCACCTATGCATACTCATATTGCGGTGTAGTATATTAATACTACACGCCGGCTGAACTCGCTACCAAAAACGCTTTACCCCCCTTTTTCTCCAGCACAGCTAACTAGTTGCCTTGGGTAAACATTTCCCCTTGACACCAGTGCCTCGGGCGCTAACTTTAATGGCGGCCGACGCCTTGGCAAAGGTTCCGCGTCAGAACTCTTGTACTTTTAAAAACTTGGATGCAGTAAACTCATTAACCTGAGTGCAGGCTTATTAGAGAACTCGTGCGAGCGACCGGGGAAAGCGTACAGATTAGTTGTACGCGATATTTACACGTGTTGGCAACACGTTCTTAGGTTATTGAGCTTTGTTTTAGTAAAAGATTCTATAGTTGGAATCATGCTTATTTTTACTCTAATTTAAACTTGCATTATAAAGGATCACGTTTGTCTGTACCTTTTTGTGATAAGTATTTACTCATAAACAAAAAACATGTACTATTACTACTATTCCGCTGCAACGTACTCAAAGCTGCATGGCATCGTAGCATACGTGTTTTTTTTTCATTAATAATATAATTTAATAGACCTCGTTAAAGTAACGCCTGATTTTATCAATTAGGCAACTACTCGATCTATCATCTGCGCTGTGACATTCTAGCTTCTCCTTACAAAAATAAAACAGGAAAAGTGACAAATAGTGGAGGTACACGTCAGCAAACATAAATAACGGGTTCCAGGGATAAATAATTAGTTTTTTTAAATGAAAACCTGAGATTACTTTACTCATATCATAATCAAAGTCGCCTCAAATGCCGACTCTAGCATGATATTTACCAGCGCACGTCAGCTGATCTGCAGACGTTGTAAATCACAGCGCATCCGTATTCCAAGCGCACCTTTGCCTGAACATGACGCATGCCATGACTGCACAATTGTACACACGAGGTCATATTATATTCATTATTATTACTAAATTGTCATTAGTTTATTTTTTTCGTATATTATGTTCCTGAAGTTCCACAGACTCTATTCACGGATAAAAAATACATTAAAATAAAAATAAAATATTAGAAAAAAATGGAAACGGGGGCGAAGTTTTCCGTAAATATTATCGATTGGGTCTTCATCAATTTATTTAAATAAACCTATTCTCGTTTTTTTTTTCACTTTCAAAAATATATCCAAAACTTGCCAGTTCTTCGTCTTTCCTAAACGTAAGTTCTTGTCTACATGCATCACACCGTCTCGGAGACGGGCTAATAAACTCGCTGCATGAATAAAATTATAATGAATTTCAGCGGAATATTATAGTTGCTTGATCAAATGTGGCGTCGCATATTCATAAGAAGCATTCTGTGAATACTCTCTTGCATATGACGCATTTTTCTCGAGAACTTAACTCGGTATATTCAATCCCTCAAAAACATAATTATGAACGAGAGCCAAGTTCAACATTAAGAATATGCGTCGTTGTTTGTTGCCTTTGCCGACATTTTTTTTCTATATGGGTGCCAAGTTCTGAGTAGAAAATCCTGCATTTATTTCACTTGGGATGTAATTCAATTCCAAGATTTTAACTTGGCTAGTTTGGTAAAGTCTAGCTAGATCATCTAAAACTGTAAATGATGTTGTGTGACCTTATTGTGTTACTAAACGCACTCACCATATTTTTTACCACCGTCGTCACTTAGCTTTTCATAGATAGAGAACACAATCTGACGCTAAGCGAATTGGAGAAAACAGCCACATCACAACTTATGATGAAGTAACAAGACGGTCGAAAGTGGTAGAAGTAGAAGTTAAGAATGACCTACGTCAACGTACATAATTTACTTTTCTTAAAGCCTTTATTGAATCAGGTGTTCATGAAGGTCCATAACAATGAAATGCATCCGTTATTTAAATTTGAAATTCACTTTCTTTACTACGTGTTGCTAGAAAAATAGACTCGTAGAAAAGTTGCATCTCACATCTACCTTTTTCTAATGGCACATTCTGTCCGTACAAAGGTATAATATTACAGATGCAGTGGAACCGCGGGTTACGGGAAACGTCTGAGTGCTTGCACCCATTCGTTCTGAGATGCAAATTCGAGATGAGATAAGAAGTCCCGGCGATGCAATTTCCGATTCAGAGCATGCATCAAAACAGTCACTTTGTTATAGACACGTTTGGTTTCATATTGAAAACTTTATCTGTAAAGATAAGTAGTATTATGGTAAAACCATCCGGTATATTCGGATGGTGACGCTTGGAATGCGTCGATGCGACTTATTTCTGTTCAAACGACTACAATTTCTGTCTGATTATTTATATTTAACTGCTTCTAATTCTATTCTTCTGGTGATCAAATTTTGGCTGCCTTCTTATCATCATCATATCAGCCAAAAGATGACCACTGTCCGGACATAGGCTCTCCACTCAGACCGGATATGTGCTTTCCCCATCCACCGCTATCCCGCGATCTTAATCAGGTCGTCGCTCCATCTTGTTAAAGGCCTACCAACAGCTTGTCTCCCGGTCCGCGGATCTGTGCCTTCTTGTACTGATTTTCTATTATCTGTACTTACCTCTGTTTGTATGCGGCACGCGGCTTTAGCGCTCGCAGCCTCCACAATGTCTCCAAGAAAACAAACACATCTCAGGGCTCGGCTAATCGCTTAATCAAAATTTATTCCGCACTTTGATTTTAAATCTGAACGCAACATTTATTACCGGCCCCCTCGCAACCCTTCTTCATTATCGCGGATTAAGGCTGCGGAATATTCCATCGATCGCAGCCAGTATTCATTTTCAATTAAGCGCCAAGTATTTTATTAAGTTTGAGCGTGAATTGATGAGTTTCGCGAACTAATATTTACAATGGGTGGCGTGCGTGGCCGGGTGATGCCGGTAACCGCGCTACCTGCCGCCGCTGTCGAACGCTTTAATAAGACGTTTCATGTCGTTAATTTTAGATACACTCACCTATTTACACTTCATAGCATTTTCATGCCTTCTTTTCAACTCAGCATTGTTTGGTGTTACGTGCTGAGAGCCCCTATTAACTTCAACAACAGTCGTGCTTCTTTGACTTTGACTATAGGCTTGCTTGTATTGATTATGAAAATAATGTACTGCAAAGAAACCGGGCAACTTTTTATACAACTTTCTACGGGAAGTGACCCGGCTTTTTTACTCCCGAGTATAATTACGTGATATTCGTTTTATAAAAGCGATGTCATATTGATGATCCTTCATCTCGTGGTATGTTACATCTAAGCAGAAACAGTTGCTCTTCCTACTCTGTTAGAGTTAATTCGATTCCAGTTACATCGAAATCATTCCAGAATTCATCAAGACAATTTAATTTATTTACACAACAGGTGTCATCAAAACTTCTTGACTCAAAGATGTATTATCGATCAACTTGATTCCTGACCCACCGTATATCGTTGTTACAGTACCTAAACCTAACAATAATTTTCCTTGAAATTTCAATGTACGTCACTATGATATTTAGAGCGTAAAGATTCCACAGTGGGTCAGAATCAAGAATTAATTTGTTCGATCGTACTTCCAATGCGTTTAAGTAAACATTTCCATTTCATAACTCCCACAAACACCGTGTAACATTAATTACAACGTCTCCTGCACCGGACGGCGCATTCCCACAATCGCAACCAATCATAAAACTTTAAATCGATATTCAATTTAAATGAATCTCGAAACAACTCGCAGATGAATTAATAGATCTTTTCACAAAGCTTTGTTCGCTGGAGGTGACTTCAATTTCCTGGTGCGGTTTGAACGGAACTTCTGAAGGCTCACAGAGATGCACCTATGCGCTATTTACACGCCCGCGAGCAAATAGGCTATCGCTTTGTAGAGGCAGACGGGCGGCTACAACGCGGCGTTTTTTTTGTTAAAATCCGAATTTAGAACCTCCTTTTTTGAAGTTTTTTAATAAAAATAGGTAAAACACAAAAAAAATACAATTAACGTTTTTAAAACATATTGCAAAAAATAGTAAATAATTTATCGAAAAACAAATTTTTAATCATAATCATAATCATCTACCTATTGTTAAGTTGAATTCAATATTTAAAAATCTAATAATATCATTTTTAAATATATTATTATAAATTTTCATCTGCTACAAACATAAAAATATTTTTGGCAAGATGCTCTTATTTTATTAAAAACACAGGATTCCAGTAGCAAATTGTATCCAAGCGGTCTTACAAATAACTCACAAACAAGGAACAAAGGCTATAACGATTCCAACCAAGTCCCTAGCATGATGGGACACACAATTTGGTCAGATAATTACACAATAACAGAAAGGAAAAGCCACACAAGATCTCACAAAGCACGGTAACCAAGACCATGCTTCTTTTGCGTCGGTTCCGCCTCGAGGAACCCTAATCCGACCTCTCGTTGGAGGGAATCTGCTTGACGTACGTGACGTACTGTCACTGTCAAACGTCATCGCTCAAGATGGCGGCATCGTCCAGTGTTGCTACTGGGAAAATGAGGCTTCGTCACTTCATGGGTACAACTCTAACACGGCCTCTCCTGACGAGGCGTCGTCCTCGACGGCAGGTGTATCAGAAGGCCCAAACCGAGCAGCGGCGCTCGGTCAGCGCGCGGCAGCGGCGCTCCGTCAGCGCGCTGCAGCGGCGCTCGGTCAGCGCGCGACAGCGGCGCTCCATCAGCGCGCGGCAGCGGCGCTCGGTCAGCGCGCGGCAGCGGCGCCCGATCAGCGCGCGGCAGCGACGGCCCGACAGCGGCTATGGGTCAGCGCGCGGCAGCGGCGGCCCGTCAGCGGCAGTGACACAGGGCGGCATGTGGGACGTCTGTGTCAGAACCTTCACTTTCATCAGCCGAAATACTGTAGAAACCATTAGAACACGTCAAGTAACAATTTATGACACCGTTGATTCACACACATATGCATAGTTTAGAGAGACATCACTGAATCGCTTGTCCAGGTGATAGACAGAAGCATCACTGAATCGCTTGTCTCGGTTACAGACAGAGACATCACTGAATCGCTTGTCTCGGCCTACCTCCATGCACCAAGTATCGATGTCAACAACATTTGGGTCAAAATTAGAAACATAATAACGGTTCGATCTTACTTTAGTAAGCACTGATAGTGCTCTAATTAGACGATCCGCGCTCGGCATCGCTATACTGATTTGCTGGTGAGCCTGGCAGCGGTGGCGGCGACAGCGCCACGAGCGCGCATATCCAGGTGGCGGCAATAGCGCCACGAGCGCGCCTGCGGGTGGCGACGACAGCGCCACGAGCGCGCATATCCAAGTGGCAGCGACGGCGCCACGAGCGCGCTTGCAGGTGGCGGCGAGAGCGCCACGAGCGCGCATCCAAGTGGCGACGACAGCGCCACGAGCGCGCCAGCAGGTGGCGGCAAGAGCACCACGAGCGCGCATATCCAGGTGGCGACTACAGCGCCACGAGCGCGCCAACAGGTGGCGGCGAGAGCGCCACGAGCGCGCATCCAGGTGGCGGCAAGAGCGCCACGAGCGCGCATATCCAGGTGGCGACTACAGCGCCACGAGCGCGCCAACGGGTGGCGGCGAGAGCGCCACAAGCGCGCATCCAGGTGGCGACGACAGCGCCACGAGCGCGCATCCAAGTGGCGACGACAGCGCCACAAGCGCGCCAGCAGGTGGCGGCGAGAGCGCCACGAGCGCGCATATCCAGGTGGCGGCAATAGCGCCACGAGCGCGCCTACACGCGCATCCAGGTGGCGACGAGAGCGCCACGAGCGCGCATATCCAGGTGGCGACTACAGCGCCACGAGCGCGCCAACAGGTGGCGGCGAGAGCGCCACGAGCGCGCCTGCAGGTGGCGGCGAGAGCGCCACGAGCGCGCTTGCAGGTGGCGGCGAGAGCGCCACGAGCGCGCATATCCAGGTGGCGACTACAGCGCCACGAGCGCGCCAACAGGTGGCGGCGAGAGCGCCACGAGCGCGCATCCAGATGGCGACGACAGCGCCACGAGCGCGCATATCCAAGTGGCGGCAATAGCGCCACGAGCGCGCCAACAGGTGGCGGCGAGAGCGCCACGAGCGCGCATCCAGGTGGCGGCAATAGCGCCACGAGCGCGTCTCCAAGTGGCAGCGATAGCGCCACGAGCGCGCCAGCAGGTGGCGGCGAGAGCGCCACGAGCGCGTATATCCAGGTGGCGACTACAGCGCCACGAGCGCGCCAACAGGTGGCGGCGAGAGCGCCACGAGCGCGCATATCCAAATGGCGGCAATAGCGCCACGAGCGCGCATATCCAGGTGGCGACTACAGCGCCACGAGCGCGCCAACGAGTGGCGGCGAGAGCGCCACAAGCGCGCATCCAGGTGGCGACGACAGCGCCACGAGCGCGCATCCAAGTGGCGACGACAGCGCCACAAGCGCGCATCCAAGTGGCGACGACAGCGCCACAAGCGCGCCAGCAGGTGGCGGCGAGAGCGCCACGAGCGCGCATATCCAGGTGGCGGCAATAGCGCCACGAGCGCGCCTACACGCGCATCCAGGTGGCGACGAGAGCGCCACGAGCGCGCCAACAGGTGGCGGCGAGAGCGCCACGAGCGCGCATATAGGTGGCGGAGAGAGCGCCACAAGCGCGCATATCCAGGTGGCGACTACAGCGCCACGAGCGCGCCAACAGGTGGCGGCGAGAGCGCCACGAGCGCGCCTGCAGGTGGCGGCGAGAGCGCCACGAGCGCGCTTGCAGGTGGCGGCGAGAGCGCCACGAGCGCGCATATCCAGGTGGCGACTACAGCGCCACGAGCGCGCCAACAGGTGGCGGCGAGAGCGCCACGAGCGCGCATCCAGATGGCGACGAGAGCGTCACGAGCGCGCATATCCAAGTGGCAGCGACGGCGCCACGAGCGCGCTTGCAGGTGGCGGCGACAGCGCCACGAGCGCGCCTACAGGTGGCGGCGATAGCGCCACGAGCGCGCCAGCAGGTGGCGGCGAGAGCGCCACGAGCGCGCATCCAGGTGGCGACGAGAGCGCCACGAGCGCGCATCCAAGTGGCGGCGACAGCGCCACGAGCGCGCCTACACGCGCATCCAGGTGGCGGCTATAGCGCCACGAGCGCGCCAGCAGGTGGCGGCGAGAGCGCCACAAGCGCGCATATCCAGGTGGCGACTACAGCGCCACGAGCGCGCCAACAGGTGGCGGCGAGAGCGCCACGAGCGCGCTTGCAGGTGGCGGCGAGAGCGCCACGAGCGCGTCTCCAAGTGGCGGCGAGAGCGCCACGAGCACGCATATCCAGGTGGCGACGACAGCGGGAGATACCTAATAGTGAGGTCTGCTCAGAGTAGCGAGGTCTGCTCGCACATGTTGTGAGGTCTGCCCACAACATGAAACAACAAATATGCAAGGTCTGCTCGCACACATTATGAGGTCTGCCCACAACATGAAACAACAAATATGCAAGGTCTGCTCGCACACGTTATGAGGTCTGCCCACAACATGAAATAACAAATATGCAAGGTCTGCTCGCACACATTATGAGGTCTGCCCACAACATAAAACAACAAATCAATCCAATTTGACAGACCCAAATGTCCAGCGAATCGACATGTGCAGAGCCCGCAGGATGCTAAAAGCTGGAATCATATTTATGCATGAAACAAAACTCAAATAGTTAAATAAAGAAACAGAGCCCTCAGGGTGTTTACAAGTTGTACACAGATTACACTGTTCGGTGATCCTGATAACAATATCTTTGGTTTAGTAGCAACGGCTCATCCATACATAAAGTGCACAGTCCCGTCCCTCGATGGGATTAAACACACAGTGGGACACTAACAACCAATGTACCGTCGCGATTGAAATTATTCGCAGAGGGTGGGTGAACGGTGGTAGGATCAACCACGCTAGCACTAAGAACCATTAGTACTACCTTCAATATAATTATGCCACGTTAGAATTGAATTTAACATGTCTTGTAAGGTTTTCCTTTCACAATACGGCGTACGCGACCTGTGCTCGTGTCGATGCCGTCATGATTTGCTACACGTTAGGGTCGGTCTGACATTTTAGGATGCTACCATTAACCACACACAAAAACTGACCAAAAAGTGAGCACTTTTGTTCCTTGTTTATGGAAGTACGGAATGGCTACACTCACTTCGAGCATAAGCTTATCCAATCCTTTAGCTAAAAATATTGTGCCTCACTTTATACTTGAATGGTACAGGTGAACAACCTTTCGTGTCGTAGGCAGTTCGTAGTACTTGTTAAAATCATGACAAACTTTCGTCAGGAAAGTGTTGAAATAGTTTGTCTCAATAGAAATATGAACAACAAGCAAGTACTTACGCGTCTGTATGCCATATTTTTACACACAACAGTGACAACACAAAGATTTTACTGACAACAACGATACACAAGTTTTTAGCTTAAATAGTAGGCTCAGATCCAAATCCCGCATCTGATTTTGGCAAGATGCTCTTATTTTATTAAAAACACAGGATTCCAGTAGCAAATTGTATCCAAGCGGTCTTACAAATAACTCACAAACAAGGAACAAAGGCTATAACGATTCCAACCAAGTCCCTAGCATGATGGGACACACAATTTGGTCAGATAATTACACAATAACAGAAAGGAAAAGCCACACAAGATCTCACAAAGCACGGTAACCAAGACCATGCTTCTTTTGCGTCGGTTCCGCCTCGAGGAACCCTAATCCGACCTCTCGTTGGAGGGAATCTGCTTGACGTACGTGACGTACTGTCACTGTCAAACGTCATCGCTCAAGATGGCGGCATCGTCCAGTGTTGCTACTGGGAAAATGAGGCTTCGTCACTTCATGGGTACAACTCTAACAATATATATACCTAACAGGTTTCTAATTATTCAAAGGGGGAACTTCCTTCTTACATAAACACTGACAAACGTCCTTACCTACAAAAAGCAACTATAAAAATGTCTGAGTCATAATGTTCCGAACGATACGCGTTTCGACCGCCGCGTTTTTTCCCCACCCGTGTGCTCTGGCTAAACGTCGTGTGAATAAATAGATGCTTTGAGTGCAGCGACTGCATCAGATGCAATTTCCGCCCGCAGGTGAGCCCGATAATGTGCCGTCACTGCTCACCGGTCCTGTGATTCTTCATGGTATAAAACAATTTAAATCGACGTTAAGTAATAGGAGATTGTAATATCGAGTGACAATCTTGAGATATGTACTATTATCAAATCACTACTATTTACTAGGCTTTCCCGAAGATAAAGGAACAATTTATTTTCGGTACATAGACGCCGCTGAAGGCCGTAAGATAATAGAGTGGTGACCGCTTACCATGCTGGGAGGCCTCTCGCGAGGTAGCCGTAAAGATCTCGGGGAGCCATTGGGCTGTGAGTAGCACAAAACCGATGGTCGAGGGGATCTTTAGGGACAGCGTGTGTCTAGCACTGGACTTCTCCCGACTAATTATGATGATGACGCAGTCACCACGCCTGAAACTTGCGGTCTAACGACCAATCAGTTCTAGAAGTAACCCCGCCTACTACTTCTCCGCCGTCCGCTACTAGCTGAGTTATGTCAGTAACTTTCTTCTTCGACCTTGAGTGTTCTTATTAGAGGTGGTAATTTTATGAGACTATTGATTCGGATGCCTAAATGTCCCGACAAGGATAACTTACCTAGTACTGAAGGAAGACGTTACAAAAATTATCAATATCTTAAGAAAACTTAGAACATGTTGTAGCTTATCTTAGTTCAAGCTCGCTCTTAAACAGACAAGACGTAAAAGGATCGTGTTACATTCACTAATGTACGGACGTACCTTAGGTACAGGCATCGTCAAATGTACTCAATAAAACAGGCTTGAATCAAATAACGCTTTACGACATAATCTTGCCATTTTATACAGTTACACAAAGGTCTGACAAAAGCAAACGTCAAAATCCTAGCAAGCACTCGTAATTATTATAAATGCGCAAGTTTGTGAGTGAGTGTGTATTTTCGTTCCTTCTTCAACCTGAAACGGGTCTCTATCGTTTGCCCGAATTTCATATGCCATAAATGTATTGCTTCATTGCTTGCCATAATGATCATTTGCCATAACTCTTTTTTCTCTTTATTTGTTAATTATTCCGGATTGTTATGAAACAAACCTAACCTAACCTATAGAGTTCTACAGGATTGCTATTGCAATTCTCCTGAAAAAATTACGGTTTCAGAGAAAAAAAGGGTTATGGCAAATGATCATTATGGCAAACATTACATTATGGCATATGAAATTCGGGCAAAAGAGGGGCTCCGACTTTTTATACTGGAAAATTTCATAGCTCCCGCGGGATAGCGATAGACATAATATATATGTCTAAGGTCGTAGCTGCCTAGAGTTGCAACGTTAAAATTATTGCAGAATATAGTTCTATACGGACGAAGTCGCGGGCAGAAGCTAGTAATAAATAAAAACATTATTTTGTTAAACTAATAGAAGTTTCATAAGCGTCTATGAATGGAGGACTTTCAAAGGTGTTCAAATATCCATTTTTTTTTTAATTTCGCCGTAACAGGAAATTGGTCCAGTTTCCATTCTTTCAAGGCGGTGAAACCTGTCGTGATACTTTCTTCGCCAAAATCTTGCAAGTAAATTTAACCCAATTCTAGTTCTGAGATTGATTTAAAACTTGGTACATGCACGGGGAACTGATGAATGATAGCTTGTAAGATGAAGCTCATGAAGAAGAGAATTTTAATGAAAGAAGTATGTTTGTATCAACACAAGCTCCTAAACTTGTGGCGACGACTGCACATGCATTTGCCTGGGTGCCGGGACGCATCGCTCGCTATCCCATTTACCTGACGAGCTCGCGGGACGCAAGTTACTGTTTTAAAGGTAGAGTAACTTTCCACTCGCCGTGCTAATATTGTTTAGTTTAATCAATACTTCCAAGGCTCGACCGTGTAAAGACTGGTGTTTTGTTACCAGTCTACTTCGCGTCTGTTTAATAATTAGCAGGAGTAATTTGAAGGTTTATGATGCAAATCAGATGCTTGCGCGTTATTTTGTTACGTATATCTACGTCTTCATGGCTTGATGCCACCATTTCGTAAAGTTTCCAGTAACACATTACTGGACTACCTATAAATGGTGAAATCTTTGTTGTGAATCAAAATAGTGTTTTCTTAGTCCATAGAATAAATAAATCCTATCCACCTCTAATCTAACTACCTACCTGCACTGCAGCCAAATTAACTCACTTTGTTTTGTCACACGGAATTATTTTATCTTATATTTTGTTTTAATACACTCCCCACAATTGAATTGCTATCTCCGCGATATAGTGAAGTCAAGTCGTGTAGCAAGTTCTTGGTTATGGCCATGTTTTTAGCTCATTTATCGCAACCATCAGTAAGTGTTAGACCCACAGCGGTTTAAAATTTGGCATTATAGCAAAGCAACCGAAACTGATGTTATTATAATCATTTTTTTTTTAAATAACATGTGGGTATTAGCCTCCGACTCGGGGTTTAACGGGTCTCATTGCCGGCGAGCACCATCCTTCGGAGCGAAAACTTTTCGAATGCCGTCGGCTCGGCCTTTATTAAAACCTACAGAGCATATTGCATAACTGGCAGCAATAAGTAACGCGACCGCCTCTCCTCACCGCAATTCAATATTCAGAGCGAGTCGGAAAGTTTTATTATTGCGGCGTAGATATAATGAGTGCAGGTGAGGCAGTTTTGTCTGTGGGGATTTACGAGTGCGGCCATATTGTGCTGGCAAGACAGCGCGTCCAAATTAACTTACGGAGAGAGCTAAATTAGTTACTGGCTGTTTAAAAAGTCAACCCGAGTCGAGTTTTGAGAAAGTACTATAATGAAAACAACGATGTTAATAATGACTGTCTTACGCGAGTAGTGAGTTGACTGGAGTAGTAAGTTACTCGACGTAGCTGAATACGCGTGTGAGGAATTCGCAGGTGTTTAAGACAACATTGGCGTTCACTACGGTTGTAAGACTTCTCTTAAAGAGGAATTACTGGCCGTAGTATAAATATGTATGCATGGAGTTGTTTGTGGAATTGTGCTGATAGCTGTAATTTTTATAATGAACAAAATTTACCTATTAGTAATCAATTCGAAGGCAAACTGTCGCTTCACACAAGTCATATGCATAATGAAATGAAGCAGCGTATCGTTTCAGTGTTTTTAATACGTTCCACCACGGACTTCACAAAATGTAATGCAATTAAAGGAAAATTTGAGTGCGACAGAGTCCCAGCTGCGGTGAGACTGCGTTCTGCGGTGAACCTTCGTCACGCCCGTCAGCTGCGCTCCCCGATAACACCTACGAATATTGTGACGCTTGTACTGCACACGAATTATTAAAATGCCGTATAATAATATATTGTAGCATTAAAAGCTCGAGCAGGTAGGGTAGGTATATTATATATTATGTACATTATGATTTTCTTCTCTCAGACGTCAGAGTCAGAGTTCGTCTCAGACGGTCTAGAGCGCAATTTGACTGGTTGTAGTTTTGCCTACATCTCTATATAAGTTTTAGTGGCGCCATCTTTTGTTGACGCCGAGCAAAACTACTCTCCCAGAGTACCTATCTTGAACAGTAATCCCTGTTTAAAAATCTCAAACCAATGTCATTAGCTTTACCATAAATCACCTTTAATTTCAGAACCCAACGTACTTACTTAATGCAGGAGGTACGTCCGTGTCTCCCCTTACATCTAAGATCCGAAACAATATTTAAAGCAGATCGCTGGCTCATAAATCAGTATGCGCCGGAGGTGCGCATATTTCATACTTAATTCTTTCGCGTTCAAGCTGCCTGTAGTTTATGAGCCGTCAGTTCTGTGGCTAGGCCGTTGCATGCACCTGTATCAGCATAATGATTATGTAATTAAAGATGGCTTTTCCTCTTAGGCCCCGGTCGTTCTCAAACGCTACCCGCGTGGGATAGTGGCCTGTCGCCCGCGGCGTCTATATGCTGAGTTCGTAAATGTTCGGAAGCGACCGTTTTGCCCACCATGCGACGTAAAAAATACGGCGGGCGTGAAACGACCGCTCCCGAACATTTACAAAGACTAGTTTTATTTCTAATCTTCAACCACACGTGCAAACCAGCTAAGCCTTTACGACAGATATGTCTGTCTTGTCTTGTCTTCATTCAAAAACCCACTTCGATCGACTTTCTGCTTTCAGAATGAACTCGTCATAATAGAGTTTAAAACTCGCTTGTGTCTTAGACGTTGCAGTTTTTATTTCTTACATGTTGTTGGAGCTAGCTTTTCATTGATTATTCTTTAAGGTGGTCCATAAATCACGTTCGCAAATCTCAGTTGCGCACGATCTCCCCAGACAGCCATACATCGCCATATCGTCCGACGATACGTGCTGTTTGGATTCCCTTAACACCAAAACCTGTACGTGTGACTTGATTTTGCTTTGAAGAAACATTATCATCTAAGTATATAATCAAAGAGGCAACAGAATGGAATAGCGTCAATTAAACCTGTAACAACTACATAAACTTACGGGGTAAACAGAGCCTAAGATAACAAGTGCTAAAGGCAACGTTAACACGATTGCGGGCGGCGAAATCGGGTAGAATCCTTGAAAAATGCAAAAGAAAGATTAGCTACCTACTTAATAATTAGCTAATCGCTGATGGAGATAAAGCATTCAGCATATATTTAGCCTATATACTTCCCACTGCTGGACACAAAGCCTCCTCTCAGAAAAGTTCCCAAATGGGCCCTGCTTTATTGGGAACTTTGTGCACTACATTAAATTCCTTCGTAGGTGTAAGCAAGATTTTCGCTATAGTTTCCTTTATGAAAACATTCATGGGAAATTTCATGACAAAATAAAAAAATCTAAGCGACCACGTGGCCCTTTGCTTGAAAAGCTATAGGTCAAATCACTAGGATACCATCCCGGCTAGCACAAGAGCGCGCGAGAGTCGTGTCGCACGCGAGATAGACTACCCGTCTCTTTTTAGACCGAACAGTGAGAAAAAGATGGGATATCTACCTCGCGCGCGACGCCACTTTTGTGCGCTCTTTTGATTGACGTGCACATCTTTTTTCGTAAGTTAAGTAATTTAAGTTACTAACAAAAGAATACTTATTAGATGGAAGTTTAGATATCCACACACGTTAGTCCATAAACGCACTTCATACGTGGCGATGTTAATTACCTTAAATTGTTCCATTCTACGAATCCTCGCATTCATCAAAAGCCAAGGCGCAGACTATTATACAATTTGTGCAAATTGTGTATAGGCACCGTCCCATGTAAATGATGGACCATCACAATAGTGTTCGAACAAGTTTGGGCCAGCTCTTTGATTTCCAAATTCACACCCCGTTTTACGCTCAGTAATTTTCTTGTCCGAACACAATTTCGGCAGGCGTGGACCCCTCACAATAATAATTTCGCAGCGAAACTATTATAGTCGATCCTCTCTAGCCAGTAATTAATTTTGCCATAAACTGGCTCAATTGAAGCGTGAAGATTTCGTGTAGGCTGACTCGGCCCGAGTTTTCTGCCACTGATTAATAATTTATTCACTTTTGTTATTTTAAGGTTTTTGCTTAACTTTGGAAATATATTCCTCTCTGAAACATGGTATGTACTGTTATCACACGAAATTGTTCAATGAACCATATTTGATAGCTTCTGCATGACTTCCATGCTAGTCTGGGAGCAAAGAAAAAACATAGAATGTACCAGTTGCTTCTCTTCCCGCGCAGATGGTAAAAGCCCATCGAGAGAATAGGAGAAAATCTTAGGAATCTTATTATAGGCGATGAGGCTAGCAACACATCACTATTTGGGTTCCCCTTTCCACCCACAAGCATGTTCAACGTGACCTTTATTAGGTCGTGATACCTTAGACTCTGTCTACCCCGTAAGGGATAAAGACGTGATTTTTGTATGTATGTATGCATGCATGATGACAATGCGGCCACTACATTATGTATTTGCATACGAACCCATGATCATAGGTACTAAGCTCTCTTACTAAACGCCGTTGCTTGCACAGACAACTTGAATGTTTTTGCATGGTTTCATGAAATCGCTCTCCAATTTTCATCAATATAATTCCACATCAATACCTATCTAATTTAAATCTGACCCAACTATATTTTACAGTGCCTGTTATACAATCCTCGCTCTTAATACAAACAGGAAACAGGCAATCGGGTCGAAATTGGCGGAGCACGTTGTGACGTATTACAAAAGCCATTGCTATACCTGCACGTCGCATATGCAATAAGATACATCACAATACCCGGCGAAGTTTCGAGAACAAAGCCGCAGCTCGCATCCTCCACTTATAATATACAAGTACCTACACCTATTCCTGCATTGTCGAATTCACTTATGCTAGAGACACACGGTGGAATAGTTTATTTTGAGTTCAGAACTTCGTCTAAGATCTCTTGATGGTTTTGCTGTCGAACAATCATATCTAGTAGCACTGGTAGCTTTCTAAAATGCCTTCACATGAACCTTACTTAATAGTCATAAGTTAAATTATGTGTTTTGTGCTGATTTATGCTATTTTCAACCTAACTGTAGCCAAACTCGTTTGTGCACCTACAGCGTTTAAATCGTGCAACTCGCCAATGAGCCACTCAGCAAAATCGCTTGTACGTTCTAATTTGCTTGTCAACCCTCCCATCAATGGGTTAGAACGTTAACATGCAACATTATTGGCTCGCGGGCAGCTCGTCTAGCCAGTTGGCGTCTAGCACATTCTCACCTGAGGCCCGGACTTGGTAAGACTTCGTAACTTTGACGGCGACTCAATGCGGCTGAGTTACTGAGCCACCTCTACAATCGATAGCACTCGAATAGCCGGTGCCGATGGCTTTGTCAATAAACTTGCCTGAATTAGGTCTTCTCAATTGGAATCTAACTAATATTATAAATGCGAAAGTATGGATGGATGGATAGATGGATGGATGGATATTTGTTTGTTACTCAATCACGCCAGAACGGCCCAACAGATCTAGATGAAATTCGGCACATAGATAGAAAAAAGTCTGGAATAGCACATAGGCTACTTTTTGTCCCGGAAAATTGCGTAGTTCCCGCGGGATAGCGATAAACAAATTCTTTGCAGACGAAGTCGCTGGCAACAGCTAGTTGCGTTATAAATTCAACTAGATTTATTCTGGATATTTAATTTAAGATACTTTTAGTTATTTAGAGACACACGCAAATACAATGTGCATACATTATAAAGTTATCTTTTAACCCCCCAAATTGAAATAGAACCTTTTGGGCACATTTAAATGGTTGTATTAAAACCGGCCCGAAGCGTCGAGCAAAATTTAAATTTCCAACCTAACGTCCAAAAACCGTTTTAGAATCCGTGTCTGCGAGCTCTTACAGCACAACTACCCGAACTGCTGATACGTACGGCCGAAACTTTCCCAGCGTTTAACCTGTCCGGAGCAGAGCAACTCCAGTTTTTACTTCTCCTAATTAACTGGCAAGCCATGCCGTCACGTAACGGCCGCATTCACCATAAATACAGCAAGAAATCGGGACCATCCCCATAAATTCCTCTCGTAAAAGGCTCCGCGATTATGTTAGAGGGTGGTATTAGCAAAGTTTGTCCGATATAGGGGGTAGCCGGGTAGCCCCCCTCTAATACATTTTTCGTTGATGTAACACGATTTCGCGACGGCTCCCAGTTACGTGATGGATTAAGAAGCGGGTTTCGCCGCCGTCGGATTAAGAAGGCTTCGATATTTAGGGCATCGCCGGCTAATATACAATGTTTGCCTGCCGATAGACTTAGCCGGGTAATGCTAAGGATTCGCCGGGAGACTTACCCTCATGTAGGTACGAGACGGACCCTTCCGTGGTGTTCATTTGAGGCGAGTAATTTGCTGGATAAATGCCGAATACTATACCTAACTAAAATATTCTAAGTTGATTCATTCTCGGTGCAAATAAGAGTATCTAAAGTGTATATAGTCCGCTTAAAGTTCCTGATAAATCCAATTACCATCTACACAGAGCTTCACTGACATGTTCGGCGCATCTTCCGCCGCGGCAGCACAATCTCGACAATAATCATAAATACATTACGCGCGATTGGAGAGCTGATCCCGTTCGTAAACAACGCTCACTCCAGCGCCAACTCTTTATTGCCTATCTAACTTTCACTGCTTTTAATAATATGGAGACTTACCGGGATAAACATATTTTTTGTGTAAAAAGTAGAACAGTGTGATTTCTTTATATTTTTCGTCAAATAATATTCTGAACACCATGGAGACAACGTCCAGATCTAGCACGATCAACGTGTGATAAAATTTTACCAATTAATAACTTTTCTTTTTGACGGTCGTAATTTTTTTTACTAATTTATAGTTATTAAACTTAATAACCGCTTTGGCAATAAGTATTTTTTGAGGGACTAATTAATTTATATCCGCAAAATTTAGGTATATCTAACCCTTCCCAAGCATAGCTCGTAACTCACTTATTCGGCTGCTGGTTTCTTACATCGCTATTTGTACTAATTACTGCGAATTTTCCGAATTTTCCTTACATCCACCGACATCTAGAGACAGGCATCCCCCTCGCCGTATAAATACTGAATAAGCAGTAAACTGTATTACTTCGGCGAACCCTTTTCACTTGGCGAATTAGTAAAAAGCTATCGGGGAGTGAAAATTTTAACTTAAATGCCCCCGTAAGGTACCTGGCGTGTGTTTGACAGTCCGAAGTGATTACATTGCATACCCTTCCTTTCGTTTGTTTTGATTTAGCTTAATTTGATTTGTGACATTTTTCATGTCTCACTCACTCGCATACACGTTTGCATTACATTTTGAACAATATTAATTTTAAAAAAATACCTACAAGTCGTTGTGATAATCTGATTTTACCTTTAATGCCTCACAATTATTGACAGCGGTATCCATGACAAAGCACTGAGTTCTCGCATTGAAGCCGGCTGAAAAAAATACTAAAATATTTATTTATTAACTAAAAGGAAACTTCTTGTTCTTGTAAAGTCTTTCCAAAGATACTTGAATCTCTCCTCATTCCCCAAAGGGTTTCTAACACTGGCCCAATTCCACGCATCAGTCTCAGGGACAGCCTGCGCATCGTTCGCTAGACAATATTTTCGCTCGTAATTAAAAATGCCAACACACTCAGACACGCCCGGAGCCTGTCTAATTAGCAAAAAGTTAATAAACAGACACACGGTCTTGACAGTGACAAGCTCCCGTGAAAATGCCAAGATGAAACACGTTTAATTTGCATACTCGCTACCTGTGTGTACACCACTTAGAGCATTATGGCAAACGGAAGTGTCATGCGCACAGACTAATTTCTCTACTAAAAATATGTTACTTTTGACTGGGAGCAAGGGATTGGAGCGTACTCCTAGTAAATGTCAAAACTAATTTCTCAATATCATCATCATGTCCTCCTTGATGTATATCTAGCCCTGCTAGCTCCGGAGGAGAGCGAAAATGGCTGGCGTGTATGTGTAGGAAGACTAAGGACGGTTCTTTTTGTAAGCCGTTTTCCATCGAGGCCTTCAACACGGAGCTTTTCAAAATCAATAACCAATAACCATCGCTATATACGAAAAAACTATTGTCCAATAATAAGGCTTCACGCACAAAATCATATTAACACTCATGACAGATGGTCTTGTAATTTTGAAAGGGTAGACCCGTCATTAACTACTCCGGTTGATTTAATGCTCTAAGGTACCACGACTAGCCTTGCCCATCCGTACGCAGATTAAGGCTCTGGCTCGAATGTAAAGGCCTTCGAGCTGGGTTTAGGTCCTGATTAGTGTAATAGACCATCGAGTGCACTTTACGACGTTAAAATTGATCGAGTTTTAAATAAAACCTTCAAGCGCTATTAATACTACTCCCTGAATCAAAACACTGATACATTCGTCGATTCACGCTTGTCCTTTGTTCATTTCAGCTGTTCATTGGTCATGATCACGGATTTTTGCGTTCATTAGACGTAGATTGAACACTAAGCGTTGATGTTAAAACTGAAACAGGCAATTCTAAAAAAAACGTGGTAAACAACGTCTATCCCGTTCCCATCCCATGTCACGCGTAATTAGTATTCGTAACTCATTTCGGCAAATACGCGGCTAAGCGAATAACAAACTAACTTTTCAGCCCGTGTGCGTCCAGTTTAATTATCGCGATGAACCGCTTTTAGCCTGCTCGTTCAAATTACTACTCGTTCTATGTTTTTGCTCTGTACTTGTTTATCATGGTGAATCAGACGGCAAACTTTAAAAAATACAAGTATATTTTAGTAAGGAAATCCTGCTATATATTTACATTCATGGCTTCTTTGTGCCTTGAACTTTGTATAATATATTCACCACCATAGGGCTGAACTTCCTTCATTAGGTCGCAGCCTTTTGTACATGAAATAAAGGGTGATAGCAGCGGGGTGGGCCAATTTCAGCTGTCTTACGTTACACTCATGCGCGGAACAAATTCGACGTTTCCGTATGTCATAATTTGCATGCAATCAAGCGTTATGATATTACCGTCTTTATGCGAGCTAGATAAAACGAAAGAGTTATTTTATGTTTTAATGCAGGCAACAGTGCTTACGCTTCCATGCTCCGGCGTGGAAAGTAAAATAGCCGGTAATGTAACTGGCATATGAGGTATTCTTAGGATTGCAGATACATAGCAAGCCTAGAAAGGCTTGCTATGTATCTGCAATCCTCTAGTCTAAACTGTCAGTGTTGGTGCTTAACTTACCATCAGGTGACACACTTGCTCTTTTTCCTGCCTCGTTGCTTAAAAATATTTACTTATTATTACTCCTTTAGACTAAGGTTCAGCCAATCATGTACTAATTGCAAGAACATCAAGTCCAAGCATCTTCGTAAGCAAATCATTAAGAGGTCCTCAGACGACGCGAGCGGCGTTGACACATCGATCTGTCAAATTAGTCGGTCGAACGCCACGAGGCTCTCAGGTGCCGAAGACGGGCATTACTAACAAAGCCAATCAGAGGCACACGTCTCAGCCCTAACGGATAATCTATCATAATGACATCGATTTCCCATCTACCCGCAGAACTTGAACGTGACTGACGCCTAAGGAGCCATGTCGTGGCTTGTTCTGTGAATTTGTGTGATCTTGGAGTGTTTGAACCATGAAATTATGTCAAAAACGTGGCGATTTGTGCTTAATCATCTAAAGTTATTAGGACAAATAATAAAAAAGTTTCACGTTTATAAAAAAAAACAATTGTGTTTAATAGGTATAATAACATTAAAATAAAAATAAACTTCAACTGTAAAAATGCATAATTGATAACTTCTTTTCAGGACGTCCAATCACCCTCTTGTATGCGTATTTTAGTGTCTCTACCGCTGAGCATGACAACATAGACATTCACTAAAAACAATAATCCTCCTATGTAACGAACTTCTTTTCTAGCTACAGAGCTACTTAGCTAAAAACAAGCATTCCAACTGAGTAGGTACTCTCAGCACTAAAGAGCTACATCACTATCTTGAGTTCCCATATCTGCTCATCACAATTTGACGTGAAGACGTTAACCGGAGGCACGCTCCGCTACGTGTCTAATAAGACGCTCTGTGGCCGCTCATTGCCGACGCATCGCGATACAATTAACGCTGCGTCGCGTCGTGTGAAGACGCTTTATGTTTGAGGTTGCCTTTTTGGCGGCGCTAAATGGTGCATGTTAGTGCTGGAGTCAGCTAGATTAGTTTCGGTTGTCGGGTTAGTGCATAGTGCATTGTGAGAGAAATACTTCGCTGTTCATTGAGACTTGACTTCCGTTAGACTAGCAATGTACCTAATTATACACTTAAAGTTTTGGAAATATATTAGGTACGTACCTACCTCAGTTTATGTACAAGCTATTATTTATTTTTCATATTTTTTCTTTGTTAGTTGTTCTAGGTCAAAAAAGTCCAATTTCTTATTTTGTATTTGTATTGCGCCAATACCAGTAGAGTCAACAAAAAATCCAATCAGAAAATAAACTTTGTGCCTAAGAAGTGAAAGTTGTTTTTTATTTTTCAATAGCATAGCTGGAAAACATCGTGAGGAAACCTGCACACATCTGTGAACCTATTCAAAGATGTGTGTGAAGTTCCCAATACGCACTGGGCCCGCGTGGGAACTAAAGCCCCAGCCCTCTCACACTGTGAGGAGACCTGTGCCTAACAGTGGGACGTATATAGGCTGGAGATGATGATGACGTGGAGACTACAATTACACTTAATTTTAATGCTACAGTTTATCGGTATCTTGTCAAAAAAAGTTGAAAATCATTGATCCTAAGTGAAGAGTTATTGTGTCAAAAGGCAACCAAGAATATCCCGTATCTTGCGGGTGGTAGGGCCTTGTGCAAGGTCCATCCGAATCGCTACCACCATCTTACTCGCTAATCCTGCCGCTAAGCAGCAGTGCTTGCACTGCTGTGTTCCGGTGTGGAGAGTAAGACAGCCGGGGAAATTACGGGCACAAGAGGCATTTCATCTAAGTCCTCTAGGTTGGCAACGCATCTGCAATCCCTCTGGGGTTGCGGATGTCTATGGGCAGTGGTGATCACTTACCATCAGGTGACCCACTTGCTCGTTTGCCTTCCTATTCACATAAAAAAAATCCCTCTGTCACTGGCACTGAAAGTAAAAAAAATACTATTTTCTTTAACGAGTAACAAACTACAACTTTTATGAAATTCGCAGTCTTTAGGCATTGTTATTGCCACTGATGAATGTACTCTCTTGGACTATACTTCAAGGAAACGTGCCGACTGCAGTACCCGCTTCCGTCCCCCTCCAAGGCCTTTGTGAAGTTGCCTGAGTCTTGACAACTCGAAGTAGGTTAAGATTAATGATCTAGTACTTTATTTGTGTTAATAAGGTAGTATTACATCGACGATTTCATTAAACATTTTAATTACGCGTTGCAGATAGAGACGATATCTATATACAAATCCCTTATTCTTACAAGGAGATAGAGTATTAGAATAAACTGAATCACGTACCTTTTCTCATACAATTTCGCAATAATTTCTTTGGCAGGTGTATGGTATTGGTAAGTCGTTATGACATTTTGCAGTGACAAGGTTCCACAGTGGCACGCGTTATAGTTTCTTTCACTGTACCTAAGAACATCGAACTGAATTAAACAGTCAACTTTAATTACTGAGACTTCCGATCTACTCAGAGTTCCATTTAGATTCAAAATTTTCAGCCGATGACTGATAAACGGTGGCAAATATACGTCAAAATCGATCAACTCATATTAAGTGAAACCGTATTTGAGTTGACAGTTACGCTGTGTATGTACACAATTATACACTAACACTGGTAAACCAGGCTTGAAACTAGAAAATAAATATTAACACAACTACTTTTTTTTTGCTGGAAGATGGACAATTTACCTGCTTACCAGTACGCACCATCCAAGAAAAATAGTCATTTTTGAGAGCTACATCCATATACACTGAATCTACCAAATGATTAACGTAAACCCCATAAAGATCTTTACACACTCACAGTTATACGTCACATTTGCTTAAAACCAATCTCAGAAAACCATTAAAGTACCCACGTTTATTTATCCCTCCAAACAAACATCCCATAGTTCTTAAGACTTCTTCAGCCATTGAGCCAAAGACTTCCTTACTTTAAAGCATTGCATGCGGATGTTGATTAAACACGCCTCTGTGTACCCGCGCCTTAATTAAAGATGTGACGGTAGACTCAAAAGAAACTGTGCCTATTTATTAATTTGCAGTCAATATTTGTATTTAATGAACGGCTTTAGGGGCGTAATGAGTCGCGATGCATGAATTTATGGTAGGAATAAGGTGATTTTTGAAGTGGTAATATAACGGTGTTTATTATAATAATATGCATGATGTATTTCTATGTTTTTTTTTTATTTGATTTAATTTTAGTTGTGAATTAATTTTCATTAAATTTAGTTTAAATCTACTTAAGTATAGTTTTCATTTAATTTCTATGTAATAGTATTTAATAATTAATATTCATTTAATTCGAAGTTATTAATACATATAAATAAATGACGTGGCGACGAGCGTGTATGAAGAGATTGATGAATGTGGATGAACCAAAAGATATCAGAGTCAGGATTGTAGTTAGTGGAACAAAGTAGTATCTGCCTACCCCAGGGGGAATGAGGCGTGGCGGTATGTATGTATGTGCATAAATGCTATGAATGTGTTCTGGAATAAACTGTCATTTTTATATTTTTCTACTTCGTAACTCGTCGAAACTCTGTAATTAAACAGTTTAAACAGTGCCTTCTCGATTTTCAAAATGATAAAAAATATATACCTACCAACTTTTATAAAATTACCAATATACAATATACTCCAGCGTTAATATTGAGGAATATTTACCACGTTCAGTTTGAATTTATTTATTCAAATAGACAGTATTGTACACAGCCTGGTGCCAAACTTCACAAATAATTACCGCGGCGTCACCTGCGCGGGCGTCTATGCAAATCGGTTAAGGATCGGAAATTTTCTGCACATTATGGTAAGAATGCGAAAATGTATTCGCGTAGGGTTGACTCTCGGCGGTTTGGGTTACATTTTTTTGGATGAACATGAAAATAACCACATAAACTCGTCAATTTTATAGATTTCTGATGTAAGCTTAACACTCATTTAAAACTCAAATTACTTAATGATGTACTACAGTACTTAAGTAGGTACCTCTCTAAAATAGTATTTTGTTTTCTCTGTAGTCGCCGATAATTACAAACTGATAATAAAATTAACAGTATAACAGAACGATTGTTCCAGTTTCACAATAATTGTCTAATTTTTTACTCACCGTTCGTACATAAAGGGCCAATTTTATTGTTTTCCTCTTTTCTGTTGGGATTACACATAGCTACAGCTTACACATCTATTTGCAAGTGATTTGCGTGCTTGTATCATGTTCGTAGGTGTGAAATTCGACGTACGCAAGCCAGTTCCTTGCTATAATTTTCATTTTGCAGGGATGTTTTCCCGCTTTACTCGCTGTTTACTTCTTTGTCAGACTGTACTAATCGTTAGTTAAGAATACATTTAACTTTTCAATTTTTCCCTGGCAACCCTGCCGAGGCGGGAGCTAGCCGAGATACCGCTCCATCTGATAAACGTGCCCTCCCAATTTCCGCGCGTTCATACATTCCCGTTCGAATAACATTTAGGGTGAAAATATTGGGCATAACTAATTTATTTGCTCTTAGTCGGGAGAATGAAGGTGTGTGCACAATATATTTTAATAACACGCTCTCCCGAGACTCGCCGCTGATTCGGATAACGAATCCGGGTAATAGGTAGAATTTTTACTTGCCTCCGATACCTCTGTAATTTTAAAGAGGAAAATATGGTGCCATGTATTTTTATTATTCATGTTTCATTAAAAATTTACAGGCAGCTGCTTTGGAGGGTAATTTAAATTATTGCTAGCTTCATGACACAAGGGCTATACAAATGTTTTTTTTTTTTTGGGAGAACTCGACTTCAGTTAGCTAGGTTAAAGAAACATCACGTAACTTTGTTAACTGCGCGGCTTGAAACGTTGTATTTTAGCGCGGAAATATAACGGTGGCGGGTATCAGCAGTGCGATCACGCAGGTCGCGGCCACAGATTGGATCGAGTTAATTTCGCTCCACAAACAAATTGACAAAGTTTAGAGCGGGGCATATTTCTTCGCCCCGCCCCGCGGATTCCCGCGCGGCGGAAATTAAATTTCACATCCGAACAAGAGCGGGAACAGTCTCCGAACACGTGTCGCGGCGAACCGGCTCGCCAGATACAGCATTGATAGATTAAGCCCTGCTAATATGACGATATAAGACATGTTTGATGTGGCCGCCTGAATTGAAAACGTTTTGAACTTCAAGCCAAATTCCGCACTTGATTTGCCAAAGGAATTTCGCAATTTATTCTGTAGATGCATTCACGCTTCTGTTTACTATTCACGGGAAAACTAATCCGGGTGTGTTCTATCAAAATCGCAATTAAAAGCCCATTTACGGCGGCGGGCTGAGATGGCTCAGGGGTCACCTCTAGAAGGACGCACGAATTGGCCATTAGCGGGCGCTTCGGACCTTGTTTACACCGCGCTTGCCCTAATGACGACCTTTGCTCTGCTTCCCTTCGTTAAGGCGAGCGAAAACCTCACACTAAAAGGCGCGGGTCCCCGGACTGGACCCGCAGAGACGCGTGAGACAAAGAAAGCCGCAACGCGCGGGAGCGAAGGGGACAAAGCCCGATAGCTTTCGGATTAATGCCCATGTACACGCCTGTTAAAAGGCCAGCCTGCCCACTCGGTGCGCCAGGGTTAACAAGGTTATTACGGGATCATCCCGACCAACCGGCGTCGTAAAAGTGTTAATTATGTTTCACAAAATGAAGTTACAGTCGCTTGACGTATGGATTGCGGTGTAAAAATGAAATTATCTAGCGAAAGATAAGCCTCAGCTCCTATTCTCTAATTAAGGACATTACCATAAAAGATTTATGGTCAATAAACCGGCTACATCGGTGTTTTTTTGCCGATGCTAACGACGAACGGTCGGACAATATACTGGAACATTAAAAACTCTCTAACTCTGTCGAATCCTAATGGACTCCATTGACATAAATGTTTTATTCAATTGGAGCTCGCGCCAAAACAAAAAAAGTATGTCCTCAACATTATGAGTTCGGAAAACTTATTGCATTTTTACTCGTGGCTGAGTAAACGGAGACTGGAATTGGAGATGGTTTTCCGTAAACTATACCTTCATAAACATAAGCAATCATGTTCATCGCAAGATTTATTAATTAATTTATTCGGTAGTCGTGTGATATCACCGTCACTCCCGTTTGTAATGGAATGGCCTACGAGTATCCTCTTTCCCAATTTTCCAAAACTACTAAATACAGACTGGCCGCGCACCCCGTGTGCAAATTCACTATAAATCCACGCATTAGGTAAAAGCTTTCATTACTTAAGTCCCGTAAAACCCTTATCCCATAACGTTAATAACACAATTACTATAAATCTATCATCGCTGAGTAAACACCGTCCAAATCTCAGCCTAAGCTAATACATTTTGTCCACACCCGTATTCATACTTAACGACTAGGGTCTAGTATTTGCTGAGCACACATGCGGCGCCCGCACGCGCAATATAACCTGTAAGACGGCCGGGTCGAGCCCCCGGGTCCTTCCCCAACCCGAGAGGACAGTAATTACGGTAGGCAAATTAAGCAGTAAGGGGCTAAGGGGCCGGAGTCTGGCCCGTAACGCCCGTGTCCATCTTTGTACTGCACTACGCTCAGCGGTTTATTTTAGGTTATTCCACCTCTTATTACAATGTAGCTCGCCTCCCCTGCGGCGCGCTCACCTCGGAAACTGATTTGGGCCCCGGCATCAGAGTTTCATTACGGTCTGTCGAAAACAATCCACTCTAAATATCTATTCTTGGGCGCGCGCACTGCGGAATTACATTAGTCTGAGGTGGCGAAGGCTCGACTCAATTTGTTTGGCCGTAATAACGCTACGCTATCGGGTTATAACAAATGAGCTATTGTGAGAGCAAATCGGAGGAAAACAGTTTCGCAGTGTCTGCTCGATTTTATAGTTGGGAAGGTCGGTGTGATTTCGTGTAGGGTTATGAATCACGACGTATTAGATTCAGTATGCGCGATAATCGTGCCATTCGTCATTTAATAAGACTGTTTTAACTATGTAGTTATTAAGGAGAATAGAGATAGTCTTTTGTCTGAATAACAAGACACTGAGCTCACCTATCGCTTAGAAAATCACCGGCTTCACGAGCACGTCTTCCATGGCTTTAAGTTTGTTTAGAAAGTTTGTAAACGCTCGACCGATTCCCCTTTAAACCCTGAAACACCTCGCGTCGCATGTGAGCCTCGCGTGTCCCCGAGGCTTTAAAAGGCGTACCACTTTTCACAATAGAGTCGCCCACGCTATCCTCCGGGATTCGGAAAGTAAATATGATTTGTCCATTAAAAAAATCAACAAGCGGTGACCACACTCGAGCGTGGAGATGGTCACAAAGCGTCTCGTTAGCGTCCGTACGTGCCGCTTGTCACACACTTCAGCCCATCGGCCCTTCGTAAATAATGAGAGAGGGCGGCCCTTATGTGTAAGATGTATGTGCGAGCTCACGGAGAAGGTACTTGTCCCGATGACTTGCAAAACAGTAACATATTTTCACAATTTCAACGGGTAACTGTAAAGTTAACTTATCTAGCGGCTCAGCCTCAGTCAATTTGACAATAGGTACTCGTAATGCCGCTCCAAACTTTCCCATTTATAATTTTGTTTCAATTTGAAATACTAGACTAAAGGTTTGCTGATTATTGCCTCATTTTGTTTTGGAAGTGAGGATAGCGGAACGTTCAAATCGTCTCCTTATTCGACTGTTTACCGCATCCACATATTCTTCCACTTCACCCCGGTAACCCCTTGGGAAACTAAAACCTACGTGGGCCCGTCGACTTGTCGTCGGGCAAGGCTGAATACCTCTTAGATTGCCTCCGACCTCCTAAATATAGCCAGCCGCCAAACAAGGACTTGTATTAGACGCGTGAAATGGGATTTGCCAGCGTAGATGTACTGCGGAGATATAGGATGTGGTCCGAAGGGATCTTAATAGAATTGCATTAAGATTATTCTAACGTCTACATGGAACACGATAAGACGGGGTGGATTAGTTTGGTACCGTTTTATCTACAGTTGATAAAATAGTTTGACTAAAATTTCAATAGACGACCTTAACATCGATGAAATCATTTTTATTATTATTTAGAGGTACAAAGCGCATATTTTAAATTATCTTCGAGTAGAGGTTAAAACTTAAACTCTTGGCTCAGTTAATGTTGGTAAAAACGACTTGTAACAACTCCACCATGTCATGTCTTATCCATACATCCTGCAAAATATGATCAAGTGTAGATAACTGTCAAATTATTACCCCAATTAATTCAATTCCCACGCTCGAGGGTCGCCATTATTTACCGTTATCTTTTAGGGAAATTACCTCAAAAATCGAAGAGTAAAGCTTGCACGCAGCTATTTACATGAATTAGTCGACGTTTATGCCTCCGCCGAGACAAACCACAGCGTCGCGGCGCGCCACCTGGCGGATGGCGGGAGAATTATGCGCTCGTTACTCGCTCCGCCGCCTCGGGCCGCGATATCTTTTACAACTCGTATTTATTGAGCCACCCGAAATGTGACCCGAAACACCGCTTCCGATCTTACTTTGGAATCAGGCTCCTGAGAAAAATTTGAGGTTGATAATGGCTTTGGAAGTTGCAGCAATTGGTGGCTGTTATTTTTATTTATGTTTTGCTGGGTATATGCATGGCCCTATTTCGTAAACGTAGCAGGTAACAGGTGATACGGATTTGACGCCAAACTTGAGAATAATATATTGATGGCGACTGGCTAGGTTGAAGCCTCCTCATTCTCTAAAACAGTTTTAAGCTTGTAAGTGTACCTATTTTAATTCAGAAATTAAACTCATTAAATAATCGTTAGAGATTATGAATATTATGATTCAAATCCGAGTTTGTGTGTTGCGTTTTAATGTAGAACAAACAGAAATAAATGTAGTACACACAACAAGTATGATATTAATTTACTTTATGTAAACAAATACCGAAAAATCTGGCAACTATCTCGTTACAAACTGATTTCATTTATTTAATCTCATTTGTGTCTTAAATTTCGCCAGTCGGGTACCAGGCAACCATGATTCGCAAGGAAGTCTCCGCTACCGCCGTTTGTCTCCGGCGCACCTCCGCGCGTCCGATTTATGGCACAGTTTTGTGAACTCTTAACCGTTACGTGATCTGCTTCCGAATCCAATTTATGCCCTCCATGGGAAAAGTTCGCGACGCCTATTCTTTACGACTCATCTCTGCGCTCTGCCAGACTCGTGTGTTCCTAGTGAATTGTTTTTCAATTTATTTACGATCCTTCACAAAATTTGCATAAAATCCAATGGCTTGTTTTCTTAGAAAAAATGTAAGTTGCATGAAAACATATTTTGTAGCGAAAAATATTATGTAGCTGAAATTCCAGAATTTATTGATAGTAGGGTAAACTGGGCTCAATTGTTTACTAAAACAAAAATCATGTTGCATGGCAAATAAGGGACTAAATATTTCATTAAACGTCACTCAGTTCGTTATTAAAGCGAGAAGCCAGAGACAAATGGAGTGGAAGCGAGTTGACCCGAACAGGCAAACGGGGGCCCGTCTGAGTCCTAACAAAATACATCCTAAATAATTATCGTACGGAGGCTATTTCCAATTTGGATAACTGCTATTGACCAGTCATTGATTGACTAAATGTTTTTATGGGAGAATTGAGGAGCAATTACACGCTGCTGACAGCGCTTAGCAAGTTGCTATGTGAATGTGAATACTATCCAAGAAAACACTAGTTAAAATGTTTTTTTTTTAATTAGCTTTGATACCTAGGCTCTTAAGCAATAGATGACACTTGAAACTAAATCGTGTAAAGGTTTGGCACATTCCTAGTTTACTTAATAAAAAAGGTAAAAGTTTGTATAATTTTGCACAGGCGGATTTTGCGAAATTCCCGTAGAATAAGGATTTCTGCCAACCAAAGCCAGAACAGGCTCAAGCTAGTTTAATTCGAAAGTAAAAATCATAATAAACCCCTGTCACAATTTTTTTAAGACTTTGTTGTTCCCCAGTAACTTTTACATACGAAGATAATTATTCTAATAGGAAAATTGATTCTGTCGAAACGCAACATCCATAACGGGAGCTCGCCCCGGTCACCCGATGGGCATTTAGTATTATTATTTATTGACTCGGCCGGATTCACTTTTCACCCCACCCTCCACGCAAACAAATCGGAACAAGTAATTATTAAGAATACTGCAAATACGGTGCCCGACTTTATTAGAAATTTTGGGTATGTAAATTACTTTTCACAGTATACCTACTCGTATGTATAGTCAATTTTATAAAAAGATGTACGAAAAAAGAAATTTAACTATTTAGCTTTGTGATACCTAGTTTAGAAAAGTAGTAGTATTTTTAGCTCGTACCTGCACCTTTGTCTACTTCCCACGGGAATTTCGCACTTTGTCGGCCATGTGACTCAGTGATAACATGTCATTCTACTCAAGAAAAAAAATTGACACACTACCACATTCCTATATCCAAACTCACTAACATTACCTCTTTAAACTATTACAAAAGAACTTGTAGTTCAGACGTAAGTCAGTGACTTTTCCAAGGCAATTACTATGAGGTAGAGCACAATATTCATGTGTGATAGTCGTCGGGATGAACTAATTAACGACTTTATGCAGCAGACATTTGGAAGGTCTGCTTCCCGGATACGGGCATCGGACAGAGGCCAACTAGCATAGCCGAGACGTAAACAAACACGCAGACTGCTCCAACACATCGGAAATCGAAGGATTTGTAGTTTTGTTATTTCGCACGAGAGATCCTTTTGTTGCATGGATTCGCGTTAAATGGGAGGGAAGTTAGTATAGGGAGGTGCGCTCGATCGGCCGAACGGAGCAATCTTTGTTTCCTAAGGCAAGACAACCAGTCGCAGATGACACGTGGCGTTCTATAGCCCTGTCCGTTTTTCACTGTTTTTATTAAACCCGCAGGGGCCGGGGAGGGTCAGGGTAGAACGGTGGTCGGACCGGAACGGTGCCGTCCACCCCAGCACGCTGGCTGCGAATAAATCAGAATCTAATACGGTGCGACAAGATTGCTAGAGTTTTCCGTCTTATTGAACCTTTTTCCGGTGGAAGAAAAATAGGAAGCCGATCTCTCGCGTGATCGCGTTAATTGTACTTGGTCCATATTTTAAAATTTTGTCGAAAAATCTGGCTTATTAGCTTACTTTGGTCTTCCAACGATTTTTTCTTGGGACTCTTTACTTAATCGCTCCAAAATCATTGCCTAAACACACTTTCTTCCTAATGTTGCACTCATGACTATCACAGCGTCAAAATCACTTTACTGTCGATGTATGTATGTAATAAGTACCTCTTTTAATACTTTCTTAGTCACTGAATGACTAAATTCACTCGCTATAGGTGTATTACAAGAATAGTATCAAAACCTTTTACCACTACAACAGCGAACTGCAAGACGTCGTGAACACAAAATCGCGCGTCTGCGGCTAGCCGGGAATTAATTCCATTGACTGTGCCCGTGTAATGAGACCGATGGATGTGGGAATTTAATGGAGAATTAATACGTGGCTAGTGCAGTCTGGCAATAGTTTCACCGCCCAAGTCTTTGTAATGCTTGATTTTTTTTTGATAGGAAGCTTTGACAGCCGTATGAATTGTAATGGGATATAACCTATATCAAAATAATGTATTTTAAACTTATGAAATAACTCTTCTTATAGACTTCGACGCAGTGGGCTAAAAATACAGTAACCTGGACCCCAAGAGGGTCAGGGTCATAATCCTACTTACAATGATTATGCTATTGCTATTGGTTAGAGTATTGCACTGATTTTGAATTCGAATATTAAATATCCGACTCAATCTTGTCTTTACAATCAGCCAGTCACTCCTGCAGGCAAAGCTGTTCACACAACGACCGCCTGACTGAGCATGCATGGTCCATACACGTACTTTGAGAGGACGTGTACGCGGGCCTTATTTCATGCTCCATGGAACATCTTATAGCCCGGGGTCTGTGCAAATTATAATTACTAATGCTCGTGTGCTCAAAGCTGTTGTTTTTGTGGTTTGAATTTTGGCTTATTAAATCCCTGATGTAGACCGGACTGGGGCTGAAAGGCTTGTGACGGAAATTTTATAATGCACACGCTTCAGAGCAATTAAGTGCCGTTGTAGTGTGAGGAAATTTGGGCCAACGTGTAGAAAGCATGTTTCTGGAACAGTTTATAATGAAAAATAACAATAAACTCGCGCATGCTATAGATAGATTGAACTACGACTACGTATTGACATAATACGACCGTGATACTCATACCAAGCAATTAAATTTAATAATGGGTCACTCCCTTTTTTCTCGAGGAGAGCTCCAATGGACGGTGGCTCCAAGACAACAAGACGAGGCAAGGTAACAAGACTTAAAAGCCACATCGGATAATCAAACGAGAAAAATAGTTCGCAAACATTTCCCCGCTTTCTCTTACATTTTCTCATCGGCAGCATCAGGGCGTGAACCAACGCTTAGATTAATGGCCTCAAAACAGAATTAACTTAATCGAATAGTTGTTTACACCGTGTCACTGCTGCAATTAAAATTGTTTCGGAAGACAGTAAATCATTGGCGCGCAAGTGAAACATCACTGTGCACACCTTGCAATAAATATTCCAATTACAGCGGAATTCCGCGCGATGGGATGAAATTAATTATGATGCCGCAACACATTTTTAAGTTTAATTACAGCAAAGTACGTTTTTTGGATGGTGCTCTAAATCACTGCACTAGGTAAAGACTGAGAAATGTGCGTGTTTGGTTGCTTAGGATGTATGGGCAAAAAACTTATCCCCAAGTGATTCGTTTTCAAAAAAAGAAATGGGCAAATGCTTTTTTTTCTAATACTATAATTGTTTCGGGATGTTTATAAAATACAAACCTAACCAAACCTATAGGGCTCTACAGGATAGATTAATCATTTGGGAATTGTTTTTTATGCGGAAACGTAGGACACCAGTTGCGTACACCGGGCACAAAGTTTGAGCACATTTGTACACTGTGGGTACTCACGGTTCCCAATTTACACAAATAAATATACCTATAAGATGAGACTTAATAAAAGATTAAAAAATGAGCTCCAACTTCTAGAAAAAAAATCAGCCCTTATGGCTTTTAACAGATTACCTACTTACTATTTAAACAACAAACTCACTGAAATATGGCGTGCTTACAGATTACTGTATAAATATACTTCAGAGAGTTTGTTTTTTAAATTTAAAGTCATCTTCAGTTATTTTGTATTAAACCACCATAGTTTTTCAAAATAAAAAAAAAACGTAAAATGTCTTTACTCAATAAAAATAACAAAATTAAGCTCTGCCCAAAGCACACGATACAGACGAGGCATTCCAGTAAATTTCATTAACGCCCCGCTCCGCCCGAACTTGATTTATTCTTTACCGAGCCAATTTAATGATAAATACACAACATTATATCCGAGGTAATTTGTTCACTAGACAGCCTCAACCTGAAAAGAGCAAATTAAGTCACAACTACCTGTATTTTAGCGGCAATCTCCCTGTTTGTTTTCGCTGTTATTGTCTTATATTACAAGATTTGTGTTGGTTTCTTTTAATAAATTGCCTTTTGAAAATAATTTTTGGTTGAAATATTTTCAAAATCACTATTAGGCTAATTATTATGTTACCTACTATGTTTTGTGTTGGAGCGGTTTGGCCAATGAGCCTTTCATGAAAATAAATCACATAAATGTCTCATAGACGTAGCTGTATTACACTTGTCGTCACAGAGTAGCAGTTAATTCCAGTACACTTTATGTTAATGTATAAATCATTCTAAATGCCGTTAACTATAATAGTTTAATTAAAAAAAACACCATGTTGTTAACCTCTGTATTTCGCCGTGAGACACGAACGGCATGCTTGGAAGATAAATTACGAAAATCTTGTATAGGGGGTGTTATTATTCGGTTTAATGTAGCGAGTGTCACAATGTGTACACATTTCGGCACTTAGCTTGTTAATTTGACGATGACTGTCGTGCTGCCATCCGTCATCGCCATTGGCTGTCGCGCGCGTCTTTACGCACGAAAGACGTAAAAGACAGGTTACTAGCGTTCATGTATAAAACTAGACTAATATAGCCTAACCATAAAATACTAAAATAACGACTTAATCAAGTTTGTATGCGTTAACACGTGTTAGACACGCCAATGTTAGTTTTCTACGCACTGGCGTGTATTGATCACAGTTTATCGAATGTCTAAGTTAGTGTGGTAGCATGTATAATACAACGAAAATTAGAAGTTTTGTTTGATGGGTACGGGAAATTTTCATGATTTTACACTCTGTATTTCCCGAGTTCCTTACATTGCAAATCTACCTTAGTACATGTATTTCATTTCTACAAAAGCAGCAACTGAGTGAAACTAAACACAACGTTGCCATTAAGGTTCACTGCTTTCATAAACCCACAAATTGACTAATGATTTCAATGAAAACTATACTTTAGTATTATTTTTCACCAATCACGTACTTACCTAATTTAATTCCCACACACAATCAGTTCGTGATTTCCATCAAGTAAACCTGAATATTACGGAATAACTAAATAAAGTAAAATCATTAATAATCAATATTACCATCTTGTAACATGCTCGCTGTATGCTCGTCGCTTGCAGCCGGCCGTTACTACTCCTAATTGTAAGATCATCCTGCGAAGTGAACGGGGTGACTGATTATAGGACAATGAATAGCAATTTTTGCCACCAACGGGTTAAGTCAAGCCTTCAGTTACGAAAATTTTCAATGAACGTAAAGGAATTCCACTTAATTTTAAAGAAATTTATCTTATTACACGCTTTGTGCTTACATTCTTCGACAAACAGTTCAAATGCCGTAGGTTTTGTGGAACTACGAATTATTTTTACTGATTTTAAATAATAATAATAATAATGATGATATGTAGTCTTTTTTATTCCGAATTCGCTACAATTTCAGTACCTAAGCACGTGTTGTTGTTGTTTTTTTTTATTTTTTTTATTAATTTGTCGCGGAATTCGGCGTGCCTCATGGCAAAGGCCTCCTCCGTGTATTGGAGGATTTGGGCTATAGTTCCCACGCGCGCCCGGTGCGGATTGGGAACTTAACACACTCCATTGAATTTCTTCGCAGATGTGTGCAGATTTCCTCACGATGTTTTCCTTCACCGAAATGCTCATGGCAAATTTCAAATGTAATTTTCGCACATAAATTCCGAAAAACTCAGCGGTGCGAGCCCGGGATTTGAACCCACGACGCTCTGCTTGAGAGGCCACAGGTCAAACCACTATGCCACCAGGGCCATATTTTAAATACCTACACAATAATTATTCAGTACCTAGTAATATTACGTATATTATGTATAAAACGTAATGCAATAGTGGTAAAAAAAAATAGTTGTATACAATGTTAATCACACACTACACTAAGTACTTAGTCGCTAAAGGACTAAAAGTGATGACTGGTCTTAGCACTTCTTGATAGGTTCTAACGCCGAGTTACGCGGTCTGATCGTAGTATTACAGTCATAATGTTCAAATGCATAACACAATAAGAAGCCAACAGTTTGGTTAGCTATTGAAACAGCTCAGGTTCCGAATTGGAAACAAAGGTTCCGCGATAATTGGTCGGGTCGACCTGAATGTGCTAGACGAGACTTAATTGAGGTTTTCGAGTTGGACTAATTCGCCCACCTTCGATCAGCCGATCCCTAGGGCCGAGGGTCGAGGCTCGTCTGTACGAGGCGCCGGTATTAATGCAACGGGAGCAACGGGTTAAATGCCGCACTCAAAATTTCTTCCAATTAGTACCAACGAAAGCCAAAATTTTGCTACAGTATTTTTTATACTCGTATTTATCTCCGTATAGGCACGTCCCCGGGCAGCGAAAAGTCCACTATGGTTAAGAATTCCCTCACGTACCGCTGAACAAAAAGTAACAACTAAATATTTCGGAGACGGCCCGATAGAGGTCGGGTGCGGATAACAAAAAGTAGGGCCGAACGGGACCCTCGACACCCGCGCAGATATGATAATCCCAAGTATGTAAAATAGTGAAATTTAAGGCCTTTCCATGTGAAGAATTGTGCTCGTTCGGTAGGCAAATTATTCTAATGCGGCCCTTTTATTCGAGGCACACTCGAGGCACGGGTCGAGCTCCTCCGGCACTCATTTGTATTTCAATAAAACACTATGCCTATCTAAACACAGCTATGATTCTGATATCGAACCGAACGCCTACAGTTCAAATAACTTGTTATTATTACAATGTTTTCAGTCGGAGTATTTTCACAATTTATAATCGCTCGTCCATCAATCGAGTTCTCGGTGAATCAATTTGAATACATTGAACTAGGTATTCATTAAAGTTTGCACAAAGTTACAGATCATGAATACGGTGGCAAACAAAAACCAATCCCCGGTTCGCTCGCATTGTGCCGGTCCCCTGATACGGTCGCGGTGCATTTGTGGATACGCCAATTCAGATGCGTAAATAAAAGGTTCGTATCGCTGCGACGTATCCGGCGCGTGTGCCGCACGATTTGCATGGCGACGAAACTCGAAAGTCCACAATCGCGCGCTCGTAGCCCGCGAGACCAGCCTCCTGCGTCTTCCTGTATCTACCCTTGCGAAACCTCTTTTTGCCGGGGTCCGGCCGGCGGCACAATTCGCGATACATAAATTTTCGCGATCGGTCATCCCTTAAAAACAAGTTTAGCTCTTTATCCAGAGGAGAGTAAGTTAAAGAATGGGTCGGCCGTACGTTACCCTCCAATTCGTTACGTATTCAAATTATTTCGCCGTTCTGTTTTGGGTCCATTTGTATTGCTATGTACCTACGAATTTTGCACTTTTGTGAGGGTGGTGCCATTGATTTTGTATATTTACCTAAGTTGGTATATTTGGGTGTGTTAGAGCATGAACTAAGAATAAATCCCCTTGGTGGGATGGTACCATAGAGGAAGTTAGTCTATGCCTAATTAATTGGCGCGTCATGTGGCGGCTAAGACGGGAGGCGGCTACCCCTGACGAGCCTCTAGCCTCTACACAATGCCCTTCGTCGAGCCACAGAACTACCAAAATAATACCGGCCAACAGTAAATTGCTTCAAATTCTGCTTGATAAAAATCGCACCCTTCATGGAACAAAGACTTAAGTCATATTAAAGGGTGCGAATAATAGTGTGCATCAGCTTTTTAAAGTTGCCGCAACCGTATTTAGTTCAAACTGCCTCCAAGTATCCGTTTCTACAGCAGATCCTCTACGTCACTAGACAATGGTAGTGTGCATTATGTCAGTGGGATCAGTGACGTCTCGACAGTCGACACACGTCTTGAATGTTGACACACAATGTACACAAAGAGAAGAAACATAAATGACATGGAGCAGCGGATACGAGAGAACTAGGTTTTTTCATATATAGTCCACTGGTACCAATTTAACGCGCTGTTGTATAAATAAGAGTGAAATAGTAACGTAGCTAAACTATTAAGTTAAATTAATGCATATTGACAAAATAATAATCACACAACTTCTTTAAAAAAATCCCGTAACCAAATTGATTCAAAATTCACATTCTATAACATCTTTTTCATCCACATTTGTATACAATTTTACCCTTGATATTTTCGTCGCGTGCAATTTCAGGGGTTAAAACTGCCATGACTATATCTATCGTATGTTCCCTCACACCTTTGTCCACCTCATCTGCGTCCGCGCCATTCAAAACGACAACGAAAACTTCACAAGATAAAGCCGGCCGCATGCATGCGGCACACGTCTACTCTTTACAAATTCTGATGTGAAGCCATTGAAACGGCGTGCAAGTTTCTCGTGTGCGCCCGGCTGAATGCAGTGATAAGTCGCAACTTGACAATGAGCAAATCGTGAGTTGATTTCGTATTATACACTAAAATTGTAGCCACGGATTTCGGGGAATTCGGTACATGGCAACTTTGCCCGTTACATTAGCGTGTATTAGCTATCTTGGCTTATAGATACTCGGGATATTATTGTAGCGAAATGTGGTTCATAACATACTTATTAATTGCAGTAGCAAGTTCTAAGAATGCTATTTTAATTTGAAAGTCGAATACGCATTATGTGGACAGACGAATCGATTTAGATATGGAGAGAAGACTAAATTGAATCCCTTATTTTCCGATCACGTTCTTTCGATGAATTCGAGATTGATAAAAAGAATAAACGACGCAATGGCTGAAAAACTTCCACGTTGTTATTTATTTGTAGAAGACGGTCTGCTCAAAATTCTAAATATTTATAATTCTTATAACAAATAAGTTTTATTGCTTGCTTAAGCCAAAGTTGGTGCTGTATTCATTTAAACTGCCAAACGTCCCAACAAAGACCCAAGTCCACTGAAGCATGAAGACATTTGGACGTTTCCAAACTAATAATCATGACAAAAGTGTCCAATGCCGCTTGTCGTGATAGCATTAGCGGGATAAAAAGCGTCCGATACACATCACAGTAAATTTAATGTAGCAGTAAGAATACGTTTGAAGCTAGTTCACGCCTAGTGACGAGTGCGTTGCTCACGCGGTGTGTTTTTAAAAGGATCAGTACTTGGCTTGCGTTTGACCACAATGACGCCTGATTATAAAAATATGACATAAGATGGAGCTGACACCATGAGTATAAAACCCCCGCCTACTTCTTTTCGACCTGTGTGGGAGAAATGACCCAGTGGAATGAAGCATGTAACAAAACATGTAATGAAATTGATATTTATACGACATTAAAAATGTCAATAGCTTCGAAATAATGAATTTACGCCTAAGTATAATGTTTAAGCAAAACGAGAGCTCGACTTTTTTGTTACCTACTGCAGTCGTTTCCTATATGTACCTATTCCAGTTTAGATTTATAATTATAAGTAACTAGCTGTTGCCCGCAACTTCGTCTGCAAAGACTTCGTCTATCGCTATCCCGCGGAAATTTTCCGGGATGAAAAGTCGTTGGGCCGTTCTAGCGTGATTGAGTAACAAACAAACATCCATCCATCCATCAATCCAAACTTTCTCATTTATAATATTAGTTAGAAGTTAGATAAGTCACAGCAATGAATAATTTAAACTGCAAATTGTTTTGTTTAACGTATAAGCATATAACTAGTAAAATTGCCTTACTCCCGAACTCTACCCACCGCGGGTTGCCTAGCGGAAACGCCGGGACGCGGCGACGTCCCATCGCCGGCCAACGTATGGGGGAGCAGCCGAGCGTGCCGGTGAATCATGCAGTTATTCAATAATCCGGCTCAAAACAACCCGAGACCGTTATGGTAAGAGATTGGAGTTATCCCATAAATCTGGTGGAGATTTTTCAGGACAAAATTCGGTGCTTCGTTCCGTGACTTGTTCTCTATGGTAAGTCTTCAGACGCGTGTAAGGAATATCCTCACTAAACACGGAAATATTCAAGTCGTAAATAACTGTAGTGACCAAACCCTCAGGTTTCTGGTCAATTATGTTTATGATGTTGACAAATTTGATCGTTAAAAAATTTGTGTAAATCACTATGAGCTAACGGTCCAGATAGATAAATAATTATTACGAATACATGAGTATGAGTATGAGTATGATAGGTCCAACTTCGAGAAAGAGATCACTCGTCGAATCCGACTCGGCTGGGCAGCGTTCGGGAAGCTTCGCAGTGTCTTTTCGTCCAAATTACCGCAGTGTTTGAAGTTAAAAGTCTTTGACCAGTGTGTGTTGCCAGTGATGACATATATGGACCTGAAGCATGGGCGCTAACGATGGGCCTCATGAGGAAGCTCAAGGTCACTCAGAGGGCTACGGAGAGGGCTATGCTCGGGGTTTCTCTGCGAGATAGAATCAAAAATAAATGATGATATCCGCAGTAGAACTAAGGTGACCGACATAACCCAAAGAATTGCGAAACTGAAGTGGCAGTGGGCGGGGAACATTGCTCGCAGGACCGATGGGCGATAGGGTCAGAAGGTTCTCGAATGGCGTCCACGGACGGCTGTTGGTAGGCCTCCAACAAGATGGAGCGACGACCTGATCAGGATCGCGGGATCGCGGTGGATGCGGAAGGCACAGGACCGGTCCGAGTGGAGAGCCTTCGGGGAGGCCTATGTCCAGTAGTGGACGTCTTTCGGCTAATATGATGATGATGATGTTGATGACTATGAGCTAATAATAAAATTCAGAGAAACACTCAGTCAAAGCAAAGGGCAAACTCATAATAATATCATATTTCAAAATAGCGTAAACAATTTTTTCCTCAATTAGGAAGGATAACTAAGTAATTGTTTTTTCCTCAGTAACTTTTCTTATGTTTTTACACTCAATGGCAAGGGTCCTTACAAAATAACATTTCAAGTGTAATAATTTTCCCTAGCGTCGAGAGGAACAGAACACAGCATGTGCGATCGACGCGGGTTCGACCCCAGCAGACGCACAAATCATGTGACATTCGGCATCGGCAGCCCTTTAAAAAATTACACTACTTTTTTGAACGAAGAAAAAGGACTTAAAAGTGATAATTGAGATTTTGTCGGGAGAGCCACAAAATTCATCAATTTCATGCGCTACTACATAACTTGCGAAGTCGCATCATCAGTTCGTGTTCTGCAAATTTTTCGCAAAAGAAATGGCTGCAACCAATATCCAGTGAAGTTGGATGTGGCTCAACTTTTGCAGGGGATGCGCTCGAATTTGTCATAGCAAAATTCACTGCAGCCCAGTTTTACAACGCAATAAAATATAGGAATAAAAATTCGTTCGCGAACCAGCAATAAAATAAAACGCTAACCGTTTTTACGGCGCCGACAATATAATGAAATAATCGTAACGGCCGTCGACGTCACGTCGAATTGCCCGATAAATCTTCCGCGGGTCATATTGTCCACAGTCCTCTTGGCAACACTTTAATATCGAGAAATATCATCTCGATAATCGAAGCGGTGCGCACTCGCCGCTCCGGCCGCCGCGTATAAATCACTCCCCCGCACTCGCCTGTCGTTTATTTTTTAGACTTTCCATTTCCAAATAAAGTCCCTGAGCAACGGGCCAGTGCTTCCTCCTTCCGGGGCGGTTTTTATATGATTTGTCGGCTGTCCGCCGTTTCCCTTAATATTGTCAATATTTCAAATATTAATTGATATAAATCAGAGAACTTTTCACCGCCGCCGATTTTTATAGCCTCTCTCGGAATTAAATTTGTATTTAATTGTAACCGTATAGGTACATCGATCATAATGGGCGCTTCCCGTGTTTTATAAATGGAAACTAAATCAATAGACGAGTGGTACGTCCGAGGGGAAACGTGTTAAATTATGTAGGTACACTTAGCGCGTCAATCCACGCACTACTTTGAAAAAGTTCCGCCCATAAAACATTAACAAGCACTCAAGAAAATTCCCGGGCGCTGCCCCGTTCGTTAAGTAGTGTCAGCCGGTAGTTTTTCCCACCTCGAATTGGCGGCTGTCCACTGGAGGCCGAAGGGTCGCTGTCAACGCGATTGGCGAGCCGATATCTCCCAAGAGTGTCGCCCTCGGCCTCGGAGCCTCTCGAGCACGAAGATCATTGCAAAGCCCTCAATTAATGACAAACAATGGCAGGCACTCACGTGCCCAATTTTCAGTTGTCGCTCTCGTTTTGCGCGGTGACAGTTGGCACGGGTCAGCCTCTCACGCGACACTTATTCCCAAAGCTGTAGATTTACATTTACCGCCCCGAATTTAGGTACTAAATACGGGATGTTTTAATATGGAAACCATTATGGTACATAAATTAAGTGCATTGTTAACTATAACTGGTTATACCGACGAAAAGGTACGACACACGTTTTCCCAACTCTAAAACACACTATAATTTGAATTTTAATAAAAGTAGAATATCATTGTTCCACAACTCTCAACTGACACAGTTTTCATTTTAAAACCCAGTTGAACATTAAAATCGTCGCTGCAAAGCGTGTCATGTTAGTCCTGGAGCGTAGTTGTCAGTTTTGGTGAGGCCAGATACACGAGTCTCGAGCCGCGCGCTCGCTCGCTATCGATCCGGCCCGCGCGGGCTGCGGGGGGCACAAATTTGGGAAAACTTTGAAAGTTTCGCGTCTAATTCAGGAGCACGCACACAACCTCGCAATCAGCCCAACTGTCGCACACAGCCGTCCCCGCAGCCTTGTAATTCTTGTTCTGCTTGATGCCTTACAATTTCAATATATCACGTGTCGAACTCGATTGAATCGTGACAATAAAATTAGCCAAAGTAATTTGTAGAATAATGTAGAATGCAATGTTCTGTAGCTGAAGACTAAGTTGTCAAAGGTAGAGTTACTTTGATACGCACGAGTCGGCGGCAGATCAAAGCTGGTGTCATTATCCATTGTGGCGTAAGTGCTTTTGAAAAGAAAACAATTAAGAAGATGAGGCGTAGGGTGACCACGGCGTGTCCGCGCGACAATGGCCCGGAGACGGCCACTTCCTCCGCGATCAAAGGGATACTTTTTCAGTTTGTTTAATGACTAACTGAATGGTGGCCATTCAACTAGTTTTAGCGAAGGACAATTTCTAAGTAATCTTTCGTATATTATGATGCGGATTGCACTTTTAGTTGGCTTCATTTATTTTTAAACGATTAAATAATTAAATCAATCAAAAGTACTTATCATAAAAAGAGTTACCTACCTGTTATTGCCTACGCAAAAATAAGCAACCGTGTCCACAGAAACCTATTCAATTCGTGTTTGTTTGTATCTATTTACATTTTACCCGTTTCATGCCGTCTATGTATTTTTCATTTCTCTTTAATTTATCGCGAGCATAATTTTTAAATATCCTTTGTCGTCACCCGCCGTTAGTAAACAGGCTGTTTGTGCCTGAATAAAGGAATTCCATTCAGAGCGAGGCTTTTGCGGGAACAAAAAAAATTGGGACGCTAAATAAAAACAAAACCGCTTTGAAAGCGCAATTAGTATGATTTAATGGCCATTTAATTATACTATAATTAATGTGATATTTTTCGAGCTGTCGCTCTTTTTATGTCGTTAAAAGGGCTATTTTTGAGGTGACAAAGCTATTACGGACATTATGGTAAAGAATTCTGCCCTGATAGAAAGAAAGAAAGAAAGAAAAAGTTCATTATTTATTTATGACAAACACAATTAATTAAGAAACAAAAAAAAACAGTTAAAAAATCTACAGACAAAAATATGATGATGATACTTGATGAGTTTTTCTGATTTGTTTTGAAAGTTTTGAATATCAATATTTAAAGGTACTAACGTAAACAATATGCTCTTCAACAGACTCACACGACTTTAAACATAATAGAGAATATATCACTGACAATCTCGCAGTCATCGCCCTGAAGCTCTATAGTAATTAACACTGAACCATTAGTATAATGAAATCTCTTTTCGTGTGTTTGTATTATGATTAACGGCAGCTAATCGTCATTACTGGTAATGAAGACAACTTGCTGGTAATTTGATTTTGTGAAGAAACTGTTTAGCATATTTACGATGGCAATTAAGCAAGTGCAAAAATGTTTTAATTATTTTTAATTAACTACAAACATGTCACTTTTATCTTATTTATGTTTTTTTTTAATGGGTATTAAAATTTAATAGTTAACTGATATGACTGCCAGGAATACGTAAACTTCGGTACATAATGGGTATAGTAGGCGGCAAATAAGTAAAACCTGGAGGGGATAAGCGCAGTATGAAAAACAACATCATTTTCATACTGCGCTTATCCACTCCAAGTTTTACTTATTTGCCGCCTACTATAGTCTTGTTACTCTTAAGGTTAGATTTATACTACCTACCTCCTGTTTGGTAGTATAAATTTAATCTCAAGAGTAACAGGACTACCCACACAATTTCAGCTTCAGTTCGGCATAACTTGAATTTAGACTTACATGGTATTTTTTCTGTCAGTAGCTCTTTTCACTTCATGCAGACCGACGCCTCTCCATCCACTACTATCAAGATTCGAGATACTTAGTAACGTTACTGTCACGTTCTAATAAGTGTTAAGTGTGGGTTGATATAACTTAATTTCGCTTAACCGTATTTCTGTGGTCATCTGTCATTGGCTTTTTGTTTAGTACCTAAGTCTCATTATAATGTACTGTAATGCTGTTGATGCCCCAAATAAAATAAGTAAATAAAAAAAAAGTTAGTGTTTTATTCAATCGAAATAAAAACATGAACGAACGAACGAAGTTCTGCACACGGTAATGTGAGGCCGGTTTTTGGTAGGTACTCGTATATATAATAATTACGTACCGACCTATTACCGTACCGACCGACAGAAAGATATTTTCACTTTTTTATATAATAAATGTGAATTACCAATACAAGCTAATATTTTTTTAATTTGAAAGTTGCCAGTTTATTTCTTAGGCGGTGGCTGCACGAATTAACAGGAATTAAGGAAATCTTGTACCAGGGGGGCAGAACTAATAGCGGGCGCTTAATTAAATGGCACCCGCCGGATTGGAGCAGATGGCATTGCAAAAATTAAGAGGTCATGCTGCAGAACTTTCTACGATTCTAAATTTCCAATATTTTCTAATACCTACACACTATAGGTACAGCCACATAGCCACATTTTTAATTGATTTTCAAAAATGAAGTGGGTTTTATTTTATTTTCATCTGTATACTCGTACACCAATAACTTTAATAATAAGGGATGTCTATTTTTTGCAATGATATTAAATCGATAATTGGGAATGGATGATTATTAAAAAAAATGCTTGTTGATCTTTGTATTGATATATAGGAATAATCATCCTTAGCTACAGAAAAAAATTACAGATTTTTCTGTTGACCCATTTATTTTTATAAAAATACGTCTATAACATCATAAATTTAAAAAAAAGTCCGCTTGTATCTGTGGTACACAATGACATTTTGTCAATGAGGTTGATAGCACAGCTCTCTCGGAAGCTAAAAGAAGCAACGGCCAAGTGGCGCCGTCTGTAAATAATCGGTGTTACTATTACCATACATGGGGTGGAAAGGGGAATCCTAAAAGTTCCTGTCAAAAAATCATTGTAAAGTACGTCTTGATTAATCCCGATTAGATAGATAATTTGATAAGTGTGATTTAAATGCCAATGGCACGTGTCTAGTAAGAAAGAAGTATTTTATTTACTTCAATATAATCAGAAGTTATAATTTTGCTTGGTTGTTGTTGTTTTAGAAAACCTTCAATGATTATGAGTTCGGTAACAATTTTAAAAATAACACTGTTTTCTGCCGCAGCTGATCGAAATTCATAAATAACGTAGAACTAAAAGCATGACTTTGCAAGGTTTCGTTGAAGGATCTCATAACTCAAGCTTAATGAAAAACAACATTTCCTTGTAAGTAACGTTATTCGAGAAACGTTTTAATATAAACGTAAGGTTAAGTTCGACTTGTTATTTTGTAATTTTTAGATTTACGAGACTTGCTTGTCTCAAAGGAAATTAACGTGGTTAAAAAATATAGGCATGGAAGACATTAAAATATGGAGCTGGGATGGGTTATCGAACCCAGTTTCTCTAAATTCCGTGACGTGTGTTGACTAATTGACTAAATACACGATCCCGACTGATTATACACTTTCAAATATTTTCCTTACTATATGTATATGATTGCTTAGTTGTTATGAAGTCAAAGAAGCGCATAAATAAACCGATCGTATATTGTTCATAAACTACACATTCTCTAAAAACTAAATATCGTGTATGTTTGTAAAGAGCGGTGGCAACAAATAAAGCTGTTAGCCGGCCATCGGCATGCGCGGCACGCGATTCAAAGAACAGGGATACTGTGGAGACGACGTTGTCAATTTTTTTTTACATTTTACTAACGTACAAGACATTTCAAACATTATTACGAACGTCGAAAAACACACAACAGATAAACAGGCGACCTTTTCTTTTTAGTTTGAAAATCTCTCCCTCCGAACATGACTCCCGTTTTGATAGAGAGGTGGATATAAACAGGTAACGTTGGTGCAGAATTACGTTATGTGCTTATTTATTAACAGACTTATTCTTTATGTTTGAAGAAATTTTCTAAACTTAATCGAAGTGAATCAATAAGCTTATTTCATACTAAGCTGATTAATGTTAGTTTAGTTTTCCATCTTCTTCTTCTTCTTCTTTAGCCGTTCTCAACCTCTAAGGTGTAGGCCTCCTTCAGTTTATGCCATCTGTTTCTGTCTTGAGCAGTTTCCAACCACTTTGTTCCCGCCAGTCTTTTGATATCGTCGTACCAACGCATCTGCGGTCTTCCTGTCGGGCGTTTCTCGCCCCACGGTCTCCATTCTACCACTGCCCTGCACCACGAGCCATGCTTGCGGGCGACATGACCATTAGTTTTCCATACAAAAACCTTTTTATGTCAAAATAAATGCATAACCTTTACTTCGCTACTCCGCGATATAATAGTGAGGTCAAATCATGCAAGACAGCCACGCTACCGCTGAATCCTCACTATAATGATTTTACCTCACTTTAACGCGGAATAGCGAAGTAAGTAATCCATTCATAATATTTTGACATGAACCTCCGCAAAGTAAAATCTAAACACCTTTTTATGTTTATTGTATAAGAAATCTCCACCAAATCTAAAAATATGCCAAAAACTTTCAGGATCACCTCTCCTTTCCTTTCACTCATCTCATGCTCTGCGAGTCCACCTCACAGAGAAGTAGCAAAGTAATAAGAAAAGGTAGGAGTGCCCCATTGAATGATAACTCCGGTCCTTTGTCTCGCGCCTCTTGACGAATCGAATTAAAAGGCTTATTGTGTCTACGTGACAGCTCGGCGGCTCGACCCTCGCCGTTTGAGACGTTTTTGTTACAACCAAACTAAAATATTACAGGCCATTCACTAGATCTCGGCTCTGAGGGGTGACGGTTCGCTACTCGAATTTGTACTCAATTTTTAACCGTCCCCGTTAATTAAGAGCTCCTCTTTATTAGCGAGAGTCTTAATGCGTTAATTGTCGAAATGCAATCTCGGAAGCGGGACTTTTTAATCATTCAAATGCGTCATATTTTAATTTGGAGGAAAGTTTCGAGTTTAAGTGACAGGGATTGTAAGCCGGCTAATGGAATTTGTTGATATTTTGCGCGATAAATTTTAAATGTATTGTTTTGTAATGCGATTTTACATTTTAATTCGTAACGTACTCAGTTGCCTGAAGAAATGAAACGTGTTTTAACTTAGATCTTTGTTTCAGGCCTCCCTACGGCATCGGATGCCGTCGCCTTCCGACCAAGGTGAGTGGACCTACGTCCCATTTATCCAAAAACAAATCGTTTGTCCCGCTACCTAGAAAAACCACTTCCCTTGTAAGACATCTTAATTATTCATTACATCCCACGACGCCGACCAAAAAGGCAACTCATAAAAATATACTAAAACGTACACGCACATTAATGAGGCCGGTGCAATATTTATACACAGCCACCCTAATTGCTAGGGTGGAGAGTGGAAAAAATGGGCAATTTCACGTAATGTAATATGTATATTTAAGGTGAAATTCCCAAAGCCAGCGGTGGAACTCTGTCGCGGCTGTACTTATTACACGGAACCACTTCAAACGTCTTTCTGCTGCGCTGATGAACGCACCGCGGAAGGAGATACTCTACTTGCATACAAAATATTTTAACTACATTTTTAGGGGTAGGTATATGTCTTTACAAAATGTTGGTATATGTGTCTCAGATAATTAATTAAATAAGAGAAATTGTTATCAGGGGGACTTTCGCCTTTGGAATGCAAAAAAGATAATTAGTGATGATCGTTCATTCGCAAAGGTTCATAATTATCAATAAAATTAATAAAGAGTGATTAGGCAATTAAAATATTTGTTTTAAATATTTTTAAGGATGTTTATGGGTCATTGTCGTCAAGATTATATTTTCTACATTTTGTACAAACACTGTAGTTACAATTAATTCGAAAAAATACTGCATAAGTAGTAGAGTAACTCTCTAGTCACGTCCACGGTGTAAGTAGCCAGGATTTTATTTTTTCAATATGTTTAGGTGCTCAGCGCTCCCCTCGCCACAATTTCCTCTTGACGGAAACCCTCAATCTAATGATACGGCTCTGTTAAAAAACACAAGGAAATTTAATAACGCCACCAGCAAGCTGCGAGAACGAAAACAAAGACAATTTAATTCCAACGATTCCCACATGCTCAATATCGCTGAGAAGTTGCCCCCTTGAAGAAATTGCACGCAAATTAAAAACGCCTCCGTGAGATTTATCATTTAATCTCAAGGCGTAGTCACCCTCAAAAAGTAACCACATGCTGACCTTATTAGAAAGCCTTTATTAATGAGGTAAATGTACGCAAAAATCGTTCCATCATTCCGTGAACTGACCGCCCAACGGACAGCCAACGTGCGACAGAATCTGCATATCATGTTATGGGGACGGTTACCCCGGGCAATTACCGGCACAAAGCTTAGCACATTTCAAAGGTAAGCAAATTAGTTCCGCACTTAATGATCCGACAAAGCGCGTAAATCTTTTTAAAACGCGCACCCGGTGTTTCCTTTTCCTGTAGGGTAGGTAAACAACGTTAAAAAAATATTTGCATAAGCCCGCCCCGCATATATGCAAATTTGCGGCCCGTGCGAGGAAAGGCGGTGAAAATTGTATCAAATTGTTCCAACGACACGTAGGCTTTGCGGCAATTTGTCAAGCGAGCAATAATTATTTTAGCCCCACCCCCTGCGTGATTCGAATATTGGATATTTTTTATATATAAAAAGGTGTTACACGCTTTTCCCACGTCTGTTAACCGCGCACTACGAATCGTTCGGACGTGGTGTCGAATTAAGCGGGCATCAGTGAACAGCCCGCCGGTGAAAAATGTTCGCCACCTGTGGCTCGGTGTAATCGTATGCGTTCATCCCTGCGGGACTGCGTGCATTGGGAGACCGTCCTCTGGACAACGATGTCAGAATAGATAGTTGAATACTATTATTTCGATTAAAATCAGTTTGGGATTTTCACAAATTCCAACCTGACCATTTTTTTTAAAGCGTGAGGTTGTACTCGCTTAAAACTGTTCTATACAAGTCAAAATGAATATACTTAACAATTCGTTTGTTAGTAAATTAAGTTAGTCCTCCTTTTTGAAGTCGGTTAAAAACAACTACGTGTCCAACATATCTTAATGTTCCAAAACATCCCAGGACCGATCCCAAATTCTGTTACAACTTAACTTAAAAACTGAAAATGAAACGCCTAACCCTTTTACTTAAAGGACGCCCTTTCCAGGCTTTTAACATCCGCGCTGCACGTCCGGGCCTGCAGTCAATTCCGCACCGATACGGCCGATTCCGCACCATTTTGCGCTCCGCACTCGTCGATTATCATCCGCGTGTCCGCTCGGCCCGGGCCGATACACCGCGCCCGTTCAATTAACACGCCCATCGCATCGCACCCGATTGACCGTGCGATTTATTCACTGGCCAGTATTCCAGTTCCATTTTTAAAAAGGTTGACGAAAAAAAAGTGTGTGGGTCTCGTTGTTACATTGGATTTTGATATGGCCAGTCACCAATGTACTTTTTTTCCGTACTGGCCACTAAAGGTTCTACGAACGCGACGAAAAATATTTATATCTCATTCAGATTTTTTTTTTAATGTGAGGAGAAATACAAACTTTTCGAATAATATAAGAAACTATTCTTAAATACTACCCTGAGCGAAGTTTGAAGATCGCCAAACCACAAGTGTCCATCGTTTTTCCCACGGTTATGAGGTCTTAATGGTGAGCCGCGGTCCTTTATGAACTCGGGCGGACACAATAACGATAAAGGTGAGCGGGAAATCCGGACAATAAAGCTCTGCAAAAAAAGCTGAGCGGGGGCTAGCGCGGGGCAAATAGTTCGTGAAATTTCGAAGGGCCCCACTACTGGGGCAAGAGACGGGGCACTTTACGACGGTCCTTCCAGTAAACCTACCCATTACGTTGGGTTAAAGGATCGTTCTACTCGAGTTATAAAGATGCCGAACGCTCGGCAAGATTTGTTGCCGGATGGTTGCAGAAGGGTTGCTGCGGGTATTATGATCATGTCGAGTCAAGAGCTCGCGTCATTTCTGAGAGTCAACACGGTGAGATGGAGAGCGCTCGACGCTGAGTATGAAAATGTGAAGGTTTCGTGAATAGGATTTTTATTAGGTATTTGAATTGCTGTTTTGTATACGGCAGTGTGCTCCGGTATCTTTGTGATGGCTACTGAGTAAAATTATTACCGTATTTTATAATATTTATGGGATATCTTGTCTAGGAAATAATTTGACCCTTCTTAACGTGGTTTAAAAACGTCTCAACGGGTTAACCGATATCACTAAAAGCTGTATCAAGTATTTTTTGTCTCATTAATAGAAAATTAATAAAATTGCAACAGAGATTTGTGATGCTCAATAAATTTGTTTAACATTCGAAAGTAATATACCTACTTATTTAATTAATAACCTTTCGGCATTCAACAATACCTACAGAATGAGTCACGCGTCTTCACATAGACCAAGCAAACAAACGACAGTCATTGAACATGTCCATGTTCATCGCCTCGTATAACGTAAAAGTCAGAAGCTATTTTTGCAGCTAATTCCTCAAGCAGCAAACATTTAGCGCTGCTCTACAGCCACTAGACAGCAAGCAAAAGGCAGCAAACGGAGCTGTTTACGTGAGGGCCGACTGCAAACACTAAACGCCTTTGCCTTGTGTTTGAACTGGACAGCCACGGCAGCCGTGTACAATTAGCCTCACGTCTCACCTGTAAACCAACATACTGACTGCCCCTTAACAACGGCATTCCCATTCGATGTTGCGCTTTAACAGTTTGAAATAGGAATCTGTTGGTGTGTAGGTGGCCAGTTGTAGTGTAATGGTGTTGAAACGTAGATGTGAGGACGCTGTTAAGGAGCTCTAGGTGGCTGTGTTTGGGAATGCTGGATTTTAATGACGTTTGCGATGCAACTGGCGCTAAAAGTGCTATGTTAATCTGTGTAGCAAAATAATTAAAGTATACATATAGGATGCTTTTAACAGGACTTTTAGGAGGCTTTTGCAGGAGATTTTTAGCGTGGCACTAGGCTTCCTATTATGATGATGAATATTACATAAACTTTGAAATGAGGTTATAATTGTAATCTTCTTGTTCATGATAATATACGAGTACTTCTCTTGATAGACATCAAGGAGAAAGTCAAGAAAACAGATGTATTTTTGTTAGTGGTAGAGTCAATTAGCAATAAAAAGTAGAATTAATGTAATTGACACCAAGAGATCTAAACCTTAAACATCAATATTTTTGATCGCCACAGCGGCAATCAAATCGAACAACCCAACTTACCCTTCAAAATATCCCCTTACAAGTTCCCCGTAATATTTAGGTAGCATTCAGTCTCACCTCAAAGATAAAACCATGTTTTGCCCGAAAACGCCGAAAGCGGTTGCAGAAGCAACTAGGCTGTGGTCAGGCTATCCCGCCCTAGACACGTTACGGTCAATCCTTTTGACGCGACTCCGACCTGCCGGTGTGAACTAGCCCTTTGAGCTCGCACCTACGACCGCAAACGTTTGTGGACACCGCTTTGCGAAGGTTGAATTATGAAAATAAATCCACGTATTTTGAACATTGGCTTCGTGATTTGGTGGTTTTTTATAGGTACTTGCAGTTTGTATTTCTTTATGTAATAGTACTTAGGAGGGACTTACAGCCTTATTCATAAAAAGTTAGAGGCTCGCTATAAGCTCGCTATAGGACCGATGCAAAAAAACATGATTCATAAACGTCAATTAGCGCTAATCAGTCCTTCAAGGGTCTGTTAAGTCTTCCGAAAGTTAGTGGACCGTAGACCCTCCTTTATCTCTCTGCTAACTCACAAAATGGCCGCCACAAATATGAACAGCTGATTTTGGCAAGAGCAAAACCATACGCAAGACAGTTTTTTTTGTTTTAAGTTTGTATCCCCTTCGAGAAAGGTAAAGGAAACTAGATCCACACTGCCTCGTCTGTCGTGTTAATTTGCTGGTTTCCCGCTAATTCGCTGCCACTGCTGTCAATTTTTTTTTTAATTCACTAAAAAGCTATTTATGGTCTATGATTTGTCAAGGTGACAACATAACGCGTCTAATCCATTCATCAACAGCTCATTAGTTAAAAGACTGCAAGCAAGCGTTTATGAATCATACTTTTTAACAACTGTCAAATAAGCGTAATCAGTCTGTTAACTAATGAACTGATCAAACCTCAATTAAGGATTTTTTATGAATAAGGCTGTTAGTAATTAATGAGTTTTAAACGTACAGGAACCGCAGTGACATCGATTCTGAAATTCAACCTTGAATAATATCTCGGATAGGGTTTTTTTAATACACCTACTTTCATATTAATCTACCTTTTTTATATATGAATAGGAAGGCAAACGAGCAAGTGGGTCACCTGATGGTAAGTGTGATCACCACTGCCCATAGACACCCGCAACCCCGGAGGGATCGCAGATGCGACCTGCCTCTAAAAAAAGGTTAACAATAATTATTAAGAGTACGTAACAACACAAAATAATTATATTTTCTATGTTTTAAATGAAGTATTAACTTCCTTGTATACTTACTTAAGTTATAGTCTCTTGACGAATTTCAAAAGTAACGTTTATAGCATAATCTATATCCAGGCATAGTTAATATTGACGCAAGTCCCAGCTTGGCCCACAAAATATGCAAGTGCGGCGCATCCACCCGCTGCATTTTACATGAGACCAACTTGCGCCGATTTCTTCAATATTTTATCGCGGGTCGTGGGAAACCCTGCGCCGCCTGCAATAAATAACTGAATAACGTTTTATGTTTCATTCAATCACAACATTTTATCATAAATTTTTTATGATTGATTTGATCTTTTATAACGATGAGTAGTTAGATATTGGGAGTTCTGCCCCACTCCCTTGGGCTACGTCTCGCTCCGCTCGCCTTCGCGTCGTGGGGCAGAACTCCCAATATCTAAATGGGACAGAACTCCCAATGGCATAATTCTATAGCAGTGGGACAGAACTCCCAATGGCATAATTCTATAGCAGTGGGGCAGAACTCCCAATAGCATAATTCTATAGCAGTGGGACAGAACTCCCAATGGCATAATTCTATAGCAGTGGGACAGAACTCCCAATGGCATAATTCTATAGCAGTGGGACAGAACTCCCAATGGCATAATTCTATAGCAGTGGGACAGAACTCCCAATGGCATAATTCTATAGCAGTGGGGCAGAACTCCCAATGGCATAATTCAGTAGCGTTGAATCCGGGTTGTATAGGCTTAGTTTACGACAGATCCTTAACGATACATGATTGTCTTCATAATAATTTGTCTTCCCTTATTACAATGCGAGACTTAATGATCTAAGTGCGCTCTGATTGGTCAACCGCACTCGATGAGCCAGAACCCCCACAAACACACTACTAAACATATTATTTACATTTTGTCTTTCAAGTTTGTTGCACGTGCTCATTGGTAACATGAAATTCATAAAACAACCTCAAAGATTGCAGTTGGATGTCGTTTGTGCTTCTCACAATAAGCGAGATTTTCGACATGGCTCACTTTTACCTAGCAATATTCGGTGTTTAATATGCGGCCCGTCTAACTGTGGAAAAACCAATTTAATTGTTGGTTTGCTGCTACATGAACAAGGTCTACGCTTTCAAAATGTATATGTATACTCTAAAACTCTATTCCAACCCATGTATAAATTTTTAGAGCAAGTTTTAAAGTTGGTGCCGTCAATATCATTTCAAAAATATACTGAAAATGATGAAGTGCTAAGTCCTCATAATGCAAACATTAATTCAATCATTATATTTGACGACGTTGCGTGTGAAAATCAAAATAATATACGCGATTATTTTGCAATGGGGAGACATAAGAATATAGATAGCTTTTACTTAAACCAAACGTATAGTAAAATACCTAAACAACTGATAAGAGACAATGCAAATTTAATAATTCTTTTTAAACAAGATGATGTGAATTTACGTCATGTTTATGATGAGCACGTAGGAAGCGATATGTCATGGTCTCAGTTTCGCGAAATGTGTTCCCAAGTATGGAACACACAATTTAATTACTTAGTTATAAGTAAAGATTGTAATAGAAATTCTGGATGTTATAGGAAAGGTTTTGATACGTTTATCGTGCCAGATTAAGTTTATACATAAAGCGAAGTATCTATATGTGACATTTATTACTTAAAATGAAACCGCCTAGACCAGACATGAATCGTAAAATAAGCGACGAGAAACTATTTAAACAAAAAGTGCTTCAATCTGCTGAAGCAGTCAGAAAAAAAGTTAAGCTTATTCGTGATGCCAAAACCAGTAATAATATAATGTTGGAAACAATGTTGAAACCAATCACAGATCCTCTAAATGTAATGGCCAAAAATAATAATGATAAAAACCCTAATATCATAAGTGATACAGATTTTGATAATGAAGGTTTCAAGTGGGATCAATCTATGAAACCATTAAAATATAGTTCTTTTGATGAAGAAAAGAGACGAAGTTTAGCTAATAAAACATTACTGAGAAATTCATCTGAATCTGAAAGTGAAGATGAAACAACTGCCGACAATACTACTCGAGTTAGTATACCACACGATAGTATTAACGGAAATGATTCTGATACATCAAATAATGTCTCATTCAGAACATCACATTCGTATGCTTCTCCTCGCGAAGATCCTGCATGGCAAAAGCAATATTCAAACATGAACATTCCTTTTGGTGTACGAATGGAGCGTGGTAAGCTAATGTTAGGATCTTATCCTATTTCTGTTAATGATAAAGAGCTAATAATAAGCGGAGAAACTCATTACCTAACAGAAGGCTTAAACGATTTGTTGTTTAAGAAAACACCCGATTTAAATGTGGTTACCGAAGACGATAAACGATTGTATAAAACATTGTTACTAACCACAAATGCTCATAGACGTGATTTTGATCCTAATAAACCTATAAAAAGTAACAAGGGCATGAAATATTTATACATCATAAGACCACTTTTCAAATTAACTAAACAACGCTCATTAAGTGAAGAAATACATGTATCCGGTGAAGGTTTGCCATCAATGAAAAAAGTAAAAGCAGACGTCTCTTATGTGTATTGGGATGACCCAAACGAATTAGTAGAACGATTAAAACTGCTTATAGCATCGCGTGACGCTGGAAATACAGGATTAGATAACGAAATCATATCTATCATTGAAGAATTACGCGAAGCAGGCTTAGTAAATAATATATAAATAAAAATATGTTTTATTATTAACAGTTGTAGTTTGACTTCAATACAATATACAACAAAAATGAACATTGACAAATTTGGTCACCATGTTCATAAACGCTTGCGTTCTAGTGAGATTCCCGATCTCAAGTACAAGGCATTGCTTAAGACTGATGAAGGATATTTTGATTTAAAATCTTTGCAATTAAAGGGAGTTGCGAAACCCTTATCACCTGATGATGCAGTAAACAAGCAGTACGTTGATCAATATATGCAAAATATATACGATAAGACGTATATAGATTCTCTGTTTGATACTATAAATAATCAAATTCATCAGCTTGTAACTCAGTTAAAACTAAACTTTTATACAAAGAAGGAGATAGATAATAAGTATCTTCAAAATTTGAATAATGGCAAAACAACAAATAGTGAACGAGATCCATCGTTCAGCGCGAAAAAATTTTAAGCGACGATCTGTTATATTAAAAGGAATTGACGATTTATGGCAAGCTGATTTGATTGATTTACAGAGGCTACACACGATTAACAAAGGAAATAAATATATATTAACTGTTATTGATACATTTTCAAAGTATGCCTGGTGTATACCTATAAAATCCAAGAGTAGAATGGAAGTGAAAAATGCATTTGCTCTAATTATAACATCAAGTAAAAGAAAACCGAAAAACTTACAAACAGATCTTGGAAAAGAGTTCTATAATAATGAATTTGATAGCTATTTAAAATCATTGAACATAAATCATTACTCAACGTATTCAATTAAAAAGGCCTCCATTGTAGAAAGATTGATAAAGACACTTAAGTTCAAAATATACAAATATTTTAGTTTCATAGGCAACTATAAATGGGTTGGTAAACCATTAGACGAAATAGTTAAATCATATAATGAAACTGTACATCATACAATAAAATTTAAACCTGTTGATGTAAATTTTGATAATGAAATCAAAGTAAAAAGAAACATTATAAAATCACAATTCAAGACGCATTGTAAATTGAATAAACTCAATGTTGGAGATCGAGTACGTATAAGTAAGTATAAAAGTGTATTTCGTAAAGGTTATACACCTAATTGGTCTACAGAACTATTCACAATTAAACATGTAAATCATACTCAACCTGTAACGTATCACATTGAAGACCAACGAAAAAACACTATACTCGGCACATTTTATGAAGAAGAACTTCAAAAAACAAAGTATCCAGATGTTTATCTTATTGAAAAAGTGATTAAAAAGAAGGGTACAAAGCTGTATGTTAAATGGCTTGGACTTAGTGAAAACGAAAACAGTTGGATTGATAGAAATGATGTTGTATAATTTGTATTAAATATACTTCTCCTGAATATAATTTCTCATTATCAAACGGGGTATGAAAGGAAGAGGTCTTTTAAACAGTGCTATTAATAGTTTACCTTTCGAACTACACTTACCTGGTTATAATTATTGTGGGCCGGGCACAAAGTTACACAAAAGGTTAGAAAGAGGTGATAAAGGCATAAACCCACTAGATAATGCGTGTATGAAGCACGATATAGCTTATGATAGATATTCTGATATAGCTGATAGACATCGTGCTGATTTAGAACTTTACAAAATGGCGAAACAAAGGAGAAAGACGAAAAATGTTGGAACAGGTGAAAAAATTGCTAGTTGGTTAGTGAGTAAAGTTATGAAATCTAAATTAAAGGCTGGTGCGGGAATAAAACCATTTAAACATTTTGTATCTAAGATACGGGCTGAAATAAAAAAGAAACCTAAACAAAAAAGTCATATAATTGATCGAGCACTTACAGCTGCAAAAAAAGTTTTTGGTAATAACACAAAGGTACGAATGCCGCGTGTAATACCGATTCCAAAAACCGGAGGGATTTTACCGCTGATACCTATTTTTGCTGGTCTTTCTGCGCTTGGCTCATTAGCTGGTGGAGCTGCCGGAATAGCTAAAGCTGTAGGTGATTACAAAGCTGCAAAAAAGAACTTTGCTGAATCAGAACGACACAACAAAATGATGGAATCTATTGCATTAGGCAAAGGATTACATATTAGACCATATAAAAATGGTAAAGGATTATGTATCAAAACATCAAAAAACTAAATAAGAGGTTACCCAGACGTGCTCTTTCAAATATAGACATTTTAAATCACTCATCAGACATTCCGTATTTTCGTGGAGTTTATATGAGAGACAGTTTACCAAAGCGTCCTAAAAGAGTAGAATGTGGAATTGTTAACTTGGATAGTTCTAAGAATAATGGAACTCACTGGGTGGCCTATGTCAAAAATAACAGCTATTGTGAATATTTTTATAGTTACGGTGATCTACCACCTCCGCTGGAATTAAAAAAGTATTTAAAGAATTATGATATTTACTATAATTATAACACGTACCAAAAGTTTAACACTGTAAATTGTGGGCATTTATGTCTTAAATACTTAAAACAATATTGGTATAATTGCTTAAATACCTTCGTTCAATAAACACCTTATCATTCTCACAATGTCTTTCACTTTGTCTATAACTGGATCCTCTTCAACTTTGATAACAAACCTTTCACCAACTTTACAACTGGATGAGGAATACGAGTGCGGTTTGTTGTATATATCAACTTTTAATTCAATACCCAATATAGATCATAGAAATAATAAGTTCTACTATGATAAAAACAAAGTAATTGAAATTCCTGAAGGATCTTACGAACTTCAAGATATTGATGATTACTTGAAGGAACACCTTCAAGGCTGCTCATTTACACTAACTTGCAATAATAATACCTTAAAAACTTCTATTTTGTGTTCTCAAAGTATTCATTTTGATAAAGAGAGATCTGTTGGAAGATTACTTGGTTTCGGGTCAGACTCTATTCCAGCTAATATATTAACAGAATCTCCTTACCCTGTTTCCATTCTGTCTACAACTATAGTACGCATTGAATGTGACATAGTGAGCGGTTCATTTGTTAATGGAAAACCTAGTCATATAATTCACGAGTTTGTGCCTAATGTACCGCCTGGTTATCGGATTATAGAAACACCAAAAAACGTAATTTATTTTCCTGTTACTCAAAACAGTTTAAGTTCAATTACAATAAGAATATTAGACGTTAACAATAATTTGGTTAATTTACGAGGTGAAGAGATTCAGATATATTTACATCTCAGAAAAAATGATAGACTTCAATAAAACTTCAGTCACAATCAAAAACAGTACTAGTACTCATCAAGCAATCAAGAAAAGAAGACCTAAAGTGCGACTTACAAAACAAAACAAACAATTCCTCCAAAGCCTAGGTCTATTAAAATGAGTATATTAAATTTAACAGAATCTTTTACAACAGACAACTCGATCGAGAGCTTTGAATATCATTCGTATAAGCCGTACGTGACAAGCTTTAATTTTAATGATGAAATACGTATACCTATAAACCAGCAAGATCTCTACGTACTACCTTCAGCGAGTACTTTATACATAGAAGGTACTATAACTGCAATCAATAGAGAAACGAAACAAGAGGTAAAGAGTGTTCTTTTTACCAATAACCCCATACTCCATCTATTTCAAGATATTCGATACGAACTAAATGGTATCGAAATAGATAGAATTAAAAATGCAGGGGTGACAACAACTATGAAATCTTTGGTATCCATGAATGAAGTCGAAGCATCGATGTCTAAGTTATGGGGTTGGGATGTCAACGGTACAAAAAACTCGCATGGAACATTTTCTGTGTCCATACCTTTAAACAAAATTCTTGGGTTTGCCGAGGATTATAACAAAATAGTAGTTAATTGCAAGCATGAGCTTATACTTTTAAGATCAAACACCAATTTAAATAGCGTTAAATTAAATGCGAATGAATACATAGACAATATAACTATATCTAAAATAGTGTGGCGTATGCCACATATTAAGGTGTCTGATCGAGAAAGATTGGCCTTACTCAAATGCTTGGAAAGAGATCGCGGTATTCTTGTAGCATTTAGAAACTGGGATTTGTATGAATATCCACTCTTGCCAGAAACGAGTAAACATTCTTGGGCTATTAAAACTTCATCTCAAACAGAAAAGCCGCGTTACATTATAATTGGATTAAAAACAAATCGAAAAAATGTGGCTGATAAAGACATAACACACTTTGATCACTGTAACTTAAGAGATGTTAAGGTGTTTTTAAATTCAAACTACTTTCCATACGAAAGTTTTGATGTCAGTTTTTCTTCTGAAAAGTTTGCTATATTATATGAACAGTATGCAAAATTTCAACAGTCTTATTATAACCGTGTTCAGGCACCCTTGCTGAGCCCGCAGGATTTTAAAAATAAGTCACCTTTATTTGTTATCGACTGTTCACGTCAAAACGAAACTTTAAAAACCGGTTCGGTGGATGTGCGAGTAGAGTTAGAGTGTGAAACAGCCATACCCAAGCAAACATCAGCTTACTGTTTGATTTTGAATGATAGTATTGTTCAATATAACCCTCTAAGTAATATTACAAAAAAAATATCATGATGCGAGACTACATGTTCGTTGATCTTCAAGGATTTAAAACAGACAAAAACGAGTTTATCGTTAAAGAATTTGCATACGACACTTTAGAGTACACTCAATTGTTTTTAATTAAGCCTCCCTTTCCATTTTCTAAATTAACAAAAAGTGAAAAAAGACAGGCAAGATGGTTAGAAATACATTTTGGTATAACATGGCATGAGGGTTATGTTGACTTTAGGGAATTTAAAAGAGTTATTGCCACCCACATTAAAGGTAAGACGATATACGTGAAGGGTAGGGAAAAAATTAAATGGATAAACGAATTATATCCAAACTGTACTGTTATAGATTTGGGTGAAAAATACGAGTATATGCCTAATTTTCAAGAGCTGTATAAAAAATATTGTTCTGCTGAAATTATTTTTAATTGTGTGTATCATAAAAAGTCTTGTGCATTAAAAAATGTTTTATGTATTAAAAAATGGTATTTAGACAATCACTAATCTAATGTTAACTTGTAACTTTATTTTTGAAATAAATGATTTTCCAATAATTTTAATTGATTTTTTATTTTCAAAAAAGGATTGATTAATCATCCAGTGTGAATATAAGGAAATTAATAAAACACCAAATGGCTTTAATAAAATTTATTATGCCGTAATAAAACAAAAATTATAAACTAACACTATTTAACTTCTAAACAACAATTCTAAAAACTAACACTGTAACCACACAATTTCTTCGAAATCTTATTTATAACACCTTCAGTGCTGTCAATTATTTCATCGTAGGTATCATTTGCTACATACTGCGCACTCAACAGAACCTTTTCATCTTGATCGTTTTGATCCGGAACGCCATCTTTGATGTCTATTATTTGGATTCTTATAAGCTTGCTACCTTCACCGACTTCATTGTTTATGACAAAACATGACGGATATCCAAGGTTTCGTTTAATTATCTTATTATTCACTTTTGGTGTACGTTTTTTGGCTTTTGGATTGCCGATAGCATTCTTGACTTTTTTATATAAATCACTATCATCAAATTCTTGCGGTAGTTGGAACGGATCTTGTGTGTATTGCGACAAATCAATCTGAATATCTTCGGTATCTCCCATTTTTTGAAAACCTAAAACATAACGGAAAGAAATTACTTTGATAAAGATACATGGTTAATATGTAGTAGTTACAGAGTTGATAAAATATTATCAAAAATGTTTAATCATAATGTTTATTTGATTGCAAAAGATCTTTTATTCCACATAGGTGACTAGTAAATTTAAATACATATACATACATACAAATAAATAAATCACGAATTTATCCCTTACTGGGTAGACAGAGCCTAAAGTAACAAGACCTAAATTAAAATAATAAAATATAAATAAATAATAATTAATTAATAAAATAATAATAATAAATAAATAATAAATAATGGTTAAAAATAAAAATAAAATTTGATTTTAAATAGTTAGTCAAAAAGCAACTTACCAGGTCTATGGTTGCGAGTAGATAATGAAGGCGCGCTTGGTATTATTAAAATGTAAGGAATTAAAATTACTTTGCGCTTATAAAGGAGAGCTACTGTTTGTTCAGCAAATGTAAATGCGCAATCGTGTTATGTGATAACTTTAACGCTACACGTGGTATACCTAAAACAAGTCTCAACTTGTTCTTGATTCATCACATCATGTAGTGTAATAAGAACACGTTTAACTTTAACAATAAACTATCTATAAAATGGTTTAGGGTAATTATAAGAAAAACAACAAAATAATAAGATTATAAATACATTTATTTACCATAAGACATAATTTGTTAATAAAATAAAAACACTTACATATCATAATGAAAAAAAGGGAGTAAGATGGAAGAAAGATTTAACTTCAGGACTGATAGTGCATTTGGTACATTAATTCTCTTTAACTTACATTTATGGTTTTTTTATCTTTACATATATTTATGACATGAATGATCAATTAAACATTAAGTATTGATGTATGACCCCAAGCTTTAGTGCATATTTGATTATCAGATATCAACCGCTTGTCATCTTTAGCTGATAGAGCAACTTTATTTACACTTTGGGTAAATATTTCATGTTTAATCGACTTAAATAATATGTTTTTTCTTTTTATTACATCACCTTGAAATAATGATTTCTCGTAATTAGTAAACTTTAAATTTCGTATAACAGGCTCTTTCACCCCCTTAGCTTTTTTAATAACATGTGGTTTAATATCACCAGTGGTTTTAATACAATAAACTTTTGAACGCAGTCCCACAAACTCTTTAACCATGTCACCTTTCATTTCATCTTTAAAAAGTCCTGGTACTTTTTTATTTTGAACTGGTAACAAAAATTTATTGTCAACATCGTAACAACTAGTATCGAAATAAGACAAAAAATGCATTCTTAAATCTTTAAAATAGTCTTTTGTCTGTATAAAATAAACAAAACTATCTGTGTCCGTGTAGCACATTTGTAGACGACTATCATAAAAACGTTTGAATACCGAATAATGAAAATCATACATATGACTTTTAGATAACTCTAGTACAGCGAAACCAATGTAAACCGGTTTATCCAAAGTTATCAGATCAGGTTTCAATTGAACTGCAACCAAATTTTCAGTAAAAACTGATGCACTGTGAAAATTGGGTCTTGCAATCAATCTATCGGCTGTGATTTTCTTTTTGGTTTTGTTATCATTGTCAGCCCACTGATTAACTAAGCGTACTTCGACCCTTTTCTCGGTATTTTCTAAAGTTTTGCCAAATATACTATTATTCATCAATTTACAAAAGTCTTGTTCGAAAACAGACGTTGCCTCTTGACGTAACCTTGTATTCATATCAATATATTGTTTTAAATAAGGAGACTGTTTGAATGTAATTACTCTATGTATCTTTTTTAATTTTAAACCATGTTTAAGACACGTTTTCAAATGTATATAATGAATCACATACGAGTATTTGTCATATAGATTAGGTATAAGTTTGTAATGCGTTCCACCTGGTGGAATACTTTTTTCAGGACAAAATGGTAGATCATTATGTTTAACATGTAAATCCTTTGGGTAAATAATATCAACTTCTAGAATAAAACCATAATCCGAATCATCTGGGATTTGAGTGATATTTAAAACACTTATTTCGTGATTTTCTAGAAATCTAAAGTCTGATAAAGGCATATACTGGCACATACTGTAACCATATAAATTATTACAGTCGATATAAATCAGGTATGAGTCTATCTGGGATGGGTCATAGTGAGGTAAGTATATATTATTAGCCTTAGCATGTCGTAGAGAGGTCATACAGACTCCACCTCTAATTCCAGATTGGATCATTCTGAGCATGTTAAAGTCATCTATAAGCTCTAATTCAATACCAGTTTTTAGAAGCATGGCATCAAATGATAAGCTAGGTGTAGTTAAATAAAAAGCAGGATCCAAGTCATAGTGTTGTTTGCAAGTAGCGCGAAACTTTTCAAAAATATCGGCTAGCAGAAGAACATCGGTTTGCAAATAAAGGTCTGTATATTCGCCTAAATTACGAATTTTAAACTGGTGCCATACTGATTGCGCATGGTTATAATCTTTTATAGAAACTTTCTCATTAGTAATCGAATTATAAAAATAGTCAATACATGGTAAGTATTTTTCTTCAAAACATTGCCATTTATTCATATACTCATAGGGAAACACGCCTTTTCGTGTAAGTAATTTAAACTCATCATCATTACAAAAATATTTACGTAAATGAACAAAGTCAGATTTCTGCATAGTTGTAGTTAGTTTCTCTAAACTTGTATCTAAAAATTTGAAAGAATCAACGAAACGAAGTTGAAAATACTCATTCTCGATGGGAATAAATTTAGTAAAAGAAATATAGTTTTCCTTAGTTTTAGGTATAACTGTCACGTTTCCAGGTGCCTCACCTAGCTTTTTAATAAATAGATGACAATCATAACCAGATAGATTGTGAAAAAATATAGGTACGAAACAAGGACGTTTATATTGTAGGTTGCACAGACTGTGTGCTGCTCCCCGATAGCTTCCTGTAATGTGACAGTGATCCCGAACCCGATCAGAAAATAGGAAATGATTACATATATGGCATCGTTTAGCGTTCAAAAAGTTTAGCTCGTCATTCTCGTTAAATATTATAGAGGTATTTTTGTTCAAAACTCTATAAATTTTAGCAACATCTTTATAGATTGCTTCAATAAATCTATCAACACAATCAGTACCACGATAAGAGAAATAGCGATTATGACTTGGATCTGCATTACAAACAATATAATATCCAAAGGCAGCTGGTATATGATGATGCAAAGTTGTAGTATTAGGGGTATGACTATCACTTGTAACAGTAGTATCAGTGTCGGAGTCAGTAGATTCAGTTGGTTGTAGTAACGATTCAAAATCTGCGTATATAACGAATGGAACATTCTGTTTACGATCGAAATGTTTGAATTTAATCACAGACCCCATTTTTGGTAAGACAGTAACTACTCCAGTACACAAGTGATTTGCAAGTTCTTCCTGTGTAAGAAAAAATAAAAGACAGGTTTCGCAAAAGTATATCTTACTATTATGCTTCGTTACTTGTCTACGCACCAGACGACTTAAGTCTTTAATTAGAACATAATGCGGTGGGTGGCTGCCATCGTCTATTAAAAGTAGGTTTATATATTTTTTACTCTTCTGATTACTGGATACTTCAGACTTGTAAAGGGGACCCGCAACAATTTTATTATTTTTCAATCCAAAAATCGTTAATGAAATCATGGGGTTGTTTTTTTCAAATATTCTAATGTCATCAAGTGTGACTGGAAAAGAAATTTGAGAAATATTCAAAACGTCACGAAAATTAGGATAAGATGATACTCTTTCAGGATGTTTGATACAAGGATATAAAGCCGCTGTTACACACCATAAAAAACAGCATTGGTCGTTGTTTTGTATATTTAGACATGCTTTCTTGTTTTTTATGAACTTTGGCAGGTCAACATAGCTTGAACCTCGTAATGGTTGATACTTGTTTATGTTAATTTCCAAATGTGAGTTACTAACAAAAGCCCATCCACTATCACGGTCTTGAAACTCCTCGAATTTTTTCTTTAGACAGTTAACGATCTCGCAAAATAGTGCATCAAAATCATAACTCAAATATAAAATTTTATTTTTAGTTCCAAATGATTTTATTGATTGACTATTATCTTTAAACATTAGGAACATTCCAAAAAGTTCGAAATTTACTTTTACGCACGTATGTTTCATAAGTGAATCATCTAAAAGTCGCTTTATTTTGTTTCTAATAGAGTTCATAAATGCATCGACAGATGCCAGACTTTGATCGTTGCTTGCTGATATGCGATATGTGGCAATGCGCATCCGAAATGCTGACTCTACTACTTCAACGCCATCATTAAGTACTTTGTTAGAGGATAGAATTGTTTTATGCGCAGTGCTTCGAAGATGACCTATCCATTTATTTTTTTCTACAGACGTACTACACGGAACACAAAAAGGCATACTGAAATTATTAATGTAGCTAAAAGTACTAGACTATTTTGAAACAGTAATAACAACAACTTTTGAATTAAAAATATCAAATTTGGTTTGAAAATAATTCTGTTTTAAATTATTTTTATAATTATTAAAATAAACATTTAACTATTCTTTTTATAATTAATAAAATAACAGACCCACAATCTTGATTGAATAACTGGAATTATATTAAACTACTTATTATTTTTATAATTACCAAAATAAACGGGCTCACAATCTTCAAAAATACTAAAGGCTTTGCCTAAAAACTTTTGGATTTGATTCCACTCAGAGGAATCCTCCTTACATTGTAATTTAACCGACGCTAATGCTTTTTTATAACGTTCTTCAGGTATAGATTTTTGAAAATCATCGATATTATACACTTTTAAATCAATTAAAAAGTTAACAGACCCACAATCTTGATTGAATAACTGGAATTATATTAAACTACTTATTATTTTTATAATTACCAAAATAAACGGGCTCACAATCTTCAAAAATACTAAAGGCTTCGCCTAAAAACTTTTGGATTTGATTCCACTCAGAGGAATCCTCCTTACATTGTAATTTAACCGACGCTAATGCTTTTTTATAACGTTCTTCAGGTATAGATTTTTGAAAATCATCGATATTATACACTTTTAAATCAATTAAAAAGTTACCGTCCGTTATCGTAGTACGCCGAGAAGAACCCGTAGATACGCGGCTGGTAAACGATGATATTGTCTTATCGGTTTTCAATTTTTTCTCGCCGGTGATCTTCTCTTCTTCACTTATAATTTTGAAGATGTCGGTTTCGAGTGTTTTTTTTGAAGAACTAGAAAAAAGAAAAAAACACTTATAATATTTTTAGCGAATGCATTGTTATAGTTGCATAATCACAATAAACTATTTTAATTTCAAAAACAACAAGAAAATAAATAAGTACCTACCTGAAGCCAGAATTCTTGTTTTTACTGGTTGATGCACGAACTTTGTTGGTTGCTTTTTTCTTTTGCGCGCAAGGCGATGGTGAACGTGATCGCTGATTTGCTGTTTCAAATTCAGACCTAAAAATAAAATATATATATTTTTTAATATTATGTTAATTTATGTATCGAGGGACATGTTACAGAGATTTACCTAACAGTAAACTTAGCAAAGTTCACAGCTTGCGAGGTCAGATGACGATATAAATACATGAGAGAACATCTATAACGGAAAAATAAATTATCTTACACACAAATATTTATGTCGTTACCGGGATTAACACAGACCTACTAACGACTAGAGGATACGGAGACCGTAAAATATAACTATGAAGATTATTTTATTTAAATATAAACTAAGTATATGAAATACCTTGATGCTGTGCACGATTTCCTTTTCTTAATATTCTTTGTAGAAATAATTTTCTGCTCCGGTGAGGGCGTGCGCGTGTATTTTGAATATTCGGAGTCAGACCTTCAAAAAATTATAAGAATAAACCAAAAATACTTTTAACAATATTTTATGAGGATTCAATAAATATATCTAGTGAGTCAGACCTTCAAAAAAATTATAAGAATAAACCAAAAATACTTTTAACAATATTTTATAGGGATTCAATAAAAATATCTACTGAGTTAGATCTTCAAAAAATTATAAGAATAAACTAAAAATACTTTTAACAATTTTTATGGGCATTCAATAAATATAGTACTTACTTACATTTTAAATGAAGTTGGTAGTTGCAGTTACTTCACTTAACAAAAATAACGATGAGCTTGAAGTCACAATACGAAATGGAAAGGAAATCGATACATAAAACACTATGTTTTATAGCAAAATATTTGATGATTTGGTATTAATCCAAAACAAGAATATTATATGGTTCAAGAACCAAGTTCGAGCATTCGACTTTAGACCTAAATATTATAATGTTATATAGAAATATCGCTTTCTCAACTATAAGTACATAAATAGTATTCAAAATATTATGTTGTTACTTGTTTACCACAAAGCACCGACAAAGTAGGCATCGAATTATCAAATAAAGCTGCCGATTGCAAAATTGCAAACATTGCAACACGTATAAATAATTATGTATTAGGTATCATTTCGTTTTACAAAGGCATACGCCGCTGCATCAACGTATCGTTAAATGTGAAGTGAATATCAACTTCCGTCTCGCTCAGACGTATTAAATTACGTTCGAGCTAGAGTAGTATAGAGAGTTTTCGATTTTGTATTTGTTGAACGTGTAGGTACGGAATAACCTTGTTTATGATTTAAGATTGTCTACACTGAATGCTATGATTTGCGTGAACAAATTTATTTTATTATTTTTAGTTTATTAAAAACAAGTCAAAACCTGTATGAATGTATCATACATACACGTGTTCAATACAATCATGATACGTTTATTGCATCCACGCGCTAACCATTCTCATCGTAAACGTTTAGAGCAACACACGTCGTTCGAGACCGCCCTCGCTGACATTCTTTCTTTACTAAAATGGTAAGTATACAATGAAATTATTGATCTTTGCTTTCCCTTACATACTTAACTACTTGTTACCAATTTAGATTGAGTAAGTAAATTATTTTAAAAATATATTTTTTATAATTTACAGAGAATATCCAGTTCGCAACCGATGAATATCACAACAAATGCAGATGAACTAACGCCAACAACGTTTTATTCTCAACCCACATTTGATGATCCATTTCTTAAATGTTCGCAAGATGTGGATGCTTACTTCGCGTACCAAAATAAAGTTTTAAATGGAGGTCGAGATGTTTCTTTGCCGGAAAATTCCAAGCGAGCGAAGGAAAACTCTAAGAAGGCAGAGAATAGAAAAAACAAAACCATCAACAACACATTGAACTCCTACATTATTAAAAAAAATAAGAAAGGCAGACGAGCCATTCAAATAAATATATCAAATCTTGAACAGGATAACGAGTCTCAAGAGGTTGCAGTACAGTATATTGTAGAAGATGATTTTGACGAAATATTAAGTGCCGCGGAAGGATTAGTGAATAAGATTGCAAAAAAGTTAGGAAATGTTAACTATTAGATTTTTTTAGCTATTAGAATGTTCATGTACCTAATATTTAAGTTAGTTTTTACTTAGAAATATTTCAAAATAATGTACATAAAATGACTAATGTGAAAATAAACTATATTTAATAATGCACTTGACTCTTTTAATTAGACACGAGCGTATTTTAGTATTCACTGGAGACATAGCTTTAAATTAAATTGCCAACAACATAATTGATCATGTTTCATGTGTGATAAAATACAATGAGCTTACTAAGATCGGGTTCTTTATAAATATAATAAGTGAATCATACATGGATCTTACTTTGAACTTAAATGAGATTAGCATTAGAATGATAATAAATTGCACTACTTTTATGAGTAATGTGTTAACCGAGAAAAAAGATATGTAATGCAGATACTGAATTACAAATTGAGACTTAAGCATACGTAATGTTAGGTTCTAATTAGAACAAATTAATTTTCTTTGTATTTGTATTAACAGACATTAGAATGGGTTAAACGTCATGCGCGCAAACTTTATTACTTTAGAAGTAAAATCCGTTATGTGATCATATTTTTTATGTTCTATTATTAACGTTGTCACCTTCTAACTAGGTTTGTTTTGCAATTAACAGTTTCATTCGTTAGTGAGCTGTTCTACATCGCGCTTACGGAGTTTTTAACATTCGTTCATATAAATAAAAGTTCCTTGTTTTAGCTGTTGGATGATCCGTTGCTATTACGACCGGTAGTAATGGTGATTCTATACCATCGACATGTCAAAGGGTCTGGCTAACTCTGCGATGATGGCTTTGGTATACGCGGTGGCGTATTACCGTACCTTGGGCTTGGTTTTAATAACCCTACCTTGGGCAGGGCACTTGGTGCGGTATGACACAAACCTCACGCGGTGGCGTATTAGTGTACCTTGAGCTTGGTTTTAATAACCCTACCTTGGGCAGGGCTCTCTAAGGGTGCGCTATGACACAAACCTCTGGGTGATCCTATGCTATATGCGGTCGGTAGTACTAGGTGAACCCCCACATGTTCATCACATCAAAGAGCCTAGCCAACTTTGCGATGTCTGAATGTGACAAACACCACAGAGAACCCTGGATAAGCATCTAGGAAAAAGCCTGACGATCTGGGGTTCTGGCGTGTTATGGGAACTGATCACTCCTGTGACATGTTGTGTTAAGCCTTTTGTTTTTTTACACAATAAAATAATTAAGTTCAATAACTGAGTTTGCATTAACATTGACAACAGAACTAACTCATCAAGTTTGATAAATCACAAGTTCAGAACGTGTATCGTTAAGGATCTGTCGTAAACTAAGCCTATACAACCCGGATTCAACGCTACTGAATTATGCCATTGGGAGTTCTGCCCCACTGCTATAGAATTATGCCATTGGGAGTTCTGTCCCACTGCTATAGAATTATGCCATTGGGAGTTCTGTCCCACTGCTATAGAATTATGCTATTGGGAGTTCTGCCCCACTGCTATAGAATTATGCCATTGGGAGTTCTGTCCCACTGCTATAGAATTATGCCATTGGGAGTTCTGTCCCATTTAGATATTGGGAGTTCTGCCCCACGACGCGAAGGCGAGCGGAGCGAGACGTAGCCCAAGGGAGTGGGGCAGAACTCCCAATATCTAACTACTACGATGATCCTGTAGTTTTGAGTTACGATTTAGAAAAATCAGAATGTACCTATTTTCTTAAGTTATATATAGAAAGGAGAGATTTTTCAAAATTTCCACAACATACGGAACTAGTCCATTTTTTATCCTTTCATGGAGGCAAAGGCTGGGACACATTCTAGACGCTAATATTTCAAGATTGAACGCAGTTGGAAGTACCTCTTTATTAGCGCTACCAATTCGACCACAATTCGTAGCGAGCTAACAGCTCCCGTATCAATAGTGCTCCTGACTGCCTGTCGGAGAATACATTAGCATTGTCTATTAAACGCAGCTCGGGCTCCATTAGAAAACACATTCAATGACGAGATTGCGAGAGTTAATTTCATTTCCTAATACACGCTACGTATTTGCTCACCATCCTTGCATGTTTGCACGCCAACCTTCGTTTTATTCCTCAGACGAGCATATTTTCCTTTTGTCTAGACGAAATCTTAACGAATATTTAAAGCGCGAAACTCAAGGTAATACCAGCACGTCCCACAGAACAGATACAATTATAGTCGCGGGGTAACACAAATGTGAGTTCGGTACTAGCGGTATCTCGAAATTGCTCATGTAAGACGAAATTAACCCTCGCCCACATTAACGCAGATAAGTTGGTGAGCTCATTTGCGAGCCTTCCGGCCTGCGCTCGTTACATCTTGATATTCTTTACCCCTTCAGCGAGACGCTTCGGCGTTCGGCGTTCGGCGCACCACACGAGCGATAAATGGCGCGGAAGGAGCCGCTATCGCGCCGCCCGATATCTTCCATCCGAATTAATTTCAGAACGCTCCAGAAACGAAGCAAGTTCGCGGACTTGTTATTTCTACGTGCAACCGAGCGAGAGCACGCGAGTTCTAATCGCGAAGAGTTGCAAGATAAAATGGCGACCCGTAATTACCATAACGCGCCTTTCGAAGATATGTGGAGAATCTTAATGGTACGGTGGCTCCGTAAATAATGGGCTCTTATGGGAAAGTTGGTAAAGAGCACTGTTTCGAGTGTAATTTCGGGGGTTTCGTGCCTCACGTGCTTTTAGAATAATGTGCTAAATACGAAGTAGGTACGTTAATGACGGCATTTATTCTGATATAAAGTTACACGTTGGTTTCGCATTAATATTCAGTGAAATATTGACTTTTAGGGTAAATTAATGCAAGCTTTTCTCTTCGCTTGCTCGTAATAACATACTCTCTTTTCTCTGACTCGTTCGTGCTGTATAACTTTTGACTATTTATAATAACCGTGCTCCTAATCAAGTACAACCGCAGAGCAATTAAACCAGCTAACATTTCGCGTTCAGGATGCTATCAGCCGCAGCCGAATGCAGCGGGCTCAGATTACTATGAGTTATGGTCCAGGCCAGGGCTCCGCGGTTGCCCGCGGCGCGTCTTTCCCCTTTTAGGCGACGATTTAGCGCACTTTGTGGAACTAAGTCGCTATAGGCACTTCCCGACGTACGAAGTCATACTTTAAGGGATGCACAGCTGGGCATAATTCAGTAAGATAAATGCTAATGCCACCGTAAGCAATAAGCCGTTATTTTAGCTTTAGTTTATATTTCAATTTTTCAATCACTACTTTTGTAATAATCATTTGTAAAATAAATGTAATATTTATTCATAGTCGTTATTTTGGTATGGAAAATTGGCAAATTTACTACTAAATCACTTGTGCAAAAAACCCAACCATATTAAGATAGTGTGGGACCATAGACAGCTTTTGTTTAAGTGTATGCCTTAATTTTTTCACTTAGGTTGTTTTCTTTTGAATTAACGTATGTACCTACATTAATTTTTTTGCACTAAGCACTGCCTCTAAAAATACTTTAGCGCCAAAGTTGTGAGCGTCTCGGCATAGTACTTTAAACCCACAAATCACCTAACATGTTAGGTATCTAATGAAGAACAATAATATGCAATTTCTACTGCACGGGGCACAGATTACGCATGAGTTACGAGCGAGTGCAGCGACCGCCCGCGGCGCCTTCTTTCCCGCGCAATTAACGACACGCTTTGTCGTCTTCATTTGCGGTTATCTGTGGTAGATAGGACATGCGAAGGTTATGATAAACGTTTAAAAAAGTTCAGGTTTTATTCGTGGGGACGACGGCGCCAAATATTTTCCATGTGATTATTCTGGCCAAAAACTAAACGTTAAAACCGGAGAGGGAGACAAATTACTAATTCAGTAATTTACTACAAAATACGCAGCCTATTTTATTTTTATCTTTAACCAACAGAGTCAGGCTCCACTATTTTTAAACGCAGAAAATAGTAAAATATGTTTTAACACAGGGATTTTTTAATGCCAAAGAAAAATAGTTGTTGAACTCTAGCCGTGGCTCATTTGCTTGTTCTATTTTTAATCACCTTATCCCTCACCTGTACACTCGTAAACGTTCGCCGCATTATTTCCAGCACATATTTGCACACGTTTAGTTTATTACGAACGCTGCAACAAGCACCTTAATGCAAGCAGCCCGCTCCCTCACATTACAAGCATTGTAAATTAGGCACCAAAAACGGTCTCATTTTCCGCTCGAGCTCCGCGGTTAATATTGTCTCGCTCTTGAAATATGCAGTCTTACCTGAAGTGCACTGTAATCGTTGGATATAGTGGCTCGTTTAATCCAGGCTACATCTTCTGGAATGTTCGAGAACGCAGCCAAGATTTGCAAGCAGTGAGACTTGGCCGCGGGCCTGGCAGTGGCTTAATATGAGCCTTAATTTGAGAAGGGATTTGATGCCTCGGAGGATTTTCGGAGCTGCGATATGTTCACGGAAATTAATACGGTGTTGTTACTACAGTATTAATTCTGATTTTATTGATTGTGGTAGTAGAAAAGAAAGCGTTGATAATTTATTTGTGAGTTTAAAAAAATTTAAACACCTTGCAAATAAGGGTTGAAAGGTAACGCCCACGGCCCACGACATACTCATCACACCTGCCTTAAAACAGTAAACGAAACAAAAACTCGTTTACTCACCGAACCCTTTCAGAGGAGTTGGAAGTCGAACCCTCAGCGACCCGCTTCTGGCAAACTTGAGCCACGGCAAACAGCCGTCAGCCGTCGTCGATGAAATTGCAAAAATGTAAAAGAGCTAATGTTTGCTCACCTTAAACCCCTTCCCGACCCCACGTGCCGGCGTGACGAGCCGGATAAAAGGCTTTAATACACCCTCATCCCTTATTACGAAACTTGAAAAAGACAACAATATAGATCCAATGTGTCGCGGGCGCGGGCAATCATACGCGCATCAAAGGTGCCTGCTGCCTGCGAGCTAGCCAAGTGTGGAGGCGCCTTTATCTCGCCGTTTTGTGCTATCGCTCTGTATGGAAATACAGAGTCAAAGGGCCGCGTTATGACATCTGAAACAATGCAGATTGTGACAATCCCGTTTCCTTCACATGTGAGGAAATGTTGTTTGAATGTTTAATGAGAATCTTGAGTTTATGTTATGTAAGTAAGAATCTCTGGATACATTTCCTAAAAGTTTACAGCAAATAAAGAGTACTTATCTGTCGTTGACGCCGATGATCTTTCAATATTATGCCTTCCTTTTTTTACTCACGCATTTTGCGAAATCTGAAAAGGATTGACACCTGTAGCCTTACCATAACGTCTTAATGCAATTCAATTCAGACTCAGTTCAGGTTTTAGCTGTTGTTTTTAGTATGGATCTGACAGCGAGCGAACCTACACTGAATTGAAATTGAATCGCATTAAGACGTCATAGTAAGGCCCCTAGTTATTATCGTAACATAAAGGAAACTTCTATGCGTAATTTCATATACTGCTGCCATACAGACCTTCATTTTCCCTTTCTTCTTTCAAAGTCTTAGAGCTCATAATTTATTTTTTTACTTTTGAAACCGTTTCCATACTGGCCAAGCTGGAACGCATCAAGCAGTCATTATGGCCCCTGAAAAATCTCCCAGCTGCTTTGCAAGTCAAACGCGACACTCCCCCGTAAGTGCCGCGGCGTGTGTGAACACTTCCAAATCATCTAAAGTCTTTATGAATACTGATTCGCGGTTTAAAGATGTTTCGAGGCAAGTTTTACAGCAGTGTTTTAGGGTAAATAAAAATTAGTATTCGTTTGCGGAAAATGCATACATTCAGACGAAAGCCTTACCCCAAGCAGTCCAAAGTTTCAAAATTTAATCTTGGTACTGATCGTATCTAATAAAAGCAGCAGCAAAGCAAATACTTAACACATTTTTTCCAACATGTTGGGTCCTTCATTGGGTCAAATCCTTGTCATAAAATCAAGCACACAATATAGACAAGTTTCACTGAGTCCCCGGGCGAATATTCAGCGCATTGTTCGGCGTTTTTTTTTTCGTCATTATCGTCTCAGCATATACCATTAAAAGAGATGATGCTGAGACAACTATTTATGACAAAGAAACACAGTATCAATGCTGCATTTAGCTTATCCAAAGTTGTTGCAGCTTGTCCTTCTGTTAGGGTAATAATTGACAACATTTCATATTTCTGAGTCTATAATTTTAATGGTTCTCTGTATTTTGTTTGAAAAGATGAACATGCTGACAGTTTAATTTTTTCGCTAGGGCTTGTATTTAATTTATTATTAATTTATTAATTTGTGCTTATTCTAAAAGGGCGTAACTCCGGTACTATCGCAGAACACACACTTATCCCTTTGTCTTTTCTCTATAGAAAAACAACTGACGTTAATTTCAAATTGACAATGTCAGGTCCTATTCTCCAATATTCAATTTTCGAGGTTCGCTTCGTGCTGTTCCGCTCAATACTAATAGTCATTATCTTGAAAGTGAGAGAGAAGGTATGCAACGAACTTCGAAAATAGAATTTCAGAGTTGCCCCCCTTGTACTTTGAAGTTGTCAAAAATACAAAATTATGATCGCTTATTTTTTCTCGTGAAAAAAGCAAAGGCGTTTCACCTATGGTGTGGTAGTATTGCAAAAATTAGGACATATTTTTAATTATTTTTTATTTGGTATAATAAACGATATTAAAATTATATAAACATATTGCAGTGATCAGGAGGCAAAATGCTTTCGAACCATATATACATTTTCAGGTGTTATAAAAATGAAATGTTGTCAATTGTGGGACGACAATGACGCATGAACCGTGCGGTTGAAACGCTTGAATATTGCCCCAAATTGTTTCTATAATATTGTCTATACATATTTTCTATAGGTACCCCCACTACACTTCGCACGTTCCCAATACCAGAGGATAACTAGACCTTAAAAAACCCTTTCACCGACCTTGTTTTTCTTTGATTGAATACCTACATCAGAATCGGTATCAGGAATTTAGGTTGAAGTCTCTATAGTTAATTATACTGATGAACTAAATCCGATTACTGAGACAGACCTATACCACGAATTTAAAACGTAGATTTCTGTTGCCTTGGTTGTCATTTTGTTTTATCATACCCATCATTATAGGACCACCATTTGTTGTCACTTTTGTGTGTTGACTATGTAATATCCCCCGTTTGTTGGAAAAACAATCAATCCATAGTCGACTACGACAAGACAAAATCGGCCCAACATATCCACACGTCGTTAAAGCACTCAACATTCGCAGCACGGGGACTCCAGAAGTTGCACCCGTCTGTCTCACATGCCCTTCGTGTAAAGAAGACAGGACTACGGTTCCCGTGTATCCTCATGGAGAACACATTAAAGGCTCGGCGTAACGCGAATTACGCCGGCGACAGCCCGCACCTCAAATTGACATTCAATCAGTGTCGCAACATTGTTTCCCTATCAATCCTTATTGGGAGTTAGCACACGCGCGCAACGCCGATATGCCGCCATCAAATCGCAATTTGTTTATGAAAATTTATTGTATTCGCCATTACCGCAGCGGATTCTTTTCCTACGGGAGCGACCCCGCGGAACGAAATCACCTTATTCAATTCCCTTTTTGCATACATCACACGCGTCTTGTGGGGGAACATCGTTTTTGTCTGAACACGTGAATCGCGTTTGGAAGCTTGTTCGCTTCTTATTAGTCTGGATTGCGTAAAGGTTTTTCGCAAATCGCCTGCGGGGCACCTCTGTGTGTACACAACCTTCCCTTCTTGGAGCATGTCCCTATATTTATCCAAATGTGTAAATCAAAGCAGGCTTAATATCAACAGCACCACCTTTTCGAGGATTATAAGACGGTAAACTTCCACTTTGATCTTAACAAATATCACTTAACTTAAATGATTTTTAATCGGGTCTTTAATGAACCGACACATAAACATGAAGTTAAAACTTTGCCTTACTTTTGATGTGTTAGAATAAAATATAACTACACGTAACTGTGCGTATTTCCAAGTACCAATACTCGCAAAACCTCCCTGCATTCCTAAACTTCCAGCGTCTGACGGATCACCTGAAAATTTCCCATTCGAATATTCGAAGACATTCATTTATCAGGTCGGAATTAGCGCATCGCACTCGTACGTCGATGGTAAGTGGAGCGCGCGATATGACACCGCTTCCCTTCTGTTTCGAGGATTTGGGAAAAGAATTGTCGCATATATCACAGTTAATAGGGTGAGGAAAGAGCACTACTTATGCCTAATGCGACAAGGAAACATGCTCCGCTCCCGTACGCCCGAATACATTTTCAGAACTGGATTTTCAATGGCAATAAATATGTAAGCGAACGGCGTGCTCTCATACCTACTTACCGAGGTGAGGCTTTTTGCTGTGCTTTGCTACGTTTCTGAGCTGTATCCAAAATGGGGTGGCTTAAAAGTCAAATACTACCGTTATTACAAGTTAGATATTTTGTAATAATTACTTATTGACATTAAAGGCAATTAATTTCAGTCAATCTATCAGACTAGCTAGGGCCACCCACCCACAGCGACATCCGAAAATTTAAATTGAGATTACAAAAAAATATCTTCATAAACGCATAAGCAGTTAACGTACTTAGACTACCTCACGTCTGTATCCAAAGAAAAATGATGCAATAACCCTTTTTCTTGTGACATAACAATAAAGTGGTGACATGTCGTAAAGTAAACGTAACGGCAGCGTAAAAAGCTACGATCGTAGTAAATATAGACAGGCGATGAAGGCGGGATGGTGATGGTGATGGTAAGGTAAAGGTAAACAGGGTTGTACCACCTGACACACTCGTTATTTTTTGGGTTAAAAATATTTTTAAATATTATATGTAAATACATACCAAATATCATTTTAATTTGACCACCGGATTTGGATGAAATTCGACTTGTAAATTTGACTTCTTTACAAAGTAACAAACAAAAAAAAATTAAATAAAATCTTGTTTACTTAAATAGGATTAGATTAATCGCGTCAACGCATTATCAAGGCATCAAACCTTTTCAATTTAAAAACACATTCAACAAAGGAAGCACTGCACTTCTTTTTTAAAATACTTAACCATATGCAAAACAGGTTTTGACGCCAAAATGTTTTTCAACACATCTGCAATATATTCAGATTCGAGTTAAAATTTTATGTTAAGAGCAAAAGCACACATTTGTTCTCAAAACATACGATTAAGTACACGATTACACTGCATTGTGATGCAAATCCGGAGCGTTTTTATATAAAGACATTGAAATGCTAAAAACCTGATTTAATTAATAAACGACAGCATTTCTCTTTGAACGCTTATAATATAATGTTGATAGAATCACACCTGTATCTAATGAGTTGTGGACAAAAGCTAGTTTTAGGACAAATTCAAACTTCATTAATATGGGCATCATCTAACTTAAAAAACTTCCACAGCTAGGCACAGGCTTTCTCTAGGAACAGGAGAGAACACAAAATAACTTACATTATAATATTGTATCGTCGTTTCATCGTCATCAACATCGTCTCCCCCTTAAAACTCGACAATGACAACTGCATCCACTGGTAGGTAGGCCGTAACTCTCGCGAAGTATTTCGGTGAATCTTCCAGTACATACTATAAAATGACATAATTAAAAAAAGTAGTAGTACACCCAGCAAGTAATTCCTTCTTATTAGCATGGAGTGGTGTCGCACAGCACGTTCGGAACCATCCGTAGATTATGCTAAATACGTGGTATTATTTCCCGCACACATTCGAGAGTTTATCAAACTCCCCTCGCTAAAAACCTGTTTTATTTTCAACACATGATTATGTAAAAGAATTCTGAGATTTCAACGTACGAGGGAAAGAAAATGTGTGTCGTTAAGAGGCGAGCACACGATTTGCATCACGCCAGTCCAAGGGGTGGTTTCACACGCTGAAGCATTAGTGTGTGGGCGGCTTTATGTGACATTGTTGAATAAATTAGGCTTAATTTAAAAGCTGCAAATTCACTGTGAGCTATGGTAGTTATAGGTTTTTATTTTGTTTGTTGTCAGCGCAGTATATCATCATCAGGAACCTGCTACTGGACCTAGTGCGTTTACTGTAGTTATCTCAAATTCACAGTAGGTATGCATAATATGAAAATGTCAAGCAAAATTAACTAAGCTTTATAGAAAACTAGCTGTTGCCAGCGACTTCGTCTGCAAATAATTTGTTTATCGCTATCACGCGGGATCTACGCAATTTTCCGGGATAAAAAGTAGCCTATGTGCTATTCCAGACTTTTCTCTATCTATGTGCCGAATTTCATCCAGATCCGTTGGGCCGTTTAGGCGTGATTGAGTAACAAACAAACATCCATCCATCCATCCATCCATCCATCCATCCATCCATCTATCCATCCATCCATACTTTCGCATTTATAATATTAGTTAGATTAGTTAGATAATCCAAACGAAATTTAGGCAACAAAAATAGCACTGTTTCGTTTACGGGACAAATCTGCGAGTTTTTGCAACAGATGTGATCGTTATTCGATGTTGCTAAATGAAGCCATTTGTTTAATCTTTCCATCGGCGGGCTGGCGCGACAGTTGCCTTTGTCCGCCCCGCTGCTCGTAAATTAACAAATGACAGACGTTAAATACTGATCCAATCTTCAACTTAGTATTTCTTTTTTAATTCGAGAAGTACCTATACACATACTTTTTTGATACCTAGATTCATAAATTATAGTAAACCCGAGACAACGACATATTTCTTTCCTCGACGTTCAGCAAAATAATAAAAGACTAATTTTCCAACTCAGTTAACGACTTCCCCGTCAAGTTAATAACGCAAAACAAATTACAAACGAAATCTCCTAGCAACATCGAAACAATTAATCAAAACGTTCAACCGTTGCAAAAAATTAAAGAAACAATCCTTCCGACGCTGCGAATGCCTTTATTATTATTTAAATCTTCAAAATGAGTCGACAAAACTGCGCGTTATAGATATAAGTCTGCAATAACCCATTTAGGAGGATAAGAAAAAGGGATGGTAGTCATTAGCATATAATGACAGTAATTAAAATACACAAATAGTGCTATAAAGAAGGCCCGGCGGTGAAGGGTTGTCTTCATCATCCTCCGCGAGAATTTATACATGGCAAATATTTTCGCTACGGCTCAAGCAAACCGCTGCAAAATTAAGAGCGCCTTTGTTTAATTTATTAATTAATGGACCCACTGGCTGTGACGTAATGAAGATTGTGTATTCAGCGGTACAGATTACTCAACTCATTTCAATCTAAATAACGCATGCGGGCTCATTGTTACTTGGCTCGAAGAGACCACAGAGCCTCATAATTGATGATGGTTAACTTGACATGATCCTTCACATAGTAAAAAAATGCCTTGTTGATACAAGCTAACGACGTGGAGTCATTAAATGAATGTTTTATTTAATTCGGCTAGTAGTAGGCTAAATTGCGCGCAAAAGTAAATTACAAAAACGCGTCACGAAATACACGGAAAAAAATGTACACAAATACGACCTTTAAATTCATTTCCATTTGTAATTGAGCAGTGACCAAACATCTTAGGAAAAATGGAATGTTCATCAACTGTGAGGTGCAATAAAAGTGAACATGATAACTGGTTGACAGACAACGCTACCACCTCTGGAGCTAGGGACTTAAAATTGGAAGACGGCTTCTATGAGGACTATAGAATTGCATCAAGAATGGACTTCAAAATTCCCACGGGCAAAGCTTCTTAGTCTTATATACATAACAAAAAATCTTAGTTTCCCCATTTCACGTTGACCGTATAATAAATACCAGACGTGCACTGTATTTCTTCTGGGCAAGAGATTATTTCAGAGATTTTACGTCACCGCAGTTTGAAGAAGGAGCTCCCGAGCTGACAGTTAAGCTCACGGGTGAAACCAGCTCTGAGATATAATTTCAATTCATTCGTCAAGTCCGCTCCGCCGCCTCGCAGACAATGGCGGCTAATTACGAGATGTAAGGCTTTATTAACGCAATCGCACAGTTATTAACATAAAAAAATAATATTTACGCGCGCCGGCGTCGGCGAAAGCTCTTAATTTACGAATATTGCGGCATTAGGTTTACTGCGCCCGGCTCAACCCTTCGTCTTACAAATAATTGCAGTGATGTTACGCCGAGAGAAATGGGATAACCGACGAGATTAAAGCTCATCAGAGATGTAACGCCCAAGAAAATTTAACGTTCGAGGTAATAGCAGGCATTTCACTTTCCACGCCGCCATGCAAATGCCTTACAAGAGCAAATTGATATTTCTTGCACGGATTCTACAAAATTCTCTCTATTGGCTGGAGCATCTTAAATTATCACCTCGCAAATTACTCACCCATTGATATTTTAATCAAACTCCATCCCTTCAGTGCGGACTGCGTCATTAGCATATAAATAGCGAGTAAAATATGACATCAGCATTTTAATTTTTCGATATTACGAAACGATTTACAAATTAGCGGTTAAGAAAAACGCCATAGAAGCCTTAAGAGGGTCGACTTGCCCGCAGATGTTCTATTTAAATGTAAATTTCCTTCGACACGCCGACGACACGGATGAAAAAAATAATTTAGAATCAAAATATTTGACAGGGTCGTCAAATACGCAGGAATATTAATAGGTGTACCAAAACTGCATGCTACGCAAAATTCAAAATTTTTATAAGTCGCTCATCAGAATTGTTGATTTTGACAAAACAGGTATCTCATGAAATTAAGAAAAGCGGAACAGCAACGGAAGCCCTTGCCGTATTTTTTGCGACAGATTTGTCGTCAAATTCAAACTTTGTACTCAGGAAAGAAAATTAACTAAATTTGACGGCAGTATTTAATCAACGCCGCTCACAACAAACACTACCGGGGGGTGACAATGGCAGGCACCGGACAAAAAAAGGAAAGAAAGAATTCTTTGCTCAAAAAGGCAACAATAAGAAAAATAATGATAGAAAAGGGACCGCTGCGGAAGTGGTAGTGACAGATCGTCGACAATGGTGGAAAGTCACACCTCTTGTTTACGGGACGGCGAGCACGACCCGAATTAGCCATCATTTACTTAAGTACTTTATATAATTAAGCGGAACAGCCATCTTGGTTGCAGAGGGTCGCTACATTCTTTCTCGGTACGACTCTAATTGCGACTATTAGTCGGGCCATGTCGTGCGTTCCACTTCCTACGCGAGCCTTTCCGCTGGAACATAATAAACGTCATGAAACTCTCCCTCCTTCCATGGGCACGCGAACGCCCACAGAATTGCTTTTTGTTTGCGAATGTTCATTAAATCCCCTTTGCATCCCGAATTAACGAATCGATCATAATTGATTAAGTACAGCGCCTTGCTAAGGAATGCCACAAAGGAGTCCATTCGGACCACCTCCGAGGAAAACAAAAACACGCTCCCCTCCAGTTTTTGACCGAGCCGTCGAAAGCGAAATCTGGCTTTGTTCATTTACTCGGTAAACCGATAATTTCATTAAACAACAAAGTGGGACTCCTCCGCTGCTCTCTGTAAACACGGCAAGAAGCCAATGTCCCCTAGATGTAAAAATAAAATTAAGAAGAGCGCAGGAATCCCCTGTTTAATTTTAATTGAAAAAGTATCCATGTCCAGAATTCAATTAGCTGCTGAAACTATGGATTGAAAATTACAATAAGTTCGTGTAGTTTAAACGATCGCGCGAAATTCTTTCGGAAATACCTTAACGAGTAATTTTCTGTTTATTGGGCATCTTAACCCTACAATGTTCACGGACTCTGCTAATATTGTTCGCGAAACCCAAAACGGTTGCATTCCGCACGTTAAAAATATCGCAGAGTAATTTGGAGCATTCGGGCGGGCTACTCGCATTAAAGTTAGGTAGCGGCAAATTAAGCCGAACCCCCGATATATTGCGTTTGTTCTTTTGAAGCCGCCGGTGAAGGGTTAAGTTAAGAATGCTTTGCTTTTTATAGAAGTCCAATAAACCAGGGGCGAGGGTTGCCCCTAAGTACATATATGAAACAAGCCTTCACGGCCGTATTACTATTGATTCCTCCAATTTCCAAGTAAACTGCTTCTTGCAATTTGCAATTTAACTTTAATTCAAGCAAAACGTGCATCTTTTCATTAAAATACATAAATTTTCTCACATGTGAGCCACAAAATGCTCGTTACGAAGAGCCAATGAATTATACCTCAGCCAGGTAATTAGACCGAAAATACCATTAAATTAATAAATAAAAAACAGAAGCGGACCCCATCGGCTCTCGGGACGAGGTACGGAACCCTCTGTCGAATAAATTTATGTAAAAATTTTCATTAATATTTTTGAGGCCGAGCGTCCGCTAGCCCTTGGGAGCGGAATCGAGTTCGCGGTCGCGATGGAAAAATGCAAACCGAAAATTATGGGGTCCCTCGCCTTGTATTTGCTTATGAATACCTACCAGGTACGTGCCCTCCGCTGGGTATTAATATGTGATACGATACGGGAAAAAAATTAAAACATTGTTCCCGGGATCACATCACACAACAATAAGTAAAATATGACATCACGGCGTCGTGGTGTACGCTCGTTCAGTCACAAAAGCCAAAAATAATCTTATGGTAAATAGATGTAGTAGTAGATCTATAGTAGAAGCATTGGACACGTATTTTTCTTCAAAACATTACGGAGATTTATATTCAGTTTCAACGTCGCATGATGCCTTAGTAAAATTATTACTTAGAAGTGAACACTCCCGAACTTGACGTGTTTTATCTTTGTAATTTTGACGAAAAAAAAATACGTGTTCAATATTTTTGATAATCTAACTGACCGGCTAAATAGAATTTTTGTTTTCTTTACCCAGTCATCATACTTGTTGTGAGTTGAACACGAACGTTCTCTCCGATGTACATTCTTAAGTCCAAAGTTCGCGAAGCGTGCCTTGTTTGGCTTGCCCTCAACTTGTAAGATGCACTGTGAAAAACGTCCCTCCCGGGATCGTGAGATTATGAAAGATTTGTGAGATCTCGAGTGGCCGCGAGCTTAAGAGTTTCGAGGGCGCCAGGAATGCTAGATACAAACAGTTTTTTACGGTGCAATTTCTCGGAAGAAATAGTGAAATAGTTTTGCTAGATTTAAGTATCCGGAATAAATATTTTAAGCTTGCTCGGAAGAAGAGTTAATCGCTGAAGCGAAGTATAACTTTTGATTTGTATAATTTTATTGTTTCGTAACTGATAGTCGAAAGGTCACTGGAACTTTGGAATTACTCAATATACTCAAACAAAGCAGCTACGTAATAAGTTTTACAGAAAAAAAAACTGACTGTACATTTATTAATCTCATGGAAACTAAACTGAATGTAGGTAAGAAATGAAAAAGAATCAATTAATTAATTTTGATGCGATTTTTCAAGTTATAAGAAACTATTAAACACGTTAAGCGTGCTTGCATCAAACTTTTAGCTTAAAGTACTTAAAGTGTAGCGTAAATCTCTGAACTGAATCTCTAAAAAACTTCTCAAAGTCCTCTACTGTAGCCAAGCCACAATGCAGCCAAAATCTGTAGGCGATATCTTGCAAACCTGTAAATCTTCGAGCCATTTTTATATTCGGCTCCCCGTCTGAGGGCTAAGCTAGTCGCGCCATCCAAGATTATATCTTGACACTTGATGGATGAATGGTTATTGGATCTCTACATTTTTATCATTTTGATACAGTTGGTAGGGCAAGGTGCGCCCTTTTGTGTTTTTTTGCGCGGCTGGGGGCATAGTTTAGAGAAACTGCGGCTTGAGCGGCGTATGTTTTGCAGAAAGTTTTTGAGGTGTGTTTGGAAAAAATGCATTAATAAATTCCAACCATTTTGATTGGACTTTTGGCAGTAGGTTATCATCATTAGGTTTACGCGTTTATTTACGCGTGGACTCACAATCAGTCAGTCACTGGAGCACCGCAACATACTGAATCTTTCTGGCAACTGGACGTAACCAGCCTTCAGCTCTGTCTGCTAAACATTGTCCTAATCATGACAAAAGCACTGAATAAAATTCTCTAATACCCATATTTTAGGTATTCGTATATCATCAATTTGCTAGTAAAATAAGAGATGTTGGCAATGTTCTTAGAGCGTCTGACACGGCGACCCGATCGTTTGCACTCTTTACTACACCCCTATCTCATACTTCACATCGCGTGTATGGCTTGCAGAAAAATCACATCGGGTATTTTTTTCAAATTGGCTAAGTAACTATATTAATTTTGAGCATCAAATAAAGAAGTGTTGGTGCAAAACCTAAGGTGAACTATAACTTTTTAATTTCGCAAATAATTTCGCTTGTTCGTTAATTGCGTTATCTGATTTGATGGAGCTTGAAAATTGCCTTTTTTGTAGCTGGTGAAACAGTTTAAGAACCTTTAACAAACTCTTGCGAGTGTTCTGGTTACCTATCGTTGTAACAAAATATTCAACAGAAGATGGTCTGTCTTTTGAAGCGTACTCAATTAGACTGTTAAAAAAATCAAGCTCGAAACCGAATCGAGAACGATAAAGAAATTCAGCTAAATTCACAAATTTTATACAATTAACCAACAATATTCTCCTAGAGAGTATTAAGAATATATATGGATTTATCTTAAATATTATTATTTATTTATTTATTTTTATTTTATTTTTATTATTATTGTATTTTAGTGGTGTTCAATAAAGAGTATTGGTATTGTATTTATTGTATTGTATTACAAGAAAAACGCATAAAAAATTACACCTGTATTTTCACACCACACGCCTCTGAATTTTTCGCATATAAAAACGTCTCGAACGCGTTCACGTAAACCTCTCAATTATTATGGAAGAATTAGCAGCGCCACTTGCGGATCGAAACGGCAACAAACTGTTCTCATAGTATTTGACATTTTAACGCAAACGCGTTCGAGACGTATTTTGTGACCGAAAACCTACACTAAGCATACTGCTATCGCTACCCGCTTTGCGCGCCATACGCGATATGGTCTGAAAAATGCCGCGGCCGCGTTAGCGGAAACATATCAATTCAATTTGAGAGCGCCGGAACACCGTGAAATGGGGCTGTCGCGTGCTAAATCATGAACGTGATAAACATAACGGAAGGGTTTACGTTTATCGGCCGAGACTTTTATCTACTGCTTCGGGAACTGTCCGAGAGTATTTGGGGAAGAAAGTTGGGCCGAGTGAAGTGCTTGATCTGTCTCTTGGACTTGCTATCAGCAGTAACATTATGGTGCACGGTGAAGGCAAAAAATGGTAATTTGGAGGCCGGTGGGAGTTGAGTTAAAATGGTATTGCTTGTGGCGGTTCTAAGGTTCAAGGTCCAAATATTAAACGAATTGATAGAAATGTAGACATCCCCTAAGGTCTTAATTTAACAAATGTTTGTGCACAAATGGAGTGTAAAATTAAGGTTACTCTTACTCTTACCCTTTCAAAATCGAGTCATCGCAGTTTAAGTTGATAACGAGTTAATAATGAATCAACCCGTTAGTTCGTCACCTGCCAACACCGCAAGTGCCGCGTTGCAGCGTACAGCTTGTTTACATTTAACCCCTCGCGTTAATAAGATAGAAAGAGCCTTCAGTAAAAATTCAGCCATCCACGGCCCGGTGGAGATAAAAATTAAAAATGCACACGCGACCGCGGAGCCTCAAGGAAAATAATGTTTACCGACCGAACGCTTTGTGCAATTTTAAAGAAAACGGCCAAGGAAAAATTTTGATAGAGAATTTTTCATGTGTAAAAATTGTTAAAGGAAGATACTGTATACAGAAACGTTTTGTTACCATACTCATAAAAAGAACTGTTTTTTTTTGTTAATTAGCTAACCCAGTTTTTGCTTTTCAATTTTACACACTGGCTTTTTATGTGACACAAATAAGAAACTCCCAGTACTAAGTTATCAATGCCAAGAACAAGCAAAACGAATGCATTTCACAAACCACATTCAATTATAGCAGCATCCACAGACCCGTCCCGTGAGCACTAATCTGCAAGACGATGCATAGATAGCTACCGATTTAATAACAATCATAATTGAAGCCCGCGTTCTTCCAAACCCATTAGTTGGAGCCAGACTCATCGAGGGCCTGTAATGAACCCGCTGCATTATGAATGCAACGAGGCATGGCCTCTCCGATGCACCGCGAACACACTCCGCCGAAGAATTAATTCATTTGCATGTAAAATTTCACCTACGGAACTCTACTTAAGATTGGTTAAGACGGATCGATGGTTCCTGTATGATGTCTTGTCGTAGTTGGTTAGGTAGCGTGTGAATCTTAAGTAGCTTTTACTGTGTAAACATAGGTACAGTGTGTATCTGTTTTGGAGAATGCGGAAAAACATAGATATTTGCGAGCATTGCTACAAGCGTATTTAAACTGGCAATGCATATTTTTGCATCAATCTTTGCGAGTCAATTTTGACCTGCTTATAGTGGGCGGATTGACTTGAAATATGATAAACAAAAAGCACAGACAGCAAAAATAAATGTTTCAATGTTTTAATTACTTAAAAGTAAGCAAAAAAATTTGATAAAGGCATATAAGTAATATCACTATCTTTTAATAATTCTTTGTCCTGGTTGCAGCTAATCAAAGCCCGTACCTAATTACAATAGACGATATATATCTCAAGAACTTATTCTTAACAAACCCAGCTTAAAACTAATCTTAGTCTAAAACTGAAATTAAAAACTAAAAACACTTCCACAGTTATTAGCATACCGAGTTCGTTGACTCGCTAACTTAAGGTGCCTTGAGATACCTGCATCTTGTCGCACCTAACGAGACCCTTCTAATTTCACCTCCAGTTTTTTACACCAAGCCTCTTGAGGACAATCGGATGCAAAATGGTGGCTTCAATTTGTTTGTTGATTGAGAGGGTTGCACTTTTATGAAAGGTTATACGGAGATGTATTTGTATAGTAAGTGCAACTTTGACAAATGCAGTTAATTAGCAAAGAGGGCTTGGTGTTTATGAAAGGAAAGATTTACGAAAAATTTGTATCAAAGACTACGTGAAAAAAATTGGAAAAAAAAATACCAGACTGTCTTACAGTATCGCATCGAAATTTTCAAATTTATCCGGTTTTTTTTAAATTTATATTAAGTTATTGCGGGTCACAAAATGACGGACAAATGCGTCTATCCGTATTTCATAAATTTCAGCTAGGTACACGTTAAAATGTCAAAATACTGAAAACCTAACAAGAAATGATTTTGTAAACTATTCATAATATTTTTTATCTGTTTCTTTTAACAAAACGTCGTTCCACATCATCATCATCTTCCTAGCGTTTTTTCCCGGCATTTGCCACGGCTCAGTGAGCCTGGGATCCGCTTTGACAACCTAATCCCAAGATTTGGCGTAGGCACTAGTTTTTACAGAAGCGACTGCCATCTGACCTTCCAACCCAGAAGGGTAACTAAGCCTTATTGGGATTGGTCCGGTTTCCTCACGATGTTTTCCTTCACCGAAAAGCTAATGGCTAATGGTGTCGTTCCACGACGCAACAATTTGCTAATCCGACGAAATATTTAGAACTCGCAATAACAATTGTTTCTTTGTAGTCTCTAATAAGAACGTCCCTTCAAAGACGTCAACGTACACGGGGCCCTAGAGACAGCACTTATCATTGACATTAACTTTTTTGCCGTCCATAACATTTGCATAGCAGTAAACCGACTTCTGCTGCACGGGACCTGTGAGTGTACTTTGTAAGATCATTCTCAGACTCGTGAAAACTGGTTTCCTCTGGGAGCAGTGAAATGAGTAATTTGGGAAAGGTTTTTGCATGAGAGAGGTAAGAATTCAAAGGCAATTTCCGTGATTGCTTCCTTTTAAGAGCGTCATGGAATTAAGGTTCCGCAACACTTAAATGTTCTATTGAAAACACGAAAAGAATGAACTTTCGTTTCTGATCTGGCGGTCAAAATTGGAACTAATTCCGCAATCATACCTAAGGTTATGTCCATTTAGCGTCAACGTTTAGTTCACCAACTAACAGCAAGGCCGTCACCAGACTCGATTGTGATTCTAAGTGCGTTAGTCAATAATTATTTTTATTATTACTACAACAACAGTGTTGATTGTTTCTAGATTGATATTGGTAAAAACTCGAAAGAATAAAAAGAATAACGTTCACCAAGGTAAAATATGGAAAGCCTTATATGCTTTAGAAACAAAAAAAAAATTATTATCAGCCAAGAATGATTCTGAGAATTCCATTCTTTATAAAAAGTCTCGTTATAAAAATTGTATAATGAATTCAGCATAAATGGGACTATTTGGACGCCTGTCATGTTCAGGGACCCTTCGGGTACGGTTAAGTCGACCTGCGCTTGACTTGATGACCTAAAGAAATATATATCAATTATTTGCTGTGTGTACTAACTACTAGGTAATAGGATGGTTAACCTAAAATTTCAGTCTAAGCCTCAGTCATTCTCAAAATACAATACAATACAATAACTCTTTATTGAGCACCACATATAACAGTCAAAACAGAAAAAGGTGTACAGAAGTAATAAGGTAACAATAGGCGGCCTTAAACAAAAATCGACAAAAAAACCTAAAGAAAAAAAAATCGTTCAGTTGCAAGATACATAGCTATAGGTAATGATAGTAGTAGTAGATAATATCCAAATAGTTGTTTTAAATTCTTTATTTAAGCGAAATACTACTTAATAATAACATAATATGTACCTACTTACTTTGGTGACGAAAACAATATTTGATAAGATACGTCTTGAATTTGCAAAACCAGCGTGTACATTTTTTATAATCACGAAAGTTACGACCTTTGGTATCTGTCTTACATTGTCATCGATCCGAGCTTATAATTTTATTAACTTCGCAGGCTAACGTCAAGTTACCTGAACACCTTATGCTGCAAGTCCTTTATCTGAGGCTAAATAAATCCTAGACAATACTTCTTTCTAAAAGATACGTCATCAGCTCAGCTAATATGCTCTAGAAATAATTTTGCAAGTAACAAAAAAGACTAAACATCAGCATTTTTATCCTTTTAAGGTAATCCCTATTTTCGGCATCATACAAAGCTTGTTACAGCTTTTTTAAATGCCGAAAAAGCTATTACCGTAATGCTTCTGCTGATATCATCCCGGTGTAATGGCCTCCCAAGCTTGTACTTAAGGTGGTCGATGCTTAATAAGTAGGTATCGCGGCAGCAGCTGTTATGACACCGTCCGAGAGTGTCGCGCAATCATCCTTAAAATATATTTTTAGGAGAATATTATGGAGAAGGACTTTTTTAAAACTTATATCTAGTGACTTGAGGTTGGACAAGATTTGTAGCGAGAGTCAGGAATGCAGATTGTTTATATTGTAGAGATGAGTATTGGGCTTACCCAATACTCATCTCTACAATATAAACAATCTGCATTCCTAGATAGATAGATTCATGTCATGACTGATCATTTTTGTAAACTTGAAGGCTAGCGTAAATATTCACGAATTTTAAAAATAGAATTAGAAGAATTCCTCTTGCACTTGTAATTAAATGATTGCGAAATTCAAATGCAAAGCAATGTGGTCATAAATCGTTATCTCGATTAACCTTCCGAAACCAGAGCGAAACCGTAAATCACTCCATAGTTGCACAGCTCGCCTCGAGCGGCGATCGCCTTTTTTCGCCCCAACCTTCGGAAAAAAATAGGGGAGATTCCTATCTTGTCGCTTCTAATTTACTTATTCCTCTTTTAAAGACTTATTTACCTTCAAAATCCCATTGTGCCCCGAGTGGGGCTAAGCGGAGATTTCCTCAGTAATAACGGGGACTCGCGACGTGTCAAACGAGTTTTTTTCTTAAAAAAGCAATAACAATTTACATAAACACTCGGGCCTAGTTAACAGTTAATAAAGGAAACGAGCTCTCAATTGACGAGGCTGTCCTAGTCGAGATGGAAATGATGATGGCACATTGTTCTGCGACAACGTTTACGACACTATTTTAAGTTACCTTCTTTAAAATACAAGGTTTTTATCTAACAACTTCAGGGCTTTAAATTAAATACCCAATAGAATTTTCAAGTGGAAGCACAAGCGTTTAGGAGTCCGTTATGCAAGTGTGAGTAGCACACGAACTAATAATAGTTTTTATGTTTACATTTTGACCATGCCGGAATACGAAATGAAATCCCCGGGCTACGAGCGTTGCACACGAAGTACGCAATGACCTAAATTCTGTGAAGTTGGCTGACGGAATTGTTTCATTAAAGCGGACCCGAAAGTTTGGAGCCGCGGCCGCGAGCTGCGCGCGCGATCGATGCGGTTCATCGCACTCTCCGCCGAATGTGCAAGACACAGGGGCAACCCCAATCAAAAGTAAAATTACCCCATCATATCTAACCCCCGTGATGAACACTCAACAATCGCTCTGCCAGCGATATCGACCACTCCACATTAAAAACTTTCCCTAATAGTAATCCAAAACAAAGTTGAACCAGTTCAAGGTTGCAATTTAAAGTTTTTCGAAAAGTTCCTTACCCGCTCACTTTTTTATAAGTATATAAATCTTTTTGCCGGCAAAGTTCCCCAAAGTTTTTGGCCCAGATTGTCATCGATTTTTGTTTGGAGAGTTTGTTTTTTCATTGTTCTTCTTTACTTGTTTAACGGTTAATTCATAAAAACTTTGCCGCCTGCACAATCGATAGCGGTCACAGTCGGTTTGTAAACAAAACCACGCTTTTTGGCTTATTTACAGAATGTGACATGCTTATTTTTGATGAAATGTTTTTTTTTTCTAGTAATATTGTGTTTCATGACGTTACCTCTATTATTATTACAAAAACACGTTAATTTTGCCTATCTTTCACCTGTACTGTTTAATAGAAAAAATAATATTACTAGAGCTCAAAATCGAGTTTATCTTAAGACGGAGATTATGTGGATGACTGACTATCTAAGTTAAGAAACAAAATGAATTTCACAAACATTAGAATGGATTAAAACCGACGTTGTCTTTTTGCAAATCCATGGAGAACGCTTATTATTTTATTTGCACACCCACGGCGCAGATTCCGTGATAGGGTAGAACATAAACACAAGCTTGCAATAATAACTTACAATTTCCTTTTTATCTTCGCGAAACAATAAACCGCTTAGTGGAGGAATGTGCTAGAAATCCCCTCGCATGAATAGCTGCGCTATTTCAGTCGCTCCATAAATATTGCGTTTTCACGCCGGCTGTAAATATTTTCCCCATCATAAAGGCTATGCATAGAGGTGGCCCGGAGGCCGGAGGGCTCTCATCACCTCCTGAATATTTTCCTACGTATTCTTGGGAGCCTCTGTCTCGACTTATGTAAATTCGCCCTAACACTTTCGTCGTTTTTCTCGCATTTGCCGCACAATGCAGCACAATTTGATGCTAGATCCTGACATTATCCCCACAAGTGCCCTCGACGCGCAACGGCTTTCCAAATGGCAACTGTGATTTGGAGAATTTATTTCACTGCATTTAAGTTACGTGTTGAATCTATTCGGTTTATTTCGTAAACTTTCAGTTTTATTATCGTACCAGATATAAAACGAATCACATTAGAAAATCAAAAGAATGCAAAATGAGATTTCTTTACATTAATTGCTACTTGCGTAGACAAAGAAAACATAATGAATGGCCGTCCCTCGGTCCGTCTCGGCTGATTTATTTCATGACTTTTCGGATATGCAAATAACATTAACATTCAAAGATGTAGGTATTCTCGCCCCCTTAAAAGAAATCCGTGGCGACCGCAGAATGATGCCAATCCAGGGTGAATCTTAATATTTTATGTTGTATTATTTCCTTTTTCTTTTCCTTCCTGATATTATTTATTTCCTCGTCGACAATGAGATTCCCACTTTGGCGCGTAATAAAAAAGAATTATTGTTCATCTTTTTATAGCGAGACGTTTTGTTGGGTTTTATATTAGCGAGATTGAATGACTGCCGATTTGAGACACTCGCGCTTGCCGCTGTCACCTCATCTATTTTCCTTTTATTGGAGGTTGTCATTGAAGTCAAAAAAACGTCTGATTGTAGCGATATGACGTACGACTCACTGAGTACAATCAGGGGCGTGAGACCAGTCATAACTTGACCCATTCGCTAGTAAGCATTATACGGAGTCAGGTGTCTTGACAACAGATTCCGCTCCGCTTGAACTGCAAGCGGAGCGGTCATGTTATGATTGTCTCCCAAACGCAGCGATGACTTCATTATTTTGAATATAGAAAAGTAAAAAAATGGACGGAGTTCTCAAAGACCATGCAGAAACATGACTTTCTCTTTTATCGTTTATTATTTTTCCAAAGCCCAAAAATGGTGACCTAAATTATCTCAGACCTTTCACAGCCACACATCATAATCTATCAATACACACGTACCCTTCACGCGTGATTAACAAGTCCCCGCGGTGTAAATACAAAAAGAGTGGGAAAAAATCATCGAGGTGCGAGGCCTAGGGAGTGATCGGGTCGATGATTGATCGTCAAGCTAATTGGAAGATGGATGATTCGGCTGGGGACCTAAGGCTGCAGTTAGTTTCCGTCGGCCATGGGAACTGTATCAAGACATGAGGAAAAATTTATGAATGGAATGTTTGTGTACGACGTGCCAGTAGTTGTTTATTATCTTTATGGTCGTGGATGGATCTTCCATGCTAGTCTGGTAGCAAAAAAAACATGGAATGTACCAGTTGCTTTTCTTCCCACGCAGATCGTAAAACCCATTGAGGGTATGGTCAAAAGTCTTGGGAATCATGTTATAGGTGACGCGGCTAGCAACCCATCACTATTTGATTCTCCTTTCCAGCTTTGATCACGCTACACAATCCATCAATTCCGCCCACAATCACGAAAAACGTGGCCTTTAGGTCTTATACCCTGATCTTAGGCCCTAGGCACTGTGTACCTCATAAGAGATAATGAACTGATTAACATGTACATGTTTTTAGGTACGTATGGTAGTTACATGAATAGCAAGAGGACCAAAAAAGTGGAGACATCGGCTCTGGAAAGAAATATAAGTCGTATTATTAGTTTTGTAGAGTTAGGGGTGGCCAGTGTCACTACTTTCTGTTATGTTCCAGTTATCTTAAGTGTCAGTTATATATGATTCCGTCTCTATTTACTACTACGAAACAGACAGAGACGTCATCATAGATAACTGACACTTAACAGAGAGTGGTGAAACAGGCCCTTGGTGACACAAACACAAACAAAACATGTAACACAAATCATTAACGATATAAAATAAATCTAACTATCTAACTAATATTATAAACGCGAAAGTATGGATGGATGGATGGATGGATGTTTGTTTGTTACTCAATCACGCCAGAACGGCCGAACGGATCTGGATGAAATTCGGCACATAGATAGAGGAAAGTCTGGAATAGCACATAGGCTACTTTTTATCCCGGAAAATTGCGTAGTTCCCGCGGGATAGCGATAAACGAATTCTTTGCAGACGAAGTCGCTGGCGCATAAAATATATCCGTAAACAAGTACGTTGTTATCATCATTATAATTACCCCCCAAATGAAACAGCAGAGTGATCCCAAGTCAAACACGCATCAGCCGCATACTACCGTAATGTCGGAATCGTAATTAAATTCCACATTAGCGGTACAAAGCAGAAGATACGCAGCGGAACCTAATTTTCATAGCTGATTAGACTTACCCCACATGGGATCGCACGATTACGACGTTACGGCCGTATTCGGGTGAGCAGACGTTGACAACAATTTTTTTTAAGCCGTATAGACTTGCATGAACTTTGATAATGATCCCGTAGAGGGATCGAAACGCGCGTCAGTGTTTGTGTGGTGATAGGATTAATTAAGTTTGTGGGATTTGTGTGCGTTTTGTGTGGTAGTAGTGGTGGGAGGGCTTGCATGCAAAACGTATATATTTTGCACAAGCTTGGTTATCTTGCACGTAAGTAGCGGAGTAGCAAGGTAAATATTTTGTGTTCATTCGTATAGACTTTGTAATCGTGATGCCCGCAAAAATTAAAGCCATAACATAAGAGAAGCTGTCGTTTGAAAAAAAAATATCTGTAATACGAGTGTTACAATTCTTCTGTGTGTTAAGTGCTAAGTTTTCTAGTAGTTTAGTGTTGAGAAATGGATAAATTTATAGGATAAATTGTTTAAAAACACTTACAATCTAGACACATAATTATGTTCAATGTAGCAAATCAATATTCAAAGCTTATTTTATATTATCAATTATTTTTGCGTTTTTTGAAAAACCATCTTGATAAAAGGAATGCGCCACAAGAAACTAGTCGAAGGTTATTTTTCAAAACAGAATCACACGTTCAGTTTAACCACGAAATTGAGAAAATTAAACTAAAAATAAAATGGGTTAAGTATACAAACCGACGACCATATCACAAAATCACAAATGTGTTTACAGCTTACAATAGCCATTTAGCCATCTGGCAATGGAATGGCATCAACATCGCCATAATAAGGCCGCGCGTACCCCTATCACCTGTCGGTTCCACATCGCCGTCATCCCGTTTGACGTGCCGGCAATGAAACGTTACGTTTTTCAGCCTCGCTCTAATTGAGGCCTAATTACACTGCTGTTATGAATTTCAGCTGTCTACCGTCGTTTGTGGAACTGACGAAGCAATTATAAAATTGCAGCGGGTACGCTAGCCACCTGACACGGTGACGTGACGTGGGAAAGCAATTGTTTCTTATTTTGAATAGACGATCGCTTTCATTTGTTTCTTTCCTTTTTGTTTTTTATTTAGCCTGTAGCTCAGGGGCCTTACCATGACGTCTTAATGCGATTCGGTTTAGGTCCGCTCGCTGTCAGATTCATACTAAAAGTGACAGCTAAAACTTGAACTGAGTCGGAATTGGGACTTCATGGTAAGGCCACAAAGTCTCTATTCTATTTTCAATTTGTTTTAAATTTAGTCGTTGTTTAATTGGTTTTTACTAAAAAATGTTGTAAACAGATTTTTTTTTTAAATAAATGCATACGTACGCATGCATGTATGTTTTTACTACCTACGTCTAAGAGTAGCCCTGTGTCCACTGTAGGCCCAGTAGGCCTTATACAGGTTGGAAACAATCCACGAATTAACAGAAGTAACATTTTAGCACAGGCTTGCTTAACGCAACGCATTTCATCGAACGACCGCTGTATACTAACAGGGCAAAGAGTTGGTGCATATAAAAGCTGTCTAGAAAGTTTTCTGTCGCTCGCAGTCGATCGATACGGCTGAGGTACCGGAGTGGTGCGCGGTACGGCATTTGCGGTACAGGATTAGGACATGTTTTAGGTTATTATGTCATTTCGAAGTTGGAGATTTTGTTCGGGAAGTCTTCGGAGAATTTGCTGGGTTGACGTTGCGCTCGGTGCTTTGTGGCTAATGGTGGTTAGGATCTAAGAAATGTATGGGAATTAATGGACAATGATAATCAATTTTTATAACTGCGCCTATAGAATAGAATAGAATAGAATATTTATTTATTTTACACAATAATTGTTTAAGGTTTAGTTGTAGGGCTTAAAATTATGTATCTGTCGTTTTAATATGTGTTTATATATTTGTTGTTTGTGATTGTCATAAATGAACTTTTTTTTCTTTCTTTTTCTTTCTTTTAAATATTAAATAGTTTAGTAGCAAAGTGACACCTGAATAAACAAATAAACAAATAACCAAATCACCTGAATAAAAAAAATATACTACTTATTCAGTGGCAATTTTTCATATTGACATTTGAAACATAACGGAGAATAGAATATTATAAACAAATAACATTTCTGCATAAAATCCTACTTTGCATTTGTATATGTACAAATTCACCACCAAAACCACGTCTTTATGCCTTTGAAATTTGTTTAATTTATAAATATTTTTATTGTAAAAAGATCAGACATTTTCGACCAAGGAATCAGCTTGCCACTGGCACATCACTATTTTCAGTTACAAGTCCATGTGACATCATCTTAGTTTTTTTCTGATGCTGAACTGTCATAATTATTTATTAAGCACTAACACGTTCGACATTATACATTTCTTGTTAGGTACATATTTATTGGCCTGTATTGACGTGTACACTAGTACAGAGGTAGAGGTAGATTTGATTAGTTCCCCCTACACGCTAAGAAATCTGTCCCTCTCCGGTGGGCTTCCAATAGGGATTTGGTCCCAATTATGTATATGATACGCTTACACTGGCGTAGAGCGTTAGCCGGGATACAAACACTAATTTACAATATAGTACATAATAAATAGTCAACGCAAGAGAAAGGCGAGATAATTATAATGACCTATGAATGAAAACATTTGTAACATGCTGAAAACTTAAGGATATAAATACAAAACTCGCTTTAAATTATTTGAACAATAGAAAAAGCATTGATTGAAAGGATGAGCCAATTAGGTACTGTTTTTAGACATTAATAAAAAATCGTACTTTCCAATGACTGTTGCATTAGGGCAGGCCGGGACCAAATAGGAGACGTTTTGAAAAAAGAGCAGGGGCCTTACCATGAAGTCTTAATACGATTCAGTTTAGGTTCGCTCGCTGTCAGATTCATACTAAAAGTGACAGCTAAAACTTGAACTGAGTCGGAATTAGGACGTCATGGTAAGGGCCCAGGTCAGGAGTACACGAAACCGGCGAGCATGTCATAAGAGAATGATGAATGTGGATGAAGCAAAAGAGGTATCTCAGAATGGAAGCAAGTGGAACAAAGTAGTCGCTGCCTACCCCTATGGTAAAGAGGCATGGCTGTATGTATGTAGAAATAAAACTTTATATTTTGTTCGTTGGCAGCGTGAGCGAACGCTAAGAGACGAAACTAGTAACTCGCACGGCCCGGATTACAGCACCCTGTGTCTTAGCGTGAGCCACGCCAACGCTTATCACGCATTTTATACACCCTGTAGTTTCTCTGTAGTGTATCAATAGCCATTGTTTTCTTGTAAAATATCGGACGCGGAAGTAGAAAAATTGTATTTACGCCATTTTCAACCTACTTTTTTAGGGAAAAACTTGCATTTACGAAAAATTTTCTGTGTCGCACAGGAAAAAGTAGGACTAGTTTTATGAGAGATAGTGAAATGATATTTTTGTAAGCTTAGATCACCTGATACATACAAGACAAAGACCAGTTTACTATATTAGTGAACAATATAAAATTATGAGTATGGCAACGTAGTATATTATTTATGTTCGTATTAAAAAGAAAAACAGGTGTAAAATGTCATTAATTAATTGATGAAGTTCAGTTCCAGAGGCATTGTGGGTGGTAGGTCCGTCCGGATTACTACCACCGTCTTACTCGCTAATCCTGCTGCCAAGCAGCAGTGCTTGCACTGCTGTGTTTTGGCGTGGAGAGTACGACAGGCGGGTGAAATTACTGACACGAGAGTTATTCTATCCTAGCCCTCTAGGCTGGCAACGCATCTGCAATACTTTAGTGCTGCGGGTGTCCATGGGCGGTGGTGCTCGCTTACCATCAGGTGACGCACTAGCTCGTTTGCCTTCCTTGTCGTCAAAAAAAATGAGTCATATAAAAGGCTACTAAAAATAAAACTACGTAATTTATGTAGCCAGGAGTGCCATAGTTCTATCGAACGATAACCACGAACGCTCAATCTACTTCCAAGCTAGACCTAAAATACTAAACTACCTACATCTCGGGAAACTTCGTAGAGCGGCGTGCACATTACATTCACTCACACGCGTCATGGTCTAATTTATCGCGCCGTGTGTCCGCACCTTAACCCTCGGTGGCGCTGACAAGCCCGATTTATGGACCCGTGTACACCGGCCCTAAACAAATCAACCACTGGTTAGGGAAGGACGTGCCAAGAATTTTAATACAGGTCAGATGACTAAGGTACAGTGTGGAAGCGAAGGGATTGTACTGGATGTTAATTTAAACATTGTAACTAATTTTAAACTAACAACCTTTTTTTACCTATTAGTTTTAGTTTAGTTAATATGTTAATTTTATATTTAAGTCTATTTCAAAATATACTAACCTAACCTAACCATCGACATTCATTATTTAATACTTACAAGCATTCTCCGTGACTGTGTGTGTGCGTGTGTTTTTGTTCAGTGTACTCGCACTCAAGTCAATCAGACCAATATTATTATCCGTAATCAGCTTTTAGCTGTCATTTTTAGTACGAATCTGACAGCGAGCGAACCTAAACTGAATCGGAATTGAATAGCATTAAGACGTCATGTTAAGGCCCCAGGTGAGACGAAGAAAAGCTAAAAAAACAAAAGCGAAAATAAGCGGCATAGAATAGATTTGCTATGATCTTGTTATAAAAAAAAACATTCCTTAACTTTTCGTTGATTTCCGTGCTTACCACGCAGGTCACCTATTGGAATACCCGTCGCTTGGTCAACTTTATTGATTGCTACATAAACAAAACCGTTATTGAATTTTTCAGGAAACGTCACGACCAAAGTCGATATCCAAAGCTAGTACTCCATAAATCCTCTCAACACAACATAGCGAGTTTTCAATTCAGCAACTAAGCAAACGGCGGCGCGAGCTACTCCAATATTACCGACCTGGTTCTTTTCACTGGAACTAAAGTGTTTTCAGTACGCTTCTGTTTTCGCTCCGCAATTAAACTGCTGTTAAACTTCTTGCAGCGGTGTTTGCAGAGCACCTGAATGGTCGAAAGTTGTGCGGGCGCCGGTTCCTTGTTTGCCTGCTAATTATCTCGCTGCAGAGCCGAGTCAGCGACCAAAAAGCTGACCCAAAAGGGGACCATTCAGCCCGAGTAGGCTTCATCCCACCTCGTAGCCATAGTGACCGCCTCGCTATTATCGCATTGTAACAACATTCATATCGGCATCACGTGTAACGACGGCTCGATTAAACGAGGGACCGAAGCCAGATTTGTCGTCTCCTTTCAAATTAGACGCCGTCCGGCTCTGCACTTCACGCGACGTTTAAAATCAAAAGCGCAAAGGGTCACATAATCCGGACCTTTTTGGGCGCGACTTGTGTTTGTGTGCATGTCTCGTCTTTTGTCACGTATTCTTAATTAACGACCGTTGCCAAGCTACCCACTCGTCACTTGTATTGATTGCGAAAGGGCTTCGCAAACGCTGCATTGTGCCGATGATTTTTAATACCGTATGGTATGTCGTTCATGTCAAGCATACATGTTCAGAAATGGGAGCTTTCCATTAGGGAAATCGCTTTACGTTGTACGCTTCGCATCCCAAAGTTGTCGTTCTCTACGTGGTTTAAGGACAGCGAGCTTACTAATGAAAAGCGCGAAGTACGCTAAAATAATTATTGTATGTCCAAAAATGTTCTGTAATAAAATAAATTGTATCTGAAGTGATTTTCTTTAAGTGTACAGTGTGCAGGAAGCCCCCTGTTTGCAGATGGGAAGCCAAGCCTAATAAACCGGCGCTTAACCTCTCACAACAAAGCCGATACAAAGTGAGTGACATCCCGTCTGAAGAGATCTCGCGAAAAAATCCGGCGACGTGTCAAAGACGCCGCGGCGAGGGGCGCTATCGAAATATTTTTTAAAGCTTAACTCCTTAGCGAATTGAGAGATTAAGTCCTTTTTGAAGAGGCAACCGCTCCCCGGGGTCGGGCGTGATCATTCCTTCAGATCTCATTTCCTCGGATGCTCTATTTGATTGTTATTTTTGTTGCTTTTTCCCGCCGTGTCCGGGCGCCCGGGATTTGAAGTGACAGTCAACGATTTGCACTTGAGCGCGATAAGTGTTTTCCAACGTTTTTTTAAGCAGCTTTGTTAGTGTTTTGTCAATCGTTGATTCCTTTAACTCGTATTAAAGAAGAAAACAATTCTCGGACGAATAACGGTATTTTCTCCTTCAAATGTGATGTTATGAGCTGAAACAATTTCGTTCTGATAATTAATGTAATTGGAACCCTAAAATTGGTAACAGTAATTTTTCATCGACTCTTGTAAGTCAGACTTTTATTGAAAGGCCAGTCATCTATCTACTGCCGTCAGTTTCGACAGGTTAATACGGTTTGGTGGCGAAGAAATTAACCCTCTCCGTGCAAACGGGACCGAAACATTGCACAGTCATTTTTCAAACTCCTTAAAGTGTGGAGCGCATTTCTGACGTTCCGTTTTGATATGCATCCATCATATTCTTAAGTAAAAAAACAATTTGTTTAAATTCAGAATCACGATTGAACTGAACACGCTGTTTTTGAATTTGCTAAAAATGTTTAGGAACCGTTTCGATACGTAGTCTCCCCTAAATTGCATTGGCTTTGTTTCGAACCCCTTTCCCTCTTAGAAAAGCTCTGAGGCGATGGTCTCCAGTTAATATGCAGTAACGAGTAAAAATTTCATTAAAGAATTCGACTCATCACATTTTTTCGTTAACGACTCCTGGATTTATTTTAACTCGTTTTTCGAAAAACAATTGAATTTGCTTATAGATTTAATCCAACTGAATATGCATTGTGCGTATTCGCTTCATAGAGTAGATCTCGTGTGTAAACCGGTGGACAGCCGGCATAAAGCCACAAGAAAATATGCAAATCACTATAAGGCAGTAGGTAAGCGGTCGTAAGCCGTGTAATTATTCACATCGGCTTTGCGGATCGCGCCCGGAGCGCTCAGTTTCCACACGCGCATTAAACTGACCCTTAGCGCGCATTTAAATCAAAACACATGTGCTGAGAGCGGCCGGCTTAGCCGACGTTGATTTTCGGATGAGGGCCCCTTTTTTGCGGGTCCCTGCGTCGATTCCTTGGCGGGCGATGATCGATACCCCTCCTCCGCCGCCGGCCGTGCCCTGCCTCCCTCTCTTAATTAGGACTCTGAATCTGTGGCGGACACACACACACGGCTCTCGTGCGGGTATAATGTTAATCAACTTTCATTATGCACTAAGGAATTATATGGGTACGCCTGAGGAGTGATTATCCGAGTTAGGGCCGCGTCCCCGACCAAGAAATCATACTTTATTATGATCATTCCGTATTCGGCGCGGCTTTACGGCGGCACCTCGCGGGGCCGCGCTCGCATTAGAATTTACGGCGCATATATCACCGGAGAGCCGTGTCTACATTGTCTACAAAGTAAGCACGGGATAATTGCCCTTTGCAGCTAGTTCCTAAAGTTCGCCGGCCCGGCCGGTAATGACGTGCGCGACACAAGTGACTTCCGGACAGACTAGTTGTTCAGTAACATCATAAACACTTATAAACCCACTTTAAGCCTCTAACATAGCACAACCGATTTTTGTAAACACCCTATCTTAAGAGCTATCACAAGTTCTCTATAACACATACCTTAGCTAACACCCGGGTCCATAAATACCTCATTACGTAGGTATAATCGCGCGACGCGTTACGGGACCCATGCTCATAATGCGTGAGATTGGGCTGAACCCGCTCCTTTTGCGCTTACTGCAGACTAATATCACCAGTCATCATTTAAGTTCACAACTTTAATCATTGCATACGGCTTATTATGTACTATCAAACCGCTCTAATAGTAACCCGATGTATTTTTTTTAATAGCCTATTATAGTGTCCCACTGCTGGGCAAAGGCCTCCCCTTCTTTGTGCCTCTCGTCCCTGTCAAGAGCATGCTTCTGACACCCTTTTCGATATGCATCCAAGTCGTCCCGTCATCTGCTCTTTGAACTGCCTCGGCTTCGATAGCCATTTCGCGGAATCCAATGGTTGGTAATTTGGCTCATCGTTGTGGGTGCATCCTGCAGTCGTGACCAGCACAGTTCCATATAAACTTGGCGGTCTTGGCACCAATATCTAGAACGCGAGTTTTGGAGCGCATATCCGTGTTTCGGATTCGATTCCTTCAGCGGACACCTAAAATGCTGCGCTCCATTGCCCGCTGGCAAACCTGGACTTTTGAGCTTCAGTCAATGACCTAGTTTGATTGCCGTAGATTAGGATGGGAAGAATACCTACACATGTCACCGAGTTTACGCTTCAGTGACAGAGGAAGGTTGCTGTAAAAGTTATTCACAGAAAATATCGCAGTGACATCGCTTGTCAGGAAATAACTTACTATTAGAGCGTTCTACTGTGGGGACACTAATCAAATGTTTCGACCGTACATTCTGTAACGGAAAGGTTAGTAAATCTTATTAAATTTAAAAATAACCAACCCTTTAAAAAATCCTTGTAACATATGCTTCTCGGTCTTAAATGACCTTGAGATGTAAGATAATAATACATCACGCACGTCATCTTCTCTGTCCAAAATTATGCAACTGAACATGCCAACTTACCAGTGCTGCATTGTACGTATTTACCTCCATACACTAATGCGAAACATCATAAACCCCTTTAACTTTAATAGCCCTTAATCGCACACTAGCCCTCAAGAAGGGCACTTATTGAGTAACGCTAAGCTAAGGTTATGGGATGAACCTTCGATAAATCTTTCACTTAGGGCTGCCCTTTAATTAAGGACCGTAATAACATGTAATTGATCAAAGCGAATAGTTTGGACTAAAATTTATTAGCCTTTGAGTAACCTTTTGTGATGGGTATTGATTTGGCTACTTAATTTTGACGAGTACCTGTTGTTACAAGCGTCGTTTACCTGCGATCTGTTCAAGTATGCTTGTTTACTCGTAACTATCTACTATAAAATTTTAACGTATAAAAATAATAATAATATTTTTCTGAAGTCTCAATGGGTTTAAAAAGCTGAAATTTTTCCTAAATATATGATTTGAAATGTAGATAAATGAATTGAAATGGATTTAGTAAAATTACTACACATCCCTGAGTTATATAGTACAACAAGAGCGACACCAAAAGCGCAAGCAAGTTATTTCCATAAAATCTAAAGATATTCTTAAAAATACTAAAATACGTAGCACAAGATAATAACAAACAAATACAGAATTAACCCTTAATTTTCAAATCCCTAACACGGTGTCGAGCCCCGCTACTTTTGATAAATGAATTTTCTTCACTCATTTTCTTTACAAGCAACATATTTATTGTGCTAAGTCTACATGACACGCGACCACAAAGCAAAGAGCCGCGTTCTTATGCTCGTACCACTGAAGGTCGTAGAACAGTACGGGGTCAGAGGTCTTGTTGAGTTGGTAATCTTTGCACACGTGCAGGAAAATTCGCGGGCCCTTAAACTAATTTAATAAATGAGGTGTTACCATTAATTATGGCAAAGAACGTCGGGCGCAGCTCGCCGCGGGTAACATACGAACAAATTAACGAGATTATTAACTCCTTCCGACAAGTCATTCTTTCTCGAACACCGCGGGTATCGGGCGCTGAGGTGTAGTGGGAAATTGATACACGGGTAAATATACCGGTCTAAGATTGATAAATAAACGGCTAAACCGGGGTTAAGATTGACAGGTCTAAACGTTTTAGGTTAAATAAATTTACTAAACCAAAAATTACATTAAATCTGTACAATGAAGAATTAAACTCAATAATACAAAAAGCCGTGGTAGCCTAGTGGTTTGACCTGTGGCCTCACAAGCAGAGCGTCGTGGGTTCAAATCCCGGGCTCGCACCTCTGAGTTTTCCGGAATTTATGTGCGAAAATTACATTTGTAATTTGCCATGAGCTTTTCGGTGAAGGAAAACATCGTGAGGAAACCTGCACACATCTGCGAAGAAATTCAATGGTGTGTGTTAAGTGTTAAGATCCCAATCCGCACTGGGCGCGCGTGGGAACTATAGCCCAAACTCTCCAATAAATGGAGGAGGCCTATGCCATGAGGCACGCCGAATTACGCGACAATTTAATAAATAAACAACAATAACAACAACATGTACTTACTGAAATTATAGCGAATTCGGAATAAAAAGGCTTATAAATAAATAAATAAATACAAAATAGACACTGCTTAACGCTAGGTTAGCGTTTACGTGACTACGTCGTAGTTAAACACTAAACCGCAGAAGATGGCCATAGCGTAGCACAACAAAATTATTAGATTAAACTCTTCTGTGCTCGAAAGTTTTTTTTTTTCAAAAAAATTCTAATTCCTAGGTTAGACTTTATTATAGCCAACTAAGTCATATTAAAAAAATTGTGAATAGATTAACATAATATTCATAATGCTTGACTTCACTGCCCCGATCGCATTGCTGTAGCTACTTGCTACGGCGTGCTACGAATCGTAGCGCGGTCCTACCGACTCATACTCAGTGGTCTTTACACAATAAGTTAGTCAGTGATAAATAATCTAATGGTTTGTTTCTCAAAACTGTTAGTAAAGATACAATTATCTTTGTTATAATTACATTCTATAAAAATGCAAAAACGTACATTTTTAATCCTGAAGGTAACTTTTATAATATAGTCTAGCTATAACAACAATGTATTTAAAAAAATACCGTGATATTGTTGAATATTTCAGTACCGTAAAATAACTATACAGAGCTGCAAAATATCACGAAATTGTAAAATATTTTAAGTAAAATATTGATGTACTTATTTTAAAATGTTAGTTTCGATCTCAGCCCTTTCCTGGCCACTAATAAAATCGTCGGAAAGTGCAAACGCAACGACGCTATTAATCAAAAAAAGAAGGTAGTGTCGGGTTGCGGCTGCGCACGACAGCCACGTGTGATGGATCGTTAATGAAGTGGGCGATAGTTATTAATGACACTGCCCCGCCTCCGGGACTCTTTATTTGCCCACAAACACCTATTAACTACAGCGGAGATGATACAGTGATAACTAAAAAATGAAACGGTATTTCTTGCCCCGTACGTGTAAAATTTGGAATGGGCTGGCGGCTGGGGTTTTTCCAACTGGCTACGACATGGGTACCTTTAAGAGGCGAGTGTACCACTTCTTGCATGGCCGGCAACGCGCTGGCAGTCCCAATGGTGCTGTGGTTGTCCATGGGCGGCGGTGATCACTTACCATCAGGTGCACCGCATGCCCGTTTGTCGGTTTTAATATAATTATAAAAAAAAAAATGAAAAATGAAAAAAATTACTGTCACATTATGTTTATTTCATCGAAGTTTTCTCTACAGCGTCGTCAGTGATTCTGACCTTGTTCGTCAGTTGGATTCGGCGTCACTTATTGGAGGCCTATATCTTTAAGCTAAATCGTTACCAATCTGCAACAAAGTCAGCTGTATCTGTGCGACAGATTTTTATGCGAACCTACCTGTCAACAAAACAACACATTGTCTGCTCTCCTTTAAATTTGAACTATAAACTTGACGTTTAAAACCTGAAGTGTTTATGAGTGAATTTCTATCAAATGTGCAGAGCCGCTACACTGAGTTCACTTAAAATGTAACTAAGAAATGACTTAGATAATCACTACAATTGTTGCTATGTTTTTCCACCGCGAATTGAATGTTAGCCTACTGTAATTTTATCCAGCATGTACACAGTACCGTCCGTCATACACACATACAATAAATCATCCGAAGAGCGAATCAATCAATTTAGAAAATTAAGATGAGACGTACAAGTGTAACTTTTCCTTCATTATGTCAGGGTATTTTATCTACAAATCAGTGTAGTTCTATAGCAAAAATAATACCTAGTAAACAGACTTAAACCTCGTAGCGGAAAACATTGACTTGTTTTCGTGTTCTATGAATGAATTCACAAAGTCCGCACTGTTCATAATTAGTTATAGGCGAAATGATTTGGATAGGTAGGCTCCGTAACATGGAGTGCAAATAGTTACGCTATTGTCTTAGGCTTAGTTCCTGTAAAAATAGTTGTAAGGGTGGATATATAAATAAATAAAATAAATAAATAAATAAACATAATGTATTTGGCTGATGTAATTAAATTTTAGTACACTCTTTTTGTGGACATTAAGTAATTTCTAAACGACACTGAAAATTAGAACACATAGAAAAATCCGAAAAGTAAAGCTATGGCCGGGAATCGAACCCGGGTCCTCGTCATTCCGTGACGCGTGCTATACCCCTACACCACCCATATAAGGTGAGTAAGCGTTCGAATTTTTCTATCTATTACTAACTGTCACGTGACCTTGTTACTATGCGATTCGTTTAGAAATTAAATTTCTAACGGTAAAACCGTAAAAGTAAACATTAAAATTAAGAAATAAAAAATTTCTTGATTCATTTGATATTTCCTGACATTAAGTACTTGATTATTGCATTGTGATCACAGCTCTTTTACACGCATCAGTTGGTTAGGTCGAAATCAAGTTGCAAAGTTCTTTTGAATTGTTTACTACTTAGTCAGTAACTCAGTTAATAAGTTAAAATTGAATAATATGAGGGTGTTAAAAAAGGTACCTTTTTATAATGTTAGTGTTTACCATCTCTTGCTTGTTATTTCCTGCATTTCCTATGCATTACTTGAACCACGATCGAAACTAAATAACAATGACTGAAACGACTTGATTTCAACCCCCTCAAATATTTTGTTTTATTTCAATTAAGCAGCGATTCCAAAGAGTATCAGACCGCAGCAGTCACTCTATAGTCGACGATTTAAACAGATGTCGTGTTAAGGAGGTCCTCCTCAGAATATTCGTTGGGAATTTAAATTGCAAATTCGTGCGGTGGCAGGTGCAGCCTCGCGATTGAACGTAGACATCTCTCCCTCTATCCCCTACGAAAATATACCCATCCCTCTCACTCGACACGCTCAAAATTAACGAATAATGACCGTCAACAAATAAAACTCGAGCGTTACTAATTACTTGGGCCGCTCGAACGAAGAGAGGTAATTCTTGCACTCTATTTCAAAGAGGAAATCTTAAGGCTAATGGCGTTAATTTAAAAGGAAGCCCGTGACTGTGATTTTTCTTTTAGCTCTAACTTTTCGACTCGTGATTTATTGGCTTGTCTATACGTTCCCTTGAAACAGGAAACTGGTGTATATAAAATGTCAGTCACACACCAGAGGCCACGTCCCAAACTAAATAGAGGGTGCGTTCATTATGAGCGGGCCGAGTGGTCGCAGGTAGCGTCTAAATTAAAGTTTAGCTCATCGGCAGTACACGCGGGCGAGGCGGCTGGCACTGTTGGCAGGCCGATCACGAGCCGCGCGGCTTAATGAATGAAGAAATTCCGTGGAGCCCCTCACACGTGCCGGAGCCCCGGGCCCGGCCCCTCGCATACATTGTAAACTGCTCCTAGATAGTCACTACACTACTTTAGGTAATGACGAGCCGTGATTCTTAAACGTTTTCTCGATAAATTATTACATACATCAACATCTTCTGTGCCTACTCTTCTTGAGATCGCTAGAGCGAGGCAAAAAGTAATGAAATTAATAGAATTCCTTACTAATCTTTGTCGTCCCGCGCCGCAGCCGTAGCCGAGTAATTAGCTTTCCAATTTTAAAGAGCGGCTCCACGCTCGGAGCTCCATCAATCCGCTCCCCTGCCCGCCGAATCGATAATAATTAATTATTTTTGACATAATCACAACCAAAATCCATTCTCTTTTTGCTTATTCACGTCCCGATAATAAAACGGGGCGACGCTTTTAAGGCTCGACCGAGTGAAATTGATAAAAAATAAATAAGATTCGACCCAAGTTTTCGCTAAGTCAAACAAAATTGTGAGCTCACGCTATTGGCGTGTTGCGTGATTAATTGCGTTTTGGACATCGAGTTGGAAAAAGCTGTAATAATATCGCGCAGTTGACAGCATCGATAGGTTTGTTGTGATTTAGGCATGTGGCATGATACAGTGCTTGCTACACGTGACACGAGCCGGGTCTCGGTCGGGTTGACGGGGGTCTTTGTTGCGCCGCACAATCGGCGACTGTGTCAATATTGGACACGACACATAATGGACCAGGATTCGGATGTGGGCGGCCGTCCCGTACACCGCTAATAGTTGTTTGAGGACCTCCGCCTGTACGAAGATCAATAGCCAATTGTCTTGAGCATCCCATATTGCTGTTCAGTTGATGACAGTCGTTGTGCCACTTACCACGTCTGGAATTGTAAACATATTTTACTTAATAACCGATATTCCTATGCTGTGATATTTAAAAAATGCGTCATGATCATTTATTTCTTCACATACACGTTTAGTTAAAAAACTTAAAATTGAGGACATAAATACCTTTTTAGTTAAAGATAAACGATGTACCTACTAACCGTGTTGAGTAGAGTGAGCCTAAGTTAACTTCGCTCGGCTGGATTATCGCTTCGAAAACCTAAACTTTTCAACCCATCGCATATTCCAAAAGGACAAAAACTCTCACGTTTTTTTCCATTTTCAATTCCATTGAAATCCCATCGGCCAGAATACCCGAACAATTTCCAAATAAAATCCAATTAACGTTCCCATAGCCCTACAGAATAAGAACATGAACAAAATACCGGTAAGTTGGTGCTTGGTACTTAAAAAATACATAGTGAAAACATTAGGTTGGCCCGGGGCGGGTCGTGATTAAACCCAGCGAGGCATAGCTAACGATAGCAGTATGTTTGAGCGCTTAGGAATACTTTCCAAGTCCGGGCAGCGGTTGTGGCCACACCTGCGCTTGTTTATCGCTAAGACTCGCGCAAGAGCCTGACGTATTGTTTGTTTGGGCTTGACCCAGTTTAATGTGATTAAAATTTCTTTTTGGCAACTGGATTGTGGGTTCCGTATAGTCGGATGATGGACGATATTGCGATGCGTAAGGTGCATTTTCCACACGTTAAAAAATGGACGAATGTAAGCGTAGATTTAATTCATAAAGTTTGATTGTTTTGCAATTTCGTTGTTTTTTTTATTTTGACCACCGTGTTCTTTTTCGCGATTGAATTGCTAGAGCTTGGCAAATAAAAGCGTGACCTGGATTTTTTTTTTAAGTGTTAATATGGCAACATTAGTTCTCTGTCAAAGGCAAGTCAAAGTCTTGTCAGTATTTTGTGAACTCAATTATTTTTCATTTATAATTGCCGTAATATGGGTAAAACAATAAAAAGTAATGTGCGAAAGCTGCTACATGTCATGATCAGTAAGTTCAAGCAAAAACAAGAGGAGAAAGAACTTGTTTTTCAAGAGAAACAACAATGTTTACATGCGATGTTGGATTTTTTAGGTTAGTACCTATGACTATGTAATCTTAATCCCTGTTGGCTGATTATTTGATATATTGACCATAATTATGATGATGATGATACCGTTGATGATAATCTTAAAGATATTCAAGGAATCTGCGAAATGAAAAATAGTTAGTAATACCTACCACATGTCATTTTTTTGAATTTGCCGCGTTTTCTCAGGTCACGCTTTCGTTTGCCAGGCTCTATCGGTTTCATTTTTTAATACTAACTCACATACCCACACACACAAAAATATAAAAAAGTACTGTAACATTACATCAGAACAGGAAATACGAGTATTGCTTAGTTTGTTTTCCTACCTGGATCCTGCACCACTAAAACTCTTTTATTTATACCTACTTATACACTTTTTATACAATAGACTTTTACAATGTACATTTTTCATTTTGAATATCTTTTTCATATTTTTTAATATCGACAACAACAACGCAGATTGAACTGTGGCAACAATTTGATCTGTCAAACTACTTACACACTTTGGACTGGACTTAAGTTAACTGCATCCCAAACGCATTTTAAACACCCATCGCAATTAATTACAAATCAGTCTTCTGCTCGTATTAAATAATATTTTAAAGGGATAAGTACCGGGCATGCTAATACAGCTAATGCAAGAAGTTTTTAATTAAAACCCCGGCCAGTAAGAGGCTGCTTAATGGCGTCCCGGGGATGTATCGGGCACATGAGCCGTAGCACAAACATATTTAGGCCGAGCACCGGCTAATCACTGGCCAGGCTTGTGTACGCTGCGCCTTATGTACCCCTTCCTACGATATTAATATATTAATTATTTATGAGCGTACTTGAAGAAGTTTATTGATTTATTGGGTAGCAAGGATGTGACACACAGAAGATGTCGAAATTATGTTTTCCAAGTAATTCACAGGTAGCTTGCTTTTTAATAATTTATTTCGGACCAAAAAAAATCCAGTGTTAGGTACAATTGCTTAAACATATAGAGTTAGTGACTTAAAAGGACAAAATAATAATAAAAAAAAACAACTATATGGGAACAATTTTGAGATATATTCTATACAGTAAATATAGATACATAGAGAGCAATTCACAGCCTGCGAAGATATCGACGGACATACATACAATTGAGAACACATTTCCTCTTTGTTAAGACTGGGCTTAATTCGGCGACAGCAAAAGATTAGTCCTCATAGCATTATAGAAAAATGTAATAAAAGTGTTCATCATACTTGCGTTCTACAACTGAGAGATTTTTTAATGATGATTAAGTTTAACTTCTTACATAGGTACAATTCTCAAATAAGATATCTCTAAACCACGTCCAAGTCTTTGCTTCGTTAGTTCCTTACAAACAACTAAACGCTTCTTTCTTTTGCAGAGACACGTGACTGCGATGAAGATGAGGCTAACAAGGCAAGTACATTCACTAAAAAGCTTAAAACTAAAAGAACAACATTTAAAAACCACTCCGGCGTCCCCACAAGCGCAATCCAAACTTTGGCGACGAGTTTATGGCCTCAGCGACCGCCAAAAGTCGCCGAGCAAAAGTGCAAGCTTGTTTACTCATATATCAGCAGCATTTCTTTCCGATAAGCTCCCCCGCTGCCAATAAAGTGATTAAGTCACAAATCGCGGCAACCCCGAGGGGCGTCGTATTTTTATAATTTCTGTTTTTGTACACGCTTGGATCGATTCAGGATTGGTTGGATTGTTTTGAGAGTTGTGGTCGGGTGAAAAAAGGGACTGTTGTGTGTAATTTGTGGTATATTTTGTATATTTATTTATTCAAACGCATACTTCATCCGTATACGTCTGAAGTCATGTCCAAATGCGAATTCGAATAAGATTGGATTAATGTAACCTCTACTAACGTTCGTGAAAATTAAATTATTTACGTGTCTTTTTTAATTCGAATATAAAAGTAAGCGTACGTTACCATAAAGCACTAATATCATATTACCGACATTTATAAAAAATGTACAAGGAACAAAGTCCCTACCACGGTTAGTTACAAATAAATTGCCCTTCGTCGAGCGGTATAAATTTCATACGTGCTGAGAAATGACATACGGTATAATTTATTACCAAAGGTTTTTTTTTGGGGAAAACACAAAGACATTGTGAATTGTGACGTAATTGAGGCGTTTTATTGGGCACGCTACAATTTACCGCAATTTCGTACGATAAAGAATGACTTACAGTTCTATCGGTACTATATTGTATGTAGGTATTTTTTAATTTGGTTATTTTTAATTTGGTCTTGTTACCTTAGACTCTATCTACCCCGTAAGGGATAAAGACGTGATTTATGTATGTTTGTATTTAGTTACTAGTAATCAGATAATGGGGTCCAATTTTACGATATTTTTTTTCAAGATTGATGTTTCTAATTTTAAAAGTAACGAGTTCGTTCACCAAAACGACAAATAATAAATAACACTCGGGAGTAACACGGGAGTAACCATATCATAACCCATTGCTGCGGCGATAAACAAACAAATTCAACGATAATTGCGTCACGATTGATATCTGTCAGCAAACATTAGCCGCGGCGTACCGTTCACGGCGTTAGACACAGGCGCCATTAACTCTACAAATGACACTAAAATGAAATCTATTCATTTCCTTTGAGCCGAGTCAATCGACGGTAGATATTGTTCAATTTCACGCGATTCGAGCATTAGATCTGTAATACGATGCGTTTGCGTTCGAGCCACGCGAGTTTCGGCTTTAGCTGGGACTGGCTGACTCGAAATAATGTGCGTTGTGAACGAATCAAAGTTCCAGTGGTGACGACTCGTGTTGATAGTTGGAATAAATACTTTGGACCTTTTCCTTTTTCTAGAAAATCTCCACGTCAGAAAATTGTAACACTCGAATTTTCTTTACTATACTAAAGATGTTAAAAGAAAAAAAATTTGGTGGCACTTGGTCTTTCAGATGCCATTTCTTATACGTTTGTTCGTACGTATGTTCATACGTTTGGGGTAAGCACGATGGGAATGGTCGTGGTTAGTAAGGTACAGTAGCCAAAATAATTGTAATTTAATATGAAGAAAAAAGTAATGTACTCGTAATGTCCAATTTCTACTATCAAATGAATTTTATAAGATTCATTCGACATGGATTCAGTGTTCAAATTAACACAAAACTACAAACTAAGTATACTTATATTTACAGCATTAACAATTTTATTCCGATATTCATAACATTCCATCAAAACCGTTATTCGTAGTTGTCACAACGCCCCAAGTTAATTTGTACCGATGTTTATCTGGTACATGTATGAAACATGTCGGCTCGATATGGGTCCTCCGTCAATGTCGGCCAATTTGTATCGGCCAGTTTTGACTGACATGAAAAATGTTTGACCCAAATGTATTACAGCCCTATGTTGCGAAGGTTCGATACGTTTAGTTAGCTTTTGTGGTAGCGTTTAATTAACAATCGAAGGGGAAATGTCAGGGTCGAACGTGTGACGGCAACAAAGGTGTTTTATTGAAGTTTTTGGTTAGGTAAGCTTTTACCGTGCTATGGTGGTAAATTTTCTATATTTTTATTCGAATTTTATGACTAGCCAAATTCAATTTTTAATTTTTTTTAGGCAAACGAGCAAGTGGGTCACCTGATGATAAGCGATCACCACTGCCCATAGACACCCTTAACCCCGGAGGGATTGCAGATGCGTTGCCAACCTAGAGGACTAAGATGAAATGCCTCTTGTGCCCGTAATTTCCCCGGGTGTCTTACTCTCCACACCGGAACACAGCAGTGCAAGCACTGCTGCTCAGCGGCAGGATTAGCGAGTAAGATGCTGGTAGCTATCCGGACGGACCTTGCACAAGGTCTTACCACCCGCAAAATAACTTTTTTTGGTCACTGGTGATGTTGGATACTTTTCAATCTGACTAGCTTTGAATTCAGCGTAACTAGATGTCCAGTTTCTGTTTCTTTTCCATCGCCACATTATTTCTTTCGCCACTCCGTACATCTTTTACACATCGAACTATTATGAAAGAGATTCAAATACCACTTGTGTGTTCTTGATGTACCGTTGATATCTCACGCAATTACAATGTCCTTACCGAGTCCACCAATATTGTAGCGTCTGTATTCTGTATCATCCATAACGCGTGACCTTGACGTGGCCTGTAAGATGTGATTGATCATGCTGACTCGCTCGTTAGCTATTATAGGAACCCATCGATTATCAATTTGAGGAACATAGCGCCCGCCAGACAAATTGTGGCCAGCACTATGATTGCTAACTAGGGGGGTGGAATTAGGGAGATCTTTAACTTCGCATACATTTATTTTGCGCGCATTATTTCTGGAACACGTGGGCTATAGGAAAGATTGGCGAAGAAGAGGAGAGGCCTTTGCCCAGCAGTGGGACACTAAATAAGCTATTAAAAAAAACTGGAATATTTTTGCTAAATACCTTAGACATAGTATCAACGATATGTAGCCGAGCAGGCAGGCAGTAAGACAACCAATGAAATTACTCGCGCATACGAGGTATCCTGTCTTCGGCTGATAACGCATCTACAATCCTCTAGCGTTGAGAGTGTCTATAGGATTGTACTCACTTTACCACCAGGTGACCCTCTTGCTCGTTTTCCTTTCCTGTCGTAAACAAAATCTGCTAAATTAGTCATAAGAAACTATAAAATTAGTCGCAGAAGTGTCATTTGTAACGAAATTCGCTGGAAATTCCGTGTACGTAATAAGAATGAACTAGCTAATTAGATTTCAATTGTTGCACTTTTTAAAATACTTTTTATTTAACAACCCATAAGGCAAATTGGAATCAAACGCTTACTGCTAGTGAAATAACATGCCTCGCTGTATAATTTTCTACTTACAAGCTACTCAAAATCTATGTAAAGGTATGGTATTATCAAAAAATTGGCTTTATTATCGGAACGTGTGCTACCAGTAACTATCTTGATCAAATAAAAAATTAACTTGCCGAGGGTGACCGTTGCGCGGACAAATCGGTTCGATCGCTCAACTGCCCCCACTCACGTATGTCCAACCAAACACATCAATTCACTAGACGAGCTTATCGAGTTTCCTGTAGGCCGTGGGAAATGGGCAACTTATTTTATGCTAACCACTAAAACATCCTTGTGTTTAAAATAAAATCTTAGATTTAAAACACTTGCATTACAAATTTCAATCAGCCACCCTGAACCATTGGAATAAATTATACAACTGTATGAAAATAAAAATGAAATCTTAAAATACCAAGGAACAGACCGCAGTCAATTTTTAGACGTGCATTCAAAAGTGTACCCTGAGCTAAAAAAGTTACAGTTCAATTATTTAATGTTTGTTTTTCGAAGCTGATCGGCCGCAGCACCCTGTATTGCAGTCTTGTGATCTGAATACGAAATATTTTCTTGGAATTTCCTGCGAATTATAAAATCAATTAGATACAGTCGCGGTGTCATGAGGTAATACAACAGATTTCAGTTGGATGTTTTCTAAAATTAGGTAAGTATAGGTATGACTTTTTAACGAATATCGTTTAAACACAACCACGTCTATTGGTTACCGAAAATGTGGCCTAAGATGGAGCGAGCTTGCCTTGTTATGTTACATGACACATAATAATAAAATTGTTCTTTTTAAAAATTGAAAATTAAAAGTCTCATTAAATTTGATTATTTCTCAAATCGTTTTCTAAAATCCAAGCAGCAATTTATTGTGCCTTTGTTGCCCAATGTAGTAAATGATTTTCTTTTCAAAGTAATATCACAGTGAAGTAGGTCCCAACATTGATTAAGCAATCAATAAACAAAATCTAATAAAAGTGATTCAATTAACTTTGTTTCAACAAAATTATTCATCGTAGAGATTTTATAAAACTCGCCGTCACGCTCGAACAGTCAAAAACAATACTTATTCAAATGAAACAAAAAGCAATTAACGGCGGAGATATCCCTCTGTCCTCAGAGGACGCGAGAGAAGAGATTATTGAAAAAATAATTAATAAATATTTATGGCGAGCCACCTGAGGAGCAGCGACACGGGTCCGTTCCACCCAGCGCTCGAGTACGCATCTGCAGCAACAGGGAAAGCGGTTTATTACAAATGCAAAATTTTCCATTCATATTCAAAATTTTATATCCCAACGTGGCCGGGAGAGAGCTAATTTATTCCGGGGGATCGGCTAAGGAGACGTCCCGCGTCTTGGGGAGGATTAGGGAAGGGTTGAATGCTGCGAAATTGACAGGTGCCTGTCAAAAATTACAATTAATAATAATTGAGACAATTGCGGCCGCGGCTGCGGCGATGGCCGACAAGGCGACTTTATTAGGCCCTTCTCGGTGCGCTAGCGACGAGCCAATAAATACAGCATAATAACACGGGTAAAGTCATTTCGCTTTAGGCTTAAAACCACAAAATTTCATAATACCTTATTCACTAATACCCCTAATTTTCAAATTACCATGGGCTCATAATACCTAAAAATACCTGAAAAGTCAAAATGTCTCTTGTAAAAATTTGATATATTAATTAGGTATTTTTAGGTATATTATGAGCCCATGGTAATTTGAATATTAGGGGTATTAGTGAGTAAGGTATTATGAAATTTTGTGGTTTTAAGCCTAAAGCGTCATTTTTACCATTACAAATCAAATACTTAACCGAGTAATAAGCGAGTTGTCCAGATAACAATAGTTTGCTTGAACTTCAGTAGTACTTTAATTTTGGTAATTTAAAGTTAAAAAATAGACATCAATGCCAAAGGACTACAAAACGTCAGATGAGACCTTTCTTTACTGTACATTATTTTTAACTTTATTTCATAGAAAATTTCAATCGCTGAAGCCCCTCACACGTTCCATATAAAAATCACAGCGTTTTTTAAAACAACGCCATAAACGTTAGCATCAAACGACTGTCCCGAGACAATAACCATCGCATCGATCACTCGTTTTGCAGCGGTTAATGGCGGTAATCCGCTAAGAGCGGATTACTCTGCACTTCAGTTAAGGCCATGCCTGAAGTGAGAATTAGCGGCAAGCGTTTAGAAAGCTATAGGTGCTAAAGTGTAAGTTTTTGACAAGAAAATTATTGTTCTGTTGGAAACTAATTAACTTTGAAAATCTTATTGTGACAGTAGCTTACACTCGAGTCACGAATCTGTATCCTTTCATCCAACCAAATAAAATAATATAATCACCTTTTGAAAATATTCTCGACAGTAAGAAAATTCGCTTCATTTTACAGAAGCAATTCGAATGTGGCTACCTTAATCACGAAGTAAACTTCTAGTACAGTCCGAGAGCTCCTAGAATGGCATTAGAGTTTGTCTTGCTGTCTCACTCACTCTTATGCGTTCGGTACTTGAATCGACCGACGGTACCCGAAACACGAATATCGCTTTCGGAGGGGCCCTAACCTTACTCGTTGGGCGCTTCCTGCAGATTGATGACTGTTTACACATTGTACCGAGAGCTTTTTTACATAGGTTACATGTGGAACACACTTATTACTTTGCTTTATGTCAAAGTTCGGAAACTAATAATTAAAAGTATTCAGTTATTTTAATTATGTGCTATTTTTATTTCGCTTTTAAATTACACGGTAGCAGTAATAGGTTAATGCATAACATATAATACCTAGTAAGGGTGTCACATTTTTATTTGGGTATCTTCTGTACATATCCCGAAAACATTCTGTATGTATTGTTTTTTAAATCTTATTTTAAATTACATAAGTAAATATCAAAATGTTGTAATTTTGTTACAAGACCCTATGATCCCCTTTTTACGATTCCCTGCGCCTTTAAATGCCGCTAATGAAGATTTAATGTCAGCAGCAACAAATTAAAGCAGCCAGGTGAATGTTAATGTTACATTAAGGACAATGTAGCTGAAGACGTGATATACACATTAAGTCATAAACCCTGACAGATCACGTTTATGTGCCATTAATTTAGGATAGTACTATTATTACCATGACATACTTATTATTGCCTCGAATATCTGATCTGCAAAATGGCCGCTGAAATCTGAGACCTACTAATTTCATTAGGCTATTTCATCAATTTGACAAAGAATTTGTCAAAATGAGGGTAGTTGTGCGCCGATGTCAGCTGCACCGAGTAGCCGCGCGAGCAGAGCGTTGGCGCGCTGTGTTCGTTTCGCTGCCGCCGGGGCGAGCGCTCTCTGATGAAGGGCTACGGAATAGTCCGAAACAATTGTCGGAGCAATCCTTCGGTTTTTATACGTGAGTTATCCGGTGTGTTGTAATTAATTTGACAATTGTCGGCGTCATATGACAATTGGATATGCAAGGCGTAGTCAATATGAAGCCAACCGGCGTAGATTCTTGTCGGGTTTGTAATGTAAACAGAATTGTCACTTGTCACCGACAATTGTCGCGTTGGTGAAATAGGGTAATACTAGCGTAATACTTATTGAATGATCTTGTAAGTTAATTTTGACCCCAAAACGACACTGAAAATTAGAACACATAGAAAAATCCGAAAAGTAAAGCTATGGCCGGGAATATATGGGGGGATATTTCCTATCATTTGAAAAACAGCACCTTCTCTCGTCCCTGGTGAGCAGTACATGTTCCACGGGAGTTTGTAATTGTATCGTACAGACACATCATTCAAACAGATGACGCTTAGCGACAAATATTCGCATAGTAACAAGGTCACGAGACAGTTGGTAGCGGATAGAAAAATTCGGAGGCTTACTCGCCTGCTATGGGTAGTGTAGGGGTATAGCACGCGTCACGGAATGACGAGGCCCCGGGTTCGTTTCCCGGCCATAGCTTTACTTTTCGGATTTTTCTGTGTTCTAATTTTCAGTGTTGCTTAGAAATTAAACTTCTAACGGTAAAACATAAAAAGTAAACATTAAAAATCAAGAAGTAAATTCCTTGATTAATTTGATAATTTTGACCCGTTTCATTGAATTGATGCAGGCAACTGATTCAAAATATCGGTGGCTCGTTAAGTAATCGTGGTCTATATCCCGTTGATAATATCCCTTATGTTATTAACCGTGAATCTTTTAAATTTCTTTAAAAATACCAAGTTGCAAAACTTCAGTCACATTTTTAACCCCATTATACCCTGATATTAACGCGTGCGCACGCACGCACGCGCACACACACACACACACACACACACACGCACACGCACACGCACACGCACACGCACACGCACACGCACAGAGAGAGAGAGAGTTGCAAAAAGCGGGCCGGGCTTATATCATAAAACAACCTGCAACTCTCACATTGAAGCTGCTGCCAGTGATTGTAGCGTGTAAACAACCTCGTTCACGGACTGCACTCGAGAGTACTCGGTAGCTCGGCTGACAAACGATGGTACTCCGTCAAATGGCCAATACGTACGCCATGAATGCCCGATACACGACAGAGTGAGATAAATGGCGCGTGCTTGGCGTTGGGAGTTTAAACAGGCGATTGGATTTCGTAGGTTATTGTCTATTTTTAGTTTACATTTTTGATTTTATTCTATCTTTTTAGGTAAGTTCGTGTAACGTATGACAAAGATGTTCTTAGGACTTAGGTCTTTTTGAAGTGAATACTTCTTTAGCAGCGTTGATCAATTTTTGGGATGGGTAAAAAATGTTAACCTCGCGTCAGGCGTAAGACGGAGGAAGAGTTTAAGTACCAGGATATCAGATCCTCTAAGAGCTTATTTTGTAATAGTACGAATGAATCGCGTTCGATTTTTGAAGTGTTTTTTTGTTGATTCGTGGAGCAAAATACTAGGGCATCAGCACATTGTTAGAGGTCTGTCAATATAGATCAGGGGTGGCCAACTTGATTAGACCCAAGATCTCCTGTCTATTAACAAAACCCTGCACGATCTACCAATTACATACTTCATGAAACCTTAAATAAAACACGTTGCGCAGTCTGGTCTACGTATTAATATTTTTTGCCTTGCTACGATCGACTGTACTAACAGTCGCGATTCGCGATCGACCGGTCGATAGCGATCGACCTGTTGGCCACCCCTGATATATATAATACGATAATACTTTTACCGTACCTATAATTTACGTGTCAATTAATCAAACATGCGTAACGTTTACTCTCCGTACCACACAGGCTTATTGATGGGAGTATTTTTCATTCATACCCGTTTCCGATGCCTGATCCCTGTTGGATGGAACATTTTTCACAGCAATCGGTCGATCATTCCTGTTTCAGTCTAAAGCTGGAAGTGTGGTATGACTCCCAAATCGAAATTCAGAGTTCGTATCATAATGATCTTTCTCGCTCTCCTGTCAAACACTATTAGTGTGAGCGTGACGGTGCAATACGAAATTCAAATTTCCAATGTTGCGACTTCTGAGATATCTTGCGTAAATCGGTTCAGCTTGAGAGGCGACCTAGTAGAATTAATGTGTAAGGATTTACATTTGATAATTGAAATAAAAACAAAAAATTGTGAAGGTACACATCGGCACTGTAAAGTGGGTGACAGACGGGCGAGTAAGTTCGCGTACTTACAGTTTGTTTTACGGCTCGACGACAGTGTGTCAGTTTAATTAAGTAAGCGTACTTTTAGAGTAAAATACAAGCGAGTAAAGTCGTCGTGCCGTAAGTACGCGTGCTTACTAGACGGTGCCGTTCAGTGTCTCGCGGAAAATCTTGACCAATCGGAGCCGCCGTCGATGACGTCGATGACAAATACGAGTGATTGGATCTTGATTTCGTGGATGTATGTGGTGAGCATTAGTGTTGCATCGACATTCCTGTTCCCCATTAATTTTACACAGACTTAAAAACACGATTTTGATGTCTTGATTTGATGTTTTGCCTAATTTGAAAGATGTCTTAATGAAGCTGCACTCGGAAGTCACCAGACAAGCGCAGATCTCTCTAAACAGCTAAGTAAAATTGCAAATTTATTCAGTCCGCGTTTTTCCGTGAGCTGATTTAAAACAAATTGCTCTGATTCAGAGACCACCGTATATATATAAATCGCTCGGTGCAATTATAATAGATCTGGTAAGCAATTAGGGCGCGCGCGCACCGCGGCATTTTCATAATCCAACCGATCCAGTCGAAATTCACTTGTGCAATTTCATGGTGGAATTTTCATCGCGTCTGCGTCATAAATATTTTGTCCGATAAACCGTTCGTTCGACAGCCGCGAGGCGTAAGAAAATGTTAATTAACGAATCCATTGTTTTCCCGCCCGCCGGCTCCAAGATGGTGCCGCTTCCGCTTCCGTCGGGCTTTCTTTATGTGCGTTTCCCGCTTATTTTTACTCGGGCAGGGTAGTAAGGCGCATTGTGGCGTGGGCGCGGTGCGCGGCGGAGTATAATGATTTTAATTTCCTCTAATCAAGAGCCTTGGGCGCGGCTTAAGAATTCTAATCATGCACACCGCACGTCCCGCGATGCTGGGTGACAGAAACATCAGCACTTGTTCTGATTGCGTCGAGTGTGGCGCGGAATAATTAATACGCCTTTATTTCACTGTGCTCTTCGCCCAAACAAAGGACTGACGCCTTCGTTTATGAATTGTGATGTTTTGAAAGCGACAACAAATAATGTGGATCCTCACGGTTTGTGTTGAATTGTTCTGGTACATAATTCTTGTCAATTTACTGGGATAAATTGTGACCGATCATCATCTCATCCTATAAATTCTTGATCAGTGACATATTTTTCCACTTGGGAGGATCTCGTGCCGCGACCTCCAGCTCTTGCGAGCTCATGCCCAGGAATTAAAAACTTATATTAAACAAATGCAATGTCTACAGTACAGACCTCTTATAATGAGTGGGTTTCGTCGATGTATTTTTTATATTTAGTGACTTTATATTATATAGTCGGTAACTAAATTTATAATCTCCAATCCCATAATTCAGATAATGGCTTTACGTCAAAATTTAGGAAAACATTAGGCAACCCTTCTTTCGCTTGATGCACTTAACGTTTCGATTTAGAGCGCATCCTTTATTATTATTTTATCGACCAACATAATCTGTAAGTTACCATAATGCAAAGGAAACTTTTGTTCCTACTCAAAAGTGCACATGCCTTTATGCTTATAGGCTCTGTACGGAAAGCGTTTTCTCAAAAAGTCACCACCGAAAAGCAATGCGCAAAACATTGGGTACCTACGTATTAAAATCCATAAAGTTTAAAATGTATAATGGGCTAAATACATAATGGTTCAAAATATATAATGCGATTTACTCAATAAATTGCAAATTATCAGAATTGTTATATACTAAACCTAACCTAAGTAACCTAACCTAAACCAATCTATAGATTACACTGCAAAAAAGTTCATCTATCTAAAAGTTTCACAGAAAATGGCATTATATGTATATTTTGAACTATTATGCATTTTAACCCATTATACATTTTAAACTTTATGTATCCTGATCCGCGCCGAAAACATTCAATTAGCATCAAACAATTATCCAGTTATTTTTACAATTGCCACTTAAACCATAATTTAATTTAATTACCCTGGTGACCGCAAAAGTTAATACAAAGTACAAGTATTGTACATGTTTAATTATAGTTACCTACACGAAAAAACCATCTACTTTTGATTTTGGAGACGTTCGGCTCCAGTCCGCACCGCACAATTAAGGCAACCCTTTCTGTGCGTACTTAGCATTCTAATCACTCGCGCCCGCCACAATACGACGCTTAACGCCCAAATTAAGTGCGAAAATAACAAGATCTCGCCACGCCACAGCCACTAAATTATGTCGCGAACATTTGCCTTTTCACCCGGCACCTTAATTCTGAAAAACATCCGTTCATTGTGATTTAAATCAGCATTTATAGAGCGAAGAAGAAACGACTCGAAAACGACGTACGTAGGTTGTATGCGTGCACAATTAATGGCAGCTAATTTTACCAAAGCGCTGTACTCATAACCCTCGAACCAAAGCACAGCGGCAATAAAATACGAAAAACGATTACAGATCAATGAAGCGCGTACCCACCCTCCCGGTGCGCAAATAAAGCCGAGTACACACTTCAAATATGCTTTTCTTAATCGTTCTCATAAAACAAAGATCAGTCGCGATCTCCCCCGCTGTAAAAAATAAGTAAAAAATCCCTCCCCGCTTGCTCATATCGCGGCTATCACTGCGGATTTTTACCGCAAATTGTTTCAAACCCTCCGGAATCGATATTGTTTGGATTGGAATTGCAGCAGGAACTTATTATTAGTACCGCGTTGGAAACGAAACGGAGTTACGAGCTATTTCGAACACTCGCGGTTGATTTGCCTAAATGATTTCCGGTTTGCATTCGGGGACGATATTGCCTACTTGATGTTAATGAGCGAATCATTGCTTAACCCTGTAACAAAAAGAATGCCGTTCTTTATCATAGTCGATTTTCTTCCAGATAAATTTATCAATTTCTTAAATTCTCAATAGCACAATGGAAGACAGTTTTATACACCTCAAAAATACGTGCTGGCTCGGACCATGCAGTATCCTTCAATTTTTACACTTTTTTGTGCACATTAAGTATGGGTTTGACCACAATACCTTACCTACTTAAAATAGCCAAGAAATATTACTATAGGTACAACTTAAGCTACATATTATTTAGACTCACTTACAACACAGCTTAAACTGCCTAAGATAAAAATTCCATTACAACTTTAAAATATTAACCTTCTCAGGGAAAAAGCATGGAAAATCTTGGAGGTTGAATTGGTTTAAAACCTCCCGCAGGATGTGTCATTATAATTTGTTAGGGGAGATGACGGATCCGCCCGGGGTCCCGCGATTACAATACCGTAAGCTATTTTAATCTTAACTTAGTTAAAAATCTTGCTCACGACATTAGCATTAATCACTTTTGACAGTCCTCGTAATGGATATTAAGTAATTATATGCATTATGATGGAGTATATAATGAGACGAAGACAAGTGCGCCGTTGGAGCAGGTGCAGATATACACTATAACACTGTCAACAGTTGCATCGGGTACCGCAGTACTGTGCTGTGTAGGAGTTGTTTAATACATATTCAGCAACGACGTTTTTGTGTAAACAAGTAATGAAAATGTTAATCACTCAACACAAACCAAAATAATCAGTGAATTCCTCACACTGGAATCAATAAAATTGATTTAAAAGTAATCTTATACAAGTACCTGTAAAGATTCGTTCCATGAACCAAATTAAAAGCTGGGGCTTTAAACAAAATTAAATCATTAAATAGGAAGAAACAAAGGAACGCGAAATCTAAAGCTTAATTGAACGACGACATTGAGAGATTTCAATTCAATTACTAGACCATATTTAACGAAATCCAATCCCCTTTCCCTCGAGGAATAATATTATTTATTCACAAAAAATAATACAAAACACGGCAACGGAACGCCGAACGCTCTGTTGGTTTAGCCGAGATCATTCGATGTAAAAGTTGGATGTGGAGGACGACGGCAGGAAGAAACTTGGATAAGCGAAACCCTCTAAAAATGATTGATGCCATAGAGCGGAGGGCGCGCCGCGGCTGTACATTTTAAAACGAATAAACGTCGAATCGTTCCAAATTCCAAAATTAAGATCATTAACGCTGCGCGCCCCACGATAATTTTTTTCGTTCATTTTTATTGGCGTGTCAATCAAAATTGGAATCGATTCGTTGAACAAAAGCCACTGGGCAATTTCCTAACGCATTGGAAGCATTGAACAATTGTTTGAAGACATGTTATTACACGAACGTTTAGCCTGGGAGAGCTAACAAGCGTTTGTTTCTGCCGGCATTGTGGGGGCGACAATTAGAGACAAAAGGACCGGTGGCGATGTGCTATCGTGGCGACAATGGTCGCACGGCTAGCTCAATATATTTATGCTCCTTACTGAAGGCCGATGCACTCGGTTGAATCAACCTTCTTGCTACGTTTTGGGTACGAGTGTAGAGTTAAGAAGTAGACAAGAATGTGGCAATGTCTATCTAACTAACATTATAAATGCGAAAGTATGGATGGATGGATAGATGGATGGATGGATGGATGTATGTTTGTTTGTTTGTTACTCAATCACGCCAGAACGGCCCAACGGATCTGGATGAAATTCGGCACATAGATAGAGAAAAGTCTGGAAAAGCACATAGGCTATTTTTTATCTCGGAAAATTGCTTAGTTCCCGCGGGATAGCGATAAACGAATTCTTTGCAGACGAAGTCGCTGGCATCAGCTATCTAACTAATATTATAAATGCAAAAGTATGGATGGATGGGTAGATGGATGGATGGATGGATGGATGGATGGATGGATGTATGTTTGTTTGTTTGTTACTCAATCACGCCAGAACGGCCCAACGGATCTGGATGAAATTCGGCACATAGATAGAAAAAAGTCTGGAAAAGCACATAGGCTATTTTTTTTCTCGGAAAATTGCTTAGTTCCCGCGGGATAGCGATAAACGAATTCTTTGCAGACGAAGTCGCTGGCATCAGCTAGTAATATATAAGTTAGTTGACAATGTTAACACAGACGTGATTATCACTTCTCTGTGTGATGTCCGTCATACATATAGATACACCATGTCCATGTATACAAAGATGTCTTAGAAATCAACCCAGAATATTTCAGTCGGTGGTTGAGTAACTGCAGTTGAGCGCTTCTGGAAACTTTTTTCATAGTGTTTTTTATTCAAAATAAAGTCACCACATTGACGTGATACGCTTTCAGCATTGAACATTGTATGGATACATTTTGTCAATGAGAACACAACAATCCTGAAAATCCTTTAGGGCCTTACCATGACGTCCTAATTCCGACTCAGTTCAAGTTTTAGCTGTCACTTTTAGTAAGAATCTGACAGCGAGCGAACCTAAACTGAATCGCATTAAGACGTCATGGTAAGGCCCCTGTAATGTTTAGTCAACCTGCTGAAGTCTTCAAGATTAATTTTAAGACACGGTGTGTACAACAAACACTATTTACAAATACTTTTTTGTCGAAGATAATTATCTCTTTAAACGCACTCGGGAAAAAAGTATTAAGAATACTTTTTTAATAATAACTTGTTATCTTTCTCCTATACACGGAGGAAGCCTATGCCATGAGGCACGCCGAATTATGCGACAATTTAATAAACAACAACATGTACTTACTGAAATTGTAGCGAATTCGGAATAAAAGGCTACATTATTATCATTATCTTTCTTGGCATTCTAGTAGTGGCTGCAGTCTTCGGCGAGGGAGCTCCGCGGCGGCGCATTGTGGTCGCTCCGTTTCCTCTCGCCGCGTCTGAATGCACCGTCTTCACGCGATAACAGCGATTGTTCGTTTCAAAGTGGCATAGAACAGCTGCTACTACTCGTATAGCCAAAAATTATAAAAATAAATCTGATGAACAACATTCACCAATGACGTTTTCAACAGTTTTCTTAAGTGATATAATAAATACATACATACACACATAGTATGTGTAACGGTCACGCCTTTTTCCCACAGGGGTAGGCAGATACTACTTTGTTCCACTTGCTACGATCCTGACATATCTCTTTCGCTTCATCCACATTCATCAATCTCTTCATACATGCTCGTCGGTTTCGGGTACTCTTGACCTGACTTTTTTCCAAAACGGCCCCAATTTGAAAAATACGAATGTTTGTTCTCGAGTCTTGGATGTTTGATATGTATTTAAGTATGTATTTATCTATATAAGTATGTTTATCCGTTGTCTAGTGCCCATATCACAAGCTTTGCTTAGTTTGGGACTAGGTCAATTGGTGTCAATTGTCCCAAGATATTTATTTATTTTATTTTTTATTTTTTTATAAAATAAATAAGCTAAATAATAGAGACGTTAAAACAAACGCGTTTGTGGCATCTTTTTATCAAAATGTACACTGGAGGCTGTTTCCTTTTTCTGATTTATTAACATTCGAAAAAAAACAACACACTATCGCCACTATAACTGTTCCCATCCCTAAAGCAACAGAACTCAGTCAAATCACAATTGGAAGCGTTTAAGCAATAAACATTTACCGTGATGCCGTGTCGACACCTGCGTGCGTTAATCGGGTAGGGCTAATTGTCTGCGGATTCCGAAGGTAAACACTACACGTTTACATGTCGAGCTAGCTTTACACGATTGCGGTTGGCGTGATTCAGGTGGCTGTTGAGAGGCTGTTATTGTAATTTTGTGTTGATTTATGTCTTATACGAACGTAGATTTTGAAAATGGCTGAAGACTTTCGAAAACTTAGCTTTGAATGAGATGTTAACCTAAAAAAGACAGTTGAGAAATGTATTGAATGGAGCCGTGATTGCTTCTTCGCATGCATACTAATTTCGTTCATATTTTTTTATGATTTTCAATCACAAATAATAGACAATTAGGTACCACATTGCTCATGGGAGACGTTTAATTGTGTGCAAGTTGCGCATTTGTGCGATAGTCTTGTTTTGGTACGAGACTGTAGAAATTAACAAAATGTTGCCAAGAGAGTGACGGAAAAAAATGAACACGAAAGCATATTACTGACAACTCGCTGCATAAGTATTTTGTGCATTCAATACAAATAGTACTTTTTTCTTTAATTAAGTAGTAAACCAAAAAATTTATGTTCGTCTCCATTGTATTCTATGTTCCATATCATCTACACGTTAAATGTCAATCGGTATTCCGGTGAACTGGTTCCGAATTCAAACAGGAACCTTGTTCACTATTCCACGTAATACGAGCACGAGCAATCACTGTCATTATGACGTCTTTACGTACCAATTAAATTCATTATACGTCACTGGGAACTGAATAATACGGTACGGTTTAATTAGGTTAGTAATTGAAAACATAATTAAATTAGTATCAATCAAATTATGAGGTCGCGTTGTAGTAAAAATATATATGGAGCATCGCGTCAGAAACTCGTCAGTTTAGTCGGTCTGAAAACCCTAGTAAAGTTTTTTGTTCTAATATTAACTTGAAAACTACATAGGTACATACATACATACATATCGTCACGCCTCTTTCCCACAGGAGTAGGCAGAGACTACTTTGTTCCACTTGCTACGATCCTGACATACCTCTTTCGCTACATCCACATTCATCAATCTCTTCATACATGCTCGTCGGTTTCGGGTACTCTAAAAACAAAAAAAAAAAAAAAAAACAAAAAAAAACTACAAAAAACTAAAAAACAACAACACAAAAAAACTAAATATAAAATAATTACACTGAGACTGTAATGTATAATTAATGATTTAAACGAACTTACCTAAGTGAAGTTCTATCATGATATATATTTTGTTCTTAAATTGTTGCTTTTCATACGCTTACTACGGTAACATATGCCGATCAGAGACAAAATGCGTCATGATTTTCCATTTTTATACATTTTAAGTGTTGATTTAGTCATAAAATCGGAATAAAGCTAACAGTAGTCGGGTTTTACAACCGGTTGGGGTATTTTTATGTGGGAGGGGAGATGTTTAACAGAATGAAAATACAAGAGAAACGTACATGGGTCTGTATGAAAATCGGAATTATGTTTTATAGTGGACGTGTCGTGAATAGGCGCCTTATATTCATGTGCCGGTCCGTTGTGACGAATTCACGGAACTTTTAATAGTTAAATATTTAGTTTTCGTTTCGCGTTTCTTCAATTAAAATGCCTCCGAGGAATGTCGAAATAATTTAAGAACTAAGTCCGTAAAATTATATTAGAAAAACGAAAATTGTAGACAAGGGTAGTTGGTACTACGACTTGTTACTTTGTCGACATCTTGATCTTGCGCATGATGGCACAATTACATAGTTGATTATTTAATACATACATACATAAATCACGTCCTTATCCCTTACGGGGTAGACAGAGCCTAAGGTGCCAAGGCCTAAAGGCCACGTTTAGCATGATTGTGAACGTATATTATGGGCTTTTACTATCTGTGCGTAAAAAGAAGCACAGTTACAGAACCAGTGTACATTCTCTCTCTCTCTCTCTCTCTCTCTCTCTCATTCTATGTTTTTTCTTTGCTCCCATACCAGCATGGAAGCCACATTATTACGGTGTATTCGTAATTCTTAATTGTCATTTTTTTATTTAATATAGAGTTCATTTACTTATTATTCATTTTTACTTTGTAGCCCGATTTTAAAAAGCCCATCGCTCTAAAGTAGCAATCGAAAGTGGTAAAAAATTGTGCTGAATTTGAAAAACGGGCACACTAAAAGAAAATCGTAGCTTCATTTAGCGCTAGTTTTTTGTTCTTAGATTTTTACTTCTTTCGAATGATCCTTTCGAACACTTTACTTGTTCGTCGTAGCAATCCCGCGCCGCTCACGCGTCTCGTCGCCGTTCGGCAATTCTTTATTATTCATGGGGCGATCTCGCTCGCAGAGTGTTTTATATGAACGACAATCGAGTATCAATTTGTACGGAACGGCCCCGTATTAGCATTTCCCGTGCGCGGCCTACATTGTTTCAGTACGAAGGGGAGCAAACCTTTTTTTGTTAGTTCAAGAATTGAAGATAAAGTTATTTGTTTATGTTTGTAATTATATGTATAGTCATACTCAATTCAATCAATTGCAAATAAATAAATTAATCATTTAGTGAGAATATGTAATAAAATAAAGCCAGTTCTACATTCATTTAATAAGTGACAAGCCACTTTAAATTTCTAACTACACGTCAATGTTCATAATTAAAGAAAAAGATGAAGATCGCGCTCTGTACAAAACGCAAATCCCACAAAGCGTTGTTCGAGCCCGCGCAAAGCTAGGCGACGTCTAACCGACACAATACGTTAAGTAGTGTGTGCGCTTATGAGTGTTCATTAAAGATACGATAAAGACGGCGAGGCGACGCCGGCTAAATTGGCTGTTTCTGTCTAGGTATTAAGATAGGGAGACGTTTTAAATGACAGCTGTATTAGGATTTTGCTTCGCGAGCCGTTTAATTTTGCGGGCTTAATAGCGGAAGATAGGAAAGACCTAAAATCGTTGGCTAAATTTGCTTTAAATAACAAGGCCTCTATTAAATAGCTTTTAGTGCGAGGTAAGTACGCACAATTTAAATTTAATTTAAGACCCATTTAAGGTTGAATATCTGTGGTAATTATTATACTCCTAATTCAAAGGATTTTTCTACGTAATGTTGTCACGAACTAACGACCATGACCTTATTTCTTTAGTATTTCTTATAAATTACCACAGAGTAAGGCAAATTAGTGTGGAAATTAAGATGAATTGGATCTTATCTTTTTGACCTAACCTAACCGATTAAAAAAAGGTAAGTGAGATCCTGTCTACGTGCCTAAATAAGGGTGGATTTTTGACGTTGTAATTTGTGTGCAATACGTTTAGCATGGCACACAAATTACAACGTCAAAAATCCACCCATAAAATAACAATAATCAATCATTTATAATCAATAAACCAGACGTTTACATGATTAAACTTCAGAATTTTCTGGAAATTACCCCAAGTTTGAAACTCGCGAGCATTTCAGCTCGTAATAATATAGAAACGCGACACTATTCTGATTCTCGCTTACGGAATGAACATTTCGTTCGAGTGCAGATGTAGTTCAACTAACAAGGGGTTGTTAATTTAAATTTAGTATCTTAAGCGTAATGAACGGGAAGGTGATTGTTGTAATGGGATTGCAGACGGCAGTTGCGTGGCTTGGCTTTGTATGTAAATAGAGTGTTCATGTTTGATCATTTGGTATTATAAGTGGATTATCTTAATGAAATATGTGGTATGTCTGATTAGTTTAATGTTGTTGGATTGGTTGAGTTCAATTGTTAATTGAATAATGAAAAAAATGTTCTACCTACTGTTAGGATACTAAAGTTGTCGTTGAACTTAGTCATTACTGTTGACGATTGAATTTAAAGTCGCGCTCGGTGGATAACAGGGGTTTAATCACATAAACTAGACACACTAACATACAACTAGGAGCCTAACAGCAGTGTACCACTACGAACTGACAGCGCAACTGGTAAAAAAGTCCATGTCATTATGAATGAAGGTGTTTTTAAGAATAGAACAACAAGAATAATAAATATATGCTAGAAGGAGGCTGTAACGCAGCTAGTCGCCAACAATTACCGTTAGATAAATTATGTGAATGTGCTTAATGTTATTATCGCCACAGCTTGTAGCTACGATCAAGCAAATTGGTAATGAATTATTCAGTAACGGCTGAAGAACCAAAGCATCCAACATAAAGATATTGACTGATTAACAATAAGTTTTTAAGGAAGATCTTATGCCCTAATGTAAAGCTCACCTGCACACTAAGATGGTTCGTACGAATAGTCTGCATTGGTTTCAATTTCGTTGCTCTCATAAGATTCTTTGAATAAAAAATCTCATTCGGGAAGTAATACAATGGAAGGGAGATAATCATACGTGAACCTTTCCCTCGCAGCCACTACACGAAATCAAACTTTGTACTTATACGTCTTACGTTTTGAGGTTATGGAAGCATAATGTCAACCATACTTGAAAAAGCTGAAAAGCATTGCATAAATGTTTTTGGGGTGTTCATATAAACCAAGCCAACCACCTGTTTAATTCCGGATTAATTTAAAGATGCAGCGTATACATATATCCCAGTTACATTAAAATTCGGTTATCCTAAGACCAAGAGCCCCGTGCGAGCACATTTGTTCGTCTCGCTTTCATGCAAATTTATGAGGCGGAGGCAATTTTTAATTACCGATGTGTCTGAGCGTCTGTCTACAGACGGTGGGGAGATTAGGGGTGTTGCACACGGACGGCATGCTTTGCTGTTTTATCTGAAATGGTTATGATGAATACACGGTTTTAAGAATGAGGCGAACTGGTAGATGCGAAGAAGATATTTTATGTGGCCAGTAATTTAAGCGAATTACTTTGTGATGTAGCTCAAGGATCCAGTTAAAACAGCACCTACCGTGAACCCAAACTACTACAGTTAGTAACTTCAAATTTGGCAGACATAATATTTGAGTATTATGAAGAGATTTTTTAAAATCCCCTTCAGATGAGTCTATGTTTCCATATTTTATTTTAGCATTTACGCAAACCCGCATGCATAAGTCCGTTGATATCTCAGTGTTGCAAAGAGACTCCAATAAATTAATTAAGCGATCGAAGAAACTTATAATTACAGTATACGACTATGCCGTCAAGAAATGGATGTTTAACAAAAATGCTAGATAATTCCGAGCCTTTCAGCACTTCGACGCCGACTGTGTCAAACCCAGCAAGCCAAGCATGCATGAGATGCAACTACTATTTCTCCTTCTCTTCGTCTTCTACTTCTTTTCATCCGTAACCCGCTGTGGTATACTTAATCATGTTCTCTCACTCCAACACGCCCTTGTCCTTCTTTAATATGCGTAAAATCGCACCATGTGCGTCGGATCTTAGCGGAGCCTGCAGGTGACAACGCGAGGCGCCGGGGAGCGGTTAAGTGCGCCATTTTACTGCTTTTATGCATATTTGATGGCGCGCCATAATCTCTGCGGCAGGGCTTACCTGCCGTGTGAATCGTTGGCTTGCGTATCGTCTCGCGAGGTATGTAGCTGGAAAGAATGGCCTTGTGGAGTGGGCGCGACGTGGGAAGAGACATGGGTTTTGTAATGTTAGTAGGTACCAGTGGCGTGGCGTCCATAGAACTCGATTCCCACTGGCTTGCCTATTTTAAGGCAGTTGGGCAATTTATTGTGCAGAATTAGAGGAAAAGGCTAGTTAATTTCCCTTCGGCTTGCCTTCTGATATACTTGACGCTACGCCACTGGTAGGCACGTATAGCCATTTGAAAAGTTTTTATTTAACTTGCAATAAGTTTTTTTTGGGTCGAATAGATTGAAAAGTGCAGTCACCAAAAAAAAACGATTTTCACGCTCGAAGACAAGTATGATGAAATCGGCATATTTTGGTTGTATACATCAAATTCTTACTACAGAAATGCTCAGATTAACACAATTCACTATTTTCTTTTCTACGAGACTGTCTGATCTATCTATCTATCTTTACGACACGCAACAAATCGACTAGCGTATCTTCTTAAATGCTAAGTCCGTGATAGTTTTTTTTAAGCAATATGTTGTGACCATAGACATCTTCCATTATTAATTAACCATAACCCTAACCCACTCAACTACCCCAAAAACTCTGCTAAATTAATTTAAATTTGTAATACGTAATGGCACGCTCAGATCCCCGGTCTAAGCCGGTGAATCGGTATATAATAACGGGCATTAACCGGTAAGAGCGTATCAATTACTGGCCGTAAGCAAACAGTTTACGTGCTCAATATTAAAATCAAATTTACGTGTAAGTAGAGGAGACGGTGACGTGTGGAGTTGTGGACCCGCGGCGTAGGGATAGCAAACTCAATGCTTAAGGTCACTTGGAACACTTAAGTGATTGGTAACGATAGGGCGCGCAGTCGGTACCCAAGAATGAGGGTACCTATACCGCGCTCTGTCTACCCAAAGTGGATTTTGTCGTGATCATGATGCGTGCAACTGCGTCAAAATTGCAGGTAGTTAAAGTGAATGAAACAGAGCCTAAATAACATAGTCTTCCAAATGTCTCAATTTAGTTTTGTGGAGATTTCCCTTTTGAAAAAATTGAATCTAATTTCATCTCCAGCCTATATACGTCCCACTGCTGGGCACAGGCCTCCTCTCAGAATGAGAGGGCTTGGGTTATAGTTCCCACGCGGGCCCAGTGCGGATTGAGAACTTCACACACATCATTGAATTGCTTCGCAGTTGTGTGCAGGTTTCCTCACGATGTTTTTCTTCACCCCAAAGCTCATGTTAAATTTCAAATGAGATTATCGCACATAAATTCCGAAAAACTCAGAGGTGCGAGCCCCGGATTCGAACCCACGACCCTCTGCTTGAGAGGCCACAGGTCAAACCACTAGGCTACCACGGCTTTTTTGCAAATCTAATTTAATTGACCGATAATCAATTAAAACTGTTACTGATTATGTAGTCTTCAGAAGTTCCCAATCCACTACGTCGCTACAGCAATTTTACTAAACAGACCTCCACGGCCTTGGTCGTTCTCAACCGCCAACAGCGGGCAGTGGCCCGCCGCCCGCGGCTACTATAATGCGGTGTTCGTAAATGTTCGTGAGCAGTCGATCTCGCCCGCCGCGTTTTTGATGTTCCACACGGCAAGGCCAAGACCAAGGACTTTTATGTATACGGCGGCGACCACACTGGTACAAAAGTTTTGTCTAGGGGAAACCGGTGAGATCTCTTCCTAAGATTTAAACATTACCGACGCCAACTTCCGATAAATCCTTTAACGCATGTATTGGAGAAGCAATCTAGGCATGATTTGTACCTTCGGACGTCAAAAGAATTTGGACGTGTGGGTAACTTTTATCTTTTATGCGGTGTTTGAAGGGCATTCTCTGCTATCGCTCCACCTCTAAACAGGCAGCCAGCAGTCGCGTAACATCAATTAAAATCGCATTTAGGGTCCGGTCGGCGCACACGGCACAATTTCCTCGCGATCCGATAACCAGTAATGCCACTATTACGCTTTACCAACAACTTCTATTGAAAACACACTATAATTACGGTTTTCATCGATTTTTGATGTAACTGCCGTTACTAAATATAGCAGATAAGGTAACAAAATCAAGAGCATTGAATAAAGAGGAGAGATTGAAGGAACTTCAATTGCATCAACTGCAAAAGCACACAACTGCAAAATGTCTTCGTTAGTGTTGCCACGCTATCGATAATTTTATAATCGACAGATTTTTCTTAATCCAGCTATACCATCGATGTTCTTCCTATCGAACATACAAGATTTTGTTAACTTGTGTAAAGTTATAATACGATAGGTTTTTGTGGAATAAAAGAAAACATAAAAAAAAAATGACTTGAAAATGTATTTAAAATTCGACCCGTACACTTTAAGACAAACCCCCTTCCTCATAAAAGGTTACGGTTCTAAGTTTTATTTGTGTCTGTCAGAGGCAAATATCTAAGTGACAGAGAAAGACAAACTAAGTAAATTTAATCTAGCCCATACATATAGGCGTGGAAGCGTGTGGCAGAGGGAGAATTTTAAAGATATTTCATGTAATTAGTTACAAAAAAAAATGCGCACATACATTATACAAACCTTAGCACGCAAAGCACAAAAGTTCCGTTTTTTCAAGTCGGTTAGAAATAAAATACGAAACTCGTTTGTTTTCAAACTTTTCAGAACTTGACCGTGACCATGAGAAGTGCAAAGGCTTCATAAACTTGGTCTTTATATTAAAAGGACATGACCTTACTCGTACAAATTAGTTTTTATTTTTACCCACCACATAACGGAGAATACATACAAGTTTGGAGTGATATTGTTTGTGTGCAGTGTGCCCACTTTTCTCTAAAACGGTTTGACCGATTTTACTGCAATATTTATACAGGTTATCTCAAAATTGTTACAGAATATTTCAGCAGGGATTTTTGAATTCTTGACAAATGCTTCCATACATTGATCGACGTTCAAAGTGAACCGAGTCAAAGGCGGGACTCTTTCTCTTTTTCTTTCTTTTCTTTCTATTTATTTATTTTTACTCGGTTTTTGTTTTTTGATTTATTTCTTTTTGTGTGTCAATAAACATTTTTTTTCGTTTTTTTGCTTTTCTTTGTAGAAGTGTTTAATCGAACCAACCCTAATATTCCGAAAAAAATCTGAGAGACGTGATCATTTTATAATTTAAGTTTGCCTTGTTTCAGAATCGTGAGGATGGAATAGTTCATAAGCGGTTTCGACCTTCCACTTCAAAAACGTGAGTAATCCCAGTAAAAGTTAGAAAGCTAAAGCCTAAACTTAAGCTATAACTAGGTACAGCCCATGGAGATCACTGTAGTTATTGTAAAGACTCTGAACGCGGAATAATGGACTCCAGACCGCTCTTTGTGTGTAACCCCTTTTCTTAAGATTACCCAAAATATAATGATCATGTTAACGGTTATTATTAATTAATTTCTAAGACATGACGATCATTACTTAGAATGTAAATAATTCTTAAGTTGTTTTTGTATTCGCTTTCACAGAATTTTGAATTAAAAGAACTCAAATGCTTTCAACCACAACTTGAGAGCTAGATCTGATATAGGCAGTTGAGGCAACAGTGTTCTTGTTATAATTATTTTCTTGTATGTCACTTTTAAACTCGTCTTACTGTTAAAAGATTCCCGAAAGTTATTGGCAAAATAAAGCACTGCACCATTTCTAGGCAACACATTTTTTGCATTTCGCGACATTTTATTAGCTAGAAACCATAACGTAGTCGTATAGTACATTGCAAAAAGCAATAAAATTACAATAGTGAACAAAAAATCGAACGAAGACAAACTGATCACCAAGAAGGGATACCTTCCAGGTAACCCGGTTATCACACACGGTGCTGCTCGCCGGCACTGTTAGCTAGAACTTGGCTTGACACGCTGCCACGTGTCTAGATTATAGGAAAACTAAAATATTTCACTTAAAAAGTCAAGACAAAAAGCCCTTGAAAATTACAAGAAGAAAAAAACTACTGTAAACTGTCATAAAACTACACCTCTGATACACTACAAACTTTACCAAACTAATAAAATAAGATGACAATAAACTTACAAAATACAAAACACATCGACATTTCGTAAGCATGAACCCCCATCATTGTTACAGTTGCTCGCCGGGGGCAATTATCAAGGCTGCAATTGTCGTGCGATATTTACGCACACTTATTTATGTACTGAGCATAAATATGTGCGCGCGTGATCCTCGAGTCGCGGCAATTATTGCGTGACTTATTGGCGAAGGAAGATAACACGTACTAACCGACCAGCGTTAGAAGACCCCGCGAGGTCTCTTCACCATCCCCTGTAAGAACTTTGTCTTGTAATACAGAGGGGAGAGAGGGAGGCCAGAGTTTGCTGGTGTTGTCGTCACCGCTCCGAGGGTTGTGGCAGCTTTATCTACGCGCTTGACTCTTGGTCGTGACTTTCCGACAGAGATTTCGCTAATTACGCTGATTATGAGAACGAATCGTGCTCCGCTATTTATCGATGGACCCCCGGGATTAGAGAAATAAGGCATGAAAATTCGGTGTTATTACAATGAAGTACCATTGTACTCAATTAATGTATCTCAAATTTTGGAGAATTGATCAAGGATGAAAATATTTTCTTATTTTGTAAATGCACGACTTTGTAAGTGTCCTAAAGTTTCCTCGACATTTTGACTTTTACGTACAATTATTTAGGTGTTCGACTTCGATAGGTATAGTAATTTTTCATCACCCGAAAAAATCAGGGGCGCAAGATGTGTTTTTTTTGTACACGGTTAAAGGTTTTTTCCATTGCACTCATATTGTAGGTCTTCGGAAAAGTTCAACTGGTCGGATCGTTCCCCACTTATAATCGTAACCCCTTACTTAGCCGTTTAATTTTTATATGTATATTTCTTAAGTGTGCAGTCGAAAACTCTTCAAGTTTACTCTACATAGTTAATATAGTTATCAAAATTAAAATCAAAACTCTTTTTGAAAGTCTCTTTTTGAAATTACCAGCGCCTTCGGAAAGATCATCATTGCCAAGAAGAACGCGCCGCAAGAAACTTGGCAGACAGGCTATTTTTTTAATAAATACAATACATAATATACTATAATTAAATTCAACTTAACTACTAATAAATTTATAGAAGGAAATGAATTTATAATAACTATTTTTGGGATTACTTATTATTAGTAGGTACAAATGATTTATCAATCTGTGAGCATAATTAGTTGTAGGTAGGTATTTTCCTCCCTTTACTACGAGTACATAACTACATCTCTTCGCCTATAAACATCTTAATCACTCTGAACCTGAATAACAAAAAGAACACTTCATAACTTGACAGAATCCTTCACCCGAATAAGTATGCGACAAAAACAAAACAACTTTAAACTCCACGAAAATTAATCACGTCGTACTCGTAACACCCAAAAGTAAGTTGTCCAGACTTCGGCACCGACACCGCCAGACTCGGCAGACTCGGCAGACTACGGCTTGACGGAACTTCCAATAAAACAAGTTCCGAACAAACGAATGAATTAAAGTCAACCCGCAAACCTGATCCAATCGTAATATCGCACTGGCAGACATCGAAAGTTAGTATGCATTGACTTTGAAAAGTCGTCCAAAACTAAGTTGGGTTATGTTTATGAAACTATTCGGGTGCGGGGGTGTGCCGCCGATACACATGCAAGAACTCGCGCCCAACTCGAGGCATAGTTCGCTAAGTGGAACAGCTGTAAAACAAAGTAGCGAAGGGTCTGGGAAGTCAGCACGCGTGGGCCCGCGGACCTCCAACTTTGACAGTTTGAGGCGCCGCCATCGGTTCTTAAAACAACTCCAACTAGCCCAACTAGACTGCGGCCGGGTGATAACGAAGCCTACGCCCCCCTCCCCGCGCGCCGTGCAGATAAACTTTTAAAATGACTTTGGAAGCTTTTGAGCTTTTAATCGGTAAAGTTGTACAGACAGACAGTTCGGGCACAATCCTTGAACCGCTTGCGCCGGCGACGGCGGCCGCAAAACTTTGTTTTACAGGACTACTTTTCTTCTTGTTTCAAGGTTGGACTCTTAAAACAAACTCCAGTTCGACGGAGTTCGTGAACTCGGGCGCCAACAATTTACAAATTTCTCTCTTTCATAACAACTAACTGCCGCTCGGCGCGGGCGAAAGTTGTCCTGCGTAGATCTTAATCGCATTGTCTGTTGCGCTCGCGGCTCGCGGCCAGCTGATCGTGACGACACACTTCGCAACTTTTGCTTCACGACTCGCGTGCGGACAGGGCTGGCCGGCCACACATCTGCATGTCGGGATGAGGTCACAGCGGAGGCCGCGGAGTGTCTGACGGCGCCGCAGCACCCTCGGTCGACGCGTTTATTCAATTTATTTAAGTGACATTGATACCATCGATTGCGGTCGAAAAAACTCGTCTGCCAAATTTGATGGCGCGTCCCCCCGGCGTCGGCGCCTTTTTTCAGTTCACGCCTCACCTGCCCCGGGCTCCGAGTGGTCTCGCGTAAAAACACTGATTGGCGTTTAATTTAGAATCCCTTTTTTTGCGGACGGTAAAAAGTTGTCCGCAAGAGACAGTCGAGGGTGAGCCGGGTCGGCCGAAGCCGAATACCAGCGGTTACCTGCATAGGCTTATGTATTGCCAAATAGATTGTAACTTAAGCTGCAGTATTGGGTATTGCGCGTAAATTTTACGTAACTAGAAATAAATAGGTTGCGGGTGTGTGGGGCGGGCCGGTGGGCGGCGGCTTGCGCGCGCATCGCCCCCCCCCCCCCCCCCCTGCCGCCCGCGCCGCGGCCTCGCCCGCGCCCCGACACTCGGCTAGTCCACAAATCGCCGCGGCCCTCGCTCCTCGCACTCGCTACGCCGCGCCGACCGACACGAGTGCTACGACCCGCGACCGCTACAAACTTTTTTCACGCGCTACGCAGTGCTACGCCTCCGTCATGCTAAGGTCCCGTACGCACTAGTAATGTGCCCCCAAGTGCAGTGAACTCTCCCCTGTGACCCAGTGCTCGGTAAACTCTAGTGTGTGATGTGGGCTCGTGCAGTTTTATAGCGATGTCGGCTCTCGTCCGACCCGTCTGGTAAGTCGCTGACCATTTACCGACTGATCGTCAACTATTTACTTTCGACCAAGGCGAATAGTTGAACGCGCGTTTTTGTCGTTCCAATGCGTCGTTAGTGTTTTGTTTCTTGTTATATGCGGCTCAAATGAAACGGTTTATTTCAGCGACGCGTTCCACGCCGGTGAAAAGCTCAAGAAGTGTCAAGATTAAAAAAACCATAATACGGAATCGTTTGCGCACAAATCCCACGCTCGTAAAACCATTTCACGAAATGCTTTCAATTTGTTTTCATGAACGAGTAGGTAGTGAAAATTTTGTGTGATTAATTTATGAGTATTTGATGTTAGATTAGGGGTTAAATGTGGATTAGTGGTATTTGCTGTTCGCGGCTGATTATTCCTCCCTCTTGGCGTAATCGAATGAGTCAGCCGCGCCGTTACGCGAACACGGAATACGTAATTTACGTAACTGTGTGACTGAAATCTGTTACAGCCACGTTTAATACACGACTGCAAGCCAATTAATTATATTAAATGGATATGAAATTTTGACAATGTTTTTCAAATTAAAGTTATGTATTTACTTTGAAGTAAGTTTTTCCAAAGTAGAACGGTACCATATCCCTTGAATTCATGAAGTATCTTTATACCTACTTAAACAACTTTCTAAATACTTTAGTAATTTTGCTTAGTTAAGTACCTACATATCTGGCTAACGGGGTTAGTGGTACATAAGTAGGTACTTGTATATACCCAAACAACATATTTATTTCAATCACCATAAAGAGCCTTACTACTTTTACGTAACTACTTTTAAAAAAAAATATTTTTTTAAATTTATTCATTTCCCGGATGAGTAACTTAGAAATATTTACTAATAAAGTATCAACTAGGATGACAATGCGCTGCGTTAAATAATAGAGCTAGAAACTTTGACTTGATCATCATACCTTGAGCAGAAAAGAAACAAATGAAAAGAAGGGATTTTCTAAAAATTCTACAAAATCAGAAACTATATTTTTTCTAGTTTTCTATAGCAACAAAGCTGCGGGCAAAAGGCAGTAACGTCTAAAAGATATTATGTCTTAATTCTATGATATCAAAAAATAATGCTAAAGAGGTAGGATTTTTTTAGTGCATTTATCAGACTGACCATGTTTACATAGGTATTTAAAATTAAGTTAAGTTATTGCAGTGGCAAACTTAAGTAAACTTAAAAACATTTTTAATACTATTTTATTTGCTGATATTTGCAAGAATCTTCTTCTAATCTCAATACCCCAGCTTCTGTAGTACGGTACAATTACCTATGTTAAATTTAACTTGCAATATTTAATAACACATCTACTTCCAGCCTGCAAAAAAAAGAAGAAAAATACATGTCACAACAACACTGAAACTCAGCCGGGAATCGAACCATCACCATTATGGAATGTGTGCTTATCGAGATACAAACAAAAACAAACGAAGCAGGACAAGAAAACAAAATTCGAAAAGCAGTTTCCCAAACACAGAAATACAATGTCATTTACAAAACATCATTTTATTGCGATAATACTGTTTCTAAACAAAAAATTATGCCGAAAAAAATCTTGTAGAGCCATGTTTTTAATACAATACTTAGGTACTTTATTGACGGATGAGGAATTCGTAGTCAAGTAAAAAAAGGAAACAAAAGAACTCGCCAATAAAATTAATAACCTACAAAAGCGAAACGTTTCAACACTGAAAATATCCCGAATCCCGCTAGCTGTTTTAATTTTCGTACTGCAATTCAAATAAAGCACAGCCACCTCAACCCTTCAGCGTCAGGTGGCGAGCCAACGCGTGCCCATCTTGATAGCGAGCAAATTGTTTCAACTGAAGCGGCTGCTATCTGATCGGCTGTGAGCTTAATTGTGGTATATTTTACACGTACGTTTAAGTTAATTTTGTGAGGGATTTTAGCCGTGAATTGGTCCCATACGAAGTTTCGTGAATAGTTGTATTGTTTTGTTTTTCATACGTTCAATCAGTCGTGTGAGGAAAATATTTGCTGCACTATAGCTTCATATTGAAATCAATTTTGAAATTTCAAATACGCTTTTAAAATTACTTAGTCAGTCAATTCGATAGATCGATCGTATGCGTTAATTCAATCAATTTTAAGTATATTATTGGCAACTTTATTTAAATGCAATAGATGTTTATCAAAAAATACTCGAATGTAGAATTTGCTGAAAATTCAATTTTTTCATTTATATGCCAGAATTTGAAGCCATTTCTTAAGCTTAATATTATATGCTACTTACAAGAATATTTAAATTTGAACAAATTCCATACATCATTCATCTCTAATTATCTCTCGTCTCTTATTTTATTTTTCAGTCTCACTTGTAAAGATATGTATCTAAATCGTTTGTTAATAATGCAGCTATAAAAATAATCTTAATCGTACACTCGGAAGCTATGAAAACTCGTCTTTTTCCCACGATTTCCTCGCAAACTATGGCAAACTAAATAAATAAGCATATCGATTATCCCAACAAAGGTTAAAAACAACATGCGAGTGTAAAATCGATATCGCAATAGTTTTAGCCGCGTTTGAATAAGTGGGGTAATGTGCAATGCACCCTCGCAAAACACCCTCGCTTACTCCAAATAGGGTTGCCCCAACGCAATGCGTTTAAAAAAATACAATTTTATAATGGTTTTAATTTGAAATAGCTAATATTTAAAAATAATTATGTGTGACTTATTTCATCCAATTCTTGTTTTTTGGATTATTGTTACGTCAGACTGTTGAAAAACAAATTCGACGAAATAAGAACCCAGAGAAACAACAATTCGACGAAATAAATATACCATGATAACTGGGAGTTACTTAATTTTTGCCTTAAGTAATTTGAATTGGGATTGGTTAGTCACATAAATTGCTTCTTTTTCTTATGAAGTAAGTCGAATTGAAATAAAAGCTGTATATATTGTATTGAATCAGGCGTTACTTTGCGAAAGTCCATTTTAATGAACACAAAATATTTACCTTGCTACTCCGCTACTCACGCGCCAGCGCTAACAGCGCTCGCGCTAGTAGCGGAGTAGCAAGGTAAATATTTTGTTCATTAAAAACTGTAAATACAATATAATTATGTCATTATATTGTTTCCTGGATTTTTTTTATTAAACTTTCTATGGTTAAGTAAGTATTATTATTTATGTTTAACGCGAATTTTTCTATAAATTGAAAAGTGATTGATAAATGCCAACATGGGTTGAAATGTAATACTGTTTTATGTTGTTGAGAAAAATTATGACGAAATGACGAATGTTAAATAAACATGAACATTATTATGTACGAAAGAAATTGAAAAACTTGTCGCTATTGATTAGGCAAAAAAATAACACCCCATATTTCTATTTTTATTTAGAAGAAATTAAACAATTCACATTTTGATCTAATTATGCTACAAAACCGTGCGTACCGTATACAATGTATAATCTAACATGACAATTAAATTGTATTTTATTTTATTTTTAGCGGAATATCTTGCTTTTGTTCATTTATATGGACCGCCGTAAAGTAACGCCTGTTTTTTTTTCAACTGTTATTGTACTGAAATAATAGTGGTGCGGCAACCCTATGGCGGTGGCGGTCGAGGGTAGCCTGGACCCTCGAGCCCCAACACGTATTGCGTGTTACTTATTCACGCTGCTTTCCTTCCACTATTACGACTAATATTCATGTTACGACAATATTAACACAAAAACTTGAAAAATACGACTATTCTACACTAATATTTTAGAGAGAAAAGATTTGAATTTTGTTGGTTTAAATTGAATAGGCTCCGAAATAGGCCGATTTGAAAAATTCTTTCACCATTAGAATTCTAAATTATCCCTGATGAACATAGGCATATTATTCTACGCGGATGAAGTCGCGGGCAATAGCTAGTGTAAAAAAACATTATAGTAAAATTGCAAATCAAATGTATAAATTAAATGCGTTCAAATTTTCAAAAATACTTTTCTCTTCGAGCGCTAAAAATATGACATAACTTTTTTTATAGTTTCAAAACTATGGAAAAATTCCGAATGTAGTCGTAACAGTCAATAAACGATAAATTATAGTCATACTTTACCACCCTAACGTTAAGTGTCATTTGAACGTCAAGAAACGTCAAAGTCCACGTTTATCAACAATGCCAATGTGCTAATCAGCCTTCGTGAATTTTTCATAGTGTTGTGTAGTAATAGTTAGTAATACTCAGTAATGGCAGAGGTGGTAAACTTGTTTATTTTTTAATTTAAGATGATTTAAATTACAGCCTATTGCAAGACATGACAATAAATTGTAATTGTATTGTTGTATTGTATTGTATTGTTGTTGTTGTTGTTTGACGTAAACGTCAAAATTCATCCACTTCCAAAAAACTTGTTGCTGTTACAGACTGTAACCATCTATTACGTGTTTTGGTTCTATTGGGACTTATTGAGTCGGTATTTACTTACATAAAACAGCATAATCATTTACTTTGATGCAAAAGCAATTTAAAAAAAACAGCATAAATTTAAATACAACATACCTAGTATAATTATTGATATTTAATTATTGTTTATAATAACTGTACATTAACTAAATAATGTATAATCGTGAGCCTAACCATTTCATTTTTATTTATTAGGTAGGACTATTATACAACAGCAGTCCAATTGATTGATGAATTGGTGGGCAACATTTAGTGCTTGCGAGTTTGTATCTGACAGTTGTGTTTTAAATTGAGTTTGTAAGAAGATAACAAAATTTTACTTAAACTTAGTACTAAAATTGTCTAAGATAAAGTGGAGTGATGAAAAGTTGATATCCTGTTCTTCTTCAATTGTTTACAGCACTAGTGCAGTCCTTTTTTATTGCAAACGTAGAGTTATAACTGAATTAATTATTCTAATTTTATTTGTATTATTGAAAAAAAAAAGCCGTAGTAGCCTAGTGGTTTGACCTGTGGACTCTCAAGCAGAGCGTCGTGGGTTTAAATCCCGGGCTCGCACCTCTGAGTTTTTCGGAATTTATGTGCGAAAATAACATTTGTAATTTGCCATGAGCTTTTCGGCGAAGGAAAACATCGTGAGGAAACCTGCACACATCTGCGAAGAAATTCAATGGTGTGTGTTAAGTTCCCAATCCGCACTGGGCGCGCGTGGGAACTATAGCCCAAACCCTCCAATACACGGAGGAGGCCTATGCCATGAGGCACGCCGAATTACGCGACAATTTAATAAATAAACGACAACAACAATAACAACAACAACATGTACTTACTGAAATTGTAGCGAATTCGGAATAAAAAGGCTTATAAATTATAAATAAATTGAAAACAGTCCGTACTTGTCTTTGTTTTTAGTAGTAAATTTAATATTCAACCAAAAATGTAAGCGCTGTAGACCGTATCTATGCATGTAGGTATACCAGTGTGCTGTAATCGTAAACAGAGGGGTTACCATTACGTCTCAATGTGATTCAATTTCGATTCAGTTTAGGTTCGCTCGCTGTCAGATCCATACTAAAAATGACAGCTAAAATCTGAACTGAATCGTGTTACGGCCCCAGTACTTTTGAGTACTTGTGGAAATTTTCAAGCTCGTATGTCGCTTATTTTCGACAAATAATTATAATGATTATAACAATAATAGTACATTACTGCCGAGGCTTGCAATTCGTCGATGAGTATATAGTTTGACGGACGACGCGTAGCGGAGTCCGTTAATAAATACGAATCTACGAATTGCCGTTCCCGCCGAGGCATGTATAGTGCTTTTCTCTAATAATGCGAGGAAATAAAATAAAATGTTAAAATATTCCACTAACTTGCAATTGAACAAAATTGTCGCAATGTTCTACTCCCGCAACAGTACATAGGTAGGTACCTGTAATTTCCCATTTGTCTTCTGATAACGCCATTTCATTCGAAAGTATATTTCCTTTTACTATAAAATTGTAATAAATCAACTAAAAGTGCAAAATTAAATGTTATAAAACTATTTAATTTAAATATTTTATTGAATGAAAAAAAAAATGAAAAAAAAAGAAAAAAAAAATGAAAATGAAATGAAATGTACGCACTCAAAAACGCTTCTTCATCTGTATCCACCACGACATTTTTTGCAAATAAATATTCTTATTCTTAATCAGGCGTTACTTTGCGGAGGTCCATTTCAATGAACACAAAATATTTACCTTGCTACTCCGCTAAGCTTGGTAATCTTGCACGTAAGTAGCGGAGTAGCAAGGTAAATATTTTGTGTTTATTTAATTTAAATTTACATTGGATTAAAAAATCAGACAACTTTTACTTTTTTTTCCACAGAATCTGATCTTTTAGGTAAAAAAAAAACTATTTAAAACACTTTTAAACGCGCTGGTTCCATATGATTGTACGAGCATTTGGCTGTTTGTGGTGAATGATCTTAGCCATAACAAATTAAAAAGTTAAATAGTTGTACAGTAATGAAAATTTCCCGGCCGCTTCCGCTATTTCCCGGCCGCCGCTGCAGCTGTTTTTTTTTCTAATGTTGCGACAGTAACGGAGACCTTCCTGGAAGCTGTTTTTAGCAGTAAGTCGCACATTTCCGAGCAAGTTGGAGAAAAAACTTTTTCCGTCCTGATTTGGGAGCAAAGAAAATCATAGAATATCCCAGCTCCTTCTCTTCCCGCGCAGATAAATAAAATAATTAAAATAAATATCATTTATTTAATCGTATGGCGCAAAACATTAAACAATACACTAAAGAAAGAAACTACAAACTAGCTATAAATCCACATTCAGGGTCTCAAGCCACGAGATTGCGTCAGGTGTTAGATTGTACAGATCTCCAGGGGAGATATAAATATCATGGGACAAAATTACACATTGACTCGGTCCCAAACTAAGCAAAGCTTGTACTATGGGTACCAGGCAACGGATAAACATACACATATACCTAATGTATATGTATGTAGATGATTGTAAAAGCCCATCGAGGAAATGGGCGATAATCTTAAGAATCATTTAGTAGGCGATTCGGCTCACAACCCATCATTATTTTGATTCCCCATTCCACCTTTACGCCCACAATCACGCTAAACGTGGCTTAAGGGTCTTGTTACCCTGGGCTCTGTGTGCACCATAAAGGATAAAGACGTCATTTTATGTACGTATGTATAAAACTTAGTACGACAAAGCTTTTTTAAAATAATCAAATTGTAGATCCAAAAAATGCAGATAAATTATTTTAACAAGACGTATAGACCGATCTTTTTTATTTTATTGCCATCCAAGGCCTGATTTGGCGCTTTTTTCGCGTATGATGGATAAGATTAGCCTTACTCTTTAACCGACTTCAAAAAAAAGGAGGAGGTTCTCAATTCTGTTATATTTTTTTTCCAAATTGAGATGTGATAAAGGTTCTCATCGTACTAAGTGTTCTGTGTTCACATTTTACCTTTAATGATACCATAAATGACGAACACTGTTACACATCACAGTATACCTTTTATTTAAAGAGCCATCGCTTCTAATCCTTTCTTGTAACGCTTCATGCAGGCTCTTACACTATAACGTTGGAATGTTTAAATATACATTTTTAACTTTGCTAATTTACAGAATCCATAACTCAATATTATAAATGCGTAAATAACTTTGTCTGTCTGTCTGTTACCTTTTCACGTTTAAAATTCTGCGGAGACGGAGTCGTGGGCAACAGCTAGTATTTAACAACTTTATCTTACACTATTTTTTCAGTACAAAAACATCGTCTTTGTCATTCTTTTTTACTTCTCTCATTACTCGAAATAAAAAGCAGGGTGTTTAAAAAAAAAGAAAATTTCAGAACGTCCTGAAAAAAAGATTTAATTTTTTCGAGAATTTTCAACGCCAATTTTTATACAATAAATTTACTAAATACCTACTACTACTAACTACTATATATTTCAATTATTTTATTAAATTGGATAACTAATGCTGCCCACGGTGCACTGGCCCAAACGCTACCTAAACCTTTACGCATTCGCTGCTACGCGCTACGTACGGTCGAAGAAACTGAATCGCGTACAATCAAGGAATTAAATTCCTGATCTATCGAGCAAACCTCTTCACATAAAACGTCATAGTGACATCACATTACTTAACAAGGAAAATCGTTGTGACGTTTGCTACAAAAAGGTTCCATGGTGGATTAGGAATTAAATTCCTTAACTGTACATCTGTGGAACTTTTTCAAAACAATATTATCACGTTAATTTCTTTGGCAGAAGTATGGCACATCAGTATGGCATTTGCAGTGAAAAGGTTCCACAGTTGGACGTGATTCGGTTTCTTTAACTGTATGTGCGCTCGAATTCCGTAGCAGAATTTTTTTCGCTTTGTAGGGTAAACTCTTAACTCGCAGACGATCCAACTGTTGGCTTCTCGGCTCTGAATGTGTTAAGGCTCTACTCTTTCAGAGTGAGAACCGTAAAGCTCGATTATACGAGGAGGTTATTCGACTCGCAACCCGACATTAAAATAAAACGACCCGACATTAAATTATTTCTAGAAGATTCGTGATGAATGCGTAACCTATTCTTTGTCTATGTCTGCCAAAAGCAAGTGTAAAAGTGAATGATAAAGATAAACGAATCGAATGTCTAAAGTTAAAACAGACCACGGAATTGGTAACGCGCGTCTGTACCAGACATGGTAGTGAAGAGTATAATGCGTGCTGGGGCCTTACCATGACGACACGTATTAATGCGATTCAGTTTAGGTTCGCTCGCTGTCAGATTCATACTAAAAGTGACAGCTAAAACTTGAACTGAGTCGGAATTAGGACGTCATGGTAAAGGTGGAAACACATTATTAACACGCGACGCGACCCGATGCAACGAATGTATGCGCATGGCGTCGCGTCGGATGTTCATAGTGTGGTTCTGGTCATAGAAAATAATACAATTTGATTCGACTCAACACGCGTCGCGTTGCATCGGGTCGCGTCGCGTGTTAACAATGTGTTTCCACCTTGGCCCCGCTGTGTGCCTAGCACCACTCACTAGAGTGACGGCTGTAATTTTTTATTAGTTTTTTATTGTTTTTATTTTTAATTGTTTTTTTTTGCATATGGCTCGGTGGCCAGTAATATATTTAAGCAGTAAAGTCGTCACAATTTAAAAGGCCCGTTTTGACATTTGTCTTCCTGACGTAACTAGTGATGTCACCGAATGACTCGGTACTCGATACTCACGATAAATCGATTCAAGTTTGCATGTGTATTTGATCGATTTAAATATGTATTGTAAAGACGCATTGGATTAAAGTTCTGATTAGAAAGTGAATCTTCAGTCAATCATTTTCTTCAGATGGTGAAGACGAACCATTCTATTCAAATCAGTGTTGCCATTGTTTACGGCTTTGAGCTCCAAGGTCATAATTTTCAGTAAAGATCACTACACAGCTGGTGAAATTCAGTAATTAATTGGTCTAAATAACATAAATAAAACCGGCCAAGTGCGAGTCGGCCTTAAAAAAAATTATCTTTATCGATTTATTTTTTCCTTAACCGATTATTAATAGTCTGTGGACAATATGAAAAAATCGTTATGCACAGCACTTAGCTGAGTGAGCGATACCCATCATTGAAAAATGCAATTACCTTCAGAACATTTCGATCGGTAAAAAATAGAGAACTTCATGGGCGTGAACTGCAAAACGGGCCTTTTAAATTGTGACGACTTTAGTGTGTGTAGTGTGCGTTAACTGACGGGCTTGATTTTTATGGGAAATTGTTGAACGAGGTGTCTCTAGTACCTAGTGTATATTGTCAATTCCATACTCTGTGAATGTTAAGTTAACATGAATGTGAAGCTCAACCAGCGTTCTATGATTATAAGGGTAAATAAGGAGCCATTCTAGGGGAATTACATTTTTTAAATACGTTGCTGGGATTCCTCTCGCGATCCGTTTGGATAGTGCTTTTAACAAAGGTAAAAAATCAACGTATAAGACGTGATTAAAATAAATCAATTAAAATTTTACCTTTTCTCTAACGCATAGTATTTAAATGCTTTTATTATTATTATAGTAAGCATAATAAAAGTTCAGCACGGCGCAATATAGGTACCTACAGTCTGTTTCAATAATGAAGGTATGGCTGACAAAGTCACTTTGAGAAATCTAGAGGTGAGGCTCTTATTGTGACTCCCTGCATATTCAACGATTATCGATTATTTTTTAGTACTAACAACTATCGGTTGTATACAAATATCAACTACATATTTATTTATTAATAAATGCTGTTTCGATATAATAATACTCATGTCACTTTCCCAAGTTGTCAATAATTATATTTCCTATTTTACCTTTTTAGCGAAGTCGTGCTTTTGCAATTGATTTTCTTAGAAATTAATTTATTAAGTACCAATAAACTCGATTTGTATTGTGTAGTGAGCGTCAAAGAATTTAAAATACTCAAAGTATTTACGTACCATTTGTGCCCACATAAACATTAAACCTTTAATATTTTAGTAGGTTGTCTTTGGATTTTCGATTATACGCGATTTTAACGGGTAACCTAATTATACAGAGTTACCTCTGTAGTTATAATGACCATAGAACGTAATCTAGTAGCGTCTCATTTATAATCACACTAGCTTCTGCCCGTGACTTCGTCCGCGTAGAATTAGCAATCGATATCCCGCGGGAACTATACTTACAATTTATGGATAAAAAGTAGCCTATGTTTTATCTAGGGTACCAGCTATCTTCGTACCAAATTTTATCCAAATACATCCAGTCGTTTTAGCGTGAAGAAGGAACAAACATACACACTCACTCACATCGTCACATCGACACAAACTTTCGCATTTATAATATTAGTAGGATTTATTTTTATGTCATTATTTATAATGACATTTATTGAAAATTTGTACCTGAAAATTATGTAAATGAAAAAATATCGCCGTTGTTCTTTTTAGAACGTTGTTAATGTACAGCACCAAGGCACCAAGTATTAAATTATTTCTATGTAATTCAATTTTGTATTTATTTTGCTGTCAAAACTTTCGTGAACGCTAACAGCTACATTCTATGGATCTGTCAGCCATATCTTATTCCTTATTAAAACAGACCGTAAATAATTTGAAATTATTTATTTTATTGAATCAGGCGTTACTTTGCGGAGGTCCATTTTAATGAATATAATATATTTACCTTGCTACTCCGCTCTCTTGCGTAGCCGAGTAGCAAGGTAAATATTTTATGTTCATTGAAATTATTCAAATAAATGTACTCATATTAAATACCTATAACTTCAGTCACTGCGAAACCTTTTCACAATTAGGGTCATAATGAAATCAAATAGCCCAATGAAAAATCTAATCTAACTAATATTATTAATGCGAAAGTATGGATGGATGGATGGATGTTTGTTTGTTACTCAATCACGCAAGAACGGCCTAACGGATCTGGATGACGCACATAGATAGAGAAAAGTCTGGAATAGGCTACTTTTTATCCCGGATAATTGCGTAGTTCCCGCGGGATAGCGATAAACGAATTCTTTGCAGACGAAGTCGCTGGCAACAGCCAGTATAATTATAATATTCAAATAGCGCTTGACTCTACATTATTATCGCTCAAGTCTGCGGATATTAATTTATCTGTTACAGAGCTTGTAAGTTAAAAATTAACTTGTTTGTATTTATTTAAGTTTGCAAATTTGGATTCATTCAAACAAAATTGCTTTGAGAACGCTATTTAAAATGCTCTCGTACCGGATTTTTAATTCGTGGAAACAGATTCAACCACCGCTGTTAAATAAATGGAATATGTAAAATTTAATTTATTTGATCATAGCTTATTAACCTCTTACTACCCCGTATACGTAAGAGAAACATCAAACATGTCCCTACATGTTTGACACAACTGCTCCCAAACGCAGCTGACTCAAGAAAACCACTAAACTTGGTCTACTTTACTAAAATTGTTCCCAAATATTAACCCCCTTATTCATAAACGCACTATAGGCCTCTGCTGAGTTAGTAATCGTTTGTCCTTATCTGTGAAAGGTAAATGTCAAAGTGACAGATAAGGACAAACGATTACTAAGTTAACAGAGGCCTATAGTGCGTTTATGAATAAGGGGGTAAGACGTTAAAGCTAATGTAAATAATTTTTCTAGAGCGAATAGAAAGTTAGAGTAGAAGAAGAAGTAAGATTAGAAGTTAACTTATAATTTTTTGTCTACTTCCTGCGCTGTAAACTTTTTATTTATGATTTAAACCAGTAAAACTTTAAAGTGTTTGATCATTTGATCATTGGTATATAACTTATCATTATGTATAATAAAGTAATCGACTTTATCGTCAAAGAGCTTTGTAGTAGCTCAAGCCCCAACGACTCCGGCTCCAACTTTAGGCAACATCTTAGTAAGGTAGATTATGTCCAGTTATCAGCCAGTTACAGTAGTACGCTGTAAACTTCAGCATCGCTAAAGCCTTTTAAACGGGAAACTCAATTCGGGGCCAAATTGGAAGGGCATTTATCTTTCCCCGGGAGTCGATTTAAAAGCAAAATCACGCAAGCACACGACGCCATTATCGCCCGCGCGCGATCCTCAGGCCGCGGCAACTCTATGAATCTAATCCACGGGATTTACTCGCTGATTTACAGCCGAGAAGAGCCGAGAGCCGCCGAGCGCGCCCGACGAGGGCCCGACTGCTCAAAAGAAAAGTGATAATGTCTTAATCCTACCACACTCGACTTTACCCCCACACAATTTTATGGTCGCCCGCGCAGACGGCACGTTTTGATTTATGATTTCAATAATTAAGAATTCTAAGGTGCAATTTGAATTTGGGAGCCGTGATTTCTGAGGGGCCGCGGGAGGCCGACGCGTGTTTGTTATTGCCGCGGGGCGGAAAGGGTCTCAGATCTTATGGCTTACCTTTCATTTTCTGAGGAATTATGTGTGTTTCTTCAAATAAGCTTTAATTGTGCAATGGGCTTATGATATATTTAGCTCAGCATAGAAAATTAAACGGCACAATGAATTCGTTTTTACTTCGTAATGCAGTAAAATTGTATTAAGTTTCTTCTATTTTTTAACATTGAAAAACGCGCGGAACGCGATAAAATACATTGACAATTGCATAAATTTTTGACTCATATTTTTTCGCAGTAACGGTCTTTCGATACGCTGCATCAATGATAAGTACCTAAAAGAACTGACTCCGGTTAATTGGTAAATTGAACTTTGGAACTACCGCTATACCTGGTAGGCTATTGTCTAACTCGCTCGCAATCGCCATCATGTTCATTTTGACAGTTCATGTATGGGCTGACAATTGGCATCGGAATCAGCTAGCTGTCACATTCATACAAGAACTGTCAAAATGAACAAGATGGCGATTGCGAGCGAGTTAGACAATAAGCCTATTGGTGCGTCCTTTTTTAACTGGTTGCATATGAAATATCTGGTCGAAATCGAAGCGTGAAACCAAAGCGTCTTAGACAAAGCGGATGCCATCTTACGTATAGTAATCCCGCCATATCTGGCGTAATCTAAGAGCATTACAATTAACGCGGGCCGAGATAACCCACCACTCGGCACCCGCTGATAGCAGCACTAGTTTAAACCGGTTAAGCGTCCGCCCTCCGGGTTTATCTAATTACCCTACGCCAACACGAGCAGGGTTGCCAGGTGTGGACGTGAGTTTGCGGAGTCTTTTGTACCAAAGTAATGCTAACCCGGTTCAAACGTACTGAAATAAGACTCTCGTGTCAAGTCATAAACTCGACTTTTTTCGAACTAATCCTAATCCATCATCGAGGGGTGTTCTCTGTAAGTCAAACGCTGCGCGACAATCCTCTAACTGCTTGGCTGGTGTACTAGCCCCGGCTGATAGCGGCAAACAATACCCACGTTTTTTTGTAATTTTTCAAACTACAACTACACTAACCACATCACACCACAACATCGTTCTCCAAGACAAAAAAGGGCATAAGTGTAGTAAGAGCTTAGTAAGTAACTAAGGAACAGACACCTTCCGCATCTTTTTGTCCCGAATATTACAAACTGCCAGTCTTAAATTAAAAGTAAATGAGAGAAGGTGTTATAAATGGCCTGAACTGCTTCGAGAAAAAGATGGTACGGCCGTGCCGTTTTTTTGCTCCACTTGGCGTGAGCACTGCCGTGGCCCCAGATTCGCTGTAGGATGTTTTATCTTAAGCTTCTGATAATGTGATAATAGCAGCTTCCATTTTACTATAAACGTCAGTGTCAGCTACATGTCTTGACCCCAAGAAAAGTGTCAGAAAAAGAACAAAGATAAGCTAAAAGCAACTTACATCATAGTTATTTGGTTTGTGAAACAAGTGGGTCTAAACGTAAAACATCTACCATCGACTTTTATCTTGAGTCCGCGGCATAAAAATGTAGTGATACGAAAGCGACAATAGAGTCGCAGGTGAGCATTCATCTCGGAATGCTTAAGTATAGTGTAAGTTTTTTGTCGCAAACAACGTCTAACGCACTCTCGTGTCGATGTTTAAATGCTATGAGATTAGTTTGTTGCCATTATGTGCCGCTAGTGGCGCTGCCAATTTTCCCCTAGTAATTAAGACGATTACGCGAACGTATACAGCACATTTTTTATGCCATAAACATACACTAAGAACTCAAAAAGAGCATTGTTCACGCGTCATAATTACAAACGAACTTAATTTTTTAGCTTTACCATATTTCATAGGGTGAAACAATAAACCCTTACGAAAATTCACTGAGGCGTATCGTATATCCATAGCTATAAAAGCTATGAAACAAATAAAATATACCTAGTAGCTATCCCTAAAAAATAATTAATTATCCCTAAATGTATTTCTCAAAAGGTTATGCGCCTCTTGTTTTATCTCTGTCGTATCCGTAGTATTTAGCACTCGCAGTGTGCACTACTGAAACAAATCGAAGACAAATAAACAGATTCCATATAATTTCGCAAGAAGCCAGACTCGTTTTATTGCTTAACTATATTATATTAACCCACTAGCTTCTGTCCGCGGCTTCGTCCGCGTAGAATTAGCAATTGGTATGTTTATCGCTATCCCGCGGAAACTATACAATTTTACGGGATAAAGAGTAGCCTATGTTTTAATCTAGGGTACCAGCTATCTTCTATCCAAATTTTATCCAAATCCGTCCTGTCGTTTTAGCGTGAAGAAGGAACAAACATACACACTCACTCACAAACTTTCGCATTTATAATATTAGTAGGAAATAGGATTCCGTCAACCCTAACCGCCCGGACGGTTCCGGTCTCGTCACGTACGCAAACGTTGGCCGGGTATCGGCACTTCCGGAGCCTTCGTCAAGGACCATCGATTACCATCTCGGTGTTGCACAACCACCCGGTCGATACGCGATCTGTGGGCGCACTGTTATTAGTTTACGTGGTATTCTAAAGCCAGCGGAGGACTTGATTGGATTTATAATACGTTCTGTTAAAGGCCGTCTTATACAGGGTCTCTTGAAGTTGTTCCGGATCTTAAAGTCTGCAAGCCTGACTAAAAGGCCCTGTAAATATTTTTACGGATACATGTATCCAAATTGATTGATGTTCAAAGTGAACCGCGTCAATGTCGACTAAATTATGAACCAACTGAAACTTAAACTTAAATGAAATATCCTTGTAGGTGTGTTCTGTCAAACTACCCCAACCACTTGCTAAAATATTCTGGAAAAGATCTGAGAGACTTTGTGTACATTTCTCTCTTCTCTTCTTCTTCTTCAGCCTGTGGTCACCCACTGTTGGGCATAGGCCACTTCATAAGCACGCCAAGAGTGCGGTCCTGTGCCATTCTCATCCAGCCGTTGCCCGCTATCTTAGCGATGTTATCAACCCATCGAGCAAGCTGTCTCCTTACCCTGCGTTTTCCTGCCCGGTTTCTCCACATACATTTAATTTTTATCAAATACTTACCTAATTATCCGTACTAATATTACGAATGGGAAAGCTATTTTGTCTCTTTGTCTGTTTATTACCATCATGACGAAACCGCTGTACCTATCAATAATCTTGATGATTTTTAATAAGGTAGTTTGAACGTTATAGAACAAATGGGCTAAGTTTTTCTTAGGAAACTTGCAGGAGGAATAAACAAATTCTTTGTAGCCAAAGTCAAACATAGTTTGGCAAATACAGTCTCCTCTGAGTCTCCTCTTGACCACAATCCTTGTATTGGTTGCATCTATAATTTTCCGAAACGTGCCGGTATAAAAATGGAGCATATAGGTATGATTTTTGCGTCAAAAAAATATTTGTCCTCGTTTTGGTAGCAAACCCTCGGCGTATCTGCTTTAAATAGAGTCATCACGTGATGATACTGGCTATAACAACAATTAGCCACCCTGTAGCCTACACCCCCGTAGGCTACCAGCTACCACGAAATCCGTTTTTCCTTTTCATTTAATTAGAGCACTCGATTTAATTTTCATATACTAGGTACTCATATTATATACGTGGACTTGCAAGATAATCGGTAAACACAAACATTTTACATTGCGTCTGCGTCTAGAGCAGCAAAGTCAATGCTTTTATTCAAAAATGAAATAAATTATGGCGAATGACAATCAGAAACTCGTTCTATAATCTCTTTCTGTCCTTCTCTTCTCTCATATTCCATTAGATTTAGTTAGATAAGTTTGGAGTGCAGCTAGGTTGCAAAAAACAGGTTCTGAAAATTTCTATAATGTACGGTTATTTTTATTACTCATAAATATTAAGACTGTAAAAATATTATTCGCTGCGGTAAGGGCATTTTTCGGAAAATAAAACCACTCACCCTTTTCCCCAAGTTATACAACTTCGATGGCAGTTCTGCTCAGAATCACGAGCACTATTGGTTTTAGTATAAGGCAAAAAGTGTCCCCAAGTTTTCATACAATTTTCACCTTTCCATTTTGTTACTCTTATACAAGTTTTGTGTCTATGAAGAAGTAACGGAAAGGGAATGGAAAAAAGGGACACTTTTTGTCTTAAATACTGAAATCAATAGTGCTCGTGATTTTGAGCAAAACTCCCATCGAAATTGTATAATTTGAGGAAAAGGGTGAGTGGATTTATTTTCAGAAAAATGCCCATAAACGTAGGTATTTATCGCATGCAAACATGGTCGACCAAGATTTTTTTTTACCTCAATGTTTAAGGCTTAGGTAATGTAATGAAATTTTGTACGGCTCGAAAAAGTTTTCAATGTCATGAAAATTTAAGATTTTTGAAAACATATGTTTTGAGTCTGATTCGTCCCGATATGAGTGATATGACTTAGAACAGTACAATAATATCGTAAACTATGTCTATTTCGTCGAAAGGTGAATCAATTTTTAGATTTTATTAATACCTAACAATTACAATTCAAGTACCTATGCATAGATTTATTCCTATTTGCAAGTGTACAAAAGCTAATCAAAATATCCACACTAATTTGAGAATTACTCGTTTTGAATACCTACTTGTTTGATTATTATAAAAACAAAATTGTATAATAGAATCGTTTCACATACCCCTACCTAAAAAACAATATGTAATTTTTAAACTATTTTACAATATCGCTGCGAGTGATTAAAGAAAATTACTTTAACTACGGAATCTACATAATCCGTCGTAAAATTTGGCGCAAAATCTATGTTTCAAGTGAGATAATTTCGTGTTACACATATTCGGTATACAAACTCCATATTCGAAATTTTAAAACCTAAAACGTACTTATGGATCATGGCCATCGATATAATGTCGGAAAACAATTTAAAAACTGTTCCAGTTGAAAAAGTTTATTTTGACACAATTCAAAAACTTTCATTGAAAGTAAAGTACTTCTTGAAAAAAGTTTTTTCCTGTTAATTATGCGCATCGAAATCAGTGTTTGCCTTGAAATAAGTAACAAAACATAAGTGTGTACAAACGTTTCTCGCCAAATCAAAGTAATAATACTACCTGTAACACTATCGATAATAACTAACAACTTCAAATTCATGTTGGTCGCGATAGGACGGTTGTCGTACAAGACTCGGTTGATCTGCTCTCGGACGCGTACTAATAATAGAAAATGATTTATGCCTACACTGTGTAAAATTTAAGAACTTTTTTTTAACTTTTTTATGCTCGAGTTCCAACTTTTTGATATACATTACATACTGCCTTGTAAAATTATTTTTGGTCTGAAAGCTCTTGAGTGAAATGGTTTTTACGTGGGAACGATTTTTGTGCAACCAAACATAACAACCAAGTGCTTAAAATGTTTCAACGTCGATGGGAATCGCCTAGAATCATTTCCGCGTAAAAATATTGTGATTGTGGATGGAAAATCGAATCGCAAGTACAATATTTCCATTTTATTGTCGATATATACATTGTGAGTATCGTGTGGCGCGGGGATGAGTCTGACGGGGCCCTTTGTTTGCAGGACGGCGCCGCTGAGCGCACAGTCGTCGCTCGCGCAGATAAACAAGCGCCGGTTGGAATTCGGAGTGGACGTGGAGTCGTTCCGGCTGGCCGAGAGGCTCGCGGAGCGCGGCAGCAGCGACGGCTCCATGGACGAGGAGGAGGCGGCGGGCAAGCGGCGCCGCCGCCTGCTCGACGACGAGCGCCGCGACGACGACCGCCGCCGCGCGCCGCCCCACCGCGCCGCGCCTGCACGTACCGACGACGATGACGAAACACTCATCAGAGAAACTCAGGCCGCCCTCAGAACACTCTCCGGCAGCTGGTCTAGAGAACAACCCCCCTCCTATAGCGGCGACGAAAACGACGACGCCAACGGCTTCGAAAATCTCTTCGAAGTGAAACAATCTCAAAAAATGCTTCCGTCTTCCCCTTCTCCGTCTTCCGAAAGCGCTGATGTCTCCCAAAAAAGCTTCTCCACGAGGCATAGAACAGACAACCAGAGCAGAAATGGTACAATTGAAAACGAACTACAAATTAAAAAGCTGGCTCGTTCCGAGCGCGATGCGAGTGACGACGAATACGATAAACACAGCAAATACTCCAATCATTACGACGCACCAAATTTCGACGAGCTAGTCGATTCGTCTTCCAATGAGCTAGAAATCGATATGTCTGATCGGCACGACGACAAATATGACGACAGAGAGTCGAAGCAGAAGCGCAAAAGTGAAACGATATCAGTGAACAAGCAATCGTTGTACAACGCTTACAAAGCTGCGACGGCGGCGCTGCCGTATTCGACGCAGTCCGCGTTCAAGCCACCCGCAGAGGTGAAGCACAGACTGCACGGCGCGACGTTCCCGAGCGAGCCGTTCGGCGGGTACTCCAACGAACACGAGAAGGGGTCGGTGGTGAAGGGCTCGAAGCAGTACACGGTGCTGCAGCCGGCGGGCGCGGGCTCGCGCGCGGCCACCGCGCTGCAGGAGGCGCGCGCCGTGCCGTCCGCCACGCCAGCGCGCGACCACCGCCCGCTCGCCGCGCTCTCCCCGCCGGTCAACAGAGGTACACCGCACCTCCGACGACGAACCTCCAACTTCCTTAACGACATTACTATAACATCCGACTCCGCTCCGCGCTATCGACCTCGCCCAACTTTGTTTCAAGGTCGCGCGATAACTCATAACGTTACCCGCGGCGGATCCGAAACTGATGTTCTACATTGTAACGATTCCTGTATCTTGAAACTGTCTAGACGATTTATGTGCCTCGTGTGAATAGAATGTACTTACTCAGTGTCTGTTTGTTTCTTACGTATAAATTATAGTGGTTCAAACTGAGAGGTCTCAAAATGGGTTTTATCATTCAAAACAATCCCCATCTGTCCGAGCAGATGCCGGTCCGTGGCGGCAACAAATCATCCTTCATTTGTAAGACGCCTCTCATAATTTAGTCTGCGACTGTTACATTGAGGCGAAGCTCCACCTACGTCGATTGTATATAAGACATTAAATATTTTCCTCGTATTGTCGAGCGATAGCTGGGTTTACGTTGGGGCGACGCGCAATAAAAACGGGTCAGGCGGGCGGGGGGCGGGGTTAATCGTGCCGCCCCGTTTTTCCTGAAAGAAAAATCGTGAGTCCGCCGCGCAGCCGCCTGGCGTTCTTTATTTTTTCTTTTGAGTCGTATGCGGGGTGGAGCTGAGTGGCGGTGGGCGGCGCCGCGCAGGTACGCCCCGGCCGGCACGCCTGCCGTATCGATCCACCCACGCCCCCCGCTGATGATTAGGGAAATACTGATTTGTGCACCGGTCGATTTGTTCGCAGAAGGCAACAAGTGTCCCACACCCGGCTGCAATGGGCAGGGCCACGTCACCGGTCTCTACACACACCATCGGAGGTGAGCGATGATTGTCATGTATTTCAGTTGCGGCGAGTAAACAACGATGTTAAATTAGCTTGGAATACCTAAGCCCTAACACACAAACTTTTAAAGTAATAACTGTAATAAGTGAATGACATAGATCTAAATCTAAACACGACGTACGTCTAAAGATTGAGGCATTTTGTTGCATTATGGTACCATAATGCAACAAAATGCCTCAATCTTTAAAGGACTCAAAGGTTCTGTCGATATAGTTTGCGACGTTGCAATGACACCATGATATTCAATCAAGAACGTGTACATATTTGACCTCGTATACTGATGTATGAACTGTTTATGCCCTCAGTCTGTCAGGATGTCCAAGAAAGGATAAAGTCACTCCGGAGAGTAAGTAACGTGAATAAAATGACACAAAACTTACTTCGTTTTCTTCAATTACTTTATGTTCTTGATATTTTTTTATGGTTTCAACGTATTCATAGACATAGTATGTAGTTAATTTTTGATTTTGTTACGATTATTTAGATTGTTTCTTAAATCGAATTTGATGTTTTTAGTTCGAGTACATCTAGTTTTGATTTCATAATTGATTTTGATATATAGAAATAGATCAGATATCATTTATTTAGGACGCTTTGCCATCTGAACTATGCGAAGGTGCTAAGCTAAGGAAAATTACCAATCAAATTAATGGGATATAATGACAAAACGAAGAAGAGGTTCCCTCATAATATTAACGGTTTCTTAAGATGATAAGGTTTTCCCTTAGCTTCTACGTATGGTTCAGGCTCACACATGTAACACATTTTTATTTCTAAGATGGTTTTCATAGTTTTAGCTATTTGAGAGCTTTTATGTGAATAAGCTCTAAATATTTGGCCATTCATGTCAGGAGCACAGTCACCCGTTCCATCAAATTATGGGACCGATCGTTTTCCTATAAACTTTACTTCTACGGTACTAACTACTTATTACGCGCAACTTTGTATTTTGCTGGAACTTCTTACGATTCCTGAATAAAAGTATGCGGTATTAATCAGGGATACTAGCTTCCTGTTAACGAAATATTTTGAGAATCGATTCAGTACTTCCAGAAGTACATACCCATACAACACTTACATAAGTGTAACTACACTTTGACAATCAAACTAGTTGAGCTACGCAATTGCAGAAGCGGCAAGGTGTAGTGTAAACTGGCCACAATTTACTGTTCGCAGATCTCAGTCTTTACTTTTTATTTCGTGTGAGTTTTTTACTCTTATTTCGTTAAGTGTACCTACGATCTGAGTGGGCGCTCGGTGCGGGGCGTGCGGCGTAATGTATTAAGTAGAGCATCCTGAGTACATAATGTACAGAGCCCTTTGCCGCTGCCCATCTCGCTGGACGCTCGCCACTCATTAGGCTTATTGTCTAATTCGCTCGCAATCGCCATTGTGTTCATTTTGACAGTTCTTGTATGAATGTGACAGCTAGTTGATTCCGATGCCAATTGTCAGCCCATACATGAACTGTCACAATGAACACGATGGCGATTGCGAGTGAGTTACACAATAAGCCTACAGGCTTTACACTAACCCTTTTTACATGTTAGCGTAGACTTTAATGCTAACTTCGTGCAGCTTGTACATAATGCTAACGTAATATAACCTGTGTATGCGCAGTATTGGCGCTTCACGAGACGATCTTGAAGTGCCCGACCCCGGGGTGCAACGGCCGCGGCCACGTCAGCAGCAACCGCAGCACACACCGCTCTCTGTCCGGCTGCCCCACCGCCGCCGCGAGGAAGGCTGCTGCACGCTCGCAGCGCGCTAGGCTCACAGGTAACTATATATTTACTACCGCTGGTGTTTGGTACAACTGGTAACTCCTTGCAAGCCGCGTTACATTGCAGCACTGGGTCGAGGCTCGGCGAGTTCTAAGCGGTTCGTATCACAGCCAGCCCGCCTAGCATGACAGCTCATAAGAGTCGCATCGCGCGCGAGATAGATTATCCGTCTTTTTCTAGAACGAACAGTAAGAAAAAGACGGACAATCTATCTCGCGCGCGATGCGACTCTTGTGCGCTGTCGTGCTAGGCTTGCTGGCAATGTAATGAAACATGCGGCATTTTTCTTGCTAGCTAGTCTAAACTGGGCTTGACTTCATCAAATTCTTACCCAATGAATAGAGAAGCCATGTGTTATGAGAATAACCAAAGGACTTTCGTTATTTACGTACCCATTTTGTCTTGGCATTGGTTTTGTAGATATGATGCTCCCTTTGTTTCTGCTTTGGTAAAGAGTTCAAAGTACTTAAGAAGTCTCATCACACATGAAGACTGCGTCGTCCACCATTCATCCACCGTTAAAGATACCGGAGTGATAAAATCTCTCGATATCGGAGTGAACTCTTTGCGATTCTCATCTGTTTTCTAATCCCCAGGCCTCCCCACAGTGCCAGCGCCGGCGCCAATAACGATAACGATAGAGAGCTGCTCGCGCGAGCGCTCGGAGGCGTCGCCGCGAAGCCCAGCGGTGAAGCGCGAAGCGCCAGAGCTGCTGGTGCCGAAGCGCGAGGCCGCCGAGCCCGAGCGCGGCTCCCCCGACATGGAGACGCGCCATGCTGGTTACGGCGCGCCGCCGGACCAGCGCTCGCCGTACGAGCGTCCGCCGGACGACCATGTGCGGTCGTATAGGTGAGCTTCCATCCCTACATTATTGTATTGCTTGTCATCGATATAAAGTCGCACTACGACGTGTGGGCAAACTTCCTCGCCGCCCAACCAACGCTCACTATATGAAAATCTCAGATCGAACTGGTACGAGTAAGCTTACTGTCTGAAGCCTCCTGTCGCAAGACTGTTCTATACTTAGAATGAATGTGTACTTTTCTCGTAGTCAAATGAACGAAGCGCGGTACGGCTACGAATCGCGATGTTACGACGGCGTCCCAGCGTTCGAGCGCTACGACCCCCAGTGCCCGCAGCGGCCGTACGGCTGGGAAGAAGAGCGCTACCACGACCCCCACCTCCCGACCCCAATGAAAACGGACCAGTCCGAACAGGAGACCAGCTCCGGACCCATTTACCCCAGGTACGTGACCCGCTATCAAAAACTCGGTATCAGCTATGTGGTAAACGCGGCACGTCGTAGCTTTACAGTAGAAGGTCGGAACTAGGAATGATGCTTGAATGATCCCCGATTGTCCCAGACCAATGTACCACTACGAAGCGAGTAGCGGCGTGGGCGGGGTGGGGCCGGTTGCGGCGATGGGCCCCGGCGTCCCGCCTGGCTTCTCGGCCATCAACCTGTCGGTGAAGATAGCGGCGGCGCAGGCGCAGCGGCCGAGGAGCCCCGCGCAGCGCGACCCCCGCGACCCTCGCCCGGCCATAGACCTTTCCACGTCTAGTGGTAGTCCACAGGTGAGACCCCTTTCATGCTTCGGGTATCGGACTATTACTTTGGCATCCCTCAATTTAACAAAAGTTACACATTCTTCCTACCTACCTAAGTCCCATTTGTTTAAGTTCGACAAAGGAGCAAGAGTTCAGTGAAATTATATACGTAAACTGACTTAAAACAAGATTTATCTAAAACTGTAAGCTCTTCAAGCACCATAATTCAACAGTACTTTTAATTAATAACTCGTCCATCTTACATGCCATCTTACAATTAGCTCAGCGCTTTCCATCCAATATCCACGTCTACCCTTTTCTTCCATAATACTTGCTTCATGTAATCCTTGACTCTTACGACAGGGCCGGCACGCGTTCCCATCTCTCCCTGTCAGCCCGTCCGATACCCACGCCTTGGCCTAACCTTCCAGTTAAAGTTGTGTCTCCGATACTAAAGTTTGACTGTTTGACGACAGGGCCCGTACGCGTCCCCGGTGTACACGAGCGCCGGCAGCGGGGCGCGCGGGAGCCCGCCGCCCGGCGCCAGTCCGCAGCTGACCGCCAGTCCGCAAGTCCCCAGTCCGCAGGGGCAGACCCTCGACCTTAGCGTGTCCCGTTTACCACATAGGTGAGGCTACATGTTCTTAGGATTACTGTCATGATAATCTTATTAATGGTGGGTACATACAGGGTACAGATGCCGGCAAATTTCTTGTATTACTCCGAAGAAATGCTTTTGCTTCAAGTTTGCCGACGTCTATAACAGAATAGTGATGGTTTAATGTTGCTTTTCCTCCAGAAATGTTATAATGTAACCAAGAATTTCTGCTAATTTTGCGATGGCTAACAAATAGGATCGTTCATTTTGATAGCTTATTAAGAGGGTGTACAGCCCTACTGAGCTGGCAACGTCGCATTTTTGGAGATTTTTTGCGATTATTTCACAGAAATTGAATGAAAGTTTACCTCGTAGTAATACCTCGCACATCTCTGGTGAAAAAGTACTATCTACCCAGACCCACCGCGAAATCATTGTTAACTATTCCCTTTACGTACTTACTTATTGGAAGAAATATACAGTCAAGGGCATAAATATATGTAAATTTCCAAGATGTCAAAAACATCTATACACCTTTATGCCACAACTTGGCAACACATATATTTGACGTATTTAGCTGTATCGATATTTATGCCTTCGACTCTACATAGAGACTATTGCGAGGTCGAAATCAACCTGTATGTATGATAATAACTGACGTCAGGTTTTACGACAAATTAAATAATTATATAACAATTTGTACGAGAGTACCAATTGACGACACGCAAATAAAGTTACATTAAAACAATTTTATTTTGCGGCCGCCAAACTATTGCACTGTACAGTCGCCATCAGATATATCGTAGCGAGCGAGGTCCTCAAATATTTCGGAGCAGCATTAAATTTCAATAAATTCGTTACACTAAATATGGTTCGGAACACGCAATCCGTCATAAATATAAGAGCAGCGACTTTTCAATAAATTCGGGACGTTCAATGAGCTAAAAATATCAGGAAGCACGTACCGTCAAAGGTATCGACGCAGTCAGGCTGAACATAAATATCGGAACATATGTGGAAAATAAACCTTACGTATATAATAATAGATTCGAATTCCAAACAAAATATAAATAAGGCTCAAACGTCATGCCAAAATGAAAGATACGTCACCTATATAGTGTACGCGTCTAAATGCATAATTCACTGTGTTAGTAACATAAAACCTTTTTTGTTGTATAAAGTGTAAATTGTTACTGGCCACTAAATTGCCATTATACTTTTTTTAAGAATAAAATTTTTCTTCTTCTGCTGTTATAAGTCAAAACATGTAGTTCTATTTTATACAACTAGTTTTATTATAAACACACTGTAATTTAAACTGTTTATCACAAAGTTAAGGTATATTTTCCAAAAATGTTCCGATCTTTATGGTCAGCCTGTCTGCATCGATATCTTTGACGATCTGTGACGTCCCGATTTTATTGAAAACTCGCTGCTATTATATTTATGACTAATTGCGTGTTCTGATGTTATTAACCTTACAGTTGTAATGAACTTATTGAAATTTAAGGCTGCTCCGAAGTATTTGAGGACCTCGCCCGCTACGATATATCTGATGGCGACTGTACTATTTGCTAGGTGAGAAATAGTTGACCAGACGCAATATAATGTTATTGTGGTTTCTCATTCTAAATTAAATTAAGTATAATGAAAGAGCAAGTTGAAAAGAGTGTCTAGTTTAATGGGTGCATTTTGTCACCAGTCGCAGTTTTCCCGGTGGCGTGTCGTACAGCAGGGAATCTACCCCAGACAGCGGCGGAAGCCATCCCTATTTAGAAGCCTACCACAGAGATGCAGCCGGTAAGTTAACTAGGAAAACAATGCAACCTCCTACCTAATACTTATTATTTCTTTTTTTTATTACCTATACAGAATACGACATTAAATGAAAAACAAAACTTTATCATACAAAGAATGCTATTTCAAAAAAAATTGGTAATGTATGTAGGTATAATATGTTACTCCCCGTCGATTAAAATGATGTAATTATTTACTTATTCTCGCTACTTGAGGTTAGGTATTTATATTATCAAGATCAAGTTAACCATTAAGTGAAAATACATAAAATTTATACATCAGACTTCCCAAATTCTATGTAACCCTGCCTCCACATGGGGTGCTCAGCATAGCCGTAAAACACGTCGTACAAATTAAAACTCGACCGCGATAATCACTCCCCGTACACCCTGTAGCGAGTAGCGAGCAACGCGCCGCGCGGCGTAATGTTGCTAATCTTAGCCGACAGGCGCTCGCGGTCTCTGATCGACGACCCGACGCAACTTCGCTCACCATCGGTTGAACACATGTTTGAAATTAAAATATAATTATTCTGTACGTAGACTAATGATGTAATACAAACTTGAATGGGGTACGGTTTAAAAATAAACAAGACCGTGCTGCAGTGCGGGAACTTAACTCCAAGAACTTATAATTATATCGGAGTTTTAATAAGGGCAATATTGACTTTGTTATGGTGACTGGCTGAACGATTCGAGGTATATAAGCCCGTTGTACAGGTATAGGTAAGTACGTATTAAAGTCCCTACGTAAATTATTTTTTCTCGAAAACTTTTGCGGTTACATTATAATTACCAATATTATTAAAGTATTCACATAAAAAAAAGTAGTTCACGTGCGAATCTAAATACCTAATCCAATTACAAGCGGGCGACAAATCAGAAATTTGCCGATAACGTAGGCTTGATGATGATGCCTATCAAAAAATCCTTCAAAAATGAACACAGTCATTTCTCTTACATTTCTCCATACTTACCAACGCCGTCCACTTCAATGTCGATCTATATTTCTCACCTACAATTGCCTTCATAGAGAATTTTGGCCGTCTTAACCAGGCCCCTCTTCTCCACTGGGCACTATGGGCACGTGCCCAGGGCCCCGCGATCGAATGGGGCCCCCTAGTTCCTGCCAGATTACCAAATGATAACCGATATTTAGGTCATAGGGGCCCCATGATCCTAATGTGCCCAGGGCCTCAAATAGTTTAAAGACTGGTCTTAACTGTGTTGTAATTGTTTAGGTTACGGTGGCGTAAGTCCGCATCCAGTAGCGGGTTATGGCCTAGCACAGCCGGACTACGCAGCGGCGGCGGCGGCGGCCGGTTACGGCGGCTACCAGTACCAGTGCGGGGCCTACCCCCCGCCGCCCGCGTACCCGCCGCACGCGCCGCCCTACTCGCCGCCCTGCTACATGCCGCCGCCGCACGCGCCGCACGACAAACCCAAAGACAGCAGGTGAATACTAACAATATAACAGGCTTTAACGTCTTGTACGTGAAAAAGGAAATACAAGGAAGACATGTCTGCAAAAAAACATATCGCCGTCGGTTTTGTGCTCTTTGCTTACATCAGAGGTTCCCAAACTCTTTTGTTCCATAGACCACTTTCAAAATTTTGCTGGATCCGGTGGACCCCCTGCAGCTACATTACCAGTAATTTCTAAACTAAATCTCGAAAAAAAAATTAAGATTAGCTCTATCTATGGAAACTTGCGTTGTTGCTGAGTTTCAACGATAAATTAACAGTTTTCGAAAAAATTGGTTAGAATTGATTGCTTGATAGGGTTAATTATTTGAAAATAAAGTCGACTAAACAAATTTTCAATAAAATTTAATTTTTGTGCTGCGAGTGACTCCATCCTACTTTACTTTCTTGAAATCTACAATAACTCACAGCACAAGAACCAATCAATTATCACAAATTTTATTTAGACAACGTCCTATTCGGAGTGGTAAAAATAAATATAGTATTTTTCCGTGTGTCTCGACGCATTGTACTGAATATGGAAAATGCAAGTTTTACAAGTAACAGTCGCTGAGCTTCTTAAAATATTATCTGCCTATGGCCTCTAAGGCATATTGATAGGAGAAGTCAAGTCAACATTTTAGTTCTTCACTATCGACCAAAATAATTTTCATACACCCACGCTTGCGATTGTGGACCCCCATTTTTGGTCACGCCCAACGTAGACCCCCGTCTAGTCTTCCGTGGACCCCTGGGGGTCCACCTGGACCACTTTGGGAACTACTGGCTTACATTAAATGATTGCCTGTCTGTGTAGTGTGAGTACTATATAGAACATCTCACCAAAATCGCCCCCTAATGAGTGAAGATTCGGATATTGCATGAAGCTCGTTCGCGCGCCACTACCTTAACCGCAGTACTTAAGCATCCATAATAAGTATACTACGGTCTGTGTGATGTCCTATGCTTATGATACGGACATGAGGACGCCTGCCTTTATCAGTTACATAGGCTGGGCTTCCATGCTGGTCTTGGAGCAAATAAAAAACATAGAATGTAGGTACCAGCTGTTTCTCTTCCCGAGCGGATGGCCCGTTCCCATCGAGGGAATGGACGAAAATCTTAGGTATCGTGTTGTAGGCGATGCCACCAACTAACCAATCACTATTTTGATTCCCCGTTCCACTTCCACCTAACCTGCCACTGCCACCTGCCCTCAAGCTAAGCGTGGCCTTTAAGCGTGGACCCTAGGTTTTGTCTACCCCGTAAGGGATAAAGACGTGATTTATGTATAACTAGCTGTTGCCCGCGACTTCGTCTGCAAAAAATTCGTTTATCGCTATCCCGCGGGAATTTTCCGGGATAAAAAGTAGCCTATGTGCTATTCCAGACTTTTCTCTATCTATGTGCCGAATTTCATCCAGATCCGTTGAGCCGTTCTGGCGTGATTGAGTAACAAACAAACATCCATCCATCCATCCATCCATACTTTCGCATTTATAATATTATTTAGACTACTTTTCTATCTCCGCGATACAGTGAAGTCAAGTCGTTAAAAAGTAAAGTAAAAGTAAAGTAGTTATTCAATTGTGGGGAGTGTCACAGTAGAAATCTCTCTCCAGGCTGAGACTTTTGGTAGCATACTGTGAGTCAAGAATCCATGGAGTAGCCATAATTATGTTACATTTTTTTAAGCATATAAGTTGTTACTTGTCATATTTAGATTATCATATTTACGCTCTTACATTGTTACTAAACTCATTTCAATAGAGCGTAATTATGTTAACCCTATTTTTCCAAAACTTAATTACAAGATAACCAAGCTTGTGCTTGTGCTTGTGTTTCGCACAAGCTTGGTTATCTTGCACGTAAGTAGCGGAGTAGCAAGGTAAATATTTTGTGTTCATTGAAATGGACCTCCGCAAAGTAACGCCTGATTCAATAAAACTTAATTAATTAAGTATGAACTACGGATATTCAGAACCTCTCTTCGCTATTGACTTAATTTCTTAAAAAAAGTAAAATGCTTTCGCTCCGGTTTGACCCTCCCTCCCGAAGATCCGAGTCTATAAATAAATAAAGCTCAAAAGTTGAGTAAGTAAGTTATATATACCTATATCACTTAACGAGTGGATGTAGGTTTACATTACCTATGTAGTAAGTACTAGCCTTATTTACGCGCTAAGATTACTGTCTGCCCTTCACGCGCCCTCGCTTCATATAACAAAGGGATCACGGTCGTATTAAAATTACAATAAAGGTATGGAGTAATGGACTTGATATTAGTATTATTAGCTGTAGATATCGCTCAACTCAGTCTACTTTTTTCATGGCGCCATAAAATAGCGTTATTCTGCGATATTTTGGGTTACAAACAAAACCGACGGACGGAGGAACTCTCCTGCGGATCGCCTACCACCTCTCATCGTAGCTATACGAAAGTACCTATATTAATTAACATACTGCACACTAGGTATGTAGCTATTCTTATGAAATCGTTTGTCCTAACTTACTGATCATCAACGCACTGCTATACTTAACTATTACTCTATAGATAGCTTTTAGTTTGGACTGAAGACGCTTTTGCAGCGTAAATGCATAACTAACAACGTATTTTGCGAAACGGGAGTAACGCCGCAGGCGCAAGCTAGTTAGGTGATAAACGAAAAGTACTACAAGTCCAAGTTTAAGAGTAGAAATTGTATGAAGGTGTTATCTTCTTTGCAGAAATTGCAGCTGTCACATCTTTTTCCTGTATAAAAAGCCACCGTGTCTGACTGATCGATCAACGCACAGCTCAAACCAATAAACAGATGGCGCTGAAAGGCACACAGATAATTATTATGATGTAGGTATCCGATAAGAAAGAATTTGGGGACAGGGGCCTGTTTATGGAACGTCACTAATTTTGATTCTGCGCTGACGCCTTGATGACGCAGTCAGCTAGTATTTACTATATTTATAGACTGCTTAACGTTGCACTTAACTATTTTACTTCATATACTTCCAAATTTTAAATTCCTACTTCGGATTATGCTAAAGGCGGACGGTATACCAATGCGGTATACGAACATCTAATTCCGCATTTGGGAGTAGACCGTGTTTTCTGCTGTGTTGGTCTCTGGTATCAAAGTTATTGTCTGGTATTTAATTGCATAGGTTGAAAAACCACCGGTCCATATAATTATTTAAGTATGATCCCCACGTCGTATATTGCACCGGACATCAGAGCTTGCCTCTTACGGTTGAATTTGTAATCCAACGCCTTAAAAGTGAATGCGTCTTGGATCCAATCCAAACTGAACCTTATCGTAAAGGGTGTAAAGGACCGGACATGGCGGCGATACTTGTAGGTAGCACTGGTTGGAATCTACTTACTGATAAGTTTTTTTACAAAATTGTCAATCCACGTGACAATGTCACTGCCAGTAACTTTGCTGCGACTCTCCTTGTTTTTTAGGGTTCCGTAGCCAAATGGCAAAAGCGGAACCCTTATAGATTCGTCATGTCTGTCTGTCCGTCCGTCCGTATGTCACAGCCACTTTTTTCTGAAACTATAAGAGCTATACTGTTGAAACTTGGTAAGTAGATGTATTCTGTGAACCGCATTAAGATTTTCGTACAAAAATAGAAAAAAAAACAAATAATTTTGGGGTTCCCCATACTTAGAACTGAAACTGTTTTTTTTTTTTCAAACCCAACCCATACGTGTGTGGTATCTACGTGTGGTGGATACGTCTTCAAAAATGATATTGAGGTTACTAATGTCATTTTTTTTCTAAACTGAATAGTTTGCGCGAGAGACACTTCCAAAGTGGTAAAATGTGTGTCCCCCCCCCCCGTAACTTTTTGATGACAAAATTAAAAAAATGTATAATGTACATTACCATGCAAACTTCAGCCCAAAATTGGTTTGAACGAGATCTAGTAAGTAGTTTTTTTTTTATTTAATATTTGTCTATAAAACCAATAAAAAATGACCTCAGACTGCCTACATTTTGCTTAAGAGCAGGGCTCTGCTAAGACTGGATTTTATAATAACTTAGTGAATTTGTACGGAACCCTCAGTGCGCGAGTCCGACTCGCACTTGGCCGTTTTTTTTTCAGTATTAGATAGAAGATAAATAATCTCGATCTCTTTTTTATTGAAAATACGTTATATGAAATAACACTAGTTGTTACTCGCGATTATTATCGCGAATATTATTAGATATATAGTATATGGAGTCTGAAATAGCATATAGCCTCTGTTACTCAAAAACTATATAAAGTTAGGTATGATGAGTACCTATATATTTTTTTAAAGATGGTGTATTTTAATAATTATGTTCTCATACACTTGTTGATGTATACATTATTAGTGTGTTTAACCTATGTACATGTACATTTAGGTTATGTTTAGGTAGCTTTGTTTGAGACTAGGTCAGCTGATGTCAAATTGTCCTTTGATATTATTAATTAATTTATTAATTGATATTCCATTTAGATAACAATAGGATAAAGCCATTAATGTGATTGTTTTATAAGTACCTATGTGGTACTTATAGATTTTTAAAAGGCGTCTTTCAATAAAATTACTACTTACAGTTAATAAGTAGGTAAATGACTTTTTCACCTCACTAGCTCAGAAAGCCCTTTTTGTTTGTTTGACATCTATTGAGAAAATCGCTTTTTATCCACATGTGAAGAAAGAGTTTTGACATTTGAAGGCAGCTTAATGTTGTTTTTTAAAGTCTTTCCTCTAGGGAAAAGGCAAAGGTATAGAACCATACAGCCAAGTCTTCGTTATCATTATTTTTAGTATTGGTAGTTCTAAAAAGGCCAATAAAGGCGTTACATGATATTTGACAGCTAACAAAACGTAAAACGTTAAAAGTGCTGAATTTTTAACATCACAATTAATGAATTGCATAGAGTAAAAAACGCTAAATACAGTCTTACAACTTTATTTGAATTCATAAATACATATCAGCATTCAACATTAACCTTCATTCTTGTTGTAAAAACGGATAAAATGTTCTGTCACTACAAGTAAGTCGAAATGCGAACAAAACGCATCCGAAATAATTAAAAAAAACCTAAGTCAAAAGGGGAGTACCTAGTTCCATAAAGAATAATTAATAGTAGGTACAACACCTTTTTCTTATTTTACTCGCTGTAGTGTGGTGAAAAGTTTTGTTGTATATACGGGTGAAAAGTTATTTTACGTTTCGTGTGTTGAAACACTCGCTACGCTCAGGATTCTATTTTTGAACCACTCGCTACGCTCGTGGTCAATCATAGAATCCTTTCGCTAGCTCGTGTTTCAAATGAACACTCGCAGGTAAAATACAACTTTCCCCCCTTGTATAACAAATAACTATTACTATTCCTGCTTACTGTATCTATTTACTGGTTCACAAAGAAGTAGGGTACTTACGTAACTAGTTACGTACTTATCTAATAGCTTATACTAATTTACTAAAAAAGGTGATTATGTCAACTGTCAACTCGTTAACGTAATTAAATCAAACTAAGTAAATCTAAGTAGGTTAACTAGTCTAGTTACAATGTCCAAAAATCTCAAATGTTTTTTCATGGTCTCTAGAATTCTTATTGAATTATTTTAATACTTGTCTACTTTACTTCAAATTAGCATTGAAGCAGGTAGCTAATATTTAAAACATAATATTATGTAAAAAGCTTAAAATAACACGTGATGCAGATATTTTGGCCATGGCCGTACTCGTACCTACGTAAGTAAGTATAAATAACTTGAAAACTTTTAAAACCTCATAGGTACTACTTAATTAATACATTTATGTTAAATAAGTAAATTATCTGACAGGTTCCTGCTTTTTTTGCTAAGTGTATTTACTCATGTGCATTGGTCATCCATCCAACACATTGCATACCTACTCAATTTTTTTGAAACTAATCCAACTAAGTACCTACCTACTTACATACCAGAATTGGGACAAATTTAACATGCAAGATTTGCCCAATACAAACATATCCGAAAGTTAAATAAAATCTATTCTATCTAGGTAGGTATACCTACTAATATTATCAAGCGGAAAGATTTGTTTGTTTATTTGAATTGAATAGGCTCCGAATACAGGCATTACAACCCGTTGTTACCCCTTTTTATACCTCTAAACCGGCAACAAACGAATGGTATCTAATCTACACATAATATCTCAAAAGTACCTTGTACCTATCTAGGTACTAGTTACTATAGGTACTAGGTTCGTGTCTTTGCGTCCTTCTTTTTTATTATTTATTTCAAGGACAAGGACATGCTTTGTATTTTTTAAAACGTGGGCATCGAATGTGACGATATAAGATATAATTTTTAACTAACTAAGGTAACTAATTAACTATACTTACCTAACTAGCACACTTTTATAAGCAAAAAAAACTCAAAGCTAGTCGTCTAATTTTAAAAGTCTGTACCTACTAATACTAAGTCACCTTGATATCATGACTTGCGAATATTAATCATACTTTTTACGGCAACGAGAAACTTCCTCAAAACTAATTCAAACTAGTTTAAAAAGTTTTGTTCGCGGCAAATAAAAGTAGTGCTGGGTGTGCTAAAACAATTCAGTCAATAATCGGTCACCGTAATTTAGTGATGCGATTGTATTTGTGAACTTTTCCTGTGTTGATGTTGATCAATGGAATGACTCGCGGCGCGGCACAGTGCGAGCGAGTGACGTAAGTCGGATCCCTCGCTCTTTCTACTCGATGGCGTGCATGCAGTTCGGATCCACGCCCCACATGTACATAAACGTGACGCGTAAACATTCCGGCCAAACATTTGAATTTATAACGGATATTTATTAAATCAAATACTGTTCAAAGTTTAACAAACTTTCGCCAAAGTGTTACAACTTTTGATGACAGCATAAAGAACGTTAAAACATTAATGAAACACCAGTGTTAACATCGTTTGAATGATTTTCGCCTCGACAGAGTTGTGTGAAGTTCGCGCGTATCCGAACGCGCACGAGTCACAGCCCATGGATCAGTCTAAATATACCGGCGTTCGCGCACCACGCCATGCGCTGCGCTAGATAACCACTTGAACGATAAGATACACAAATAATAATTATCCGTGCCATTCTAGACTTTACGCGGAACACAACTATGCAACGGAACGGGTGAGTGTCCATTATCAACACTTTGCATAACTTTTCAAAACTTTTGCAAACTATTCAAACTATTGCTAACAAAAGAGTCAGACAAAGTTTTGTAAACATTACACCTCGGTTTACTGAGATTGTGATCGTTAATTTATTAATGACGACCAGTTCACGCTAATTTATGATTTATAACGTGCGTTCTAGGTTAATGACTCGAGTAGATACTAAAATTGGATACGTTAAGGTCGCATAACAATGCGTCGGCGGAACTTTTTTTTTAGTTCGCATTGTTTGTTAGTTAGTTCGCCGTCTGCATCACATTTTTTTCATTTCTTTTACGCTACTTTTGTTTTTTTTGTTTGTTTTATCGAGTTGTTGTTTTCGTTAGCTTTAGTTATCACGCCGAGGAGTTTTTGGGTAATCTGGGCTTCCGTCTTCGCGAGGCGGCGCGTGAGAGGGAGCTCATCCAGTGTCCCGTGGAGAACTGCGACGGGATCGGCCACATTTCGGGAAACTTCGCAACGCATCGCAGGCAAGCGACCGCCGCCGAGGCAGCCCGACGCGGCCGCGGGCCCGTCGGCCTTACTCGTGCATGCCCGAGTTCAACAGCTGACGTTACCGGCTTTAATTTACACTTATTATGACGTTTATTTTTTTACGTTGGCCACCTTGGCGCGCGGAAGTTTTTAAAAGTTTAGATAGTTTCGCGCGTCAACATGATAAGTTATTGAACTTTAACTAGATACCTACTTACTTGATCGTTTTCACTTCTATAGTAACGACTGTCTGATTATTTACTATTCAATCGATTTTTTGCACGTATTAGTTACGTAATTGTTATTCATAACAGTAGATTATAATAACACGGCGTGTGCCCGCGGCTTCTCAAATCCAAGAAATTGTAGAAAATTTTAATGTCCCAGTAGTTTATAATATAATCATGCATTGATATATCAGTTAGTTAGGTTAATAAAGTCAGTTTTTTTACATGCATAGAAGATGTATTCATAGCTATGACTACAAATTATTAATTATGATATTCTCTGTAACCACTGAGGAAACTTGAACTGTCAGTATTTTATCTCTCTATTACTTGTAAAGCTACCTAACACAAATACTGTTAATAGTCGCTTACGCCTTTTAGATCCGGCCCGTGAAAAAAAATTAGGTTGTACGCTATCCCGTGGGGATTTTGAAAGATTTTAGTCCATACTATCATAGGTACTCAGGCAGGGTTCGTTATGTTAAATTTCGAGTCTAACTTGGCTCCCGTGTTTTAAGCTGAGCGTTATCTATCAATTAGTCACGGTACTGATTTACATATTATTATATGTATTAATAAAAGCGATTTAATAAAATCGAAAAAAAACGTTGATTTTAAGAAACTTTTTTGCAAGATTTTAAACTTTCTTTGACTAAATATAATGTCTATAACGTTTTGAAATAGGTGTGTCTTACGAAATCACCTCTAATAATTATGTATTCTTAACATGCTATCTTGATCTGATAAGATATAAAACATACTAAACGAAATTCTCGAATCCTCTGACTTATAACGTTACATAGAATATTAGGGAGCCTAAAATGTTTAACATGGAATGGGATTGTCGACTTTTCAGTTAGTGTTATATGGTTTATTTTTATGCAAAGAGAGGACCACAATTGTCTAAATAAAACCGTTTCGCCACCCTAGTCCGGTAAACTCGTGTTGTGACGTCATCAATTCGGATTTCAATAGAAATCTTTCTGAGAAGGGCTGAGAGCTAAAGTAGCCCCTCTGAGCGAAACTGCGGCCCTTGCCAAACTAACATTATGACAACTTAAAACTTTACGACGGCTTATTAAGATTTATTTTTCTTTATCCCGTGCACTTTCTGCTCCAAGTGGCAGGTACTTACTATGCAGGTACAACCCGTACAACAAATCTTAGTCGTAATCGTAATGCGTGGTTTTTAACTTTTGCGGATTAAAAGTTCTTGTCTAATAAATAAATGAGCCATTATTAGGTACTTGGAAAAAACGATAAGTACTTACTTATATTTGAAGCTTGACTATTTAATAGTCTTTAAAAAACAACGTAGTAGTTTGTACTCCATCACAAAACAAAACTTAAGTATGTACAGTTGTGTCTCACTCGGCCCCGAAACCCGTCGCCCTCGAGGGCAATATTCGCAGTGCAATATTACAATATTAGCGCGGTGCAGTGACAATTGCGCCCCTGAACGGTAATTTGCACATTTCCGCATCCAGCCGAGCCAACGACGCCGGCTAATGCCGCGCTTCCCCGATTTAATATCTAAAACATACTCCTTTTGGAGACAATGGCAATTGGAAGTCGGCACCACAAACAAACCGCGTGTTCAAATTTCAAATCTCCCGTGTGAAATTTACTTCACGATATGTACGGGAACCGTGGCTTTTATATATGTATATTACGAGTAGAATGGCTTGGTAACCATAAGACCATAACAGTAGTTTGAAGCAATTTTCCAAAATTACGAAATTACAAAATTTTGTCGGTAAAAGGGTTGGTTGTAATTATTTTTTTATCCGTGTTGTGATGGATTGAATTTTTTTCTTAGTGAATTTCTTGGTGAACTTTTAAACTATATATTTAACCGCTATGAGAATGTATGAAGTAGGTATGTAAGTAGTATAAAATCCATTTAATAGTTTTCACGTGCATCTGCCAAACTATTACAGGGTCATATTCGAAATCGTCTCACCAAGCGAGCGATATAGTGGCCACTGAAAGCGAGATTTTTACAATTAATGTCATAATGCTCATGTGTAAAAAATTACAAATATCAATTGTGCACCGCTGCGATATCTCTTGATCGATGTCGAATAGAGGTCCCAAGTGGTAAACCTATTTTATTTAGCGATACAGTTTTGCTCCGATAACGAAAAACAAAATTGATTTTCATAAGTGCATTGATAAAATGCATAGAAACTTCACTTTGTCATACAATGCTCACTCACGCATTTACATGTCTTACTTATTATTTGCTATACCTAATTATATGCAATGATATTGACATACATAATAGTACTCGTACTTACAGATTAAATACCTATTATGTACCTATGTGTAACGTACTTACGTACGATAACAAGTAAAATTATCTTTAAAATAAATAGTATTTAAATTAGATTTTGCGATTTCGGTAGCGTGCCAGTTTCTTGTCAAAACATAGTATGCATTACGACCGAGGCATGCTTGGCAAGCCTTGACGAATAAAACAATGCATCCTTGTCATTTATGCCCAGAATCTTGTTATGCAAGATTTGTTATTATTATACAAATCAATCCGTTTAGGTATTCTCTATTTACATAACATTGCTAGGAGCGAGGAAAATTATATGACCTCATGAATAGTAAACACCAGTGAAAATAATAAGCATTCCATAGAGCGCAGTTATAAATAAAGTTGGGAACATGGCGGCGAATCTTAGACTATGGTATAAAAGGGTATAAACTGAAGCGCGTTCTCTCTATGATATCTATATGATGTAGAAGCATGTCGTTTATCCAAGCACCTATTTTTAACGCCAAGTGCATTAGCGCCTGAAACTGTTCCAGATTACAGTTATTTATGTATATGTACCTATATGTTGGCAGACTTCTCACGACTCTCGTTAATTAATGCTAAACTCGCACCACAATATTGTTACGTACATAACTTCCGTTTTTCTACGTATCAAAACGTTAATTTATGTCAATTGCTTAATTAAAACTGTTCTATCAAGTAACAATGTTCACGCAAGGACTGTTTTATAAGATAAACAGACAGGGTTTTTTTCTTTAAATTTGTTTTAAAACTAATAACCTAAGTTTATATATGTTAAGCCTGAGCAGTAATAAATTAGCATATACATAAGTTAATATTTTATTATCGCCTAGTGTGACATTTTGAAATCTATGTACAGTCGAAGGCATAAATATCGATACAGCCATCATGTCAAATATATGATGTGTCATCGGCCTTATTTTTGGAGGTCACCTGCTATGGGTGGTGTAGGGTTATAGCACGCGTCACGGAATGACGAGGATCCGGGTTCGATTCCCGGCCATCTTTGCTTTTCGGATTTTTCTGTGTTCTAATTTTCAGTGTCGTTTAGAGACTAACATCCTAAGTTAAAAAAAACTTGTTAAAACCATTAAATAGTACCTACCACTTACCGTAAGCTGCGGCTAGCTACCCCGTCACGCCATTGTAAGTAGTCTGTATATGTGCAGCCTGTCCGGGTGTCCGCGCGCCGACCGCTCGCAGCTCCAGCCGCATTCTCAAGAGCTGAAGTGCCCCACTCCTGGCTGCGATGGCTCCGGCCACGTCACCGGGAACTACTCCTCGCACCGGTCACTGTCTGGCTGTCCCAGGGCCAACAAGCCGAAGAGCAAGCCCAGGGACGGACAGGACTCTGAACCACTTAGGTGAGTAATTTTCTTTGTGAGGACAGATGCCATAATAGGGGTTAGACAGCAATTTGCATGGAAATATGTAAATTTAACCCGCATATATCACTGCGAATGGATAGTAAACACCATTAACCATATCCAACATTTACAGTCAAGATAATCAAGATCGTCAGCCGATCAACAGCCACTCGAAAGTGTGTCAAAACCATTCTGAGCCGTTTTCAGCGCGTTCGCGTGTGGATTAGGTACCGATGCGAAACGGTGTATCAAAATATTGTAAAATAATATAATTCTAAGCAATATTGTATCTCGAGTACCTATGAATGACCGAAGCAATTAACAAATAATAATAAGTAATACCTATGTCAATTGAGTTGACAAATACTAAGTGAGGTCACGGCTTGCTAGTCATGCATGGTGTCGCGTCAAATACCCTATTGGGTACGGTCAGTGGCCAGCACGCTTTTCTAATTCTTGACTACTCTATTACACGGGGGTAGTATAGTAACTGTACATATTATACTATTATAATACACTAATACTAAACAAAAACTTTCAGAGATTTAACTTTAAGATTGTGAGATTACTCCGTTGAGGTTTCGTGTCAAAATCTTGAAAACAGATAAATAAAAGAAGAGGCCTTGGCTGTTTCGTATTGTAGCATTCGTGCCTTATGTTTATTTAGTGTTGAGCCGTTATGCATGTATGTTATACGAAAAAATGAAAATGTTATTCAAATGCCACTGACACCACCAAGTATCACAATCTTTTGTAACTGGCTTTTGTGTAAAATCTGATAAAACCCACCCATAACGAAATGTTAATTTATTTTTTTACAAAAAATTGGTTATTTGCACGCTGCTTAGATGCCCTATACCGGGCTGTGATGGATCTGGACACGCTACAGGGAAATTCTTATCGCATCGAAGGTAAGATCGATTCTCTGTGCGAAGTAGAAAGTATCGTAGACGTAGGTACTTACATTTTAGCTAGTAAATACGAGTAACTAGGAGAGATGTAGCGTCCATCGAATGCTTTATCATAGTACTAATTATTGTTCCAATTACCAGTGCCTCAGGTTGCCCGATCGCGAATCGGAACAAGATGCGAGTGCTAGAAAGCGGCGGGACCGTGGAACAGCATAAGGCAGCGGTGGCTGCTGCCGCGTCTGCCATCAAATTCGATGGGGTCAACTGCCCAACTCCTGGGTGCGACGGTTCAGGCCACATCAATGGATCCTTCCTCACGCATCGCTCGCTATCTGGCTGCCCTGTGGCAGGGTCAGCCACGACCACGCTACAACCAAAGAAGCCCAAGTACCCTGATGACATCACACCACTCTACCCCAAACCATATTCAGGTAATTTCCATTTTCATTACAACTTAAGGTACATTGCTTGCAAATGACGCTACTCCTAAACCAGCTATCTATTGAGCTTAATAACTTATATTTAGGGTACGCAACCAGATTTTTTGATTCTTTTATTTTTGTAATCTTTTAATCCCGTCTAGTCTAGCCCAGTCAATACAATTAGGCAATCCTCTTAGGTGTTCCCTCCAATGTTGCTATTGTCTACACTTTTGTTTTATAACCTCTATAAAAAGTTGCTTATTGTTTTTCAGGAATGGAGATGAATATGCAGACGGGCAACGGCGAGGATTTGATGACCCTCGAACAAGAGATCACAGAGTTGCAGCGAGAGAATGCGAGGGTGGAGTCGCAAATGATGCGCCTCAAGTCTGATATCAACGCTATGGAAACCCACCTCAGCCACGGAGAGCGGGTAAGCTCCTTCCCACCCAGCCACTAACCCAGCATGTTGCTTTTCTAAGTTCAAGCCCATAGTATCTATTAAACATATGATTTTCTCTGATAACGTAGATGGTAGTGTCATGGCTCCAAAACAACCAACTTTGAGTGCTACTAACGTCACATTTGTGAGTACCATCAAATTACTTTCTGATCTAGCCAGGCCACTCTTAGTTTCTGAGACGCGAACCGCCCCACAGACGACTGGCACGGCATGCCGATTTTCTTTTCAACGCGATTCATTCGAGCTAATGAAAATACTAAAGACAGTCGGCATGCAGTGGTAGCCATGATTCAGAGCTTTATTGGTTAGCACAATTGTAATTATTTGTTTATTATTTGCAGGAGAGCCAGTTGATATCGCAGAGGAATAACAACCTGACGGATTACTACGAGAGTCTCCGCAACAACGTGATCACGCTGCTGGGGCATGTGAAGCTGCCGGGCGGGGACTCGGCGCCGGCCACGGCGGCCGGCGGGCCCCCGCCGCCCGCTCCCAGCGAGAAGCCGGCTCACGACAATTTCGACTCCTACCTCACCAAGCTGCAGACGCTCTGCTCTCCCGACGGCTACTGCCCTGATGAAAACCGCCCCATTTATGAAACTGTGAAAAACGCGCTCCAGGACTTCACAGTGCTCCCGACACCCATTTAAGGTTCACAGAGCGCCGCCGATTCGGAGCGCCATTGAGCTCGCGGCGGAGCTTATCCGACTGACCTGACTTAGTGCAATTGATCGTGTTTGTGATCGACTCGGTGAAAGCTATACGCCAAAGATCGTTTATCGACAGTGTTCGAATATTGAAATCGTTAGTATTAAGTGATTGACGATTAGTGGCCGGAATGAACTGTGTGCAGTGCCGCCCGCGCTAGGCTTATATTGGACAGCATGTGTTCCGTTTAGGTAACGATTACGATGTCTGTTCGTTTTGTAAACCGTTGTATACGATGTCTGACTTCTTGGTGACGCGACTTCATCACTCGAAGATTTGTTCGACTCTAACTTAATGATAAGATGGACTTAAGCATAGGCTTACATACATAAATGAATTTTAACCACCGTTACTCGTATTAATGCGTAAAATAAATGTAATTGTTAGGGAAGAAATTTATACTATTGTATGTAAGCGATTTTAGCCCCACAGACAAGATTTCGATACTGTAAATATTGTAACTTTCGACAAAGGACAATTCGTCTACGAAATTGCAGGCCGCCGTCAAAGCGGCTTAGTAAAAATTATAAATAAGCAGACTCAGATTTTTATCATAAAGTAATAGAGAATAAGGACAACTGTTAAATATTTGTCTAAGTTCTTAAACTGGGATGTGCCAAATGCTTCGCTCGCCGGACTCCCGCCGCGTCGGCTCGGTACGACAAATACATAAACGAACGAAATTAAGTAATTCCTTCAAGGACCTTCTAGTCAGTTTTGTAAATAACATTGTGAATATATGTAGTTGTTACGTCGCATGGGCGTTTTTATTTACATTAGGAAGTAAGATCTCATTAGATCGGGTAAGTTAATTCAGTCATTAATTGATAATTTTAGGACTAAAATACTTTCTTTGTTAGCCAATGTTCACTTCTGTGATTCTGTTACGTGTTACGTATTTGTTATCGACCTTACGGAATGTGATAGCTTAAACGACTCAAGTTAGTTCATTTGCCTGTATGTTAAGTTAATGTGCTGAAAGTGAATGTGTGTGCAATTATTGTTTTGAAACGTAAGTAGGTGAAATGTCTGGTAACGTTTTTGTTTATGATGCGGATTATTGTTTGTTGTTCTTTATTTCATGCAATCACATAGGTACACTGAAATCGATACTACCTACTTATATTCGCATTTAAATACTAAAACCTATTACTATGTTACTACTCTGATTGTCATATACGTTTCTGTAATATATTGAGTATGTGTTGTTAAAGAGAATAAAAATAATAAATACCTACCAAGATTATCGCAACAGTTTTAATTTATTGTTTCCCTATAAACTTCCTGTTCAGTAGTCATGACGAAATTTGCCGCTTTACCTCATGTTTCTTCCTACCCATTACCCTAACTCATAAACCGTACCGTACCTACTTTGGAAGAAATGCAACCTTTGTAGAACTCAATTGTAGATTGTAGAAGCTAAAATATCTAAAGATTACTCAAATGGGTGGTTGTACTCTGATGTCAGACTTTTATAAGCTAAGACTAAGAACTCTGTCCTTAGTCTACTTACATGCGGTTAAGAAAGTTAGCAGAAGGGCTACAAACACAAAAAGGTGTACATTATTAAATTTGTGCATTGTATCCTCTCTGGCTAACATTTATATTCTGTCAATATTGCCTTTAGCTGTGAAAAAAATAATACTGGCACTCGATTTGGCGTTGAGTGTTCGTGTTGCGCTATTGGCATCTTCGTCGCATACGCTAGAAACAATATAGTGCATCTCCTTCACTCACGCAAATATTTGAATAACTACGCCAAATGGAGTGCCTGTATCCTGTATCACACTGCACTTGGCGCATTTTGTCAAGTTTGCCTAAGCCATGCCACGTTAGTACTATTATATATTCTGTGGCCATGCCTAAGCAAAAGAGATGCCAACATTGCCAAAATACATCAAATGAAGTGAATGTAAGCTATTCTGGGCAAACAATATTTGACATTTTAAAATGTACGTCTATTTGCTAGCGTTTTTCTCAGACGCTTGAGTATTTTTTATTTTAGTAATGGCAACATTCTTTTGTACACATGGCAGTACAGGTTGACAAATGTCAAAATTTGTAAACAAGACGTCTGTACGCTGTACAATAACCTAACCTCAAAATAACATTACATTACAGTTACACGTGAATTAATTGTGTTTTTTAAAAACAATTTCAGTTTCACCTTATATAAAATCCAAAATGAAAACGAAACCTACAACAAAGGTAGTGCTCTTATTTCTCAAATGTTGCCTACTAATTTATTTTGCTATAAATTTATGATTTGAATTTTCTTTTAATAATAATGCTTTTTTTGGTATAATAATTTACGTAGTTTATCTTATTCGGCAGAAGCGTTACTTCGATACCAATACACAGGACAATAATCAAAAGGATGACAATAATCAAAAGGATAACAACCAAAAGGAGGAAGTGTACACGATGAAGATTACTCCTCGTGTATTGATGAAACAAAAGTACAGAGAGGTAGTATTAAGCTTTAATATTTGTATTATATAATGAACATCGGACCCAGTGTCACAGCTTGCAGTCTTCTAGAGGTTAAATCAAATTACTCTAATTAAGAGTCACCATGAACTTAAATAACACTTAAGTTATGTTGACACATAATTCTCATTCTTAGATTGGGCAAGTGTGTATTTCCTCAACATTTACAAGCCCTTGACACCATAATTTAATCAAACTGCACACATCACATTTTCAGTTAAATGCATCAAAACGCAACAAGCATCCATCTAACAGGCAACAAGGCATTAAAAAGCCATTCAAGAATAAGAAGAATCGATTTCCTGGCAAAGCTCCAGTTGACGAGATCAAATTAGAACAACATTCTCGTGGAGAGGGCATCGGCAAGGGAGTGAAGCACCCCTTACATGCTGTTAAATTAAAGAAAAGGGAACAGAAGATTAGTTATGCACAAGACCAAGCTGCAAGAGCGGACATATTGTTGACTGAAGAAGCAGGGTATGAAACATTATTCTCTCAGATATCTGTTATTTTCTCTGTTTCTGTTAGAATTTTGTTGTTATAATACCAGGAATCAGGCAGTGGTAAAACAGGCCCTTAAAGGTTAACCTTTTTGCAGAGATTGGTTCTAGATCTCTCAAACAAATTATTGCCTTTTCTCTGTTTTGATTGTTATACCTATGTGGTGTTCAATAAAGAGTTATTGTATTGTATTGTATTGTTGAATTTAAAAGATAAGAAGTATTTTGAAAAAAAGGTAGAAAAAGTTTGTCACTTTTTGTATGAATTTGACTAAGTTTATTTTTTAAAACAAAGAAGACAGAGGAGTTTGACCCTCACAAATTCACCGTGTAATGATACACTTACCCTACAAAATACACTAAGGCTAACAACTATCTTTGTTTTCAGTTATGTTGAAGTTGACGAGGGTGGTAAAACAACAGAAATATCACAGAGTCTAATCAGAGATAATGTTGACATCACAGCGGCTACAAAGATATTTGATCTGAATCTAGACTTTGGACCATACAGAATGAAATATTCACGTAATGGTAGACATTTGCTAATGGGTGGCAAAAAAGGCCACTTGGCTGCATTTGACTGGGTTACAAAGAAACTTCATTGCGAAATTAATGTTATGGAGTCTATACATGATGTTAGGTGTGTATTAAATCAAGGAAAGTTTAGCTAAGTATTTCCAAATCCTTAACAATAGGTCCAGAGGCAAAAAAATTTGACCGTAAACAGGAATTCATTCACTATTTTTGTCATTCCTGTAGGCTTATTGTCTAACTTGCTTGCAATCGCCATCATGTTCATTTTGACAGTTCATGTATGAATGTGACAGCTAGCTGATTCCGATGCATTTGTCAGCCCATGCATGAACTGTCAAAATGAACATGATGACGATTGCGAGCAAGTTAGACAATAAGCCCACTGCTTTATATATCTACATCTCATGGAACTCGTCATCTCAAACAACAAATGCAGAGGAAGTTTTTTTTAATAAAACTTCAGAAATTTAAGGCGAAAATAAAAGATGTCTCCTTACTCTTCCAAGATGCAAGTTGCATGTTAATATACAACAAATAATTTGACAATGAGACTGGAATGCTTGAAGACCTTTGTCTGGCCTGTTGTTGCTCTAAATGCACTATTTTTTTTTTACAATTAACTTGATATTTCTCTATTTAACTTGCAGTTGGTTACATGTAGAAACAATGATGGCAGTAGCTCAGAAAGAATGGCTGTATATTTATGACAACACGGGCATGGAATTGCATTGCGTAAAACGGATGGATAAGATACTGAGGATGGAGTTTCTACCTTACCACTTCTTGTTGGCTGCTGTTGTATGTATTACCTCATTTTGGTAAAAATAAATGACTTAAAATGACAGTAATTAAATATGCATTAGCATTTATATAACCGTCAATAACTTCTGATAGTTGGAATGACTTTAATGTGGTTTATTTATAGAGGTCCAAAAGTCCAATGACAAATTAAATGTTACAGAACGAATTTGGCTTCATGACATGGCTAGACATATCCATTGGAGAAGTGGCAGGACATTACAACAACCATTTGGGACGCACTTCAGTGATGACTCAGAATCCATACAACGGCACAGTGTGCTTAGGAAACTCTCAAGGCGTAGTTTCACTGTGGTCTCCCACTGTCAAAGACCCATTGGCAAAAATCCTGTGCCACAAAACGCCGTTAACAGCTATTGCTGTAGACAATAGAGGCCTGTGAGTACCTATGCAACTTTTTTTTCATTGTGCACCTGTGTGACCAGCCAGTTGACGAATTTGGATTTTTTTAATATTAAAAGTCTGTTACTATTCGCAGAGGGCACAAAGGATACTTCTGCTTTTAGATACAAAATTTTACTTTCTAATTCAACCTGGTTCATTACAACCTTTTCTTATTTAGGTATATGGCAACATCGGGCGTGGATCGCAGCATGAAAATATATGACATCAGGAACCTAGATGGCCCCATACAACATTACAAACTAAGATGCGCGCCGGTGGACCTGACTTTCTCTCAGAAAGATATGCTAGCTGTTGGACTAGAAGATGTCGTCGAAATATACAAGTATGATGGTGATGATGATGTTTGTTATTTTTATTTTTCTCACTGAAAACAGTAGACTTTGTAGCTGAGGTTGGGAATTGAACCAAGATTTCGTTATACCATGACGCGTGCTAACTAATTACACCTAGAATAAATTGTTATAAATTTCAGTAACTGCTGCACACAAATCACGGTAAAGCCTTATATGCGGCATAGGATGGCGAAAAACATTTGCAACTTCAAGTTTTGCCCGTACGAGGATGTGCTAGGGATTGGCACTTCTAAAGGTTTCACAAGCATCATAATACCAGGTACCTAATCAAATATACCTCCCATATCCATAAAAAAAGGAGTTAAGTATGGCAAAATTATGTTTTCACCTCACTTGCTCGAAAGGGCTTACCTTAAAAATCTGCGTGGAAAAGTGCTTTTTCCCCTCTTGGGTGGAAAAGGTTTTTGAAATTCGAACGCCGCGATTAGAAATTCTTCCATCCACCATTTTTCTCGCTGTAGTGAGGTGAAAAATTGTGTTTCGCTCGGCAGCAAAGTTTGTTTAGTGTCTCGTGCCAAACAAAAACTTTGCAGCCTTGCATAACAAATAACTAAAAGCCGTGGTAGCCTAGTGGTTTGACCTGTGGCCTCTCAAGCAGAGCGTCGTGGGTTCAAATCCCGGGCTCCGCACCTCTGAGTTTCTCGGAATTTATGTGCGAAAATTACATTTATAATTTGCCATGAGCTTTTCGGTGAAGGAAAACATCGTGAGAAAACCTGCACACATCTGCGAAAAAATTCAATGGTGTGTGTTAAGTTCCCAATCCGCACTGGGCGCGCGTGGGAACTATAGCCCAAACCCTCCAATACACGGAGGAGGCCTATGCCATGAGGCACGCCGAATTTCGCGACAATTTAATAAATAAATAAAAAAAATAAAAACGACAATAACAAAAACAACATGTACTTACTGAAATTGTAGCGAATTCGGAATAAAAAGGCTTATAAATAAATAACAAATAACTATTTCCGTGTTGGAATGCAATTGTCAATGTGAAAGAAATGTGTGTATTTCTTTTGTGTTCTTCAATTTAAAAGAAGCCTATTTAGTTTTCAAAGATTCACGGTTAAGTTCATTCGAAATATTATAAACGGGATGTGAACCGCGATTACCTTTATTGAGCACCCGATATTTCGACGCAGTTGCATGCATCATGATCACGGGTAGACTGAAGAAATTGCGGGTGGATGTTATTGTTGGGTAGACCAAGCTCTGTCGAAATATCGGGTGCTCAATAAAGGTAATCGCGGTTCACATCCCGTTTATAATATTTCAAATGAAGCCTATTTAGATCTATTTTGATTTTTGAGTCCAATATTGAGACAAAAAACATACATCATCATCTGCCTATATTATGTCCCACTGGTGGGCACAGGCCTCCTCTCAGAGTGAGAGGGCTTGGGCCATAGTTCCCACGCGGGCCCGTTGCGGATTGAGAACTTCGCATACACCATTGAATTGCTTCGCAGATGTGTGCAACTTTCCTCGCGAAAAAACATACGCCTATAATTTTTATTTCAATGCGAAATTGAAGCTCTTTTCTTATCCAGTTTTCTATTCTATTAACTCAGAAAGAGTCATGAAATCGATGTCGCTCATCTATTTGAAGTAATAGAAAGTAGATTAGCTAACAATTCCTTAACCAGTTGATTGTTATTTTCATAGGAAGCGGCGAGCCTAACTTCGATGCGTTGGAAAGCAATCCATTCCAGACTAAGAAGCAGCGGAAAGAAGCAGAAGTTAAAGCTCTCCTCGAGAAGATACCTCCCGAGCTCATTACTCTTAATCCGTTCGAGGTCGCCGAGGTTGAAGTTCATACGCTGAAAGAAAACTTGGCAGCCAAGAAAAAACTACTGGTAAAAAACTATAACTATATTTTTTATATGTGATGGTAAGCGAGCACCACCACCCATAGATAACCACTAGACACTAGAGGATTGCAGATGCGTTACCAAGCCTAGTGAATAGAAGAAATATATTTATTAGAACTAATTCGACACATACCTCTTGTGCCCATAATTTCACCAGATGTCTTACTCTACACGCCGGAACACAGCTATGCAAGCACTGTTGCTTGGCGACGGGATTAGCGAGTAAGACGGTGGTAGCGATCCGGACGGACATTGCACGAGGTCCTAAGACCTACCACCCACAATAGAGAGTTCTCTCTCTCCAGGCAGATGTTATGCCATATATGCCATAATCAGATATACCTGGCTACATCGATTTATATTATTTTTTATAATTTTGTTACAGGTTGTAAAGCCTAAGAAAATTGACTTAACGCCCAGACGCAAGAACAAGGGTAAAACGAATATAGCAAGAAAGAAGATTATCAAAGATGCGACGAGAAAGGTAAACTCCAACTTGCCTTTAATAGAATCAAACAAATTAATGTCCTTCCAAGCCATTTAAGGATCAAAAAATATAACCCTGCGTCTATCGCACAGACAGTGGAGCCTGTGATGTGATAGGGCCCCTTTGCCATCCTTAGGGTACGGAACCCTAAAACGTCTCTTTTCTAAGCTATTCAAGTGATGACAATGATAATAACAAGATCTACTTTTTTTGCAGAAATTTATTGAAGAAACTATAGAGGCCCAGAAGGCCCTAGGAAAACCTGAACAGCCAACAAAACCAAGACAATCATTCGGTGTACTTGATAGATTTGTGTCCAACCCTAAATCTAAATCTAAGAAATAAAAGAATTAATTACATATACTTCGTTTAATTTTTTTATTCATATATGTCCTTACAATAACTATGACAAGTAACTTGATTTTTATTTACATGATTCATTATGTACATATTACATTTAAACAAGATCAAAAAATAGTAAACAAATGAAAAAAGAAATGTCTTTAAAAATCACATAAAAATTTATTTATTCCACAGAAGTACGAAATAGGTAATAAATTACCATTTGCCATATTTTTAGGCTCAGTTTTCGTTGATGCTTTAGTGCGTCTTTTTATATGACAAAAGACGATATCTTATTGTAAGCAAAAACTCCGTACATTTCTTTCAGTCAGTTCTACACAAAAATAAGAAAATTGTTAACCATATCACAAGCCTTCATAATAAATTTCAGTTTCACTTGATTCCCTTCCCAAGTTTGACAGCTTAAAACTGGCATTAAAAAATGGTAAATTTGTAAAACTCTTCAACAATAAGTTGATTATTGCACATGCACAAATATTTTTTCGTGAACTGTTATCATTAATATGTAAATTAATTTTAAAACTTCGCACTTCAGTGGAATGAACGATCTTAAGTCAATTGAGATCACTGACTAAGTTAACAAGGTATATCAAAAAGATCACATAAGCCTTCTGAGCCATGTAGGGAGAAAGAAAAGTCTTCCTTTGTAGCTGGAGGGCTCAATCGGAGTAAATAATCTGAAATAAATAAAAAAATTAATACCTGAACAACTGAGCTTTGCTTGATCTCTTTCCAGTTTGTTTCTACTATACAGTAATTCAATTCTTAGGCAATAGGTGCCGCCACGATATATTTCACATTTAAATTCATTACTTTTGTAATACCATTGGACTAACAAATATAGAAGTTTCCCAGAAATAAATAAGACAAACTCCTAAAACGTTGATTTCTAGACCCAAAATATAATTATTCTTAGATTTTCCTTAAAATCGTTAAAAATATTGTAGTGGCATTTATTTTTCTTATTTTTTGTAATTTCTTATTTGTATTTTTTTTTTTTTTATGTGTATAGGAAGGCAAACGAGCAAGTGGGTCACCTGATGGTAAGCGATCACCACTGCCCGTAGACACACACAACCCCGGAGGGATTGCAGATGCGTTGCCAACCTAGAGGACTTAGATGAAATGCCTCTTGTGCCCGTAATTTCCCCAGCTGTCTTACTCTCCACACCGGAACACAGCAGTGCAAGCACTGCTGCATTGCTGCAGGATTAGCGAGTAAGATGGTGGTAGCGATCCGGACAGACCTTGCACAAGGCCCTACCACCCGCAAAATATAGTTTTTTATAGCTTTTTAGCGGCAATAGTATAGGACAGAAATTTTCTTACTTCCACTGTCTATCGTGTGAACAATGTCTTCTGTTATGTCCTGGACCTCACTATCTGTCTGCATGGCAACGTCTTCAACATCCTGTAAAAAAGTACTCTATTGAAATATTCTCCGAAAAAACAAAAATACAACCGAATTGAGAACCTCCTCCTTTTTTTGAAGTCGGTAAAAAACAAGATGGTTCTTTTTTGTTTAACAGAATTTATGTTTCCCAAATACATAAACATTGGTGTTTGTTTAATGTAGATATTTTATTTACAAACCTTTTCTTTTGGTGAGTCGCATAACAGGATCACACCCATGGGGTCAGCAGCTTTTAGATGCAGGATGTAATGCTGGTCTCTGGCCTGAAAATGGTTAATATTTTTGAAGCTAGCAACTTTACTGCTTTGGCAGTATTTTAAGAAATAATATACTAATATTCTTATACCTAACTGAACAAACAGGACAGTGTGTATACATCATCACACACAATCAATACTAATCACATAATTTTTTTAATGACATTGTAACTTGTTGTCCTAATTATATCATTAGTAATTACTCTAATACCGTCCCATAATATTTATTCACATAGACATTTATAATTTAAAATTTTGCTGTAGGTTACCTTGCCTGGAGCCGTTCCAACTGAAAGGCTAGCACCAATTGGTGCTTCTAAAACTAGCACCTGGCTCTCATCAAACAACTGCTCAACATCATTCTGCTTCACATAAAGAAGTGGTTCATTGTCCATGTCCTCTAATACATTTTTTATGCTCTGTTCAATCCAATGGATTTGTCTGGAACAAAATATCAAATTAGACATTTTTTAAAACAGAGATGGCCAAACTTTTGAAGCATGCAGATTGGGATTCAAAACATTCCTGGCAGCTTACCACCAGCAAAGCTGGAAAATAATTGGCTCTTCATGAAATCAACAAGTTTTTTATATTGCACAGGGTAAAAAAGAACAATATTTGAAGTAAAATCATTTTAAAAGACCTCAACACTCCACCCACATAATACAAACAAGGCCCTAGTAGGAAGGAGTAAGTGTCAAAAGATTCGGAATCTAATAATAACTGAATTAAACCTTTAAAAAAGCTATTTTTGTATATACATAATAAGCTGAATCTCGGAAATGTCTACAACAATTTTCATGAAATTTAGAATGCTTCGGGTTTCAGGATCAATAAATTAATCAAGCTATGTTTCATTTTTAGAAAACATACCAATAAAAATACCGAGCAAGCTTGGCCATCCAGGTACTAAGATATAGGTTACTAAGTAATTTTTTAGGATCATGGTGTTTTCTACCATGTGTCAATTTTCATGGTGAGGTAAACATAATAATATGAACAATAAAACAATGTCTGCAATAAGCCCTTCTATTGATACGAGCGATAAAAGTATGTGACCTCATTCATTATTGAAGGTGGTAAAGCTAGTCCCAAGTTTTGAATCTAACTAATATTATAAATGCGAAAGTATGGATGGATGGATGGATGGATGTTTGTTTGTTTGTTACTCAATCACGCCAGAACGGCCCAACGAATCTAGATGAAATTCGGCACATAGATAGAGAAAAGTCTGGAATAGCACATAGGCTACTTTTTGTCCCCGAACATTGCGTAGTTCCCGCGAGATAGCGATAAACAAATTCTTTGCAGACGAAGTCGCTGGCAACAGCTAGTATTCTTATAAATACACAATGATATAAACAAAATTATATTATTAATTATTATTATTTATTATTATTTTATTATTAATTATATTATTATTATTATGTTGTGTCTGTGTTAGTTTTAAGTATGCTTCGCTTAACTGTATTTCTGTGGTCATCTGTCATTGGCTTTTTGTTTAGTACCTAAGTCTCATTATAATTATACTGTATTGCTGTTGATGCCCCAAATAAAATAAATAAAATAAAATTAAGAAATACCTATTTCTTTTGTCATTTACATCAGTGACCACCTACGACCCCAACTAACAATTACTTAAGCTGTACGCTTCGATTATTGATGCTATTATAAAAACACTTACTTATCAAGTAGCTCTTCATGTTCCTCAAGACGTCCTATTTGTCTTCTCAATTTGGTAACTTTCTCCCCAATGTCAGAAGCATTGCCATCAGGACCTGCACCTCTGTAGAAAAACGAGCATTAAATATAACTAGTTACATTTTTACTGCAGAAATAAAGAAATTATATTTTAATATTCACATAACTTCCTTCACTTACTTCCATTGAATGCTGTTTTTACTTCGTTTTTCTATCAAACCAATGCCCTCCAATACATTTGTTATATCATAAATCCGTCGCTTTTGTCTCACAGCAAGTAAATCAGTAGCCTGAAAGCAATTGTAACATAAAAGACACTTGTAACAGTTAATTTAAAATGTTTATTTACGTGCCACAATTGATTTGACAGAAAGGCATCATCTTATACTCACGATTTTCAAATCCAAAACACCGTCCTTAGCTTTTTGCAATAGTGATACGAATCGTGTCGTAAGAAGGCCTAATGATTTCTCGTAACGTTTGTAAATTAGGTCCGTCATGGCTGTTTTCTCACAAATTTATATGGTTTATAACAATAAACGCCATGAAATTTTGCGTTGCGGCGGGATATAATGTTGGTATTACTGCGGCTGACACAGATAAGACCAAATTTTACTGTTATTGGCAACTCGAAACTTCATTCCGAAATATTTCTGTTATGTTGGCTTACACGAATCATTAAGATTATTAATTACATAAGGAACACAATTTCTTTTGAAGTTGCCAATGTATGTACATGTATATTTTATTTGTCCGGGCCGGGTGGAATCTTGCGACTATTTCATCTGAATCATCTAATTTTTCAAAAAAATATATAAAAAGGGGGGGTAAAAAAAATGAACAATCCCAATTTTGAAGCAGATATATATGTATTTAAGAGGGTGCAACCCCACTGAACTTGCAACGTCGCATTTTTGGTGATTTTTTGCGATTATTTCACAGAAATTGAATGAAGTTTCAAATATCCGTCTGTAGTGCACTTCGTTTTGAGTGTATCTCTTGTTGGTACGGGAGATATCTGCAATGCTTTTAGTTTGTTTTTTACTGAACTGAATGTACTTGTACTAGCAACTTCACTTTCTTTCTGAGGAATGCTTAACCTCTTGATGTTTGGCGCTAACACTTGTCATTAGACCTGAAAGAACCAAAATTGTTAAATTAAAATTACGTTTTCATTACATCGTTTTTCTCAAATTATACATAACAATGTATTTACCTGTATTAATTGGCCTCTAATGCAATAATTGATCGTGATGGACTTTTATTTCTTATTAAACGAGATATAGTATTTTATCCCTTTAATAACAAAACAAAAGTAACCGATTGAGCTGAAATTTTGCATACTTGAGTAAATCGGATGCCAATACAATAATACAATCTGGTAGTGGAGTTCTGATGACCCAGCCAGGATCGTCTCCGCAGGAGGGAAATCTTCATAGGTTGATCCGATTGACTTGATATTTGGTAGCTACACGGTACACATAATGTAGGACTGATGAGTGATGACAATGCAAGTCAGCATAACAAGTTTGTATTAAAAATGAAATTTTTGACAGAGTTATTTTATTTTTTTCCCATCTTTTAAATTAAAGGAATATGCAATGAATGCATGGACATGCGTACATATCATGTAGTTCACATAGGTACCAACACAATAAAATATTATAACAGGAAAGAAGTGGTCAAAATTCAAATGATAATTTTTTTTTTTTATTATAATCATATATACTTAAATTACTGTAAAGACAAGCACCCACAATACCCACATTCTCTTGAGCAATATAGCTGTTGGTAAAATGTGTTTGATGTTGGCTTAACTTAATATTTATAATTTATTATAGGCAATATAATGTGTTGTCTTTATTACTTTGAAGTTTTTCTCAAGCAACAAATAATTAATGTAAATTCTGTAATTTTTTTTGCTCAACTATTTTGCTTAGAAGAGAACATTTATCCCTTTCTATCTGGAGCAATTCATGTTCTTTTTCTTTTAATCGCAACCTCTTCAGTTCCAGTGCTTCTTTAATCTCCAGTTCTTTCTTTCTCAATTCTAACTCTTGCTGCCTTAATTTTAGACTCTTTTCAAACATTTCATCTCTCCATTGCTTATGCTCTTCTTGTCTTCTAAGAAATTCAAGCCACTGTTTTTCTAAACTGATCTTGCTCTGTGACCTGTCAGCTTCTATTCTACTTGCTAATCGTATTTTTCTAAGTTCAATTGAAGCTTTTGTTTCATAAACACCCCCTCTGTTTGCAGAGGACTCCGTCAGGGATAAATTGAGATGGTGTTTGCGAAAATTCTTCTTATTATGAAATTGTTCAGATGTGCAATCATCTTCATCTTCACACTGGCCAAAAATATTGTTCATTTCTTTGAAATACTTAAATCTTTTCTGGCCGCTGTCAACAGCTTGCTTATATTTCTTTGTTAGGGCATTAATTTTCCATCTCACTTGGTCAGGAGTCATCTGCAATGGAACAATATATTTAATTACAAATACTGCACATAACATGCAACATGTAGTTCTTAAATATTTACCTCTATATTATACCCCTTTAAACTCTCTGATATGGCAGCCCATAATCTAGTCTTCTTTTTAGGTGTTTCAACCATTTCAATATTGGATTCATACAGCTTCAGCAGTGTCAAAGTGGCACTGGTAGTCCAGACTGCACCTGCCAAACAAATCATACTTGTTTTAAAGTGTGGTTACTCTTTACCATTATTGAAACTGCTGTATCTAGAGATATAATACAAAAAAAAAACAGAATATGTTTATGTATTTGAGAAAAACTTACTGTGTTTGTCCAAACTCTCCCCAGCACTGTTTTTTTCTACTTCAACGGTCAAGGTATCTGTTAAGTTTGATATATCTTTGTACTCGGCTGCTTCTGAATTCATAGTTCCATCTAAAAAATAAAAATTGCAACTACATCAAAATCTTTACTGTGTAAAACAGTCACTTCTCGTTGTTTGTGCAATAATGGTTTATGTATAGTTTGTTAACGTTTGCGAACCTATCTGGAGCGTGTCGCTAGTTAACTGTAAAATAGTTAAAAGTAAGTAGATAACTATTCATAGATACTCGTGCAGATCGTAAGTAAGTTAGTACCATGTCTACTGATTAAATTAACACAGCTCACCTTGTAACATTTCTTCAACAAAACCATCATTATTTCTGTCCATTATTCAGGCCATAACAGCTCGTTTTGTTTATATTATTTCCGTAGGCGCTTGGCAACTTGATGTTAACAATATCTTCTTGTTTTCTCGGGTTCAGGTGGGCTTTTTATACTTTCATTGACTCTGTACTTTGCTGTACTTCACACACAATTATTTAATTACAAAATTTGTATGTATAATACTAATACTGAATCGGTTGACGAAAATAATGTTTAGTCTATTTATTTTAGCTAGATACTAAAATGACATTACCTTACCTGGGCTACGTTCAGTAACTAAAGTGTCAGTGTGATTATCGTCGGATGAAATTCGTCCGATCATTTTCACACCGACTGAACGAGTTGGGGCGTTCTTCTGTCAAAACTGTCAAAAGTGTCAATTCCAATATTCAAATCAAAACTTAGTCAAGAATTCAGGATCGAAATTTAAATTTCAAATTTCATTTAAATTCACATTAAATTTAAATGTTGATGGCATGTGATTTCGTTTTCGTAATAATAAGTTTATTATAAAGTAAGTAAAGTGCATGTAAAGTGTAATACTTAAGACAACTGTCAAAGTGACGTCTGGGCGTTTTTTACCCATCTATTTTACGGGGTGACCGGTGCGATCGCCCGACGACGCCCGGCGATGTTACTGAACGACTTGGTGTGATCGCCCGACGATCGCACCGAGTTACTGGGAGGTTACTCCGAAATTCGATTTTCGAAGTTCGTATCACACCGTCTCTCTCAGTAATTGTTATTAATTTGAGAGTGAGAGGGACGGTGTGATACGAACTTCGAAAATCGGATTTCGGAGTTGCCCCCCGGCCTTGTACTCCGAAATTCGATTTTCGAAGTTCGTTTCGTGCCGTTCCGTTCTTACTAATAGTTATTAATTTGAGAGTGAGAGGGACGACGTGACACGAACTTCGAAAATCGAATTTCGGGGTAGCCCCCCTGAACGGGCCAGTGCGTCGTCGGGCGTCCGAACTGAACGTGTCCTGTGAACTGTGTCCGTAGCATAGGAAACTAATTTCAATATTTTATCATATAACTCACAATTTTTTTAAATATTAATTATTGAAAGTATTTTGGTTGATGACGTCATAGTTTCCTATGCCCCTGCCACACATACGCTTATTTGATCATAATACGTATGTGTAGCAGCGGCATTAATGTATTTTCTATCTGTGGCGAAGTTGGGAAACTGTCAGAGAGTGGCCACATAGAGCATGGCTACACGAACTCGAACTTTTTATCGCGACAAGGCGACACGAACCTTCGCCCGCTAATGTGGCCCGGGCCCGGGGGTCATTGAGTCATTGTCATTGTCATTAGTGCCAATGTCATGTCATAATATAACGTTCCCAGTTTTTCAAGTCGCGTAGAGTGTATTCATTCTTTCTTATTATCATATTTTTGAACTGCGTTTCCCCTGGATTCCGATTACCCCAACGTACCCGACGACCTGTGCTAGTCACCTGAACTGAACCTGGTTAGAAATTGAACTTCGCTTGCCTCCCGGATTCCGAAATGACAAAAAAAATTATGTTTACAAGTTATACTGATCGCAATAACAAACAAAAAGTGTTTGTACATGTTAACAACCGTTTGAAGTGGTCATGGTGTCTTAAATTGACTATTGAAGTTATATGGACCATTATCATTCTAATAGTGGTTAAGAAATAATATCTATCTGTCTAGGTAATAAAAAGCGAATAAAAAATAAAATTTGTTTTATTTAATAGACTAATAGTTACGATTTATAGTGACTGACCACTCATATGACAATACAATCCAACAGGTTTCACTTAATCTTAGATAGAGCACTTGTCAGTAGTTTAGGAAATAATATTTTTTTCCAAAACTAAGGACTTTTTGACGAGCTTATCAGTAACGTCATCCATGATTCCATTTTGGGAAGATTTGTTGAATCAACTCTAACAAACTGGGTGTTGGCAGCCATTCTACTGTAGCATATGTCGTCGTTCGTGCAGGCTGAGCGGTATCCGAAAATAACCATTACCAGCGTTCAAAACCAAGGGCGGTGAGAACAAGTTTTCTTGGGATGCGGTCTACTGCGCAAGATCATTGATATCTTCTTATTTGCTTTTCCAGGCTTTTCCCTATTCCACTAATATTCTGTTGTTGAAGCGATATATCATCGAAGGGAGTAAAAGGAACTCCTCTAACTTTTTCATATAGTATACTAAATACCTCACGCCGATTATCTTTGATAAGATTGTTTAAATATTCTGTTTTATTTCCTGCCTTATCAAAACAAAGATCATGTAACTTTTCAAAAATGTGACAAACATTAATCCCTACTCCATATAATATCTTATTTGATAAATTTTTTGGTGTAAAAAGTTTTTCCTCGGTGATGAAGTGATTTAAATAATTTTCTTTAAAACATGATGTGTGAAAATTTCTTAAAATAGAAGAGGCATTATTTCCTGCCATGGATAATACATTTGATAGATAATCTGGCCTAAAACCTTCCTTATAAAAATCATCTAAAAGCTGTGTTGCGTTTTCTGTCTCATCAAAACAAACATCATGAATATTTTTTAAAGCAGAACAAATATTAGCTTTTGCTCCGTGTAATATCCCAGATAAATTACTTGCTGTAAAACCCCCTTCTTTATTTAAAAAATGGTATAAATACATTTTTGTCTCTCCTATAAAACAAAAATTATGAAATTTTTTAAAACTATCAGCTGATCCACTCAGTATACTACATAAATCACATGGCCTAAAACCTGCCTTATAGAAATCATCTAAAAGCTTTGTTTTTTCCCTTTTCTCATTAAAACAAACACTATGCAACTTTTTTAAATTAGAAGAAGTATGAACCCCTGATCCACATAACATACAGGATAAGTTGCTTGGCTTAAAACCTTCCCTATAGAAATCATCTAAAAGTTCTGTTCTTTCCCCTTTTTCATTAAAACACAGATCATGCAATTTTTTAAAAGCATCCTTAGCATTAACTCCTGCTCTACTTAACATACCAGATAAGTTATGTAACGTAAAACCTTCTTCCCCATCTTTTTTCTTAATAAAGTGCTCTAAATATTGAGTTTTATTTCCTTCTGCATCAAGCCAAAGATCATATAATTCTTTAAAAGCTTTTGCAGCATTAGCTCCCGCTCCACCTAAAATACTCGATATATTAGATAGATTTATTCCTTCTTTTCCTAGAGTTTTTAAATATCGTGTCTTTTTTCCGTTCTGATCAAACCAAAGATCATATAATTCTTTAAAAGCTTTTGCAGCATTAGCTCGTGCTCTATGTAAAATACTGGACATATTAGCTAAATTCATTCCATTTTCTTCTAGAGTTTTTAAATATTGAGTTTTATTTCCTTCTGCATCAAACCAAAGGTCATATAATTCTTTAAAAGCTTTTGTAGCATTAGCTCCTACTCCACTTAAGATACTAGACATACGAACTAGATCTACTCCACTTTCTTCTAGTTTTATTAAGTATCGTGTCTTTTTTCCGTTCTGATCAAACCAAAGGTCATATAATTCTTTAAAAGCTTTTGCAGCATTAGCTCCTGCTTTACCTAAAATACTTGATACATTAGATAGATTTACTCCTTCTTTTTCTAGAGTTTTTAAATATTGAGTTTTATTTCCTTCTGCATCAAACCAAAGGTCATATAATTCTTTAAAAGCTTTTGTAGCATTAGCTCCTACTCCACTTAAGATACTAGACATACGAACTAGATCTACTCCACTTTCTTCTAGTTTTATTAAGTATCGTGTTTTATTTCCTTCTGTATCATACCAAAGATCGTATAATTCTTTAAAGGCTCTAGGAGCATTCGCTCCTGCTCCATGCAAAATACTAGACATACGAACTAGATCTACTCCACTTTCTTCTAGTTTTATTAAGTATCGTGTTTTTTTTCCGTTTTGATCAAACCAAAGATTGTATAATTCTTTAAAAGCTTTTACAGCATTAGCTCCTGCCTTACTTAAAATACTGGAGATACTAGATAGATTTATTCGGTTTTCTTCTAGAGTTTTTAAGTATTGAGTTTTATTTCCTTCTGCATCAAACCAAAGGTCATATAATTCTTTAAAAGCTTTTGCAGCATTAGCTCGTGCTCTATGTAAAATACTGGACATATTAGCTGGGTTTATTCCATTTCTTTTCAGAATTTCTAGTCTTTTTTCTCTAATTAAAAAATCTAAGAACTGATCAAATTCAGGTATTCCATCTCTACCAATAACACTTTTAGCAAATTTAGTTTCCTCATCGTGCAGCCTCTTTGATACTACGTCAACACAACGCCTCCGTTTTCCAGAGCTAGAACCAGCTTCAGGACTTTCCTTGGCTGAACTCCTTGAATCACTACTTTGTTCTGATGGGGTAGTTCTAGCATCTCGTAATCGTTTTGAACGCTCTTTGCGTAACATAAAAACACTCCTTGCTTCCATTATCACTGTCTTAATTATTAATGTTTAACTAGGTGTTTCAACCATTTCAATATTGGATTCATACAACTTCAGCAGTGTCAAAGTGGCACTGGTAGTCCAGACTGCACCTGCCAAACAAATCCTACTTGTTTTAAAGTGTGGTTACTCTTTACCATTATTGAAACTGTTGTATCTAGAAATATAACACAAAAAAAAAACAGAATATGTTTATGTATTTGAGGAAAACTTACTGTTTGTCCAAACTAACCTCAGCACTGTTTTTTTCTACTTCAACGGTCAAGGTATCTGTTAAGTTTGATATATCTTTGTACTCGGCTGCTTCTGAATTCATAGTGCCATTAAAAAATAAAAATTGCAACTACATCAAAATCTTTACTGTTTAAAACAAAGTCACTTCTCGTTGTTTGTGTAATAATGGTTTATGTATAAAAAAAAAAGAAGAAGAAGAAGCTAAATCACTGCAGTGCAGCCAGATGACACTTCCAAATGTCATTTTACGAAATAATGATACCACATTTATTTCACTAGTGCTCGACTAAGGTCATGTAATGAATGATTTGATTTTGATTATTGAACGAACGAAATATTTTATGAATGTCGGGTATTTATTTCATTTGGTGTAAATCGGCTGTCCGCGACAATATCACCATCTAAATGATGATGGATGTTTACCGTGTGTAAAAGTATCTTGTAATAAGGAATAGGTAATTTCTAACTGCCGCTTCTTTTAAATTTTTGATATATAAAGTAATATGAAAGTTATTTCGTTCAAAAGGGCCAAAATATCATTACCAAGGGGTGTCCGCTTTTCAATTTTCGGTAAAACTTCTGCAAAAAGTTCCATTTAACAGATGTTCACGGCTGAAGCTACTATTTCCATAAAAAGCTTCATAGTTATATCATACAATATTGATTGCACAAATTGAAACGCATCATATAAAACTGAACATTAACATCGTACATTTTGGTTCCTGTTTAACTCATCATCACCGTGGCACAACGTAACGCGACATATAGCTCTGCACTGAACAGCTCTGCACAACCCCCGCCGTTCCCCTCGCGTGCCTCCTGTCATTATTCAGAAGGCAGAGTGAGCCCACGTCCCGCAAAGCAAAATTAAGAATTTATTTATTTTTCACAAAGTCTCAAAATATTATGGTGTGCGGAATAATTTTCCTTTGTGAATAATTATTGTATGTACTTAGATAGATTAAGTAATAATTCAATTCAATTCAATTCAAACATTTATTTCAGACCAAGTCCATAGGTGTTAGTTTACATTACCTTATCCTATGAATAATAAATAATGATGGTCTTTCCGAATGTGCTGGTAGATTCAAAAAAAGACATGTAAAAGAGCCCTTGGCGCCTATTTGCAAAATAAACTTTTGACTTTTGAAGAGAAAGAAAACCAAATTATTGTTAGATTTTTTTATGAATACTAATCGTTAAATTTTATTAATTTGGTTTTAGCAATTATATATGAAGCTAATAAATAAATCATTATGTTACTCATATTTTGGTATTTTATTATTTATTTGTTTAATATTTACAGTCTATTATTTAATACCCAAATTGATTAAATACTTCGGTACTTTAAAATACGTCATAAACTGTTCAAAGTAATTAGAGATATGAACATTTGTCATCACCATGTGCTATAGTCATTACCAAGCATGCAAAATGTCATTATCATGACGCTTAAAACATTGCGGGTCCATATCTAGAATGTTTGGGCTCCTAAAAGACGGCCTTTATTTTTTATAACCCATGTACACAAACTGTCAATTAAGATTAAGTTTGTGATTGAAAACAATTTTATTTTTATTTTTTTAACAAAGTGCCCAATTTGCACCATATGAAATAAATACCCTGTCACATTCGTAGTTTAATATATTTCAAATTAAGCGCGATACTTTTGAGGGGTTCAAGGTTCATATTAACATAGTAGATAAAATGTGTGATGACTTTGTAATACACGTAAATAGTGACATCTGCACATTTCCAAATCGCGCTCTTACACTACTACTAACAAGAAAACATACAAAAAACCTTATTGAACAAATCATTTTATTAAAATACGCTTTGAAAATTCTCTATTTCAACATAAATAACGCAAATTAATTTCATTACATCGTTCATTCTTTCATTCACTCACTAAGTTCCATCACTATTTAATATTTGCCAAAAACTGACAACACTGAAAGTGTCATCTGGCTGCAGTGAATTATCTGCCAGACTTATACACACGTATTAATAATAATAAGTGTTTGCACACGTGTGATTGACAACTAAAAATTTATTAGCAAGGCAAGACCGGTGTGTGCAAATGAGTTCGCATTTGGTTCGCATACTCATATGCGCTTTCCTTTCACACTTGTTTACGAATACGAATATGTGACGAATGTCTTCAGTCTTTTTACTTGAGATTTTGTAACATGGACAATGAGCGATTTCTTTTTTGGATCCCTAATAGGCTCGTTTTGTAGAAGTTCTATGAACTCAAAAACTTTTGTAAAGGCGGAACCACATTATTAACACGCGACGCGACCCGACGTGTCGACACCCGACGTGCACCGTGCACATAACCAACACCCGATGCCACGACACGCTAGCAATTTCTTTAGCTGACAGCTGTGGAAGTGTGTAGTTCACAAACACATGCATACATTCTACGAATGTTCTCGAACAACTGACGCGTGGCATCGGGTGTTGTCCAGAACCACACTGCGCGTGTTGCGTCGGGTGGGGTGTTTACCCCCACCATCGGCGACACGTCGATCTGGCCCGTCTGGGTCGGGTGGCGTGTGTGCGCGTGGCGTCGCGTCGGGTGTTGACAGTGTGGCTCTGGTCATAGAAAATAATACAATTTGATTCGACTCAACACGCGTCGCGTCGGGTCGCGTCGGGTGTTAATAATGTGGTTCCGCCATTATGTTCACATATATGTGCACATGTGCGTGGCCGACATGACACAATAGGGTCAGAAAGAGTTAGTAATAATTATATTATGTGACGTGCTGTTTAATCGTAATGAGGCTTTGCCTTTCACAACAAAAATTTAAAAAATCGCGTAAACGTCAATGTCAATCTGAATCTGACATTGACGTTGACGTATGAGCTCGATCGAGGTTACTTGCATTGTATTGTTTTTGTTTATTTCTTTCCAAATAAATTTCGGTAAAGTAATGACTATCACATTACACTTTGGTGTCTGCTTCCAAATTCTAAATGGCTGACCCAAAAGTAATTGTCTGGCTAGCTGATACTAAAGTCAGTAGCAGTGACGAAAGTGATGCAGGTAGCTGGAGCGACGTTTGTAGCGTGAAAACGTATGACTCTTCAGAAAGTGAGGGTCAGGACCATGATACGGATGCGTTATTTTTTCCTCTAATGCAATACCTAATAAGACTGAGGAGACGAAGAGTTGACGATTACCTTCACATCGTGGACTCGTGGACAGACGCAGAGTTTAAAAACCGGCTGAGGCTTTCACGCAAAACAGCATACCGGCTTATAGGTAAATCACCTAGTTCGCGCGTCAGTTAATTCTTACATGTTATGATTAATGCTGTATTTTTTTTTTCAGATGATTTAGAGAAATCCGGATTCATAGCATCACACAAATTTGGATTGAAACCATTGGAACCTAAACTGTGTTTCTATATATTTCTTTCGTTCATTGCCAACACGGAACCACTAACGCCAATCGCAACTAAATTTGATATTTCAATATCATCTACATTCAGAGTAATAAGGCGAGTGGTTGCATGGATGTTAACCAAATTAAATGATGCTATAAATTGGCCTCAAAACTATAATGACATAAGAACTATTTGTGATGCATTCCAACTGAAAACTGGGATCTCAAATACTCTAGGTGTAGTCGACTGTACTCATATAAAAATAGAGAAACCTAAAAATGCAAGAGACTATTGCAATCCAAAAGGATACTATTCAATAATTCTACAAGCAACTGTGGACTCAAACATGAGGTTTACAAATATATTCTGTGGTGAACCAGGTTCTTCTAACTGTGCCCGTGTATTGAGGAAATCACCCTTGTATAATACAGCAACTGCTAACAGGGATGCCCTTTTCCCGCATGACACATTTCTTATTGGTCATTCTGGATATCCATCGCTTCCATGGCTTGTACCTCCATTTCGAGAAAATAAGAGGCTGACACCTCAACAGAGAGACTACAACAGAATCCATGCATCTACTAGAAAATTGAGTGATAAGACTTTCAATCTACTGAAGGGTAGATTCAGAAGAATTAAACTTTTTACAGTATACAGAAATATAGCTTTTATCACAGACACTATTGTGGCAGCTTGTATATTACATAATTATTGTATCAATGAAAATGACCACCTTGAAGAGAATGAATAAAAAAATGAAAGATAACTTTGAATAAATTTAATATGTAAGTGACTTACACCTTTATATAAATATTTTTCAGAATATTTTCCTATTTTGATGATGAAAACTAGCTGTAGCTCATAGTGTCTTGCAAATATTTATCTTGCGACTTCAACAACACATGTACTTAACTGTACACAAAACTGTTTTTCCCACCATCATTATATATTCAAGTATGCATGTGATAGTATATGTATTTTATATTACAGAAAAAGGCTGATTGGTGGCTTCCCACTCCCACTGTTACATGCCAAGATAAAATAATGTAAGATCATCAGAAGACCTAGAACTGGCCTAAAGTCAACCTAAAATAAAATTACAATTTTACTTCATTGATCTGCCAATAATTTCCTCAACAATTCACACTTTTCTCTTTCTATTCTCAGAATCTCTTCTTGTTTCTTTTCTTTTAACTGCAGCCTTTTAAATGCTAATGTTTGTTTCATTTCCAATTCTTTCCTTCGTAGCTGTAATTCCTCTTCTCTCAATCTTAAACTTCTCTCATATCTCTCATCTCTTACTATTTTTTGTTCTTCTTGCCGCCTCAAATACTCCACCCATTGTTTATCTAATTGGATTTTGGCTCTTTGTTCTAATCTCAAGTTTCTGAATGGTACTGTTGTTTTCCTTTTTTTACCAAATGATGATGGATCTCTATCAGCATCCTCTTGGTTTTGAATCACTCCTGATGCCAGTCTGTATGTAACACTGTCATCACTGAATCTACCAAGAATTTGGTGCATTTCATTGAAGTATTTAAAAGACATTTGCCCTTGTCCATTCTCAATACAATCTTTATATTTTTTTGTAAGTGCATTTATTTTCCACCTAACTTGATCAGGTGTTACCTGTAAATCAAAATAAAATATTTTGTAATGGTAACACTGGTTTTAATATAATTATAAAAATATTTTTTTATACCTCAACATTCAGTGATCTTAATTCTTCTGCTATAGACTTCCACATTTTTGTTTTCTTTTTTGGATTATCCATTACATGCATCTTAGTTTCATATAAACTTAAAAGCATTAAGGTTGCATTCTTGGTCCAAATAACATCTAAAAATTTAAAAAACTTTGTTAAGCCTAATTTAATCTCTAAAAAAACAAAATGTATGAACTCAAGGGGATATACATATTACGTAGGTACATATTTTATTACTTCAAATGTGATTCAGTTATTAACTATAGGTACATACTTTGTTTATTTGTTTCACTGGATTCTGGCTCTTCATGAGGTGGAATGGTTGAAATGGTGTGTGTCTGACCGTATGTGGGCATAGCCATATTGGGTTTGTATGGGGATGCTGATGGTGTACCTAAAAAATATATGCTCATTAAATTTAGCTCAATATCTTTTCAGCATAGTTTATGCAAGTTAATTAATTAATTTATTTTGACTCATAAATCAAAGGTAATGTACCTAGTTGGTCCTACCGATTCGGCACATCATGCATTTTACCTTTATTTATTTGCAATGTTATTACCCATATTTCATCCTTTATACCTACCAGCAGCTAAATAATATTTATTTATCCACAACATTTTCGTATACTTACATTGATTATCTAAAATAGCCAAGACGGCAACATTGTTTTCATCCATTTTGCCAGCCAAGTGGGAGTTTTCCAACAAGAAAAACGTACAAAATGTACCGTGCTAAACTTGTTATGGCGCCAGTTGGAAACCAGCAGCTCAAATTATTTCCATATCCGAACTCTTCTGTGTCCGTCACGAGCTGCACTGTGTCGTTGAAGTCGAACCAAATCAGATTCTGTGTCGACACAAGTCACACAAGCTATAACAAATTTATATGAGGGTGTTGCGGCTTGGCTGTGCGCAGAAAGCGCAATCGAATCGACATCCGTGTCCGTCCGTGTCACTCTCACTCACTTCGGTTCGGTGTGGTGTGTGTTCATATGTGGTTTGTTTGGTATGGTTGGTGGAGGGCCACCCCGCACGTATGGCTTGGCTTGCGTTTGCGTACCGATAATGCCAATCGAACAAGATTCATTTCAGTGTTTTTAATATTATCTCAAACAGACTTACCCTAAATTCGTAGTCTATCTTGTCTATGTTATAAGTTATAAAAATGACATTGACAGCTGAGTTAGAATCTGACTGACGACACTGACGTGACATCGGTTTTCGGTTCGTGCAAAGCATTTACAGTTTTTTTTATAAATAAATGTTAAATGCAGCAATTACTCTCTTGGTAACTACCAAATCTTAATTCAATCGAAGATGGCCAGTTGTGGTGATTTTCTCAAAAGGCAGTTCCCGTTAATAGATGAAGAATCGAAGAAATATGTCGAGGGTGTGTATTCTTGAGGTTATGGCGACTGCTGTTACTTTTTGTGCAACGACGTGTAAAATGTTCCTACTTATTGAAGAATAACTACATTTAAGATTTGTTTAAGTATTTCATATATACATATATTGTATTAATATTTCTGTGATGAGGGTATGAACTGTCACTGAATTAATTAGTTGATGTACTTAATGCTTTTAGATATTCTGGATAATAGTGCTGGAGAGTTTGAGGATACAGATGAGGTGTATGAAGCCGTCGGTGAAGTTCTTCAAGGAATATCTGAGAAATCAGAGGATGACATCAGGTTATTACTTATTATTGTTCAGGGAATAAATTATTAACACTTTTTTTAAAATCAAGTTATTTATGTGGCAATCAATACCCTTGCGTTTTATGCCTTTATTAACTTTGAATAATCATAAATTTTCTTGAATTTAATGTGCCATTTAGAATTCATTGTATGTATATTTTCAATAATAATTTAACAACTTTGTAATGGAACCTGTTGGAACTTTTGCATGTTTAACATAATTATCAGACTATGGTCTGACTTCAATTTAATATTCTTACAAGATGACTTTGATTTAACATTCTTACAAGAAAACTGATATTGTTTCTGTTCTTTACATAATTGGACGTAGTTTAGCAGAAAGGATTAAATCCACGATGAGTTGCATTGAGTAATTAAGGTTTGAAGTTAAAACAGTGTTTCATGAATAAAGCCTGCATTTTAGTTTGATGTTTTTATGCAAATATATGAGTATCCTCTTACTTTTCAAGTATATATACTTACTTGGGTATATTGTTATAATTCTTAAGATATTTAGGCTAAAGTCGATTTGGATCCATTTTGATAAATTGCATCTTAAATGAAACTTATTCGAATTTATTTTCGCCATAAAGTTCCACATGTAAGACAGTTCTGAAATAAAAATGTTTTAAAAATAATACTACCAATCTAAGCATTAATCACTTTTATTTCTTATTGAAAAATAATTTTTTAATCATATTAAATTATGAAATCAACTTTATTTTTTATATTTTGTGGCTATTTTAGCATTAATCAACCTTCAAATTAATTCAATATTTATCTCGAATGTATTTGTTAGTTTTTACTATTACTTGGCCATTATTTATTGGCTTTTGAGTCATTATTTATACTGTGATAGACACTAAACATTTCTAAATACTGAAAACAAAACAAATTTCTCAAAAATAAAATATTATGTCAAAAATAATGAAGGTACAATCATCAATCTTTATCTATCTAATTAATAGCTTCAGGAAAATTATTATCAAATTCGTCTTCAATCACGTCAATGTTAAAATCAAGAGGACCCCCAAATCCTTCTAGATCATCTACAAGGTCACGATTTCCCTTCAAAGATTTATAAAATCCTAAGCAGCCTTTTGGAATGAGATCAAACATGGATTTCAAGTCTTCTAGCTTTGCTTGGGGTATTTCTTTGCTATTTGGCCACAGCCACAGTAGTGATAGGTCGTTTTCCGATATTTCAAAAGGTTCTTTTTAAAAAAAAATCGATATTCAGCGCTTGAAATTCGTCTTCCATATTAGTTTTCATGAAAATAGCATATACGTCTTTTTTTCTTCAACATAATTTGTTTAGTTTTCAGCCTTAGTTTTTAGTTTTGTTTACGTAAGTTTTCCTATTAACTATTTTCTTTTCGATTTTTTCTGTACCCAAAAAGTCTTCTTTCTTCATTTTGTACACTTGCAGTGGATTTTTTTTCTTACAGCTTTTTATGACATTGATATATTCATCAGCTGTGAAAATTCTTTCGTGGAATTGATGGGTGGATGGATGGATGGGTTTCTATTTTTCAAAATTTCTTTCGTGGAATTTACACAGCTGATGAATATATCAATGTCATAAAAAGCTGTAAGAAAAAAAATCCACTGCAAGTGTACAAAATGAAGAAAGAAGACTTTTTGGGTACTTACAGAAAAAAATCGAAAAGAAAATAGTTAATAGGAAAACTTAAGTAAAACAAGACTAAAACTAACTGGCTGAAAACTAAACAAATACTGAAGAAAGAAGACGTATTATGCTATTTTCATGAAAACTAATATCGAAGACGAATTTCAAGAGTTCAATATCGAAAAAAAAATCTATTAAAATATCGAAAAACGACCTATCACTACTGTGGCCAAATGGCAAAGAAATACCCCAGACAAAGCTAGACGACTTGAAATCCATGTTTGATCTCATTCCAAAAGGCTGCTTAGGATTCTATAAATCTTTGAAGGGAAATCGTGACCTTGTAGATGATCTAGAAGGATCTGGGGGTCCTCTTGATTTTAACATTGACGTGATTGAAGACGAATTTGATAATAATTTTCCTGAAGCTAATAATTAGATAGATAAAGATTGATGATTGTACCTTCATTATTTTTGACATAATGTTTTATTTTTGAGGAATTTGTTTTGTTTTCAGTACTTAGAAATGTTTAGTGTGTATCACAGTATAAATAATTACTTAAAAGCCAATAAATAATGGCCAAGTAATAGTAAAAAATAACAAATACATTCGAGATAAATATTGAATTCATTTGAAGATTGATTAATGCTAAGATAGCCACAAAATAAAAAACAAAGTTGATTTCATAATTTAATATGATTAAAAACTTAATTTTCAATAAGAAATAAAGTGATTAATGCTTAGATTGGTAGTATTATTTTTAAAGCATTTTTTTTCAGCACTGTTTTACATGTGGAACTTTATGGCGAAAATAAATTCGAATAAGTGTCATTTAAGATGCAATTTATCAAAATGGATCCAAATCGACTTTAGCCTGAATATCTTAAGAATTATAACAATATACCTAAGTAAGTTTATATAAACTTGAAAAGTAATAGGATAAAAACTTTAAATAAATTTGCATAAAAACATCAAACTAAAATGCAGGCTTTATTCATGAAACACTGTTTAAGCTTCAAACCTTAAGGTTTAAGGGTAAGTAATTAATGACTCAAGTGCAACTCATCGTGGATTGAATCCTTTCTGCTAAACTACGTCCGTTTTGCAATGATAGATACAATTAATTAAAAAAATGATAATCAAGAAAATGAATTTTAATCTAGGGTCTTTTCTGTCATTTTTAATAAGATGAGATATGAACATTGACGAATTGAATAGAAACGATTCATGTGTTTTGGACCTTTTCTGCTGTTTTTGTCAATTTCGATATTATAAAGTACATTAATTTATTAGAAATTATTCAAGCACTTTGGATCCGTTTTAGTTTCATTTATTTTGAAAAGCTTATAATAACAGAAAGGATCCAAGTAATCTGGATTACTTTTGAGTTTTCACTGGAGTATTTAAATGTCACAAATATGTTTTTTGCACAAGAATCCAAGCAGATTGAATAATTTTATTTAAGATATTGTGCACCTGGTTCCTTTTAGTGGTAAATATTCCATAATGATCCAAAAGAGTTGAATCCCTACTATTGAATTAAAATAAAAACCTGTCATAGATGTGGGATGGTAACACTACGCGATTTAAACACTATGCCTTGGTATTTTTGCAGGATCTTTGTTGCTGATCGAAAGTATTGACCTTTAGGCATAGTTTGGTATACTTAACTCATATTCCGGTTGTTTCGTGGATTGGATCCTTTCTGCTAAACTACGTCCAATTGAGATAATTAATTTCAATTATAATGTCTACTCATTTTGTTGTAAAAATATATTTTTTAAGTAACTTTCATCACTTTATTTTTTTAATTTAAGTGTCATTATAATCTTTTTTTTTAAAGAACAGTAACTGACTCACTCATTAATACCCATCCCAAACTTTTAGAAGAATAAAACCGGCCAAGTGCGAGTCGGACTCGCGCACTGAGGGTTCCATACAAATTAGCTAAGTTATTATAAAATCCAGTGTTAGCAGAGCCCTGCTTTTAAGCAAAATGTAGGCAGTGTGAGGTCACTTTATATTGGTTACTTATATAGACAGACAAATATTAAATAAAAAAAAACTACTTACTAGATCTTGTTCAAACCAATTTTGGGTGGAAGTTTTATGGTAAATGTACATCATATATTTTTTTTACTTTTATCATTCTCTTATTTAGAAGCTACAGGGGGGGACACACATTTTATCACTTTGGAAGTGTCACTCGCGCAAACTATTCAGTTTAGAAAAAAATCATATTAGGAATCTCGATATCATTTTTGAAGACCTATCCATAGATGCCCCACACATATGGGTTTGATGAAAAACAAAAATTCAGTTTCAGTTCTAAGTATGGGGAACCCCAAAAATTAATCGTTTATTTTTTATTTTTATGTAAAAATCTTAATGCAGTTCACAGAATACATCTACTTACCAAGTTTCAACAGCTCTTATAGTTTCGGAGAAAAGTGTCTGTGACATACGGACGGACAGACAGACAGACATGACGAATCTATAAGGGTTCCTTTTTGCCATTTGGCTACGGAACCCTAAAAAGCAGAAATAAAGAATTTAGAATTAATTAATAACGCAAAATACTTAGGCATGCACCTAGACAGAAAACTTACATGGCAAAAACATATTTGGACTAAGCGCAAACAGCTAGATGGAAAACTGCGGTCACTGAACTGGTTATTGGGACGCCAATCACAACTAAATCCAAACAGCAAAATGCTAGTGTACAAAACTACCATAAAACCAATCTGGACTTACGGAATACAACTGTGGGGAATGGCCAGCAACAGTAATATAGATATCCTGGAGAGATTCCAGACCAAAGCTCTGAGAACAATGCTTAGCATCTCTCATTGTATAAGTAATAGATACATATACCTCGACCTTGGCATAAAAACAGTTCGGCAGGAAATAGCTCAAAACAGCCTGAAATACCAGGAGAAACTGACCGTCCATGTAAACAAACTGGTGCACGCTCTTAGTGGAGAGGGCGCTCTTCAGCATACCCGGCTAAAAAGAAGTGACATACCGAGCTTACATAAAAGATTTACCACTTGACATCAAGAGAGTCGTGTGAAAAGAGTTTTCATACAAGTAGGGCTCTTTGAAGCAGAAATATAAAAAATAAATAAATATGATATAAATGTAAAAAAGGAATAATAACAAATTTTGTGAAATAATATAATATAATTTGAAGCTCTGCTAGAAAGCAAAGCTGCTAGCATAAGCTAGTTATTCATAAAGTAACAAACAAAATGTCTGTACTTATAGGTGAAGTATTCTTCTTTGCTGTACAGATATTTCCCATATGATTTTCAGAGATATCTGCGAACAGCTTCTTCATATGCTGCAGCCAGGGTCAACAAAGAATAGCAATGGACCCCGGAAAGTATTGGACGCCCCTATACACCTTGCCTCCATGACGACACATCAAGATACCACAGAAGACCTGAAGAGTATATGGCTTCAAACTAGAGATGATAATTTGGTACGTAATTTATTGTTCCAGCAGTTAGTTTATGTCTGCAAAGTTCCTTACACTATGTGGCCTTGTTGTTCACTAAGTATCATAGTAGTGTTTGTATCATATCTCTGACATGCTAAGACTAAAATGTTGCATATGAAGTTGCAATATAGTTTTCTTTATTTAAATTAAAATTAAGTACATTTTTTTTTTCTGTGTAATGTAATAAGTTATTTGTCTAGCTAGGGGTAGATCAAACTCTCTTTACGAATTGTCAATTTATTGATCTACATAATCTTTGATTTTAGAAAGTAGACGCAAGGAAATTAGAGAAAGCCGAAGCAAAGTTACAACAGAAACAGCAAAAGCAGAAAGAAGGGAAGGCTCCGGTGGCTGCTCCAGTTCTGCAGACAGCCACCGCCTCCCAGGTCACATCCAAAAAAGACAGCAAACTCGAAGCTAAGGGCACTAACAGGACACAGGATATTAGGATAGAGAACTTTGATATTGCTTATGGTGATAGGTGAGTAATCTTGTGTGTTTAGTTTATTCTATCACTAGCTCTTGTCAGCAACTTTGTCTGTATAATGTTTTAAACTACCTCAACTTTAACTCATATTTATTTAAAGTATCACTTCCGGGACTTAACCATGTATAAAATTGTTTTTTATTACCTCGACGTTTCGGGATGCAGTGGCCATGGTCACGAGCAGACTGCCATGTAGGGTATCACTTTCGTTTAGCTGCACGAGTTTTTCGAACTACCTGCACTTGGTCATTATTTTATAACGGCACCATATCAACAAAACAATTTAAAACAGTTTTATATGGTTAAGTCCCGGAAGTGATGCTTTAAATAAACTTCGTCTGTGCCCGGGCACTGCACTTTTTATCTGCTTACCCTTTTAAACCGCAAAATATCTAATTAGAATATTTGTTCTTTTTAAAATATCTTCAAACTGTTCTACAATAGTTTACAATGCTCCATTTCTAAAGTTGTTATATTGAGGATATTTTGTCATCATCAATTTGGCATGCCCTTTATTTGACTAACCCATAATTTTTTGTTATATATTCAATTAAATCTATATCAGTCGGAGTGGCAAATTAAAGCTTCCATATTCCAAGGCATTGTCATACTTAGTTCTGCATATGTCTTCCAGAGTATTATTACAAGGTGCGGATCTCATACTTGCGTTTGGTCGGCGTTACGGTCTCGTCGGTCGGAACGGTCTCGGCAAGACAACGGTACTAAGAATGATCTCAGCAAAACAGTTAAAGATACCGTCACATATCTCCATCCTGCACGTAGAACAGGAGGTGGTAGGGGACGACACGATAGCGCTGCAAAGTGTACTGGAATGTGATACTGTGAGAGAGAAACTGTTGAAGAGAGAAAAGGATATTACAGCGGCTATTAATAGTGGGTAAGTTCACATTTTGAAGTATTAGTATATATTTTAAAATGTAGGGGAAAGTGGTCACCATTCGTACACATACCTTATCATTGAAAAATGGCTATAACCCTTAACGTATTGATATAATAGTTTCGGACTTTTTCTGTAACAGACTACAATATATTTGTTACACTTTACACTTACATAAACTAGCTAAATTTGACAATTAAATAAAAAATAAAAAATGAAATCTAAAAAGTGTATGAATGGTGACCACTTTCCCATACTTCTGTTTAGTTCAGAAAAAGATTTTTTTTTCTTGTTACCAATGAATCAATAGAAAAGTGATTTTAAATGCAGATTGCAAAATAAACATGGTTAGGACGTAAATTCATTAAATATGAGTTTATTTGTGTCAATTCAGGTAAATTCTTCTTTAGTATGGAAATAAAACGAATGTAATTCATATTCTGCCATGCAACATAGAACTTTCAGCACCATTACTTATTTATTAAACACAAACTTCTGCCCGCGACTTCGTCCGCGTAGAATTAGCAATTGACATGTTTATAGCTATCCCAGGAACTATGTAATTTTCCGGGAAAAAAGTGGCCTATAACTTGGCCGATGATTTTCTCAACCAATTAGTAAAGTTTGCATCAAAATGCGTTCAGCCGTTTTCACTGCTATTGATTTTAAGTATCCCCAGCCAATTATTTTTATATCCTCCATGTACAGACTTTCGACACTCTTCAACTTAAGGTCCGACCACACCGCCGCGTATACGCAGTGACGTGTCGTAGGCGTCACGTTTTCTCACCGTTTCTTCATACATTTTGTTGCGATTCCGTAACGTCACCGTTTTTTAAGCGGCGGTTTACTTAACCTTTATTATATGTATAGATCTTCCTCAAAGATTTAATCAAAATGTGATTTTTCTTTTAACTTAAAAATAAACAAATGGCATGCCTCTGTAATTACATCTGTGTAAATCAACATCCACAGAGCGACAGATACAGCACTATCTGCCGAGCTGACAGAAATCTACGGGCAACTGGAAGCTATCGAGGCAGACAAAGCACCGGCGCGTGCGTCCATCATACTAAGCGGTCTCGGGTTCACTCCGGAAATGCAGGCGCGAGCGACTAAGACCTTCTCCGGAGGATGGAGAATGAGGCTGGCGTTGGCGAGAGCGCTGTTCTCAAAGTAAGTTAAAAATAATGTTTTAATGTTAAATAACTTGTGAAAATTTTGGGTATAAATGATCTTTTAAACCCAAATATATTTTTGAATCATATGTATACTACGCAAAAGAAAAGCGTTGTCAACTAATTTTGCTTACTATAGTCTGGCAGATAAATCACTGCAGCCAGATGACACTCAGTGTTTTCAGTTTTTGGCAAAAATTAAATAATGATGTGACTTAGTGAATGAAAGAATGAACGATGTAATGAAATTAATTTGCGTCATTTATGTTGAAATAAAGAATTTTCAAAGCGTATTTTAATAAAATGATTTGTTCAATAAGGTTTTTGTATGTTTTATAGTTAGTAGTAGTGTAAGAGCGCGATTTGGAAATTTGTGGAAGCATGTCAAATCAGTTACCAGTTTTCAACTCATTCCCCATTTTGCCATAAATAAAACAACAGTTATTGCATTAATATATGTTTCTACCTCTGTACTTTACTTAAAAACTTAAATTATTCCGAATCAATTTCACTGCTGCTGTCACTATTTACGTGTATTACAAAGTCATCGCACATTTTATCTACCATGTTAATATGAATCTTGAACCCCTCAAAAATATCGCGCTTAATTTGAAATATACTAAACTACGAATGTGACATTCATAAAATATTTCGTTCGTTCAATAATCAAATCATTCATTACGCGACCTTAGTCGAGCACTAGTGAAATAAATGTGGTATCATTATTTCGTAAAATGACATTTGGAAGTGTCATCTGGCTGCAGTGATTTAGCTGCCAGACTATATTAACATTTTTTTTAATGTATTTTTTTTCGGTTTTTTTTTTACTAGTGCTTTCTTATGTTATACTAGCTTTTGCCTGTGACATTGTCTGTGCAGGCTTAAAATTTGTGTAGAAGAACAGTCCTTTTTTAAGTTTTTTCAAGTAACTTATTTTAACTTTTTCTCTTCATAACAACTCACACTTTGACAGATATTTAAGAAAGTATTGCGCTTAGCAATATGTTTAGTCATTTATTTTTATTTTAAACTGCAGGCTTATTACGTAACTCGCTCGCGATCACCATCGTGTTCATTTTGACAGTTCATGTATGGGCTGACAATTGGCATCGGAATCAGCTAGCTGTCACATTTATACACGAACTGTTAAAATGAACACGATGGCGAATGCGAGCGAGTTACGTAATAAGCTAGCTGGTGATCTGTTAAACAAAGATGTATATATTTCACAGACCAGACTTGCTACTGCTCGACGAGCCTACCAACATGTTGGACATAAAGGCGATCATCTGGCTTGAGAACTACCTGCAGAACTGGCCGACCACCCTACTTGTTGTATCCCACGACCGGAACTTCCTGGACACTGTGCCGACAGACATCTTACATTTGCACTCACAGAGGATAGACCCTTACAGGTACTTACATACTTACTGGGGCCTCACCATGACGTCTTAGTGCGATTCAGTTTAAACTTAAACTGAGTCGGAATTAGGACGTCATGGTAAGGCCCCTGGTCTGTGAGCAAAGAAAAAACACGGAATGCACCATGCATATGCTTCCCGCGCAGATGGTAGTAGCTCATCGAGGGAATAGGCGAAAATCTTAGGAATCATTTTATAGACGATGTGGCTAGCAACCCAATTGGTTTCATATAAGCATAATACTGGTATTGTTCAATTGGGTTTCTTTTTTTTTATATATATTGCATCTGCAATCAGTGCATTCACTTTTAGCAGATCTGTTCCATGCTTCTCTCATTCAGAGCGTGTCCTCCAGTGAGGACATCTACTCATAGTTCTCTACACTACAAGATGTCTTTTCTTTTAACGCGCTTAACATAGCTGGTGATTGTGAGCTGTTGTGCAAGGGTATTGGGGTGGGTTTCTAGCCGTCCCCTGTATTTTCGATTGGGAATGGATAATTTATTATGTTTATGGACGTACTGCTTATCAGCCGTATAGGGGGCGCCGAGTGATTGAGTAAAATGTTTTTATTTTTATTAAATACTAGCTGTTGCCAGCGACTTCGTCTGCGAAGAATTCGTTTATCGCTATCCCGCGGGAACTACGCAATTTTCCGGGATAAAAAGTAGCCTATGTGCTATTCCAGACTTTTCTCTATCTATGTGCCAAATTTCATCCCGATCCGTTGGTCTGTTCTGGCGTGATTGAGTAACAAACAAACATACATCCATCCATCCATCCATCCATCCATCCATCCATACTTTCGCATTTATAATATTAGTTAGATTAGATAATATGGCTCGACGGAAAAATCTGAAACTTTTTTCCGTAGCTAAGGATGGTTATTGCTATCAATAGAAAAATCACCAAGCACTTTTAAAATAATCATCAATTCCCAATTGCCCCCATGCAGTCAATGTACGACTAAAGTTCTGAAATCTACAACCTTGTAACAAGACAACTTTACAATTGAAATCGCAGTTTGATTACAGCATAATATGAATTCAGAATATCAGGACTTTTTTTTGACACCATTTGTTTACCAGGGGCAACTACGAACAGTTCCACAAGACGAAGACTGAAAAGCACAAGAACCAGCAGCGCGAGTGGGAGGCGCAGCAGCAGCACCGCGCGCACACGCAGGAGTTCATTGACCGCTTCCGGTACAACGCCAACCGGGCCTCGTCGGTGCAGAGCAAGATCAAGATGCTCGATAAGCTGTTAGTACCAGCCAATAATTATTTATACAGCTCTCATTCAGAAAAGTGTTCAAAGGGATCAAAGTGCAACTTTTCTGTTCAAAACTTTTCCAATTGTTTTTTTTGCAAATGCAATTTTTTATTTTGCAAGTGAAACAAAGTAATCTCTGCCTACCTCTGTGGGAAAGAGGCGTGACAGTATGTATGTATGTATGTATGCAATTTTTTGAAGTTGATAATTGTAAAACCACGCCATTTTCTATGCTGTTGTGTCACAAGGGAGCAAAATGATGTATTTACGGCGAGGGCGCTGCATTGAATACGGAATGTAGCGAAGGATTCTAAAGTAAATTCCTAAGCGTAGCGAGGATTCTAAAGTAGAATCTGGAGCGTAATAACTGTAATGAGGGATTCAAGTGTTAACGCCCAAGATGAAAATAATTTTGCTCCCGAGTGGCTCATACAACTTTTCACAGTGTTTCGTGATACAGTGATTCGTGACGTGAGATAGGTTTAGGTGTATTTGTCAAGGTTTTTTGGAAATTGGTTGAAATATGACGATAAATGTGGCATCGCCTTGTTAACAACACGTTTAAACTTCTGACTTTTTCCCGGTATCCGATTCGGATAAAACAGAGCCTATATTATGTTGCTCCAGGTAAAGAGTAATCTACTTGTGTGAACGCCTTTAGAATCATAATAGGAAAACTATTGTGAAACATTAACCATCTCGCTCTTCCCTGCAGCCCAGAGCTAAGGCCAGTGGAGAAGGAGATAGAAGTGGTCCTTCGGTTTCCGGAGACGGAGCCCCTCTCTCCCCCTATACTGCAGCTGAACGAAGTCGGCTTCTATTACTCTAAGGATAAGGTCATCTTCACAAACGTCAACCTTGGCGCTACTTTGGAATCTAGGATATGTATTGTAAGTGCTATTTGTTTTTTTATAACTAAAGAGGCTGACAAGACCTAATTTTGATGAAATTGATGTTATTTAAGCACTTTTTACAGAAAAACTACACAAAAAAAAAATATATTAATGACTTGATACATAAACTGAACGAAATTGGCTCGATAGAAAATTATTGCAAAGATTGGTCTTAAAATCATCATTAAACGGTTCTGTCTTTATTTTTTCGACGTATGTCTGCAATTAAAAACATGAAGTCAACACATTCATACCTAAACCGCTAACGAGTCATATTTCACAAATAATCCATGATTTTTTAATTTCTTTTTATTTGTGTCTTATTTGCAAACTTTAGACGCGCGCTACGCTGCCGGAATAGTTTTTTCTCTTTCACTAACAGGCACGCGAACCGTATGTGTGAAGAGTGGCGGTGCTCAAGGTCATTTGCTGTTGACAGCGCCTTAACTTTTAACCCCACACTTAATAAAAAGTAAAGACGTCTACTATCTTAACACTGCTCTATTTTTACGATCTTGCACTTTACAAAAAAAAAACCACTTTTTCAGGTGGGAGACAACGGCGCGGGTAAAACGACCTTACTAAAGATCATAATGGGCATCCTGTCGCCCACCAGTGGGGACCGCAACGTGCACAGAGGGCTCAAGTTTGGTTACTTCTCGCAGCACCACGTCGACCAGCTCGAGATGAACGTCAACTCGGTTGAGCTGCTGCAGAAGAGCTATCCAGGTATGGAACATAATGCAGTAGGGCTAGAGCGACCGCTTAACTGAGTCCTCGCCCGCGCGGGTACAGGGGGGCAGGGACGACAAAGGGAACCGAGAGAGGCCCCGCGGTCGCCTACCCCGCGCCCCTGGGCTTTGAGACCCTTGGGAAGGACATAAAATAGTTTTGTCCCGGAAAATTGTAGTTCCCGCGAACGCGCGATAAACGAATTCTCCACAGCTAAAGTCGCAGGCAACAAGTATCTTTAAACGATATTTATTATTTTTATTTCCTTCTCTCGGCGATGTTGGAAACGTTTTCGGAGGCGAATATTCTATCTAGTGTTAGCCTGATTCCTGAACGTTGACAGACAGAGATTCCTGCGTAAAACCTCCCCGCGATGGTCGTATTAGAAATGGCATTGTATTAATATCTTGGAAATACATAATAATTGACAACATTTCATTTTTATAACACCTGAAAATGTATATATGGTTCGAAAGCATTTTGCCTCCTGATCACTGCAATATGTTTATATTATTTTTAATATCGCTTATTATAAAAAATAAAAATTTATTAAAAATATGTCCTAATTTTACCAAAACTACCACAGGATGGGTGAAATGCCTTTGCCTTTTTCACGAGAAAAAGTAAGCGACCATAATTTTGTATTTGACAACTTCAAAGTACAAGGGGGGCAACTCTGTAATTCTATTTTTGAAGTTCGTTGCATACCTTCTCTCTCACTCTCAAGTTAATGATTATATTAGTATGAGCGGAACAGCACCAAGCGAATATCGAAAATCGAATATCGGAGAATAAGGCCTGACATTGTCAATTTGAAATTGACGTCGGTTTTTTTTCTATACAGAAAAGACAAAAGGATAAGTGTCTATTCTGTGATAGTTTCGGAGTTACGCCCTTTTAGAATAAGCAAAAATTAATAAATTAATTATAAATTAAATACAAACCCTAGCAAAAAAATTAAACTTCCAGCATGTTCATCTTTTCAAACAAAATACAGAGAACCATCAAAACTATAGGCTCAGAAATATGAAATGTTGTCAATTATATTTGCTTTTATTCAATTTAACACTAGCTAGGTGTCATCTCTAGGAAAACGCGTTTTCTGAGTTTTTCAAACACTAACCATTTCTCGGTCACCAAGGTAAAAGTCAACGCGCATAAAAAGAGCTCTGGGTGGCTAGTGGAGTCGGTATACGTTTGCGCCAGTTTGGTCCGTATTTCGCTCGTGCGCAAGTATATCGCCAGGAGCTCTGTACGTGCGTTGATTTGTACTTACTTATTCTCTTATCTCTATCATTATACTCACTCTATTACTTTGCCAGGTAAAACTATAGAAGAATACAGACGTCAGCTGGGCAGTTTCGGCGTCAGCGGCGACCTGGCCCTCCAGACTATAGCCAGCCTCTCCGGAGGACAGAAGTCGCGCGTGGCTTTCTCTATCATGTGCATGGGGAACCCTAACTTCTTGGTTCTCGACGAGCCTACCAATCACTTGGACATAGAGACTATTGAGGCGCTAGGCAAGGGGATTAATAAGTATACGGTGAGTTATCCTAGTAATATTATAAATGCGGAAGTTTGTGAGGATGGATGTTTGTTACTCTTTCACGCCAGAACGGCTTAACGGATCTGGGTGAAAATTGGAATATAGATTAGATAGATTATGGTCTGGAATAACACATAGGCTACTTTTTATCCCGGAAAATTGAGTAGTTCCCGCGGGATAGCGATATACGAATTCTTTGCAGACGAAGTCGCGGGCAACAGCTAGTAACTAATATATTAGAGTAGATTCAAGGACGTGTCTAGACTGTAGAAGTTATACATACATACTTTTATTAAGGTTATTACATAACTTGGTCTCCATACATACCTACTTTTTTCCCCACTGAATTTATATTTGTCTTTTTTATTCTACAGTTAGTTTGATTGGTTTGTTTTATTGGTTCAGTAAATTGTGATACCTACGATATTTTGAGAAAATGTCTTTCTGCCAAGTTTTTCGTGGCTAATTTTTGTGGAAATTATAGAATTTATGAAAGCGCAAGTAGAATAAAAATACAACACAATTAAGCCCCTTGCAGGCTACTTACAGAATAAACGTTTTGATTTTGAAAGTTTACGAATTATGTTTAACACTTAGTGAAACTTGCTTAGCACTGGCAATGACTCAATATCATGCTGTACGAAAATGCTTCGATATCATGTTTAAAAACTCGAATACTTAAGCTTATAGACAGTCGAGAACCAATTCATTAGTTCCTGCGCGCTCCGCCCCGTGTCTATGGTGTGGTGTAACGATTTTCCATGCTTACATACATAGTTACTGAACTTATACAACCTCCATTTTCAAATCCAGTGTACCGTTTCTCGAAGCTATAAGTTATCATTTTAGAAGTCTAAACTAGCAACATTGGTCCAATCAACCAATCAGTGCTATGTTGCTAGCTTGTCTGGTGGACTAAACTCGTGTTAGAATCTAAAACATCGAAATAAAATGGTTGTTTCAGGGCGGCGTGATCCTAGTTTCCCACGACGAGCGGTTAATACGAGTGGTGTGCAAAGAGCTGTGGATCTGTGGCAACGGCTCGGTGTCGAGCATAGAGGGCGGCTTCGACGAGTACAGAAAGATCGTCGAGAAAGAACTCGAGGCACAGAACAAGTAACCTCCCATCCGCTACCTAGTATCTGTATAAAGTATGCATAAATTATATTGTAATATACTTGTAGCGTTTCATTATTTATTACGCTTTATGTTATTTATACGGGCGAAAATGAAAAGCTGATTTATATTATTAATGCAAATTTTTATTTATACCTCCAACCTCCTGTCTTCATTAAATACTTTAGCATACGTTCCATACAAACCTTGAGTACTCTCAAATATCCATGGCAATAAAAATATAATTAACTTAACGCAAATAATATTTACAAAACATAAATCGAATACATAATATACAATTATTATAGTGACTAATATAGCAACAGAATCAGAATTAAATTTCGATAATTTTTCAAATGCAGTACTCAATTCGAGCAATTTTCAACTTTGTTACATTACACATAAATGCAAGGTCGTTTGTCGCGTACAAGGGCGTACTGTTGAGGATATCGGAGGGCAGTACATACTATTTCATTAATAGGGAATTATAGCGAATCGTTCTGACATATGCAGATATTATAAGTATTATCGAGGTATACGAACGATATACCGGTTTATATTATGGCAATTTAAGATTTTGAATACAAGTTAGGTACAAATAATAAAGTAACACTAGCAGATCACAAACAATACTCTTAAATTAAATGTCCAGTTGGCAAAGACAAATGGCGTTTGGATCACTCGGCTCCTACTGTCGAGTAAGAGGGGTCGATGTAATAAAATTTAAAACAAATAATTTACTGATGCTTCTTCCGCCGCGGCTTGGTTTTGTCCGCGTTCCGGAGCACCTCCGCGTAGGAGAGCTCTAGTTTGCGCAGTTTGTGGATCTCCTGGGACGCGGTGCTCTGTTTGATGTCCCAGGAGTCGGTCTCGGCGTTCCATCCCTGGTAGATCTTGCCAGTACGGCCGCTAACACTAGGTGTTGGCGAGTTTATGCTGCGGTTGTAAAACTGTAGGGTAGACCCGTTCCATTCGGCTGCAGCCTCGTTTGACCGCACCAGCGGACTAACTTCTATGGGCCGGTAGTCCCTTCGCTTCTTACTCGATGATTTCTGGTAGGTAATCTTCGGCGGCGACGGGAACACCGGCGAATCGGCGCCCTGTCGCTCCTGGCTCTGCTTTCTGTTGCGATGTCGGGACTTCTTTCTAGTGGCCGCTATGTACTCCAGAGGTTGACGAACGAGTGGAGTCAGGACGCGCTCCTTCTCTTTCTCCTTCTCGGCCGTCTTCTCTTTGTCTTTCTCGGGCTCCCTCTTTTCTTTCGGTCTCACGGCGGGAGTCTCTTCCACCGGCTTGTTCTCTTTGTTGTTTTCTACTTCTTTCTTCTTGACCGGTTCGGGAGCGGGACGTTCTTTTGGTTTGAGCGTGGGTGTATCTGGAGCTGTGATATCGGACACTGGAATCGACTGTTCAGACATTGCAGAAGAAAGGACGCTTTGGGTGTCGTCGGTGAAGGTGCCTGGTGGCTCTTCGTTAGCGGGCGTGACCGGCGGGACTTTGCCGGCCGCGGTGTCGTCCAGTAACGGCAGCTGTTCGCCCTCGTCTTTGTTCTCGGCCGCTTTCTTGAGGATGGTGAATATTTCTTTGAAGAGTTCGCGGTATTCGGGCCGATTGCGGAAACGGCTGTCCATTGGACTGACGTCGTCGTAGATGCTGAAGCGGTAGTCTTCACCGTCTGCGATTGTGCAGAGGAAGGAGCCGGGTCGCTCGCGCTCCGTTTGGGTGGCTTTGTTACTGGTTTCATCGGCGAAGCCCGAGCTGGAAGTCTCGGCTTCGGAGAAGTCAGGGGTTTGGATGAACTTCTTGCGTGACGCGGTGTCTGGTTTCTTCTGGTTGTCCTTCTGGGCCTCTTCGCCGTGGCCGCTCTCCTCGTCGGTGTCTTTGACGCTGAACTGGCTGAAGTCACCGGAGGTCTGCAGCTCGTCCTGCAGCGATATGGGCCCAGAAGTCTGCGCGGGCAGCGTGTTTGGTTTGTTCTTGCGGATATTCTTCACCTGCGAGAGTTGCACTTCAAGCAGAGCTTCGTATTTCTGCACGAGCTCTCGGTAGGGGTTGTCGTGACCATCTTCTTTGTTTGCCCATATGCCTTGCAGTAGTTTTTCCTTGGCATTCTGAAGCATAAACGTTTATATTGATGATCGTGTAAAAGAAGACGGTAAGTTAATTCCTATAGAAAACAAACTGTTTGATGATAATGTTATTGCATCCTCGATGTACTACTTTGATATTTGTTTGAAAAATGTGTGTTACTGAAATGATGTTCGGGTTTTGTGATAATTATTGAATTATGATCTTCTTTTCTTATGATGGAGTAGATAAAGAAAAAAACACCCTTATTAACGTAGGTACAGTATTTATGGAAGATATGCAATGTTGAATGTAACATTAACGTAACAACGTAACAAGTTTTAATATGAGTGAACACATGACAGATATATGAGTAAATAACTTGATGATGTACTTAGATACTAAAATGATTAGTCAAACATACACCCATTACTCCACACAAAAATTAGACACATTACAAACGTTGACAATTGATTTGAATCCACTTTATGTTTTTATCAAAATGTACACATGCAAGTTTATAAAATGGATTAATTGTTTATTATTGTTAGTTATTATAAACATGCTTCTTGATTCGTAATATTGAAATCAACTGTCGTGCGGTTTACCCAATACTGAAGTCACAAGTACCTTCACCAATTCATTAGCGTGCTCTGATCGCTTACACTAGTAACGTGTCAGTAATGGACGTACCTTCGACTACATACGATATATCCAAAGAAAACTACTGCAAATGCGCTTCATAATGCATATGCAAAGCGTGAGCAACAACATCAGGGGCAGTTGGAAAAGCTTTGTCGCCTAGAAACGAGTGAAACATTCACATGAGATTTTAAAGGGAAATGACTTGACTTATGTATGAGTATGACTCACATGCGAGAACTTAAAGGTGAGAAAGCTACTAAGTGAGCTGTATTCAAAGACAATATTCTAGTCGTGTAGCTCCATGAATACGAAACTGATTTCAAATGAGACTTGCAAAGATTCTATCTCTTCTAGGTTCTAATGATTCGTAGAATGATTAGTCCGGCGGGAGTTAGTACTGTTAATTACTTGCAAATATTTTCACAGTGGTGCAGTTAGATTAACAATTGTTTAAATGTAAAGTTTCGAAGACTATACAGAAAGTTATTCACAAAACGAGAACAGTTTCTAGAGAAGGTACAGAAAGATATAAATAGAAGAACAGGTAAATAATTGAATATGTTACATGAAACTTTGTACAGATACTTACATCAAACTTGATAAGCTTTGTTGTGACGAGCTCATCTCTTGGGCTGTCTTGGATGGAGGGGCTGAGAATAAGAGAGCTGATGGCGCTTCTGTCATCCTCGTCACCATCTAGCATGGAAGACATGTCGTCTCCACGCTCCACGCCTCTTAGACATCGGATGCATAGTTGACCTTGTCTGCAATGGAGGAGGATTGTGAGGATAAGGTTAGAAACGGTAAAGGACGTTTCAATCACAAAACATTAATTACGTGGATATGCCCAACCGATTACTGTATGCTCTCTGCTGCAGCATAAATGGTTTGGAAGCATACATTGACTGTAACATACCTGACTTCTTCTAAGATCGCGAATTCCTCGTGCATCGATTTGGGCTCATCGTCTTTCTGATTCCAATTTCGTAACTGCTCCTGTATTCGATTATTCTCCTGGACCATGGACGCCAGCTGTTCCTCAAGTTCGGTGACTCTTCTCTGTTCCTGGGCAAACGCTACCTTGCTTTCTCGTAACTCATCGCTTATCCTGAGCAGATCCTCATCCTCTTTAGTCAGTTCTGGGAGAGGTGCGACAGTTTTCAAAGGCGTGCTGGTCACGTCGACCTTTTTCGAATTCGGTGTGATGGCTTCTACTGGTTTAGCTTCTTTCTCTTTGGGTTTCTCAGTGCTCTCTGGCTTTCGTTGTGCGCGTCGCCTTGCGATCTCCAACTGCGCGTTTAAGTCGTCAACAGTCTTTTGTAGATCCTCGCATTTGCCCTCAAGCGTTTCAACGTTCGAACACAAACTGGAATAAGAGGAAGTAGGCGTGAGTAATGTTTCTTCTCTAAGCTGACGCTAATGCGGTGTGAGATTAATGTTCCGATTCCGACGCATTCATACATAATTATGAGAAATATGTTTAAGAGTGATTCCGTATTCAACGCATAAAAAGTTAAACATGAGGTTCGTGCGACTACAGTGTGTTTGCGTTGTGATATTTACGACGTTGGTGTTAAGGTGTGTATTTGTTTGGTTTGGTTGTGTGGCTTGTAATAAACTCACGTTTTAATGTGTTTCTTGTCGGCGGCATGGTCGACGGCTAATCTGTGGTTGGCGCGCTCCAAGTCTTGGATGCTGACTTCTAGTTGCTCGTAGATTCTCAGTCTTGAGTCGTTAACTTCGCGCAGTGCGACTGTTTGTTTTGTTAAGTACTGAAATCATTAAATACCATTTTACTACTTAGTAGTAATGTCGTAGGTACATTTTATTGCCATGTTATACCATAGTTCCGCTGATAGAGTAGTTTCGCTTTACAACGATTAAGTATAAGAGCAATTTTTAGAAACTTGTTAAGAAAGTGCCTTAATGTCAAGTTTTGATGCTAGGATTATAGAAGAGCCAGAGCCATATAAGGTGGCTACCCCTAGCGGGATTCGAACCTGGGACCTCTAGTTTCATCGCCGTCATTGGCAGTTGAACCTCGTAAACTCGCAACGACTGACGAGAACTCAATACTTAATTAAAATGTTTCACTTACTTCGATTTCCTGCGTCTGATCTTCAATGACGTTCTGGTGCTGGCGCAGCGCTGTCTCAAGCTCTTTGTTCCTCTCCAACAGGGTTTTGCCAAGTTCCGCCGCCAGCTGCAGATCTGTAACCAAAGCAATATTTGAAGTCACCCAAGTTATTTAGGTAAATCGAATCCATGAGCACGGTGAGAGCGACGCTAACGCGACGGTGAAAGACGTCACGTGGTGGGCTGAGACAAGTAATTATATTGGAATTGCATTGCGGAAGTGTTGCCAGCTCGACGGAAATATCGTGAGCTGTATCAGATTGTAAAAAAATTGCAGTGATTTTATCACCTGTCAATTTAATTTAATTTATTCGCTACTTGAAAATTTTTACCGAGTAATACTTAGTAAATCGATTGAACGTAGCAAAATGTCCAAAAACGGGATTTTGGCTTGTTTGAATGTAAAATTATAACTGGGAGTTCATAAAAAAATCTTTGCACTGATTATTATGATCGGCATTCAACGGTGGATCATCTGCAGATGCAGCCTACCTATATACCTCTCACTGCTGGGCACAAGCCTTTTCTCATAATAGAGCTTGGGCTATAATTCCACACACTATTAAATTGCTTCGCAGGTGTTTCCTCACATGATTTCCTTCACAGAAAAGCTCAGCAAGGCCTTCAAATGAAATTTCGCACATAAATTCCAAAAAACTTAAGAGGTGCGAGCGCGGGTTCAATTCGCACCCACGACTCCGCTTGTGAGACCACGAGTTTAAACCATTAAGCATTTGGAACAGTAGATGCAGAACTCAAATTATTTGTGCAAAAAGTATGAAAGATAGTTCAGATCTGGCATCTAAAATACTACCTTGGCAACACCGTCTGAGCAACCGAAACCTAGCGTTGCGACAACTCAGATGGAGCACGGATAATTCCCCGCCGGCTAGCGCAACGAGATATTTACCGCTGACTCACAGCACACCGTCACGCGCTATGATGTCGACGTCATTTCATAACGATGCACATTGCTGGCTCCGACCCACCCCGCTTACCCACCACCAGAACCAGCAGCGTAACGATGCGTGCATATCGATAATAACTCATGTGAAAGGCGTTCTTTACTTTGGTCTAACCTTGGTGGTGGAGAACAAAACCATTTAAACTCCTATTTACGTTCTGGCAGTTAAATTGGGGTCAATGAAAAGGTTTGCTTGATGAAAGCGTGCAGACATGAAGCATAATTTTGCTAACGTCTGGGCGTGCGGACGTAATAGTAAGAAAGCTAAAGCTTGAATATGTGACAGCATAAGAAAGGTGGAAACGTTTTGTTTTACAGCATGTTGAGAAAAACGCGCTACTTCAATTTGAATACGTTTGCGAAAAATAAATACTTATTCAGTGTGGGAAGGAAATGTTTCAATGGAAACTTGCACGCGATACTTGGGCCGTTACACCAAAAGCATGTTTCTATTTATCTCGGCTCGGGTTTCTCGGTTTTGAAGTTTTTACGAACTAATAGTCATACATAAATAATAAGTAAGTATAACTTATGAACACAAACGTATAGTCAGCATCAGAAGTTGATAAACAGTCAAAGTGCTCAAGATGATCTACAAAAGACTTTTTAATGAAATGTACGGGGAAAACAGAAAATTTCTAACTGAATTACTACACCCAAGTTAGTCGGTTTCATCCCTTAAGTATCCAGTTTTGTATCCACTTTTTATGAGTATGAAAAAATGGATACTTCGTCATAGGGAATCGATCGTACCTACGTAATGTCAATGCAAGCAGCGTAAACCACAAAATACCTACCTTCAGTCGCCATAATAATAGTAGGTACAGGTGGCGGCACGTAAGTCTAACGTGGAGTACGCCCGCCCGCGTCCCCTGCACTCCCCCGCGATGCCTTTTTTTCGACTACTGCGCATCAACCGCATCGCTCGCTACAGTGCCGGCACTTGTACTGTTGTTATTCAGATGCGTTTGTTGACTTTTACTCGGTGTTTGTTATTGTTTAGAAGCCATATTGAATGCACATGCATTTGCAGCACCCAAACAAGTGTCGCATCAGACAGGCCAACAACGTTGTGACATATTAGTAGCATGAATGTCTGCAACTGTACAACGTATGAGACAGTTTTAGGAACGGATATTAGGTAAGTACGTATAAGGAAATATTTTTCGCTCTAAAAATCAGCTATTTCCACTTTATGACAGCATGTTGGATGCGCCTAAAATTTGTAATTTTAAGTCGTTTAGATTCTTAACGTCTAATTAATTTTAATTCCACCTCGGACCACACGCGTTATTTCTGTGTGCACTACGTAACAGAGCTTTGAAATGTACAATACCTAAACTTTACATACATATAACTAAACATGTGTCCTGCATACAATAGGAAAGAATTAACGTCTATGTATACCTAATTCCATTCCATTCTATTTCCGTTCCATTGTTTTGATTCCATTTTCCATCTCTACGCCCACAATCTTGCTAAACGTGGCCTGTGGGTCTTGTCACCATAGGCTCTGTCTACCCCGTAAGGGATAACGTGATTTTGTGTATGTGTATGTAAGTATATATAATATTAGAATGTGGTACGTCGTGTGGAGTTTACTACACATAGAAAATTTATTTTTCGAGTCATAAAGCATGTGACTCACCGGAGAATCATAACTCAATGAATGTCAGTTAATTAATAACTTCCTTTGGAGGCAACGGCATACTCACTTGAAACATTACTTTGGCAAGGTTCCACAGTCACAATTGAAAATATTGAAACGTTTCGACTTTACTGTACTCATGATTACAGCAGCAAAGAGACGCAACTAAGTTGTGGACAGATGGTTCCTACGACATGAAACTAAATATTGGCTGAGCACCTTTAAGTAGTAAGCCTGCTGTGCTAACGTACACACAGCAAAGCTATTCGGTAAGCATTTTTGCATGCACGCGCCGCTTTAAACCTGCTTACCGAATAGCTTTGCTGTGTGTACATACCCCTTATTCATAATTTTCATAAACACTATAGGCTTCTGCTAACTTAGCGATCGTATGTCCTTATCTGTGAAAGGTAAATGTCAAAGTGACAGATAAGGACAAACGATTGCTAAGTTAGCAGAAGCCTAAAGAGCATTTATTAATAAGGGGGTTACATAGTAAAGGTTTATTATACTAACGCCTGAAAGCGCGTAGAATCGAACAATGAGCTGAAATCGACTTGTCGCTGGCCCTATATCTACTCTGAAATTTGAAATTCAATTTGTGCCATCCCGCTCACACTAAAAATCATTAATACGAATGAGAGGGACGATATGAAACCAACTTCTACTTTTAACTTCTTTGTATTGTCATTGGTCTATTCTGTACATCTCCGCTCCGCTCCGCCTCTTAAAAGCGCATCTTTAAACTAACTTAAGCATGTGTTTGACTAAATCTTATAGCAGTTCGTTTAACAGGGACATGTCTATTATTGTATTGCATGTACACACATTGATTACAAAATTCGTAATATTTTATGCGTGGCCGTCTATTGCAGCGGTAACCAAACGGGTTTCAAGTGTTATACCACAAACATCAACACAAAGTGCATAAAAGATTAATCGTTATACATATCTTGTCAGGAAGCAGGCGTTTTTCTTTGTCGATGAGCAACTTTAAAACCATACAACCGTTTGGTCACCGTGTAGTAACGTTACTTTTTTATTTTATACGGGTAGAATAGTTCACTTCGACTAAAATTATTGTATAGAAAGTAACTTACGGCGTGCGAAAACGACATGCTTTGTCCGCTTAAGTTTACGGACACAGAACTGGTTCTAGATTTTCAGGGCCCCTAGATAGAGTGGAGTGGGGTGCTGTTGGAAATCTCAAGATTTTCAGCGTTCAGGATTCAAGATCGTTCGCTGTCAGATCCGTACCAGAAGTGTTAAAAATGACAGCTAAAACGTAAAATTGAATCAGAATTGAATCGCATTAGGACGTCATGGTAAGGCCCCGTTAGATAAACACTTAATGGGCTAGGACCTCCGTCGATTCATGTTGCATTTCTTTGACGACGACGTGCCAATACCAACTAGGTACGTTTTCAGTTTAAGAGGATTATTATGCAACCAAACTGCGATATTGTATCAAAATCAGCGAACGTAACTTTCAAATAAATCTTTGTTGTTACACACAATGCCTCAATTTCTATCACTATCGCCACCAACATAACGGATGGAGGTTAGTATGATAACTTTCTCGCACGACGTTCTCAGGCGCGGCTGATCTAATGATTTTGATGCGCAAGCGCGTAATTACACCCTTTTCACTATAATTTGTTTCATTATTGTTTTTTTGGGTTTTCATTGCCAATGCTAGGCCAAGGGCCGTAGATGGGCTATCGATAAACGGGTTACTTGCTTGAAGTAGATTTAGGATGTAGGCAATTACATTTAAAGGAAAAGGTCGATTTGGCTGCAGCAGCGCCTTGCATCGTATAAGCCCCATAGTGTAACTATAGTGAGCTAACTCAGCCGTGGAGACAGAGCAACTATCTGTTTGATGTAGAGCAGCATGGCTAGCACGAGAGCGCGCGAGAGCTGTATCGCGCACACTTGTGCTAGCCGTGCTGAGTTGACCTCCCCAACTTTTGTCCATACCTGGTCTAAAAACAACTTGATCTATAAACCTACTATTTTTCATATTATGTCCTGAGTATAATTAATGATCGATTTAATGATCGACCGCAGTGCCAACAGACTCTGCCGATTGAAGCAGAGCCAAAGAAGTGAGCCCAGTAATAAAAAAATGTTACGATATGGCTAATATTGTGATTTGAAAAACGAAGGCTTGTGTTAAAAAAATAAAAAAAAATTGTACACCCAGTAATTATATATTGTGCATGGCGTGTTGAGTTTAGGCTTAATCTTGTAGATTTCATACTCCTTATTGCTTTCTCAATCTTGGTATATTAAATAATAACAAGCGCAATTTCATAGTCCGTTCCGTGCAAAATATCAATGCGTCCATCGCAGTCGCTAATTTGAACGCAATTGCTCATTATTTCTTTCAGCGCTAACAATTTCAAAACAGATGAACTTCAGTTTCTTTTGTAACCGTATTGTATTGTTTTTAGTATCACTTTCGTGTGTCACGAGGTCTGTGATAAGGGCAATGACCGCGACCGGCATGTGCAACAAATGATCTCTGACCTACTACGAGTGATTAGATGATCACAAATTAAACTTAGGTACTAAAAAGCAATTTCGTGGGTTCCTTAAACAATCCTTGACTGCCGCACTTAATCGACATAACATGTTAGTCATGTCGTGATTTTATTTTACGTTGAACGAGTCTGCCCATGGGCCTAACATGGGCCTTACCATGACGTCTTAATGGGATTAAATTCCGATTCAGTGTAGGTGCGCTCGCTGTCAGATCCATACTAAAAATGACAGCTCAAACCTGAACTGTGTCGGAATTGAATAAGAATTGAATTGCATTAAGACATCATGGTACGGCCTCTGTTCCATTTAATGAAAAAAAAGTATGTACGAGATTCTATTTCTGAAAATAATAAAAAATAAGATCCTTAATTTTGTGTAGAAATGTACCAATCTACTTAATTACCTAAAGCAAATATTTTCATATTAGTGGAAGCGAGGACGTAGAGAACATTTTTTTTGGAGCCAATTAGTATTTTACTTAACTACTGGTAGATATAACTATCTTGTATGTAAACTTTACTATTTATATACTTAGTAAAGTACTAACACTCGGCATTAAGCTACAAAAGTTGCCTTAAACCCAGACGATAATAGGATAAAAATATTGGACTCATTTTTAAACGTATAGTACTTAATTAAATACTTAAGTAACTGGGAGTAGGTATATATTATTATTTCCTTTTATTAGAGACTTTACAAATTGGCATCATAATTAAAATAACGACACGTTTTAATTATGTACGTATATATCTTAAGTAATTGGTTCACTAGCTATTTCAGTTTCAGTTTCAGTTTATTTATTCAAAAAACAATTTTCATTGTGTACGAATATTACATAATTAAATTAATACAGTCATACTCAAATTAAAACTAAGAAAATAATGATACTTAATTAGAAAGTTCAATATAAAGAGACAAAAGAAAAATAAAAAAATAAAAAATAAAAATAACACATTACATAGATAGGTATTGACTTAATAGTTATTTGAAGTCGCCCAACTATTAACTAGTAATACATACGACGGTTAAAACATGGATTATTTTTGGCTCAGTAAGTAAATGATAGACTTCAATTAAACATAATACACGAGATCGGTGGTGGTGATGTCACTGAACTAATCCATTGTCTATTGTTAATATAAAACGAATTTATAAATATAAACATTTGTAAACATTGCTCGCGAGCGCAAAGCATATTTTTAAAGTCTATTATGATACGTCATTATAATGATGTAGGTAATGGACCTAAAATTTTGCTACAATTTAATATTCTCGTAGTCGTCAACACGGAAGTCAATCTAATGGGGTAGCCGCGGCACATAGGTACCTAGCGACTGAAGCGACATAAATTATAGCCGTCACACGATGATACGTATGTTTTTCTTCATTTGTTTAGTTACTAGGACCGGACCGATCCCAATAAGGCTTAGTTATCCTTCTGGGTTGGAAGGTCAGATTGCAGTCCCTTCTGTAAAAACTAGTGCCTACGCCAAATCTTGGGATTAGGTTGTCAAAGCGGACCCCAAGGATCACTGAGCCGTGGCAAATGCCGAGAAAAACGCTAGGAAGATGTGTTTAGTTACTAGGCGCCCGATTTTTGAAAGCACATGTGTGAAAATATCACTCGAAAGTGGTGAAAAATTGTGCTGAATTTGAAATACAAGTAGCTTAGAAGATACTTACGGCTCTCATTAATCATGTGGACTAGTCAAAAATTCGATTAAAGCCGTAGTTTTGAAGATATAAACAGATTTATACCAATTTCGAGTGATGTGCTTTCAAAAATCGGGGCCTAGGATCCTAATTAGGAGGAATCGAAATTTAAATTAATTTTGAAATAGTTCCTCGACTGTAGGCAGAAATTTGCCGCAGAGTAGCTCAACGTGAACAAGTCAAATAAACTCGAAATCCATACTTACTTATAAACTTATACGCTTTTCATATAGTCATGTGTTTATGTACTGTATTCGCGTATTTTTATGTAAACATACATAGGTATACTGGTATAATGGTAATTGTTCTTTTTTTCTTCATCTTCACAACGAGAAAACGATAAACGTTTTGAATTAATTTCATAATTATTTAATTCAAAACGTTTATTGTTTTCTTGTTTATGAAGTTTCCTTGACAGCCTAAAGTTACGAAGAATTTTAATGTTAGCTGGTTTCTTGGTGATTGTGTGCAAATTGAATCAAGCACGTAATTCAGTCCGAAAATGCTATATACCGATAACCAAAAACTATACACTGACTTCTACGTCAAACTGATAAATGGTGCAACTTATCTGGTTTATTGATTATCTTTTTGCTCAATAATTAAAAGATCATACGAGGAACGGACGGAATATGCCACACCATTGTCGTATCCATAAATAGATACACCGATGCTTGGAAATGTGAAATGAGTTGATGGTTTGATGGTGGTTGACGTGCAAGCCACAGGGCCATGCGGGAAGTTCAATTAAACCAACACTGAAAAAAATGTTTTCTAACTGTGTGCCTTTTTTGCACAGTTAAAATTTACACAGTTAAACTAACGTATATTTCAGTAAGAATAAACGTTTTCACTAGGTTGGAGTAACTGTTTTCAAACAGTTAGAGGCAAACAGTTATTTTAACTGGTTAAACAGTTAAAGGTACTCATTATTCAGTAATAGTAACGTATCATAAACAGTAATTTAAACGTTTTCACACTGTGAACGTTCCAACAGTTACTTTAACTTTTTGAAAATGTTACGTTTACGGTTTAAAACGTTACCTATAAATGTTTGATCAGTAAAATCAACGTTTCATTACAGTAACTTCAACGTGTCATACAGTTACAGTAAAACAATACTGTTTAAACATTTACTTTAACTGTTTGAAACAGTTACTTTCAAATGAATGATCAGTAAAAATAATTTATCATCACAGTTACTTTAACGTTTTCTACAGTAATAGTGAAAACCAGTACGATCAACTGTTAACTCGGTTAGTTTTACTGTTCAAAGCCATTAACTTTTACTGTTTAAAACAATTAATTTCTAATGATTGACCAGTAACAATAACGTTTTCATGCTGTTGTTTTAACTTAACACACAGTTATAGATACAAAGTGCACATTAACTGTTTAGTCTTTTATTTTAACTGATTGAAACAGTTACTTTCAAAAGGATTGTCAGTAAAAATAATTACTCGAACAGTTACTTTAACGTTTTATACAGTTATAGTAAAAATCAGTTATTCCAACTGTTAGCTCAGTTCCTTTTACTGTTCAAAGCCGTTAACTTTAACCGTTTGGAACAATTATTTTCTAATGATAACGTTCTCTTGCAGTTGTTTTAACTTCACACGCAGTTATAGATACAAAATGTACATTAACTGTTTATTAATTTATTTTAACTGATTGAAACAGTTACCTTTAAACGGATTAACAGTAAAAATAATTGATAGTTACAGTTATTTTAACGTTTCATTCAGTTATAGTGAAAATCAGTTTTTCCAACTGTTAGCTCAGTTACTTTTACTGTTCAAAGCTGTTAACTTTAACCGTTTGGAACAATTACTTTCTCATGATTGATCAGTAAAAATAACGTTTTTCTTGCTGTTGTTTTAACTTGTCACACAGTTATAGATACAAAACGTACATTAACTGTTTATTAATTTATTTTAACTGATTGAAACGATTACCTTCAAACGGATTGTCAGTAAAAATAATTGCTCGACACAGTTACTTTAACGTTTTATACAGTTTAGTGAAAATCAGTTTTTCCAACTGTTAGTTCAGTTACTTTTACTGTTCAAAACCGTTAACTATAACCGTTTGGAACAATTACTTTCTAATGATTAACCAGTAAAAATTACGTTTTCTTGCAGTTGTTTTAACTTCACAGGCAGTTATAGATACAAAACGTACTTTAACTGTTTATTAATTTATTTTAACTGATTGAAACAGTTACTTTCAAAAGGATTGTCAGTAAAATAATTACTCGAACAGTTACTTTAACGTTTTATACAGTTATAGTAAAAATCAGTTATTCCAACTGGTAGCTCAGTTCCTTTTACTGTTCAAAGCCGTTAACTTTAACCGTTTGGAACAATTATTTTCTAATGATAACGTTCTCTTGCAGTTGTTTTAACTTCACACGCAGTTATAGATACAAAATGTACATTAACTGTTTATTAATTTATTTTAACTGATTGAAACAGTTACCTTTAAACGGATTAACAGTAAAAATAATTGATAGTTACAGTTATTTTAACGTTTCATTCAGTTATAGTGAAAATCAGTTTTTCCAACTGTTAGCTCAGTTACTTTTACTGTTCAAAGCTGTTAACTTTAACCGTTTGGAACAATTACTTTCTCATGATTGATCAGTAAAAATAACGTTTTTCTTGCTGTTGTTTTAACTTGTCACACAGTTATACATACAAAACGTACATTAACTGTTTATTAATTTATTTTAACTGATTGAAACGATTACCTTCAAACGGATTGTCAGTAAAAATAATTGCTCGACACAGTTACTTTAACGTTTTATACAGTTTAGTGAAAATCAGTTTTTCCAACTGTTAGTTCAGTTACTTTTACTGTTCAAAACCGTTAACTATAACCGTTTGGAACAATTACTTTCTAATGATTAACCAGTAAAAATTACGTTTTCTTGCAGTTGTTTTAACTTCACAGGCAGTTATAGATACAAAACGTACTTTAACTGTTTATTAATTTATTTTAACTGATTGAAACAGTTACTTTCAAAAGGATTGTCAGTAAAATAATTACTCGAACAGTTACTTTAACGTTTTATACAGTTATAGTAAAAATCAGTTATTCCAACTGGTAGCTCAGTTCCTTTTACTGTTCAAAGCCGTTAACTTTAACCGTTTGGAACAATTATTTTCTAATGATAACGTTCTCTTGCAGTTGTTTTAACTTCACACGCAGTTATAGATACAAAATGTACATTAACTGTTTATTAATTTATTTTAACTGATTGAAACAGTTACCTTTAAACGGATTAACAGTAAAAATAATTGATAGTTACAGTTATTTTAACGTTTCATTCAGTTATAGTGAAAATCAGTTTTTCCAACTGTTAGCTCAGTTACTTTTACTATTCAAAGCTGTTAACTTTAACCGTTTGGAACAATTACTTTCTCATGATTGATCAGTAAAAATAACGTTTTTCTTGCTGTTGTTTTAACTTGTCACACAGTTATAGATACAAAACGTACATTAACTGTTTATTAATTTATTTTAACTGATTGAAACGGTTACCTTCAAACGGATTGTCAGTAAAAATAATTGCTCGACACAGTTACTTTAACGTTTTATACAGTTTAGTGAAAATCAGTTTTTCCAACTGTTAGTTCAGTTACTTTTACTGTTCAAAACCGTTAACTATAACCGTTTGGAACAATTACTTTCTAATGATTAACCAGTAAAAATAACGTTTTCTTGCAGTTGTTTTAACTTCACACGCAGTTATAGATACAAAATGTACATAAACTGTTTATTAATTTATTTTAACTTATTAAAACAGTTACCTTCAAACGGATTGTCAGTAAAAATAATTGTTCGACACAGTTACTTTAACGTTTTATACAGTTATAGTGAAAATCAGTATGCTCAACTGTTAGCTCAGTTACTTTTACTGTTCAAAGCCGTTAACTTTAACTGTTGGAACAATTGCTTTCTAATGATTGATCAGTAAAAATAACGTTTTTCTTACTGTTGTTTTAACTTGACACACAGTTATAGATATGCCACAGGTAACGCCATCTACCATATAACTCGAGGATTTCGAGGTAAGCGGGAGCAGTTCGATTCAATATCGAGACCGAACGTGTTAGTTCTGCGAGAGAATTGTAGATGGCGCAACTGGTGACACGCGGCTCCTGCACAAGATGGCGATTGTAGACTTCCCTTTTTAGGCCCATATTAGACTACCATTTATCCTACTAATGCTACTAGATCTAATCTAATCTAACTAATATTATAAATGCGAAAGTATGGATGGATGTATGGATGGATGGATGGATGGATGGATGTTTGTTTGTTACTCAATCACGCCAGAATGGCCCAACGGATCTGGATGAAATTCGGCACATAAATAGAGAAAAGTCTGGAATAGCACATAGGCTACTTTTTATCCCGGAAAATTGCGTAGTTCCCGCGGGATAGCGATAAACGAATTCTTTGCGGACGAAGTCGCTGGCAATAGCTAGTAATATTATAAATGCGAAAGCTTGTGAGTATGTATGTATGTTTGTTACTTCTTCGCGCTGAAAGGGCTGGACGAATTTGGATGAAATTGGCAAAAAGTTACTTTAAACCTAGATACATACTTAAGTATGCTTTTTATCCCGATATTCCCAAGGGAAAAAACCTGAATTTGAATCTAATCTACAGCTATGAAATACATACGTTAATCTATATAACAGTACCGTGACTGACTGATAGACAATGCACAGCTCAAATTCCCACGGGATAGGGACAAAACGGGATTTTTCATTCTACTGGTCGTAAAAAGCTAAAATTTGGCATGTAGCTTCCTTGGGGAGTGTGCGGGAGCTTTAAGAGAGGATTTCTCGAAATTCCAACGGGAACGGGAAAAACGGGATCTTTCGATCTACTGGTCATAGAAAGCTGAGATTTGGCATTTAGGGTCCTTGGGAAGTGCAAGAGAGCATAATGAGACGATTTCTCGAAATTCTAATGGCATACGGAAAAAACGGGATTTTTCGTTTTACTGGTCGTAGAAAGCTGAAATTTGGCATGAGCTTGTTTGCGGAGTGTAGAAGAGCATTAAGGTTGCGCCGAGGTAATTTTGAAATAATTGCGTTGATTTGATTCCATGCTGTGTCGTTATTACCCTGAAGATTTAGTTTACAATCAATACGTAAGATATTTAAGGATTCACTCTATAATACATACGTTTTAGAAACACGATTACTTGTAGTTTCCTCTATAGTTTTTTTTTAAAGTTACCTCTTAAAAACAAAATTAACCCTTAGTATACTCAGCGGCATATTTAGCGGAACACAAAAAAGTTAGCAAAACCCATATTTAATGCTTGACCAGAAAAAAAAAATAGGTAAGTATGTACCTACACTTTTTTTGTGTTCTGCTAAATATGCCGCTGAGTGTATGTCGTAAATACTGCACGGAAAGTCATCAGTTTTTTAATGATAACATAACGAGATGTTGTCTATAACATATACGTCTTGCTTTTTCAAAATTTGTATTGTTTTAATTCATACGAAGGAAATACTTAAATTCGCGCGCGCTCTGCCCACTCTAACCAGTAGGCTTATTGTCTAACTTGCTCGCGATCACAATCGTCTTCATTTTGACAGTTCATGTATGGGCTGACAATTGGCATCGGAATCAGCTAGCTGTCACATTCATACAAGAACTGTCAAAATGAACAGGATGGCGATTGCGAGCGAGTTAGACAATAAGCCTACAGAGCCGCCACGCGTCCCTCCTGTCTGCTTTGGTTCTGCTACGGCCCAGTGAGCTTAGTAGCTAGAGTTTACGATTGATTTCAAAACGTAGCAAAGAATTTTCACATACACATAAACGGAGCACAGTACCAAAAACTCCCACGAAAATGGGAATAAACGGGATTTTACGTTCAAAGTCGAAGCTGCGGAAGATGACTTAACATTTAGAACGTACTTAGGTTTCTCTGAAGACCTTAAGTTGTACTCCGAAATGACACCCCGAAATTCCCATGGGAACGGGGGGAAATACAGGATTTTACGTTTACAGTCGAAGCTGCGGAGGATAAGAGACTTGATATTTAGAACGTACCTACCTAGGTTTCTCTGAAGACGTACTCCGAAAGCACGTTCCGAAAATCCCGCGGGAACGAGGAAAACTGAAATCGTCGTTTTACATCTCAGCGCGTATACGCGAAGTCGCGGGCAAAAGCAAAAGCTAGTTAATCATATAGATATGAAATCATAATAGTACGCTTGCTTTCAAACAGGATCCCATATCGACAAATAGGAATTATATAAATAAACTATTATTATTATTATTATTACTAATTAAGTACCTGTTATTACACTGTCATAAATTCTGCATATAAATATGACTCCTACATCTATGATTGTAATTTATATGATGATTTTCTAATATGGGCCTTACCCGACCCGACTGTCGAAGGAGGGTTATGTTTTTCTAGCGTATGTATACATGTATAGTAAGTACACCTTAACCGTTTGACGGATTTTATTTAACATTTAAGGTGTCATTGTTAGATTTGTCTCAGTTACGGGAGTAACGTAGGTAGGTATATAGTTATAGAAATAGCCTAACTGGAAATCAAATAATAAATAAATACCTAGTCGCAACAAAACTAGAGCAAAATAAAAAAGTAAATTTATTAAATCAAATCAATCATCAGAAAGTAAATGTTCCAAGAGTTAAAGTTAACGGCTTTTACCAGTCAAAGTACTCGAAACAACGCAATGCAATAGTTAAACGTGCTGCTGATTTCCACTATAACTGAATAAAACGTTAACGTTAAAATAACTGTGACGATCAATTGTTTTTACTGATCATCCGTTTGAAGGTAACGGTTTCACTCAGTAAAACCAAATGATTTAACAATTAACGTACCTACGTGTTTACGTTTTATTTTTATATCTTAAGTACTTACCTATCTATGTAGGAGAGAACTCTACTCCGTACTTACTTACAATCTGTAGGTACTTACTACGAAAGCGCTTCCCGAAATCCACACGGGAACGGGGAAAACTGAATTTTTCGTTTTACATCTTTAATCGCGTACGAAGTCGCGGGCAAAAACTAATAGGTATGTATATCTATAAAAGATGACCGTTACTGACACGCACAGCACAGCCTTAGACTTGAAATTTGGCAGACATACATATTTTTGAAACTGAGCGGATGCAATAAATACCTATTAAATTAAGTAGTTATTGTCCTTGACTGAACATTGCAAGTTACAGACGTGTACGATTCAATTATAGGTAGGTGTGGTATGATATAAGTAGGTAGGTACCTACTTACTTAAATATATAAAATTACAGCTTGTCGCGAGATTTAAGTACCTGCCTAACTACCTGTGTAAATTTATTTCACGAAATACACATTACACTACTTAAGTATAGGATAGTTAGACTACCTACCTACATTTAGAAATCTTAGAATGAATTGTCTCAATTGAAAACTGGTTAACTAGGTACCACAATATTATTTGTGTTTTTGTTTATTTAAGTACTTAATTAAAAGCATAATTCATAAATTCTAAAAGTAATCCCAGACGCTTGCACCCGCACCCTAAGCGGGGCCCCGAATCTCCCAAATTCCAAGGTCGCGCGACATGACAATAAGAAAGTGTGCCTAGCTTGTTTCAAAATTTTAAATGAATTTACGTAGGTTGGTATAGTCGACCAAAATAGCAGAAATAGGTAATTCAATAACACTAAAACTACGTAATGGAAAACCCTTATTAACTTAGGCTACCTACTTAATTGGTTTTTCCGAAACAGCTCTAACGATTTTGACGAACATATTTCAGCGTGTGGCCGCTAGGCAGCATTAATTGCACATGACATCCAGCGATCGATCAAATTTCGATAGTCTGTGATAAAAACCAGTTAAGACAACTTCCAAGATGCGATAAAAAACTAACTTTAGAGTAATATAGCTAGAAAAAATTACTATGTGACTGGAAAACCTGTGCTAAATAAAGGAATAAATTTAGTTTTACAGTATTGAGATATTTAGATAGTGTCGAGTAGCATTATTAAAACGTTCCCGATACGGGACTATGTAATTTTTGTTGACGAATAAATAAATCTAAAATCTAATCTGTAGGAAAGTTTATTATGGTTTTGTGGAACTTTATCACATTAAATATTAAATATAAGTTGTTATTGGATGATGTGACAGAAACCCTTATGAGATGCAGATATAGAACATTTTTGATCAATACCATCTGGAAATAAAGATGATAGTTATTTTAACATTGACATAAGTATTGCGGATAGCAATCAATCGGGTCTCTGAAGAATCTAGTGATTCAGAAAAAAGTCGATCATAAAGACTCAAGTTAACTGTTTTCGCCTGACGCACGACTTCTTTTTAACCAATGCACAACTCCATACATCCAAATTAGATGTTAGAATGTCGGAATTGGCATCTAGTTCAAGGAAGAGCTGGAGAACTGAAACTATTAGAACCAACACTGCAAAAACTGTGACAGCTCAAGTAAGATTGGGCCAAATGTTTGTGTTTGTGCGGCTCATTATGATCAAGAAGACTGGTCAACCAATCACTACAACTGAAAGTTTTGTAGCTGAAACATAAAAAAGGCATATATGTGGTGATTATTCCTCATCAGTATATCAGGATATATAGAATAGGCCATTTCTCTGTAGGTAACGAAAGACGCCAGGCTTCTTGATGTCAAAGAAAAACTTTCGTGGGTTCTCAAAAATGCAGGGTTTAGCTTTTTTTTTTTTTTTTTTTTTTTATGTGAAATGGAAGGCAAACGAGCAAGTTGGAGCTGTTCTAAAACAAAGATAATAATTATTTCCGTAAATTTCACACTAAGCACAAAACGCACGATGTAAAAACATAAAACTGCCATATTTATTGTAACTGTATGCCATGTTTTAAATTGTTCCTCAATGCATGGAGTTCCTCATCGGGAACACAAATAAAAAACTTTTTTTTTCGAAACTTTGGGTTTATTTTTTTTATTATTTTTCTCTAGGAGCAAATACCAGTAAGTACTTACATTACAACATAATATACTTAATTTTATTTCTCAAAAAAAAAGTCATGCACTACAGGGTTAAAAAAAGAGGGAAAATTTGCACATTGGCAGTAAAAGCGAATGGTGCTTTAATTTAGTTGCGTATAGTCCGTCAATGCCCTTTTTCTCAGGAACGCGTGAAAATTAATACCATACTTTACTAGGTTTAAGGTTTGAAAAAGACCCTCTGAGTCAACTCAACCAAAACATCATTAGAAAAGCTATTTCCATACAAATTGCCGTGCTCCCAAAAAATAGGTGGCACAACTAATGAGTCTAAAATGAAATGAAATGAGTCTAAAAATTTAAATCTGTCTACGTAAGTAACCAAACCAATATAAAAGGACCTCACACTACATTTATTTTGCTTACAAGCCTTCCGATCCGAGTCCAATAGCTTTATTAGTGTATTTTACTAATGTAATTTTTTTGTTTTTATTCATGAAACCAAAACCCAATTGACTGTATTAACCCAAATAACTAATAGTTTATTACTGTAGCTTCGACAAAGTCGACAAACGTCTACTAGTAAACTTGTAAAAATATTAGCTCGAATGGACTAATTAGTCTAATAAGTTTCGAGAAATATGGCCCAGGGGGTGTACCTACTCTTTACTTTTATGTTATGAGAACAATAAAGTACTACGCGAAAAGATTGCGCATGATTTCACTACTCTGTTAAATTTTAATTTATAAAATTTATAACATAATCTGTTGGCTGTAAGGACTTTGCTTCCTTTGCTTTTGCATATGGTATGAATACTATTAAAATTAAAAAGCTGAGTGAGTTAGACATGGGGAAAAGCGTTACATTTTGATATCAGTGACTGACGATCCCGTTCCAAAAAAGTCACCGTGAAAAGTCACCGTGACTTTGTCACGCCTGTTACTCGTGTCACTGCATGATATTTGTGTCAACGTTATTTTTGTCACACTGTTATTTCATCGTGATTTTGTCACGCCGGTTACTCATATCACCATATGATATTGTCGCAGTGCTATTATGACGTGATTTTGTCACACCGTTATCACACAAGTAGTTGATCCAAAATAACCTTTACACTTTTACAGGCTTAGAATTGTCGCACATTATAAGTAAAAAATAAATACATTTGGGAAATTAGTTTATAGTCATCATAATCATCACAATCATCATCATGTCATCATCATCATAATCATCATCATAGCCATCATCATCATCATAATCATCATCACAATCATCATCATGTCATCATCATCATCATAATCATCATCACAATCATCATCATCATCATCAACATAGCCATTATCATCATCATAATCATCATCACCATCGTCATAACCATCATCATCATCATCATCATCATCATCATCATCATTATGGACGGTGTTCATCTTTTTCATGTGTTTTATGTAGGTACAATAAAGAGTTATACATACATACATACATAACATACATCCTTTTCTACGAGTATGCTTCATTAAAACAACTCTGACACGGATGAGTGTGCAAGCATTCATAATTTTATCGCTGTCTCACTCGCTCTCAGCCAGCAGGCATCATCCGATGTTCGCCACGAAGTTCCGAATCCGAACACTCCCGACTAAGCCCGATTAGAGCCGAGTCACGTCACAGTCAGTCACTGTCACTGCATCGCGTCTCGTCACTGCTTGCGCTAGGCGCTAGGAAGGAACAGTAAGGAACGTATGTGATTTTGTAACGTTGTTATTTTGTGAAAAGTCACAGTGACACGTTTTGAAGGCGAGTCACGGTGACTTTGTCACCGTGACGTTATTTAACCCCCATGTCTAGAGTGAGTTGGCTTGGCTTGGTTGACTTGGCAGAACGTGCGCTGCTATGTTTCCTCAGATAACGGTACTTAATTCTCTTCGAGTCTGCCTCAGATCAATTAATTGATTTGATTTCATTCATTCTCTTCTGGGCCCGTGGATGAATTGATTATAATTCTCTCTCTTTGCCCGCGGCCGGTTGCTGTGTTGCGCCGGCCGCGAGCAGCCATTTAATTATGATAAAAACCATGTGTTTGTGTGATCTGATCTCCATCTCCATCTTGGAAATACCGTGATGCCGAAATGGGTAAGTAAGATTATTTTTCGCTTACGGTCAATAATTATGCTTCTTTAAGTACGGTTCCGTGGCTTCCGTGATCTAACCTGTACGTTTTTTTTTGTTTCAGTGATAACGTAGTTTGTTAATTCCTCATGTACCCTACAAGTATAAGTTGAATCCTTTTGAATCTCATTCAATGAACTCCATCTTGCAAATGCCGAAATGGGTAAGATTATTCTTCGCTTATATTATATATTATACGGTGGTTCTGTGTTAAGCGCCTATTACACATGGTTAAATTTAGGATGCTAAATGATTTAGAAACCTAATTTAGTAATCGTGTTTAGGAAGAAAGGATCCTAAAAAATATCCTAATTAGAAACAAGGATGGTTTCTGACAAGCTGAATGGTTTAGCATGCTAATTAGGAACGTGTAATAATATCAATAATATTTAGTGTACTTAGTCGCCCTCGCCACGCACACTTGCCTGACGGGGCGGGGGGACGTGTCGGATCAAGTGACTAAATTCAGAATAGTGTAATTAATCAGAAGCGTTCTAATTCAGAAGCGCATTCTAATTAGGATGACTGAATTTAGCCATGTGTAATAAGCCTTTTAACTAACCTGTACGTTTTTATTTACAATACACGCATCATCATTTTGTTCATTAAACGCATTGAGTTACCTATTACAATGATAAAAACATTGACGCGAAGCTAGACGGATAACAACCACTTTTTACTTACATTACTTACTGTGCAATTCCATATTGACCTGATGTATTTTTTTTTGTTTTAGAGGCTATAAAAAAACTGAAACGTTGACTAATCCCCTTTGTCCTCATTGTCCACCACCCTGGTAAGAATTTATTTTGTCTAACATTTTCTTAAAATATTGTTGTTAGAAGATATAAAAATAATATTTATTGCCAATCTGGAAAGAAATACCTCGTTAGATATTTGTAATATTTTAAATTAAATTTTTAATGCTGTAGGTAATAGTTTTTTATTGCAAGTGGGCCCAGTTAAAGTTACTGTTGTACATTAAAAAAACTCAATCTTGATTAAATGTATGACATACCTGTACTTTATGAAAGGTTGTTAATGGACCATCAACAATGTAACAACTGAATCTAGGTTATTAATCTTCTATTGTATAAAAATGAAATGCGTTTGTTAGTCGCGCAAAAACTTGCAAACCGCTGGGCTGATTTAGCTGATTTTGGTTTTAAAAAAATGTTTGTCATAGTCAAGGGAAGGTTTATACAGTGAGAAATTATTTTTTATTAAAAAAGGACGGCGAAGCCGCGGGTAACAACTAGTTATACATATATTCTATGATAATTATAATTACTTCTTTTCAGATACTTAAACCTATTTCTGCATAAAATTGGTATGTCAGTGCTTTTATTTCGCTGCTGCATTGGGAGCCATCGGAACCAAATATTTCAGTAAGTGGACAAGCATTTTTAACTAGCTTTTATTTAACTGTAGGTACCTACCTATATCTGATAGAATTTAAGTTGAGGTGAATGGATTATCAGATCACGTATAAAGTCATTATTGTCGTGTTTATGAATGTTGCGTTAATTTGATTTTGATTTGATTTTTTATTGTTTAATACCTTGTTATTTTGCTTTCAAATCAAATCTCTTCAGACAGTATTTGCTTTATGTGGCAGTAGAAGCACGTGGTCACGAATAAAGTTCCGAATTCTGAATATAACTTTGAATACAATTACGACAACTGTTTATACAGTTGGCGCAACTGCAGTGCGGGGCGGGGAGGGTGTTGTGTGTGGCCTGGTGGCGCCCGCGCTCGCGAGACGCGTCGCGTCATGTTAGTCTTAGTGTAGCGACTTCCGTTGATGGTTGATGTTGGAGCATGAACCATAATTAAGTTCGCACGCAGCGAGACCTATCCTATAGGTAATTGCCTCGGCCGTTCCGTTACCAGTGTTAGCGCGAGCCCCTCGTTTAATTATTATTAAGTTTGTTTTTTTTTTTTCAGTAAAAGTGTTCGTTCGTTCAATCAAATGGAAGTCGATTCAACTTTAACGATGTCTTCATTGCTTAAAACGTGGGATTTTGAAAGATACACAGAAGTATTTCTTGGTAAGTAAGCATAATCTCTAATTATTGATTTAAGTCAGTAAGATACGTTTAATACATATAACTTAGAAAACAAAAAAAAAGTCAAAAGTATTTATTGTTTAAACATTTACAATACAATACAATACAATACAAATACTCTTTATTGAACACCACAAATCAGTACAAAACAATACAGAAACAAAGAACAAAGTATACAATAGGCGGTCTTATCGCTTAATAGCGATCTCTACCAGACAACCTTTACATTATTACCTTTACATTTACATTAACTGTTCAAACAGTAAGGTTAGGTTACGAGTTAAGACTACAGTACAGGAGGCGGCACTTAAGAAAAACGTGGAGGGGAGATGCGTAGTATGAAAATGATGTTGTTTTTCATACTGCGCATTGCCCCTCCACGTTTTACTTACGTGCCGCCACCTGTACAGGTATCATATATCAGATTTGTTGCATGTATACAAAGCGTGTATGAAACTTGTTGTTTGAGGTAAAGAGTTTCGTACTACTAGTTGGGTTAGGGTTTAGCAAAAAAATCATTTGATTTTTTCCGAAATTTCCAACGCTAGTTGGAAATATAGTGACAAGCGTAAATAATGGGTCCTTTTCCTCACGAAGTTGTACGAAAAGTGACCCGTTATTTTATTATAATCCTTTAATGTAAATAACTACTTTACTGTTAAATAAGTGTTCATTTGTTTGTTCCGTGGGTTGTGGCAGAAAACCAGTGTTTTGCTCCAACGAGCAATGTTGACCACTGAGCCATGGCCCTTTTGTGCTACTGTAGCGCACACAAACAAAGGAAATGTTCTAGTTTTAAGTTTTGGCTTGTTATGTTTATATTTTATGTAACCTTGATTGTGTGTGTTGGCAGTACCAAATTTACGTTTTATCTATCTATCTAATGATGTATAATTACCATTTTTGTCTTTTTAGAAAATGAAGTCGACATAGAGGCGCTGGATCTACTAGATGACCATCAAATCAATATTCTTATCCCCGTAATTGGACCACAAGCAAAATTTAATAAACAATTGTACAGTTGGAAGGCAGCCCGACAGCCAGCAATAAATAAAGAAGTAAGTAGGTATCTTTACTATTTTTATTTCACGTAATGATTGATTACAACACCTAGTCAACTTATTTGCAATTATATAGAGCACCACACAAAATAGTATTTTATAAGTCATGAATTTCATAGTCAGTGCACCAAACCCATTCATTGTTTGTGTTTTACTATTTTTGCGTATATTCTGTGTCAACCCAATTTAATTAAAGTGTAAACAAACCTATTTCATCAAAATTCTTGCATAAACATGCACTAGATTGAATCAATAAATCATTCATATACTTCGTGTCTTTTAACTTGATGTAATGGTAATCACTTTTTCCACCAAAATTCACTTAATTTGACTACCGAATAGCCTAGTGGTTAGAGAACCTGACTATGAAGCTTGAGGTCCCGGGTTTGATTCCTGGTCGGGCAGATATTTAAATAAATAAAATAAATAAATATCTTGGGACAATTTAACACCCAAACTAAGCAAAGCTTGTAATATGGGCACTAGACAACGGATAAACATACTTATATAGATAAATACATACTTAAATAGATAATAAACATCCAAGACTCGAGAACAAACATTCGTATTTTCATACAAATATCTGCTCCGACCGGGGATCGAACCCGAGACCTCAAGCTTCATAGTCAGGTATTTGTATGATGAATATGAATGTTTGTTCTCGAGTCTTGGATGTTTGTGGAAGTGGCTGTGACATACGGACAGACAGACAGACATGACAAATCTATAAGGTCTCCATTTTTTGCCATTTGGCTACGAAACCCTAAAAACCATTTTAATATTTTACAGACTAACAATGACACAGAAGACATCCTACACAACATTGTCTCTTTATGTGAAGGAAGTATACCAGGGTCACCTCTGTCGACAGCATCCACCTCGGGGGCCTCATGTATGTCTGACATACTGGCGTCGTGTGACAAAAAAAAATTCGGTTTTAATTTTCAGCAAAAGTATTTCCAGCAGAAAATTGCTCTGTTTACTATACCTACCTCCACCACAGGAGCAGGACGAGCTCACGGGCGTTTATTTAACACTGTTACAAATTTGAATGCAAAATATAGAAGGAATAATTATATATCAACCAAGGGCACGTCGTTGCTTGGATAAAATTTTAACTGCCAAGTTTTCAAAATCTCATTATAGCTTAACATTGGACATACGAGACTTGATAGATACAGAAGGTCCCCAGGAATTAAATACACAGGAAATAGAAGAATATTTGGAGTGGCTAAAATCATTTGTGGACAACTATGCCCTGTGTGCCGAAAAATGGAAAAAAATTAATGGACTGCTACTGCAACGAGTACTATCAGAGACCGAAACAAGTGCAGACTTATTTGAAAGACTTCTCGTGTCTAAAACGATCTTGGGGCTACAATAATTAGTAAGTGCTAAGCAACGTCATTATTTTTATATTTATGCCAAGAGATGTATTTATTTATTTATTTCCATTGTAAAGTCATGTTCATAAATATAAAGATGTTACAGTTTTTGTATAATAAATCAGTCCATGAATCGCCCTGCAAGGGCACACAATAAATAATAGTAACAAAAGTTTAACCTATTTTAAAATTACTAAGTAAATTATGTATATTAAATTAATTAAGATTAATTTAAATTAACTTAACAATTGATTGTAATGATTTTAAGACAAATAGGTACCTTTACACAAAAACCTGCCTTCCTATTTAGGTAACCTCGTAACTAACTTTTTTAACATTTAGGGCCTGTTTCACCACTTTTTTTAAAGTCCGGATTACCTTATTCATAACCTTATCCGACAGACAGTTTAAATTTTTACTTCTGACTTTTACATAACTGAATAGCTTAGTGGTTTGAGAACCTGACTACGAAGCTTGAGGTCCCGGGTTCGATCCCTGGTCGGGGCCGATATTTGTACGGTGACTACGAATATTTGCTCTCGAGTCTTGGGTGTTTAATGACTCGTTTTAAAAAAAATCGTACATAGATAAGGGCTTAATTACAACAAAAATTAACTGATATTCTTTTGTGTTACAACCGTTTCTCCTTTATTCCATTGCAATAAGGGTGAAAATATATATATCCGGACTTTAAAAAAGTGTTGATACAGGCCCTTAGTCCGTTGAAATGTTTTTAACAATGACATTTTTTTACAGCTAATAGAAGATTTTGATACATGGTATCCTGGGAACGAACTGATCTTTCAAAATAAGTTTGCATTACTCAAGACCAAGTTACTGTCAGCAAGTGAAAAAATTTCGGGAAAAAGTACATTTGTCACTAAGTTGAAAACACTGGCTAAAGGTGAATATTTTATCTGTTTTACCTACTTTAATAATAATACTAATCCAGCCTATTTACGTCCCACTGCTGGGCACAGGTCCCTCAAACTGAGAGAGGGCTTGGGCTGTAGGTCCCACGCGGGTCCAGCGCGAATTGGAAACTTGACACACTATTGAACTGCTTTGCAGGTGTATGCAAGTTTTTGATAAAGTTGAATGTATAATGTGACTGTGTCTAGTAAAAGGGACAACTCTGAGGGTTTTAGTTTACGAGTTATAATGCATTTTTCTAAAATTAGTGAAGATTTTTGTTACTAATCGGTTATTCATTTATGTTATGTAAACAAACATGCAACTAATTCGCTACAGTACCTACCGTAATGTTACTTTAGTGTATGTCACGTCTCACGCTCAGGTACCTACTGAATCACTACTTAGTATAAAACAAAGTCGCTTTCCGCTGTCTGTCTGTCCCTATGTATGCTTAGATCTTTAAAATTACGCAACGGATTTTGATGCGGTTTTTTTTAAAACAGAGTGATTTGAGAAGAAGGTATATGTATAATACGCAGACGAAGACGCGGGCAGAAACTAGTTACTTAACTAATATTTGTAGTAGGTAGATAATTTATTTTTGCTCTTATGACTACCTAACCAAGTTTTTTCTTTGAAAGAAATAATAGGTTAATCCATTTAACTTCAAGGCGTTCGGTGTTTTTCATTAGATAGCAAATTTTACCTAGTTTTAGGAACTACTAATAACTCCATACCGCTAAAGTGGTCCCTTTTACTAGACACAGTCTCATAATTATGTATGATACTTTGCAAATTGATTTCGATAATGATCTAAATTTGATTATTTTTACAGATGCTGATTCCCAGACGAGCACGCTTGCTGCTCTTATGCTGATTCCTCATATTCTGGGGCCTGTATTTATGTAAGGAAGAAAAATTCTGTGTCAGAAGGTCGAGACAGTTTTATACTTCACATAGAAGAAGAAACACAGCTTAATGAAGCTCGTAAAGAGCGAAGAGAAAAATATAAAGATCTAGGTATCACTATCCAGCCCTACGTCATTGTTGCTGGACCTCTCGAAAAAATAACAACAAGATACATCGTGCTCGATGACATTGTTTACGAGGTATCGTGTACAGTACAGGATGTATCAGATACCCCCTAACAATAATCCACTGGGGTTTATAACCATAGCTATACAGAGTATATCAGATACCCCCTAACAATAATCAACTGGGGTATATAACCATAACTACAGAAGCTAAAAAAAATATTTAAAAAATAAATTGGAATAATTTTTGTTTTATATTTTCTATACGAATGATAGTATTCACTGTAATCATTCCTATAGAAAACATGAAAAAATTTTTACTCCAATTTTATTTTTTTTAGCTTCTTTAGCTATGGTTGTATACCCCAGTAGATTATTGTTAGGGGGTATCTGATATACCCTGTAGAAGCTAAAAAAATATTTAAAAAAATTACTCCAATTTTTTTTTATATTTTTTTTAGCTTCTATAGCTATAGTTATATATCCCAGTGGATTATTGTTAGGGGGTGTCTGATACACCCTGTATAAGCGATGCGGTGGACAGTTGCTTCAAAATTATATGGGCCTTATACTTACAGTTTCCAAGTGAGTGTTTGCACGTGTGGTAGTTCTTACAAAGGGCCATTTACAACATACCATACAAAGCTATAGACAAAAAAGAAAAAGTAACGTCTTCAGTTCTTGCTTTATTGAGTGATTGTGGTGTCTCCACGCTTTAAGCGCGAAGCTTTAAGTTAAGTTTACCGTAGGCCTAGATGCAATTGATTGACTCATTTGATGCCAAGGTAACCTAATACTAGTGATTCTTGGTCGGGAATCCTAGGTTAATCTTATCTACTCTATAAAGTTATATAAAACAATATTATGTTTCATATCCTTATTTGACAGACTTCATTAGGTACACAAATTTATTGTGTAGGGTGTAAGAAATACACTGTTTTCGAGGATTACTCAACGTTTCAGTAGGTAAAACTTTATTACGAATGATTTTCGCTTTTATTGCTCAAAAGGATTTAAAATATACGATATTTTATGATATATGTATATATCGGATATATATATATCAAGTTTTGATATATATATATCCAATATATATCGGTCAATCTTGACTAATTCTTGTAGGCAAGTTGTAAATTTTAATTAAAACTTAGATGTAAAAAATAATTATATTTTTTCATTTTTAACTGTCCTATTTGGTAAACAAAATTGTAATCTCAAAACGTCTCTTTTTTGAAATTTTTTAACTATTTCATCGTGAATAAAGAAACTGGAGATAAAATATCAGCAAAATTATGTACAAAATATTGCCTCAGGTTTATTTGATAACATATTAGAGGTACATCTTATTCTTTAGAATTTTGTTTACCAAATAGGACAGTTAAGAATGAAAAGACTTTATGTTGACTGTGTAAATTTGAGGTTTAACATAAATATGCCCATTTAAAATATACATATTTTAATACAACACTTATTGTAAATTGTGGTCTGTTTAATTTTGTTTCGGTTTGAATAGTATTTTAACACCAGGTGCAGTACTTAAAGCAATTTCGGACTGATAGGTCTGGTAGCCTCCGAGTTAACAGACTCATCGTATGATATTTTCTACGCATCCTTGTATGATATGATACGTAACATGTTGTACTACAGAGGTACGAGTCACGAAAGTGTTTTGCCCAAAAAGTGTTAAAGTACTTTCGAGCTGAATGTAGTATAGTACCCCTTCACGTTGGACACTGTTCTGAAGTTCTACAACAGTGATATCAACTGAGGGTACAGTTCCAGAAACTGTGTCGGCACAGTTGTAGGTTACTGCTTCTTCGGTACCTGTTACTGTCTCTTAACAGTAAATGATACAGCAGGAGCAGTAACCTACGGCTGTCTACACAGTTTCTGCAACTGTGCTCTAAGTACCAAAAACTGTTTCACTACAGTAATTGGTACTTAGAGCGCAGTTGTAGATACTGTTTCTATACAGTAGACGGTACTTGGTAATCAGTACCATCTACTGTGTAGAAACAGTATCTGCAACTGTGCTCTAAGTACCAATAACTGTTTCTCTACAGTAATTGGTACTTAGAGCACAGTTGTAGATACTGTTTCTATACAGTAGACGGTACTTTGTAATCAGTACTATCTACTGTGTAGAAACAGTATCTGCAACTGTGCTCTAAGTACCAATTACTGTAGAGAAACAGTAAAAACAACCGAGTGCTCAGTTCCAGGTACTGTTCGAACACATTAGTCATTACTGTGGCAACAGTACCGTTAACTGTGTAGAAACAGTATCTGCAACTGTGCTGAAAGTACCAATTACTGTAGAGAAACAGTAAACACAACCGAGTGCTCAGTTCCAGGTACTGTTCGAAAACAGTAGTCATTACTGTAGCAACAGTACCTTTAAATGTGTAGAAACAGTATCTGCAACTGTGCTTTAAGTACCAATTACTGTAGAGAAACAGTAAAAACAACCGAGCGCTCAGTTCCAGGTACTGTTCGAACACAGTAGTCATTACTGTAGCAACAGTACCGTTAACTGTGTGGAAACAGTATCTGCAACTGTGCTTAAAGTACCAATTACTGTAGAGAAACAGTAAACACAACCGAGTGCTCAGTTCCAGGTACTGTTCGAACACAGTAGTCATTACTGTAGTAACAGTACCGTTAACTGTGTAGAAATAGTATCTGCAACTGCGCTTAAAGTACCAATTACTGTAGAGAAACAGTAAAAACAACCGATTGCTCAGTTCCAGGTACTGTTAGATCACAGTAGTCATTACTGTAGCAACAGTACCATTAACTGTGTAGAAACAGTATCTGCAACTGTGCTTAAAGTACCAATTACTGTAGAGAAACAGTAAACACAACCGAGTGCTCAGTTCCAGGTACTGTTCGAACACAGTAGTCATTACTGTAGCAACAATACCGTTAACTGTGTGGAAACAGTATCTACAACTGCGCTTAAAGTACCAATTACTGTAGAGAAACAGTAAAAACAACCGAGTGCTCAGTTCCAGGTACTGTTCGAACACAGTAGTCATTACTGTGGCAACAGTACCGTTAACTGTGTAGAAACAGTATCTGCAACTGTGCTTAAAGTACCAATTACTGTAGAGAAACCGTAAACACAACCGAGTGCTCAGTTCCAGGTACTGTTTGAAAACAGTAGTCATTACTGTAGCAACAGTACCTTTAACTGTGTAGGAACAGTATCTGCAACTGTGCTTTAAGTACCAATTACTGTAGAGAAACAGTAAAAACAACCGAGCGCTCAGTTCCAGGTACTGTTCGAACACAGTAGTCATTACTGTAGCAACAGTACCGTTAACTGTGTGGAAACAGTATCTGCAACTGTGCTCATAGTATCAATTACTGTAGAGAAACAGTAAAAGCAGCTAAGGACACAGTTACAGAAACTGTTTGGTCACAGTAGTCGTTACTGTAGCAACAGTACCGTTAACTGTGTAGAAACAGTTTCTGCAATTGTACTCCAAGTACCAATTACTGAAGAGAAACAGTAAAAGCAACTGAGCACACAGTTAAATAAACTGTTCCTTCGCAGTTGTTGGTACTGTTAGAAAAATATAAATTGACAGTTATTTTAAGTGTGATACAGTTATAATCATCAACAGTTAAAATTACTGTTTTGTATGTAACTGTCCAATCAGTTAAATATAACTGTTTATAAACAGTTAAAATATAACAGTTAAATTTACTGTTTTGACCTTAACTGTTTTAAAACAGTTACACTAACTGGTTTTTACAATTGGCTCCATTTTTACCGCGCAAAGCAGTATGGTTTAATGGAATTCCAGTTAGTCTTACTGCTTTTTTTTTTCAGTGAAGATGACGCAATTAAACCAATGAAGGAGACCTAGTTCTGCTAATACTTCAACTCTCGTCATTGGTCGTATGTAGGTACAATGATAGGATTTTGAAAGACAGTTGACGCGTGAAACAACAGCTCGCAGAGGATAAATGCGAAGAACCTTTGACCCGCTGTTATTACGCCAGTCTAACACCATCATATTATTATGGCAGTGTCAACACAAGATCACAAGAGTTCTTAATTATCTTTTTAACACTCGTACTTAACTCTACAATAACTTTTAAGAGAACTGAGAAATACATGAAATAAAAAACGCCAAGAAAAACTGCAATTAAACAAACAATAGCGCTCGGTACCGCAGACGACCACGAGATAAACAGCCAATTTAATTCACCGTTAAAAGAACCCATAATATTTTACGCAGTAAAACAATTCCATGGTGCAACGTGAGGCATTTCGTGAGCGCAACGACTGGAGTGAGGCCTTAGCCTTGCGCAAGTCTAACCTTCGGTTCCTTGCAGACATTCCAGCTCCACAGTGTAGTCCCACAGGTCCAGGGAGTTCAGCCCGTTGAGCTCCCACGAGTTGAGCGAGTCGCACTGCTCCTGTTCCTCGCTCATCTCTGTCACACGCGAAACTGAGAAGCTACGTCAACGTTTTATACGATGGCGTTTTCAGCCATGTTTTATTGTTGGTCGAAGGCGGAAGGCTGAGTGGCGTGCCCGCGCTGGAGGCGCCGACCGGACTGAGCCAGCGCGCGAGGCCCGCACGTTGCAATTACTCCGCGCCATTGCCGTCCAACCCAATCCCCAATCTCATTTCTTTCGATTACTCGCCGATAGCAGAAGAAATTAACGAATGTTATCTTACTACTAATGTAACACTAGAGCAAAAAATAAAATCTGAGCATACCGGAGAAAGTGATTCGGCTCGCTATGCCGGTTACGAGCAATCAATCAAGATTTTTGTTTTGCGCAGACGTGTTGCAGAAATTATGGCGTACTTATCATTATATGAAGAAATTGCTCAATCTTCATTGTGCAGTACTTTCTTAAAATTTTCCTGAAGGTCAATTTACATTGCAATTTATCTGTTTGCGGAGAACCACGGTTTAAGCGCAGTATCTCAATGTTTGTCTAGAGCGGATTTTTTAGATCCAACGCTAAAGCAAGCATTCGCTCAAACCGTTTTAATTATTTTACTTGTAGCATGCAGCTGCTGCAGCTGCAGTATTTTATCTATTGATAAATTAAGATTGCAAAATTTTTAGAGGCGGTTTTTTCCCGACTGACGGCGGCAACAGGTGCGCACCCGATATGGCTGATCGGATTCGTCGGTTGAATGCACGCGACCTAAATCGGTGTGCGTATGACCACCGAATGTCAGAGATCAGATAAATCACGAGTTACATAATCGTTTCAGTAACTTAATGAATGTGTGTATGTTATAAAATATAATGAACTGGATACTCTTCTTTTGATAAGGGATGATAAAAATAATTAAAATTAAAGATGATTGATCATAGTCGGCCTCCTTTCTTAACTTGACAAAATATCTGCCGTATTTTAATTAAAACTGCGAACAGCCTCTTTCGGTTGTAGAACGGGTCACAATCAGCGAAAGCGAAAACATAACAAAAGAAGATTAAAACGATGAGTTGAGAAAAAAAATATTATTCATAAAAACGAATGCAAAAGCAATTATTTAAGCAGTCTTATCGTTTGATAAGTAGTTAATGAATCACATAGATATTGTACGCAGAGATATAATTAATCTAAGGTCCTACTGGTGACTGATATTAGCAAGGATAGGATCGTACGATAATTAAGATTAAGCTGTGGTCTTTGTCCGCTTTGGTTATCAAAATTAACCGGGAAGAGCATACACTTCCGGGTTCATTGGAGTCCGGTTCGTGATCACAACTTTAACTTCGTAGATAAACATGCGTGATTAGCATTCAAAATACTAGCACAAAACGAAGGTGTAGCAATAGTAAGCGTATATTTGGTTGTTGGCTTGGCTAGACTATTGCATGCAGGTACCGCCGAAACGCGTCAGTTGCCCAATGGCGTGTCAGCGTCCGCTTGCACCAGCACGAATGTTTGGGATCGTTGACACATCACAATCAATCTTAATCATCGCTCCCCGTGACACGCACATCGCATCATGGCAGTTTCTACTGGGTACATTCAAAGGGCCACAATTACTGTTGCCATCATTTTCTTAAGCTGAATAATCAATAGGCTTTTTTGGTATTTATATTATCATGTCTATGGACACGCTCATTTTATTAAAACGAATGAATATCTCCTTGCTTTGATCCCGAAAGTGGCTCTTTCTATTTACGGATCCGCTCTATTCTACTTCACGTAATCTACTTTTCTTCAAAACTCCAGTCACTTAGACTAATGGTTCTTTATGTTTATGACTACCCTGATCATGATTGATTCCTGTAGCTTGGTATTTATTTTAATGGGAGTCATCAGCGTCACCTGTACCAATGTTACGAGCGTTACATAACTGTTTCAAAATATTTTGCTCAATGCACGTATCAGTCTACTGCGGGGTATAATCACTCATGCATTGTGAAATTAGTACAATTGCAGGTTTACTTGAGTTGCGATTCTCGAGGAGTCCTTTTTGCAGCATCACTTTTTACTTGAATGCAACGCTTAAGAATTAAAATTATAATTAGCCTTGTTGGTCTCATCTTATAAGTTGATAATCGTAATTGGCTGATTATTTTTTGCTTGATTTTTATATTTTACACCATGTCTCGTAGTCATCTTTTTTGCAAGCATTTGTTCAACTTAAAGATAATATCAAACATTTTTAGTTAATTTTAATGCACTTAGTGTGTGTAAATAATTTGGAAGTCCTTTGATATTTTGTTATAAGTAGTTTGTTCGTTGCAGTACTACTAACGGGAATAATATTTACTACTATTTAACATGAGCTACAACAAGCTGTGCCAACCTTGTCAGTAGTCTGTTGTTGACCTCGTATTGCAGCAAGTCAATATTTGAACTCTTCAAGGGTACCTTATATGTAGAAGTTATTTTAATTTTAAAACTATGTTTCAACAGCGTCTACTTCCTATGTCAGACAAAAATCCGACCGTTTATATTCTTCGCTAAATGGAGCTTGTCAAATTTTAGTAGCCATTAATTACTTACTACGTTTTACGCGCCATTCAAGTAGAAGTCATTCATTAGTACAAACCGTATTCCCACACGCTACTACAACTGGTTAACTGGTTTAATATATCAGTCCTATGACATTTACTATAGTAATATTAATGAGTTTTTGATTTTTGCATAATCGATATCAATTAATGAATTATAGCGTCGTGCTTTCTATTAAGTAGGTACACCATTGAAAAATTTCAAAGACTTGTACCTAGATCAATTTTGCTTTGAGGTTTTTGAAACTTTTTACAAGTAAATATTTTCACTGTTTTTACGTCGGTAAACTTAGGTTGGAAATCGCTAACATAACAGATTACACGGAGTATTAAATAATGATAAACTTTAATGTAAAACAGTGTTTTGAACTAGGAAGCCAGTTAGCTCACCACAAATGCCAGGCCATCGCGGTATCGACCGCTGCCGAGCAATTTGTCGAAAGTCGAATCGATTTGTATTAGAAAGTAGACTAGTATCTCTGTTTGTCGTTTGCAAAATTCATTTTTTACTCTATTTAGGTACCTACTTATTATGGTGCGTAGGGTGAGGGTCTGAGAGTGCAACGTAAGTTTGAGGTGTTAAAGGTTGCGCTCATAGTAAGCGTTCGCTACCTTTATATAAGTGCAGGCCTAATTAAATAAGAAGCACCATAGGCATCGACTAAAATAATCGATGATTTAGATAAAGATTTATATTTTTACTAACGACCCGCCCCGGCTTCGCACGGTATATTATGCATGTATTATACATATAAACCTTCCTCTTGATTCACACTATCTATTAAAAAAATCGCATCAAAATTCGTTGCGTAGTTTTAAAGATTTAAGCATACATAGGGACATAGGGACAGAGAAAGCTACTTTGTTTTATACTATGTAGTGGTGATGATAATGGGTTTCTATAAGGTAGATAAGTCCTAGTAAGTTTTTAATATAAAACTACCGTGAGGCTCAGACATAGGTATTAATGTAAATAAACGGATAACTCACGTTTTATTTCGTCGGAAAAGGTCCGACAGTTTCGAATCTTTCGAGATTCTTAGTCATGGTGCGACGGGCCCGTCGCGTCTTTGCCCCCGTCGCACCATGACTAAGAATCTCGAAAGATTCGAAACTGTCGGACCTTTTCCGACGAAATAAAACGTGAGTTATCCGTTTATTTACATTAATATATGTCCTAATAAGTTTATTTGCTCCAAATAATTTAATTTTAGAAGTTTGAATACTTTGAATTAAGAATAAGACTGCCAGTTACGCTAGCACTGAACATAGTACCAAACTTTTAACCTTTTTAACCTTCTTCTATTTAAATACTTCAAATGTAAATACAAACGCTCGTGCCCTACGTACCTGAGCGCCAAACAATGCTTATAAAGTAGAACAAGCAACCTTGCGTGTTAGGGCAAAGAACATCTGTGTTTATATTGACTCGTGGCCAACTGGGCTACCATCGCTATGTTTTAATTCTCTGCTACCATAACCATAAGGATCGTAAAATATTATATCATATTTTAATGTCTCGATGCGTTTAGAATGCAAGTGGTTGTAAGATCATGTGACTGGAGATGTAAAAGAGTTGCCGATGTTTTAAAAGATAACTGCTAACGCATATTCCTGTCTTTATGTATGGAGTCCATCCCGTCTTTATTAATAAATATTATTGCTATTTTTTATCGATTTAGAAAACAGTCAAGACGTTATTAATTGAAGTGTGAATTTTTGCTAAGAAAACCTCTTGAAGAAGCGTTTTTGCTGACCGTAATTTTGTTGACATTATGTATATGTTATGTATGTATGTAAATGTAAACTCTTTATTGTGCAAAATAAACAAGACAAATACAATTGACAAACACTGAGATACATGCACAAAGGCGGACATATCCCTTTAAGGGACCTCTTCCAGTCAACCTATGAGTGGATGAAAGGAGTGTAAGGACATATTAAGTAGGCACTTGTCTTTTTTTTGTCAACCATCCTATACCTATAATGTACTAACACGGCAAGCTAAATAAATGTTTGTTTTTCAGTCACTTGACTTATTACAGTTGGCTTATTATATGTATGTACCTATGACGAAAATTAGGTAATGAGACCTATTTACTACAGGACTTAGACCGCGATTACCTTTCACGATTATGTTTCGTGCCATTCCGCTCACACTAACGATCAATAACATAAGAGTGAGACGATGTGCTATGAACTTCGACAATCGAACTAGGTACGGAGTAGCTCCCCAGGTCCTGACTGAACTGAGCGAGCCGCCTCGCGATGCAGCCATTTTCGGTTCCATTTTGAGGCTCGTGTCAAACGAAATAATGCCTCATACAGTTGCCTCGCGAGTACCTAGGCTTGTTCAGTAAGGAAGGACCCATCATACTTAAATATCGGATGTTCGTGAAATGTAATCAAGGTGTACCTAGGTATATGTATATAATTATCCAGTAGGAAATGTTAGTGTTAATGTCAACGTGAATAATTTAAAACCGTTCTTACTTAATAAGCTTAAGTACCTAGTCAAATTAATTGGTAGTATCTACTCCTATATTATCAGAGATACGGCTAATCATATAATAAACAAATTAAACGGACAAACTAATGATGTTTGTGACAATAGTCTGAGCACGTGGATAACGATTATGATATATTACAAAATGAGTCGATTAACGTGTTGAGTAAATTACCTCCATTACAGTTTACCTAATGACATTATTTTGATCACAATGATTCTCATTATCATTAATCACTGCGAAGTCTAAGAGTACGGAAATTATTGAAGATTTATTAATCTTTAGAAAATGCTCAATTTCTACAAAACACTGATCAAGTTGCGGGAAAGAGCTAATCAAAAATGATTGTGTTGATATTGCTATAAAAAAAAAGGCTATAATAATTGGTATCGAAAAAAAAATCTTGACACAAACTATCAATTTAACTTAGTTAAAGTTACACTTATTCTACATCTTCCGGCGATATAATAATTGTTGGTACTACTCGTTTTAAATTTAAAGTCATTTCCCAATTGAATAAAAGAGTTTATTATAGGTATTGAAGGGTATTTTATATCATAGCTAACTAACTGTTATATTCAGTCGCAAAAGTACGCTGCAAACCGGACGGAGTCGTCTCAAAACCAGTCGCTCCAAGGGCAAGATCATGAGTATAATTCAATGCAACTCTGTTTAATGTGAACACTCATTGGAACCAATTAATTTTACTGAGCTAATCATAGTTGCCAGCTTAACGATTTCATCGAATTATATATGCACTAACTATTCTAGAAACCACAGATTAAATATATCTACGTAAGTATTAAAAATAGCCCTGTTTTTAGATAAATAATGTTCTGTTATAAATATTTCATTAAATGGTATTGTCCGTCTATCTCACCTTAACTATAAATTATATAAAAATTATATTTCGTTTCTTTCTATTTTACTTAAATACTTAATGCGCGTTTGAATTACTCGTAGGCTTCTTAGCTTTTAAGTTTTGTGCTCTTTTTATGTATGTACTATCATGTTTTATTGTCTATCTCGACAATTATGAAGTTTTCTACTTCGACATCAAATAATGACTTGAAAGGAAGACGCGTCGCTGCTTCCTATAAACAGATCTTTTGAAGTTACTCTTTACAAACACACAAACAAACAAACAACCTATCACCCTAAACGCATATACCTTCTCCGTTCCGTCGTGGGTAAAAATACGACCCGTTGGCCTACTTATAGGTTAGTCCTGTTTTTTTAACAATTGATGTTCGTAGAGCCAGATTTTTTGGCACTTATGGTATTACCACGACTTGAGTTAGCATTGCCAATTGAATGTATCCACATATTTTAATAATAGTACCTATATAGTCATAAAAAAGTAAGTGTACTGTACTCATTCGTCAATATAGTAGTGATCCTTATTGCTTAATACTCGGAACGACGTTTACTAAAGGCGCATCACCGCCGCATTGAATTGATAAGCTATCTGACTCTTATAGTTTAATTGAAGTTGGCGTGCAGGCAGTTTTACCAAACGCTATATGAAGCAGACGGCAGCGGAAGTTAAGTCGAAGTTGGAATGCAGTTTCTCCGTAAAGCCTAATGGCACTTAAGATTGTAAACCACTGAGTTTAAAAGCCCACCAACTAGAAAAGCGAGACTGAAGATAATAATAAAGAGAATGTCTAGAGTAGACTATCTCAGGTGGTCCGATGACATAAGGGAGACAGCAGGACCAGTCTGGAAGAGGGAAACGAGCAACCGTTCGGGATGGAGACAGATTGCAGATTGGAGACGCGTATGCCCAAACGGTGGGCGTCTACACGAAGAAGAAGAAGAAGACTTATCTCCTAGATTAAATGGCGACTGAGCCAAATCGCAGTTTGAACCGCAATCACCGTTGCATCTTCAAATGTAATCTAAATTAACCAAACAAGTTTACAATACGACTATGAAGATGAAGTAACGATTGTTGTGTATTCAATCATAATGGCTATCGTTATGCATCATGTGATAATATGAACAGGTATCGATGAGGCAACAAACCGCGAATGAAATTTGACACTGCATGATTCGTGGCATGTTCAGAGTGGCCATTGAACGTGTCCTATTTGCATTAAAAAGGAATTTGTATTGCAATTAACTTCCTTCGTTCAAGTCGCATCGCTATAAGAGCATTCGATATGTTTTTGCATTAGATCGGAGTTGGCTTTCAGCCATTTAAGTAATTACACTTTGTAAATTCTATAGAAAGTGGTGAGCAAAGTTAGTATACGTCTCAAGTGCAGCGTCATTACCAATGGTATTATGGTCTATAAAATGTTATTATCCCAATCAACGTCGTTTCAAACTAACTGTTGTTGTTGTTTCTATATCACACAATATGCTTTTCCCTCGAATTATTACTCCTGCATTCAAAGTGTACCGAATTTGAATTTAATCGGTATTCTGGAACCCCGAGTGCGCAACTCCGACTCGTGCTTGACCGGTTTTTAATTAAACAACAGTTGAATACCTATCTTTTCTATCTAGCCGAGCGCTAAAATAAATAAAAACACTAATATTGTGTACTTATCGAGTAAATGGAAAACCACAATCTTTGCCTGTCTATCACAACCACGGACGGTATTTTACAAACAATTTAAATATTGTCTTTGTTCACTTGAGCAATACGACTGTTCTTGTCAAAGGTCGTCTTGACATCGGTATTGACATAGCTTGATATGTTGTCATGCTGCATTCTGGGTATTGTAAGTATGTAGGTACATATAATTTACACAGTGTAAAGACTCAAGTAAATGAGGGGTCCAACTCCAAGCCAATAGGTACTATAAGGAAGGTGATTTTTAGTCACCACCCAAATATTGACGTTTACATTTTTTAACTGATTGCAAAAAAAGCAAAGGTTTTTTTATGGGACCCTTTCTGTATTTTAAATTATTATTAATTTAATAGTGCCCCGTTGGCTTTGTTTCAACATGGTACTTGGGTTTAGGAAAAGGACGTACCTATGGAAAAAACCCACAATTATTTATAGGTAGGTACATCGTATGCAAATACTGATACTGATTTATCTACTTAGCCATAAATAAAATTAATGCGCTTGTCCATGTAATTTATCCTCGAAGTAACGTAATTAAGGGCTTTATGTATTCAAAATAGAAAGCAGTCACGTTTTTACCCGGATTTCGAAAACTATTATAAATAAAACTCAGGAAATAAATTATTTTGACGTCGCATATATGATAAGATACGTACCATCCTATTCATTCAATTTCAAATCATACAAAACGGGATTGCTTGCATACAGTTATGATTAAAATTAATAAGTTCAATGAAATCACTCATACAACACCGCAGTACACAAATCTACTGCTGTCTCGCATAAAACCAACAATTAACATTTCCGTCTGAAGATAAAGTAGGTAATTTCTTATATTAAAAAGTTATGCTCGACGGACTTTGAAACATGTCTGAGTTGGTTTGAGTTCCCGGCCTTGGGAGTGCATTGATGCAGTGCGGATATGTGACTGCTAAGGGAATGTTGATTGAGCATATACTCGTAATCAATAGCACAGATTACTTAATAGTTACTACGTAATATTGTCAATAGTCTTATATAGATGTTGACCATTCTATTCCGAAAGTCGTAATTGTTTAGTCAGTGTAGGTACTAAGTCTCCTAGCGATAGTTTTGGAAACAAACCATTTTAATTAAGTAATGTAAAGTAATCTACCTATTCTATTAAGAATCATTGACCGATGCTCGTGATCGGAGCTCTAGGTATTTGTTTGGCAAAGTTTTCATACAGTAAGGAGTTGTTTAAACGAGCACCACATTCCACTTTACCGTTCGCAAAACACAGTTTTTTTTTGTTCTGAGACTAATAACTTACGTGCGAAAGATTTGTGGTGAGACACAAAAAGTTAAGATTCTATATTCCATAAGATAGATATATAAATACGACATAAATATGTAACTTTAATTGCCGGCGACTCATGACCCTGCACGAGACACAAACAATATTTTATCGGCTTCAAGAACCCTACCTTTATTTTATTTATATGTCCGTGTGTGTAGTACACGCTAAGTTTTTGAAGCGAGGGGATACCGATTCATTTTTAACCGGTTAGCTAAAAGACTTGTTGATTTTAAAACCGTATAAAAGTTGCCAACTAGGGGAGCCGGGTTGAACGCACGCGGTGGCACGCCACGATCACAATGCCAAACCTTAACTTGCCAAAACAGGATACCAACTGTCCCCACCCTACCCTTTTTAACTTTTTAAATTACGTCTTACATTGACTTTGAATCAGGCTTTTAGATTTACGGACCGTTCTAAATAGGTATGTAAGGTCTTGCTGTTCGGTTGGGTTGGTGACACTAATCGCGTTTTATTTTTAGCAATGATTAATCGGTACACGGGTTAAGTAGTGGGTATCTATCGAAGTGACGTGATCCTGAGATCTTGAACTTAGAACGGATATTTTCTTGTTTTTTTTCAAGGTCAGTTAATTTGCACGTGTATTTAGATACCTACTAATTATCTTACAATACCCACTCAAACAAAATCCCTGTTTGCAAAAAAAAGTTTCAAAAAGAACAATATGATTACGTAAATACCAATTAACTCATTGAAAAATTCGCAAGGTAGAACCTAGACAATTACGCATGTAAACAGCCGTCATGTCATCTGTGAAAAATCAATACCATCCCATTGACACGAGACAGCTCGCGAAATCGCGTCTTTGATCTTTGTACCCACTTTGCGTTCAGATTATGCGAATTGGCACTCTTTTTTGTTTCAAAACTCACCATCGAGCATGCACCGCCGCGACGCTTGGTCATCCTCCTCGAAGTCCTCTAAAGCTGCCTTGGCCTTTGCGACGTCCATGGTAACAAAGTATCCTCAACGGCTCACAAAGACACTACGGCATCTTGCACACACAGGCACACGCGACGAGTCACTACATCGGCGAGACTCCAGCTGATCGAAGGGTTGCAGTGTGCAGCCGACACGCGTTATCGCGGGAGCCGAACGCAAATAACTGGCCGCAATGAACCGGCCGTCGTGCACTGCGCGTTCAATGTCAGTATCGAATGGACAATCAATTTATGCGACAGGGCCGCGAAAAGACGAGTCGGAATCGGGTGTCGCAAGTGGCCGCGTCTGTGCCCCGAGCATGCGTCAGACTCGGGAACCCACCACGCATGCGTGCGGCATGCCGGTATCGACGCGCTACGCCGATTGGCGACGACAGGACGCCAGCGCCACTGACCGCTGATATCGCAGATGATTAATCGAATTGGTGGCGAAAAGAGAATAGGCCAGCATTGCTTATCAAGGTCTTAGTTAGATATAGTGATTAAATGTCCAGTTAAAACAAGTTCGTTGTAACATTAACATTTCATTTAACTGGATCAGGGTTAACTTTTATGATAATTTGGTGGTCGTATTTAAATTCGACCGTAATATGTACAGGTAAGGTGGGATTTACGTAACTTTGAATTGCCTCACTAACTGAACTACCGGTGGTGCTGATCGAGACATTCGTTTGAAACTCCTATATTTATCGTAGAGGCCGTTTTCCCCAGCGACTGATTGCTATTGTTACTTTTGTAGGCGTTACTAACGTCAACAACTTTAATTGAAAAGCTATGTTAGGTACTTGGGAGCTGGGAGCTCATTTGATTATGAATTGTAAAAAAATCGGTATACTTCTTATTAAATTATTCACTTCAACTATGAATTCAAAAACCGACCGAAAGAACTTAGTTATTTCTTTGCTTATGATATCCAGCTTGTCCTATTTACAACGGGCAAAAAGCTTTCAATGCGCTTAGTAATGGGGTATTTTACTTAACCTGATTAAGCTTTAGAAGTATCAAGGGAGCGTTCTAGTATTTAATCAGGGCACGCAGGTCATGGCCGTGATTCTACGGTAGCATTCATCTTTATCCGACTACGGCGAAGCATAAAAAGAGGGTTACGTACTTGCCGCTTATGTGTACTCAACGGCTCAACCGATTTAGACAAATAATACGTCATTAGATTTGTGTAGAAGACGTGAGTATCACTGGGGTATATTAAATTAGTAATTCTTAAAAAGCCTTGATTGAAGACAATGGACGTGTCAAGTCGAAGAAACTGAATCGTGTGCGTCTGTAGTACCTTTTCACAGAAAATTTCACAACAGTATATGGTACGCCAAGATGACATTTGCTGTGAAAAAGTTCCATAGCGCTCGATGCTTAATCAGTTTTTTAATTACCCTAATTATAAGGCACAATTATCTAACTAAGTATAAGATAATAATACATACTCCTTTCTTTATTTAGACAGTCGCCATAACAGCAATGATATCATAGAGCCATTAAGTAACGTCAGAGATGTATTTTTTCCTAGCAAATTAAATATGTAAACAAGCTGTATTTTTTGCTAAAACTTAAACAGGTTTACAACTACAACTACTGTCACAAAAAATTTATCGATAAAGAAATAAATACAATACAAGGTATCTATAATATAATATCTAATGAACATAAGTCACGTTATACCCGGACACATAATTAAACATTAATCAATTAAGTGTCAAAAGCTTAGATCATCGACATATTGAGCTCCACACCGTTACAAACACACACACTCACACACAGGCAGTATTGATGCTGGTTTTACACAGATCATGTCCCAACTTAAGGATAAGACATTATTATAAGAGTATTTACGAGTTGGCATTCCTGAAAAATATGCTGTCGGCTTTAGACAAAAATGATGGAAATGATTGCAAGCGGAAGTCTCTATCTAACACATAGAGTCAGAAAGAGACTTCCGCTTTTAAATTGTAATTTGTAGCTTTATAAAATAGGGTCTAGGGTTGATTTAAACCAGATTTCTTTGCTGCAGGTGGCCCTTAGTAAAAGTAAAATCCACAGTAGTCCATACTAATATTATAAATGCGAAAGTACTTAACTGTGTCTCTGTGTATCTGTATATCTGTATGTCTGTCTGTTACCTCTTCGCGCTTCAACCGCTGAACCGATTTAGTTGGAATTTGGTATAGAGATAGTTTCAGTCCCGGGAAGGACAATAGGATATTTTTGTCCCGGAAAGCATTAGTTCCTGCGGGATAGCAAGCGAATTCTGCGCAGACGGAGCCGCGAGCGACAACTAGTGCCGCATAAATAAACGGCCCTTTTCGACTCAACTATACCATCTCCGACTCCGAGAAGTTCATACTATTAAACTTGTAAAAAAAAAAGCACAAGCCAAAGTCTGAGATTAAGCTTCGTCTACTGAGATTAAGCTACTTTTACTAAGATTAAGCTTCTTCTAAGTACACTTTGACATTGAAAATGAATTATACCTAATTAGTCATAAATTCATTTATTTATAAGCCTTTTTATTCCGAATTTGCTACAATTTCAGTAAGTACATGTTGTTGTTGATGTTGTTATTGTCGTTTATTTATTAAATTGTCGCGTAATTCGGCGTGCCTCATGGCATAGGCCTCCTCCAAATACATACCAAAAAAAAAATGACAGATTCCAAGACTAATGTCGTGTAGTTACTACGTGTACGAGTAGCGTAATCGCTTTCTTATAAACTCGCACTAAACGGCTGCTTATTATAAATTATAGAGATTTATCTCTACTCTCCAAAGATGGTAATCAGACCAACAAAAGGGGCTAATAAATTAATTAGATTCTGGTTTCGTTACCGGTCGGCGCGAGGTGGTGCGATAACATCGCAGAGACAAATTAATCGCATGAAAGTTTGGCGATCTGTTCCGTCCCACAAGACTCCAACAAAGGTTCACGCGGGCGTACAATAGTTACATTATTTTACAGCCAGCGCTTGCGCAAGTGCATCTAAACGACTATTAAAACAAAATTAATGGACAAACCTAATGACTTACATCACGGCGCTTTGAACCGTATAACAATGCCGCGTACAAACTGCACTCGTTAGCAAAATTAGCAATTAAACAAACTATCGTTTAATATAAACTCTCAGTTTTATAACAGCGTATTAAATTCCATTTTTAATAACGCATCTGTGTAATTGAAATGAAAGAAATTACGTAACGCTAACAATCGTGCCGCAAAAACTATAACAGTAAAACTTAATCTCAACAAATCACTCAATAACGAGTCTGATGTCTTCATACTCTTCATACATATATTTTCACACGGTTGTAATTAAGTACCCTGTAAATAGTGAAACAATGCACTTATCGCCGATCGATCTGCCAATACAAAGGCAACTTTATTAGATAACTGCACGCAATATATCTGCGCTATGACAACCAGTTGTTAGCATAGTTATGGTGGCGTCTCCTCCACTAAACCTCTCAATGCTTCTGCCAACTGCAAATATTTAACTCCGCCATTTGAAGTTTCCACTACTGTACCCGCTTTTTCATACATACCGCATCATATACAGTTTTCTTTGCGGTATGTACTTAAGTATGTTGGGGAACCGGCTGTGCTGCATCAATCTCAATAGTCTACTCTCTCGTGTAAATGGTACAAGAGTAGGTACACTAAACATCTGTCCATACTGAATGGTTAGACATTCCTGCTGTGACAACTACCTATAAAGCCAATTCAATGAGCAAACATTGTTTATGGGGTTGTCCAGACACCCAGGGAGGCTGTCGGAACTCGTAAACAGTGTTTGCTATTGCTGTGGTTTAAAGCCGAGGAATAGGTACATGTTTAGTTGGATACGCTAATAATATAGTTAAGGATAGCAGAACTTACACAGGCGGAATACGTAATCTCTGTTTGCTTACAACGGTAAGTTAGGTATCATCAGGTGACCCGCTTGCTCTTTTGCGTTCCTTCTCGTATTTAAAAAAGTAAACGTTAGTCTATCGGGCTTCAATTAAATTTTTAATGACAATACCATTCTTATTATGTAACTAAAATTATTTACTTTTATGGATGGACCTTCGTAAAGTAACGTTCAATAACTAACAGTTTATTCAATCGGTCTATATTTTGTCCCGTAAAATTGAAGTAAATGTAGGTATAGTTCGACATATATATATATATATTTAATTTAAAATACTAATCTAGGTAACCTAACAATTCTGATGACTTTTCCGAAATTTCTGAAAACGCACAATTCATGGCCAATGAAAATTATGGAACAAGCATGCAAGCAATTAATAAACATGATTTTGTGATTAATGGAAACTGGATTCCTAATCCTAACCACCTGGAAACTAGAACTAAATAAAAAATAATAAGTACCTAAAACAACTTTAGCGCAGCTTTACGAACTGACGTCAGTAACATCATGAGCACGAAGTTCAAATGTCCGAAGACAAATACTTAAAGCTCACTGAACTTGAAACTGCTCACGTGTTTGCAGCTTTTGACGTAATATTAGGGTGGCGTCATTCCTCAACTTAAACGTTTAAAATTTGAGACGTTAAAAAATGACGTGATGTGGGTGTGTGTGTGTGTGTACTAATGTCGTGATATTTAGTCTTTAAAATTGATATGCATGAGGTGACAATATCGATCGACTCTTGTAGATTTTGAGTAAAAAAAAAAAAATACGGAAATATTTCCGATGCTCCGAAATATCAATTTATAGAGCACTCATATTCGAAACTTTTGAATTTGTAAGTAGGTAAAATTATTAAATTGTTATAAAACGTATGCTGAATCTAATCGTAAAGTTAATCAAAGCAAATATAACAATGAAATCAGTACCTACTTAAGCAGCTAGCACAAAAAACTTAGAACCGTTTAAATGTTCCAATTTACGACTCTAACAAAACCACACGAAGCTTTTATAATAAGCGTGAATACTACGTTATAAGATCAGCGTAAAAAACATTAAGCGCCATAAAAATTGATTCCGATTAGATAGAAGATACGGTATGATTGCACTTATTAAATGGTTTTTATGACATCGCGTGCCGGTGTTCATGGGACTAGAAAATGATGCCATTGTTCCCGATTACCCTTGCACCAGCCCACTGACAGTCGTTTGACAGTTGAATTAGCACAAATGGAACAGAAAGTGAAATGGGTTTCACTCGGAAATTGAAGTCAAGCGACGTGTAGGAAGTGATCATGCTGTGTTCTTACGACTTATCCTGTCTGCTTGATTGCCTGGTGTCAATGTTGCAAAAACAAGTTAACCTACTACGTACCTACTCGGGTTATGAGAACTGACTGAATTGACTAACAAAGGAAGGCAGGTGAGTTTGTTATAGAAGTTGTTCAATGTACACTCGTGCCTAATAAATATAATAATAATAATATATACTCGTATTGCGATATCGCGTTTTAGGGAAATCATTTTCCTCCCATAAAATAATTTTAAACTGACACATTTTAGTAGCAGTTGCAGACAAATTAATTGAAATGTCTCCTATTCAGTAGGTAACAATTATTTTACAGTAAACTTTGCTCTTTAATAGCAACGACCTAGCAATAATAATGATTAATTCCTAACGCAAAATTTTCTTTCTTTGATTGATGATTCCCGACAGCGATCAGACAATGAAGGCATTGATCAATCAAAGGGTTTAATCGATCTATGTTCGTGGGGCATTGTGTTGTACCTATTATGTTTAATAGTGCCGTAAAACACCCGATGAAATAGGAAACCTTTAGTGGGAACCGGTAATAAAATGCACATCACTATCGCCATTACTTCAGCAATATCTTACCACACTAGCGTCTCAAATGGATACGTTAATGTAACGTGCAAACTATAAACATAGTGTGTTGTCTTTAAGAACGATTTACACTTGACGGACTGGGTCCGCTCCTGTAAACATTGAAAGCATTGTGAAATCGTAAAGATTTTTGCATTGAACAAACTGTCACTGATACAGATTGTAGGTATATGACTGTTACAGTATAAGTAACTGATTGAGCACTTGGCAACGGGCTTATAAGTTTCTCGTTGAAAAGCTTCGAAATAAATATGTTAGTAAGTATTTTGTTGAATCAGGCGTTACTTTGCGGAGGCCCATTTCAATGAACACAAAATATTTACCTTGCTACTCCGCTACTTACGTGCAAGATAACCAAGCCTGTGCGAAATATATATACGTTTTGCATGCAAGCCCTCCCACCACTACTGCCACACAATGCCGAATGAAATAATGAATGATCCCGTAGAGGGATCGAAACGCGCGTCAGTGTTTGTGTGGTGATAGGATTAATTAAGTTTGTGGGATTTGTGTGCGTTTTGTGTGGCAGTAGTGGTGGGAGGGCTTGCATGCGAAACGTATATATTTCGCACAGGCTTGGTTATCTTGCACGTAAGTAGCGGAGTAGCAAGGTAAATATTTTGTGTTCCATGTTAGTAAGTATGTAGAATCTTGTTCATTCTGCAACCATCTTGAAAAAGACAAAAAAATTGCAAAAAATGTAAGGGTACGTCCTATATATATAACATAGCGTCACTCAGAACCATTTCAGAATCAATCCGTAGCAGTTGGTAGCCGAACTTTTGTCGTAAAAGCATGCTCGTGGTGACGGATACCGAAGTTCCGATGCGACTCGCATTGTGTAAATCGTCTCTAAAACGTCGGATCGCAGTAATTTATTTAATGTGTCTACGTTCTTGCCCTAAGCTACATGTTTGCGCTGTGCCTGCAATTATGTCATCGTCTTATTATATCAGTCTGTATATCACAGTCGAAAGCTTTCAGAAGATCGTGATAATTATTTATGATCTTATGGCTTAGGGCAGTAACAGTAAGGGTGGTGATAATAAAACAAGACGCGTGGGAGGACAGTTGTGTAACCACAATGGAGTATACTAATGGGTACCTGATGTACAGCTTAGCGTAGGGTAAGCTAAATGGAGCTAATAAAGCTTAAACCTACGTGGTCAACACAATCATTTCATGTTTTGTTATGCAGTCCTATAAATCGAGTTTAATCGAGTAATTTGTAGTCTATCTAATACTTGTTATGGGTCAATCGATTTCCAAGGATTCCGTAGGACATTTTCAATAGGAAGATACGAGAAATAACTACGTGAAACAAAAACTGTATATCTAACCGCTTACTCAGTTATTCATACTGTTTATAAGAAAAGTTATGTTTTGTCTCAGTTTGACAAAAGCGAATTTTAAAGTGACAGCGAATGTTAAGGGGTGGGCGTGAGCTTAGTGCCGAGTTAATTTAACAACAGTAATATTAACCATATCCGACGCTTTTGACGTATAGGTATATTTAACAGAAAACTTACGAAATATAAAGAAAAGTATTAACAAGAGTTTATGACCAGAGAAGCGTTAAAAGTCTAAAAGCAGTCAGTTCCGGTAAAATTACTGGCACAAGAGGTATTCTATGTATACTATACTAGCCCTCTAGGTAGGTAACGCATCTGCAATCCTCTAGTGTTCCGGGTGTCCATGAGTGGTGGTGCTTACTTACCATCAGGTCGCTCACTTGCTCGTTTGCCTTCCTTTTCGTATAAACGTGTCGTACTTTACAGAATAGGTACTATATGCGTTACTTGAAAGTTTGTCGCTTGCGTTAATTATGATTTCACAAACCACCAATCATTTCCACATCCACAGGAAACCGATTCTTTATCTGAAGGATCTATTTAGTTGTCATTCAGTATCGATTTGCCAGAGCCTTTGACAGTCGAAATCCACTTTGCTTTCCGTTTCATTAGCCAATCACGTCCTTGCCACTCAAAGCTTAAGCAAACATCATTGGTCCAATCGATTAAATGAAAGTAATTGAGCACCTGACACACAATGGTCTCATTAATCATCTATAAGTATCAGCCCCAAAATGTGGTAATGACTCGGATTTACGTAACTACTCCCAATTATCTTTGGATCAAACAACGTATTTAATTACTCTGGGTTATGGATCGACTGAGCGTTTCCTGGTACCTGTAGCGACTAATTACTAATCTTACCACGAATCTTATTATCTTCTCGAATGAGGCCAATGAAGTAAAAGACAATGCTCACCTACAATACAAGTTCAAAATTCGATTACCTACTTTTTTGAAAGACATGTCACAAATACAAACACAACCCAATATTGGTTACCACAATAATTAGCCTTTGGCACGCGTCCACTCTTGTTGTCAGACAAACCGCAACTCCCTCCTCAACTATCACTGCGTCATCGTCCCTGGGAGAGTCCAGCCAGAGATACATTTACACAATAGAATAGTAAGTCATATACAGGCATTTGTACAATAGAATAGTAAGTATATGAAAGGATTCCGAACTGCGATATCATTTGTGTAAATCAATGAGAGCCTAGCGGAGCAACCCACACACAACATAGCCAGTGGCATAGCTATTCAGTCAAAACAAGATAAAATCGCTATTATAATATTCTGCACCGTCGCGTCGCCATCAGATAAAATAAATCAGAGATGTCTAGGAGCTCAAAAATATCGGAACATGCACATAAGCGGCTGACAATGACAGCTACTCTACTGTCCCTGTCATATCTCAGAAGAAAGTCTCATCTCGTCATCAAGTCAACATAACACTTAATTAATTAGTTGACAAACGTAATAAAAATGAATATGTTAAAGTCGATCCGTCAGATATCGACCATGCATGATTTATGTGTCGGCCATTGAAAGTTCGCCACAGGAAGTTGATTGATTCATCAGATACTTACTAGTTAGTAGTCAATCAGTTTCAAACAAATTTTTGTATCCGGTAGCTCATTAAATTTATCAAACGCGTCTCTAAAGGTTAAATTTAATGTTTTGTTAGACACGTGAAGGAACTTTTGATTATTTCAGTTGGATTCGGCGGTAAATCATACATACGCCCTAGATTTTAATCAAAAAAGCATGATGTTGTCATTTTTGTTTTACCGTTGAGCGGACTTAAACTGCCCCTGTAACCTCTTTAATATGATTAAATTGATAGCTTAATTAAGGTCAGTATGCATTAACAAGAAATACGAAAAAAGCTGCGTACCTATTAAGGAGCAGGGCCCCGATTTTTGAAAGCACATCACTCGAAAGTAGTATAAATCTGTTTATATCTTCAAAACTACAGCTCTAATCAAATGTTTGACTAGGTCACTAGATTAATGAGAGCCGTAAGTATCTACTAAGCTATTCGTATTTCAAATTCAGAAAAAATTTTCGCAACTTTTGAGTGGTATTTTCACATACCTGTGCTTTCAACAAACGGGCCCCTGCTTTAAAAAAAGAAAACTTTCATTCTTAAGTCCTCATCAAGTTCCTCCAAGGGTACGTTGCAAATCACATGCACTAATAGCTGTGGGATAGCATTCCTTGCTAAAGACTTCGCTATGTTAGACTTGAAAGTCATGACTGCAGACATTGCAGTACCGTATTTCACTTAACGGTGCCACTTAGCACCCTCGTAACTGGCTGTCAACTCTACAATTCATAATTTTATCAAGACTAGGACACCGGATGATCAACTTCCTCTTGTGAAAACGGTAGACGCTTACAGTACGGAGGTAATGCTCGATTTACAGTTGTGCAAGAGGTCGTGAGTATGAAGTTGAAGGGGAGTAAAGCTTATGACGAACTTGAGGAAACAATTTGTCGATTCAGACATTAATATTATATTGACACACAAGACGTTCCAGTCTTCCGTTTCCGCAAAAACCTTGCACTTTTGCTTCCGGGACACGCTTTTAGATGCTATAAGTGATACTTTATGCATTTAGTTGTCAATGTTGATTAACGATGCTAAAATTGTGCATTAAAGTGTCGAAAGACTGAATGAGTGAAACTTTGAAATAATTATAAACATTCTTAAAAAGCCTCGTTCTAACTTAAAAAAAGTTATTTTCACGAAATCTCTCTCATTATGTAACTGATAATAATCTTAAGACCAAAATTGTTATTTAACAACAGTTTAGGCGACACATTTTATTAAATTCAATTGGCATACGGTTATTACGTAGAATACTCATAACCAAGTTGTGGTAAGCAGCTGTATTTAAGTAAAATTCCTGATTTTTTCTCATGCACCAGATCATTATGTTGTATGGTAATATTCTGTTTACATATTTTTTTTAACACTCCCAAAAGTTTTCGCCGCGTCATAATTCTTCCAAATGGCCATTAAACTTTCGAGTAAATAGGTACGTTGAGGTAATGATGAAAAGCGTACTCCTATTTTAAATATCATTCATTTTATTTTGAGGCTCAGACTTAATGGCGTTGCGATTACTTGTGATAACTAGCAAATTCTTAACTGCCAGTATTACATATTCACATCTCCTTAGCGCGCGTAACCTATAGATACATTAGCAGAGCCTTTCTCCTAGTAGGTAATTATCAATCTTCCTGGCCGCTCGTATTTCTTAAGAGGTTGTCTTCAAATTAACATACATTTACTGTAAATAATTACTTCATCATTACGTCATTTCGCATCATGTGGGAACATTGATTAATGAGCTGGGATGTATAGAAACGAGCCACTTTGGATTTGTTTTACTGACAGTGTGATCTCACGCAGAAATTTGAAGTCAAAGCTTGGTTTTAGCTGAATATCCCGTGGATTTTGTTCACAGGACGAGGAGAATATTAGACAATTAGGGATCAAAGAGTTTTAGAACTATTCCAGTGTCAATTTAAGTAAATCAAATTACCTATTTACCTAGCTTTAACTGGAGCCATATTATTAGCGCAAAGTAATGCCAAAAAATATAGCAACTGTTGTAAGTAGCTCAAACATTGTAGAGCTTAAAATCGACCACGTAATTGTTTTTCTCTCTTCGTAATATAGTCCAATCTAGATCTTTTTAGCCTTTCAATAGTAAGATAGTTTCAGTTAAGTACTTCTGCATCGGTTTCTTGTAAATAACTAAATGTACCTATTTTCTTTACGTGAGGCAATGATAATGTTATCATAGGGTAAGGGGGTGGTATTACATAAATATGCGAGTGAAATAGAATTAGTCTAAAAAAATTGAGAATTTGTACATGTATCTAAGTGTTTGTCAATTGTATCTCTTTTATCTTGATTTTGTACAATAAAGAGTTTACATACCTACATATACACATAAATAGTAGATGAAAGCTCGACAAAAAAACTCATAATTATTAAGATCTCTTTAGATTGACGAGGTAAATAGCTACTAACTATCATCGGAATTAGCCGCCTTTCAAGACCCATTACCGCATAATTGATTCTCTATTCATATTAGATCGATTGAGACATAGATTGCTCGATATCGATTATTATCATCTATAATCGATTAGATTACGCATTGTGTGTGGTATTATGCGGTAATAGTTTCAATTTCGCACCATCGTGTAGGTACCATTGGCACGCTGCAACCTGTGCGAATTACGTAGCAGATCTGCCTCTTATTTGAACTCGGTACCTATGTGGTATTGGCACGATGATTATGCAGTTCACTGTACGCGAACTGAAATGTAGGCCTCGTTCAGTGACATAACGGAAGCGCACTCATTTGGCACTTAATGAAAATATCAAATAACATTGTTTTGCATGCTTGAGCTAGGTTATGTCAGAGGGTAATACGAGTATTATATTTTAAAATCTTGCGTAAGGCATTTTATTCTCAACTGTTAGGCGCGCAACTGAAAGAGTCGGCTTCGAGTATATGAATGTTTCTACACAACATAAAATTCCATGCCAAAACCACCATCGCAATAAAATAACTGAAATGTCACCTACAGTCAGATCAGTTTGAAGTAGGTGCCAAGCCCAATCAGTAAGTAGATAATGTAGGTAGATAGGCTGCTGCAGCACAGCTGTACTTCTGCTTTACATCGCAAACAGTAATGCTGATGATGCTGTGATGTGATTGTCATAATAAACTTTTTCTTTCTTTCTTTCTTTCTTAATGCTGGGTGCGTGGTTGCTTGCTGAGGCATCACTTCAAGGAGAAGATAGTTATATTTCTCAATTCTCATTTTGAATGTGAATGTCTCTCATATTATCCGTAGTAAAATCAACAAGACACCGGGATCAACAATCTAGGGCAAACCTCTTTAAATAAAGTCGAATCGCAAGGTTTTATTGGTTTTATAGTAACAAGTGCACATCGCATCGGAGAAAATGCCTCAGAAAAACTCGCCATATGTCACTTCCCGAATAAGTCACCGGTCCTTAAGCGGGGCGCAATCGCGTTTACGTAATTAACCCGCTTCCATTGGCCATATTAAGAAGCAAATAACTACAGTTTCTTATAGCGATGTCAACTTACTTAATACGTATGACACGTTGGTTCGGCTACGTTTCATAGTTTACACGAAACGTGAAGCAATGTGTGTAAATAGACCGTTGGTGAGAGGCATGACTCCCGTCAGATTTCATGAAACTTTAGACTGCAGTTTAGCATCGCTTCTCGACCTTTTTAGTATGGTGACCCCCTTTTACTATAATTATCATTGTTGCACAGACTAAGGTAGCTTAAGTAGCATTTTTTGTGAGAGATCGCTCTCCCACAACACCCGTCCATAACTCTCAAGAGAAGAAACGATATTTTGGTCACAGCATTAGAATAAGCAGTGACAGATATTTTATAAGAAAGGGAGAGTAATACCCTTGTAATAAACACCCGAGTGCAAAAAGGTAACTATTTTTCGCGAAAGTTAGCCTACGACTGATTTCTAGAGAACACCAGACTAATAAAGTAAGGTAATATGTTGTACATTTACAATGCCTATTTGATAAGTGTAAGGTAAGTGCACAATTTGTCTTTAAGATTACTTTTATTCGGATCGTATAAAGATACGACTGACTAATTGCAGCTGCGTAAATTACGACAATTCTTCATCACAACGTAAGGCCGAAACTTGTTTGAGAGATGTAATCTATTCTTGACTTATTGTGATTACCGTGAGAAACGTAGGTGATGCTGTTAGTGATTTAATTAGAAACCTAATGACCTGATGATCTTGATCTTTTGTTTATTAGTTATTAATCATTTGAATCATGTTTGAGCACAGTTCATACAAATATAATTCATCGAAGAAACGACCTTAATAATAATGAGTACCATAAAATACCAAATAATAACGTGACCTGATTCATATTTAATTGAGAGCCGAACAAAGAATTTAAATTACTTAAATGCGAGAAGCTTGTCTATTTTGTTTTTAACTCCTGAGCACAGGCAGCCTTTCAAGTAGAAAGAATTCAAGGAATAATAATTACAATGAGATTGGAATTTCAGTTTCCTAAATTTAAATTGAAATGTACTTACATGTACATTTTCTGAGACGTTTATTTTATGATATTCAGACAGAGTAATTGCCCGTAGTTGAAGCCCAGTTCTTATAGTTAAGCTATATTTGCTGTTAGTATAACGAGCAAACTTTTTATAGCATTTAAGTAACATAGATAATAATAGGTTTAATATAATCTACTTTCAAAACCTACCGTTTTATATGCAGCGGCATCTCAGTAGTAATTGCTTTTAACTACCCGTTTGTTTATTACTTTCGTTTATACTGATGTAAATATAATTGCGGAAAGAGATAGGTTCAAATACTTAAAATGATACTGCGCAGAATATCAATAGTTTAGCATTGCGGAAACATAAAATGTGCGAGATATGAAAAGAGAAGTGAAATAATTTGAAAAGCAGTGGCGTAACTACAACGTCAGGGGCCTGCGGCAAATTCATCAGATGGGGCCCTTCCTCACTATAAAGAAGTGCATCATCTTCCCTTCTGTGCTCAAGGCCAAGCCCCTAAGAGGCCCCGTAGAGCTGGGGGTCCTTGGCATTTTGCTAGCCCTGCCACCCTATAGTTACGCCACTGTTGAAAAGTACTAAAGAATACTACCAACAGTACCAACTAATGCTGTCATTGAAATGGGTATCCGGTAATTCCGGTATGGCCATGCTTACTGAAGCTCGTAAATAAATTTTACTCATCGTCTCGTTTATTGTCATTGACTGACTTCCTCTAGCAATACAGGAAAGAGTTTACAATTGTCATCGCTTTCGAAATCAATTCGATTTCATCAGAAACAGAACCCTTAGAAAGAACGATTCTTCCGCTTGGAATCTCATTGAAAGTCAAGACCGTAAAATAGTTTGGAACTATTCTAAATAAATAAACAAATAAAAAATTGACCCAGTCCCAAACTAAGCAAAGCTTGTACTATAGGCAATGGATAAACATACTTATATAATGTATATAAATACATACCTAAATAGTAAGTACATACAACATCCATGACTCGGGCACAAACATCTTATCATGATAATTAGAGCCGCTTGCAGTCTACAAAATTAAAAAAAAACTGAATTGCCAAAACCTGAGTTAAAGATGACGGGTCCATTCCATGCACTTTGATACCACTTATAGACAAATGTTGTGGCTTAACTGGTATTTAATTAAGTAAGTCTTAAAAAAAGTGTCACTTAACTGTTTCACGACAGTTTGTATCTCCGAAACGAAGAATGATAGAGATATGTTTCTTAGAACAAAATGTAGGGAATTTTGTGCTCCTTAATTTGGCATCCTTAACTCAAAACTGACCAAATGAGGCTTAACCCTTTTTTAGCTTAAGTACGGCAGACTTTACCCTGGGTTAGCATTTGACTGGAAATTACTAATGGATAAGATGTCTTACAATTGTTTTGAAATATTTCAGCAAGTGATTAGAAAAGTTTCATTAAATATTCCTGTAAAGATTTTTCATTGTCATTTTGGATCCAAAATTATCCCTTTGACGTTGCACTCTTTGAAAATCGACCAATGTAGGAAAATATTTGTCAAAAACAAAAAATCCATTTACAGGTGTGTTCAGTCAAACTAACTAAATCACCTGCTAAGGTATTGTGTATTAATTTAAAGTCACAAATGTATAGCGACATGACTCGCAAGTGGCCCTAAAAATATGACTTCACGTAAATATCAGTTTATTAATATTACATGACTAGCAATATAGTACCAACGTTTATGCAAAGCGATGAACATGCAGATACCGGTTAACAACTTCTAAGTATTTAATTAGATCGTAGAACAAGCGGAAACTAGCTGAACTGAGATAAACTGTCGACGTGGACGTGATCAGCCAGAGGCCAGAGCTAGCGATGAAAGTGTTGTAAATAAACTCATAGAATAAGCAACTTATTAATTAAAAATTAGCTATACCCTTGATACAAGACTACAGTGTACTTAGATGTAAATGGGCTAATGTATAGCAGTATTAACGATACTGTCCAGCAGAACGAAGCTTGTAGGATTTCTGCGACATCGAATCAGAAAAGGAGATTCCAACGAAAAGCAAAAGTTACTGGGAACTTTTGTATCAATGCGATAAAATAAATTCAAAAATGTCTCCGCAAATGTTTATTGGTAGTAACGTGAGTCACAAGCAAATCTTTACAAATATACCGAATAAAATAATAAAGAGGTATATTTTAAACTTTATTTTTCTTTAATGAACATAAAATATTTACCTTGCTACTCCGCTACTTAAAATATAAAATTAAATAAATAAAAATAAAGGTAAATATAAAAAATATATATTTTATTTTTAAATATTTATTTTATTTATATATATTTTATATTCATTGCAATGGACCTCCGAAAAGTAACGCCTGATTGAATAACATATTTATTTTTCTGTATTTTAACATAGGCCTTCACGGAACGCAGACGAAGTTGCAAGCGACAGCTATAAATTCATGTAAACAACTGGAAAATACAATCGAGTTTAGGTACATACACAAGATATTATAAGGGAAATCTGACAGCAAAATAAACGAAATGTAGTAAGGGCTTGCATAAACATAACGTGAAAAGCGCAACGAAAGTTCAGTTCCGCAGATATCTGTCTTCCCGGACGGATCAAGATAAATCGGTTAGCATTTGAAAGGTAAGCAATTTGTAGTTGACTTGTACAACTTGAAAGCAAACTCATTTATTTGTTTACCAGTGGGTGGACGTTGAAATTATGTTGCGTGTACAAACAATGACTGACGACCAAATTACGCGCGTAAATGACGGTATAAACTATGTACTTAGTGAGCCGATTTTTGAAAACGCATTTGTTAATGCCATTCGAACGTGATAAAAAATTGTGTTGAATTTTTTAACGCGAGTCGAGTAGACAAATTACGGCTCTATGTAATTAATTGTATACTTGTCGAAAAAGTGGTATTTTCGATTTTTTGAGAACTCATTGTCTAGTCAGCGATGCTCCATTTGGCGATAGTCTTGCATAATCTTTTCTCTCGCTACAATTTTTGGCACGGTCAGCCAGGCTTCTAGCGTAAACGAGGAATCTTTTATTCCGCTCGATTATTTATTAGATTACTTGGGCGTTAGCGTCCGCATCGTTTAATCAGATAGAGTCGAAAAAATTTCCCTTACTTAATGACCTTTTTTTCATTCACCAGCAACTTAATATCAAATCACGGCAAATCAGATCCATTTACATCCAATAAGTTATCGATTTGATTATGAATGATCCAACAGCGGCATTGACTCAGTGCAGAACCCATGCCTTATGCCCATGCTTAAATGGGTACGTTGTTATTATCCAACAAACAAGGGAATTTTTAATTTTAAATGCAGGTAATTTTAATCGAGATTTCTAACGTAAATGCACACTGGTGAGAACTTTACATAAAGGACATCATACGTATTGTTTCTTATTATATCCATGAAGACTTTAATAAGTACAGAGCTTCTATACTATAGTGGTAATTTTGAACAGCAAAACTCACAATTAGGTACTATAAGAAAATTGGCAGCGCCAGCGCCATAATACTATAGTATTTCACTCTTCAACGCTAACACATTGGAGACGATTTTTGCGACGAAAAACAACCCCGAAGCTCAATCGTGCTTATTTTATACGTTTTCTCATAAGATTCATACACGAATTCTTCAACATATATGTCTATGTGCGGTATCTATACGATCGGTCTGATCCTTTCTAGAATCGATTCCCACAACTTTCCCTGCCACGACCATGTATACCGAGCTTTCAACATGGCGGCACGACCGAGGCATCGTGACGGGATCGATCGGTAATCGATTAGTTACACTCAGGACGTTTGCGCTGATCTTGTAACGAATAAAGTGTAAGGGTATTCACGTATCGTAGAACCCTATCGCGATAAGGACACATCACTCGAGTTTGAGTGACGGCGGTCTGTCAATTGTGACACGGTTCCCGGTGGTACTTACGTGAATACTTCCCTTACTGTACGTAGGATATCTTTAATTCTTCTGTGCCAGTCATCATATGGTAAACAAAATTTCAAGCCCCGGGGAAAGACAGGATAGTTTTTAATCCGGAAAATCGCATAGTTCCCGCGGGGTTGCGATAAGCGCTTACTTACTAGCTACTTAACTTAAGGCACTTGCCTATTTTAAATTTCATAGGCAGTTAAAACAAGTTAGGCAGGAACTGTGGACATGCAAATAACAAGAAAGAAAACTTGTTCTCTACCAGTTCAATGCTAATTGGTTTTGACACATTAACTGACAAACATATCCGTTCTAATAAACAAGTAGAATCACGAACTAAAGGCAATTGCCTCGCTGCTCCGCAACCACACGTGCAAGACTATACGTCTATGCGATTTGATTTATATGTAGGTACCTATGCTTAGTGTAAGTTTTCGGTCACAGAACACGTCTCGAACGCGTTTGCGTTAAAATGTCAAATACTATAGAAACAGTTTGTTGCCGTTTCAATCCGCAGGTGGCGCTGCCAATTTTTCTATTGTAATTGAGACGTTTACGTGAACGCGTTCGAAACGTTTGTTCGTGTGAAAACTTACACTAGAGGCTCTGAATCAGTTGCTGGGTGGGGTTTTGGATGGACAGACGTATAATTTGCGCAGATATGGCTGTTTTGAATGTGTGCCCACAGATTAGTAGGGCCAATTGGTCTCATCAAAGTTATTGATTTCATGTTTAGCACAACTCCAGTTACCTGAATCAATCAATACTTATTAATACTAAAAATACGAAAGCGTGTCAGTCTATCTGTCTGCTTCCGTTCACGCTTAAACCGTTGAACCGATTTAGTTTAAATTTGGTAAAGAGATATCTTCAGTCCCAGGGATGATGATAATGATGGGTGGGGACGCCTTGGCTGGGTCAAGCGGGCTGTCGATCCTCTTCAGCGATCATTCAGCCCTGTTCCCCTTGGCTGGAGCCGCCGGTTACTGTCCCAGCGGTGCTCCCACACAGCAATCAGTCCCAGGGAAGGACATGAGATAGTTTTTATACCGGAAAATTGCATAGTTTCCAAACTCTGCGCAAACGGAGTCGCGAGCGACAGCTAGTTGGGTTATCCAAAAAATCGTTACGAGACTTAAAATCTTTCAACATTTGCAACTTGACAAGCTTCTTGATTGAAAGCTTTTAGCTCAAACTTTACGACTCAGATTGAAGTTTAGGCTCTTTTGTAACCTTTGTGTAGTTACGTAATTTTAGCTAGTTAGTATTAACGGTTGTTTTTCGTTTGATAACGTCTTTAGATAGTCTGCATATCATGTCCCGGTCGTGGGAAACTTTCCCCCGTTTACTACATGAAACTTAATTGGAAATGAACTAGAAACATAAACTTTATGGCGTTAATGATATGATAACTTTATCGGTCTATTTAGTCATTAAAATCATGTTCTACAAATTGAGAAAGTTGAGGTGTTAGGTCTAAAGATAAACTGTGCTGCCACTCGTTGATGATCACCTTAAAACTTAGACAACCGTAGAACATGTGTTAGACACCTGACAGTTCTTAGGAAACTAATAATTTAGTTCAGGTACTTAATGTAAGTATGTATGTAAACTCTTTATTGCACATAAAAATGTAAAAATACAGAAATACACAGAAAATAGTAAGAAGGCGAACTTATTCCTAAGAAAGGATCTCTTCCAGCCCGGCTAGCACGACAGCGCACAAGAGTCGCGTCGCGCGCGAGATAGATTACCCGACCCTTTCTAGAACGAACAGTAAGAAAAAGACGGGCAATCTATCTCGCGCGCGACGCGACTCTTGTGCAATGTCGTGCTAGACGTGCAGCTAACCTGATACAGAGAGGAATAGTTTACAAAAAAATAGGCAAGCAGTCATTATTATGCGCAAATAAGTAAAAGTATGTCTATTTATAATAGTCCATTCCATTCTTTTTTAGCATGTCAAGTCCCTTTTGTAGTAAAACCACATATATTTTTATATTAGGCATAAATATTGATACACCCATCATGTCAAATATAGGTATGTGTCAGCAACCTGCATAAAGGTGTATATATGTTTTTGACGTCTTGGTAGCGTACATTTATGCCCTTAACTGTATACATAAATCGTCTTTATCCCTTACGGGATAGACAGGCCCTAAGAAATTATATTAGGTTATACTAGTTCTTGCTCGGAACTTCGTGTTGAATCCCTTTATTAACGCTATAATCTCGCCTCGCGGGAACTTTGTAGTTTTCCATTATAAAAATTATTCTTTGAGGCATAGGTACTATTTTCATGCCAATAATAAAGGTAGCAAGACCCAGCTCTAGAAATGTATGGAAACGAACTATTGGCTTATCATTTTTAGGGCCTGTCTCACCACTCTCAGTTAAGTTCCGGTTATCACAAGTGTCAGTTATCTATCAATCCCTCTCTATTTCTTACTATGAAACAGACAGAGATGACAGCATAGATAACCGACACTTAAGATTAACCAGAACTTAACTGGGAGTGGTGAAACAGACCCTTAGTAGTCTCAGGTCTCAGCTAAGCCTTATTAGCCACGCCTAAAACTGATAGCGGCGTAAATTCTACCGTGAAAGGGCTGATCGTGTATTCCAACAATTAATTCTAACAATCATTGTTCTGTGCGAACATATCTCCAAGCTAAAGTTCATCTCGAGATTAAAGATCCCAGGCCAGACTTTCCCCGAGTCTGGACTACCTACTAAGTACTACAGTCATTTGTTTTGTAATGTGATCCCTTTCTAACCTATCTTAGAAGATAGGGAAAGCATACCCCACTGCCTTATGATAAGCTGCGTACTACTTGCATAGGTACATCTGATCGGATCTAAGTGGGTCAAATTTACATCCCAAAGTAGATGCGATTTGTATTTACATTCAGAAAGCGCGAAGCTTTTTCCATGAGATATTCAACTCCTTAAGCGCTACCATTAAACGGTTTAGTTTTCAAACGTGCCCTATTTGACCTTTTGTGGTTCAAAATTAGCTTGACCTTGGGACTCCGAATTGTATGGGTAAAATCAACTGTATAATGCAAACCATCTTGGGAATTGCAAGTAAGTATATGCAAGAACTTACGTAGAATAAGTGAACCGTTTAAAATAGAGAAAGACGAGATGCCTTACCGTAACTGTAATGGTAAAGAGGTGTAATGACTTATAATTGCTTATTGTGAGTACCCCAGGGAAAGCGGAGGAATAAAAACTGGAAGCTGTGTCGACGTGAGACTTGTGTTGAGGAGCGTGAAGGAATTCTTTTATATACCTAAGTTGCAAGTATAGTTAGCGTTATAAGACTTAAAAGCCTGCTGCTAAAGAGAATTGTAGCTGCCAAAAAGAGTGTTAAAAGATGTTAACCCAAAAGGTGGCGGATAGATCAGATAGATAGATGCCATGAAACAAGAAAAACAGACAGAACAAACAAAAAAAAAACAGGTCAAGTTAAATAAAAGCTTTTGAAAACAATTGCAACCTTTGACAGCGCGGTTGTGCGCGACAGGTTGCGCAACAGATGCGCAGGACGCCTGCGCCGGCGCACCTGCCATCCACTCCATCGCAGATCTAATCAAGTGGTTATTAGAAAACAATCTATTACAACACACGCCTGGGTAGTGGGCGTTAGTAGTGGCTGTGGATTTGCCAGACACTTTACAAACTAACCCCTTATTCTTATTCAAGGCTTGAGCTTTTGGTAAGTTAACATTCATTTATTAGGTTTATAACTTCTTATTATTGATCTGCTACGAAGGTAGCTACAGGCTTCCCCAACCAATTTTCCTTTGCAGAAAAGCTCATGGCAATTTTCAAACGTAATTTAGCATTTAAATTCACAAAAAAACTAAGACTCAGACTCAAAAGGCCAAAGATCAAACCACTAGTTTCCATTTGTACCTACCTGCATAGGTGCATACTTAATCGAACCTCTAGGCTACCACGAATTTCATCTATATACTTGCTGCATAGATACATAGCTTCTTAAAGGAATCTATCTCTCTACTTTATCCATACCTGTTTGAATATGTTTAACATAATAATATCATACCCTGTCGCCTATTGTTACCTTATTACTTCTGTACACCTTTTTCTGTTTTGATTGTTATATGTGGTGTTCAATAAAGAGTTAGGTATTGTATTGTATCATAATATTGCCTCATCTAACGTGAGCAAGCACAGGCTTAGTTCACCTGTTCACTTAAATGGGTTGCAATTTTCCACGGGATTCATGCCACAATACTTCGCCACGCAGCGTCATAAACTGGTTTGATTTAGAAACAGATCTCTAGCTTTGAGTTTTTCAAAACGGCTTGTTGTCAATCCACTGTAATGTTGGCTATACATCTGCGAAAATGATGCTACTATCAAATGAATTCTTACCCGTTAGAAATTAAATGCCCCATTATATTTCACCTGCTATGGGCGGTGTAGCTTTACTCTTCGGTTTTTTCTGTTTTTCAGCGCCGTTCAGAAAATTATGCTACCGCAAGTTCAGCAAAGGCGTTTACAGGTAAAAAAATATACATTAAATTAGCACCTCTTTTGATTGCCTTAACACAATGTACCTATTGTTGCCTTGTGTATTATTGAAGTATCGAATAGAATACTAGCGACCGTGCTAGAATTATCTGTAAATCTGGAATGAAGTTTAAAAATATAGGCGTACGTAACGGTTGTGTACTGAAAGTGTGGTGGCGAAACTTTCGCTGATGTAGCTCTGCCCTTGCTCGCGTGACTTCGAGAGTGTTTTGGTTGGGTATAAAATATAGCACTGAGAATCGCATTGAAGTGCGATCAAGTGTGGTTGTTAATTGAGAGGTGAATGTCAGCCTGTCACGCGTCGAAGTGGACTTTTGTTCAATCACAGACTCACCTTCGGAGCTATCTGTTGCAATTCTTACTAGTGGAGTGGGTCCTCTACTATCTAGGTCTTGATATCTAAACTGAACAAGTGCAGACAAGCTAGCACTTCGCTCATACTTGCGTATTCGTGTTTCGCTATTGGCATCCCCATCGCTCACGCTAAAAATGATATCGTGCATCTCTTTTGCTCACGCAAATATTTCGGCGAATACACCAAGGATCCTAAAAAGTTCACTTTTTTTCCTTTTGAGGTGCGAAACCCAATTTTTATTTTATTTATCAAATACCTAATAAAAAGTTCAATGTGCTATTGTGCGAAAACAACAAAAATATCAATGCCGTAATATTATATAAGCAATTTTTCAAGTCGCGAAACAATGGCTAATAGTTCATTAGAACAATGGTAGTGATCTAGGAACCGACACTTGCAATTGTTCGCAGATGACCGTAGTCTTGATAAGGAAACGAGAGATTATAGTGCAGTGGGTTGTAATACAGGTTTTATAGGAACAAGGCAATTTGACCTATAACAAGAGAGGTTGGGGGGTAACAGAAGGGAACATATGGGACAGAATAACTCAACTTGAAGGGTATCGCATAAGAATAAAAAATGTCCAACTCATAGGTACTCACCCCACATTTTTATGGGCGCTCTAACGGTGGCTGACCCTTACAGGAATGGATCCAAAAATAAGGTAGGGTAGCGTTATACGTGACGTGACAACTTTATTACCCAGAGGTGCTGTAGGTACCTACTAACACGTTATTGACATGTCTTAATAGGGAATAATGTCATTGTTACTCAAAGGATAGGTTTTGAACTCCAATTATTTTGAACAGCTATAATTATCTTTACTTCGATATTAACTAAGAAAGCAACGTACCTAGGGGTAATGAAATCTTGTACTTAAGTCGACTTTTACCCACTTCCAATGGTCTGTCCGATCGACTTGAAATAGTTGAAATATGGTACATGTCCGATGACAATACAATACCTAATCAAATGCAACAAAAAGGGTGTATAAAAAAAAAACTTACCTACTTTAAGTTAACGGATAACGAAAATAGAAAAGCGATGAATTTCATGTTAACACAATTGGGAGGAAAACTGACTTTTTATCCCGTCAGATGGCGCATAAGCGACTGTACCTTGTTATGACATAAGAACTGTCAAATCCAGTACATTTTTTATGAATAATTTTAAACTTTTGCATTTTATTCAGAGATGCCTCAATGTAGCGCGCTAAACTGTAAAAACAGGGGAGTTCATCTATCTCCTAATGACTCAAAGTGCAAAAAACAATGGGAAAATGCTTTAAGTATTAAAAACTTTCAAGCAAGTGATACAGCACGTTTGTGTTCACTGCATTTCAAAGACGATTCTTGTATTTCTTGTTTGCTGATGTTTGGAATAGGTGAATCGGCATTCACGTATTTCAAAGAATCCGAGTGTGGACAATTATACGAAAGGTCTTCTTGGATATCTAAGTCAGCACCAAAGTTTTGATTCCGATCATACACCTCTAACCTAAAAGAAAGAACTGCACATAAGCCTCCAGAATTCAAATTAAAATAGAAATACGGAACATAACCTTAAATATTTGAAGTGGTTACTTTTTTATCAAATCAGCCTTTTTACCAGCCATCTATGCATGTCTCCTCCAAAGCTCAGCTTGAAGTTCACGCACAGCCATAACAGAGTACATTTTGTCAGTTAAATCGCAGAAATAACTCAGAAAATCGCAACCAGACATTTGACACGAAACGTAAACAAGGTACAGTCGCTTGTGGCGACATCTGCCTCAAGCTTCTAGTTTGCCTCCTCATACCGTTACTGCAGCTGCTGACACATTTGGAGATGTACATACCTGAAATAAAATAAAAATAGTTAAGTAGGACAGTACTGACACTCGATCACAAATGAAGTTTCGAAATTTAATGGGGCATGAGAACATGGCGACTTTTGTCCGTTAGTTCTCCTTAAAGTTCGTTCCCACAATGAACTCGTGCTGCCATAAATATCCAATGTGTCGATTCCAGATCTACTTGAGTTATTGCTCTAACACGGGCGTTGCCTAGGCCTGGCTGCTTTTCGACTTTCTTCACCATGTAAGGCTTTGGTCAAATACTCTAACTACAATTGACCATTTATTTCTGTTCACAATCACGTACGTATTGTCCCGTCTATCAAAGTAATAAGCGAGAGGTATAATAGTTATCCATCGAAAGTTACAGTATCATGTGTATCGTAAGTGGTTGAGGAAAGTTCTCGCCCTTGCTCGTGGTTTAGCATCGTGGTGCGATTTCGTCAGTTACATGTCGTAGCATATAAAAAAGCAACGGTAATACATGACATGTGTTAGCATCGTATTACGAGATATGAAATAAGCGGGTACTCTTGCGCGATTACAAAACTGTATCGGTTTTGACATGCAAATTAATTGGGCAGACCTGTGGTTTGGTGTTCGACTTTGTGAAAATGTACTATTAAGTGGGAGGTGATCCAACACGCACTGTACGTCTAGATCCATACGATTAGAGAAATTATACGGTGTTTACATAGACGATGTGTTAAAATAGCGCCATTTAGTAACGTGCTCTTGATGATATGATGATATACTTCAACATCGCATGACACTTGCAATTTAAGATACGTCTGAGGATAAGAATCATTTACTTATTGAATAATACCATAAATTGAACAGTTATGTCTCAGGATTCATTTATGTAAATCTGAAATCTAATTGAATGGTTCTCGTGACAAATCCGTTTTCCTAGCAAGTAGGCACATATCCGCAAAGATCTATCGTAAAATATCTGAATTGCTTTCACATTGCGAATTAAGCTGGATTTATGAACCAATACCAATGGTTTGACATACAAGAAAGCTAGTGAAACTGTTTGTTATTCAGTAAATAACAATGATCAGCTTTCGCACTGGGTTATAAGCAACGTGTGGGCAAATAAATCAGCATCAACCATAGTTGGCGGATAATAACGTGGCATCAACTATTTCACATGACGTTTGAGAATGGCTCGCATGCACCGCCACCATCCACTCCACAATTGAATGAACATAAATAAAGAGCTATAACCGTTTCACGCGCTTATATTTTAACCAAACCGTAGTAATTGTGTTAACTGCGAGCGCAAGCAAGAAAGTGAAATTTTTAAGAATGTAAATTGGTGAAATTGTATCTAAACTTTTTACTATTAATGCCACACGTGAATTAAACTCGCTTTCAATTACTATAAAGGTTTGGTTTACGTCAAAAATGTTATAATAGTTATTTGGCTGATTACCATATTTGTTACGTAACGCTTTCCTAGTCAACTAGGTATTAAATATTCTAAAATATCTATTCCGTCACACTAATTAGGTAAATTAAACATTCGTGTGTAACTATGAACAAATCCTAATTTCGATTGTTATCATTAGAAGTTTCTACTATTTTGTAAACCGGAAAGTCAGTTCTAAATTCAAGCTGTAGGTAGGCCAATTTTAGCCGATTTAGAACCTCACTCACGTCTCGAACATGGCCGTGTGACATCAAGCACCATCAAATGAATATATTCTTTATTACAAAGGCAGAAAGTCTAAGTAAATTACGGAACGAAGGTATGCCAAAATGTGTGTAGGAGTTGATTCCAACGGTCATGGAAGTCGCGGATTCTTCGCAGAATGTGTACAAACGGTACCCGAATTTTAATCAAAAGATCTTTTATACATACCATTGATGCCAGTTTCACATCGTTCTACTACTTAATATCCTACTAATAATTATAAATGCGAAGGATAGAACATATTTAGATAGATTATTACTTAGTTAGGAATAACACATAGGAGGCTATTTTATATACCGGAAAATTACGTAGTTTCCGCGGGATAACGATAAACATATTCTTTGCAGACGAAGTCGCGGGTAAAAGCTAGTAAAGTATATATATCGTTTAGATGACTACGAGTACATAGCAGGCAATAGTAACAGATCATTGCTTATTTTGTAAGCGGCGATATATCTCAATTTCTCCGGTGCCTTATTTAGATTTCTGTTCCTATTCAGGGCCATTACATAAAGTACCTATTAAGCTATCTTGATTTATTCGTTTCATAGTTTTCGCATTTATCAAGTCCTTATGCGGAACTGCTCTCTACCGCTGGGCCAGCTACGTTCCTTCCGGAACATTGTGGCAGCTGCATGTTAAGATACTGTTAACTCGTTCGATGCTTTACCGTAGATAGAACCGTTCTGACTTTCTATGTGTTTGAATGTAAATCTTCGTATCTACTACAATTTGTATGCCCTTTAAGATTGAGTTCAGTAGTTATCGGAGAATGGAGGATCTTTAAGTTAATAGTGAATGACATCGTGTGTGCAATGTGTACGTGTGTTGATTGTGGTATCGCCCATGTGTTTACTTAATAGATTGGATTTAAAGATATGTGGTTTTATCATCGTAATTTTATATTAGCTGCTCATCTTATTAAGACTTGGAGTGGAGAGTGGTTATCCGGATGGTTGATGTTGTCAAACTACCAGGTTTTACAGTAGAGGTAGTATGTTTTTTTTTTTTCCTTAAAAGCTTATCCGTCCAAAAACGGAAGAATCAGATCAATATTTTTGAATACTTGAAGATAAAATTAGCATTAGTTTTATACGAGGATTAAGATTTGTATGTCTACTGGGTACCATCGTCACGGCCATCTCATTTTGTGACGTAATCTTGTTGATTAACATTGAAGTTTTAAATAAGAAGGACATGTGAAAGGTCGTGACAAGTTACGATCGGAATCAGATTATATTTAGTAATTTGCTTATGCTAAAATCTGTGCCTCCTGACAGCTAATACTAATACAACTTGAGTTGGTTGAAGCGATACTGCGTTTCTTACACCATTCATTTTGTATTTGAATTTCAAGAAATTTTCAAGAAATTCAAATACAAAAACTTTAATTCCACAAGTTCAAGATATAAGTATTGAAATTTTGGATTGTTGCATGAAGTATAACATTACCCACATTGTGTATTTCAAAAGTAAAATCGCTCTCCTGTAAAGTTTCACTTTTTGAGTTGTATTAGTATTCACAGGAGGCACAGAAATATGACCAAGATTAAAAGCTGTAAGCCACCAGAAAATTCATCTCCAGTGAACTTTATGTTTGTATTACATTTTTATACGCTCATATACACTCTTTACCTATCATATGATATGAGCGACGGAGAACCGAAACCCGAATACGAAATACCAAATGTATTACCAACATTACATAACAAGATCAACGTGAGAATAACCGAACAGAACTCCCAATAGTCGGCACCTGTTCCCGAACAATGGTGCTGTTCATAATCTCGCGTTCACTTTCTGCGCCCACGCAGCTCGTTAACATTTTGGAAAATCGAACGCGAATCGTGACCGGACGAGATCGTTCCCTTTCAAACGTCACGAGCTAGCACCTTGTTATCAGGATAAGCGATTTGAATCGTCTGTTTACGGAGTGGTAATGTTACGAGACGCCTCTGTTGGTTTGCTTCAGAATTGGCTTCTGACCCATTCAACCGTCCAGTAGCTCTGACGATATTATTTTATAGAAGAATGACTTCCCAGACAGAGCACGAAGTAAAGGATGTAGTAGGTAATGGTTAAAGTAGGTTGTGGTCACTCGTGCTAGTCTAAAGACGGTTGCATTTACAATCAAACTATTGCAAGATTTTGTCTCACACTTTTGTTACTGTGTGATGGCATCCTTACACATCGAATACGTAACATATCGCTTGAACGCTTTCCAAATAGATCAGTTGGTCTCTTCTAGGTCTTAAAACTGGCACTATGTAGACTTCCAGTTATCACCAAGTGACAGAGTAGGAAAGAAAAAGTACTTACCTACTTTGTGACCACTGAGAAATGAGTATGAGGTACCTACGAGATGTGCTGCTACGAGTAACTTAGCACTTGCTTTAGATCTTTCTAATTCAAAGAAATCACTGTCTTTAACTTCGGTTACAATCGAGCCTATAAGTAATTTTGTTTGGTACATCGATCTGATACTATCAATTTACTATTTTGGAAAACTGGTATTTGGTAAGCACAGAATTAAATTGCAAAATTGCGATGTATCAAAAGATTTGTTTACAAAACTGTGCTTAACGTAACATTAATTTGATAAACACTCACCTTTAAGCAAAATATTAAAAATACCAAGCTCACAAGTCGTGAGTCGCTGTTTTGCAACAAATCGCTCTCATAAGCGCACCTTGCTCGCTCTCGATCTGTAATGAAATGACATGGCCTTTAAAGGCCGTGAGCATCCAAAGTTTTGATAAAACCTTTAGCACGGTCGTTGGTCAGCATTATGTTGATCTTTAGAAGTCTTTTTGTTATTGTTTATATCAGTTAGCGAGAAAGAGAAGAATTTGGTAGCGGTTCGCGGTTGGCACTCATCGATCGTCACGTCACCCTCTCCGGCCTAAGTTTCACTGTTGGCCTTAGGTCTTGGGTGTTTGGGCATCTACGATCGAACCGCTTGATAGGCGTTCCATTGAGAACAAGTAAATTATTACACGGCTGACTGTTCCCTTCTACAAAGCTTTTCTGTCGTCGACTTGTAATGTACGCTTATGTTTTCCTTGAAGAAATTAATCAATGTAATTTTTTTTTACAGTAAGTGGGTCATTTTTGTCTCTCTTGTTCCAGGAATAGCTAAGGCATTCAAAGAACCAATCGACTAAGTCCTTCATCGGGTATTAGCCAGATTTTTTTGTATGTTTTCGACTCTGGTTTACGTTACCAGTTTTTACCTAATGTCAAGACTTGTCAGAGCGCAACAAGCGCCACTTATGATCGTAATATTGTGTTACTTGTGTCATGCGATATTACATTGTGCCACTTGCTGCGTCCGCGGACCAAAACTCGATACTTTCGCAGATGATGGCCTTAGAAACTATATCCCATGACCATTTGCGTCACTGCAGTAGACATGTGTAGTTCACGAATGAAGGATTCAAATGAAGTATATCAGTCGTTGTCACTCTTTCATTCATTAGTTCAGTTCAGATTTATATACTTCAACAGTTCACTAGTTCAGTCCGTTCATGTAACATTAAAAAAATATTATCTTGCCTTCTTCAACCGCTCGTTTTGGCATCGTGATTTGAAAATACAATTTAATTAATCTATGTATTTGTAAATATGGCAAATGACTCAATACTTCAATCAATAGTTCCGTGATCGTGAAAAAGTCACGTGCGACTGTATAAACTCAGTAGTTGGATCTTTTGAGTTACTGAACTGAACTGAACTAGTGAACTAAATGAGTGATATACTTCACAGTGAAGGAAAGAAGCATATCAATCTTTTCTTTCAAGTGAAGTATTTCGCGCATGTCTACACTGCAGCAGTGTTGCCAACTTTTTGAGCTAAAAAATGTTCTTCTACTCCAGCAATAAATTGATATACCTACCTATATTCATTTCAGTTTTGTAAAATTACAAGAAATATTCTATTCAATCTTTATACAATATGTTTGAAATATCGTAAAATTTTAGCCACCCAACGACCAATTTGAAACTCTTGGAACTTACAAGCTAAAATTTTGCAAAGAGCTTCCTTTTAGAAGTATACCTAATGCAGGAAATGAATAAGGACAGATTTTGCAAAATTTTCAACGGGATACCCGGGGAACAAAACTGTAAGCGTATGCAATCGATAATAATTTATTATCCGTAAGCAATCCATTCTTTCAGAATTATTTTATGACTAAGCATTCTCAACATTTATTCCGTCAGTTCAAGTAGCCTTGCCTATTCAACAAATAGTTTAAGTGTCAGTAAAGCGACAGACAAGCTGCAACTAACAATATTGTCTACGATAGAAAGGTTTAGATATACATATAAAATTCATAGTATTCTCACTGTCTCTTTCTAAAGTTGTCAATTTCACTGGGTTTCATTTTTATGCTCAGGTAAAGGAATATAAATTAGACATTTTATTTCCTAAAAAATTCTTACGTACTTAATGGATACCTACCTGACAATAAAATGGTAAACTTTCTTCTTCATTCTCCAAGAATTACAATATCAAAATTTTCTTCACATTTCACAACAAACACCTCGAATAGTTGATCCAATAAAACGCGAGCTATCCTTCACAATACCATTAGAAATACGTAATTTCAAACGGCGGAGATTACTCAGAATGAAAGTTTACTTATAGAAAATTATGAATAGCTCTAAATAATCCATTGTCTTAATTAACTCACAATTGATAGATGTGAAGTTATAATATATATTATAAAACGTTGGACACACACAATGCTCTGTAACCCGTATAAAGGATAACGTAATCGTAACATAAATCAGATCTTGTTCTTCTTTAGGCCAGATCAGTGATTTTTGAGCCGTTGTATTAATTCTATAATTTGCGTTCAGCCTAATCAAATCCAATAAAAAATGGAGTTCTGATCTGATTCTCGTTCAGAACGTGATGGATCTTTCTATTTATCTTCATAGACTGTATCTGTGTTATGTCAAGAGTTAAAAAGACAATCAAAATAATGGAATCAAGTAAGTGAAAGACCTAATAGTAATTAGTATAATAAATCAAATGTGTCCTAACAAATTTTAATTATTTTAACAATCTGCTGACTAACTTTTAATTGAAATGAAACTTAATGAAATTTGTGTTACCTATTTGCTTTATCTCATCTCGATTTTGCCATTCTTTACTTTGAAATCTAACTAATATTATAAATGCGAAAGTATGGATGGATGGATGTTTGTTTGTTACTCAATCACGCCAGAACGGCCCAACGGATCTGGATGAAATTCGGCACGTAGATAGAGAAAAGCCTGGAATAGCACATAGGCTACTTTTTATCCCGGAAAATTGCGTAGTTCCAGCGGGATAGCGATAAACGAATTCTTTGCACACGAAGTCGCTGGCAACAGCTAGTGTTATAATAATTTTAGAATTAATTTAGCAGTCAGAAATAATTCTAAAACATGTCATTTAAAAACTGGGTTAGTCGGAAAATTGTCATAACATATTTTAATTTAACAGCTGCTTGATTGTTTAAGCAATATGTTTAGTTAGCGTTTCTAAATTTTCATTTTAATTACTTGCAGTTGTGATAACAATGCTAGTTTCATTGTTCGTTAAATATGGCACCGGGTTAGACTGCCCTCAGATGTACTTGTCGGCTGGTGACGTGTGCGGCACCGATGGCGTTACTTACCCGTCTCTATGCGAATTGGAAATAGCAAGAATCTTCGACAGCGACCTAGACATTCAGTACTTCGGATCGTGCACAACATTCTGCGACAACCAATGGAAACCCGTCTGCGGCACCGATTTAAAGACGTACCAAAACCTCTGTAAGTTAGAATTCGAGGCACGTAAGAATGAAAACGTGGACTTCTTGTATTGGGGAGAATGTATACATCCTGTGTCAGATCGCACGGAGCTAGAAATATACGAGGCTAAAAGAGAAATATCAAGTAAAGACAAAGAGTGAATTTGAAATATTTTAACTGAAGTTACTAATTTAATTGGCGAGACAATAATGAACATTGCAGAAAAATAACATTTGCATAACGAGTCGTTCTTTCAGGTAACATGAGAGCACTATAAAACGCGCTACATAAATAAAATTAAGTGTACCTACTAAAATATATTTAAGCACAGCACCAAAATAAAAACAATCACATTTGGTTATGAAAGTTAGGTTAGGGTGCTTAACTTGATTCTCAGCGCAAATAACACCTTACTATACTGATGAATTTTGAATTTGTGTTTAAATAACACCCCATTCATTGTCTAACAATTTTATCATCTTACTCTTTCTCTTAATAATTATTGCCATTCACAGACCTGTTTTGTTTTGAAGAGAGAAATTGCCGTACAAAAAAATAACCGTCGCTATTCTATTAGTCACAAAGTTAATGCAAAAACTAAACCGGGAATAAAATGAGATTTATTAATAATTACTAAAATTTATACGACTCAATTCATCATTTTATTTAATACCTCAGACGGACTGGAAAACGGTCATGGCTTATAAATTTGCTAACCATAACTTGATTAAATTACTTAAGTCGATTTACAAAATATAAAATTTATAGGGACTGGAAATTACACAGTTCAATTCACGATAAGTCCTTAATTATTATAAGTCTGGGTGATCCGACTAATTTCCCGCCGTAAAATGTTTAGTTTTTAATTATGTCTCACTATGGTTTGTGGTGTTCAATAAAGAGTATTTGTATTGTATTGTATTGTATTGTATGGTTTAAATGACAATTAAAATAAATAACTTTTAGTTATGACTTTATTTTTATTTCTCGAAAATTAAGTGATGCTATGTATGGTCAATTCATCCTCATTGAAACAAACACTTCTCAAAAGCATTGTCACACTTTTCTCTAGGATTACACAATAATTATGTTGTTGTAGACTTAAAGAAACTCATAAAGTATTAAAATTGACCAAGTAACCACTGCATAATACAATTTTTAATAAGATTTTATTCAATAATCGCAAGAACGAATGAATCAACTCGAGAATATCTGCAACCTGAGAGCGCCACAAAATCGAAAACCTGATACAAGTTCTAATTATTTTTAAAGCAATAATCGGTCACGTTTTATGTATATTTTATCAACATTTCCAATCTCTAGTCATTGTCTATTATCACTTTTGATGTTACGTTTGTTTACAATGATAAGACACGTAAGGATGAATTGACCATTAGTACCTCTACGACTAGGCTCCATAGACGCAGTTCACCCATTAGACGAAAATAGAAATACATAGTAGGTAAGTACCTCCTTTTCTTGAAGTCAGTCGGCTGTCAATTAGGAGTCCTTATTTTGTTAATAGGGGTAACCTTAACCTCTACCTAATTGTTCGTCAATGGTCAGCATTTTTCCATTTTGCATTGCAGCGATACACCGAACCGCATTTCACCTCGAACTAAGAAAATTTCAATGGAATCTTGTACCTACTTGATGCAATTTTTCTTGTAGCTTTTTACATTAGTATACTTGATTTGTATGTAACATAAAAAATTTCGTGTAGTATTTTACCCTAGACGCACGGGGACGGGACTCTAATTAATTTGACGCGTTCATTGATGTTTGTACTATTAAAATTCTGTATTTTTATACGTTTTGTACGGTAGTTTCATGCTTTAAGTGCTATAAAACTCATTGAAATAATTTCTTTGTGGCCAATAAATAATAAACAGACAACACGCTGTCATTGCAATAGAGGTGAAATGCGACTAAAAAAAATTACGACTGATAGCTCAACGCGTTAGTTAAATGCACGATCGAAGTGAAATGCGACTAAAATTATACCGACTTAAAAATAAATAATTGTGACACAACGCGATAATTAAATATGCAATTCGGTGAATCGGTACAAGGAATTTATGCTTTTGAGGTAAAGGACTAACAATCGATTATTTTTCAGTCACATAACTACATTATGTCCATTTTGCATTTAAACAAAAGGAGTTATCCTTGCGGTAACATTAAAAGGCAATATTAAATGGTCTATTTATTAGAACGCAAAGCAAAGCAACTGTAGGTACTGTGGGATAATGTTACACAAAAACAGAACAATAGACTGTCAGCCAAAAAACAATGGAAATTAACACCTCTAAGTGACAAATAAATAAATGTATCTGTTATTCCAGTTCTGTTTTATTTTTAGAATTAAGAGTGACATGTCGTAGCGCTTTTAATTGTTTAGACCCGGGGCGTTACTATGACGTCTTAATGCGACTCAATTCGGATTCAATTTTACTTCTTAGCTGTCATTTTTGACAATTCTATTATGGATCTGACAGCAAGTGATCTAACTTTGGTTCGTAATTGAATCGCATCAAGACGTCATGGTAAGGCCCCAACATTGGTTTTGTAAGTAAAGCAGAGTACTCATCTGCACGTTACAGTAACCAAAAACCCTGGTGTGCATGTGGCGTTATCCGCTCGCAGCAGCGCTCGTAGCGCGGCCTCGCTACGGTTTTTGTTTGCTGTCCTTATACTTCGAAATTCGATTTTCGAAGTTCGTTTCGTGCCATTCCGCTCTCACTAATAGTTATTAATATGAGAGTGAGAGGGACGGTGTGATACGAACTTCGAAAATCGAATTTCGGAGTAGCCCCCCTGAAACGTGCAACAGTAGGTAGGTACGGTTACAGCTCGCAGGATGTGTCCCCGGCTTCATAGTCACGTACCTATCCAGAATGTATATCACATTGACAGGTAAATAAATGATTCTGGGGGTCCGATTTTTGAAAGCACGTCACTCGAAAGTACGATATTCAAAGGTTGTGATGAATTTCAGAAGCGATTAAAGCAGAAGAAAATTACAGCTCTAATTAATTTTATTAATTAGTTGAAGATTTAACTTAGGCTTAAGCTTTGTGGCAATACACGGATTTTAACGACATCCGAAGAGTATTTTCGAGTGCTATGAATTCAAAAATCGGGTCACACCGCGATTGAAAACCTCACATCCATTGAATTGCTTCGTGAAGAAAGTACTTGGCGGGGGCACTGCCGTGACCCCAGATACGATACAATATTTTATAGTGAGTACAAACCCTCGGTCCGAGAATACCACTCTCAGTTAAGTAAATTTTTCCTGAATTTCCTTGATTTTGCATTTTTTATTCTTTTGAAATTATGATGACCGTTTTAATAGAATACACTGATTATCCGTGTTCAATTAAATAAAACAGCTATTAGGCGGTAATGATTACAACACGTACTTAAAATATTTTCCAATTATAAGAACATAATGGAAGGAAGTAGAAAACACACTTCTGTAGAGATTAGACGGTTTCGCTATGACTTTACGGATATTGGTATTAACTTTAGGTGAGTATTTATAGTTAGTTACACTACTATAAATAATATACAAGTAATTTTTATTTTTATGAAAATATTAATACATTGAACACAAATAAACAACACAAAATATTTACCTTGCTACTCCGCTACTTACGTGCAAGATAACCAAGCTTGTGCGAAATATATACGTTTTGCATGCAAGCCCTCCCACCACTAGGTACTGCCACACAAAACGCACACAAATCCCACAAACTCAATTAATCCTATCACCACACAAACACTGACGCGCAATGCATACTTATTAGTTTTTTTTTAAATAAAAATCGAGTTATCGACGAGTGAGTTGCTGTGAGCTGTGAGCCGGTGTCAAACGGACATACGAAAGAATACACAGACATCACGAAACTAAAAGGGTTACTAGTTGTGACCTTCAATATCGAAATTAATCACATTTACTCGCATTGGCCGGTTTATTCCAGCCTTTTAATTCGTCACAAAAATGGGGCATTTAATTCTCATTATTAATTACACCGCTTAAAAACAATCACATTAAAGCGTTAAGTAACAATTAAAAGATTAAGGTCACTTGTGTATCAAAACAATCACTGTCTTTACTTTTCTCGAACGCTACACTACATATTACTCGTACACGTAATTAATTCGTAAGCATAACTATTCTCTATTACAAATCATTTTAACGCCTAGGTATGTAAACAACCAATGAACATGACATGTTTTTTTGAAAACAAGTTAACAAGTTAAAATAGATTGAAATAGACTATAAATATAACTGCATTAGCTGTTAAACTTTTTTGTTTTCAGCTTCTGCACTAATGATAAAGTTATCATCAGCAACATATCATAAAAATGACTGTGACGATGCACCCGACCATGTAATCTGCGCTTCAAACGGAGTAACTTACTTGAATATGTGTGAATTCTACATAGCTAAAAGGACTGACTTTTACATACAACCTGAACATAGAGGGCCATGCTTGTGCACTCTTGCTGAAAAATTCGACTGGGACCCCATATGTGCCACAAACACGGACTCGTACGCAAATTATTGCGAGTACCAGAAAGCGAAGACCTACACTTACAATCTTCAAATACGTCACCGTGATCTATGCGAGGAGTTCTTGAAAAAACCAGCGTTGTCCTACAGGGAAGTGCAGAAGCTTACTAAGTGGAAAAAGTTCATGCCCAAGGAACTATACGACGATTTAAGTAAACGCCCTGTTTATTTGGAACCGGGGATGCCAATGGGGTAGGAACTGATAATTCGCCAAGTACCTATGACTGTTAATATTTTTTAATAGTTTCAATGCATGTTCTTAATTTCGATTTTTTTGCGTCGTTACCTAGCTGTGAGTAAGTGATTACTTTTAGCTTTCCCATTTTGACTGTTCTGTATCATCTCATTAATTAAATATAATATGCGTTAACATTATTTCTACATTTTTACCATAGATTTCGTAAACGCCCCTGGAGATTGGTGATTCCAACACACAACCCACACCATCAAACGATAGGCTGCATCGTGTGTTGGCGATCTTTGACTCAATCTAGGTCGCCTTGAGTCAATCACATAGATTTACATAACGCAAAGGACACGACCGAGTAGAACTGTTTGACTTCAAGACCGTTGAAATTTAAATACAATGCCATAGTCAGAGCAGGAGTCAGCGGCATGAGATAAACCTGTCTCGTAATGATAGCCATCGAGGCGACTAAATATTCGAGAGTGAACCAACGTGACATTTGTATAACATAATGTGCAGGCTGTTGAGTAACAGATTAAGATCTCATTACACATTGCAGAACACCGTTCGTAGAACATCTTCTAAATATTTATCAGCGTTGCAAAGGCGTTCCGAACCGACTTTTACGAGTTGGTAAACGAATTGCAGATATTGCCAACGCGCTAGCTGAAAAAGGTTTATTGTTTACGTAGGATTGACCAGTGATTGACCGCTATCTCACCTGATGGAAAGTATAGATGAGGCTCACGGTGTATCTCACTGGTTCAGTAACAGCCTAATTACTTTGGTCTTGAAGAGCCCTAGGTTGTATCTATCTGGAAATACAGGCGATGGGAGCAAGTTCCACTCCTTGTCAGTTCGCATTAGAGAGGATGAAGCGAACCGTTTCGTTTTGAGTTTACGAATAGTGGACGTGGGAAAAAAATAATGTAAAACTATTTAAATTTCTTCACTTTTACTCATACATTCAGCTTTAACTATAGTAATCACGGATATATCGTAAAACGTAACGACGCAATGTACTCCTACACAAGTTGATATTCGACGACCTTAAGCTGCGATTTCCTGCTATTAAAATCACGGCGTTGGCAGAATCATGGTACTTAATGGTTGAATGACTAGGAAGTAACTAAACTTGGAAAACAGATTTTTTTAAGTTGCACTGGCCTATCTTCTTTAGTTCAAGCTTCAAATTCGTACTTGACATATTAGACCACATAATTTATGAGTAAATTATTTATATGGGTATTTTTGTGATTTCTTTCATAGTAAAATAACATTGAGTCATTATTGAAAAGTAGAATCATTAATAATATGTTCGACTTGATTTAAAATGCAATGTAAAAACAGACTAAGAAAATATTTCGATCAAACGCATGATAGCGTTGACAACCTTGTCGCGTGGCTTTCTTTAAGACCGCGGAACTAATCTGAAGTCAATCTAACTTAAAGCACTTCGGTTAGAAAGTGTCTATAAAAACAATTGGAGAGCCTACAAGCCTTTAAAGTCTAGAGGAAACGAACTAACTAGTCGAAGCCTAAGCTTTTAGAGGATGGTCTCTAGAATAACTAGTGTATAGTGCGATTAGAACGAAATATGGTTAAACATCGCATTGATAGTTGGGGTTGTCTACGCATCGCCTGGCCGCGCCGGCTACGGGTGGCAACACTGGGCGCGACGAGCGCCAGCGCCCTCTAGAGTTTTCTCTCTCTCAACTCGGCTCGCGCACGCGATACTTTCGCTCAATGATTCAATTAATGATTTTGTATCATTTCAAGTAATTAAAACCAGTATATGTACAGTCCAGCATTTTATTCATCGCTGCATTAGGGCAAGAACCCACAATGGTCCTTCGAGAACAAAGAAAAAAGAAAATGTTCGAGTTCGAGTGAAGCAATGATATTTGGAGCGAAGAAAGCACCACGTGGAAAAGGATTGAACTCCGATCAGAAACCTAGGGCGTTGGCCGGACGGAACTGTGAGATCGTTCTAATTACTCCTTCCTCTATTCCTTTCCACTTCAAACAATGCAAAACTTTCAATTCAATACGCCAATCTTTTTCGCCTCTCTTTGAGTGTGACTCGAGTGTGACAACGCATTTCCCTTGAAAATTTGAACTCCTGCCGCATGGAATCGGGTTAAAATTGTTTTTATTAGCTTGCATATGTGTGTACGGCCGTCTTACACAAGCGGTCGCAGTTTTTAACGCTGTTTTCCATTGCAAAGCACGTGTGTTACTAATCCGCATTCCATTAAAATTTCATTGGGTTTATGCACGCCTCGAACTAATACTATTTCATTTAATTCTGTTCGCTGCACCCTTCTTTCACGATGTCAGAGGCAGATATTAAAAAACTAAAAAAGAGCAAAGCCAGCATCAAAGCTAAACTAACTCAATTTGAAAATTACTTGAAAACTGCTATGTCTTATGAGAATCTAAGCGATATCCACGCCACCGAGCTAGAGTGCCGTTTATCAAGGATTGAAAACCTCATTAATGATTTCGATACATTACAGTGTGAACTCGAGTCGCTCTGCGACCCTCCTGACGAGCAATATGCAGACCGAGAACTGTTCGAAAGCCAGTACTACCGACTGGTGGCCTCCGCGCGCAGCCTCCTCCCTGCAGGCCCCGACAAAGCTGGATCTCCTGGTTCACCGAGTCGCACAGGTTCCGTGGCGAGCTTCGACAACAATCAATCAGGTGGGACTAATGAGCACACTAAAAGATTTAACTTGCCTAAGATAAACATCCCCGTCTTTAATGGCAACTATCAGCACTGGCTCGAGTTTAGAGATATATTCACATCGATGATCCATAGCAACCATGAGTTAGACAACATAAGCAAGTTTCATTACCTGCGAGCATCTCTCCAGGGCAATGCTGCAATGATTGTTAAAAATATAGATTTCACAAATGATAACTATACAATTGCATGGAATCTATTGTGCGATAGGTACAACAATTCAAGGTTATTGGTTAATAACCATATACAAGCGCTGTTCAATGTTGAAACCATTTCAAAAGAATCTAGTAAAGCACTAAGATATCTGGTTGATGTGACTAATAAAAATATAAGGGCACTGACCACACTCAACCAACCGACAGAACACTGGGACACTCTGATTATTCATATGATGTCCACAAAATTAGATTCCGTTACAAATCTCAAGTGGGAAGAATACCGTAACACGGGTTCTGATATTCCCACATTGACTGACTTTTGCACATTCCTTAGAAACAGGGCAGATTTATTGGAAACTTTGGAAGAAAATAAAACTCAAAATTCTAAATTTGATCATTCCAAATCTAAAAGTTTCATTGTTGTCTCTGATAATCAGCAAGGTCAAACTTATTCTAACTTCAGCAAGTATAGCACAAATAAGTGCTCCTTATGTAAAGGTGAGCACACACTTTACAATTGCAATGCTTTCAGGGATTTGAGTATAGAAGATCGTATAGCAAAAGTGAAGCAGTTGAAAGTTTGCTTAAACTGTTTACGCACTGGTCATTCACTAAATAAATGTCAGTCTCCTCACTGTCGTTATTGTCGTTACAAACATAACACACTGCTGCATTTAGAAAAGCGCGATTCTTCTCCAAATGATTATAACTCGGTCCCAATACAAGAGAATGTCGCCTTACAAGTTGACAATTCTCAGAGCCATTATGAGGTTCCCACAGATAATGTCACCTTGTCAACCAACACCACACAGCATAGTACTGCGCCACAAATACTTCTATCCACAGCGATGGTGAAGGTGTACGACTCCAATGGCAACAAGCACACAGCCCGGCTGCTGCTAGACAACGGCAGCACTGCAAACTTCATATCACATGAGCTCTGCGGTAAGCTGGGTCTGTCAAGACGCAGTACACGGTCTACAATATCAGGTATCTGCAATCAATCCAGTAAAAGTACACAGCTATGCAATCTCACACTGTATTCACTATATAGTGACTATAAAATAAATTTAGACTGTCTTGTCTTAGATGAAATAACAAGGTCCTTGCCATCAAAGTTAATCAACATGTGTGACATTCCTATACCGACTGGCATTCAGTTAGCTGACCCTTCTTTCAATGTTCCTTCTGGAATAGATATACTTGTAGGGGCAGAAATTTTCTGGAGTGTAATTTGCAACAATTCCATTGATTTGGGTAAAAAGCAACCCAAATTATATGAAACTAAATTAGGATGGCTAGTGTCTGGCTATGTATCTCGTGCTAGCACTGCCAATTCAAATATTCATCACTGTCATTTCATAAATGAAAACGAGAATATCACTCAATTTTGGGAATTAGATACCATTCCTGCACGACACTCTTTCACTGCTGAGGAGCGTGCCTGTGAGGAAAGCTTCCAAGCTAACACTTACCGCAACTCAAAGGGCGGTTTTGTAGTAACTATGCCCCTCAAAAGGGATCCTAGTGAGTTAGGCGATTCTTATGCATTGGCAAAAATGCGATTCCTCTCACTTGAACGTAGATTTAAAAGAGACCCAATCTTTAAAGAAAAATATATTGAGTTTATGCAAGAATATGAACAGTTAGGTCACATGACACAAAACTCAACTTCACCCAATCTGTCAAACACTGATTCTAACGATAATGTTGTCTCTTGTTTTATTCCACACCATGGTGTACTACGTGAATCGAGTACCACGACGAAACTTCGAGCAGTGTTTGACGGATCAGCGGTTACTACATCAGGCGTGTCTCTTAATAGCTTGCAAATGGTAGGCCCAACCGTACAGGACGATTTACTGTCAATACTTATTAGATTTCGTCAACATAAATTTGTTGTGGTTGGTGACATAGAGAAAATGTATCGTGCTATAGAAATCAATCCTGTACAGCGCCCTCTGCAACAAATAATATTTCGTTCTGATCAATATGAGCCTCTTAAAACATACACATTAAACACACTCACCTATGGGACCGCCTCTGCGCCGTACCTAGCTATAAAGTGTCTTACAAGCTTAGCTGATGCAGCAAGCAATGAGAAAGTAAAAAATTCTATTAAAAAAGATTTTTATGTTGATGACTATTTGGGAGGAGGAACATCGAAAGAAGAGGTCATACATACGTGTAAGGAAATCATTTCCATATTAGCCACAGCGCAGTTTAATTTACGCAAATTTCAGTCTAATGACTCAGATATTTTAAAGGCATTAACAGATGGCAAACAGAAAATAAATAATGTATTGCAACTGTCTGATAGTGTTCCAAGTATGTCTGCTAAAACACTCGGCCTCCATTGGCTCTGTGATTCTGATACCCTATCGTTTTCTATAAATATAGACTTACAAGAAAAAATAACAAAACGCCATGTACTGTCAGTCATAAGCCAAATTTTTGATCCACTGGGTCTTGTGGGCCCAGTGATTGTTGAGGCAAAAATGATAATGCAAAAATTATGGAAGCTTAGATCTGGCTGGGACGATGAGGTACCAACAGACATTAAAACACAATGGTCCTCATTCGCAAATAAACTACATTATTTAAATGATATTAAAATTCCACGCTGGGTATTACAAAATGATTATTTTAAAGTAGAAATACATACCTTTTGCGACAGTTCCGAAAAAGCTTATGGCGCATGTGTGTATGCCCGCACAATAAACAAGAGTGGCAACATACATGTTCAGTTAATAACGTCAAAAAATAAAATTGCGCCAATAAAGCCTACTACTATACCGCGGCTTGAATTATGTGGTGCACTTTTAGGTGCTAAATTGACAGCTAAAGTTTTAAGCTCAATAACGTTACTGGTTGATTGCAGATACTGGTGCGATTCGACCATTGTTTTGGGCTGGTTGTCTACACCAGTTCAGAAACTGAAACCTTTTGTTCGCAACCGTGTTAATGAAATACACGAAACCACAGCCAACGGCTTGTGGTGTTATGTGCCGTCTCTTGACAACCCGGCGGATCTCGTTTCTCGCGGGGTGAAGGCTGATCTCATCAGCTCTTTGCCGCTGTGGTGGTCGGGACCTCCATATTTATCATGTAATGAAAACGAATGGCCTAAAATGCCTAACGAAAAGCGAGATTTGCCCGACATCGTCTGCCACTTAGCGCAGAGCTCAGACACTAGTAGCACTAACACTAATCCACTCTTAACGCTCATACATAAGCATTCGGATCTCACTCGGTTATTTCACACAGTAGCTTATATAAAAAGATTTATATTGAACTGTAAAGACAAACAAAATATGTATAGAGGTTGTTTAACTGTAGATGAAATCCGTGATTCTCAGAATACTGTCATAAAACTATGTCAAAGTGAAATGTTTCCTGAGGAGTACAGAATTCTTAAATCACAAAAAGATTTACCTGCAAAGAATAGGTTACTAAACCTTACTCCCTTTCTAGATCCAAACCACATTATAAGAGTAGGAGGTAGACTTGACAACTCCCCATATTCATATGATCAAAAACATCCTATACTATTATGTAGTAAACATCACTTAACAAAAACTATCTTTCAAACCCAACATGTTAAACTTTTGCATGAAGGTCCTCAAGGCCTCTTAGCTAATATTCGTCAGAACTATTATCCACTAGGTGGTAGAAATTTAGCTAAATAAACTGTCAGAAAATGTATACCATGTATTAGGCAAAATGGTAAAACAGTACAACCCATCATGGGCCAATTGCCTGAATCTAGAACTAAACTTGAATTTCCATTTCTTAACTGCTCAGTTGACTATGCTGGGCCAGTGCTTATAGCTGATAAGAAAGGCCGTGGTTGTAAATTGCTCAAGTCCTACCTGTGTATATTCGTGTGTTTCGCAGTAAAGGCTGTCCACTTGGAGCTCGTCACGGACCTGACTAAGGAAGCCTACATCGCCGCGCTTAGGCGCTTTATATCACGTCGTGGCAAGCCACAGACAATCACCTCAGATCATGGAACCAACTTTGTCGGCGCATGTAACGAATTAACTTCATTCATTAATAAATCCAATTTAGTATCAGATTTAGCCGATGAAGGCATCAGATTCCTATTTACCCCAGCATATTCACCCCACTTCAATGGATTAGTTGAATCGGCCGTTCGTTCTACTAAGTATCATTTAAAACGTATTCTAAATTTAACTCATTTAACATATGAAGAAACTAGCTGTTGCCAGCGACTTCGTCTGCAAAGAATTCGTTTATCGCTATCCCGCGGGAACTAAGCAATTTTCCGGGATAAAAAGTAGCCTATGTGCTATTCCAGACTTTTCTCTATCTTTGTGCCAAATTTCATCCAGATCCGTTGTGCCGTTCTGGCGTGATTGAGTAACAAACAAACAAACATCCATCCATCCATCCATCCATCCATCCATACTTTCGCATTTATAATATTAGTTAGATGTCCACTTGTATCACTCAAATTGAGGCTATACTCAATTCTCGACCTATAACTCCTCTATCCACCGATCCCACAGACATGTCAGCATTAACCCCTGCCCACTTCCTGATAGGACGAACTCTCACCTCCGTGCCTAGCCCACAGATCGCCGATGACGTCAACATCAACCTGCTCCAGCGACACAAGCGCATAGATGTCATCAAGCAGCACTTCTGGCGCAGATTTTGTAATGACTATGTTTGTACACTCCAACAGAAAAGCAAATGGCTCAAATCCACTAATAGCTTGAAGGTGGACTCCCTCGTGCTAGTAAAGGACAAGGTCAATCCGCCACTGATGTGGTGCCTCGGTCGAGTGACCCGTCTGTATCCAGGCCCTGACGGCATCGACCGTGTTGCGGATGTGAAGACGAGGCGTGGAACCATTAGAAGAGGATGGAACAACCTTTGCCCGCTGCCCTTGGACCAGGACCTTTGAACCCCACATCTCAGCGTCTTCAACCCGGGGAGCATGTCTACGCATCGCCTGGCCGCGCCGGCTACGGGTGGCAACACTGGGCGCGACGAGCGCCAGCGCCCTCTAGAGTTTTCTCTCTCTCAACTCGGCTCGCGCACGCGATACTTTCGCTCAATGATTCAATTAATGATTTTGTATCATTTCAAGTAATTAAAACCAGTATATGTACAGTCCAGCATTTTATTCATCGCTGCATTAGGGCAAGAACCCACAGGGGTCATAATTCGGTACGGCACGGATACGTGTATCAATCATAGTAAGCTTAAGTTCAAGTACATAGTAAAACCTCAACTTAATTAATTCTAAGATTGTAATTAAAAGAAAAATAACGGAATCCATTTGTTTCTAGCTTCCAATTAATCGCCGTGATAAATTATGAATACTTGCATACATATTTCATCTACTGAGCTCATGTAATAATAGATCTAATTGGCAGGTTTTTTAAGGCGGCTCATAAATTAAAAATAAAGATGGAGTTCTGCGAATTTAAGTGCGGCAAGGTTTTAACCACGCTTTGACTTGTGCCTGTCTGCGTAGCTCAATAAGTTTGCTTATACCGTTTGTTTTCACTTGTGTGCGTGCAACTGTATGCACATGGTAGTATAAGGTGTAGTTCAAACCCGCCTCACCTTGCTATTCGCAGAGCTCTATAATATTTCAAGATTTTTTACCAACTCATTTAACAAGATACGATACTTAATCCAATTTGGATTTTGAAGCTTCACCGCAATTTATTTGATACTATGGTTTGAGAAGATGGACAGAACTTGTTAGACTAACGAGACGGGAACAAAACAGAACAAAACAGAAGCGCCATCATTTAGTTTTAGCTTCATTATTGATGTTTAACGGTACGCGCATCACTCTATTAGCTTACGTTTTTCTTAATTCAATTTCGAATGTTGAAGGTGTTCTAATTTCACATCCGTTTTATTTTGATTCGAAAGTGTTATGGACAAAATGACTACATTTTCGTAGTTAAGAAAGTTTCCCTTTGCTAACCAGTTGTCCATTTCTTTAAAAAAGCTTAATTCGTTTTGCTTACATAAGTATTCAAGTTTAACATTTCATGACAAATTCAAGCTTTAAAGCGTAACAAAAGAAAAGCACCGAAAACTAAAGCCCTTCTGAATTTGTTTAAAATATCAGTTCTGCTTTCAAATCAGCATTTTCAAAAGCCAGTAGGTCACATATTTGTTTGGTACCTGGGCTAGCATTGTCGGCATTTGTTTCCGTTCTAAAGACACACATTATGCTTCACCGCTGGCCCACATTGAACTTGACAGGTGCCGAGGCTTTCCAGACAAAAGGTGAGTTCAAGTTAATGTGATGGACATTCTTTCTCCGACCATTATACAACGAGCTATGTATAATTAAGCGAGCAAATAAAGAACCTTGCTGTGTCCACAAGAAAGATCAAATCGGCTGTCGAAGAAATAGCTACCTATTACCAAGAGCTCAGCAACGCTGGCCAATATGAAGATAAGATTATAGGCGCGACGGATTCATTTTGTTTTAATGTTGGCTGACTTGCAGTATATTTTCTCTCGGTTAGTGGGTAACTGTTTTCTTTTCGGTCTATGTACAACTAAGATTATAGTGACATTGTTAAGTTGCATTGAAATTGGCTTTTTAATTGTTTGCAATTGCGAGATTTCACACGGTTTTAGAAAAGAAATTAATTGGCAAAATCGATCAATGTAATTCTACACCAGATATCTTATTGAGCGTCGCTTTAATTACAGCATTTAGGTGGTAATCGTGGTGTAATGCGATCAGTATTACATAGCCGTGAGAATTGTGGACAATGTCATAATTAAATTATTATGGAACCACCTTTGTCTAAGTAGAGTGAATGCAGCGTTATGCTAGTATTCTTGTACGATGATGAACTAAAAATTTCATCAAATGTAGCACAGATCGTAACTGAGGTATGTGACAATGAAATATTAAAGATCGCTGATAACTGGGATACTGTGGATGAACAATACTTGGTCTCTTTAGTGTTATTGTCTGGGCCAATTAATCTCAATTGTGAGATACATTGAGATAAATAAGTAGAAGTGTTAATTACAGTTTTAACACCCACTGTAGGGTTTTTTTTGTGCAATCATGTCTAAAGTAGGGCAATGGCTTTTCACACGGATTATGGTTTTAGCCTTTGATTTGGGCCTTTAAAGAGTATTGCGCGAATCTATATTTTTTTAATGAACTAAAACTCTATTACCTTACACCGCGACCGCACACACATACTTACTAAGTCCTTATTTATGTGTGTGTCTGTGGTCGCGTATTACACAATTATTGAAACTAGACTTTTTTGCAAAATGAACTATCTATCTATAATTCACTCTTGATAAAACCTAAGGTGAAGCACACATGCCTTACTCTTGATAAAATAAAAATTTAACATTCATTAAATAAGCGAGCTTATGAATAACTAGCTGTTGCCCGCGACTACGAATGCGAAGAATACACTTATCGCTATCCCGCGGGATTAATAAAATTTTTCGGGATAAAAACTATCCTAAACCCGGGACTAAAACTATATCTGTACCAAATTTCATAAAAATACAGACAGATAGAGTTACTTTCGGATTTATAATATTAAGTACTACGGATTGATTGAACACTGGCCACACACTTATGTCATTAATTTGACAGTGAGAGCGATGGAATGATACGAACTTCGATCGGATTTCAGGGTAGCCCCCCTGTTCTTGATAGTCTTTAATTGTCTGTGGTAGGTTAGTTTTTTTTCTACCATATTGTAAAAGACGTTAGGAGGGAGTTTTTGTATGACGACGTTCTTATGTGTTACACGGACGTAGCTGTCTTGCATTTGTCGATGCGGAGCAAGGTGATTGGTTAGTTCACAGGCTCGTAAGACTGAATGTGAAACAGTATCGATATCTTGGCAATATTTGCTAGGAATGCGGTTCTTGATTGGTGCGTTGACGCTGGGTGCGCGGGCGCAGACCAGTTCGAGCTGACATCCTGTCTTCTGCGCTATCGGGTGTGGCGCCAACTATAGATTTTAGATTTGCGGCGACTTTCGAGACTTACTATATAGTGTGGTATAAACAGTTTGAAATGACTGACACTTAATTCTATAGATACGTAAATCACGTCTTTATCCCTTACGGGGTAGACAGAGCTCAGGGTAAAAAGGCTCTTAATTATAGGTATATAGACGGCGGTAATTACCCGAATCTACCCCTGATCATGATATATGCAACTGCGGAAATGTTGGGAGCACATTTTAATCGCAGAAAGTTTAAGTTTTCTTTCAAAGTACAGTGCTGCTTTGCGAAATAATAATAGACTATTAATCGATGGCGAATCGACCCTCACTGTACCTAAAATACTTACCCTACCTTTGTAAAAAGCTACGTACCTATAGCAAAACAGCAGGTGCTCTATTTCCGCATTATGTATATTTAGTTATAATTTAAGCCCTATCAATGTCAAAAACAAGATAATACTTCGATGTCTAAGTATTGATTTACTTGTTAAAGATTTGATTGAGATTATTAGATAAGATTAGACGACTTTACCTATTGATTTGCAAGAAACAACTACAATTGCTAAAGATAAACAAAATTTCATCAGTCATAAAATAATTAGTCACATGATAAATCGCAACATATATATGGCTACCATTATTGTCTTAATACCAAACGCAGGCGCACCTTTTCTCACTTTTATAACTTAAGTTAAAAAAATGTAGAGGCAATTGTATGCACTTATGTATTGAGTTCACCGATTACATTAAAGAAACACGTAACTTCGATAAAATAAAATAAAATGCCACAGTGTATACCATGTAACAGTAATAGAACTCAAGCGTAATGGACCCATAGTAGTGGCTCTGGCTGCTAGTGGGCATTGACATCGGTTTCGCAGCGGGCCGTTGCCGAGCTCCGGTCGAGAACACACGTGAAGCGCTAGCATACACTATGGATTAACCGGTTAACCGATAATGCGAAACCGGTTAAGCAATCACCGGTAATAATCCGGGTTAGGGCCTCGTTATTCGAAAGTTAACTCTGCTGGTTTTGGGAATTGGCAGTTTTCTTTCAGTGACGGCAAAGAAAAGTAGACTTAAGGCATTGTACATGGTGCGCTAGTACAACATAATATATCACGTCTATATCCCTTACGGGGTAGACAGAGTCTAAAGTAACAAACCTAAAGGCCACGTTTAGCATGATTGTGGGCGTATTACAGGTGGAAAGGAGAATCAAAATCAAATGGCCTATAACATAACAACTCTTTACGTATTATGGGGAAAAGAACGGATAACTCGCGTATTTAGGTAGGAGTAGCCGTAATTACCGGCTATAGATTAATCAATATGTTGTTACACATATTTCCTACGGAATAGACAGTGATTACCTTTCATGATGCATGCAATGCAATGCAACTGCTGGTCGACGAACTCATCAAAAGTAATCGCGGGGTAAATCACGTAGAACACTCATATAATGTAATATGTACTCAATTAGCCATGAATAAAATAGAATTAACACATTAACATCAATTTCTGTTCTATATGTTTTAAAGTTTATTTATTGGGGCACAAACGGTAGGTAGGTACATAATTCTTGAAATTAAACATAATTACAATTTACATAAACCAATGACGCTACCACCGCTTATTGAAAAAATTATCTAAATATATAAAAGAAGAAACTGACTGACTGACTGACTGACTGACATATCAACGCACAGCCCAAACCGCTGGTTCTAGAGATTTCAAATTTGGCACGTAGGTTCCTTATAAGGTCTAGGGGTGCACTAAGAAAGGATTTTTCAAAATTCGACCTCTAAAGGGGTTAAATGGGGGTCCAAAGTTTGTATGGGGAAACAAGATTAGTTAGACTATTTTATTCGAAACTTCACAGGAGTAATCCTAACAATAAATGAGTAAACACCTGTTTCAGGTTTTTTGAAAATTCAACCCCTAAAAGGGGATAGGGGGTTACAAAGTCTGAAAATCAACGTGGGTATTATTATTATTATATTATAGTGGGTAGTATTGTTTGTACGGTTTATCGGGTCGCTGATTACGAGAACAACAACACACATACCTACCTGACACACACACACACACACACACACAAATTTCCACGGGAACGGGAAAAAACGGGATTTATTAATCTCAATCATATATATAAAAGAAGAAACTGACTGACTGACTGACTGACTGACTGACTGACTGACTGACTGACATATCAACGCACAGCCCAAACCGCTGGTTCTAGAGATTCCAAATTTGGCACGTAGGTTCCTTATAAGGTCTAGGGGTGCACTAAGAAAGGATTTTTCAAAATTCGACCTCTAAAGGGGTTAAATGGGGGTCCAAAGTTTGTATGGGGAAACAAGATTAGTTAGACTATTTTACTCGAAACTTCACAGGAGTATTCCTAACGATAAATGAGTAAACACCTGTTTCAGGTTTTTTGAAAATTCAACCCCTAAAAGGGGATAGGGGATGACAAAGTCTGAAAATCAACGTGGGTATTATTATATTAAAGTGGGTAGTATTGTTTGTACGGTTTATCGGGTCGCTGATTAAGAAAACAACAACACACATACCTACCTGACACACACACACACACACACACACACACACACACACACACACTCATACACTAATTTCCAGGGGGACGGGAAAAAACGGGATTTATATTATTCGATTTCGAGTGACCCTATCTCAATAGGTAACTATAGACTCTTCAAATTTCGTACACAAGTAGATGATTACAAAACTAAGAAAATAATTTCAGGATTTTTGGAAATTCTCACGGGATAAGGAAAAAACAGGATTTATATATTCAGTTCAACGAAATCCTATGAATTATAATTACTAGACTTCAAATTTGGCATAGAAGTAGGTGAGTGTAATAGTAGAAAACAGTTTTAAGGTTAAGGATTTTCGAAAATTCCAACGGGATAAAGAAAAAACGGGATTTCAGTTCTACGGGATCGATTTTTCGTTTTAATGATCGTAGAAAACTGAAATTTGGCCTTCAGGTTCCTTGGGGAGTATGGGGGAGCACTACAAAAGGATTTCCCAAAATTTTGACGGAAATGAACGGGAAAAAACGGGATTTTTTGTTATATACTGCAGGTCGTAGAAAGTTGAAATTTGGCATGTAGGTTGCTTGGCGAGTGTAAGGAAGCATTAAGAGACAATTTTCCGAAATTCCCACGGGAACGGGAAAAACGGGACTTTTCGTTTTACTGGTTGTAGAAAGCTGAAACTTGACATGTAGGTTGCTTGGGGAGTGTAGAGAAACATTTAGAGAGGACTTTCCAAAATTCCCACGGTAACGGGAAATAACGGGATTTGTTTTACTGGTCGTAGAAAGCTGAAATTTGGCATGTAGGTTGCTAGATGAGTGCAAAGAAGCTATAAAAGATAATTTTCCAAAATTCCCACGGGAACGGGAAAACGCGACTTTTCGTTTTACTGGTTGTACAGCGCTTAAATTCCGCAGTTAGGTTGTTTGGAGTTTAGAGGAGCATTAATAGAGGAATCTCCAAAATTCCCACGGGAACGGGAAAAACGGATTTTTTCGTTTTACTGGTCGTAGAAAGCTGAAATTTGTCAAGTGGGTTCCTTGGGGAGTGTAGGGAGCATTAAAATATCATTTCCCGAAATTCTTAAGGGAACGGGAAAAAACGGGATTGAAATACTCCTGGTACACGCGGGCAAAAGCTATTTGTCAATAAATGAAGTCTACGCGGACGAAGTCGCGGGAAAAAGCTAGTATAAATATAAATGAACGGGAAATCTAAAACTAAAAATAACTTGTTAATGAGAACACAGTACTACACTTGAAATTACATATTTAAAGATAAATCAAGCTCTACAGGCTCTATTTACAAAGGAACCGCGTTTGCATTTTTTTCGCGTAGGTACGAAGGTTTTTTGTTCTGCTCATTACCTATATTTGGGGTAAAAACGCACGTACTGAAATCTAGACTAAAATTCGTAGGATTATGCTAGCCGCGTATTGCACACGAGTGTTACTCGGGTTACGCAAAACTTCATGGGAGTCGTTTTGGAGCTTGCCGCTTGAAACAATGGTACTAACAATGGACAGCACTTTTTGTGGATATCATTACAGTTGGAGGGTTGTCTTGCTGAGCCGGACACGTGTAACGTGAGACTGAAAGAGCAGGCTGGTTGGTTTGACAAAGCGAATCTTCAGTCTACTGTGAAGTGTGAAGTTCAAAAGCACGAAGTAAAGGTGACACCTTCTGTGTCTGCTAATTTTGAACATAAAATGCGTCTTTATTAGACTCTAGCTAGGTACCCGCGGCTCCGTTCGCGTCATTCATTAGGTACATCTGGCAATTAGCGATATTTTCCTGAATTCCCAATACATACAAAAATTCGTGGGATTTCCCGAAAATCCCATCGTGGTTTTCATTTACGTTGCAATGCAATGGTTGCGTGGTGAACGCCTTTGAAAAATGTGTAGCCCTAGTGGTAGAGTTTTAGCGTGGAAGAGTCACTAATACTAATAAACCTATGGACACAAACTTTTGTAATTACTTAATACTCGTAATATTAATCGTATTCCATTTAAGTTTCTAAGATTAATTTACGAATTTGTAGATAAACAACCACAATATAATTTCAGTGAGATTATTTGGTTTGTGACGGCTACATGACTCATGCCTTAAGCAAATACGTAAATTAAACGTTCTCAACAACTCTAACGAAAGATCCACAAAGTTAACGCATGTAACTGTCAGCTGTTTCTACAATGATTTATTGATCAAATATAGTTTTAACCGACCCAGCCGAGGTTAAAGCGTAGAAGCCGAGAAGCAACGCCATCTGTTAAAACATGTGATGTCTATTTCGTTTTAGTGCCCTGAGTTGCATCAAGGTACGAGTCAGTCGTTATTCGATGTTGAACTCATTATATTAAATTAAAGCATACGTCGAAAACTTATACGTATCCTTTTTTTGACGGATTGGAAACTATACGAGTGTCTCGAGGCCCTGGGAGACCTGTAGGCTTATTGTCTAACTCGCTCGCAATCGCCATCGTGTACATTTTGACAGTTCATGTATGGGCTGGCAATTGGCATCGGAATCAGCGAGCTGTCACATTCATACAAGAACTGTCAAAATAAACACGATGGCGATCGCGAGTGAGTTAGACAATAAGCCTACTGGTCTTGAAAACAATCTAATAAAAAGCTACACTATCCCTGATCAACCTAGTTAGAAGACTTAGAAGCAATACATACAAACATATTGCTCAAGTCATTATCCCTTACGGGGTAGACGGAGACCTAAAGACCACATTTAGCGTGATTTTAGGCGTACCTACCTGAGGTGGAAAGGGGAACCAATTAAAAGTAACAATTATTTTTAAACAAATAGTTAGGTACATATAATTTAATGGTGCCTACTTACATGCGTAACTGCCAATTGGGTAAGTAGGTATGGAAAGTGATCTTATCTAATATATTATGAGAAAGGACACAGTCGCTATTTACGGAAAATTCATGGAATGTATGTTAAAACATCTTAAGCAACACATGAATAGGTAATAACAGAAATATACACAATTATAGCGATAACGCAGTGATAAAATTGGACACTTTACAACTTTTACAATAGGGCAGTTGACAAGACAATATACTCGTACCTATGCAAATGTGCTTAATTAGGAGTATTATTATTGTTACAGCTTGCTTCTGGTGTGAAATTATTGTGCAATTGATTTCTTAGTTCTTAATGAGTTTTTAAAAATTGTAGTAAATCAAATATGTGTAACTCAGGTTTACTGCAAGGAAACCAGCAAGATATTAAAGATAAGAAAGAATTAGTGGGATCTTTGCTAAATTAAAAAAATATATATTATTATAATACTTACCAAAAAAATAAACAGATCATTGGGTGTATGGTGGTGTCCTTCCATTTGACCTAAAAATTATTGACAAAAGCATCATTTTACAAAATGATCATTTGACAAAATTTAAATATCTTATAAACCGTGAATTTTTTCAAAAATCTAAAAACCTTTATGCGTGGTACACATTAGGTTAGGTTAGGTTTGTTTTATAAGTTTTAAAAAAAGTTTACGGTTTATCAGATAAGAAAAGATATTCCCTCCGTAAAACTATTGATGTATTCAATATCAGCCTCACATGGAAAGTCGTTAAGAAATCATAAATATGCAGACAAAAACAATCGTTAGCGTGCTCAGGAATAATCTTATACAAAACACTTGGCACGTGTTGAGAAGTGCTTCGCAATTTTTATAGTCTTCCACACTATTTACATATCGCCGGTTGCTAGACTTGTAAGCCACACGTGATGGCTGTGAATTTGATATAAGGAAATATGTTTTCTGTCAGCTTGTAAAATGCGACCATACGTCAAAAAAAAATCAATTTCATGCGATTTTTTTTTGGTGACCGCATTTTTGTTGACTCCTCGTATAATTTAATTGTGTAACCCAAATCATTTAGACCCAACTGTTGGTGAGTTCCCTTCTGCGGATACGATCCTGGCTGAACCGCCAGAGTATTACTTCCACAATACTTGCCATCCAACTTAAACATCCGTACCAAATTCCAGGTCGATCTAAAGTAGGTCAAATTTAATTTGAAGATACTTACAAACAAAAAATGCACGTTGAATGAAAGCTTGTAAAAACATGAAGAACAAAAATATTACTGTAAATTATTAATTTTAATATTACAGTGTCAGTTTTAAATAATTCTAATTGAATTACATTATAAATACATTATATTAACCGCGGTATATAGAACGCGATTACCCTTTGATCTTCCGATAAATCACGAATAATTGGGAGCTTATGAAAGGTAATCAGAAATTGGGAATTGGGATCGATCCCGTGAGAAATAACTTTAATTTACTGTATCCATTCGATCTACTTAAAATATGAAGCACGTTCTCTTTAGGTACGCCGGGTATAAAGTTTCGTATTTACGGTATTTACGTAATAAATATTACGATATTATGAGTACAGAATATAGTTCGGTAGCTAACATGTAATATAACATAAATAGAGTACTGTGAGCTTATTGTCTAACTCGCTCGTAATCGTCATCGTCTTCATTTTGACAGTTCATGTATGGGCTGACAATTGGCATCGGAATCAGCTAGCTGTCACATTCATACAAGAACTGTCAAAATGATCACGATAGCGATTGCGAGCGAATTATAGTCTGGCAGCTAAACCACTGCAGCCAGATGACACTTCCAAATGTCATTTTACGAAATAATGATACCACATTTATTTCACTAGTGCTCGACTAAGGTCACGTAATGAATGATTTGATTATTGAACGAACGAAATATTTTATGAATGTCACATTCGTAGTTTAGTATATTTCAAAATAAGCGCGATACTTTTGAGGCATTCAAGGTTCATATTAACATAGTAGATAAAATGTGCGATGACTTTGTAATACACGTGAATAGTGACAGCAGCAGTGAAACTGATTCGGAATAATTTAAGTTTTTAGGTAGAAGTACCAAAAAATATTAATGTGATAATTGTTGTTTTATTTATGGGAAAATGAAGAATAAGTTGAAAACTGGTAACTGATTTGACATGCTTCCGCACATTTCCAAATCGCGCTCTTACACTACTAACTAGAAATCATCAAAGAAAACCTTATTGAACAAACCATTTTATTAAAATACGCTTTGAAAATTCTCATTTATGACGCAAATTAATTTCATTACATCGTTCATTCTTTCATTCACTCACTAAGTCACATCACTATTTAATATTTGCCAAAAACTGACAACACTGAAAGTGTCATCTGGCTGCAGTGGTTTATCTGCCAGACTATAGACAATAAGCCTAGATTGAGTATGGTCTATATAACAATCGCTTATGCATCGCATTATGTATATATAACTCTTTCTTGTAGCTACATAACATGTTAAACATAGAAAATGAATTATAATTTCAGATATAAGATGACGATGAAAATTATCAGCAGTTTGCATAACAATTTCCATAATTCTGTAATTCACAAATTTAAGGCGCCTGTTGCCCTCTACTCTGGGCGTGCCTTGCGCCATGTTTATTATGACATCATTACCCAAAGTTTATGCAAAGTAATAATGACTGCTAAAAATCACTGCTCATTGATTTTGGCTATGATAAAAAAGATATTGCAGGTAGGTATTTAACATGTTAATTGTACTTGTATTATAATCAGAGTTGTCTTAAAATTGATGAGAACCCTTGAATTCAAGGGTTAGTGTTGCATATGTATGTATGTATAACTCTTTATTGTACATAAAACACACCAAAAAGATGAGTACAAGAAAACACAAATGCACAAAGGCGAACTTACCCCTAAAAGGGATTTATTCCAGTTAATCTTTGTGTTATATGTATATTGTTTTTTATTAAGTCGATCTGAGAGTTAAGTTGTACTTACGTTCTTACCACATCTCTAGTAAAAACTCGGTTCTTTCTGAATTCGAACAGGACTTTAAGGAAACTTAGGGCTGTATTGAGACGCTTGTCAAAACTTTGTAATAATGGCTATGAAAATAAATTACATAGACAGACCATTATAGCTAGAAACGTAAACACATAGCTAGAATCTAAAATAAAGCATTCTAGGTAGGTTTGAGTTGGCCGTTGGCTGTTAATGCGTCAATCAGTCAGCAAATTAACCAGGAGCTTAATCTAATAGTTTTCTCAAATATATACGCACACACGAAAATCAACAAGGTATACACAAAATATTCGAATTTAAATAAGTTCGCGCAACTAGTTTATGAGCAGATAGCGGTTTTTTCACCAACTTAGGCTTCTTAATTATAATTCAGGTGACACTGTGGTCCCTTTCGTTCTCTGGCTTTGATTCATTGGACAGTTATTACTATTCACCAGGCTGTATAGGCGTGGTCATGATACGTTATAAAAAACCGCAAAGCCCCACTTTATTTGACAAACAACTAACTTTACTTATGTTCAAAGTTACATGTTCGCCATTACCTGCCGTTAGCTTTTTACTCTATTAGTTGTGTTGATGTTTATTTTCAATAATCATCGCTGCTGTATCGTGACTTTAATGCGTTTGTGAATTACCTACGTTAAGTAGGTTTACTGTGCGACTAAAAAAACGTTTTCTGCATCAACGTATGGAGTAATGTTAGTTTGTAGTTTCACATCAATGTGTTTATTACTCTATAAAATATAGATTTTCTTAGTTTTTGTAAATCCGTTAATTGATATTACATATTCACATGTTGAACATGAAAGCATAGATATTTGATGAAGCCAAAAACCGTTTTAAGCCGTTGAACGTATAAAACGTGATAAAATGGAGATTAACTGAATGAATCACGTCTCTATTTGGACCGGTTTTTGGTCAGCATTATTTTCAAAATATGAATTAACACACCGTCCTATCAGGGCCACGAAATACCTGCATCAAGATTATCCAAGAGGGGTCAATGACAGAATGCAACAATTAACGCAGTCGTGAGACCGCCTCGTGTGAATACACCTTTAAATTGAGTAATAGGAACTATTTAATAACCCGAATTAAAGCCCAATTTGTAACAGAATTTAGTGGGAAAAAAATTGAAATTACCTGGCACTGAATCGTGCTGATCAATTACATGTAATCGACACGTAAAAATAACAAAATTACATAAAAATTTGGCAGCTGCTAATTAGTGACTTATTACAGCCATGGCTACTTTAATAAAGCTAGACATTGTTATCTTGGAATTAAAGCCTGTAGTTATAGTTTTGTAGGTGGTAGGACCTTTGCGCAAGGTCTTCACTCACTAGAATCCTGCCCTCATTCATTTTTATAAAGTTTTAAATTAGTTAAGTAATAGGAGTGTCGTTATTCAGAAAAAGTTGAATTTAAACTCTGCTTTCAACCGCTTTAGCAATTATCAATCCAATCTTAAGTGTTTTATTTTGATTGCGGATTGATATTCATTGAACAACTTTATAAAAAAACGCTTAATAAACAAATCTTAACGTTTCAGCTTTCATTTTTGTCTAATTGCCGCTTATTTAGTGAACAAGTTATCCCCATATAATTTAGTTTTACGCGTGTAACGATGTGTTGATCGTCATATTTATTAGTCGGAGAAATTCACCAAAACGAAGCTTAATTAAAATCATAAATTTATGAAGTGTAAGTTGTGAAACATGTTACAAAATCAGGGGTATTATGTAGATGCAATAAAGACGTGTAATTAAAGTCATCGCTAATTCTCACATTCTAATCAATTCTAATTAAACACGTGGTCTATGTACAAACCAGGGCTAAATAGCTCTATTATTTTTTATTACAGTATTTTGTTATTTACGTGTATTATATTTTCAAGAACCTGCGGCTGTGCACCTCTACAATAATTGTTAAATGATATTTTTTTAATCATATTTTTTTAACTGCCCTTATGAGACGTATTTCTGTTGACAGTTGTCGGAAAGCGTGTCCGCGGCGTCAACGTTTAAGGCAAACATTGGATAATAGTTGTCCAAGGCTAAAGCAGCCTGTCCACCGGACTGGCTCTGTAACGCAACGCCATATTTGACACTTAAATTTAAACACCACGACTCTCCCAAACTACAGAATTAACGATAATTCGAAGTGTTTTTTTTTTAATATGTAATATCCCAAAGTCTAAGCGCTTTCGATTCTTTCGGATTTTCCTCATATTCGATTGAACTTTTAATTTTAAACTATTTAATATTTCTTTCTTAAACAAAATTCAATCGCACAAAATAGAAAAAAATGATTCAATCATGCAGGACGTAGTGGGCGCTTTTTGATACGTACAGCCCCGTTTCAGCCTCTATTTAAATACTAATAAAGCGTGGCGAGGAAGTTTTACTATTTAAACCGCAAAGAACATTATTCAGCAAAATCTGAATTTCAAGACTTTAAAGATGCAGACAGACTGATGAAAATGTAACATATTCTGCCTTTCTTTGCTACAATGTTCGTTTCAACGTTCTACATGGCGCCTAGTCCAGATAGACTAAATACGTGATGTTTTTTGAAAATAATACATAATACATTTTCACCAGTCTGTACACACCATAAAAACAAGAAAAATAGAAAATAATGTGTGTTTGAGTGTAATAGGTACCGGCCAGGACCCTATTTCATAAAGCTACAATTTACAATTTACAAGCGGAAGTCTCTATCTAACACATAGGGTAAAAAAGAGACTTCCGCTTGTAAATTGTAACTTGTAGCTTTATGAAATAGGGTCCTGATCTTGTCTAACATTAGACATCAACGACAGCTTTTAATTGGGGCCACTGCCACTAAGCACTATTTAAATTAATTCAGATAAAAATAACTGCAAACAGAATGGCAAATAGAATGCGATCAAATTCTTTCGTTAGTTAATTCAGTTCTCATTATTGGACTCAGAAGGTTATCAAAGTGACCTTTATAATTATGATAATAGGTGTAATTTTATCATCGCGTTTGTCATGACAATGAAATGTTAAAGTACGGAATACCACACGCAATTGAATTGAATCATTACCAATAATTAATCCCTACTAATATTATAATGCGAAAGTAACTCTGTCTGTATTGTTACCTTTTCGCGTTTAAACCGCTGGAGCGATTTAGTTGGAATTTGGTATATAGTTTCAGTCCCAGGGAAGGACATAGGATAGGTTTTATCTCGGAAAATTGCATAGTTCCTGCGGGATAGCGATAAGCGAATTCTGCACAGACGGAGTCGCGGGCAACTGCTAGTCTAACTAATATTATAAATGCGAAAGTATGGATGGATGGATGGCTGTTTGTTTGTTATTCACTCACGCCAGAACGGCTCAACGGATCTGGATGAAATTCGGCACATAGATAGAGAAAAGTCTGGAATAGCACATAGGCTACTTTTTATCCCGGAAAATTGCGTAGTTCCCGCGGGATAGCGATAAACTAATTCTTTGCAGACGAAGTCGCGGGCAACATCTAGTAAATTATAAATGCGGATCCTTGGTACCCTACTTATAGTGAGTAGGAGGCATGGATCGTTACAGTTGCCTGCCACAAATTATATTATTGTTTTTATATGTACTTAAGTCCTTTAGTTGTCTGAAATCGTCTCGAAAATGGGTCTCCCACGTAAAATGATGAAAGGGGAACTAAGTACTTTCTAACAAATAGTTGCCACATTCAAGCATTTTACGTTAGGAATGTGCCAGTTACGAGGAAAGTGGCGACCTCATTTGATTTCTATTCTTTTTTTGTGGGAGTCGAACAAAGATGGTAATACCTACAATAATATGTAAGTATTTGCAATTTCCATAGATCGGATATAAGTCATCGCAAAACCATCAAAACATTCAAAACACGGTAACTACTACTTAGGGAATTATGACAGAAATGCAACTAAAACTTAATGTAAGTTAATTGTGTTTTTTTTAGATAATCCTAACCTGATACACAATAAGGGTAGGACTACATTGAATCTTGACAATCTTGTTATAAGTCTGTACCTGTTTAGGCGATCACTTATCCGGGCCATGGTAGGTAATTTATTTTTCTTTAATTTAACTCCAACCGCGACTGCTTATTGTATTCCTATTGCCTAACATAGGTACTCGTAGTGTTTTTGGTCTTCTTATATTTTAGGAAAAAAATACGATTGTATCATAATCAAGAAAATTTAAGGGTTTATTAGTTTATTACACAAGCTTATACATACAAAAATCTATACTAAATTTAATTTATCGTTAAGTTTGATAGTGGTGGCACAACACTATTTTTGAAATGCAAAAAATAAGCAACACAGGTAATGTCCTAATGTCATTTTAGTACTAGTATGAATAAATAGACTTATAATTGTGCGTGAGGGGGAGGAGGTTAAAGGTCGCTATCTCTCATCATGACAACGGTCGTCCAGCAATTATGAATAGTAGTAATTAGTAGATTATTATTAGGCACATATTATCATCATTCCCTAACATCATAATCGTTCATCATCATTGCCAACTAGGTACAAAACCTATATTTGATCAAGCCAGTATACAATACATGTGCTATTTTGATTAAATTGTAAGGTGAATGTACGTCTCTCAATGTGAATCTATGTGGATACCTACTTATTGGAACTTATTGCTAATGATAACTATTGTGTCACAAGGGTGTAACGGACATTGATTTGATAAGAAAATAAGTTTACAAAATGGTCGTAAATCGCGCGACATAGATATACAACACGATTATGATTACAGTGTTAGTCATAATGTGTATCTTGAAAATAAATCTTAATATTTTTGTCTGTTTTATTTTTACTTATTGACTTGCCTGAAAAAGTAAGAAAAACCAAAAAAAAATAACATATTTTTGGTCACTACTCATTTGAGGGTGGATTTCTATCACAGAGTTGCATCGGATCGTGTTTATCAAATTTTATTTATTTATTACTATCAAATCTTATTTTCAGGATCACTATCCCTGTTTCAAATGTTTTCAACATTTAGTATGGATTTGTTAGTTTTAAAACAAGTATTACCTGAAGTAGTCCAGCATTCTGGACACTCCTGGCAGAGCGACTCCCAGTCAAAGGACAGATCATTGAAGCTGGCCATGGCTGCAACCACTATACCTCCAGTCCACTAACAAACATAATATTCAGCTTGCACCAACACTAACACCAAACATGCAGTTCACAACCTGTCCGCTAAGGTCAACAGGTATTTAGAGATAAGTAAAAAATAAAAAACAACACTGGCTGTCTAAAAAGTTCATTCAAACAGAACAGGCTGGAAACACTGGGTTCAGTTCAAGAAGCCATACAGTTTTAAAAAAATAAAATGAAATTCGCGGCAATTTCGTGTGGGCGTTCGATTTTCGAATGCACGCGCACGCGCATAAACGGCCAGCAGAGCACTGCGCGGCAACCTCGCGGGCGGCTCGGGATGTCGCTCCGAACCTGTTTCCTCGAGGTACGCACTCACTCCGCGGGTTCTTTCGATTTCAATGAACCGTTAAGACTTTTTTCTTGTGTGTAGTCTTATCTAGCTATCACGACATCACGTAATAATGTTGCATTCGGCAACACAATGGACAACCGTTGTGATTGTTAAGAATTGGAGCGGATTCGCGAATGAATTGTGTGAGGATTTGATAACATCGTTAATCGAAACTGTTTAGGCATTCCAAGAGCTTTGGTGCATATCTTCAGCATAATCTTCATGGTTACATTTACATTTAGCAGTAAGCTCACACTCACATCTCACATTATCGTATAAGTTAAAAGCGAAACCAACTGGCTACCTATTCCAAAAAGTTAATTCTGTTAAAGCTGGTTTTGATTTTATTAATATTAATTAGATAAAGGACTTTTTGAGAGTTTTTTGATTACTAGATTCTGTCCATGACTTCGTCCACGAAGAATTCCTTTAAACCCGCGCGAAATACGAAATTTTCCGGGATAAAAGTAGCCTATGTGCTATTCCAGATTATAATCTATATTCATGCCAAATTTTATTCAGATCTGTTTAGCCGTTCTGGCATGAAATAATACCAAACTTCCATATATCCGAGCAGTCACAAAACTCACAAACGTTCGCATTTATAATATTAAGTAGGACTAGTGGGAAGTATATGTAGATGTAGATACAGACATAAGTTTAAATTTGGAGTAACAACCGACATTGTTGCAAATGAGTTGTTTCCATTTACAAATCGACCAACGTGTTTATCTCAGGTTAAGAAAGATTTCAAAGGTCATTTATGAAATACTTATAACATTGACAAAGCATATCGCGTGCACAAACGACGACCAAATTCCATTCACAAAAGTTGCAACGACAGCCAAAACTAATGTACCCTAAAAACTCAATAATAATTTCAAATGTTTCAACTCAGTTATTGTATTGGATGCTAAGTAGGTACTTTTTAGTTCAGAATGCTATTATTTGGAATTTTCAACGCATTTTGTAATTCGAGGCACGTAGAATGGCCGTTAGCGCCGTCCTTAGGCTTATGCAAGCGCAAGCGCACGCATATTTTCAAGTGCAAACCACGGACCTATGGTACAATATACCCACTATTATAGTTAGTTATTTAACGACATGTCATATATTTAACCGAGCTCATGCATATTCTACTCATAGATCTACGTTATGGTCATAATAACAGGTAACGCACTCGACTTGGAAACAGAATTCTAATCATAAAAATTAACACTTGTATAAGATCGTGAACAAATATAACTGGCATGTACCATGTGGAACATAATGAGAAGTTAAATTTTGAATGGTTAAACGTGACCATGAAATAAAAATGCACCGTTTTGTCAATTATGAAGATAGGTAGTTTTTAAATGATGTAGGTTAAGATAATAAATCTTACGCATTTATGCGTAAATAAAGGAAAACTATTAGTTGGTATTTCAGAGATTATTGATGATTAAGCGCAACGTTTCAAAAGGTTGTCCATAGAATTGTAAATGTAACTAGGTACTTGTAAGTGTGCCTACGGGCGACGTCAATGTGGATAGTATCTGCCATAACCAATCATAAAAATAACTGTGCTTAGGTAGGTACATCTTATATGTGTAAGGTTCGATTTCGGGCTGTAAAAATAAATTCTATCCACGTTCTATATAGCATTTACAGTTTCCACAGAGCGTAGCCGTTGTTTTTGCTCATCAGTGTAAAGTTAATTAAATAAAACTTAAGTTGTTGTTTACTTTACAGTTTCTCGCCAGTCGTAATATCTTCACGACAAACCTACGTTATGACGAAACAGAATCCACTTAATTGGACCATTCCGGCTTGAGTAAGAGCAATCCGTCATTAGAGTCGAAAGCAAGTAATGCACAATTTAATTATTAAAGAAAGTTTCATCCGGCAATGGCGCTCGTGTAATTTTAGCACAATTGCAGGTTAAAATGCTGCCAACGTAGACACGCAACAATTTGATTAATGAATTTCAGATAAAGTTCAAATTACCTACTCTCGATTTCAAAGGTCTCGACTTTTGATCTCTTTCGACCCTTGATACATTTGAAAAGATCCTACCTCTAATGAGCTAAACGTAATCTATTGTACGTACGGTGATCACATCATTTGGATTAGGAAAGTGCTATTATAGCAGTTACGTGGTCGATCTCGCCATGCCAACAATGGGATAGAAGATAGAACACACTTCTTCCTCCTACAAGCATGTTTTTTGGTAATACAGAGAACAACATCAAATGCCAAAAAGTATCATTGCTAGCCGGAAACGACCTTGCGTATTTAATTACTTTATTTTACGACTATAATATTGATAACCGTTATGACTAGTTGATCTTGAAAATTCAAGATCAATTGTAATCGCATAGAATCGTATTGTTTTTGAATGTTTTAAAGCAAATTCTTCATCTCCATCTCGTGTATCATCATCAATACATAGTATAAAATTAAGTCGCTTTCCGCTGTCTGTTTGTCTCTCTGTCTTAGATCTTAAAAACTACGCAACGGATTTTGATGCGGTTTTTTTATAGATAGAGTGATTCAAGAGGAAGGATTAAAAATATGTATAATTCTACGCAGACGAAGTCACGGGCAGAAGCTAGTTAAGTACTGAAATAAACCTCGAGTCTCAAATTCTTTAATGGTTATATGTATTCTTTAGAAACATCTGAAATCTAACTTCACTTTGTTAAGTTTAAAACGTGCCACACCTGCGCCAAACACTACTGTACAAGTGCACAAACACTTTCATGCTTATGCATATGCATTTTCGAAAACACCGTCTCGTACCTCCAATCGTGAGAAATAAAAAAAATCAGCGTAATACGGTCGACGTCCTTGAACTGAAGTTACGCGGACGTTATTATGAAACTCAAGCGCTGCTCCGGACTTGTCGTTGGCGAAATAACTCAGACGCATTTCACGTGCCAGTACAGCACGTCATCGAATGTTGATAGAAATTGGATATAGGAAGGTAGGTAAAAATAGCCGTGTAGCCCAGTGGTTTGACCTGTGGCCTCCCAAGCAGAGGGTCGTGGGTTCGAATCCCGGGCTCGCACCTGAGTTTTTCGGAATTTATGTGCGATATCTCATTTGAAATTTACCATGAGCTTTTCGGTGAAGAAAAACATCGTGAGGAAACCTGCACAACACAACTATGAAGCAATTCAATGGTGTCAATGGTGTGTGTGAAGTTCCCAATCCGCACTGGGCCCGCGTGGGAACTATAGCCCAAGCCCTCTCATTCTGAGAGGAGGCCTGTGGCCAGCAGTGGGACGTATATAGGCTGGAGAGAGAGAGAGAGGTAGGTACTGTGGTAAACTTACTAGGTTTTCGGTCGGTGCGTGCAAAAGGAATGGATGCTTAATTTCTACAATAAACGCTAGTGTCAAAGCCTCTGTACTCTAAGGTATTTTCATTCTTACCTGTCCTATTTGGTAAACAAAATTCTAACCTCAAAACGTCTCATTTTGTCATTTTTAAACTATATCATCGTAAATAAAGGAACTGGAGATAAAATATCAGCAAAATTATGTACAAAATATTACCTCAGGTTTATTTGATAACATAATACACCTTATTCTTTACAAAAATTTGCACATTGAGTTTAGAATTTTGTTTACCAAATAGGACAGGCAAGAATGAAAATACCATACATAAGTAGCTCTATACACCGCACTGAGTGTTGATATTACTAAGTTTGTTAACGAAGGCAAGTACACTCACGAACTTAATTTGGGGTCCACTTACCTATAGGTACCTAAGGTTAAATACCTATCTGTCATATACCTATTTCATGAGAATTCAAAGGATTTTTTTGCAAAATGGGACACAAACGAATTCGACTGTGCAAACGTTTCCGATTTGATTAAAATAAAAGTACTATCTGAAGAAAGCTGAGATACGTATGATGTACCTAAGTAAAGTAGTGTTCAATCTAGTGGTTTCCTGTAGGTATCAGAGTTTAACGTGTAGTTGACATCTACTAAGAAGTGGGTGTGGGTGCGTTTATCTACAATTTTAATAATGGGGCCAACTATTTTCCAACACCTAGCTCTTAAGACCAGATCTAACTGTTGCACGTAGAGTAAGAAACCTACTGAATTATAGGAGAACGTAGCGAACTTTTAATTCATACATTTTTAATCGTAACTATTTAATCTGTTAGTAAAAATCTTAATGCTACAACCTTGATACAAATCGTGAAATCAGGTTCTATTTAGATTGCTATAAGACATTTATTTATTCCTACAATCGACCGGACTCTAGAATACGACCTAGTAATTAAACTTAGATTACGCCAGCCTATAATATAAACATACAAATATGTAAAGAATTACGTCCAGTTGCATATAACAATCATGTGTCAACTTTGATAATGTAATAGTTTAAGTTACATAAATTCAGTGTTATTAGTTTTTTAAACGATCAAACAAGCCCTTGCCAGATAGCGCTACCGTCCGTGACGAATAGAAAAATACTTGGAATGTGTGTAGTTGTATACCATAGTGTGTGCAAATGTGTTTAGTAACATAAAAGCGGCCAGTGCATCTCGGTTTGCGTAATTTTACATCGAAATACAAGGAAACACCAGAACTGGGACGGTAGACAACCTTTCTTCGGATTTTTGTTCACAATATTTATAATTGGACGATAAAACAACATGAATAGACACGATTAAGGTCATTTTGGTGAACGTATCAATAAGCTTCGAGTTACAACATAAGCTCTACCACTGAAGAGCGTGTTTATATACATAATACTTCTTTTAATTAAAATTCCACAGGCACGAGTATTCAATTTAAATCTGACACACAAATAGCATTGATCTTTACTTAAAACTTAATTTACCTACTTACATTATATTAGGGATGTGACATTCTACATGAAAAATCGATTTTTAATTAATCGATTATATTTTTCGCATTAAAAATCGATTAATAAAAAAATCGATTTTTCTTAAAAAATAATAGATTTTTATATTAATCGATTTTTTCCTAATTTTTTAATGAATTTCAAAATAAACGCTATAAATATTTTATTTATCATCGTTTTATTAATTAAAACTGTTTCAAAAGCACAGAAGGGCTGCCATCGTAGACGCACAGATGGCGTTAATGCGTAATATCATCTCCATGGAGATAGTATTCTTTGATAGTTCGCGGTCCGGGTTATAAAAGACCAGACTTAATGTCGGGGGTGGTAGATAAAAAATCGACTATGCTTGATTTTTGATTATAAAAAAAATCGATTATTAATCGATTATTTGTAATAAAAAAATCGCGAATAAAAATCGATTTTTACGTTTGAAAAAATCGATTTTTAATCGATTATTTCCATAATCGATTATTTTTTCACATCCCTACATTATATGTTATGTTAACCGGTCGAGTCTAAACATGATGTAGTTCGAAAACGTTTTTGACCGATTATTTTTCATGCAAAGCTTAATTTCCTCCGAAACTGCACTTAAGCAACATCCAAGTAAGCAAGACTTAAGTAAATATAAGATACCTTCTATTGGCTATCACGTCAACATAAATAGTTAGTAGGTAGTAAAACAGTTTAAAAGAGATTAAATTTTCAACACCAAGGTGTTTACGATAAGTATGTTCTATTTACGAGAATCGCAACAAAAGTTGCAAGTCGCAATCAAAATTTATAGCCGTCCAATGTCCGAGGCAACATTGGATATAAGCTATTAGCCAGGCCTATTACAGTGCAACGGTAAACGTTCCCACACTTTGAGACTTAAGTCCAAAATGGTCATTGGTCCCAAAAGTAATTTTACTCCAATCCATATAGTGGCAGACTTTGCGAAAATAATAAAAATGTCCGCCCAAAAGCATTTTATAAATGAAACCTACGATATTACCCCTTTTCACGATTCATCCATTAATATATTTCGTTTTTAAATAAATAAGATCGATCTAATTTTTCGTCCATTAGTATAATTCTGGATTTCATTATGAAACTACCAAGAATGTCTTAGGCAGCGCAAATTTGGTACCGAGTCCCATGCGCCAGGCAAGTTTTAAAAGACACTAGTTTTTGCTCGTGGCTTTGCTCGCATTGGATAGAACTAAAAATATTAGTTAATGCATAATTTCACTATCAACTCCTTAACTGGCTCTGTTCAAAAATAGGACGTCGCTTCGTTTTTCCGCGAAAGAAGGACAAACAAATATGTACTAACATTAATAAGTAGCTAGAAAGCTAGGATTGGCGATCAAAAGGTTATCGATAATCAAACTCCTAAAATAACTCTCAATCATAATACTAATGCATGTGTCTTTATATATGGAATGAAATATAGTTTAGTTTTTATATTGCGTAACGTAATACGCTTAATGCAGTTTAGTGAGACCTTATAAAGTGATCGATGGTGGCCTAAATGCTCCAATGCCGATACCTGTATTTTTAGACTAAGGAACATTCCGAGCGAAGGTGCGGTTGTTTACTATGCCACGTACTACGGGTATTGTTAGATCCTAGTTATTTTTATTGGATTGCGCACAGATAAAATTATATACATAACTACTTATACCAAAGACCAGTCTCTTTCAATCGGCAGTTTACATTCCAACAAGTGCATACCGGCCAAGTAGCGCTATGTATTAGTAGAGAAATTACTCCGGGAGATATTCAGAAACGTAGACAGAGTACTTTTCAATCCTAATCTCGGATTTTTATGCCGTTTTCATAAGCCCTTTTTTGTCAAAATTGGAAGACGGGAAGTAAATATATTGACTTTAAAAGTTGCAGACTCGTTACTCTCCTAAATAAATGGGAAATCCACGCGAACAAAGTCGCGGGCGCCAGCTAGTTTGAGATAAGTAGTGTCGGTATGTATGCTTGTATATGTTGTTGATTCCTTTATCACCTACCGTTACCTCCTTTTATAGTTGCACCAGATAATAAAATAGCAAAATGTACTTACAAATGGTTTTATTTAAGAGTTTCAACATGCCGCGTGCATAAACGTGGATCCATTATCGTCCATATCGTAAAACGACGTTACTGAGAGTAAATTTACATAAATCAGGTCGTCCTCTTTCCAACAGAGAGGAAGCCCGAGGTGTTTGAGAAGTATTTGGCGTTAGCTTCGTTGACACGTGTCTCTGCTGCTTGGGGATTCACAATCTCCAGACCCTGTAACAAATTAGCATATTAATTATGGTCTAATTTGAGATCAATTGTCGGGTGTTTCATTAAGGAGCGCTTTGAGCGGCCCGTCTGGCAGCTCGCACTCTTTTCAGTAAAGTGTTAAAGACAACAAAAGATAGTGGCGATAATAATTAGCTCATAAAAGAAAAGAATGCCCGCACAGAGAACCAAATGAGAACCAGGGGCCCGATTAATAAAAGTATAAATGGAATTAGCACAATTTTTCACAGCTAGCAGTCAACAGTTATCGAGCCATTCCGTACTTTTGAGCTATGTTCCGTTATAGATTTGTGCAAAAAAATATTCATGGTGCTTCTAAATAGATACACGAACGAACACCTTTCTTTAGCGACTAAAATCTTTAATATTTCTAGGTTAACGCATTCGCTGCTCGCTCTCAGACCCGAGACATGATTAAACGCACATGTGCGTTCAATTGCCTTCAAAATTATGACAACGCACTGGGCGAAAGTCAAGCTTATACCTGTGCGTTCCCGGTAGTGTATGGCATAAAGAGAATCGTTTTTCAGAAGTGAATTTGCTCACTTAGTCGGTAGGTCAAGCGTCAGTTGGCCAGTTCTCAAAGTTTTCAGGTCATATTATTTACACAGGAAAGGCAAACTAAATGAGAATATAACACTATGTTCGAGGTCCGGAGAGGAAGCATTGCCGGATATGAGACTTTAGGTTCGCGCGAGCCGTTTAGTGCTTCCATAAAGTGTCCGACAATTGACATTTTCGCCGAGGTTTATAAGCTTTTCTAAAACCAAAATACGTCAGTTTAAGAACTTTCGAGAAACTTCTATCAATTAAAGAAGCAATAAGAGGTTTACAGTCAAAGTAAGATAAAGTCGGACGGAAAAAAGCTCTCGAACGATTTAGCTGAATGGGCAGCTTGGGAAGCGCACAAGTGAGTTTGCTCAGCCACGTGCGTGTCATGTATACACAGACAGTGTAGCATATCGGTTATTCTAGTCATTCTTGTAATTACTATTTATAACAAGCGTGATTGCAAGTTGATTGCAGACCGCGAGGCATCACACAACATCGTCACATATAAGTAAACAAGTAAGCCGAATCGATACGATGCTGATTCGGTTGATAGTTAAGCGATTATCTGAAGTGTTTTTTGCACATTACAGTGCATTAAGTACCTAGGTAATTATAATGGTACTTAGCAGTCACGCGACAACCTGTAAGGTGACTGTGCTCGAGTGGAGAGTTAACCTTTTGCACTTCTTTGCGCAGAAAATGATTTGTGAAATCGATGAAGAAAGCGTGACACCGAAGCAAAACTTCCTCTGTATGAACGCTCGAGATGATTGAGATGATTTGCTCTCATTATCACCGGACCATATAAAACGATCTAGCTTAAAACTAGATAAACGGATTCGTTTGATTCTTTTATGGTCTAAGCAAGGCAGGAAAGTAGAGCGACGCTTCATCTCGACTCGAGATTATCGAGCGATAGACATGTTTAATAGGGCGAAATCTGCATCGCTCGCGAATTAAACCTTTTTTTCGGGTTAGCAATGAACAAAATAAGCTCAAGTTGGAATAATGTAGGGATATAAGGCAGGTATACTCGTAGGTATACGGACGCCGGTGGCCGGAGCATAATCTCGCTGATTGGCATAGGTTAACCTGTCTTAACCCAAGACCCGCGCATTTATTACCCCCTTTGATTCCCAGCGGCACAAATTTGTGCTCAAAATGGTACACGCACTACCCAGACCTTATACTCCGAAATTAGATTTTCGAAATTCGTGTAGCGCCATTCCGCTCACACTAATAGGCGATAATTTGAGAGTGAGAGGGACGGTATCATACGAACTTCGAAAATCGAATTTCGGAGTAGCCCCCTGGCCCTGCGCGACAGCTGATCTTCGTGTTGCCCACGAGTTTTTGATAGCGACCGAGCGAACCACTTATGTCGTGTTTATCGCTTGTGGGACTGAAAAGTTTACAATTAGCTATCAGAAGCGTATGTTTTTATAAAGAGGATGAATTAAGCTTTATGTTAATGTGTATAAAATACTGTACCAGGGCCTATTTCATTCTAATAATCTCATGAATTCTAGAAAAAGAAGGAAAATGGTGGATTGATGAAAAATATAATATATAAAATAAAAGGGTTTTTGTTATTGAATTAAAAATTTATTTATGTACCCCACTTGCGAATGATACTTTATAGCTTAACTACTTATACCTTAACTACTTATACCTAATCAGGAACATTACATAATTAAACCTTTATTTATAAGCATCTTATTTTGATTGCCGCGAACAAGATTTGGAACGACTTGCCGCCGCCGATGAGGGAATTAACCTATACCCTGTTAAAGTCCAAAAATGTAGTCAAAGCACATCTTTTAGAAACACAGAAGCAGGGTATCCCTAGTATAAAGCGCGGCAGTATAAGTAGACGCAAATTATAAATGGTTATACGCACAAAACACATTATATAGGCACACTCTGAACACAAACTAGTCAAACTACATATGATTAACACATCTCGTTACATTAAGTACAAGTTTTAATTTCCGCTTCAGTCGCGTTGCGGCCACCCTTGCCAGAGGGACCGGGCTGAAATGAAAACCAGCGCTGGAAATTGTCTCCAGCATATGCTGAGACCGGTATACCCATTGCCATCAAGCGGTCGGAGTTTAGGTTAAACTTAAATATATATTTTGTTTAGTTTTCTTTTAATTGTATTTACCTTTACTTACGTATGATTGAAAGGTTTTTATTTTTTAGTCGTGATCCTCAGAACAACTGTTTTTTTTTTGGAAGCGTGAGTATTGTAACTGTAAAGTCTACGTAAGAAGTAAATATTTATGGAATCTGATCTGTACTTATTGTTTTACGTAGATAAGCCGGCCAAGTGCGAGTCGGACTCGCGCACCGAGGGTTCCGTACCATTATCTATAAATATCTAAAAACCAGTGTAAGCAGAGCCCTGCTCCAAAGTAAAATGTACGCAGTGTGGGGTCACTTTATATTGGTCACTGATATATACAGACATACATACATATTTACGGTTTTCGCAATTATTCCTATATCTGTGCTATAAGACCTACCTTCATGCCAAATTTCAAGATTCTGAGTTCACGGGAAGTACCCTGTAGGTTTTGATTCCCTTGCGAGGCTCGAAAATTTGCGGAAATTTGCGGCATAAACGGCTGTATCTTTTGATTGCGTTGGCTTAGAAGTTTGATTTTTTCACAGCTTCAAGGGGCAGTAGATCTGAGTATTTGGTATAAATTTCAGCTGGATACTTCCACGAGTTCCTGAGAAAAATGGTCTTGACAGACGGACGGAAGGACGGACGGAAGGACGGACGGACAACAAAGTGATCCTATAAGGGTTCCGTTTTTTCCTTTTGAGGTACGGAACCCTAAAAACAGTAATTATGAGCCAAATATCCAAAGGCGACTAAAAAGTAAGACCAATCTTTGTGCGATATTTGAAATCAAATGTTTGATCCCGACTACTAAATATTGTACCTATGTAATATGAAAGTATATCAAATTAACTTTCACGATTTGCATATATGTAAAAAACAACAGAAAATCGTTTTCAAAGTTCGCTTATCGGTAAGCAAAATTTGACCGTTGCGCTCGGGGGGCCCTGCCCTTGGCTATAGACCGACCGCTTAACTGAGTCTTCGCCCGCGCGGCACAGGGGCGCGGGGTATGACGACAAAGGGGAGCGAGAGATGTGCGGGCGGGTAGTACGCCTGCCGCCCGCACCTCTCTCGACCCCCTTTTGTCAGATACTTGGCAGGTACATACTTTTAGTTCTGATGACAACACAATTTGAATACCTACATTATGTGAGTATCATTTATTGTAAATCCAAGATGGCCGCCGCTACAAAATGGCGGATTACATGTCATGTTTTCACAATTACCTCGTATGGGTATCAAATGAAAGGGCTTGAATAGTAGAATAGAGTTCACTATGAAAAAAAATATCTAATATGGCCCCCAACAAAATGGCCGTTTACGTATTTTTTCACAACGTCCTCAATATAAGTTAATTCCTAACAAATTTCAGCGCTTAACTAGTAGAATAGTAAGTAGTAGGTACACAATGAAAAAATTAAAAACTTAAAAATAAATTTAAAATTAAACGACTTCATTGGACCTACTGTGTGTGAATGTACCTACTAACTAAAAGCTAAAAAATAATTAGCTAGGTCCTAGGTACCAGTCATCACACCACTCTCGTCATCAATCTAGGGCATTGATCAGGCAAAAAAATAAAATCGTGCGTAGCGTAACCGCAAATTATATGGGGAAACCAGAAATAAAATTTATTGAATCTGAGTAAATATATAAATATCATTTAGGTATACATGGAAATTAAGTTTCTTATATTAAAATACAAACTTTTAAGAAATAAATAAAAATAAAGAACACTAAAACTAGGAGTTATAAATAAAAATTAGCCTAAAAAATCCCTTCCCTGTTTCGTGCCTGGTTCAAAGGTTCCCATTATGCTGGCCACGTTGCCTCTTTATAATGATACAGCGATTGACTTGATGGAAATTTCACGCACCCAACGGTTTTTTTTTGTATGATTGATGAGTAGTTACCTAGGACCTACTGAATTATTTATTAGCTACATTTTTCAATAAAATTCAAACATTTAGGTAGAATTTATACAATTTCCCAACAAACACTGATAAGCCAAAAGTAACAATCACGAAAGACTTATATATGCCTGGCAGATTAATATTGCTAGTTGCGTTACTTGACGAAAATACAATACAATTTGTTTTTTGTAAATATGTATATTGAGTAAATAGCTATAGTTTCTATACAAATCTTCTTTATTGAACACCAAAGATATTGCACAGTTAGTAAACAACAGGCGGTCTTATCGCTTATAAGCGATCTCTTCCAGACAACCGTTGGGTAGAAGAGATGCAATAAAAAACTAAATTCAGCAGACTAGTTTACGTCTAGCCTATCTAAGACCAGACTATCATATAAAAGATCACTTGTAAGATATCTATATAGTATATATATTTATTTATTTATTATTGCAACCATGGTGAATACAGTTGGTAATCAGATACAATTGTTCCACGTGGACCCTGGAAGAGCACGGCAAATTAAAATCAAAGAAAGATAAAATAACAAAAATAAAACTAAAATTAAAATTTCAATAAAATTAAAATCAAATTAAAACAGTATATATATCAAAAATTAAAATTAGAATTCGAATTAGGGTAAAGATTAGGTACAAATAAAAAAAATCCAATACAAGATTAAAATCAACATTGCATATTTAAAATCTAATCTAGATCTTACAAGCTATTTTTCGTATGATAGTCTTTCCAGCATTGCCCTAAGCACAGTGCTGCGTTGCATTTTTGGCACATCGACATTACTAACGTGCGCTTCCCGGCGGCTGAGCAACGTTTGCAGCGCAGCCTCTGATGCTTAACGGCCTTGCCTTCGACTTTGGCACTATGAATAGGGTAATGGTCAGGGTGGCCGTCGAGGCGCACAATGAGTCCATCTAAGTTTGGTCGGGGCACGTGGACCGGCTGGCTAACCCTAAGTAACGACTCTGCTAGTGTGAACCTAAATTGGCGGTGATTCAGTACAGTTACCAATGGATTCTTACAATACATTATAAAGCTATTTAGTAGGGTGGTGTTTAGCATGCGTGCGAACACTTTTAAATACCACTTGCGGCCCCTTTTCCGCTCCATAGGGAAACCGCTAAGTTTCATGTCTTTTAAATCTACCCCTCCCATGTTCTTATTATATGTCTCTACGGCAACAGGTTTCAAAAATTCTTGACCGGCCCGCCGACCAACAACTTGCTTGTCATTGTGATACGTGGATATCACCGTCACCAACTTGACGTCCTTCCAAGTGATGACGGCAATATCCCCACAGTGGCGAGCAAGTTGCTGGCCTCTCTCCATCGTTTTCTGGTCCGCGTGCTTTATTACGGCAGGGATATGCTGACGTTTCCTATTCATTGTGCCTAATACGTCTGTTCGCCGTGTCTTAAGGTATCTAGTTAGGACCAATTGGTTATACCAATTGTCCATAACTAACAAATGTCCAACGTCTAGAAAGTCATCCATTAGCTCAAGAACAACCTTCGCGGTTTTGTTATCGAACCCATATAGGGCTCCGTCGACAAAACTAGAGTCTTTTCCGGCATATACAATAGTGCGTAGCAGAAATCCTGTAGCAGCTTCGCATAATTCGAATAATTTTAATCCGAATCTTGCTGCTTTGCTGCGTATGCATTGAACCCAACTTAACCTGCTGCCCTTCCAAAGCAAAAGACTTTCGTCTAATGAAAGTTCGCGCTGGGGTATGTAGATTTCCGAAAATTTATTGTTCAAGTGATTTAAGATTGGTGAGATTTTTGCAAGTTTCTTTTGATATGCGGTCATCCCGCTCATATCATCATCGTTATTAGAAAAGTGCAAAAATTTCAGCAAGAGTTGAAAACGGTTTCTTGACATTAATTTGCGGAAATCTGGCATTCCTAGCGTTCCTGTGGTCCAATATTCGTTTACGCGGGATCGGTAGTCGAGTGACATGTATATCAACATCCCGAACAGTCTCTTTATGTCTTCTGCTGTAACGTCTACCCACAAATCTAAATATTTCGGCAACGGGCCGAGTTCTGACATATTTCCAATTGTCTGCCAGGCATATGAGTTAGTCTGTTCCACAATTGTGGTTATTATAGTAAGGTCCCATATATTTGTAAAAATATCTAAAACATTCGCGGTCGGTATGCGAGGGCCCGGGTCCCGCATGTACTCCTCTTCTTTGCCTGAAAACGTGGTAAAGTCCTTGGACCAAGAAAAGGAGGCGTCGCGAGGAGCCGGTAATCCGGCTGGATCTTCCACATTTGGTGCAAGTTCTCCTGTGCTTTCATTTATTAGGATATATTCACCCACAGGACAGGTTAGGCCCCCCTCATTCCCTCTAACTTCATCTATGTCGCTGACGGCCATCGCGACGGTTGAGCTATCAACGCCCTCGCTTTCGAAGATGTTAGAAAGAGCCTCCACCTCTCCCTCCTCCTCTAAGATGGCCACTTGTCGTAATTGACGAACAACATCTCGCATGTTTACTGGATCAGGCACGTTTTCCTCCTCCAAATCCGAAGAGCTCGAGTCCTCCAGCTCGCTTCCAGAATTGCGGAGAAGCTCCGCAACTAGAGAGTCTGGTAGAGGACGCTGAGCTTTCTTGGACTTCTTCGGAGTACCGAAGGTGGCGGGTGGTGGTGTAGGGGGCGGAGCCCGTTTAGGGGTGGCCACCTCCGGAGTGACAGGACGATGCCACGTCTGTAAAAATAGGTCACCTGAACACCACAACATCACCAAAGCTGTTATTGCCCTAGTGGTGGAGGGTGAAAATCTACACTGGACGACCCGACCCTACCCAAAAAAAAAACACATTATCATCATCATCATCAGCCTGAAGACGTCCACACACCCTTAGCACACTATAATGAACGACAACTCGCCACCTGCATGCACCGGTTTCCCACAAAAAAACACCTCCCGATTCTGTTGCAAACTTGCAACCAAATTCATGTAGCGAAATACAACTTCGTCCTACACGTTTCTCACTTTGAAAGTGTTTACGAGTCGAATTCACACAAAAAATACGTGTTTTGTAGATAGCAGCAAGCTATGCAGGTTTTAGTTTAACGGTCGCCGCAGGATGTGGCTGCGCAAGCGATCGTTGGGCGGAGGGCCCGGTAATAACCCCCCCATTTACAGCCCAGAGGGTCTAGCATGCTAGCGTTTATCGCCGACACAAGACATCCGTCCCTTACGCACTCGCATATTAGTTAGAAAGGGATGTATGACCTGTTGGTGATAAAAACTAGCGTGCTAGGCGCGCAGGTCGTTTACACTGCACATGCCGGGTGTGGTTAGTGATTGAAGCAAAATTGTTATGTTTTAAGTCTGCGACTGTTACATTAGCGGTTAGGTTTGACGGTGTCGTAAAGTTATTAGTGTAAATACGGGAAACAAATAATTTAAAATGTTACTTCTCTATGGAATTTATCGAAATATTTTTACATAGTAGACATTCTTGGTTGGAAAACTATACTTACCTACTTACTTTAAATTATAGCGACTGGTGAGTTCTAGTTTCCAGTGCCTAATTATACACCAACCCCCTTATTCATAAACGCACTATAGGCCTCTGTTAACTTAGTAATCGTTTGTCCTTATCTGTCACTTTGACATTTACCTTTCACAGATAAGGACAAACGATTACTAACTTAGCAGAGGCCTATAGTGCGTTTATGAATAAGGGGGCAATTCTCTATTTTTTAACTTTTAATACAAAATGAAAAAAAAATAGTATCTAAAAAACTTGGGAAAAATATCTACAGAAAAACGAACCATATAAAATGAGAATCTCTTTTTGGATTTCACTCGCTTAACTCATTACGGTACTCTTCGACCGTAAATCCACTTTTTTTTAAACTTGAACATTATAAAAAAAACCATGGTTATACGGATCCAGAACGAAATAAATAAGAACCAGATTATTTATGATAGGTACTTGTGGGTTAGCCATAATGGGATATGGTTTCTTTTCTGACTCCTGTCGAACGACAAGTACGCGTTCATCTTTAAATAAAATCGTCCCGAGACTGCAAGTCTGCCTGACTAGAAATAAATTTCATAGAATAATTTACAATGTGCTTTCATCGTAAAATCGTACCATAAAGTTAGTTTATTACTATTAAGCTGTCGCTATCATACGTAAGCTCATTAGCTATTCCAAAGGCATTAGCACATAACCTATGGCTAGTAAAAGGGCGTAGCCGCGTCGATGGCATAAATACCATCTGAACGTAAACGGTGAAAGTCCTAACCAGATCGCCTGAAATACCGATGGGTAATTTTCTCTATGTTCTGCCTACATGCAAAACTCGCGCACGGCAAACGGTATTATGCCCGTAATAAATGCCAGTGGGCTAAAAATAAATGGGCACGGGTCTTGGGCCATGGACATGCTATACGTTAGGTTTCTACTTTCCCCTAGTACTTTCAATTCACGACTGTTTGCGATCCCTTTAATTGACTAGCTGAAATGTGCTCTGGCGCAATTAAATTGAGTCCGTTAGAATAAATACGGCAATGGCATCAACAATGTCTCGGGGGACAATGTCTGGACACATATCCGCTGTAAAGATAAGGTTCGGGTCGGAAGCCGGTCGATGACTTGACATGACCGTCAAGTGCCTGGGAAAGGTACGGAACAAAGCAACACAAACGTATTCAAACAGGAATTGTATGCATTGTCTAATGCAAATTAACAAAACTGTAACATTATGTACTTACTTATTATTTTCTGCCTCAATGCCATATCAACATTGAGTTCTGTGGGGTGTGCAATAGACAAAGAATGATACCGAACAATTTACAACTATACGGCGGCACCATCACAAGCTAGTGACAAATGATAGTCATATCTTATGGCGTATATCATTCTACGCCCTCAATAGCGGCCACTTCTCAAAGCCGACGTTTACCAAAAGGACTATATTCAAGGCCTCGGTCTAAGTGCAAATTGTCTATACCGATAGATCAGAGCGGCTCGCTCAAGGGTGCGATCTCCGTGAGATAGCGCTAATGTCTTTACTCCAGCATAATGCACTTTCATACAACGCGCCATAGCAAATGGCAAGAACGCGATGGCATACTTGATGCGTAAGTTAATTAAGTACACATACAATGTAACCTTTTATAGCCACATGTGTTTAAGACGCCATAAAAACATTAAAATGTTGTCTATTAAATCGTAGTCCTTCGAACCGGATTCCGCCTACTTAATCCCAAACGGCAGTTAGGCACGAAATTGCTGTTTTTGAACGTCCAACGGCTTACCGGCTATTGTCCGATCAAAATTACGCGTAAGTAGCAAAAAAAAAAATTTGCAAACTATCGTGTATAATGTGAAGATGGCACATAGTTCATGTAATGTCTATGCAAAGTCGCATAAGTGAATACGTGAGATAATGCAGACACGATTACGGCATTACAACGACAATGTAAATTGTTAACTCGGTACATCGGCACGGTTTTTTTTCTCGAGGATACCTAACCCACATTTATGTAATTATAAACATGCTGGTTCGGATTTTAGATTGTCTTGCTCGATGTGATGAAGCGAGTATAGAATTACATTATTTGTCACACAGTTTTACTCAGCGCAGAGAACCTTGGTGTAATCTGGAACATTTGTTCTGTAATTCAAATGTATTACGACAGTTATGATATTATTTACATAAACTTATCGTTCTAAGTTATTCGAGCTGTTAATGAAGACATGCTCATTTTTCTTGTCAAGGTCTCTTGCGTTACAGTAACAATCAGTCACTTTTATTATCTACAATGTGATCGCAATAATTAAGATTGCATCTAAACAATACCCCACAATACACATTGATGAAAACATGATAGATAGCATCGTTAATCAAGAGGGACCATACAATTTACTTTTAGGGTTCCATGGGCATTCAAAGTTTTTAAGTACCGCTAACCGGGGTAACTTTGATAATTTTGGGGCTACTTTGATCGTTTAAAAATTGCTATAAAATCGATATTGTTCTGCGGTGAATGTTTCACATGTAGACGCAAAGGCGATCGACGAAGACATCGATTGGAAGCAGTAAACGCAAATAATAAAAATTAATGATTTCGTCATTATAACTATTTTTTAAAGTTTATGCTTATGTCTGGTTTATATTATTTGCAAAACTGCCCTTCGGTTCTTAATTAGTTCCCTTATTTACGTGTTTAGGTACGTGTTATTTTTTTAATTGTGTTGTGACGATACTTTACAATTCATAGCCTCTGCTATGTGTCACATGGCTAAGTGACATCGAGAGACAGTAAACAAAAATTGTTGAAAAATTATCATGCTTTTTTAATTGTAACTACGTTATTTGGATTTAAAATGCTAGCCTAATTTAGGAGTGCAACTTTTTAATCATTCTTTATAGTAGAGATCGTAAAAAGATAGGAAGGTCGTGAAATTTTTCATTCCAGTTCAGTAAAATTAATTGCGATGTCTTTTACTGTAGATTTTTTTCATTTCTTGAATGTAGTATTGCTCACTAATGAAAAAAGGCCTCCATTATGCAAAATATCCTTTCTACGGTATTTAAGTACTTTTCCACTGTGTGACACACCCGTGGGATACCTGTTTAGACTTAACAGTGAATTAATCCACCCCAGCAGTTGTCTAAAAAATAAATATTTCGACGCTCAATAATCTCGAGAAAACATTTTGCCATTTTGCATCTCACCTTATCTTCAAAACTTGAGGAATGGCGATCAGTCGATCACACATCCAATAACATAAAAAAAATACGGAACCGTCCACCCACCACCCAAATTGTACCAATACCAACCTGTAACGGTGTGAAGGCCACCGATGACGCGGTACCCGACACCTGTCTCCTTATGCTCGTGGCGCCACCATACTGCTGGTTCTGACGATGCAGGTTCTTCTGCAAGGTCTTGCTGATCCTCACTTTGGTCTTCTCGTCTATTTGGGGCAGACGTACGCGGCCCGTGCTCGATTTGCCTATCGTGCCGCGCGTGTAGCCTAAGTCTTCTTGGTAGGCGTCGTCTTCGATCTAAACAATGAAATGAATAAGAGGTTACTAAAAAAATTCCCTTTCAAGCTGGTCTGGGAGCAAAGAAAGAACATTATGCTTCTTTTCCCGCGCAGCCAGGCTAGCACGAGAGCGCGCAACAGTTATGTCGAGCGCGAGATAGACTACCCGTCTTTCTGGAATGAACACTAAGAAAAATACGGCCAATCTATCTCGCGCGCGACGCGACTCTTATGCGCTCCCGTGCTTGACGTGCATATAGCAAAAGCCCATTGAGAGAATGGGCGGCGATCTTAGGAATCATGTTACAGGCGATGCGGCTAGCAACCCATTACTATTTTGATTCTTCTTTTCACCTATACGCCCACACTCATGTTAAATGTGGCCTTTAAGTTTTGTTGCCTTAGGCTCTGTCTACCCCGTAAGGGATAAAGACGTGATTTATGTATGTATTATTTGAAAATTTTCTAGAACACAAAGACGCGGTGTGTAAAGTTAGGTAAATTAGAGCATTTATTAAATGACTCTGTGAAAGAAAAACAATTATTAAGGACAACTAAAAACGAAGATTAAAAATAATAAGGATCAATTTTATTGTCACGGAACTATCCAACTCCTGCTACGCTACAGCCACATAGTCGAAGAGTGGCATAGAAGTGGCAAGGAAATGAGGCAGAGTTGGCACTGAGGGGACGAAGAAGGCGCGGAGGTTGAAATGTTTCCGGGTCTTACGTTACGAGATGTTTACACACGGCAGCAAATAAGAATCAACTTTTTCCAATAAGAAATTGGCTAGCCACAAACCTCAGGTGACAACACTTTTCAACTTATCTCAATTGACCTTAAACCCCAAAACCAAAAATCTCATCTCTACATAACATTTAATCGTCAATAACGAATTGTTAAATGCACCAACGATGAAGTTATTTTCCCAACAATTATATGCTATAAACTGTTACGCTACGACAGCGGGCGACTGATAAACAATAGAACCCACCACGCTCCATCAACAATATCCACAAACCACTTACAACGAGAGTTAACTTATTCGTATCTTTACTCTACATTTTTCTGCCACTTTCCGCTGCATGCGATGTAGGTACACACGTAAAACACACCTAGCATAGACATATATATTACTCAAAATGCCCAGTTGCGCAGTAAGCGAATTGTTCGGACAGGTGTATCTTGACTTTTGATAACATTGTCACCTAGCCTTTGTTCAGAGTCGCTATGGACAAATTAGCAGCGGCGCTTGCGGATCGAAACGGTAACAAAGTGTTCTCATAATATTTAACATCTTACTTAGGTACAACTTCATCTCATGATGCTCACTGTGCATGTTGTAATTAGTTTTTGCGCCGTTTATTTTAATTTCTTATTTTAAGTAAATATGTAAGTAAATAACTACTTTATTATTAAATAAGTGTTCATTTGTGTGTTCATTTGTTTGTTCCGTGGGTTGTGGCAGAAAACCAGTGTTTTGCTCCTACGAGCAATGTTGACCACTGAGCCATGGCTCTTTTGTGCTACACAAACAAAGGAAATGTTCTAGGTTTAAGTTTTGGCTTGTTATGTTTATATTTTATGTAACCTTGATTGTGTGTGTTGGCAGTACCAAATAAACGTTTTATCTATCTATCTATCTATCTTAAAGCAAACGCGCTCGAGTTCGAGACGTATTTTATGGCCGAAAATAACCACAAAGTAAACTGAATAGAATAAGGTTGTCTTTTAGCACCCTTTGGTCAAAGGTTTCCGTAAGCGAAGTTGCTTTTCGCGCCCCGAGCCATCTGATTTTGGCCCCCTTGCCATCTGGCGCCTATAGCGCTGATCCACTTCCTCTACCCATGGACCGGGACACGTCTTTCACCATCATATTTAAAACAAAACCGTCACACAAATGCAAAGTACGCACAAAAGCAAACTTCAAGTGTAATTATCAATGCCATATTTTTTGGAAATAAACAAAGCGCGCGAAACCATCTCCTGTTGTAAGTACTTAGTGAAGCTACCACATAAAAGTATAACCAATGCATTTATGGCATGTCTTACATAACAATAATAAAATTTATCTTGTAAATCAAAAGCATGCTGGCTATTTTCGTGTTTCTACATAGAGATGATACCGATTGTCATGCCTAAACTCTCGGTTGAGTAATGCGTTTACTGCTCGAGAGTTTAAGGTTTATCAGTAGAGGAAACCGTTATGTTATCTTATTACTTTACAAGCTTTTATTGAACTTGCAATGTATGTATGGAATCTTGCAACTCAATTTTGAAGCAGGTATCTTCACTTAAACCAATTGAGCTGAGATTTTGCATACATTATGTAAGTCGGATCGGCAGGCTTATTACGTAACTCGCTCGCGATCACCATCGTCTTCATTTTGACAGTTCATGTATGGGCTGACAATTGGCATAGGAATCAGCTAGCTGTCACATTCATACAAGAACTGTCAAGATGAACACGATGGCGATTGCGAGCGAGTTACGTAGTAAAGTAACAGATGACAATAATAACCTGGTAGTGAAGTTCAGCTTCTGTTCTGGAGACCCAGACCAGCATACAAAGTTGTATGTAAGTTAGGTGATTAAAACATCTTAAAGTGGCTCATCCTTATAGGGTAAAAACGTACAGTGAGGCAGATTTAATCACATACCGCCGTAGAACCCTGTCGCAATTAACAGGCCGCTGTCACTCATAAATCGAGAGTATGTCACCTTATTGCGATAGGGTTCTACGGTGATGCGTAAATTCATTTCCCTTACTTCTATTGTATCTAAGTTGAAAAGTTCATAACTTTCATAATTATAGGTACGACCTTAGTATTTTTTGATTTTAATCACAAAGCAATAGGATAGATTAACATTAAAAAAAGTTATGCGATCACTTACAAATTTAGTGTCTTATCTATCAATACATAATTGTTTAGTTGTTGTTAATGCTTTATTATTTTCAGCTATTAATGATTTACGCGCTATGCGTGGTACGTATGATAACAATGGCAACAATGAATTCAATATAAATGGATATTGAGCCATCATTAGCGAGGTTTCATTATATAATTGTACCTAGGAACGCCGCGCAATTAGTACTTGCACGTAAGCTTAACTTAAGATTTATTATACAAACACACGGCCTTTAAGGCCGGCGCACACCAAATGCGTGCTGCGTGACACGCGCACGCACCAGTTGTAATGTATGAAACTATGAGATAGATGCCAGACCAGATGCGGGGTCACGAGCGTGCGTACGCCACCATTGCTAATAAAAGCCAAGAAAAATAATTGTGGCCTAACGAAATCGTTATTAAATGAAGATAAGAGGAGAAAGGAAGAAAATAATACGATAACGCGCGCCATGGCCTCATATCAACAAGAAGGTAAAAATTGCCGTAGACAGAATTTTTTACCAAAAAAGTATAAAAAGACACGGGTTAGGTACCGACTTCTCAATGTGCCAATAAAAACACGTAAGAAATAAACTTTGATCTTTAATTTTAACTCTGAAAATGTCGAGTGTCTAATTATTACGATTTTAAGGGCCCGTTTTACCACTCTCTGGTAATTTCCAGCTATCTTAACTATCAGTTATCTATGATGACGCCTCTGTTTGTTTCGTAGTAATAAATAGAGACGGAATCATAAATAACTGACACTGACAGACATATGGCGGACTGACCGACAGTGGAAGCTTAATAAACTAAACTCAAGTTAAAAATTTAAATTGTCCATTCTATCTTCCCGTGTGTAACGGACTCGCAAACAACGGCATCGGCACGGACGTCCGAGCAGGTCGTGTTCCGGTCTATTTGAGCTACGCGAAAAAACACCACCCACATATGGAGAACGATTTGAAATTCAACGTCTGTTCGCGGACCGCCAAGCGTGTCGTCACATTAAGGGGGGAAAGGGGGGGGGGGGGGATTCTGCGAACGCAACTGTGAGATGATAATTGGATTATGGATATCTGTTGACTAATTAACGTAATTACCTGTCGTGGTGGTAAATTTAAAAAAAATATCGGGTACCAGCTTACAGTCACATCTGGCGTTGGAAATGCGGGCCAGTCAGTGCAGCAATCGGCGATTATTTTCACAGATTGTGTCTATGACATTTCCATTATGCCAATTAATTTATTTTTGCCTAACGGGCGCGTTTTCACGTTTTTTGATATGGCAACGCCCCGTCGTTAAAATAACCAAATAGGCTCTTTAATTCGAAATTCGAAGTTCATCATCCCTCTCACTCTCATATTGATAACTAAATATTAGTGTGAGCGGATTTTGGAGTACCTATAAGCCCAGTTTAAGCTTCGAATTTCGAATTTTGGAGTATAAGCCCAGTTTCCAAAAATTAACCATGCGTACACTCGCAAATCTAATTATCATATCTCTTTAACTAGCCAACATTTCGCTTCCCGGAATACGATAACGAGGCCGGTCTAGCTCTCGCTATAATTGCGTTCCGTTTTCAATTAGTTCTCGCCCAACTGTCATGGAATTTATATTAAGACCCCGTTTCAATTTATAATTGATCTTTATGATCGAACCTTAATTACGTGAGGTTTATTTACTAGCGTCACGTTGATTGCGGGAGCTTTTTATGGTTTTTCTACTGGGCTTCGACATTTATGTTATGACTGACATTTACATATATTTATGCATTAGTAATTTCTATGATAAACCGTTTCTAAGCACAAATAAATACATAGAAGCACTTATGACAGATGCACAGATGGCAAGGTGCGCTTATCCTTTGCCAAAAAATATCGCAGACACTATGGTAATGCAACATGTTTACTTTTGTGTATCGCATTTGTGTAACGTTTTGTAGGAACGTAACAAATGAGCGTAGAAGTGTGCTGTACGTGTATACCTTGCCCTGTTGTAGAATGTTCCTACGTAATTAATAGGTACATAATTATTAACCACATTTTATCCCTTACGAAATTAAAAAGAAATGTTTCTATAACTACTTAAATAGGTGTAGGTATTCATTTATTCATGTTATAGCTGTGCTTAAGTAGATTGTGATTTAATCAACAGTCGTAAACTGTTCCAACATTTCCATTAATTTTTGACGTGATAACGTCTTATAAATCGATGACCACCGGCTGCACACGAAAATGTCACGTTGTTGCGTTCCGCGTGACGTCAGAGCTAGCAGTTTTCATCAATGTTTATTTATGATGTTATCACGTAAAACTATCGTCCGTAAACCGCCATTACAAATACTACAGCAGGGTTATTACGTAACTCGCTCGCGAATCTCGCGATCACCATCGTCTTCATTTTGACAGTTCACGTATGGGCTAACAATTGGCATCGGAATCGGCGATTGCGAGTAGTGGTGGTCGTTATTACAAAAGCAGATAACGTAATGCATTATTTGCACGCAACGAACAACACATTATCGAATCGTCAACTATCCTGTTATCATTATTCGTTGTCTGTTGTCAACGTTGTTCATACGCGCACTGTTGCCGCACTTGGCATAGAAGCGCAAGCGAGTGCGCAACAAATCAAGTAGGTGTGTGCGAGAGATAGCGCTATCGCAATTCAAATAACTGACTTTTGGTATCATTATTAGCTGTTGCTGTTTGTTATCAGTCAGTACAATAACAAACAAGGTAACAGAGCGTTGTTTTGCTTTTGTTCCCGAACGTTTTTATTACGCTGCGATCGCGACGAAATAAGTATAACAATTATTTAATAATAAGTTCATTATCGTTTTGTAAAACAGCAATATAACAGGATAACAGACAACAGTTTACAATAACAGCTGTTTAAGAATAACACAACACTGTTATTCATTATTGCAAAACAGCCATTATTGCCACCACTAATTGCGAGCGAGCTACGTAATAGGTAAGCAGGTTTTTTTTTCATGATAAAGTGACCGTTACACTCACGTCAGCGAAGTTGAGCCGATTCGCGTTCTTTCTAAACTCGGTCATGGCGTAGCGTTCCTTCATCTTGCGCACGCGCTTCCCGCCGCGCTTCTTGCGGCTCTGCTCGATCGGCTTCGGTAACGGCTTCACGAACTTCACCGGCGCTGGTTCCTATGATACGAAATAAAAGAAACAGCGTGAAAATATTACCTTACCAGAGCCTCTAGTGTAAGTTTTCTCATATAAAAACGTCTCGAACGCGTTCACGTAAACGTCTCAATTACTATGGAAAAATTGGCAGCGCCACTTGCGGATCGAAACGGCAACAAACTGTTCTCATAGTATTTGACATTTTAACGCAAACGCGTTCGAGACGTATTTTGTGACCGAATAAATACCTACACTAAGCATACAGCTGTTGCCCATAATTTAATCTGTCACTTGCGGGAATCACACCGTTCCGGAATAATATGTAGCCTATTTTGTCAGAGATATTTAGTACATCTTTCTTTGAGTAAATAAATTCAGTAGTTCAAAGTTACCGTTACATGAAAGACACGAAAACATGAAATTTACCTCTTTATTACACAAGTAGGCAAGTCACTTATAAATAGTATAAAATCTAAATCTAGATTATGATTTTATTATTATTATTGCACACTTTATATCATAATTTTCTTCCTTTCCCGGCGATCAGAATCAATCAATAAACTATAACCATTAGCAAACTCCTAAGAAATAGTGTTACCTACCTGTAATTTGTCCAGCTTCTTTTCTATGCCCTCGCGCAACTGCCGACCGATATGTCCGTCTGTGCTCTCATGGCAAGCGTCCACTCGCGCCGCAAGTATCAATTTAGTGGACACCAGCTTAGCCGCTTTATATCGTAGCTCCTAAAACAATGATACGGTCGGTATCTAATGCAAATTTTGCACGCTTCCCTTGGCAGAATTACTACCGCCAAATGTAGACACCACTCTATTCTGTGTTCAAAAACAGACACTCTTTTGAAGCACCTCGTCTAAGTTGTAGTGTGCACGCACACACCTCTGCCTAACCATTATTAATAACATTGCAGTGCTAATAAACCTCAGTTCGTGAGCCGCACTTGAGCCTATCATTTACTCCGAACTCCCGTCTCTACATGGCGATCCTGCCAGGGTGGCCTTGGCGCTGCACTGGCGGCGCGCCGCGCCAACCAGCAAAATTGACAATTTAATTATAGTGAAAAATTAAAATGAAAGACTACGTAAAATTGTGAAATACTTCAGAGAAAAAAAAACTCATAGTGTTGAAGAGAAAGTGTAAGAACAAGAACTTTAATTACGGTGACATTAAACAAAAGACAAGATAATACCGAAATTAAATTATAAAAATAATAGTTACATACAAAAATAAGTAAAAATCTAATACATAAAAAAATGAAGAACAGAACTATTTTAAATAAAATAAGTGAATGAAGAGAAGTTGTTAGAAAAGAAAAACGAAGATTATATTAAAAGATGATACACGAAGAACAGAAGAACGAAGATAAGAGTTACGAAGATTAATAGAAACAAAAAGAAGAAAAGAGATGTACATGTATCTGGTTCCCGGAAAAAAAGGAAAGTGGTTCGTGCCGGGAGATAGTCGCTGCCGGGAGATGTTGGAGTCATGGAGAGGAGAAAGTTGCAAACCACCAAAAATGTGAATGAATGTGAATGCGAGTGCGAAATCGGATAAATATTTGGTATGTCAGCAGCATAATTTTAATACTACGTGTTTTTTTTTATATAGACAGTATGAAATTTAACGAAGTTTTATAGTAATTTCCAAATATCCAATAACTATTATTGTGATTGTGTTAGTTGTAAAATCAACTAAATTACCGACTTATATTATTATGTTTTTTTTACACCTTACTTGAAATTATAACACAATTAACAAAACTAAGATTTATAATAATGCTTTATAAATTAATTACCTGGTGAGGAAATTGAAGTCATTTTAAAATTAAAAATAGCAGTAATAACATAGGTAGTCACCTAAAATGGGTGCATTCCAGAGTCTGTTATTACAGCTCGGATTGCGTTGCTGTAATTCTTGGCAGGTTGATAAGGTCGCAGTGAACACTTACATGCAGCGTAAGGGTTTTGCGAATATAATGTTTTAGATACAACGGTACAGTTAGCAACAGTTTTTTTTGTAGATTATGAATTGTGAATGTAGAGGTATGATCTCGGATTTGACAAAACGAAAGATTTTGAAGAACAATGTGAAGCTAAGAAGTGTGCAGATATTACGAATTTAAAAGAGAGATCTATATCAAAAGTTAAAAATACAAAAGGATGCAGAATGTATGGATATGAAATGAACAGGGTTTGTTTTGTAAGTTAAACTCCTTGACAGGAAGTATGGTTAAATATCCAATTATAAAAAAAATCTTTTAGAAAGTTCTTTTTTAAAATTGTAATAGATAGGTACAGCCAAGTGAGATTAAAGATGAAAGAATAATTTTATTTAGGAAACTGGACTAATCATCCAGCACTTATCTGAAATTATTAGCTCAAATAATCGTGTTCAGAAAATTACTACGGTCTGTTTCAATAAGGAAGGGTTGTGTGACAGATCCATAGAATGTAACTGTTAGTGTTCACAAAAGTTTTGACAGCAAAATAAATACTAAATTGAATTACTTAGAAATAAATCAATAATTGGTACTGTATATAAATAACGTTCTAAAAAGAATCACGGCGATGTTTTTTGCGTTTACATAATTTTTACGTACAAATTTTCAATATATGTCATTAATAACGAGACGTTGCTAGGTTACGTTCTATGGTCATTAAAACTAGAGAGGTGACTATGTATAATTGGGTAATCGGTTAAAATCGCGTATAATCGAAACTCCAAAGACAACCTACAAAAATATAAAGTGAGTATTTTACATTCTTTCACACTCACTACACAATACCAATCGATTTTATTGGTAATAAATAGATTCCTTAGAACTTCAATTACATTATGAAGTTAAATAATATTTTATACAACCTATTTTGTTGAAAAACACAACTTGGCAAAAAGCGTAAAATAGGAATTATAATTATTACATCTTAGGAGATTGACTTAGTGTCATTATATCGAAATAGCATTTATGTAATAAATTAATATGCAGTCGTTATTTTTATGGAATCGATTGTTATTAGTACTAAGATATAATATATAATCGTTTTATGTGAAAGGTGTCACAAAGAAGCCTCACCTCTAGATTTGTCAATGTTAATGTCACGTACAACCCTTCCTTATTGAAACCGAGTGTAAGATGTTGAATTTTACAGATTAGGTTAGATTGTTAATTATTGTTTTTTTTTAGATGTGATTAGGAAAGGTTACGTGATATGGTATAGAGATGAGATGGCAAATGAATAGGTTTTTTTGTAAGAGTAGGTAATGTTAAGCTTTGAAAGTGTGCTGCAAAGTATAGGGAAAGCGGAAGCGAATAAGTTTTTCAACTAGCGATTAGTCTGGCCAACTAAGAGTTATTGAAATTCCTATGAGCCAACGTTTTCAATGGATAGGATACTTTATTAGGTTTTGAGTGGTATTTATTAAGAGAAAGATTTAATTAAAAGAGTAATATGTAAATGCCATGAATAGGCATTTCAGCAAGGTCTGCCAGGGTACAAGGCCAGGCACGGAATCCTTGTTATCTGACCATAAGGCGGTCGAGTTATCACTTGTGGAGTTGCTTGGATACATGGGATGTAGTAAAGTATGGAAAGTGTAAAAAGAACTGCCTGTATAAATAATGTATAAAAGTATTATGTGTGCGCACTTGTGTAAAAAAAAGCCTTGTACCCTGAACAGTAAAATAAATAATGTAAGTAATGCCGGCCGGCGAACGAAATAAAAAAAAGTGCTGCAGACCTTGCAGGTAAGTTATGCATTAGTTGCAAAGTACCAATATAATTAATAAGTTGTATAAGTATGAAAAGAAATGACGTCATAAATGAAATAAATAATTAATGCATAAATGTAAAAATATAAGCGAGCAAAGACTTGCAAATTAATTATACACGTGAAAATAATAATAACACTATGAAAGAAAAGGTACCTAGGACTAGACGACTAACTTTTGTGCACTATACAAAGGAGTACTCATGGATTGTGACTATTATACTTACTATGTTTTAAAAGTACGTGTTTATGTTTATATTCTATAATCTTTAGGTATGTTTAAGATTCACTTTTTTTTTAAAGTAAGTATCATTAAGACAGCGTACATTATGCGTATGGTATGTCTAGTTATAAAAAAATAATAATGAAAAAAAAAAGGCTAATATAGGCTAAATGTTATTACTTTATATCCGACATGTTTATGGTAGGTAAGTATTATAGTTTAACATTAAAAAAAAATGCATTCCAAATGATTTCTGAATAAGTCCATAATTAAGTCATAAATTGTGCCTTTTGCTTTGATTAATATTAATTATCATTTTGTTTTGTACAAATAATTCAGTAATTGACAATAAAATTAGTTTTGAAATAGAGTTTAAAAATAAAATTGTTTGTCAATTAAATTTCGGTGACTGAAAAAAAAATACAAATTATTATTATTGTGTATTTTTTTTAACCAAGGGGGGAGGTGTAGTGTGCACGCACACACCTCTGCCCAACCATTATTAATAACATTGCAGTGCTAATAAACCTCAGTTCGTGAACCGCACTTGAGCCTATCATTTACTCAGAACTCCCGTCCCTACAAAGTAAACGCAAACCAAACACCCCCTTGAGTTTGTGAACGCTGGCCACGGCTTGGCGACCGTGTAAAGGCGGCTTTAGAAGTTACGCAGCCAGAAAAGCGAAAAGTCTAACAAAGCAATAGTATTTACTCTAACTCCAAAAAGTGGAGGACGAGGAGAGGTAAGGTAGGTATGAAATTCATGCTTACGGGCGTAGTGTCCTGAACGATTTGTGAGAAATAAATAAATCCTGTGTGAGGTAAGGAGGCTGCCTGTGAGAAACCTGACAAGGTTTTCTTCTGCTGTCCAAGGGGCAGTACATTGCACGCAGGCATTTTGGACAGCTTTGACAGTCCACCAGCTACTCCAAGTATTTTGGCTGCCGTTGATGCTCCTAAGTAACACATATTTCATTAAAACACAATACATCAATATATAATATCAATATAATTATCATACCTTTTCTAATAAACTTTTCAAACATTATACATCTAACTAATATTATAAATGCGAAAGTATGGATGGATAGATGGATTAATGGATGGATGGATGGATGTTTGTTTGTTACTCAATCACGCCAGAACGGCCCAATGGATCTGGATGAAATTCGGCACATAGATAGAGAAAAGTCTCAAATAGCACATAGGCTTTGCAGACAAAGTCGCTGGCAACAGCTAGTAGTATATAATTGTAGTTTTGTTTAGCTTAGGGTTTGCTCTCATTAATTTTTTGACCAGGCAATAAAATAATGTCTTGAATAACTTATAAAATTCAACTTACCCAGGATGGCAGTGATGTTGGGTGCTATAAATGTCATCCTACTTTCGACATACTCATAAATGCTGGATTTGAAATTGTTCAAATCGCTGGCCATGTCACATGCTTCGTATATTTCTTCTAGTTCACTTTCTGTCAATATTTTCCTACAAACAAAAGGTCATACAATCGCGCGAGTAAGCGATGCGACCATCGCGTGTTCGCGCGATGACAAAAACTGGGTGTCCTAATAGAAACCGAATGATCATCGCGCGAATTGATTGAATTGACCAGGAACCGGAACCGGTATTTTTAAAAACCCCTGATATCGCCTAGCATATTGAATTCAATATTATTATACGCTCTTTATCTAGGTCTCAATCATGTATTTAAGGAACAACTTCGTATTAATACTTTTTCCCATTAAAAACGTAGGTATTTTTGTTACAAGAAATACCGGTATCCGGTCCCTGGAATTGACCGAGTCGCGCGAGTCGCGAGTGTGCGTAAAATTCGCGCGAACCTACGATGATCACCCATTCGCGTTTTATTAGGACGATGCCTGACACATAGATGTATTTACCCTTGTGTTGTAGATGCTGTCACAGACACAACCATAATAGTGGCCTGAGTCAAGAAGCTCTGTAGTGTCTCATTGTTCTTGGCTTTGTCCAGATCATTTCCAAGTTCCTTCACAGTCCGTATGTACTCTAGAGGGGTGACGATCAGGGACTCCAACTCAGGAAACCGCTTCTGATACTTGTCTCGGACAAATCTGTGGATAATAGCTGGAAAGTAAAATGGTGCATTTAATAATTGGATACCTTTATGCGCCTAGAAATATTACATTGTTAAGTATTTTTTATTCTTGTGTAATCATTATTATCTTACTAAAATAAAAATAAAATATTGTGGGTTTTATCAGCGATATGCATGAGTTTTTTCAATAGTCTGTACTCTGTACTACTATTTATCAGTCAGAGAAAAAAAAGAAGTTTTCTAAGCTATAGCCGCGTATTCACTGAGCGAGCCGCCTCGCGCGGCAGCTTCGTGAGGCAAATCCTCGGCCTGTTAGGACGTGCCTCGCCCGAAGCAAACGCACGTCTTGCTTCGGGCAAGCGTCCCTCGACCCGAGCCGCGCATTGTCAGTTTTTGTCCATGCTCAAAGGCGCCTCAGCACGTTTGCCGCGCTCAGTCAAGACGGTAGTTTTGGCCTCGGTTGTTCGTCGCGTGTTAGCGTCATGTATAAAGAGTGGTGTCTTAAATTAATACAACTATATGGTGAATATAGACGATTATGGGATGCGCAATGTCCCGATTATACAAATAGAGGACTAAGATGCGTGGAGAAATATTAGCGCCGGCGAGGCAGCCTCGATCTGTAGGATTTCTTGCATGAGGCTGCCTCGCGCGGCAATCGTTGCGCGGCAAACGTCCGAGGCTGCCTCGCGAGGCAGCTCGCTCAGTGAATATGCAGCTTATAAGATATGTTTGCTTTGTTTAAAAACTTATTTTTATTGGTTAATGGTTAATGCATAGATGAGTCAATACAAGACCAGAAGTATAAAAATAAATGAACTTATATCAATGGTAACCTACCGATTTCTCCATCTATTTCAACAGCAATGTTATTGGCTTCTACAATAAGTTGATATTCCGGATCAGATTCCATTAATCCGGTAACTTCAATCTTCTTACGAGCATTTCCAACATTTCTTTCAATTTCTGTAAGTACCTGTATTCACAAATTAAGGAATAATATAATGCCTATATCCATTCAGAATAGGTAAGAAGGTCTTTTCATTCTTAACTGTCCTATTTTGTAAACAAAATTGTAACCTCAAAACATCTCATTTTTGTTATTTTAAACTATTTCATCGTAAATAAAAGACCTTAAGTGAAGATCGCAGCAGGGTCAGGCTTGGGTAAATATTTGGGTCTTAAGGCCATCACCCATTTCTTCATTTGCAGAATGAAATTACAAGAGACTAAAAGGGTTGGTGTTAAATTCAAATAAACAACCTGTATACGGCACTAAAAATAACCTACCCTTTGAAGACGATCGGAATGCCTCAACTTTGCTAGCTCTCTTATAGTAACGCTTTTTATGTCCTCTTCCATGGGAATAACAGACCGAGGTATAGCAAACTCGTGGGCCAGGTCGGTCGATGCCTTATTCTCGATAGCTGCTTCGAGTTCTCCATCATCGTTCTCTTCTAAATCTGCTAGCAATTCATCCGCTAAAGACATTATGAGCAAGAATTTGGTTCCTTCGTAACGTCACACACAACAATAAGGTAAATTTTAGCTAGTGTCGCAGAAATAACTTTAGTATCATTAAAAATGATATATGATATGTTTGCTTTGGGACCTTGTTTCCACGAATTATGTTTCCAAATTGTTCCATAAACAACGCCGCAAATGCGATATCGATTACTATACACTTAACACTATACTATTATCAATACATACACATACATATACACACTAAATGAAATGTCAATTGTCACTGTCAACTGTCACGTTCGTATATAGTAATAGTAGGCGGCAAATAAGTAAAACGTGGAGAACATAATAAGGGATAAGTAGAGAAAATTGAGTCCATCCAGCAATTGAAAAAAAAAACTGTAGGAGTATCGATGTTTTTCTGTGTAATACGTTATGTTGCACATGTTAGTGCATGTGCAACATAACGCGGACCCACATGTGAGGGACGACATTTGCGAATGTATATGCAAAGTTTTCGCTGCATTTGCGCTTTTCCAAGCTGTGTCGCTTTCTTTACGTACATCAAAGGACACGAACCTCAAACCTCGCACGTGCACATATAATCGACCAGTGTACAAATGTTTGCACACATGTCAGTGGCGATCAAAAATTTATTTGCAAGCCGTGTGCAAATGGGTTCGCATTTGGTTCGCATACTCATTATGCGAACCTATTTGCGCTTTCCTTCCACACTTGTTTACAAATATGTGAAGAATGTCTTCAGTCTTGCTTGAGATTTTGTAAAACATGGACAGTGAGGATGATTTCATTTGTGCAGTTGATCTGTTTTACTTGTGTTCTTCTAGTTACATATATCTTAAGCTAGATTAAAACACAGACTAGTTAAAATTAAAACGTCAAATGCATGTCAAACTTCATTCACACGTATGCGTGCAAAGGTTTGATGTTTGTGTCCTTTGATGTGATGTGCGGCAAGAAACCGACACACAGCATGGAAAAACGCAAATGCAGCGAAAACTTTGCAAATATCGTCCCTCACACGTGCGCTGGCGTTATGTGCACATATATGTGCACATGTCAATGGCCGGCATAAATAGTTTTTTTTTTAACATTGGCAGCACTAGCCAGCGGAGCCAGCCATTTTTTGGTGTCTGTGGGAAGGGCATGCCGAAAGCCTGAAATTTGCATTTTCGGTGATTTGTGGACGTTGTAGTGAATTTGGGAACAAAATAAACGTCTAAATGGCGCTAAATCCACAGTACGATGCAATCGGCAAAGGTTTTGTACAACAATATTATGCGCTATTCGACGACCCGGCATCCCGACCAAATCTGGCAAATTTGTACAACGTGAGTGCTTGCTTTGCTTTGTGATTTCACTTCTATACTTTGCCTAGTAGAAGATAGATCTTTGCCAATTGTTTGTTCATGAGATGCTAAGAGTCACCGAGCTTGTTTATATATGAATCATACGCGATCTTTAATCTTTATAATGCAATGACCTGTCACTGCAATAAAAAGTACAGACAACTTGTAATGATGGCATTGAAACTTGAATAATGAACCGTTATAATTTTGATATAACTTCTCTCTTGCTGAACTATGCTTTATTATTGACAATTATTGACTAGTTGCATTTAGAAAGCAAATTAGGCTAATTGGAATCATGCCAACTAAATCTGATGGGAAATGTTAATTTGAAGATTTGTTACTATAGTTAGTTGGTTGTTATTGTTACCATCCCTTTTCCATTGTATTTTGGTCAATTTATTTACTGTTAATTAAAGGTCTGAAGCTTAGAAGCTCAACAGACCGAAAACAAAATCTCACAAATTGTCAGCAATCTGTATTAGTAATTTCTTGACTTTCATGCAGTGTAAGTAATAAAAGAAAAGAACAGTCATTAAAAATATTAACAATACAAACTAAAAAAAAAAAAAAATTATAACATAATAAATATTATGTTATGGGTGCTGAATATTGTGAAAAGCACCATACTTAAAAATCAATAATTTGCTTTTAGATTTGCAAAAAATATTTTTACCACAAAGATTTTCAATCTCTAACATTGAACACCTGGTATTCATCAAAAAAACTAATTGACTTCGAATGTCTCTTTCATTCTTTCAGGTAGAAACATCTTTTATGACCTTTGAAGGAGTCCAACTACAAGGTGCTGTTAAAATTATGGAAAAATTGAATGTAAGTATTTAACTACTTGTCGTAAAAATAATAGGATTGCTTTATTTCTTTATTGCCAAATAATAGATTTTTTACCATTCGGAACTTACATGCAAGTTCATCCAAATAGAATCTGAAGAAAGATTAGAAATTTATTGATAGTTACTCATTTCTTTATTTTCTTTTACACCTCTCCTTTTTTCTGGTCGAGTTAAAAGCTACCTCAAGTACCTACCATAATACATTTGGGTCCATCCACGTCATGGCATTCATTTACCACCTTATTTGTAAACACTATAGGCTTCTGCTAACTTAGTAATTGTTTGTCCTTATCTGTCACTTTGACATTTACCTTTCACAGATAAGAGTAAACAATTACTAAGTTTAGCAGAACCCTATAGAGTGTTTATGAATAAGGGCGTATGAGCGTTTATTCATAATTAATGTGGATATAAAACATGGTTACTCACACTGAGAAGAGGTGACTGTGTTTTACAAAATAAAATGTTTACATAGTGGATTTCTTTCTCTGTAAACTTGTAAAAACTAATTGATCTTTGCAGGGTTTGGGTTTCCAAAAAATTGGAAGGTTCATCACAGCCATCGACTCACAACCCATGTTCGATGGTGGAGTTCTAATCAATGTACTCGGCAGGTTGCAAGTATGTATTACATGATTTTAATTTATTATCTTTAATTGTATCTTAGTTACCTAATATAATGATAATGTTATTTAACAAGATAATAAGCCTCATTAAACTCTTGGTTCATTTAATAAGCCATGCAGTTTTTCCTATGAACAACACATTCATTCCATTCCCAAACTGCATTTTAGAATTCTGCAAAAGGATAAAAATGTCTGTCTGTCAAGTTTTGACAATCTCAAATAAAATCTGAGAACTTTCACTTTTGGAATAAGCAATGTCTCAAGTAAAGAAATAAAATCTGATAATCAATAATTTCTAGAAAATTACCCAGACATTATGTGAAAGTTTGGTGGTCGGAATTTTTATACTGTAAAGTAAAATCAGACTTTATTTTTGTGAGCAATGTTTGGTGTTTTATGGTTTAGAAATTTCAATAATGTTATATTGTTAAGTTAAGGTTGATTTAGACGAGGACTATTTTCAGGCGTCTAAATTTCGGCGCCTAAAAAAGGCACCGTCACATCCTCAGACCGTTTACACGACTATTTTCAGGCGCCTAAATTTCGCCGCCAGTGAACCGCAAACCGTTTACACGGTGCCTTTTTAGTGCCAGTCGTTAGCACGCCGCCACAACCGACGGTCCTTGTTTACGCGCCAGTCTTTCTACGCTAAGGTCACCATCATTTAAAATGAATTCAGGACTTCTGAAGTTAAAAAGGCAATGTATAACCAAACTATCCGCGTTATTACGAGAGGAGCTGATTAATATGTTGGAGGAAGAATGCAATTAAATTCTTTGAACCAACTTGCCCTCGGCTTATAAACATTTCCTCCAGTACCCGATCTTGTCGATTTCTTAATTTTATTCACTTCTAAATAGTACGTACTCCTGATAGTTTTAATTTTCGCCTTTATTTCATTGACTAGCTGTTGCCAGCGACTTCGTCTGCAAAGAATTCGTTTATCGCTATCCCGCGGGAACTACGCAATTTTCCGGGATAAAAAGTAGCCTATGTGCTATTCCAGACTTTTCTCTATCTATGTGCCGAATTTCATCCAGATCCGTTGGGCCGTTCTGGCGTGTTTGAGTAACAAAACAAACATCCATCCATCCATCCATCCATCCATACTTTCGCATTTATAATATTAGTTAGATATCCAATCCTTTTATCTATCTATATATCTATATAGACATTCCTAATGTAATTGTTTACAAAGCTGTTAGGCGCTTTTCCTTGTTTCGATAGTCGACGCATCTATATTGTCACAAAGACATTCTTGTTCACTATACAGTTGAACAAGGTTTAATATTTCGTTTTCACTGAGTTTCGGCGCCATTTTACCCGAAGAATGTACACCCTATTTACTTTACGGCACGGACCCGTGCCTGCGACTGGCAGCGACGTGTTTACACGAGGCCGAAAAATAGTCGCGGGGGTAGCGAGAGACGCGGGCGGAGGTCACTGGCGCCGAAAAATAGACTCGTGTTCTATTCCGTGCCAGCGCTGGCATGCCGCGAAAAAATGGCGCCGAAAGTGTTTACACGGTGCCTTTTCCAGGCGCCGTGATTTAGGCGCCTGAAAATAGTCCTCGTCTAAATCGACCTTCACTGTTAACTCTGCGCAAGTCCTGACTCACTCGTACTTAGCCAGTTTTTTAATCTCAACTTTTTATACTGTCATTAATTTTAGTAGTTTAAAAAAGTCCCATCTATGTATACAATATCAATAAATTGATCACTGGCCAAACATGACATTTATAAAATTTTACAGTTGTCTGTTTGTATTATTTTATCTTGTCTCAATGAACAATGACACTTAAGTTGATTGACCTCCTACTGAGACTTGTAAATATCTTGTGTACATGAAGTGCTAATAGGCATACCAATCAATATGTCCAATAGGAACTGTAATGTTATTGATACTATTCCAAACCAAATTTTCATTACAATTAATGTAGAAATATTTGATAGATATGTAATTATCACAATCTCATTTCCAGTGTGACGACGACCCACCTCATTCCTACATGCAGACATTCGTACTAAAGACTCTGGGCGACTCCTTCTTCGTGCAGCATGACATCTTCCGCCTCTGCATCCATGATGTTGCCTAATCAAATCACTGAAGATATACCAAATCGCTAATCATTCTGTTATGGAACACAGTCAGAACGAGTACTGGTTAAATTAAAGCAAATTATGTTGATGAATTGAAATTAAGCCCCAGCTAAGCTACATAATGATTTGATTTAGGTTAACCAGTACTTTGAATCTTTGAAGACCCAGTAAACTTTACCACTGTTCCTCAGGCTACTTGATTCGCGAATGCAATTTTAAATGTCGATCAACATTTTCAACATTCGATCATCACGCTGTTTACAAGTGCATCTTGTTTTGGTTATCTAGGTATAAGTAACTAGTAAATGAATTGCCCAATTGTAAATTCCGAAATTTAACAAATTTAATATACTTCTAATTGGCAATGTTTTCAGCTTAGATGTAATTTTTTAAAAGCTTCTAAGGGGCGTACTTTTCAGTTACGTGTATACATTTTATAATAAATACATTATAATTTTGTATACTTTTGTTTCGTTTTCACATTAGTTTTTGTCATACATTATTTTGCACACATTGTTGGATAAGAAAACGAGAGTTGGATGCTAAGACAATCATGTATTAAGTAATAAATAGTCAAAAATTAACAAAAGAACCACTGAAAACAGGTACATTTTTCACCAATCTCAGAATTTAAGACTTGTTCCTCCCTTTAAATCCTTAGACTACGAACACTTAACAAGTTACTTGCATGCACTACTAACGAAATACACACAGCCCGACCATGGGCCCACTTGCCTAAGTGAATGACTAGGTTGCAAAAGTGATGCGCTTAACGCAGGCCTGCCGCCGCGACCGGCCCGAGTCTTCCCGAACTTTTATGAAGACGATCCCTGATATAATACTGTCATATTTAATAAGCCAATTTGCAAAACTAAGGTTTGATTTGTACCGGAAAAAAAATCGAGCTTCCTTATTCGAATATTGTCTTTAAAAGTAGCTTCAATTTTAATAGTATTCACAATTTATTATTGCTTCTCAAGCTTAAGCTGTTAGAAGATACTTAAATAAAAAAAATAGATAACATTAACAATGACAAGAAACTGGTTTTTCATGTAGGTATGAAGAGCATTTATAAAAATTGGAAAATCCTTTCGGATTATTTCTCCAAAAATTCTAAAAGGAACACCACACATTAGGGATAGGTATCATTAGTGACGAAGACTACGAAGCAGAGATCAAATTAGACATGGCAAGACCGGTTAGGTCACTTTTGTACAATAGCCTCTTTTTGTAGCACTGTTTCGTTCAATTCCGAGACGATTTTGAAAAATGATCACAACACAAATGGCTTCACGTTATTTCAAACTCACTAGTACTTTAATAATTCACAATTAAGTAGTTTTAATCACAACACTAATTTTAAATGCAATTTAATCACTAAACGATCACTGGGCAACAAACTTTACGAAACAGTACCACAATATTTATTCCTTACTCAAAGATATCAATAGCAATACTGTAAAAACATTTTTGCTGGCAATTTTGTAATTTTTGAAGCTTATAATGCCATTCAAAGATGTTAGCCGGTCCAATGTCTGCTTAACAAAATAAGTAGATATTTTAATCACAACCTCCAATATAAATAATCAGACGGAATGAACTTAAAACGAATGAACATAAAATTCTCACACTGATAACAAGTAATTTGGTTAATTTAAGGTTCTATGAGCGTATCTACTATCAAAGACAAACTTATTTGAAACTAGAAGAAACTTGTCTATTGTTGATAAGGATGGATATATCAATTTCATAGCTTTTTCTACACTTATTTTCTTGGCTATTTGTATCAATTTTCAACGATCAGTTAAGTTTGTCTTCAACGGTATAAAAATGTCACAATAAATAATGCGAGTAAAGTGGTTCGACTTGTCACTGGGAACAAAGACTTAGGACCGGCGTCACGCTATGACGTCACTGGTTTAGGAGCCGCCTTTCTTGCGGCCGCGCGAACCGGGTAAGGTCACGCCACGGAGCGACCGCATGGCCATGGCGCGGTTGAAGTGCCGCTGTGTTTTGTGTTCTTCCACGTCGCCGCCGCTGTCGACTGACGACAGTATTACGAGGAGCACTCCCATTACCTAAAAGAAAAATTATTGAACGCAGGGCGTGCCATATTCTGGTTTAATTCGTTGTATCTTACTGGGTTTGCAACTGAAAGATGCAACGACCATCTAAGCATACAAACTCACCAAACACACAATGATAAGGAGTGTGTACACGTGCACAGATGCTTCTGGTATGTTTTCAATGTCTTTCAACGCCGTCAAAGCCGGCTCGAAGTCCGGTCTCAAGTCCAAGGCGTGTCTCAGGTGCACGGCTGCTTCCTGGAAATACAAAAACAAACACATTTACATTACAGTTGCCATTGTTAGTATAAGTACAATACAATACAGTAACTCTTTATTGAACACCACATTATAACAATCAAAACAGAAAAAAAAGTATACAGAAATAGGCGTCCTTATCGCTACAGAGCAGGCAACCATAACGGACTGGAGAAAAGAACACAAGAAGTACCCGGATGACCAAGCTTTCAGTATAATTTTTTTGGTATGTTTTCTAAAATTTAAACCGAAAAAAATATCCCTAGACAATTTTGATGAGTGTACATTGAAAGCGAAAGGTAGGAATGAGTATGACGGTAAGGTGAATATGTGCAAAAGTAAATTTTATTTTCTCGGCTTCAACATAAGCGTAACGAATTTACAAGTAATTTTGTTTCTGCATTTTAATTCCTTTTACTTAGATGATCTCATAATGACATCAATCTTATACTTAACTGACGATAATAAATTCTCTAACCATGAAGCACTAACGCCTGAATCATCAATTCATAAGACTTATATGACACTGTCAGATACTGCTACTGCAATAAATAAGGCCTAGAACAACTCAGATAATGTATGTCGGTATTGTCCGTAAACATATTGGAGAAGGAAAATTTATCAAAACAGGCAAGCAATCGAAATAGTCGTGCAAAAATGAATAATAACTATGTAAACTTAAAAAACCACAAGATTAGAATATGGTGTCGTTAGATACTGTAGTGAACATGGCCTAGCTTAGTATAATTAACTCGCCCTATAATTTCTACATCATCTAATCTCATCTCCAGCCTATATTCGTCCCACTACTGGGAACAGGCCTCCTCTCAGAACAAGCTCTCTATAATGTCTACAAGCCTTGAATATTTGTTGCCATTGTCATGTGTACTTCCAACGACCGCCGTGTCAGATATATGACACCGTCAGATACTGCAGTGAACATGGCCTAATAGTACAACTCGCCAGATAATGTCCATAAGCCTTGAATATCTCTCCGAGCGTGAAGTACTTTTGCCACGCGCTACGGTCTGGCGGCTTTACTTTCAACGACCGCCGTGTCAGATATATGACACTGTCAGATACTGCAGTGAACATGGCCTAGTACAACTCACCTGATAATGTTCATAAGCCTTGAATATCTCTCCGAGCGTGAAGTACTGTTGCCACGCGCTACGGTCTGGCGGCTGTACTTCCAACGACCGCCGTGTCAGATATATGACACCGTCAGATACTGCAGTGAACATGGCCTAGTACAACTCACCTGATAATGTCCATAAGCCTTGAATATCTCTCCGAGCGTGAAGTACTTTTGCCACGCGCTACGGTCTGGCGGCTTTACTTTCAACGACCGCCGTGTCAGATATATGACACTGTCAGATACTGCAGTGAACATGGCCTAGTACAACTCACCTGATAATGTTCATAAGCCTTGAATATCTCTCCGAGCGTGAAGTACTGTTGCCACGCGCTACGGTCTGGCGGCTGTACTTCCAACGACCGCCGTGTCAGATATATGACACCGTCAGATACTGCAGTGAACATGGCCTAGTACAACTCACCTGATAATGTCCATAAGCCTTGAATATCTCTCCGAGCGTGAAGTACTGTTGCCACGCGCTACGGTCTGGCGGCTGTACTTCCAACGACCGCCGTGTCAGATATATGACACTGTCAGATACTGCAGTGAACATGGCCTAGTACAACTCACCTGATAATGTTCATAAGCCTTGAATATCTCTCCGAGCGTGAAGTACTGTTGCCACGCGCTACGGTCTGGCGGCTGTACTTCCAACGACCGCCGTGTCAGATATATGACACCGTCAGATACTGCAGTGAACATGGCCTAGTACAACTCACCTGATAATGTCCATAAGCCTTGAATATCTCTCCGAGCGTGAAGTACTGTTGCCACGCGCTACGGTCTGGCGGCTGTACTTCCAACGACCGCCGTGTCAGATATATGGCGTCGTCAAGGTATTGCAGAGTGAATAGTACTCTTGCCAGGTTCAGAAGTACCTGGAATTGCATTAGTTCCATTGTAATTTGGGGAAGGTTGGTTGGGTTGTTATTGTTATAAACAGATGTTTCTTTGCTACGTTTATGCTCATTTAAACGAAAAAATATGCACAATGAGTACTTACTTCTGCATTATAAGGAGAAACAGCAAGAGCTCGTCTAAAACACTCAATGCTCTGTCTTGTATCACCCTTGATTCTCCAAAAGTTACCGATTTGATTATAGAGCTGCACCGACTTTGGTTTCTCACGTTTGGCCTTTTTCAAACGTTTCTCCAAAGCGTTAATGTCAAGCTCTGTCACACCATTTTTGTAAGACTTCTTTTTTGTAAATATTAGCGCAACCTGTAAAAAAAGTTGAGTTGGCTATTTTGTGTTGTAATTAGGCTTAAATACAGCTTTGCATTAGTGTGGAATATACAGTCACTATTAACAGTTTTTGTTGTGTCCTACTGGTTAATTTCCTCATCACTCACACAAGCGAAAAACTAGAGTACACTAGGTCACAGTTGCGGTTATTTAGCAGTAAAAATAGACTGCAGAAACAACCTCACCTGATGTTAATGCATGTGTTAATTGATTTTACAAAGCCTACTTGGGGAGCGTTCAAGTATTACGTAACGCAATTTTTGAAGATTTTTGACCCCCCCTCCCCCCACTGTAACGCTCCGTAACATTTTTCTGTACCCCCCCCCACCCCCCTCTCTAAACGTTACGTAACTCTCAAGTGATCATTTTTAATAACCGTTTGGTTCGGTTTTCACTTGCGATAAGTGAATTTTCACTTATTCATGTTAAGAGAGTATATAAAAAAAGAAATAATGTTACGTAACGTGTTATATGAAAGACCCCCTCCGCCCCTGTAACGCATCGTAACGTTTTACGAGACCCCTCCGCCCCCCCAAATTGCGTTACGTAATACTTGAACGCTCCCTTGTGATAGGTAGGTACACTGTGTATGGCAATTTGTTTACCTTTAAAGGATTTTAATTTTAATATTCTAGCATCCTGTCATCATCAGGGACCTTCTCATGAAAAAAATATTATCCATAGGGGATGTAATTGTTTTTGATGACTTGACAGTGTGACCCCAATAAAAAGTTGCTTTAACTGGTCAATAGCCGCGTATTCACTGAGCGAGCCGCCTCGCGCGGCCGCCCCGGGCGTTTGCCGCGCAACGATTGCCGCGCGAGGCAGCCTCAGGCAAGAAATCCTACTGGCCGAGGCTGCCTCGCGCGGTAAAGCCGAGCCACGCTGAGGCTGAGGCAGCATTGCGCGCTCAGTTTAACGTGAAGTGGCACTGAGATCGCGCGTGTCATGAGGCCGTTCATTCGAAACGCTGTCGCCACCACTGCCTTTCTAATAATTTCTACTTTTCCCTCCTGTAAGATCCTAGCAATGAGTCCATTTTTTTCTTTAAATTTAATTGGAATGTTCACTTCCAGGCTAATATTTCTCCACGCATCTTCTCTTAGTCCTCTATTTGTATAATCGGGACATTGCGCATCCCATAATCGTCTATATTCACCATATTATAGTTGTATTAATTTAAGACACCGCTCTTTATCCATGACGCTAACATAACACGCACGCGCGCGACGAACAAGCGAGGCAAAACAAAACCGTCCTGAGTGAGCGCGGCAAACGTACTGAGGCGCCTTTGAGCATGGATAAAAACCGACACCGCGCGGCACAGGTCGAGGCACGCTGCAGGCGAGGCAGGCGAGACGTGCGTTCGCCTCGGGCGAGGCACGTCCTGACAGGTCGAGGATTTGCCTCACGAACCTGCCGCTCGAGGCGGCTCGCCCAGTGAATACGCGGCTATTAGTTTGCATTGTAACAGAGATATACATATGCACAAATTATGTGAAACTCATTTTTCCAAGTTTGTTACTAATAAATATGCCCGCAATCACCTGTGGTTCAGGAACGTTGGGATGTCTATGACGTCTGGCCACTCCTACCAGGTTGTCATAGTACGTGAAATTAACAGCCTTCCCGCAGTCCAAGTACTCCTCATCTGCATCCCCATTCGCCTCAGCCAATGTTGATTCATCTCCATTTTCAACACCAGATCTGTTGGCAGCAAAATTATATGTAACTTCACGCTAAGACAACCATAGTACAAGCTTTGCTTAGTTTGGGACTAGGTCAATTGGTGTAATTTGTCCCATGATATTTATTTATTAAGAACTAGCTTTTTCCCGCGACTTCGTCCGCGTAGACTTCATTTATTGACAAATAGCTTTTGCCCGCGTGTACCAGGAGTATTTAAATCCCGTTTTTTCCCGTTCCCTTAAGAATTTCGGGAAATGATCTTTTAATGCTCCCTACACTCCCCAAGGAACCCACTTGACAAATTTCAGTTTTCTACGACCAGTAAAATGAAAAAAACCCGTTTTTCCCGTTCCCGTGGGAATTTTGGAGATTCCTCTCTTAATGCTCCTCTACACTCTCCAAACAACCTAACTGCCGAATTTAAGCGTTGTACAACCAGTAAAACGAAAAGTCGCGTTTTCCCGTTCCCGTGGGAATTTTGGAAAATTATCTTTTATAGCTTCTTTGCACTCATCAAGCAACCTACATGCCAAATTTCAGCTTTCTACGACCAGTAAAACAAATCCCGTTATTTCCCGTTCCCGTGGGAATTTTGGAAAATTGTCTCTTAATGCTTCCTTACATTCGCCAAGCAACCTACATGCCAAATTTCAGCTTTCTACAACCAGTAAAACGAAAAGTCCCGTTTTTCCCGTTCCCGTGGGAATTTCGGAAAATTGTCTCTTAATGCTTCCTTACATTCGCCAAGCAACCTACATGCCAAATTTCAACTTTCTACGACCTGCAGTATATAACAAAAAATCCCGTTTTTTCCCGTTCATTTCCGTCAAAATTTTGGGAAATCCTTTTGTAGTGCTCCCCTATACTCCCCAAGGAACCTGAAGGCCAAATTTCAGTTTTCTACGATCATTAAAACGAAAAATCGATCCCGTAGAACTGAATAATACATCCCGTTTTTTCCTTATCCCGTTGGAATTTTCGAAAATCCTTAACCTTAAAACTGTTTTTTACTATTACACTCACTTACTTCTATGCCAAATTTGAAGTCTAGTAATTATAATTCATAGGATTTCGTTGTACTGAATATATAAATCCCGTTTTTTCCTTATCCCGTGAGAATTTCCAAAAATCCTGAAATTATTTTCTTAGTTTTATAATCATCTATTTGTGTACGAAATTTGAAGAGTCTATATTTATTAAGTATAGTTACCTACTGAGATAGGGTCACGCGGAATCGAATAATATAAATCCCGTTTTTTCCCGTTCCCCTGGAAATTAGTGTATGTGTGTGTGTGTGTCAGGTAGGTATGTGTGTTGTTGTTTTCTTAATCTGCGACCCGATAAACCGTACAAACAATACTACCCACTATAATATAATAATAATAATACCCACGTTGATTTTCAGACTTTGTCATCCCCTATCCCCTTTTAGGGGTTGAATTTTCAAAAAACCTGAAACAGGTGTTTACTCATTTATCGTTAGGAATACTCCTGTGAAGTTTCGAATAAAATAGTTTAACTAATCTTGTTTCCCCATACAAACTTTGGACCCCCATTTAACCCCTTTAGAGGTCGAATTTTGAAAAATCCTTTCTTAGTGCACCCCTAGACCTTATAAGGAACCTACGTGCCAAATTTGGAATCTCTAGAACCAGCGGTTTGGGCTGTGCGTTGATATGTCAGTCAGTCAGTCAGTCAGTCAGTCAGTCAGTCAGTCAGTCAATCAGTCAGTCAGTCAGTCAGTCAGTTTCTTCTTTTATATATATAGATGAAGAGGACACAGCCAAACAATTCTTATGTCATGTTCCAAAAATAAATTATGCATCAGGAATCACTTTGGAGAAGGAGAAGTTATCAAGGATTGGTTTTAGCAAAATTTTACGACATCACAAAGAAAAATTACTTACATAATTTCGTTTTTAAATATTTAGAGCCTAAATGTGTCAAATCATTTAATTTTATAATTAACTAATTAAAAATAATTAATTAATTATTTTTATTTTTTTTATTATTAATTTTTACGAATAAATGAGTATGAGTAGGAGTAATTTGTTTTTGGTGACAGGATGTCTAGTTAAGCAGATATAAAAAAAAATCATACCTACTCTCATTGAAGATAGTAAAAATAAACACTAATTATAATTATGTTTATGTACATGTGCATGGCAACATTGTCACCTAATTGCCATGCATTGATAATTTGCCAGTAAAGTTTTTGAAAATGTAACATGGGTATCATCTTGAGTATGGTAGTCATAAGTTTTGATATGGACTTTAGTATTAATAATATTATTTAACAAACCTTTGCTGTTCATAAGCCTGGCAGTCAGTACAGAACATTTCAAACCCGTGCTTGGTCCAGGTGTTTCCATAGTAAACAGTTGAAGTTATTATGTTAAATATGGGATCTTCTTCTGTCATTTTTTGTTTATCTGTGTCATCCTAAAAATAAAAAATATATTTTTTACAGTACAGTACAGAGATATTTATTATAAAAAATAGTGCATATGGCAAATCTTGGGATTAGGTTGTCATAACAGACCCCAGGCTCACTGAGCCGTGGCAAATGCCTGGAAAAAATGCTAGGAAGATGATGATGATGATGATGGTACAGAGAACGAGAGAGATGGTATTTGCAACCATTTCACTGTTTTTTAATTTCAACTCTCACTACATTGGCATATAACTGAACATTGCAAATAGTTGCAAATAATCCTCCTTTTGGGCTTTGCTGCAGACAGGTAAAAATTATAATAGGTAGATAATATTTTTTGTTTTATTGAATATAAAAATATTAATTATGTAATAATCATCTGTCATAGTAGGTGTCTCAGTATATGCCTGTGTATCAGGGACCAAAATATAGAAAGTTCTAGGTAGGATCAGAACTGTGAAGCCTCTTCATAATAATTAAAAACGTAAACACTTCTACACCTGTGTCAATTTTATAAATGTGTAATTTTGTGTTTACTACTGCTTCAAGGTTAAGCAGCTTGATAGATTTGGATAAAACTTGCTATAAAGATAGCTTACACCCTGAAGTGACACAAATAAGCCCTCGTAAAGTATACTGTTCTATAAAATTAAGTCAGCCCCAGTGAAGTGAATTGCTTGAAAGAATTCAGTTGCTTTAGATATCATATTAATCCTCGTTCAATACACTGACCGATTCAGTCATAAAGATAATATATAAAGAATATGTTAATGAATTGGGTTTTCTAAATTTTATGGTGAAGCAAGATAAAATATTATACATATAGGTAAAGAACCTATATGCTTTTGAAAAAAATATTTTCATTTGACTATAACTAGAAAAAATCACAAAAATATGTTAGTATGCGCCGACTATCGCAAAGAATAAATACTAAGCAGCGAAACAGTAGTGTGTTACATCGATTATATAAAAGTTATTATAGGACTAGGATTAACTGACCTGGGTCAACGTGTTACCGTCAACAATTGTGCCGTCTTCTGGATTAAGTTTCCAAATATTAGATGTACGAGAATTCGTAGCAATAATTTGGAAAGAAAATATGTACAAAACCAAACAAGTCAAGTACGGTAAGTCTCTCATTTCGACCATTCAATGCGGAATAAAACATGAAAATAGTTTTCTCATATGATTTTATAGAGAGCTTTAGTCTGATTTATAGTTATCGGGGTCACAATATTGAGATGCTGGTAATTTTATCACAACGAATGAAATAGATCTCTCCTTCCTTCTCGTTATTTTGACAAGCAATAATAGCGATTTGCAACGTTCAAAAACTAAAGGTGAAAGTAATATTTGTTTTTCAGAACAAATTATAGATACCACTTCCTTTTTTACGGTAGGGTTTATTATGTATTAAAAAAAGGGTAAAATAAATATGAATCCTTAATTTTGAATTGCTTGCCACGGGCAAAATTATGGTAATACTTTAAGTGAATACAAATTAAAACATACTTTATGAACGCATGCAAAATTAATTAATTGCCATATAGAAAAAAAATAGTAACGTTACCCAAGAATCTTCCTTCTTGACGTTATCGATGAAAATAACTATCGTCAAGTCGTTTCAAGAGGGGTCACTTTGGTTTATTTAGTTTTAAAGTTGATCTATTTATTATAACGTTATCGGCTTGGTTTTGAAAATGGCATTTTTTTTTTAATTATCGTTCGTTTACTAAAAATGCAATAGAATTTTATGACCATGCAGCAGTCACTTTACGTTTTCTAGTCTGTGCAGTATAGCTTTTTTTTGGTCTATGTTTTTTTTCTATCTCACTCATACCTATGTTATCTGTGGCAGAGAAAAAACTGTCAAATCAACATTGTATTTTGTTGGTTGAGTAGATGAGTAGTTTTAATGTTTTTATTGATATTCTACAGCGTAGCAGTTTCTCGTTTTTGTATTAGGAAGCGAATTAATGTGTATTTAAATAGGACTATGACTTTAATTTATTAAACAATGAAGAAAGAGCGTACAGGCGACAATTGTCGCCCCTTTAAATTATAAGTATTTTGTTTGCCTTATTTGTTGTTTAAAACTACTTACTGAATGTGTTAGTTTATTGTTACTGTTTTCCTTTACAGCTCATCAAATTCTTAGCTTGACTGGTATCAGCTTTGAAAGAAGAAGTATTATTGTAAGTTCCAATATGATTAATAAATATGTATACCTTGTTAGTGACACTACTAAACACTGTTAATATTAATAGGTTGAGGTAACTTTAGAGATCAATGATTTCAGGGCTTTGTCGAGTTGACGGTGGTGCCATTAAAAGACAATTTGAGATACATCAGACTTAATGCCAAGCAGTGCCGCATATATAGAGTCTGTCTCAATGACCAATATGAAGCAAATTTTCAATACTGTGACCCGTTCTTGGACATCTGCCAGGCAGATCCAAACATGTAAGTTGTAAACACACTGGTATAAATAACTAAAAAAATAACACTAATTGGTGTATTATTATGATAAATATACAAGCTTGTGCATGTGGCTTGGTTTATAAGCTCCTATAATGTGAGAATCGGCTATTAATTCCTGCTAACATGATCATGTATCATCATACATTAGTGTAAAATTTGAGTTTTATAAGGCTTGTTTTTATTTTACTACTTTCCTATTTAAAATAATTACAATCTGTGTAACTTGTACATACTTACAACAGTGCCTAGGTCACATTGTACTGTATTAAACTAGTTGTTATCTTATTGAACAAGATCAATTACATTTCACCATGTTTATATGAGTGTTTACTTTCTTTTATATTTATTTTGTTAGCCTGTATAAAATATAATGTTGATTTCCTACAGCTTAAATAATCTGCTGCAGAATTCTAATTCTCCTTATCTACACTAATCTCTGGGAATCGTTTATAAACTATGAATAAACCTATTGTTTAAAAAAAAAATAGCAAACAAGTATATATATATTTTCTTACAACATTCTTTCAACAGGCGATCCCTGGAGGTATTTTCACAATGCCATCTGGCTGCTGCTCAGAAAATAGACCCTGATCACAATTCTGGCGAGCTCCACATACACATACCGGATGATGCAGCTCACCTCGTGGGCGAGGGCCGGGGACTCCGTATTGGCATTGAGTTTTCACTAGAATCACCTCAGGGTGGGATGCATTTTGTTGTGCCAGAAGGAGAGGGTTCTTTGGTTGAAGTAAGTTTGTCATTAAAAAAAAATGATCTGTAATTTTATTGCAATTTTGTTTGTATTAAATGTTTATTTGTTTAATTTTCTATTAAATTTACATTATAAAAAATAAAAAAATAAAATAAAAAAGCATTTATTGCCCATATTACAATTATATGCACAGAAAAAAAACAAGATCAACTCCACCTAACAATTTACCTATGTTTATACAAATAAAAATTCATTACATTTCATTTCATTTTAACCAGTATATAAGTGAGGCAAAAGGCTCAGGCTCAGCATGTGCGGGGAGGGCTGTGCTTCCCCGCGCTGGTTTTCAGTCTGCACCTTTACACAGCGCACAGACATTAATCATGAGGCGGGTAGGGCCCTCAACTACGATTACCTAATTAGAGTATGAACAAATAAACTGGCAAATTCAACTATAAAATATACAAGAAAATGTCAGGAAATTTGAAATAAAGCATTTGTGAAGGGAAATCAAAACTCATCACTATCTGTCACTTCAGAGCATCGAAATTGCCTAAACTAAAACATTGGTAATTTGTACTTTATTTATTTGGTTCTCCTCCTCTTCTTCTTCTTCATCGTGTAGACGCCCACCGTTGGGCATACGCCTCTCCAATCCGTCTCCATCCCGAACGGTTGCCTGTTTCCCTCTATTATCTTTATTTATTTGGTTATTTATTGCATATATCATAACTGGACATCCCTTTTATCCATGGTTGTAGAAGTCAGCGCACATGTTCACCTATGGTCACTCGGCCCGCCTCTGGTTCCCATGCGTGGACAGCTTCGCTGAACCCTGCACATGGAAGCTGGAGTTCACAGTTGACGAGACACTGACAGCAGTGTCGTGCGGGGAGCTGTTGGATGTAGTTTACACCCCGGACCACAGGAGGAAGACCTTTCACTACGTTGTTAACACTCCGGCTTGTGCACCAAACATCGCTCTGGCTATTGGGTGAGTTGAAAGTAAAGGTTTAGACAATAGTCGCGTAATCACTGAGCGAGCCGCCTCGCGAGGCAGCCTCGGATGTTTTCCGAGCAACGATTGCCGCGCGAGGCAGCCTCGTGCAAGAAATCCTACTGATCGAGGCTGCCTCGCGCGGCAAAGCCGAGCCACGGTGAGGCTGAGGCAGCATTGCACGCTAATATTTCTCCACGCATCTTCTCTTAGTTCTCTATTTGTATAATCGGGCCATTGCGCATCCCATAATCGTCTATATTCACCATATAGTTGTATTAATTTAAGACACCACTCTTTATCCATGACGCCAATAATACGCGACGAACAAGCGAGGCAAAACACAACCGTCTTGAGTGAGCGCGGCAAACGTGCTGAGGCGCCTTTGAGCATGGACAAAAACCGACAAAAGCGCGGCTCGAGTCGAGGCACGCGGGCCCAAGGCAAGACGTGCGTTTGCCTCGGGCGAGGCACGTCCTGACAGACCGAGGATTTGCCTCACGAAGCTGCCGCGCGAGGCGGCTCGCTCAGTGAATACGCGGCTTATGACATTTTGGTGTATACATTCAGTTAGACACTTGTGTTGTGTTGTTTGAACGCCACTGTATGAACTCGCGACCAGTGGCGTCTACAACGTCAGGGGTCCGCGGCAAAATCATCAGATGGGGCCCTTCCTCACTAAAGAAGTGCATCATCTTCCCTTCTGTGTTCAAGGCCAAGCCAGTTCGGGGCCCCGTAGAGCTGGGGGCCTGTGGCATTTTGCCAGCCCTGCCACCTACAGTTACGCCACTGCTCGCCACAAAAGTTGCGACATCTTTGTCTACGGATCAGATATTAGTGTCCAATCGCTGGACACTAATATCAAGACAACAACACAAATTGTGACACGAGTGTTGACTCGTGTCACAATTTGTGTTGTTGTCTTTTCGGGTTCGGGTCTTAAAGCTATGGCTAGGAAATGCAGCCAGATTTTCAACAAACTATGATGGTGCCTTACCTCTGCACCATCCATAGCAGATAGGTAGTCAGTCAAAATTCTTCAATGCATTCTTGTAATAGTTACATTTCAATGTGTGTTAGGTTAGACGGAGCAACGACAAGGTCAGGATAGCGCAGATCAGGGATCGCGGTGGATGCGGAAGGCACAGGGCCGGTCCGAGTGGAGAGCCTTGGGGGAGGCCTATGTCCAGCAGTGAACGTCTTTCGGCTGACATGCGTTTTTAAAATTTTCGATACAATAATATTATAAACATTATTATTTACAGGCCTTTTGAGACTTTTGTGGATCCTCACATGAATGAAGTGACACACTACTGCCTTCCAAATCTGATGCAAATACTCAAAAACACTGTGAGGTATCTTCATGAAGCGTTTGAATTCTATGAAGAAACTTTGACTACGCGATATCCGTATCCTTCCTACAAGCAAGTGTTTGTTGATGAGGTAAATTTAAAATTAGAATTGTTTACAAGTAAAATTATGCTATAGCTTCAATGTGTATTGTTATTTTAAGTTTGCATGCTCGTCGTAAATTCTGTCAGTGCCAAAAACCTTTCTCATTATTAGAAAGAAGGAAAGAAAGAAGACATTTGTTCATTTTGCAAGACACAAATATAAGAGCATGTACACACAATTTTATAGAAAAGAAACAACAAAAAAAACCAGACATGAAAATTAGATCATCAGCGTTAGAGATAGCAACATAGTGATTTAAAACGAATTTTCTATACAAGTGTGTTATCTTAGTAGTGTTTTTAATTAAAATTCAGGTTTAATTGAAGTGTTACGGTTGACTAGTAAATGTTTATCCAAGATCAATGGCACAGCAAGAAACTTTTTTTTAATACATGTATGTATTTTATATTTACTATGGCTTTAGGGACCTTTTTTCCTTTGCCTATGCCTAAGTATGAAGAAATCTTAAAAAATACCTATTTTTGCAGACAGAAGACGATGCCACAGCGTACACAACAATGTCGATTTTGAGCACACACTTACTACACTCAATAGCTATCATAGACCAGACATACGTCAGTCGCAAAGCTATGGCCCAGGCTGTGGCCGAACAGTTCTTTGGCTGCTTCATAACTATGCAGAACTGGTCAGATCTGTGGTTAGCTAAAGGCATACCTGATTACTTGTGCGGGTTGTATTCTAAGAAGTGCTTTGGCAATAATGAGTATAGGTACTGGATACATCAAGAGTTACAAGAGGTAAGTTATATAAGTTTATTTAAATAATGACTCCCATATTTTGCGAATTGTAACACGAACGCGTTCTTGGTCACTTGTAGATAAAGCCTGCTCGAATAAGTTGGAATATGCTACTGGGGCTATAGCAAATATCCGCTATCTCTTTTCAACGTCTATGTTGAAACCTAACCACTATTGGCGGCTGTTATAGCTGTATAAGCTATGTTTATTTCCAAAAAGGTATTTGAGCATGCGGAATATGGACTGTACAAGTGCCGGCACGTAAGTCTAGCGATGACCGTTGATGCGCAGTAGTCGAAAATAAGGTATCGCGGGGGAGTGCAGGGCGCGCGGGTGGTCGTACTCCAATGAATAGATATTATTTTACTCCATGTTTTGTTTTGCAGGTAGTCCAATACGAAGAGCAATATGGCGGCATTGTCCTGGACCCATGGCAGCCACCCGCGAGCGGCGCTCGCGTAGACCCAAAGGACTTCTATTTCCCTGTGCGAAACGTACATACCATGTCGCCGAGGTATATCGAGGTATGTTTCCTGCCTACTTCAAACCACAATTGTTATTCAACATTGAGTTGTGTTGGAGCAGACACAAATCAACTTTCAGCAATAAATATTTTGAGTACATTTGTTTTGTTGTGTTTTTTATTTTGATGATGGTATGAGATTTAACGCTAAAAAGGGTTGCTAGAAATGCTAGAAGTAGCAGTATGTATAGTTGAAAGAAATACTTGTAGTTTTAAATATACATGTATACAAATCAACGCACGTAAAAAGAGCTGGCGATGTAGCTGCGCTGTGAGCGAAATACGGACCAAGTTGGCGGGGGACGCGGGAGGGGGGCTAGGAGCGCGCGCGCGGTCGTCACGCCATTGGTTGGTTTGTTAGTTGACAGGATGCGCAAACGTATCCCCTCCACTAGCCACCCAGGGCTCTTTACGTGCGTGGACTTGTACACATATTTTAATCACGTCTTTATCCCTTACGGAATATAGACAGAGCCCAGGATAACAATACCATGGGAGTGTAGGTGGAAAAGAGTATCAAACTAGTGATGGTGACTCGCCCATTCCCTCGATGAGCTTTTACGATCTGCTCGGGAAGAAAAGCAGCTGGTACATTCTATGTTTTTTCTTTGCCAGACCTGTAGGCTTATTGTCTAACTCGCTCGCAATCGCCATCGTGTTCATTTTGACAGTTCTTGTATGGGCTGACAATTGGCATCGGAATTAGCTAGCTGTCACATTCATACAAGAAGTGTAACTGAACTGAACTGTTGTGTGCTGTTAGGGTTAATTCAGTTTGTGGGATTTATGTGCGTTTTGTGTGGCAGTAGTGGAGGGAGGGCTTGCATGCAAAACATATATATTTCGCACAAGCTCGGTTATCTTGCACGTAAGTAGCGGAGTAGCAAGGTAAATATTTTGTGTTCATACAAGCACTGTCAAAATGAACACGATGGCGATTGCGAGCGAGTACAATAAGCCTGCAGCATGATAGTAAGTAAACAAGTGAAATTTTTAACAACCTTGACCGTTTTCAGGTGATGCGTAAAAAATCTCACCTGGTTCTCCGGATGTTAGAGCAGCGTATCGGCCAAGAGTTGCTGCTGCAGGTGTTCAACAAGCAACTGTCGCTCGCGACCAACGCTGCCAACACCAAGATAGGCAGCGGCATGTGGGGGCACCTGCTGTTGTCCACGAACCTGTTCGTGCGGGCCATATTCACGGTCACGGGGAAGGACATGGCGGTGTTTGTGGACCAGTGGGTCCGGACCGGGGGGCATGCCAAGTTTCAGTTGACCTCGGTTTTCAACAGGAAAAGGTGAGTTGACGCTTCAAGTAAGTAAGTAATGCTTTATTGTACAAATACACCCCCTTGTAAAAAAAATCGGGCACTTATGGTGTTCAGATTTTTAGGCATTAAAGCCTAGAAAGTAAGGTATTATGCACCGTGCCCGTTTTTTTTTGCAAGGGGGTATATAATTAATAGATACAATTCTCAAAAAAAAACAACAATAATATACAACAAAGGCGAACTTATCCCTATAAGGGATCTCTACCAGTTAACCTTTGAATAGATGAGAGGAGCATTAAACGAGGGACCGATAAAGAAAAAAAGAAGTATTTAGATTGTAAAGTGGGAATTGCTATGTGGGAACTATTTGTACTGTTGCTGTTGTTTAACATGTGTGTCTGGTTTGTGCTAAACTAATTAATTCGCCCTTTTAAAATTGACACAACATAAAAGAAAAAAAAAGTTTTTTTTACATTCTACAAAAAAGTTGGAGCTTGCTATGTAGAATTTTTGTATCGGAAAGGATCTTTATTTTGTAAGGGCTCTTTTATATTTATTTTATAAAAATAAACAATAACTAAATTACGCTGTATGTATGGTATGAATCGTTAGTAAGTACGCAAATACATATATTTAGGCCACAGCGTGAATTCCCGCGAAAGGCTGCGTCTTCGTGTCGTCCTGCTCTCTCGCCGAGAAAATGTTCGGTCAGACTTTATTAACTCGGCGGTGCCATCGTATTTCCAAAATAGCCCTTGGAGCAATACCTACCAGTTGGGCACCACTGCTCTAATGCAACCCTGGCTTAAAATTTAAATTTCAAAACGATTACATAGGCATTTCAAAACACACCACATCTTATCTAATAACATCTGCAACCACCAGAAACACTGTGGAGCTAGAGATTCGTCAGGACTGCGTGCACGAACGCGGAATAAGGAAATACGTGGGCCCGTTACTGGTACAGCTGCAAGAATTGGATGGAACGTTCAAACACACGTTGCAGATAGAGAACACGGTGGTCAAGGCCGACATCACGTGCCATAGCAAGAGCAGAAGGAACAAGAAGAAGAAGATACCTCTGTGCACCGGCGAAGAGGTCGATATGGACCTTTCTGCTATGGAGTAAGGCTAACAATTGACAACATTTCATATTTCTGAGCCTATAATTTTAATGGTTCTCTGTATTTTGTTTGAAAAGATGAACATGCAGACAGTTTAATTTCTTCGCTAGGGCTTGTATTTAATTTATAATTAATTTATTAATTTTTGCTTATTCTAAAAGGGCGTAACTCCGATACTATCACAGAATAAACACTTATCCCTTTGTCTTTTCTCTATAGAAAAAAAACTGACGATAATTTCAAATTGTCAATGTCAGGCCCTATTCTCCAAGATTCGATTTTCGAGGTTCGCTTCGTGCTGTTCCGCTCATACTAATAGTCATTATCTTGAGAGTGAGAGAGAAGGTATGCAACGAACTTCGAAAATAGAATTTCAGAGTTGCCCCCATTGTACTTAGAAGTTGTCAAAAATTCAAAATTATTGTCGCTTATTTTTTCTCGTGAAAAAAGCAAAGGCGTTTCACCTATCCTGTGGTAGTTTTGGTAAAATTAGGACATATTTTTAATTATTTTTTATTTTTTATAATAAGCGATATTAAAATTATATAAACGTACTGCAGTGATCAGGAGGCAAAATGCTTTCAAACCATATATACATTTTCAGGTGTTATAAAAATGAAATGTTGTCAATTTTACTATAGGCTGCTCTAATTATGTATCGATTCAAACTTTCGCGATTTTCACACATTATTATAAGAAAACGGGACTTAATCACGTAAATTAAAAGTATTTTTTGTAAATACCTTGACGTTTCGGACGCGACTTTGCATCCATGGTCTCGAGAGGACTGAAGTGGCGGGTATCAACATCTTCTAGCTGCACGGGTTTTCCTAACTACCCGCACTTGGTCTTTATTATTAGATTCTTAACAAAAATACTTTTTATTTACGTGATTACCTAAGTCCCGTTTTCTTATAATAATGCTCTAATTATGTTTAAGTTTTTGTCACATCCGAACTAATCTTCGCATAGTCGGCGTCAGATATAATCGTAGTGGTGAAAGTGTCTTTAATTCTTAAATTTCATCTGAGACGTATTTTATGTAGGTAGCCAAAATGTTGAAAAACACCTCGCCTATCACCTCCTTAGAGCTTTGCGCCTAGTTATCAAACATCCTGTAGTTATGTCGTTGACTCTTGTCTGTTTCGTAGTAATAAAGACGAGACGGTACCATAGATATCTAATCCATAGATATCAGGAACTTGACAGATAGTGGTAAAATATAGTGGAGGTCGTTATTACAACAGCAGATAACGTAATGCATTATTTGCACGCAACGAACAACACATTATCGAATCGTCAACTATCCTGTTATCATTATTCGTTGTCTGTTGTCAACATTGTTCAATACGCGCACTGTTGCCGCACTTGGCAAAGAAGCGCAAGCGAGTGCGCAACAAATCAAGTAGCTGTGTGCGAGAGATAGTGCTATACGCGCGAGCTCGCATCGCAATCGCAATTCAAATAACTCACTTTTGGTATCATTATTAGCTGTTGCTGTTTGTTGTCAGTCAGTACAATAACAAACAAGGTAACAGAGCGTTGTTTTGCTTTTGTTCCCGTACGTTTTTATTACGCTGCGATAGCGACGAAATAAGTATAACAATTATTTAATAATAAGTTCTTTATCGTTTTGTAAAACAGCAATATAATAGGATAACAGACAACAGTTTACAATAACAGCTATTTAAGAATAACACAACACTGTTATTCATTATTGCAAAACAGCCGTTATTGCCACCACTAGTAAAATAGGCCCTTAGAATGAGAATATACTAGAATTAAATATATTTAATAGTGCCCATGTTTAAGTGTGTCATTAATTTCTTTCAGCGACTCCCCAGTCCTTTGGATCCGTCTCGATCCCGAGATGTCCCTACTACGAAGCACAATAATATCCCAGCCTGACTACCAATGGCAGTACCAGTTGCGTCACGAGAGGGATGTACCCGCGCAGAGTGAGGCGATAGACGCCCTACACAACTACCCTGAGCCGGCGACCAGGAAGGCTTTGACGGATACCATAGAGAACGAGCAGACGTATTACAAGATTAGATGCAGGGCTGCGCATTGTTTGACTAAGGTTGGTACTCTTGTATTATTTGCCTAGGAGAGCAGAACATACACAACGAGATAGAGCAGTGTAACTTTTTGCGGTCACCACTTTCAGAATTTTTAAAATGTCCATGGAACCCTGTCTAAGCTTATTATGGGAAAAGAAAACAAAGCCAGATATTTTTATTTTTTATTTTTATTTTTGTTTTATTTTTATTTTATTTTTGTTTCATTTTTGTTTTATTTTTATTTTTATTTTTATTTTTATTTTTATTTTTATTTTTATTTTTATTTTTATTTTTATTTTTATTTTTATTTTTATTTTTATTTTTATTATTATTATTATTATTATTTTTATTTTTATTTTTATTTTATTTTATTTATTATTTATTAGAAATCATTTCAAGTAAATATGTGAAGGGTTAACCGAGTTGCTGCGGACCCCTGGCACACATGTTACGGACCCCTAAGGGGTCCGTGGACCCCAGTTTAAGAAACCCTGAGATAGAGGAATCAACTTACATACATACATAAATCACGTCTTTAACCCTTATGGGGTAGACAGGAGCCTAAGGTAACAAGACCCAAAGGCCACGCTTAGCATGATTGTGGGCGTATAGTAATTAACTTAGTGTGGAAATGCTGTACATACAATTAGCATTGAAAAAAAAAACCCAAACTATTGCGACCGTTGTCTCACTTTGATTCGCCAGCTCAAGGATAAACAAGACGCTAGGTTTGGGAGAACTACTAGATACTTAATCGATGTTTAATGATAGCTTGATAAATTCTAATAGGGGGCGCACTTCCTTGTCTCGGTGTCAACTGCTTACTATCAGCAGTCCGCGCGCATTGAAGTTCGGACGGATTGGGGCCCGCGAATTATTGTATTATTATTACGTACGCCGACATGAACTTGCTACTGTAAGTGTGCGTGAGAGCGAAAGCGGGTATGGTAAGCATAAAAAACCAGCCAAGTGCGAGTCGGAATCGCGCACGAAGGGTTCCGTACCGAAAATACTCTGTTGTATGGAAGCCCCTTTAATTATTATTATTTTGATTTTAGTATTTGTTGTTGTAGCCACAATGAAAATACATAATCTGTGCAAATTTCAACTGTCTAGCTATTACGGTTCTTGAGATCTAGCTCGGCGAGTGGTAGCCATGAAAAAGGGCTAAAATATCACGTTTTTTGTATGGGAGCCCCCCCTTAATTATTATTATTATTCTGTTTTTAGTATTTGTTGTTATAGCGGCAATAGAAATACACAACCTGTGTAAATTTCAATTGTCTAGCTATTACGGTTCTTGAGATACAGCCTGGTGACAGACGGACGGACGGACGGACGGACGGACGGACAGCGAAGTCTTAGTAGTAATAGGGTCCCGTTTTTACCCTTTGGGTACGGAACCCTAAAAAAGAAATTTCGCTCGAAAATGGCTCCGTAACACACGCACTCTGACGAGTATGATACATGTTTACCACAGATAAAACTCACTCGCCATAGTGAATTGCAAGAACTGCAATAATGTTACGTTTTACCTGTAGGTGGCAAACGCGATGATCAGCTCTTGGCAAGGCCCGCCGGCCATGCTGCAGATATTCCGAAAGATGTTTGGATCGTTCTCGGCCCCGCACATTATCAAGCAGAACAACTTCGACAATCTGCAGCATTACTTCTTGCAGAAGACAATACCGGTGGCCATGGCTGGTGAGTTTGAGAAGACTATAGTCACTTCTTTTTTGGTAGGATAGTGAGATGTTTAATCCAGTGAGCAGTGACGCTTTTAAAAATTAAAGAAGTAAAGTTCTATGTAATTTTTTCTTGGTCTCTTCCGAGTTATCTTAGAGCCGATCTAATCTGACAGTAATTCCTAGGGTGAGTTGCGCCAAGTTATTTTAACAATAACTTTAACCATAACCATCGATTTTGTAGTATATTTGACAAAAAAACCTATGAAAGATATTGTTGGCGCGGGTTTGAATCATGTAGGCGATAACTTGACTTTAACAAATAGCGTGTGTTAAAATCGTCGGTTATGGTTATTTGTTATCGTTATTTAATAGATAATTCGTCATTTAATAGCTAGAGTTGTGTTTTATTTACTTTTTTTTTTCATTAACTTATATTTTCTCATTTCCTTTGTCCAGGACTTCGCAATATCCACGGCATTTGTCCACCAGAAGTCGTCAGGTTCCTCCTGGACCTGTTCAAATACAACGACAACTCGAAGAACCACTTCTCGGATAACTACTACAAGGCGGCATTGGTGGACGCTTTGGCGGCGACAATCACACCTGTTATATCGGTGTTGCAACCTGTAAGTTAATCATTTCTGCTAACTTAGCAATCGTTTGTCCTTATCCGTCACTTTGACATTTATCTTTCACAGATATAAGAGGGTTAAACTGTAGGTCTAAAAAAAACATGCGATACTAAATTAAACATGCATAAAACATATTTATTTCATAATTCGAGAACGGCGTGGCTTAGTGGTTAGAGAACCTGACTGGGAAGCTTGAAGTCATTGCAGTGCCAGTTTAGGCATTAACTCTGATGATTTCGGTTCACTAATGTTTTAACTAAAAATTATTGACAAATGGTAATTTGACAAACAACGTTTCACCAAATGATCAATTGGCGAGACATTTTCGGACTGTCATAAAAAAAAAACCCTAACCTACCCTTACAGAGTCCCTCCCGCCGGGATGGGTCTTGCTATAGTGTAAAAGATGGTTTTTTAGACCAATAGTAGTTTTGTCTGATAACAGAACTCAGTTGCTAAATATTAATTTTGTCAAAGAATTATTTATAAAATGTAAATTTAACTGTTGATCATTTGGAAAAGTGAGTCATTTTTAAAATGACTAGTAGTATGATCAATTGGCAAAACATTTTTTTTCATAATGTTGTTTGTCAAGTGTATTTTTGCCAAATGACTTTCGGTCAAATGGCAGTACACCGATGATTTCACCTACCACCAGTAAAGATGAAAGTTAACCCGTTTAGCCCCTCCCTGGAACATTTACAGCCCTATTCATAAAAAATCCTTAATTGAGGTTTGATCAGTCGATTAGTTAACAGACTGATTAAGCTTATTTGACAGTTGTTAAAAAGTATGGTTCATAAACGCTTGCTAGCAGTCTGTTAGCTAATGAGCTGCTGATGGATGGATTAGACGCGTTATGTTGTTACCTTGACAAATCATAGACCAAAAATGGCCTTTTAGTGAATTAAAAAAAATATATTGACAGCAGTGGCAGCGAATTAGCGGGAAACCAGCGAATTAACACGACAGACTAGGCAGTGTGGATTTAGTTTCCTTTACCTTTCCCGGAGGAAATAAAAACTTAAAACAAAAAAAACTGTCTTGCGTATGGTTTTGCTTTTGCCAAAATCAGTTGTTCACATGTATGGCGGCCATTTTGTGAGTTAGCAGAGAGATAAAGTAGGGTCTACGGTCCGCTAACTTTAGGAAGACTTAACAGACCCTTGATGGACTGATTAGCGCTAATTGACGTTTATGAATCATGTTTTTTTGCATCGGTCCTATAGCGAGCTTATAGTGAGCCTCTAACTTTTTATGAATAAGGCTGTTAGGCATTTGCGTTGTAAAAAATGTCTTGTATGTCTATTATGTTCACGGGCCGTATGACGTCTTAATTCCGACTCAGTTCAGGTTTTAGCTGTAATTTTTAGTATGGATCTGACAGCGAGCGAACCTAAACTGAGTCGCATTAAGACGTCGTGGTAACCCCCCTGGACTGTTACGGGCACAAAAACCGGACCGTTGTTGTTTAAACCGTAGATGTTACGGATAGAAATGGTGTGTTTCAAGTTCTTAATCCTCAGCACGACTAGCACGAGTGCGCGCGAGACAGCTCTCGTGTGCTCCTGTGCTAGCCGTGTAGAGGAGATGTAGCCTAATCCCTCTTCAGTCACCTAGATGTGCTGAAGAACAAGTAATTTAAATTTGAATTGCTAACTCTTAAAGCAAATAATAATAAATTATTTACTTACTTACTTACTTAACAGGGTGCTCCAATAACAGCGGACTCTCTCTCGGCGGATACGAAGCTGGTTCTAGAAGAGATAACCCGTGTTTTGAACTTGGAGAAAGTGTTGCCGTGTTATAAAAACACGGTGACTGTCAGCTGTTTGCGCGCCATACGCCGCTTGCAGCAGTGCGGGCATCTGCCGAGCATACCCATGGTGTTTAGAGCGTATGCGCAGTACGGGCAGTATGTTGGTGAGTACATATGAAAGTGTTGCCATGTTAAAAAAACATGGTGGATGTCAGTTGTTTCGGCGCCATACGCCGCTTGCAGCAGTGCGGGCATCTGCCGAGCATACCCATGGTGTTTAGAGCGTATGCGCAGTACGGGCAGTATGTTGGTGAGTACATATGAAAGTGTTGCCATGTTAAAAAAACATGGTGGATGTCAGTTGTTTCGGCGCCATACGCCGCTTGCAGCAGTGCGGGCATCTGCCGAGCATACCCATGGTGTTTAGAGCGTATGCGCAGTACGGGCAGTATGTTGGTGAGTACATATGAAAGTGTTGCCATGTTAAAAAACATGGTGGATGCCACTTTTTTCGGCGCCATACGCCGCTTGCAGCAGTGCGGGCATCTGCCGAGCATACCTATGGTGTTTAGAGCGTATGCGCAGTATGGGCAGTATGTTGGTAAGTGCATATGAAAGAACCGGATAATAGAGAGTTGGATTCGCGTACTAAGGGAATGTTTCTCTACTCTCTGTTAAGTTCCATCTATATTAAGTGTCAGTTAACAAGACAGAGACGTCATCATTGATAACTGACACTTACGATAACTGAAACTTAACAGAAAGTGGTCAGACAGGCCCTAAGTGTCGCACACGTTTATAGGTCAACAAAAAAATGTGTTTTATGAAGAGAAAACTTCTTTAGCGCACTTTTTGGGATTTGTAAAAATGTTAAACTCGCGTGAGATTCTGGCAGTCACGTGATGCTGATCGAAAAAGTGGCCGACGGCGCAAGGGCGCTTGCGCGAGTACCAGGAGGCAGTTTTTTTTTGTAAGCGGGCAGGGGCCTTACCATGACGTCTTAATGCGTGCCATGTTCTATTCAGCGTAAAGGATCTGTCCTTTACGCTGAATAGAACATGGCACGCATTAAGACGTCATGGTAAGGCACCAGTACGGTTGAATGAAGCTAGTCGCGTTCGATTTTTGAGGTGTACGTTGATTTCGTGAGTGTATTTTTTCCTAGTAGTATAAGGTGTGGAATAACAGTACGTTCTCTCAGGCGACCGCGGTTAAAATCTCGTGTACAAAAAGATTTTTTTTTCTTGTTCTTTTTCTTTTTGCGCGTGTGTGCGTGTGTGTAGTTTTCACTTCTGCCGGCACTCCCGGAGTGCTACCCGGTGTTTTTTTTAATGGTTGGAGCATGAAACAATTATTAAAATAAGTTGTAAGCATCGTTTTCTTAAATTACGACGTTAGAGATAAGGTAATTGTTTTAAACTTAAATGTCTGAGAATGATAATGGTGATAATGGTAATGAAAAATATGTACTTTTGTTACCTCATTTAGAACAATGTTTATGTTTGTATAGTTTGTTGGTTTTAGATAATTGGATTTTATCAGATCGTGAATCGTGATACAATTGCACAACTTATTTGTTCACTCACTAATGGGACTAATTGTTAAAATTGATAACAAAACCTCAATTATTTTTGGCAAATTTTTGAGTCATATTTTAGGTAAACCGATTATGAAAAATCTGAAACTAAAAACCGTTGCGTTCAAATCGGTGCCATAATGAGACAATTCGACAAGTTAGGCCGACAGAGGCGAGCCATAACACCCCTCTATGTACTAGCTTAAGACTTTTTTCAATTTCTGCTGAAACAGAAACGCGTAGAAAACAGAAAAATAGCTTAATCTAGCAATCGAATGTCGTTTACATCGTAATTCTATGCTACGACTAATAATGCATGCCGAAATATTTCAACGTATTCTACTTTTTTTTTCAAATTAGCTAGCTACTCTCCAGACGCTATCGAAAAAAACGAAAAGGAAAATCGTGAAAAAAAAAACACCGGGTAGCACTCCGGGAGTGCCGGCAGAAATGAAAACTACACACGCATACTCGCGCATAAAAAAAAAAGAAAAACAAACTTTTCACAAGATTCGAACTGCGGTCACTCGAGAGAATGCACTGTTATTCCACACCTTATAACAATAATAATATACGTAATACTTGAACACCCCCACGCGAGTTTAACATTTTTTACCCATCCCAAACAGTGCTCAACGCCGCTTAAAGAAATTTTCACTTCAAAAACCTAGATCAAAATTACGTTTATTAGCGTTTGAACTTAATAATCCATTATTCATATTCATATTCATATTCATATTCATTTATTCATTGTTTATGTCATGTACATTATAGTTAAAGATGTTATAAAATATTCAAGTCGGTCCATGACGCCCTGTAAGGGCACACAATGGTACTTAAGATTAGATTAAAATTAACACATATTTCCAATTAAAATAAGATAAAATTACATTAAAATTACAGCCATCCATTAATTATCATTATTAATATTATTTGTTATGATTATTATGTTAAGGAGTTATTAAAAGATGTCATGTTTAGAATTATATTGGAATCCAATTTAAAATATTAATTTTAAATTGACAATGTTAAATTACTTTTATAGACGTCCGGCGCGCAGCCTTCGAGTGTTTAGTCGACTTTGTCCGCGTGGACGGCAAGCCCGAGGACTTGAGCTCCCTCCTCACCACCGTGGAGAGCGACCCTGACCCCCACGTGAGGCACGCCTTGGCCCGCCTGTTGGTCAACATGCCGCCTTTCGAGAAGGCACAGCGCCACAGGCTGGACACCGAAGCTGTTGTTCACAGGTATTGTAAAATAAAGGCTATAATATAATTTGTGCTGTAATTGAATGTTTGCCACTAAAAATAACCTTAGATTCTAATTCCACGCAGAGGAATTCGCGGGAAAAAAGCTAGTTGTAAAATAAAGGCTTTTAATTAATACTTTTATTGCTTCACAACAGAGAAAACTATTCCTGACATGGAAAAATGATAAACGGTAATAAACGTGTCAACACATTAGATAGGATCATCTAATGATCCAGCAGGTGTAATTAAGATTATATCATTATTATGATTATATCATTGTTTGATTTATTCTTGAAACAGTTCTCTAAACGTCAACGTGATGTTGTTTCAAGGTTCTCTCAGCCTACTTTGACCTACATAGGTCAACTGTTGTGCCAATAATTAACTTTTTAAATAACGTTTAAAATTTGACTTGCTCTATCGCGGCAAAACGTTTTTTCCTTGTCCTTTAGCCCGTACGTAGGTTGTAGTCCCGAGCAGATGGCGATAAGAGTCACTTGGGGACCATTGCGATTATAATAATTTTATCATAATCGCAATAATGGTCTTGTTATCAAGTGACTCTTATAAGTGACTTTTCTCTTTTCTTGTGGACTGCTGTCTTAGTATATGTTTTTCTGGCGATAAAGAACCGTATAAATTTTAAATATGTATAAGCATCGCGAAAATTTAGCAAGGATTGACAGGTTCATTTTTTTAAATCATTTTTTTTTAGACTATGGAACAACATAAACAGCCACCTATCAAACGACGCACGGTTACGATGCGACTTAGTTGACTTATACTACACGTTATACGGTCTGAAGAGGCCAATATGCGTGCCGTTGCCAGAAATCCAGGCGATGATGAAACAGATGCAGCACAAGGAACGGGAGAGGATGGAGAGAGAGAAGGAGAGAGAGAAAGAAAAGGATAGACAAAGGGAGATGGACAACAAGCCTGTTATCAAACAGGAGATTGATGTGGTAAGTATGGTCACTGGTTTTGTTGCTCTGGTCACTGGTCATGTTACTCAAAGTAGTGACAGTATAAGTCTCGAATCCAGTTGTTTTTTTGTGTGTACAAAATAAATAGGTATTTATCAAAAACCATTATTTGATAGGTACTCCTCTTTAGGAAAAGAAGCTGCGTAGAATTTGAGGCACTGCGCCTGATCTGTTTTCTCTTAGTAAAAATAAAAATAATAATTTTTAGATACTTTATTACAGCTACAACTCCACACATTGTGTGTACTCTACCAAATTTAAAACATGACTGTCTACTGATTGTTGGTTATTATTATTATTATATTAGCCTAATTCAGTGTCCCACTGTTGGGCAAAGGCATCCCCTTTTTTCCGCCACGTTACGTTACGTTTTTGTTTGATTGTTGGTTAAAAACTAAAAACTTTCAGTCGTTTCTACGTCAGCACGTTTTAAATTGAGTATAACTGTCAGTTAAAGTGCGATCACTATAATCTTCTTCTCTCTTCTTCTTCTTCAGCCTAAATTAACCCATTGTTGGGCGTAGGCCTCCTCATCAACACGCCATCCGGTTCGGTCCCGGGCTTTGTACAACCAGTTTTTCCCGCACACTTTGGCTATATCGTCCGCCCATCTGGTCACTATAATATATCATTGTTACTGGCATAAATATTTGCCACCATATCTGTGCAAATATTAACGTAAGAGCGACAGAGACATAATAACAGGCCATGAGGCGAACGTCCTCGTGCTCCACGAACGGAATTTAATAAATAAAAAAGTTCATGGCCAGTAGGCTTATTGTCTAACTCGCTCGCAATCGCCATCGTGTTCATTTTGACAGTTCTTGTATGAATGTGACAGCTAGCTGATTCCGATGCCAATTGTCAGCCCATACATGAACTGTCAAAATGAAGACGATGGCGATTGCGAGCGAGTTAGACAATAGTTAAGCCTACAGTTTTTTCGTTCTCAGATCAAATTCGAAGCCGAAGAGCCCATGATCCAAGAACAAGGAGTCCTCATGCCGACCCCGATGGAGTTGGAGCGCAAAGACGACATCCTGCCGGTACCCGTCGCCAGCATCAAGGAGGAGGACGTCAAAGTTGACGTTACTACCATCCACGATATGCCGATCAGGGTCTTCAGCGGTGTAAGTGTAACTTCTACGTGCCACTTATTTGCTGATAGCTGGCGCCAACTTGGTCTACCATGAATAGTTTGTCGCTATCCTGCGGGAGAAATTTTCCGGGATAAAAAGTGTTCAAATGACAAATTAATTGTGGCAGTTGCAGTGGACGATAGACAAAAAAACGCTTATACGCGTTGCTAGGTTAAGTAAACTATTAGTGTGACAAATTTCGATCAAAATCCGTTAAGTCGTTTTTACGTAAATCAACACGCCCATACATCCACAGATCCTTACAAACTTTCGCTTTTATTTAAGTACTAGCTGTTGCCCGCGACTTCGTCTGCAAATAATTCGTTTATCGCTATCCCGCGGGAATTTACCGGGATAAAAAGTAGCCTATGTGCTATTTCATACTTTTCTGTATCTATGTGCTGAATTTCATCCAGATTCGTTGGGCCGTTCTGGAGTGATTGAGTAACAAACAAACATCCATCCATCCAAACTTTCGCATTTATAATAATACTAGCTGTTGCCAGCGACTTCGTCTGCAAAGAATTCGTTTATCGCTATCCCGCGAGAACTACGCAATTTTCCGGGATAAAAAGTAGCCTATGTGCTATTCCAGACTTTTCTTTGTCTATGTGCCAAATTTCATCCTGATCCGTTGGGCCGTTCTGGCGTGATTGAGTAACAAACAAACATCCATCCATCCATCCATCCATCCATCCATCCATCCATCCATCCACCCATCCACCCATCCACCCATCCATCCATCCATCCATCCATCCATCCATCCATCCGTCCGTCCATCCATCCATCCATCCATACTTTCGCATTTATAATATTAGTTAGATTAAGAGTTTTTAATGATTCACGGTTAAGTTCATTCGAAACATTATAAACGGGATGTGAACCGCGCGTGTGCGTGTGTGTGTGTGTGTGTGTGTGTGTGTGTGTGTGTGTGTGTGTGTGTGTGTGTGTGTGTGTGTGTGTGTGTGTGTGGAGCTCAATAAAGGTAATCTCGGTTCACATCCCGTTTATAATATTTATAATATTAGTTAGATAGAAAAGTAGATTTCAAAAAACTGTATCAGATTTATCTCGAGCTTATTCAGGATACTGTTACACAGGATGATTCAAAGCGCGAGTTCATCTCGGACAACGCGGCGCCCCTGCCGGGTATACCCGGATCATCGGGTCCCGTCGGCTTCGAGCCGGGCATGTTTCGGCATGACAAAGACGACATGGGTGCTCCTAAGGTAAAACATACGACTTACTTACTTACTGGCTGGGCGCAGTGACCCGAAGTGGATCTTGGCCTCCGACACCAGACTTCTCCATGCCTTGCGATCCTGGGCCAGATCTCGCCAGCCATCGGCCCCGAGATCCGAGAGATCCCTTTGGACCAAGTTGCCCCAACGGTACCTAGGGCGGCCAACTGGTCTACGCCCGCTCGGCCGACCCAAGTACGCTTAAAACATACGACAGTTATTTTTTTCTTGCCACGCTGCTTGTGGTCGGTGACATATTAAAAAACGTGGCAGGATAAAATGCCGCATGCACAGAGGACGTTGCTACACGTTGGGCCCCAGACGTAATAGTTACGCCACTGCTAGCAGTTGGTTTGTCATCATTTGCTAAGCAACTTTTCACAAATGCATCATTTCACAAACTAATCATTTGACAACCTTTTATTTTCTACTTAAATATTGACTTTTTGGAAAACTTATAAAACAAACCTAACCTAACCTAATGTGAGGCATGCCTAAAGGTATTTAGAATTTTGAAAAAGTTTACGGTTTATCAGATAATAGGGTTGTCAAATGATGAGTTTGTGAAATGATGCATTTGTGAAAAGTTGTTTAGCAGATGATGAGATCCCCTAGCAGTTTTGTTACTGCAATAGTCTAAAATTCAGCGCTTTTGTAGTCACACAGCATACCGTACCGTATTATGATACTAGCTGTTGCCAGTGACTTCGTCTGCAAAAAATTCGTTTATCTCTATCCCGCGGGAACTACGCAATTTTCCGGGATAAAAAGTAGCCTATGTGCTATTCCAGACTTTTCTCTATCTATGTGCCCAATTTCATCCAGATCCGTTGGGCCGTTCTGGCGTGATTGAGTAACAAACAAACATCCATTCATCCATCCATCCATACTTTCGCATTTATAATATTAGTTAGATTAAGATGTCTTCATCTCTGTTTAAAATACTGTTAATCTTGAACAAATTTGGAACAAGCAAATACCTATGAAGTGTTAGTTTATGTGCGAAAATGGATTAACGATACGCTAAGTTTTAATTTCTGGCTTGGTTCTATTTTCTATATTTTGTTTTACAGCCCAAGAAAAAGAAGAAGGACAAGAAGAAACATAAACATAAGCACAAACACAAACACAGCAGCAAAGACAAAGCGGGCAAAGAAAAGGACCATCGAGAGAAAGACCGGGCCTTCCCTCCCCGGCCTCCCTCCAGCACTGACCATCTTAGGATAAAAGAGGAGACGCGGGAAACGCTAAGTTCGTTTAGCTCAAGTCAGAGTCCATCTGAAGATATCTCATCAATGCCGAGCAATATGAGTTTTTAGTGATTCGTTATAATTATTTGTAAGAATAAAATAATTAAGTTAGTGTAAGAAGTGAAATGTGTTATTGAATAAATAAAATATACTTTATAAATAAAATCTTTTCTTTAATCATCTTTTATTCATTCATATTTTACATACAGTTTGTCCTGTCACCTGACGGTAAGCTAGCCAAGAAGATAGATCTAGAACATTTACTCGACGTTTTATGTAAAAATGAATTTAATCCTAGAAGCCTTCAGGAAACTTTACATTTAGGGCCTGTTTCACCATTCCTTACCTGTCAGTTACCTATGATTCCGTCTCTATTTATTACTACGAAACAGACAGAGACGTCATCATAGACAACTGACAGTTAAGGAGTTGTGAAACAGGCCCTTAGTCCCATAAGGACCCGAGGACCGGAGGCCTTATTGTCTAACGCACTTGAAATCACGATCACATTCACTATTTCATTTTTATCGAAGGTTAAGGTTAGAATAATATGGTGAAGGCGGTCGCGAGTGACCGCGCGTTAGACAAAGCCACGGGTTTTTTGTCTATTGGTTCTTCCCGTTGTATTTATTCTTATCACTTCCAGTAAGCAATCACCACCGCGCATAGAGATCAAAGTCAACGCTTCAATGTAAAGCCAAGTAGGTATCCTCTATGTTCGTACACCGATAGCGCTCCCACCACCCACCACCGCCACCACTAACACACGGCGGCCACGACGTACAAAATCCGCGTTCTGAAATGAACACAGGCACGACGTCGTCTGTACACGCGTCAATTTGTGTGCGTAAGATACACAGGGCTGTCTATCGCAAGAACCTAGTACTGTAAGTACTACCAATGACATAAATATACTAAAGATATGGCTTAGATGTGTGCAAATAAATGTACTTAATCATTATCTATTTATTTAAACTTACTTAAAATGTGTCTGTCTGTGTATTTAAGCATTATTATTTTCAATTACAATAGATGTACGACAACAAACTTAAGCGAATGATTCTGTAGTTATTTCATGTATTAATTGCGATAATTTCAGAAAGCATTAATTTTCTAATGTTCTAGGTAGGATAGGTTCCCGAACTTGTGACGTGCGGCCGACATACATCGCGTCGCGAGCCCTACTAGTTGCCAGCAGCTTTCCGGCAGACTGCGCTTGAGGGGTGGGGTAACTCGAATAGGTGCGGGGCGGAGCGTGGCCATTCTGTACGTTAGTACTATTATATATTCTGTGCCACTAACTACCACCACTACTACCACTATCACTGCGGTCTATTTCTATCTACATAATTAAGATATTTTAAACCGGTATGGATTCACTTGCATGGTATAGACCATATGTTCCTTCAACTATCGTTGAATCTTTGTTGGATCACTTTGTACTCTGCATTTTTTTGTGCTTGCACTGCTGTGTTCCGGTGTGGAGAGTAAGACAGCCGGGGAAATTACGGGCACAAGAGGCATTTCATCTAAGTCCTCTAGGTTGGCAACGCATCTGCAATCCCTCCGGGGTTGCGGGTGTCTATGGGCAGTGGTGATCGCTTACCATCAGGTGACCCAATTGCTCGTTTTCCTTCATATTCACATTTAAAAAAAAAATAGCTGGATGCAAGAACTAAAGCGTTAACGGCCCCGGCATACTCGTATGTGAAGCAAAACAGTTCCAAACATAAATAGTTACGATACAACAGCATCGTTTCTAAACACTATAGGGACTTTACAATCGTGAGATCTCAAACGTGAGAAATATGTTTCGGTTAGGTTCTGATTGAACTCCAACCCATATGTATAAATAGCAGATGTGACCGTTGCAAACTCAACTCAGATTCAGTTTCTTATGAAGAGGAGTGTTGCTCTGTTGCTCTGAAATGTTGTTGGTTCCATTTTTAGTTTAAGACACGATGGAGAATTGGGTTTCTTTCTTAATCGTCTCTGTTATTGTACTTGTGTTGTTTGTTTTTTGATGGAACTACATAAACAAAGTGGAATTCTGTAAGTAATTTCTTAGTGATTAATGGGTAGCCGCATTCCCTATAACACAGGGGTGGCCAATAGGTCGATCGCGATCGACCGGTCGATCGCGACTGTTAGTCCAGTCGATCGTGGCAAGGCAAACTGCGCAACGTGTTTCATTTAAGGTTTCAATGTAATTGGTAGATCGCGCAGGGTTTTGTTAACAAATAGGAGATCTTGGGTCTAATCAAGTTGGCCACCCCTGCTATAACATAATTTCTAAGGTTTTTTCCAATCTACTACTGGGCACGATGTGATACATAAACGTGTACTTACATAAATTATAAATAAAACACAATGAACAGTTTTTCTGTTGTTATCGTGACGAACCTAGCGAAATTTAAACAAAAAACTGGACCTAAGTTTTTCTGTAATTGTAACTACTTAGGTACTTACATACCGTCACACCTGTTTCCCATAGGGGTAGGCAGAGACTGAGACTACTTTGTTCCACTTGCTACGATCCTGACACAAGTACCTCTAATCTTTCGCTTCATCCACATTCATCAATCAATAGAAAATTTCATGTTTTTGTACGTACGCAGGTACAGTCAGCGTCATATAGTTTGAAGCATTCAAGTCGGTCAAACATTCAATACAACATAGATAGAGTAAGACGCGCCGCACTTTTTGGTCACTCTGGATGTTTCATACTATACTAGCGACCCGCCCCGGCTTCGCGCGGGTGCAATTAGTATTTCTCTACTATATTATGCATGTATTATACTCATAAATCTTCCTTTTGAATAACTCTATCTATTAAAAAAACCGCATCAAAATCCGTTGCGTAGTTATAACGATCTAAAGCATACCTACATAGGGACAGAATGACAGCGGAAAGCCACTTAATTTTATACTGTGTATATAGTGAGTGATGACGCTGACTGTATAGAAATCACAAATAAAAAAAATGAAGTCATTGTTTGTATAGTACAATAACAATAATGACGATTCAGATACCGAAATGTGATCCAACCCGTACCTAAGTATAAATAATAACGTAGGTAGCCCGAGACACAGCTCAGATTCAGTTCTTCCTTAGCACGAGTAATAGGTATATTGACTTGTGTGACTTCCAGAGAATACCTTTAATATATTAGAACATTTAGAACCGTGATTTGGTTTTGTTTCTGTTCAGTGGCAAATGGGTTTTTGGGCGTGCATGCTGATAGGTACTGCAATATTCGCGGTGTTTTTCTCGTGACGAACCTAAATCAAATTTAAATTCTGTAAGTATTACTTTACTTAAGCACTGTTCGTTAAAAAAATAGCTCAAATCATGAACACGCTTTCCGCACACAGTCGCTCCACTGACTAAAAATTACCTTTCCCGTATCTTAGTTATCTTACGCTCACAGTCGCTCCACTGACTAAAAATTACCTTGCCCGTATATTACGCTCACTGTCGCCCCATTGACTAAAAATTACCTTGCCTGTATTTTACGCTCACTGTCACCCCACTGACTAAAAGTTACCTTCCCCTGTAGCTTACCTAAGCTCACAGTCGCGCCACTGACTAAAAATGACCTTGCCCGTATCTTACGCTCACAGTCGCCCCACTAATTAAAATATTGCTTATAATAATAATCGTATTATTTAGTGTGGCACAAGTAGTATAAACGCGTAATAAGTAGTATAAGTAGGAGTAGTTGTAGTATAAACGAAACCAACTTAGATGTAGTTTTTATATTCAAACTCAAAATGATGATACTATATAACTCATACCAATAATAACGTAGCCAAGCGACATTCGATTAGCTCTTTCGTATAATCTATCTCGATCCTTTTTATACGCGTTTGTAAACGAACAATTCACCCCAGTTTGTTGAAATGAAATGAAATGAAATGAAATGAACTTCTTTATTTGCATAACATTATGTCCATTTAGATGTTCAAAATAATAATTAAAACATATAAAATGGATAGAGACACTATAGCACGAAGATTTTAAAGAATGTTAATTTATTTTTGTTTACAGCAAGATGGGTATGGCGACATATTTTCTAGTCTGCTTTGGAATATACGCGGTTTTCTTTTCGTGAACTCTAGTGAGAGGCGAACTCCGTAAGTATTAGTAGATACTTAACAAACTTGACAGTTTAATTCACTATTGTAATTTGGGGAAGATTCGACTACGGAAGATCTTTAAGGATTGACAGCCTTATTCATAAAAAGTTAGAGGCTCGCTATAAGCTCGCTATAGGACCGATGCAAAAAAACATGATTCATAAACGTCAATTAGCGCTAATCAGTCCATTAAGGGTCTGTTAAGTCTTCCGAAAGTTAGCGGACTGTAGACCCTACTTTATCTCTCTGCTAACTCACAAAATGGCTGCCACGCATGTGAACAGCTGATTTTGGCAAGAGCAAAACTATACGCAAGACAGTTTTTTTTGTTTTAAGTTTTTATTCCCTCCGGGAAACGTAAAGGAAACTAGATCCACACTGCCTAGTCTGTCGTGTTAATTCGCTGGTTTCCCGCTAATTCGCTGCCACTGCTGTCAATTTTTTTTTTAATTCACTAAAAGGCCATTTTTGGTCTATGATTTGTCAAGGTGACAACATAACGCGTCTAATCCATCCATCAGCAGCTCATTAGTTAACAGACTGCTAGCAAGCGTTTATGAATCATACTTTTTAACAACTGTCAAATAAGCTTAATCAGTCTGTTAACTAATCGACTGATCAAACCTCAATTAAGGATTTTTTATGAATAAGGCTGTGAGTCTTTACACAACGGAGTTGCACGCACTCACGAGATGTCTCACAAGAGTTTAAACAATAAGTACTAGGCATTTTGTAGACCCTTTACCCATTAGCCACCCGTACTTTTTCTTCTTTGCCCATCATTAATGTGTCCCACAGTGGGGCAAAGGCATTCTCTTCTTTCCGTCCCCGTCCCTGTCAAAGGCGTCTCGCATATAAAAAGAATGGCAGGAGCCTTCTTCCAACCAGTCTTTAATATTAATTCATCTGTAGGTAAGAGTAAACAATTAAGTCCTTTTTTAAATGCTTTTGTGAATGAGAACAGTCTTTTAATTCCAACAAGAATGAGTAACCTTAGGAGTTAAGAGTAAAGTCAAACTTTGAAGAGGAAATAAGATTATGATTTTTGGCTTTTAGCTGGCAAGAAAACGGATAAGAAAATTCTTCCAAAAACACAAACACAATTAAAAACAAATTGTGGAAAAAGGGTCCGCACTCCGCAGAGATGGAGGGAAAAACAATTCTGAGTTTCTAGTGCAAATTTTTGCCACAAGGAAAAAAGGTCCTCTAAAGGGCCACATGGCAATTGCTCCACGACAAGTTTAACTTTTAAGTTAAAGATGAAGAATAGCAAATACTTAACACCTGGACATCACCGACCTAGGAACATGGGCTGCTGGTATTAAGGTCCATTCGACTGACTTCATAACTTAGTTAAATGTAGCCATAGCAAAAATAAATTTTCAATGTAATTAAAAAACAGCATTTTTATTACAGACAATTGGAAAACCATTTTTAAACAGGAAAAATTACAGTTAATAAACTAAGGCAAATCTCTTCTGTACGTAAAGACAAATTTCGTTTTCGAAATATTTCACTCGGGCTATCGATCGCCCTGTGTAATTTAAAACCGCGGCTTTGCCTCGAGTGACGCGTTTCGAATTACTACTATTGTGTTCTAAATGGTCGGTATTGGGTGTCGTATCGATTGATTTCTATTGGAAGTACAGACGAGAAGCAATCGACAAAGTCATACTTACGCCTTCTGATGTTACTTTTATCGCCGTCGATATATTTGCTATTTCTGATCTAAATTAATAATAATCTGGAAACAGATTAAGCTCCGTTATAAAATGTCGGATTCACTTGTGATTGAGCCCTTCCTTTATTTATTTACACAAATTATTCCGGAAATATTTCAGCAGGTGGTTTAGTTAGTTTATTTAACACTCCTATAAACATTTTTTCGTTGTAATTTTGGATTCTAAATTAAATCGCCCCTTTGACCCCGTACAATTTGAACATAGACCAATGGTGTAATTTTACCTAGACATTAGTTTTTGTAAATTTTTATTAATACTATGAATTTAAAGTCCGAAATAAAATATTTCCTATTTGTGTACCTATTTGTATGTATGTCGTATGTAAACTCTCTATACCTATTTGTATTTTGTCAGGTAGGTACAATTCAAAAATCGTGCAATGAAAACATTTACGGGGGTGTTTAGTGAAATTAACCTAATCGCTTGCTGAAGATCCAGTTTCGTTTAAGTGATAGTGTATATGCTATTTATGCTAAAGACGGACATTACGGGCAGACGGAAGGATGTTCGGACGGAGGGTTAGCCAACGGAGCGAACAATGCCAAAAGTCTGAAAACTCACTTGTCGTTGCTATTGTACCTTTAAGTAACTAGGTACTTTGTTTTTTCAACGACAGTATTGTTAGTAGGTATACCTAGTCATCAGTGGCGCGGCGTGAAGTATATCAGAAGGCAAGGAATTTAACTAGCCTTTTCCTATAATTCTGCACAATAAAGTACCCAACTGTCTTAAAATAGGCAAGCCGGTGGGAATGGAGTTCTAAGGACGCCACGCCACTGCTAGTCATAGAATATGGAATAGCTACCACACTTAGTTTATCTTACATTTTTCAAGGAATATTTCTCTCATTTTAACTTTATTTAGTACATTAACTGATAATTTTAGCTGCGAAGTAGAGACATAGAGTAATTAATATTTAACCACCGATATTATGATGTGTAAGTATAATATTTGATCACATTTTAATAGAGAACCATCTTTAGGTACATTCGATTCAAAAAGTATGAATAACTAGCTGTTGCCCGTGACTTCGTCTGCAAAGGAATTGTTTATCGCTATCCCATGGGAACTATGCAATTTTCCGGGATAAAAGTAGTCTATGTTTTAATCTAGGGTACCAGCTATCTCTTTTCCAAATTTAATCCAAATCCATCCGGTTGTTTCTGCATGTAGAAGGAACACACTCACTCACATCACAAACTTTTACATTTAGGTATACCTAATATTAGTAGATTCTTATATAACTGGAGTAAGTCTGTTTTTTCGATGGGAAACCAGGGACGATATAACACCCGTAATATTTGGTGAGGATGTTAATATTCTGTCTTCCATACTTTTTTCTCGCCAACGTTTTCTGTGCGATTAGATAATTAAATCGTTATGCTGTAATTACAACAGCAAAGACGAGATAAAATTAAACCAACAATATCTTTAGGTCAATATTGAAGAGAAACGATTGACCTAAATAACAGTATTTAAAAAGTCTATTCCCAATCAAATTGAATACACTGCTCTATTTGATTAGTTTAGAGTTGAGTGCTGCAAAGTAAAGGGTGAAATGGATAGCGTTTTCCGCAACAGTATCGTATCATAGCTGACCTTAGTAACATTAAACAGAGTTGTTGTGTTTGGTTACATTTAGTCGAGTTTGAGCCTTCGGTCTTAGATGACACGGGGCCGACTGATAAACTACATATATTAAACATTATTCAAGCAATTGTTTTTTGATGTACTAAAAGTGATTATTAGTTACACTTACGTTTTATAATATTATAATTCGACGCGTAAAATAAATACGTAGTGATGGCTCACCTTCAGAACGGGACGTCTAAAAAACAGTTGAGCATCGCGGTTGTTGGTGGCGGATTGGTAAGTACCCCCTTTTTCTTTAAAATATGTTACCTTTTTGACAGCAAATTCTAATTAATTACATCAGTCACACACACATAAAAAAGAAACAGGAATTGAATATGTCGGGCGTCATCTTGACTAAATAGTTGACTAAAAATACTATACTTTATTTTTCTGATAATAATGATAACGTATTGAAACTGACTAATGCTAATAAAATAGTGTTTCTAGGGGGCGATCTTAGAAATAGCATCTGTGGTAAATATTGTGTTGCATTTGTTTTAGGAGTAGAATAGTTTCTATGTACTAAAATAACTTAGTAAATATCTATTAAATTAACACCAATAGACGTGGTTCTGCACTAAGCAACGGCCAGCGGAAAAACTTACAATAGATAATTACAATAAGTACCTACTTAGATTCAAAATTTAATACTTGAGAACTTACTGAATACAATACACCAAAGTCATATTTTTCATGATCTTTCTCGATCGAGGATTGAACCCATGAACTCAAACTTCGCAGCTAGGATCTGATTCTGATGCGAATGTGAGTTGCACAAAGTTACAACAAATTACACAATAACTTTATCCATAAGCAACGATTTTTGACAGAAAACCTATAAAATATTGTCAATTTGATGACCGAATGGCCTAGTGGTTAGAGAACCTGACTATGAAGCTCGAGGTCCCGGGTTCGATCCCCGGTCGGGGCAGATATTTGTATGAAAAATACGAATGTTTGTTCTCGAGTCTTGGATGTTTAATATGTATTTAAGTATGTATTTATCTATATAAGTATGTTTATCCGTTGTCTAGTGCCCATATCACAAGCTTTGCTTAGTTTTGGGACTAGATCAATTGGTGTCAATTGTCCCAAGATTTATTATTATTATTATTAAATTGTCGGTTATGGTCAAAGTTATCGTTAGAGTAACTCTGTGTAACTCACGCTATCTAGGCTATCCTGTCGTTAGCTTCAAACCATTTACCAGAACCTAGTTGACAATTTATTTCGAGAGATAATTTTGTAGCAATATACAGAATTTTCGAGTGGTATTTGCGGAGATATGATTTCAAAAATTGCCCCCCGGTTTAGATAATATTCTCGTTTGTTAAGCAAATTACGCTTTTGTAGGTTGGATCCTTGGAGGCTCTGTATTTGGCGAAAAGAGGTCATCAAGTCCATCTTTATGAATACCGAGAAGGTAATAAAAGTTTAATTTAAAAAAAAGAAATCTTTGTTTAATTTTTATTTGTAGATGCTTGTTACATTAAGCTATGTTTACCCCGAAAGGGATATACGTGTATGTATATATGTATGTATTTTTTTATGTTCTTGGGAAACTTAGTTGCTATTTTAATAAGTTTCATGTAAGTCGTGACTTGACTATAATGATTTAACATATGCTTATTATTAAAATAGTAATAAAGATTTACTCTCGTTCACAAAAAGTTGCAAACCTATTACAATAAAGTTGTTTTATCTCTCTGCCATTACAAATGTTATAGAGACTAATAAAGACAAACGAATGTCAAGTTGATGACCAACAAGCGTACCTATAATTATGTAAGTTTGTACATTATAGGTTTTTATTAACATCAATGACCAAGTTTTAGGAACAAAAATTTGTTCTTTAAGTCCTTTTTTTAGAGCTCGGAATCTGCTGCAAAAAGAATTCTAAAATTCTAAGTGAATTGCGAGTTTGTAAATTGTGTTTTGATTCTTGAGTTCTGATTCTGAATGTGAATAAAATGGAACCCTTGCAGGATCACTTCGTCCGTTGTCCAGTCCAGACTCTGTCTATCATATTTTGACAAGAGTAAAATAACTTAAATAATCTTTAGGGTAGGTAGATACTTTCCGTTGACATGGAAGTATGAATATAACCGTGCCTACAAGTGAAGACAGTTTTTAGAATAGATGACCACAGACTATTGCCGTATGGGTTATTATTACAGACATACAGAAAACCCCCCAAGCTCGGGGCAGGTCTATTAACCTCGCACTCTCCCTGCGCGGGCGCACTGCGCTCAAAGATGTGGGGCTCGAGGATCAGATGATACAGCACCACGGGATCCCCATGCGGGCGCGCATGATTCATCGCACTGACGGCTCTACGTACGCCATACCGTACGATGCTAGGACTAATCAGGTAGGTCATCATTTTGCGCTAAGGATAGGGATCAGATGATACACCACTAAAAGATACATTGCATGGATGGTATGATATATCACACGAACGGCTCTACGTATGCCATACCGTACGATGCCAGGACTAATCTCGTAGGTCATCATTTTGCGCTAAGGATAGGGATCAGATGATTACACCACTAAAAGACACATTGCATGGATAAGAAAAATATCAATAACTCAACCATTTGAGGCCGCATGACACATCCCATACATCTCAAGAATGGCATAGGTACCTTATTTATTTATCCTTCTGTGTATGATACTGTAACATGGTAATGGTTTTTCCTGCGACTCGCTCGATGATTTGGCAAGGCATAAGCCGCATTTTGGATTTTTATTTTGAAAAACTAAAAGATTGCTGCTGTATTCTACTTGATTGTAAACATAAAAAGGGCTGCCACTATTGCAGGTACTTGTAAATATTAGTTTTACTTTTCCTAGTGTTTATTATCTTGTATATATTTTTTTTGTGAAACCTAATCCAAGTCTCGTTTAGTTTTCCTCACTGGCCTAGGCTGCACCGAAACGAGGCTTGGATAGGATTTACGGGCCACGATTAAGCAGGGTGTTTGATTACAGCCCTTCCTTTCCCGTCTTACTACACCACCAGGGCCGTCTTTAAACTATTTGAGGCCCTGGGCACATTAGGATCATGGGGCCCCTATGACCTAAATATCGGTTATCATTTGGTAATCTGGCAGGAACTAGGGGGCCCCATTCGATCGCGGGGCCCTGGGCACGTGCCCATAGTGCGCAGTGGAGAAGAGGGGCCTGTACACCACTCCACACTTCCGCTCCTCCAACTCTCCGCTCCGACGCCTCGGAGCAGTCCGAGGCCATCCCGACACCCTGCCCTGCCTGCTTTCCTGCTCACCCGAAGTCTCAGGCCAATGCTTGTTATCCTTCAAGAGCAGTGCTGACTGAAACGACTATGTACATATTTATTTTGTATTATATTTTTACACCCACGCCTTGTTTTCTTTACTGTTCTCCGCTAGCCGGCGACATAAGGCAACGTAATGTTATGTATTTACACAATTTGTTTTTCTGTATCTATAGTTATATGTAGATTATGTTTTTCGCGTAGGTATATCCTACTATGAATATTTTTAAATTACTCGCATTATACTATACTTAGGTATTCAAAATATGCAATGTGTGACGTAAAAATAATCTTAACTATTTTATCACGCTCCGGCGGGAATCCCCATTTTTCCGAGTTAAATAGTAGCTTATTGTGTTATTCCAGACTCTATATCTGCTTCAAATTTCATCTAAATTGTTCAGCTGTTCTGGTGTGAAAATACATACATTCTCAGAAACTTTCGCATTAATAATAATATTGGTAAGGAGATCCAGACCTGCGTATTTAAGTACCATTTTTTTTTGTTTTCAGTGTATTTACTCAGTTGGGAGAAATTATCTCAATGGATTGCTACTGAAAGGTAATTTCTTTTAACAAAGTTACAAAATAATTGTCTACTCGAGATTTGTGTCAGTCAAGTAAATAAACGTGGAAAGGGGGATCAATACACAGTGATGGGATGCTAGCCGCATCGCCTATAGATTTTTGCCCGTTCTCTCGGTGGGCTTTTACCATCGCGGGAAGAGAAGCAACTGGTACATTCTACGTTTTGTCTTTGCTTCCAGACCAGCATGGAAGAGATATTTATCGTTTGACGAATACAAACGGTGACTGCGATCATGACCATGCGCGTGTTAGACAATATTGTTAGATAATTAAGAGATAATGTAATAAAAAATAAATTACATACACAGTCCATTAAAATTCACAGAATCCGAGAAATACGAGAAGGTCCAGAGATATTTTAATCACAAACTGGTAGAAGCCAATCTGCGCAAGGGGTCTTTAACATTCCAGAAGTGAGTATAAGTATAATTTACCAGTCTATTTTACTCTTTGATTATAAAATTCACTATTCTGGTTAAGAATACTTGTATTAAATGTTTAGTTAGTGCCCCTGTCTGAGTATCTTTAGCCATTGTGTGATTGTTAATTATGTGTTTTTCAACAAAGACTTACACCTACTATTTCAAATGCTTTTCATTTGTCTACTGCACAAAACTTACGTAATTAATACGATCGGGTACTTACTGTTCTTTTCAAAGAACCTTGGAAGGAATAAAGTGGTATCTTTCTGCCTTGCATTGTATTGTGAAATAAACTTAAATATCTTGTATTTCCGTTCATACAATTGGTCTCAATAGTTTCGTTGTCTTCAGTTCCGTGTAACAGATGGATCAAATGGAATTTTAAGTCCTGCAACCGTTACGGCAGTAAAGTTTAAATGGTGATCCTCATAATTCTAGGCCCGACAAAGAGACTGTCCATGTGACTGCTGACCTGATCGTGGGCGCAGACGGAGCGTTCTCAGCAGTACGCAGATCCATGATGAAGCAGCCGCTCTTCGACTACAGCCAGAAGTACATTGAACACGGCTACATGGAGCTGTGTATACCTGCTGATGAAAATGGAGGAGTAAGCCAACAATAACATATTATGCTTGTGATTGTCGTGTGACGCCTTTGCAGCTAAGTCAGATCGATACATACTATAGCGTATGTATAAAACAAAAAAAGCTAAAAATCCTGTAGTATTTAGGTACAGGAAGAATCGCCGCTCCGGAAATGTAGAGTCTATACATGAGGGTTGACACCCGTACAGCAGAGAAGTAATCCAAATGATACATTAACCGACCTTCAATAAGAAGAGTCAACATGGCTTAGGTTTACCCGCTTAGTTATATAATTACATCTTTACAACTCGTACCCAATAAAACTCGATGTAACGCTATAATCATAAAAGTTGTACGTTAACTTTAGGATCGTCTCGAATATCTTCATTAATTGTTGAGATTGGATGATTATCTAAGCTAGTCTTGAGTATGTTTAAAGCAGACACTTTATGCTTTTTTAAATATGTAGGTGGTTCAGTTAACGTTCTCGGCGTGATGAAGTTGTCACTATAATATTTGCAAGATTACCTGTCAAACAAACAAGCTTCTCACATCCTTATTTTCTACAGGATATTGACCCCATTATCTTTAGCTTTACTGGTTTAATTAATGTCTAAGGTGGGCTTGAGTGGTATAGCTTTTTTTAGATCGCCGTATTGGCTCTTACTGAATCACAAAAAACAATTAATATTACAGTTCCAGATGCCGCCAAACTATCTTCACATCTGGCCTAGAGGCAACTTCATGATGATAGCGCTGCCCAATCAAGACTGTTCGTGGACCGTGACTCTGTTTATGCCATTCATCCACTTTAAGAATTTGGACAACGAGGGGAAACTACTGGCATTCTTCGAGGAATATTTTCCTGATTCTCTTCCGTTGTTAGGAAAAGAAAATTTGATTCGGGATTACTTTGGAGGATTACCGTCAGCTTTAGTTGCTGTTAAGGTAAAGAACCAAACGCTTAAGTCGTGGAAAAGTTTTCCACTAATAGCATGTATACTGACGAGCAAAAAATATGGGGTCACTTTTTGTACAACTTTGTTTGGGTAATGGTTTGTTATTTTAACTTGTCGGTGTGCTTTTGTTTTTCAAAGTTACCAAGAGACTACAGTAACGTTAAAATTAAGCTAAAACTTTGTCCCTGGATGCCTCTTCGGGACGTTTAATTTAAAAATATAAATTTATTCAAGTCCTGGGAGATATACAGCAAGGCAAACACGAAGGTCATTTTACATACCTACTATCGCACTGTATTTTACACCGTTTATTTTACTTCCAGTGTCGTCCTTACCATGTGGAAGACAAAGCACTTATTATAGGGGACGCCGCTCATGCCGTCGTACCGTTCTACGGGCAAGGCATGAACGCAGGCTTCGAAGATTGCACGCTGCTCGATAGATTGTTCCAGAAGCATAACGATAGCCTGGCGGAAATATTGGAGGAGTTCTCTGAAACCAGATGGGAGGACACGCACGCGATCAGCGATTTGGCCATGTATAATTATATTGAGGTAAATGGACCAGAGGCCAGAGGCTATTTGTCTAACGTACACACTGTCACATTCATTATCTTTAACTACCCGCCTTGTACCGTATGGCAGATAGAAGTACTAGGGATAACGGCTGTGTGAGAGCTGGACAATGTGCCTACTGGTCCAGACTTTACACACTAGTATCAGGATACGGCAAAAATTGTTTGCAATTTTTAAAATGCATTTGTTCTTATTTTTGCATTTAAAAAGAAGCAAGGGTTACGGACATAAGTAAGTTGGACGACTATTTAGGATGGTAGTCAAATCTGCCTGAATGACATCTTGTGGCAGTGTACTATTTGGTGATGTCAAAAAGGAAATTTACTTAGCTCGCTTCTGCAAATATTTTGCTGCCCCCATTTTCAGTTCATCTACAATTGTCAGTCGAGATCTGGGGCCTTACCATGACGTCTTAATGTGATTCAGTTTAGGTTCTCTCGCTGTCAGATTCATACTAAAACTTGAACTGAGTCGGAATCAGGACGTCATGGTAAGGCCCCAGCTTCTCTCTATCTACACCGCGCCAACTGAACACCACAACCCAACCTAATTATGCAATCTGTTCTTTTCAAATGCTTTTCAGATGCGTGACCTAGTGACGCGTCCATCGTACCGCCTCCGGAAAGCGGTGGACGATTTCATCTTCTGGCTGCTGCCGAACTTCTGGGTGCCTCTCTACAACTCTGTCACCTTCACCACGATGCCTTACAGCCAGTGTGTCAAGAACCGCAAGTGGCAGGATAAGGTTGGTCTGAAGCCTTTACCTAGCTAGGTAGCTAGTAAGACAACCGTTGGAATGAAGAACGGTCGTGCTTGATGTATTTAGGCGTCGAAAGTGCACTCGTATAGAGTTTGAACCATCCTATCTAGGAGAAGGCAACTCCGATATAAAACCCCGGAAATGGTGTTCTCAGTTAGGCGTGAGTAAGGTCTAACCTGAAACATGCGGTAGACTCCTGCAGCCAACCCGGTTCCGCACGTATTGAATTGTTTCTCCTGCGGGCCCCACCGGGAAGGCCGAGAGGGTGGTACGGGTCGTGGGCAATCCCGCGCCTCCTTAACATCGTCCCTGGCGATGCATTGTCTATGGACAGCCATCAACGGAAGTGCCGCTGACAATGTTTAAATCACCTGTCATAGATGTAGAGGCCTAGATGATGATGATAGTGTTTGAAATGAGTTACCGGCTTATGTGGTGTTGTTGTTGACAATATTATGAATTACGTGGAAATTGTATATGGATGTAGGACGGTGATTGGTTTTAACTTCCGCAAAGTTACACTTAAGAATTCAATTAAAGAAAACAATGCGTTGGTAGCGTGCACATTACTTTTTCCTATGTTATTCGTCGAATTTAATACTTAGTTTATTTTTTGCAGGTGCTTTTGTATTTCTTCATGTTTGTGGCATCGTCCGCGGTCTTCGGATTATTCTACGCGTCGCGATAAATATTAATTCTAACGTTTATAATCAGTATTGTAAGAATTTATTTTTGAATAAATCGAAGAGCATGTGCACACAGTAAAATAAATGTGTTTTTTTTAAAGAAAATAACTTCCTGTGTTTTTTAGGACTGGCTGTTGCCCGCGACCTTGTATGTACTCGCAAAATATAGCCTATGACACTCATAAATAATGAGTGAAGTAAATAGCGCAATTCAAAATTTAAGAAACTTAAAAATTCAAGTCTGTCATTTGAGTCAAGCTGCTTTGTTTAAATAAAACATGGCTCTATCTACGAGTATACACTTAGTAAAACCCATCCTTTAAAACAACGAGCAGCGGGTTTTATTCGTACACTTAAACAAAACACTGTCGGGTAATAAGCCGCGGCAAAATAACCAAGTTGAAGTACTTAGCAAAAGCATTCTCTGCGAGATATGAATTTTTTAAAGATCAAAGTAGATTAATGGCTGGTTTCACCAATCTCTGTTGAGTTCCAATTACCTATATCTCATAGGTTCAGAATATAATAGATAAAACACTAGATTTCTTAAAATAGAATTGTTGTGGACTTCCACAGAAACGTAATAATATCAGGCAAACATTTTTTAGCCGCGCCTGTTTATTTATAAAAGCAAAGTGCTCACGAGGCGCTATAAAGTTTAGCGGGGTTAAAAGGATCCACCCTTTGTTAAACATTCATTCCGCTTTCATGAGAAAACATTGCTTGTTATAATTAAGTAGGAACTTTTTTAACATAACAACTAAAATTCATAATTCATGTTCCTTTCGAGAATATAATTTAGTCGCGTAGAAAGTTTTAGAACACGCGAATGTTAATCCATACTTTATATTTACCTACTATAAGTCCCCGGCCGTTATGAAGTCAATCCTGACACATTGCACAACTATGAAGTAGGTACCTGATTATTGTTAATGTCAAGCCTCTGTCAACCACAGAAGAAAAATGCTAGACTTGCTTGTTGCGTTGACAGAATAGTGAGTGGCAATAATATCACATTACACAATATATCGATTCACGATAAAAAGTTCGCATATCAAAAATATTGTCTATGATATTGTGCATTAATAAAAATAAAATTTATTGATTGTAAAATATATTACGTATTATATAATATGTAGTATTAATAGTTTCATAATTTTGTGTGCTAAACTTGTGGCTGATTTTGCCTATAGATAGATACTGCCTAATGTTTCAGTATTTTAGATAACGACTTGATGAGTTAATGATTAATACAAATAATTCCAGTAGTAATAGTGATGGTAATTCGGAAAGTAACACTATTATAATGAAGTAATATAAGTTCTCTCTCTTATCTCAAGATGTTTTTTATACTTTCCTTCATATAAATATATTTATTATTATAGCTGTAGAGAACTGCATTCAACTCGACTCACGCTTGACTAAAATTTTATCGATACAATAGAACGTGTATCAGACAACCCTAGAGGATGTGTCAGGATTTACTTCATAGCGGCCGGGCACTATATATTGGAACTACAGAACCGATTCCCTTTTATTTCTAATCTCGTGGGAATTTCGAAAATATTTCTTTTTAATTTCAAGACTACTTATTACTTTCTTAGTTTGGGCTGTGCGTTGTCTGTCAGTCAGACAACTTACTCTCTTGCCTAATGCTCTGGTTCGCTCTTGGCCAGATTAGGCTGCAGGGCAACAGCTCCAATTTTATATGATCACTAGCTTCTGCCCGCGACTTCGTCTGCGTAGAATTATTCATTATACCTTCCTCTTGAATCACTCTCATCTATTAAAAATCCGTTGCGTAGTTTTAAAGATAATAAGCATACATTTGGACAGACAGACAAACGGACAGACTGCGGAAAGCGACTTTGTTTTATACTATGTAGTGATGATACTTGCTCCTTTCTATTAAAGATTGAGCCCAAGGTAACTTACTCGTATTTATTAACAGCTCATAATTGTCGGCTGCTGCATTTGAAATGTCGTTTTAAAATTAATCAATCACTAATTAACGTTGTTAAGTAATTATTTGCGAACGACTGCTGGCTGTTGGACACTCTCCGTGTTTGAAAGAGTTTAACATTTCACCGCAGCGTGGTTCCGCTCCGCGTTTAATTACCCTGAAAACTGGAGATAATTAACAATGCTCCAGCAAAAATATACTCTTTAAAAATATGGATATGAAAATATTATTCATCGAAAAGAACATTCACCGAAAATCGAGTGAGGCTCATAGCATAACTTACTTTGCCTAAGATTCATGTGTTACCAAAGTAAGTACGTTATTAAGAAGTTTAGGAAGTATCTAATTTTTACGCATTGGTATAATTAGTATTATGTCAGCGGACTAAAGAAATGCTGTAAGTAGGTAGGTACTCAACTACTTGACATGAAAGCTTCGTTGGTACATAGGATAAAATTCAATATACAATCCAATTTATTATAGCTACGTATGTACGTAGTATGAACTCATCTTCTTCAATCATCTTTAATGCAAAACTGTCCTTTTTGTAATATTTCATCTAAGTAGATCCGTTTCATCGCTAGGGAAACATCTATTCACATGTATAAATCAGAGGAATGGGATAGGTAGAGGGATCATTGTGTGGGATTCTTACACCAAAAATGTCTCCAAAACTTTCTGTGACGCCCAAGCCAACACAGAGGCTTGATTTTTCGAGGCACAAAACTCGAAAGTGGCATAAATCGGAGTATTGCTACAATACTTACTAGACAGAGCTGTCATTTTCTTCTAATCTACTTTGGAATGGTCCTTTCGGGTGATGTGCTTTCAAAGATCGCCCCCCTCGTGTTTATTTTTAATTTATAAGATTCTAGCATTGGTAGTGACCTCAACCCAAAATTCCCAAAACAACGTATAGCGAGATTCCCTCGCTTCACATGCCATCCAGCGACGAATCGAGTGTCCCGACCAACTTAATTGGCTGACTGACAACAGGAAAAGAAAACAAACTATTGTGATTGTGACGTTAATGAGAATTTATGACCGCGAACTCGGGCATCCTGCCGACATTGAAGGCTTTTATTTAGCACTTGTCTGTAAAAACGTGTGCTAAACTGCTGACATTGCAAAAAGCTTGGAACGTACAATGTTACTCCAATAGTGATGGTACTAATAATCGCTAAATAGCGTCAATCCGAAAGATGGTTCAAATAAAGTTAAAGTTAATCATAATTAAAGTTAATAAAGTAGTTTGGGAACTTTATTAAATCAGTATTTAATTCTTGTTTTTTAAATCTGATGATTTAATTTAGTAATAGGAAACCTTACTTTATGAATAAGAGGGAAAGTCAGCATCATCTTAATGTAGAGCGTTAGCGTGCACCTAGTTGAAGATCAAAATGTTTTTTTTTTTCTAAACCACCAAAGGTTTTTGACCACTAATGAGTTACTAATAATGCTGACGTTTATTTTGGTTCGGGATTCGTCAGAAGGTTTGTGGATTGGCATTTTAATTGGCGGCTTGATCAAAGCAATTTCAGTTGCCGTTGAATATCCAGAGAATTTGAATTCTGTATCTTTATTATCACATTTTATACATCAACTTCGGAAATGTGAATTTTAACGAATTTATGGAATAAATAAAACTCTGGTGTGTACCTATGTGTGTAGGTATACGTGTACATGTATAATTTTTCGCTAAATGTACATATAGTTACCTATTTTTGTTATTAGGTACATAAGTTGTGTTTAGGAAAAGTATTGATAGAGTATTTTTTCAGATTCTGTTTGTGACAAAAGTGTTATTTCTGGGTAAATTTAGTCTACAGATTGAAGTAATGCTTTGTCTGGCAGGAGTTTGGCACAACGATGTATAAGAATTATAAACAAATAGTTGAAATAGCTATCATATGAAAAAGTTTATTTAAATTAGATGGAAAACATTCATCGTTATGTTAAGTTAAACTAAGAAACAAAATAACGTACTTATAGTAAAAATTACTTTAGAGTCTTATCACCCCTTAAAATGTTAACACTTTACTGTCAAAAACAGACTACAACGACAGACATCTGTGTTTATTGAAGAATACACAAAGGGACGTATAAGTAGTACTGACAACCGACACATGGGAACATGCTGAAACAGAATGCACATCAGTAGTTATACTGCAATGTGAAAGTAGTTAATTTAAATGCTTTGCGTATTTACACCAAAAATTTAACCAATTTAGTCAAATTGTAAACTTCTACTTGTATAAAGTAAAGTAAAGCCGGTCGATTGATTTTACTCCTCCCCCTAAGATGCTTATCGCACCTCATGACACGTCCTGTAGGCTTATTGTCTAACTCGCTCGCAATCGCCATCGTGTCCATTTTGACAGTTCATGTGTGAATGTGACAGCTAGCTGATTCCGATGCCAATTGTCAGCCCATACATGAACTGTCAAAATGAACACGATAGCGATTGCGAGCGAGTTTGACAATAAGCCCACTGATTTTGGCGGCCCTTTACTATCGGGCGCCTACGGCGAATTCTGCGTTCGAGGGATACTACTGCAATATTAAGTTTCTATACCTATCAAATTTCTCCTCTGTGTCTATATTCCATATCCAGTGAGAATTTCAGAAAAACTCTTCTAAGTGTATTATTATTAAGAAACACGTCTCCCAAATTTCAAGTCTCTAAGCTCCATTTGTTTAGTTAGACTGCATGTTGTCTGTCGATCAGTCAAGATACTTTTTATAGGTATAGATGGACGGAGATAAATACCGTCATTACCACTATCAGAAATATAATCCGCTTTAGATTAACGCGGAACTTTCAATCAACCGAGAAAGCGAATGCACTGAACAATCGATTCATTTTGAGATAACTTTCAGATTGATTGAATAGCATTCCAAGGTGCAGCAAACTACGATCACTAAGTTATATCTGGCTTATTAAACTCATAATCACAGAACCCTTTTAATAAGGATACCCTTTGGTAATCGCCTTAACTGGAGGAACCAATTAAGAGGAGTGACCGTGCAATAGATGCCACAAAACGATAAACAAGTTTTTTTGTTTATAAGCAGGTGCAGTGGTCAAAGGGGTCTTGACCAAGGTTAAAAATTTAATTAACGCTGCAGCATATTTGAAACACAATTATATGTGCATATCCTATACCTATAGGTACCTATGCGTATTAAAACGGCTATTGTTAGTGTAATTTCAATCTTGCGAATCATATTGTAACATTTTTTTTCGTGTGTTGTATTAATGTCATTTGTATGATTAATCTGAGGCCTTACCATGACGTTTTAATGCGATACAATCCCGACTCAGTTCAGGTTTTAGCTGTCATTTTTAAGTAAGGCCCTTGTACTAATTTAAGTATAATAAACATCACTGAACGTATTTCAAATTTGAAATTTTAGCCCGTTAAAATCGACACGGATCTTTTAGTTGTTTTTAAAAGAAATAATCAGAATCCGTTCCCAGGCGTGTCATTATCAAACAAAACCATGTGTTGCTCTGCTCGTTTAAGCAATCAGGGGGCACATGTGGTGATAACAAACGCCTTGACTTTGAGTATAGGGTGCGGTTATAAACAGTCTACTTTGATTTCGTCTGTTCAAAAGTTATAACTTTCTACTAAATACAAACTAGGACTAGGTACATAGTGATTTGGAAGATAACCTAAAATAAATTTTTAAGTAGATTTTTTTGGAATTTTGTAGGTTGGTTCGAAAGGTTTAATAGTGGGTAAGCAAACGAAAGATCTACCTAAATGTAATTATGAATAGGTAGCTCGGTAGGTACAAATAATTATGCCTGTGTATTTTTTGATTTACATTAATACTTATATCAGAAATGTTTGTGTTATAGTTATTTTGATATTAATGCTTCATTAACTCTGCGTTCATTAACTTCTGTCTATTCATATACCTCTGTATTGAGAAGGCTGTATGTCTTGTAGATATCGCTTTTAACCAATAAGACCATCTATTACAGAGCATAATATATTTCGCAAAGGCTTGGTTATCTTGGAGGTGAGTAGCAGAGTAGAAAGCTAAATATTTTTTGTTCACTAAAGTTGACCTCCGCAAAGTAACGCCTGATTCAAATATTATATTTAAATTATATCATCATCATCATCATTATGTCAGCCGAAAGACGTCCACTGCTGGACATAGGCCTCCCCCAAGGGAGGATACTCAATATTTTTTTTCGTAACAAATCTAACGCTCGCTTCCAGATAGCTCTACCACTAGCAACAGCGCCCAGTGACACGTTGATTCCAATATAGATAGCGAGCGAGCAAAATTAAGTTGTCGTGTTACACAAACCGACATACAACAAGGATTAATCAAACCCGAAACGGAACCACCAAATTGCATTTATGTACAAACTGGTTTAAATCTTATTTAATTTAAAGGATGTTTTAGAGTTGTCTAGATAACCTTGATTGAATATTTAACGATCAGTGATAAATTAAGATTGATCCAATGTTAATATCAGACTACATCAGAAAAAATGGAAATACGCACTATTTATGGCAATGAAAACTAGTCGTTTTCTATTTACTGCTGTTGCACAATTTCACATAACTCTGTCTTTTGTATCCACTTTTGCGGAATCAGGGATACATATCCCTTTCTATCAAACTATGGGTTAACTAACTAAAGTTTAACTAGTAGGAGATCACTTATAGGGATAAGTTATTGTTGTTTGTGAATTGTATCTGTTTTTAGGGTTCCGTACCTTAACAGGAAAAAACGGTACCCTTATAGGATCACTTTGTTGTCCGTCCGTCTGTCAAGACCCTTTTTCTTAGGAACGCGTGGAGGTATCAAGCTGAAATTTATATCAAATACTCAGGTTCACTGCCCCTTGAAGCTGTGAAAATATCAAACTTCTAAGCCAACGCAATCAAAAGATACAGCCGTTTATGCCGCAAATTTCCGCAACTCTCAAGGGAATCAAAACCTACAGGATACTGCCCGTGAACGCAGAATCTTGAAATTTGGTATAAAGGTAGGTCTTATAGCACAGATTAAGGAATAATTGCGAAAACCGTAAATAATTATGTACGTATGTCTATATATATCAGTGACCAATATAAAGTGACCCCACATTGCGTATATTTTGCTTTGGAGCAGGGCTCTGCTTACACTGGTTTATAGATAAATATTTATAGGTAATGATACGGAACCCTTGGTGCGCGAGTCCTACTCGCACTTGGCGGGTTTTTTTTATATTTGTACAATAAAGCATTACTTACTTACTTACTTACTTACTATGTATGAATGTATGTTTGTTTGGGTGGAAATATTGAAAATAATAAATTTTGAATCAGATATCTTCAAACGATTAGCTGAAATTTTGCATACTTGTGAAGTTGGATGACATGACAACAATCTGGGGCCTTACCATGACGTCCTGATTCCGACTCAGTTCAAGTTTTAGCTGTCACTTTTAGTATGGATCTGACAGCGAGCGAATCTAAACTGAAACGCATTAAGACGTCATGGTAAGGCCCCTGGTAGTTAATTCTAGTGGCACGGTCGGGACAGTCGCCCCAGGATGGAACTCTTTCAACAGTTAGTCAGATTGACTTGAAATTTCGTAAGTATACAAAACTAGCTGTTGCCCGCGACTTCGTCTGCAAAGAATTCGTTTATCGCTGACCTGCGGGAACTACGCAATTTTCCGGGATAAAAAGTAGCCGATGTGTTATTCCAGACCATAATCTATCTTCGTTCCAAATTTCATCCAGATCCGTTAAGCCGTTCTGGCGTGAAAGAGAACAAACATCCATCCTCACAAACTTTCGCATTTATAATATTAGTAGGAAGTAGGATGTAAAAACCTAAGTACAGTCAACAAAAGAGCTTGTATTTCAAATGTCATTTTTGACAGAAACTTTCATAACTAACACTAGAGACTCAGTTCTTTGACACACGTCTTCGGACACATTGGAGACGGTTTGCGGCCTTATATACACACTTTATTTACAAGATCTTTGTATTGTTTGGTATTTTTTGTTATCTTACTCAGTGTGTGCTTAGGTACTATTTGTAAATGAAGCTTCTTGTTTGTTTATTTCACTTTTCCGTCTAAACGACTCAACGACTCATTCAATGTTCGCGTAACTTGGCACAAAAACTGCAGATTCTACCGAAACAACAGACTTTAAGCAGGTATGTAATCAAAACAATTTCTGTTTTCGTTAAAAGGCTTTTGGAAATGTAAACATCCTCTAATACGAATAATAATATTATTATGTACCTATCCCTTTAGAGAGAATAAGTTTTTACTCTTTATTTTGTGTATTTTACGTCCAAAAAGGAGCTATACATATACATACATAGGTAAGATACATAATAATAACCTACCTAAGTATATCCGTTTCTTTTAAAAAACATTATAAAAGTAATCTAGTCACTTTAGTACTATATAATCTGTGCTACGCTACGACCAGTTTAATGCAAAAACTTAAAATTAAATAAAACTACAAAATAAATACGTTATCAGTCAGAATCAGAATCCGAATCAGAACATTTATTGTTTAACTGTGTAGGTAGAGTCAGTTCTGCTAAAGTATCTAAAACCTCAGAGAATTTTCTCAAATACCTTTAATGTAGATACAGATTTTCTCGCATATTTATTGTAGAGTCGACCAAGGAAATCGTTTACCACCCTTTGGTTATGTCATTTATACGACTTAAAACATCAAAGCCTTTTTTCACTCACAAATCAATGTGACAATCCGCTTTATTTTTTCTGATGGAGGAACTGGCATAAAAAATGATAAAGCACTTTCTTATTCGACTATACACATTGTGTATAATGAACATGTATTTGTTTTACGCCCTACCTATTGTCAAAGCTTCGAGGTTCAAGCATAGTTCGGTATAACCATTCAAGTAATACCGGTCTAGTTCTGAATCCCCGATCCAGATTCCCGCTTTGAGATTGTCCGAATATTCACAAAGCATTGCCTTAATTGCTGTCGAAGGCTTGCACGTTTAATAATTCTGGCATGTATATGAAGCTGTTGGTATAGATTGACTATGTTCAAGCTGGAAATGCCTAACTTCGCCTAATCAAGCCGTAGTAAAAACAAGATGATTTGTAAATTTCATAGCCACCAGTTGCTAGAGATGTGGATAATAATTCACAATTAGTACGATATTATAAGTAACGCTGTGTAGTTGGCCAATAAATAACTTTGCGCACTGAACTGAGGCTTAATATCGGATCGACTTAACGAATAAAAAAAAATTTTTTATACCTACTGCGGTCTAAAGTCATGAGGATAGGTACTAGAATTAAACAAGCATGCGTTGTTGAACAAATAGACGAAGATGTGTGATACAGTTGAATAAAATAAAAGTCAGATGTTTTGTGTAAAGAAAAGGAAAAACACACAGTCACAATTACAATGTATTAATCCGCGTACGGAATAAAAATGTTAGTACGGTACAAGCTCTTATTTCCACTCTATATAAATGTTATTATCCCAGTGAAAGCACTGAATATCATTATTAATTATGATATAAACAGACAAAGTTAAAATATACACAACCAATATTTTAGTTAGTTAGTTAGTTACTCTATATTTGTACGTGTATCGGTTTCTACTGCCCCGTAATTTATGAATGAGTGTTTATTGAGGAATGCTATTTAATTCGGACACTTTTGAATGATATTTCGACGCTGACTGTACCGTAATCAATCCATGCCTAATATGAAACAAAATGAGTGAAACGATTACGGGAACAAGATGTGATTTCACCAAGCCTCATGTTCCCACACCCACGCAACAGTACGGTAGCTGTTTCCATCTGAATTAATTAGAGTAGAGATAAAAACTCGTGAAAATCGTTAGCTCACCGCTATCTGGAGCACTACATAGGTACCTAAGTGCTAGTGTAAACATACAGTCGTTAATAAAACTAGCGTGAGTATATATTCTTTCAAAATTGGAAGTATAAAAGTAGTTTTTCACAGGGAATAATATATTTTTTTATCACTTTAATTGCTGGTTAATAAAATAAAATGACCTTAAAATAAAAAGTAATTTAATCCTGATCAAAATTATACTTTTTCATTACGTCCCATTTCTTTAATAAAAGCATTTTACATATATTAACTAATACTCTGTAATTTTTAAAAATATGGTATATAAAACGGTATGTTGCTCATCAGAATTAAATTATTTTTAACTTTTATATACTTACCAAATCGTCATGACAAATCATACGGGCCCAAACTCGATACAGTAATGTTGTTTTATTACAAAGTTTGTAAAGCAGATAATGGTGTTAGATTGATGCACACACAGACTACGAAGTGATCTTTTGAGTATTAAGGTTTTCTTTTAGAGATGTGGAACCAAAACTTTTTGAAGCTAGAACGCTAGTAATTTTCATCATAACGATTAATTTACATCATATAAAATACAGGCTAGCTGAATGGTATTTTCAACTCAACATCAAAGAAACCAACAATGGGATGGACGTGGGTTTTTGGTATTTGAATACAGTTATTTTTTAATAGTTATTAAATTTTACCAACTTAATGAACGTAAACGAGTCACCGCAGTTCAATGCTATAAAATAAATTTATTGTCTCCGATGAGGCCGTTATACGAGTTCTTTGTCTCGATGCAACTTTAGAATTACATTTATATGTTAATTCATGCCATGCAGCCCAAATGATAATGATTTATGTGTAGGTATGAGTCAAAAGATGCATTCCTTTCCACACAAAGCTTATTATACTTAGATGGAGATATTTCCTGGAATTTTGCAATATGCATGAAACATGACACAATGTTGGTTCAAGCATGCAGTTGCAAACCGAATGAGAATACCAAAAACGTGTAAAAAAAATCACATATTATTTTATACGTTTGATTATCTCCAACGCGCGAAACGTACGCTTATGAATATTTTCTAAAACGATTTTACTTTTCTAAAACGGTTTGATACTGGCCGGAAAAAAAAAACACTTTCATTCTAGAAAAGACGAAGTTTTCAAATTATCTCGCCCAACATCTTTCGGTACGGAACTAAGGACATAACCGTTTTATCGCAGCTTTCGTTTTTGTTTACGAAGGGAAATAATATGAATTCTGTTTACCCTTAAGAAGAGAAATGTGTACGTTTCCCAATAACCTGTTTACTCTATTGTACCGTAACGTTGCCAATCCATTATACGAATGTTACAAGGCGGGAGCAAAGCGCAAATATCTCGGATTCGGAATAATTCCATTTATAATACTCCATTGAATTAAACGGGGTACGGCTTAAGTCGCAATGGTATAATTTACTTTACTGGTAACCGAGGAATTGTTCATATTGTCGAGTCACCATGAAGACACAATTCGAGAAGCTGCAGCAATTAAAGCTGAAAGCATTGACTTTTCTCAATCTATTGTTGTATTTAGCTACATCAGATAGAAAAGAATGTTAGCATTCGTACGCAGTTCTTCTAACCTTTTATACAGTTTGTTGTCTATTTCTAATTAAAACTTCTTCGAAACAAAAAATGTACCACATACATTATATACTTGAATGCAAGTATAAATTTCGTGGGCGCGTAAAAAGTAACCACTGCGCTTCTGGGGTGACCATTAATTTCGTTCTTGTGTTTTTCTTTGACCCAGTCGCCGCTGAACTGACCTTTTATAAATAGAGTTTAGCCTTAACCTACTTGAGTATCCTTGGGAAATATCGGATAATATTCTCCTCTAGATTTTGCTAGGTTATGGCCGCCGGAGCGAGCAAGTTGAAGGGGGGGTGTAATAGTGCGAGTGGAATACTAAACGAGCCATAATAATAACAGTGTTTTAAAAATGGAATGAGATTTTATATTCCAGCCAGTATCGATTTAGGAAAATGTTTCGGTAAAAGGCTGACTATTTAATTGCGAAACGAGAAAGGTCAGCTTTTTGGGGCAGGGATCTGAAATTATAGGTGCTTCGACCCTTAGGCTTTTAATGAGCTTGGAATAAATTGGCATTGCTTTTCAATTTCATGTTATTTTCGCTGCCAAACTTTCATGGCACGCTCAAGAGTACTCCAAGAGGATTTCAGGCATAGTGACAATTAGGTACAGATACATTGATATTTGCCGCATCTAAACTGCTTCTTTCTCGTCAAGAAAATTGTTAGCCAATGTTTAAATAGGTAAGTAGCCGATGAACGTATTATTACTTATACCAGTTGTATTCCGTAGGCGGTCGGTCGATAAGTCGCAGTTCGTGCTCCTGTAATATTAACTGGACAATCGATGCCAATCTGCAGTCCACCATTGCATTCTTACCGCGGCCTTTTGTACAAAACATGCAAATAGACGTGCTTTGTCTTGTCTGATCTCTCATTTGTTTTTGCTCTTAGTCGTAAGACACTTGGTTTTACCAGGTGCTTTGCTAGGTATAGTCTGCCTTTGAGTTTCTTTAAGTTTTGTAGTAAGTAATACAAATTATATAATATCAATTAAAGAAGAGTACCTATCTAGTAAAAGTAGGAGTTTTATTTCTTACTTCATTGTTGAGTTAAATATCTGCCGTTCTAAAAATACATCACTTTTGATTTTCCCTATAAGTTTTGCCAAATGCGAAATAAATTGGAGGAAAATGAAAAGTTCTAATCAATAGGTAGGCTTTTGTACATAAGCTTTTTACAAAGGAAACGTATCCAGGGGAAACAGCTTACAAGAACTTTCTTCGGGTAGAGTGTGTGTTACAATTTGTTTTTGTGTGCTGAAAGTTTGTTTCGAACCTTCTTAAAGACCAAACACGGCGAAGTTAGATAAGTACCTATACTTTCTATTGTTGTTTTAAGTGGAAAGCCTTCTGTATTTTTCGTTTACCTTGAACTTTTAACTTACCAATGACTGCCTCGGAAATCTCTCGAACATTAAGTTGTTTCAAGATGATTACGATACGATACAAAGTACGTTTTAGACTTTAACACAAAAACAAGGGTGCTTCTTTTTGACGCGGGCCTGCACGTTTAACCGTGCCGGAACCATGGCAAAGCGAAATTATGAAATGATATAAAGTTTAAAATTAATACCGTACTAAACTACGTCGTATTATGTATCGCATTATCGCGGACACGGGGATTTGTTTTCGTTGAAATAATAAACACGTATTTCCTGACTTGGAATACGATTTAGTTCAGTAAAAAAATTACTCTGCTAAGTGTCTAGCGGCACATTCTTCTTGTAATGAAGGTCTTTCATATACCACTCGAGACGTCAATAAAGTCTCGTTAAAGAACATGTTGCCTATTCGCTAAATAAACTTTTGATTTTGCTCTCAATCGAATAGTGTCGCTCCGGTCCTATCCTGCCGTTTCGCAGCCAATATAAAGGCGCAATTAAACTGTACAGTGACCCGCCTTTGATCTACTCATCTATTTGCGCTCAGTTTAATTGCACCAGCTCATTCGATATCCCCGGTCCACGTGGAATACTTGGCGTCGATTATTCATCGGAAACGAACGTGCGGTAATCATCGATGACCGGCGATTGATTCGAATGATCGCTGTATTGTAATGCGATACGTCTCTATTGTATGCAGGTTTATATATTGTCCGGGCGACAAAGATGGTACGGGTTGATATCCCTATTGGTCAGATTGGGTGATAGGTTCACGATTGATTATTTGGTTCGCGCTAATGGTGTTGTGTCCATAAGGTTTTGGATGACAAATAGTCGTCTTCAGTAGCGTGCAGTGGGTAGTCGCTAGCGTAGGCAGGGGTAAGCAGCGGGAGGGTGGCGCACCACAATTTGTATGCGCTGCCTACCCTGGCGACTAATCACTGCACGTCCTAGGTCGTCTTGTGACAAACGAAGAAACTACGCAGACGGATAATTGTATGAATGTCATTTGTAATATTTTGGGAAGGTTTTAGTGTTCCCAACAATAACTTTACAGCATCAACTAGAATTAAGGTGTTCTTGCGAATAATTCGAATTTTCCAATTTCAGACATAAGATTTTACGATGTACCTACCTATAAGAATCGCATCAGTTTTTTCTTCCTCCTCGCACTAATGCCATTGCTTTTAGGTCATTGGCTTATTCGTCGTTTGGTAGCGCAGAAGACGTGGCAGTAGAAACTCTAAGCAGCTTTATAGACTTCCTTTCAAAGCCTCGTAAAACGGCATATATATACAAAAGCGAACTCGCCTAAAACGTCGCCCAGCAATTCGTAACCCAGCTGAAAGTTGCGCCGGTACCAAGTTGCAAGCGTCACATTCCCTCACAAAACGAAATTGATACCCGATGACGCTTTAATATCCGCCGAGTTGAACAATCCGCCGCCATCGTTACCGAATTTAATTAAACGGACGCCCGTCTGATCTGATATTTGTGACGGGCGATGGGAATTATTAAAATGCATGCATTCCCGGTAATCAAGTTGGGAGCGATGTTTCGCAGTTTTTTGCTGCAGCGCTGGCAATATTTTTGATGGTATTTTCTGCTGGTAATAAAAAAGTCTCGTTTTGACGTTAAGCGTCGTTTTGTCAAGACGAGTCCTTGAATGGGGACCTAACCTAGAGCGCTACATATCGATGCATAGCTGGGTGAACGACATTCAACGACATGGAGGTCGAGATAGATACAGAGAAGAAGAAGAGGGTGGAGACAACATGATTGGATCACCTAACCGTATGGTTTTTTTAAGGAGTATTAAACAAAACAACATTTTATCTATAACGTAATAATGTAAGCTCATAAATGAAACAGAGCTTTTATCGGGATTTTATTTTATACAGAATTGGTTAACATTTTCATTAATGTTTAAAATGAAAAAAGTTGTTGTAGTGACATAACTACAATAGTTGGACATATGCTACCGCGGAGTTTTTTGTAGACATTATGATGTTCTTCAATATTGTTGTACATTATTTTGTTCTATCGCTAATAGTTTCGGCAGCGCATTCGACGAAAGACATTTTAAGACTCATTTTTCTACACCTTCGGTTACATTGTTCAAATTTTACCAAGGATCCCTAATTTTTTTCAAAATGAAATGTAGCCTATGTCAAATTGGAAGAATGTAGCATTCTATTGGTGAAAGAATTTTTTAAATCGGCCCAGTACTTTTTGAGCCTATTCATTACAAACATACAAACATACAAAAATAGGTACAAATCTTTCCTCTTTATAATATTAGTGTAGATTTATCACAACCCAATAGAAAAAGAAGAAAAACGGAAGTGCAAATTCTTTCCAATAAAATTCACACTAAAGAGGAAGAAAAAACTAAAATTGAAAATACTTTTCTCGACCTAATGTCGCCATCTCAAAACGAATTTAAGATCTAGGGCTATCCCACCCCAAATCTTCCCATCTCGCATCCTTATCAACGAACAATTGCCATTGAAATTTATTATTACAGTTAACAAAATAACAGTATAATTCCCCGAGGGCGAAGCTTCCTGTGGGAAAAATCTCCCTTCGCAAACGGCACGCGACCCATTGTGACGTCACAATGGAACATTTTGTTTGTACCCGCACTCGCCCGCTCGGCGATTCTATAGGAGAGCTGTGAAGTCAAGGGTGGAATTTCTCACGACTATTTATATCAATTTCACTGTGGCTTGTGGGTTATGCAAATAGGTAGCTATGTGGCTGGAGAAGGAAGTAGTTGTTATCATTTTCATACCCTTTTCAGAGTTATTCGGGCCGTGGCAGCATGTTGTTTGCTTTACGTTCCTATTACGTTCGTTTCCTTAACAACCATTTTTACTTAGTACAAAAACCTCGATTAGAATATAAAAGCAGTCAAGATATGAAATTGAAGACTATTAAGCAGCATCAAGTAGGGACCGTACATCGAGATGACTTTGGTAGTTTTGAAGTTGTTTTTGACATGTTGACTACAAAAAGATAAAAACATCTATTGGGAATAGCAAACGCAAAAAAAACAATTTTAAGTGTCATTTAGTAAATAACTTTTTTAAATATTTAGGTAATTTTAAAAGTGCTTACAAGTTATAGTAGTTCCAACCATTTATCCTCTCGATGACAGATCTATTTGATAGTTATAGTGTTGTGACCAAATAAGTGATCAGTAGATACGATATCGATCCAATTTTATACGAGTAAAATTAATTGATATTAAATTCTTTATTTGCATAACATTATGCCCATTTCATACCATAACATTATGGCCCACCGCCATTTTGTGTTTGTTTTAGCCAAAGATTGCAATTTTGTCAGCGTTGATAGTGAGACGACAATATTCGAGACGCTTTTGTTACTGGCATCTAATACTGATTGATTGCCTATCTATACTTATATTACTTTTATTATTACTAAAAACTACTGGACAAACGGACAAACAAAAATAATTTCACCATTAGAACGCTACATTATCACTGAGTAACATAGGCTGTTTTTATTCCGGGAAAAAAATTGCAACGCGGACATACAAAGTCGTGAGAACACATCTAAGTTATTCCTTATACCGATACAATATCGATATTTTAATCATAACATCACTATGTGTATTGCTATAAAACGTAACTTTATTAAAACGTTTATAGTTTATCGTACTTAAAAAAAATACTGCATATTATATGGACTCAATTATCCTTAGATGAATATTATATGGGATCAAGGAACAAAATTAGGCAGTTGTCGTATTTTTTATACCTCGCATTTAAAAGTTAATTTTTGCGTAATTAAACGCAGTTACATCAGAGGATAAACGGTTGGAACTACTACATATAAGAATAAACACTCCCCTACGTAATAATAGGTATTTAAAAATGAATTACAAAAAATCATGTAACGAGCTAGTTAAATAAAATATTGAAACGACCACGTCAACATTCAATTCAATTAAAAACTAAAAAAAGATTTAAACTATTTTAGTTCTCTTTTCAGCGCACGGTTTCGTAACGTACGGATAACATTAATCAGCGAAGTGTTTTTGCGGAGTGAGTGTTAGTGTAGTGTGTAAAAATGTGGAAATTATTACATTAACATCATAGTTTTTTTAATGAACGGCAACCGTTAATGTAAAAAACTTAAAATATGCTTCTAAATCAAATGAGAGCGAACGCTATATAATAACAACGCTAGATAAAAAATATTAAATCAATATTAAATTAAAATAAAATAGGTACTTGGCGTAGGCTGAAACAGAAGCAAACATAGTTAAAGCTGGATTTTCGAACACTAACTAGACTAAGAACTCTCAATAAGATACAAAGACCTACAGTTTCGTTTCAAAATATTTAAAGTAGGCACCTAGTGTTTAAAATCAATTCTAAGATTAAAAGACGACGCATCTAGTGGCACGGCTGCTTTAAGAATGGTAATTATGGAGTGATTCTTCGACGGTTAGAATAGTGGAACAGCAGAGATTAAACTAATTTCATTCTGCATTCAGCTACACAACACTAGAGTCCCAAAGGCGTCCATTATTACGCTTCGAATGAATGACGGGGGTGGAATTAGAGCGTCTGCGTTATAAGAGCAATTAATACGTCTGACGAGCAGAAAGGACACTTCGATTACGAATTAAACAATAGTAGCAAAATAATCCTAGAATAATTTTAAGGTAACTCTTAGTCTCACTAAAAATTAATATTGTAACAAACGACACTTAAAACATATTACAACTCATTTTAAAATTGGCTGCTAATAGTGAGGACCATCATCAAAACACTTTAATATTCCGAACAGACAGCCAGGTAGCCGTATAAGCACGATCTTAAAAAGGTTAAAAATCGTACCATTACCTGGGTTTCTTACTGATTGCGCAGGTCTCCTTGCGAGACAGGCGCTCGTGGCATGAGTTAACTTTGCTAAAGGTTAAAAATACTAGCACTAACAGGCACTAAGCGAGCATTACAATCATCTTCACAAATCAAACAATCCTCATGTCACTCATAAACATTACATAACATCACCGACCTTAAGTCATATTAGTTTATTTTAATTACAGCACTAACATCCTTGTCCATTAGTTCATGGAATCGCAGTCGCCCGTACCTCTTGCAAGGACTGCGATTTGTTCATTATCGTACAATAAAAAAAAACAGGCACTAAGTACTTGACGTGAGTAGGTGGCCCACCTAGTCAGAAACTCTGGGGGGTTACTCCGAAATTCGATTTTCGAAGTTCGTATCACACCGTTCCTCTCACTCTCAAATGAATAACTATTAGTGAGTACGGAACGGAACGAAACGAACTTCGAAAATCGAATTTCAGAGTATAAGGCCTGCTGTGTAAAAATTCTGTAACGAACTTCAACCGTAAAGTCATCGCTGCGCTTGACCGACACTCATACCCTGATTCGTTCGCTAGCAGCATTGTACGGTGTCTCGATATCAACTGTGGATTAGTTGACACATTGGCCATTGCGCATTGGTACATTGACCAACATTTAGACACTTGACTCCCTAAATTGTTTTCGAGCGAAAGGGTCAAGTCACGATTGGCTGCCACCATGCACAGACAAGTTTTGTTTAGAGAATCACGCACCAGTAGGCTTATTGTCTAACTCGCTCGCAATCGCCATCGTGTTCATTTTGACAGTTCATGTATGGGCTGACAATTATTGGCATCGGAATCAGCTAGCTGTCACATTCATACAAGAACTGTCAAAACGAACACGATGGCGATTGCGAGCGAGTTAGACAATAAGCCTCTGGTTTTAGTTTTCTTTCAGTTGTTCGGTCTAGGCATATGTAGTCTTTGCGCACTGCCCGGCCCGCGGCGGCCGCAGAGCCTGCAATCTCGTGATATGAAGACAGGCACAACCGTTTTATCTCCGCGGCTCACTCGCTGCCCGCGCTGCTCCATATTGTGAGTTAGACCATCTGCTTTGAGCTCTAGAACAAATTATACCCGTGTTAATACTCTGTGCTTAACTTGTGTTTTTTTTTTGTATTCGCTTGCTTTAAATTGGCATTATTAGAATAAGTGGGATACATGACCGGTCATGTTGTCATTTATATCCTGTGCCAATATATGTGACTCTTACTGGTAATCGATTTATAATTGGTTAGGTACGCAAGGCTGGAATTTCTTTATGCCTATTATTATTATTTATCAACATTTTATACAAACTAAAAAGTACTCAATTATGCAAAACCTGGTGATTTTTGAACCTGCTTTTAAATTGACTATTGTAATGTCGCGCTGTGACACGTGACACACTACGAATACGATCTATGATTGTTAATAGGAGAGTAAGATTATATATTGTATTAATTTAGACACCCGTGGTTAAATAAATAAGTAATACTTAAGTGTCTAAGTGTTTCTTTTTAGATCTGTTTTATCCACATTAAATACTAAGTATTTAATCTAGCTTTGCAGTATAAACTAAAGTGTGCACTTTGCTTTTCGTAGTTTATATACAGCTAGGAATGTTCAACAAAAACAATTTCTACAGTTTAAACATATGCAGCGCTTGCTCCGTTTCTGTGGCTTGCATATTAATTCTGTTTCAGTATTATTTAACTTCCATTCAGAACATCAAATATCAAGTAGGCAAATTAGTTATCTTACTTAGTACATCCGAAGCATGTAGGGTTTAAATAAAATACCAGCATTGCATTGTGTTTTCCTTCGCGCTCTCTCTTCGTTTTGTTGTATTTTACCCTGTATCTTTCCATGTTTATACGTAAATATAGCTCCCATTTCTTCGTAAGTTTCGTGACTATTTTCTGAATTGAAATATTCTAAAGCCATCACCTATAACTCGTCAGAGTACGCAGTATTCAAATGACGTAACTTGCTAAATTGACGTGAGTGGCACTCTCGAAAATCCCCGTACAGTTTCTTCAAATAAACGATGGCAGGATTTGTGGAGAGTGATGGCGCTCCGCGAAACGGAGCCAGCAGGCAAGGCACGTCTTACGCCACAGGATTAAGTTGTTTCTGCTGGCTCTCTACCGCATTATTTCTGGAGAGAAACAAAATTGACCATTCTGAACTAAGTTGCTGCGTTGTGTGCTTTGAGAGATGATGACGTTAGTTGTTTGTTTGGTTTCGCAAAGCGTTAGTCTGTTTAAATATTCGAGCTGGGATGGTTAATCTGAGGCAAAAGCATGTTCTTTATACAGTCAAGCGCAAAAGTAATGAAAGCTCACGGTAGGACTTTGGCGGAAAAAACAACATTACTTGGGATAATTTGAAATCACACACAGACACCAGCCGACACGGGCCACCGGTGAAAATACTGGCACAAGAGGTATTCTATCCTAGCCTTCTAGGCTGAAAACGCATCTGCAATCCTCTAATGTTGCATGCCCATGGGTGATGCAGCTCGCTTACCATCAGGTGACCCACTTGCTTGTTTGCCTTCATTATCATTTAAAAAAAAATCTGAATTCCTAACAGTGACAAAGTACTAATGTTACACTACTTTCGAGCATAACCGCACATTTTATGTTAGTCATTTTTTTTATTTGGTACGTAGGTAAGCGAGCAGATCCTAAAGTGCATTCAGCCAATTTTTGCTAAAATGGATAAATAAATACCTTACTCGTAGATAGATAAATTAATCTCAACAAGAGAGGCTCTTCAATTTTTATTCTTGGCACGTTGTCGATATTTATCAGAATTTTAAGTTTCCTTAGTTATTGGAACACTTAAAATGTATAACGGCGCGAGATGAAATTGTGCTCTATATGTATGTATGTATGTATGTATAACTCTTTGTTGTACATAAAACACATTAATGATATATTACACACATTATTGATTATATTAGTTCAAAATGTTGCATAACCAAGCACCGAAAGGTCGTTAGCATCTTAATGATGTCTTAACTTTTTCGAAAGTGGTGCTAATTTTTAGGTAGCTGTAGTATCACACGGCTTTCTTGATATTTAGTCTTCTGTGAAATTGGAGTTTTATTTAAGTAGGTACCCCAATCATTTTGGTTGAAGTGTAGGTTTTATTACTTGTGTTATTTCTACAATTCGGCGAACAAATGATTATAAGGGTATGACTTGAGTGGTTTAGGGTTTAGATGCGTTTATAGTCTGCTGCTGAGGGGTTGAAGCCGCGTGCACAAGCAAGTTAAAAATTAATATTGAAGGAACAGAAAATAGAGATTGCACCTAGCTCAATAGAGCTAATTCATTAATGTATAAGCCCATTATCGAGTATCCACACCATAACGTCTGCTACGTGATACGAATCTAAGACGTGAAATACCGGCAAGTGTACTAGATGGGGCACTTCTTTGAAAGTAATCACTATCATATTATACCTGTTTACAAATCGTACTTTTAAATATTTTTCAAGTATAGTCGTCTACAACGAACGAAGTAGAAACGAAAAAAGAAGAAGAAAGAGGAGTCGTGAAGAGATTGATGAATGTGGATGAAGCGAAAGAGGTATGTCAGGATCGTAGCAAGTGGAACAAAGTAGTCTCTGCCTACCCCCGTGGGAAAGAGGCGTGACGGTATGTATGTATAGTCGTCTAGTTGATTTAAGGTTGCTATTAGAAAATAAAGACGGACAATAATGTTCAAACGTCAAAGTATCTAATGCCGAATGCCCTAGCGTACGGCGTATACGCGGGACCTTGACCGTACTAGTGGCCCACGCCCCCCTTTGCAGGTGTCTGCGCCCCCCTTGGGTGGCGTGACCCGTACTTTGAAAATCCCTGATCTAACACGTAATCACGATTGACATATAAGAATGATTACTGCGATTGCGACTACGGTGCTGTAGACATTCCATATCGATGTCAGTTTATCTCGTTGGACAGGAAGGATATTACAAATGCGATTGTGACCAAATTCTTAAAAAGTGTATTAAAAAGTATAAGCGTGTTGTTATAAACATCCAATCCGTTGTTTTTCTGCTTCTTCCTTCGCATCAAAGAATGCAAGATGGAGACTCGTCTGTTTTTAAAACTTTTATTCTTTACGCCATAATCTCTCAAAGTACAGCTTACGTCTAGACAGTTCTAAGCTTTATGAAAACTTCGAAACGAAAGATAATTAACGTAAACTTGCTTCGGAATTCTCGCTCAATGTTACGGACTGAAAATAAAAACTAGCTTCTCCCAGTGCAGCTGCAGGTATGTGTGATAGAAGTGATTAAGCGAAAAGGATTTTTCATTTTATCTCCCGGGAAAATGTGGTGATATTAAATGTGTGATGCCGGCAAAATGTACTCGCGACGGGACGTTCTGATATTTTGAAGTGAAGAATGTTGGGAAAACTGGTCTTGTAACATGTACGTGATGAACGGAGACGATATATTTAAGAGTATTCTGTTATGAATGAAGGGTAGGTATTATGGAAAGAGATTTAAAGAAAACAGTAATATAAGCAGAAAAGTGTTTTTATTTTATTTATAAACACGCGGTCAAACGCAAGCCAATTTTTCATTAAAAAAACACGCAAACGATAGATTTCGTTGAGCTAAAAAAATATGATGATAGTCTTGATCATCCTTAGTACTTTGCTATTACTCTTTTTCAGAGTTAATGTACGTAACATCTATTGAAATTAGCCACGAGCTCTTAGGCGAAGGACGATACCGTTAATCAATCTGCAAAGCAGGCCTTATACTCCGAAATTCGATTTTTAAAGTTCGTTTCGTGCCGCTCCACTCTAACTAATAGTTATTAATTTGAGAGTGATAGGAACGGTGTGATACGAACTTCGAATGTCGGAGTAGCCCCCCCAGTTTAATGGTGTGTGTGAAATTCCCAATCCATACTGAGCCTACGAAGAAGAACAGACCAAGCCCTCTCACATGAGAGGTCTGTGCCCAGAAGTGGCACGTAAGTACGCTGAAGATGATAGTGATCACAAGGATAGTTTGAACAAGGAGGTTCCGAGTCTTAGCTCTTAATGAGATAGACATTCCTAAATGCTAAAGCTACTAAAGTGGTATTGCGAATCCTGTATCTTCTTAAATCTTTATTTGTTTACATCCGACGGCCTCTAACTGACAAATGGCTCCCTTCCTGAGGTACGCACTTCACATCATTACGCCGTAATCCGAGGCTACAAGCGGGACGTCAGTCGGGACATTTTGTATTTTTACCCTGTTGTGTCAGACGACCAGCCTAACCTGACCCGCTGTCACGCAAAACGCATATATATGTTAACCACCGAGGCAGGTCACACTAAAATGGCTAGCTAAACTAACGATGCCAGTGAAAGATGAGTGCAATTTGTTAGGGACTCACTGTATTACGTTGTATTAGATAAATTGACGAGTGGAATTACACGAGATACTCACTAATTTGCGTGGGTTTAAAGTCTATCCCCCTTATTCATAAACGCACTATAGGCCTCTGTTAACTTAGTAATCGTTCGTCCTTATCTGTCACTTTGACATTTACCTTTCACAGATAAGGACAAACGATTACTAACTTAGCAGAGGCCTATAGTGCGTTTATGAATAAGGGGGTATGAGTTTCATAATTGTCATAATTGGAACACACATTAATTTTGTCACTCCAGTCACTCTACAATCAACCTCTGAAACTGACGTTTAATATAACCGAACGTTATACTGTTACACCACCTTCCTTTGTTATTGGGTTTGCTTTAATTCAACCTCCGTCTTCTGCGTGCTTGTAATAAAACGAAGACGCGACTTTGTTCCGAACAGAAATAAAACGGGTAGTTTGTTTGAATTTATGGCAACTGTACTTTTTTTGAGGAAAATTATACGGGTAGTTTGGATATTTAAATAAAAAAAGTTGTAAAACTTTTGGTAGTTGAACTAATCTATACCTATTCTCCTGGTTTCGATACTATTTTGTATTAGGCTTCGAGACGCGTAAGTGTTTATTGCGGTGGTCAGTGCTAATAACTATACATAACTTTTTTATAGTTAGTTTAAGTTTAGTTTTTATTTTAACCCTAGTTTAATTTGTTTTTTGTAAATATGTATATCTTTGATTATTCATTGTTTCTGTATTGTTTGGTACTAATTTGTGGTGTTTAATAAAGTAAAATAGAAAGGTAAAAAAAACTATACATTATATTATTGTCGTTTGTGATATGAAACGTGCATACGACACAAACGCAGCCGACGTACTTATGTGGTCGCCAAATATTTAACAGGGTAGTTAATTGGTTCTATTTCATTATAATCAAAATCATGTTGGTATAATTATAAAAAAAATTAGAACCTGACTGACTGGTAACCGACTTGCAGCCCTACCCAACTTTAACTACTAGAGATAGACACTTGAAAGGCAGACATTAAACTTTGATGACCATAGAGGTGCGCTATAAACTGAGACTAAAAAGGGTAAAAAAACGGCGGTAAAAGAGGACTTATATCTAGGCTTCGAAGTGGCAACACTGTAATTTGATGTGCATTTGTGCAAGTAGGTAATTGCTAGTAAAATTTTCTTAATTCCCACTGGATACGAAATAAAGAGGATTATTTTATACTATCATACTAGCTGAATATATAATAAAAATTATATTAGGCAGAGGTCTACCTTGAAGTGCGCTAAAAAGCGACTTTTCGGAATCGCTACAGTTACAGGATACTGTGTTGTGTAGCTAGTGCTCTATTTTTTATTTTTTTCACTTGGGCGGAACTACAGGCACAAGTTAGTAAATATTCGAATACTCAAGTTCAGTAAAGTACCTACTCTACTACCGATGCTTTGCGGTTAACTAGCGACCGCAGAATGCGCGACCGGGAACTAGTTTGGTATCGTTGCATTAAGCTCTCAACCGCTGCATATTTAAATCGGCCTGTATAGTGCAAATACCAGTAACGCCAGCCAATGCAAATGATAATTGTTTTGAGCCGGTAGGCTTTGTGTTAGCGTCTATTGATTATATCAAGTGGTTACCTTACTATGCAACCACTGTCTTTCTAAAGTAATGTTTTTTTAATGAAAGAGATAAAGAAAGAAAAAGATAAAAAAATAAATGAGTTCAAATCCCATTCATGCAGTCAATTTTTGAGAAAGAACGACAACACAAAATAAAAAAACCAGAACCACCACCAACACATAGAATATTCCGGACACGTGTTTCACTTCTCTCCGAGGCATCCTCAGTGATGTTGACGTTTCGTCGAATTTTCTGCAAGAGGGTTCACAATGCAACTGTTTCATGTTCTAGGTATAACAGTTACAATCAAGTACCTACGGTTTTTGTTCCATTGTAGAAAAAAATCTGTTCCATTTTCACACGAATTTATCGTGTATCCTATCGCGTCTAAATACTACCCAAATCCATGAAACCGATACTGTGTGCTTGAGGTACGAATTAAAACTTTAGTACTAATAACAATGCCCTGTGGGATTAGCTTGGCCGTCCAAAGCTCGCAACTGAAAGCGTCAGTGGTTAGTCGAATTGCTCAGCAATATATAGCTTTTGTACGTTTAAAGCATAGAGAATTTTTTTTTTTTTTTTTTTTTTTTTTTTTTTTTTTTTTTTTTTTTTTTTTTTTTTTTTTTTTTAGGGAACAATTCACACAAATTGACCTAGTCCCAAAGTAAGCGCTAGTAAGGCTTGTGTTATGGGTACTAGACAACGATACACATACTTATATTGAGAAATACATACTTAAATAGATAGAAACATCCATGACTCAGGAACAAATATTCGTGCTCATCACACAAATATATGCCCTTACTAGGATCAATATAATAAATAAAAAAGGAAATTGATCCATATAATGGAAATGTTATTTGGTTTGGAATAAACCGCCAAAGCAATGCAACATTTGTTTAAACTTTAAGAAAATTCATTTCACGAGGATGTTTTTGTTTAATGTAAGATGCCATCTCGATAAAAAGCCCAGATTTTACGCGGTTACTCAGGTGGGTGGGAAATTAAAAAAAGGACACAATATATTTTTAAAATTTTGGAAATTTTGGGTTTCTTTCTATACAGAATCAACAACGCTTTATGATTCTCGTACGAAAATTGTATCCAAAGGTCAGTTTTGTTACTTTGCTGTAATAGGTACATGTATAGAGGTAAGAAATTCGACAGCAAAATGTGATTAATTACCTAAGTAAAATTGAGCACGGTAGTGATCCCATCAAAACGACCCAAAAATAACAAGGCACTAAATACTTACCTCTTCCGAAAGCGTTTGGTTCATAAACTCCATGCAATATTCCAATAAGCGTTTATCAACTTAACAAGTTATTTATATTTCATTGCTTGAATAACTTTAAACATTATTAAGTTAAATGTTTGCTTTACATCATTAAACTATATTATCATTTATCGTTATAAACTAACTGTGGAAAATAACGCAGACGTTTTGATGTTCAAAATTGTAATCGAAAAATAAAGTATCGGACTCTATCTCTGCGGGTTAGTCACATATCAGCACTTTTATAGTTTTTAAACGGCCTTTCTAAGCTTTTAAACCCAGTATATTATCACTATTTGCATGGCCTATGCACATGGTTGAGTGAGATGTCAAACTAGCACCATAAAAATGGAAATCCAAATAAGTATAGCATGTTAAGTCGTATTTATTTTACTGCTCCAATAAAAAGGATAGTAAAACCTCACCTCCTTATTCGTAAAACCCTTATTGAGCTTAACTAAGCCCAACAATAACTTGTCTTTATCTATGGCTAATACGGCTATACCTATGTCTTCATCTATGCATGGAGTATTGCTGCCACCTTTGAGACTTATCTACCTACCACCATGCTTAGGGATTCGGTGAAATGTTCGATAAAACTTATGTCGATTTTTCGCAACCGCAGTACCTTTCGGTTTCCTATAGGTTACATTCAAGGCGTGTGCATTTCAACTACAAGATCTTATTCCATCAGAACCTATCTTTCACAGGTCGACGAGAAGTAGAGTCTTCACCATTATTTTGTCAATCCGCGCGAAGCGTTTTCGCTCGTACTTAATCATCCGGACAGCTAAGGAGTGGAATTCTGTTCCCGTCGTCTGTGTTCTCTGAACGTTAGGTATAATTTGACTGACTTCAAGTCAAGACTGTATATATGTAGTCATTTACTAGGCAAGCCTGCTCCATTTTAGATCACATGTTAGTTTACCATTAGCCGTAACTGAGGTCAAAGACACACTTTATGCATCTAAAACAGTATTTTTACTGCAGAGTAGAAATAAATGGGATTGTTACTTTTCATACAAAGTGTAGTTACCGAGTATTACAGGTTGGTAACATTTTTGAAACAAGTTGAACTTTAATCGAACTACAAATCTTTATCAAATAAAGCCGAAACAAAAGAATGTAAGTCAATAAAACAAATAGTAACAAAATGTGGTCCGATTACCAAAATAACAAGTCCACACGCATTGCGTAACGTCCATAAAAATGATTGAGTGTCCACGGCCGAAATTAATAGTCGTTTAATACATCACGCTACACATACCAAGTGTCATAAGCGTTTTAAAAGTTATTAAGCCTAAGGCAGCAATTAAAGCCAAAAAGCTCGCCTCGGCTAAACATGTAAAACGTCCATCGATTGCCCGCGGCGCCGCTCTATAACCAACAGTAGGTAATTCGGCTACATTTTTCCCATGAAAACGAAGCGGTGGGAAAAGAAAATTCTCATTGGCAGATAGCGAATCGTAAAGTTCTGCTAATGGATCTAATTGCTCCCTTATCTGATCTGATATGCTGGATACAAATGAGAAAGTGGAAGCAACAACATTTCAACTGTTATTACCTTTCTGTACTTTCACCATTGGACATGGCGGTTCGCAACATGGCGAGTCTGTCCGATACGTCAAGTAATTTATACTTTGTGGTACTGACAGCCTTCTGACCACTTATCACTCAAAGTATCGACGGGGTTACTAGTCTCGAATATAAATTACGACACTGTATCTTTTAGTGTATACTTGATCTGACATGCGAAACGACGAAAAAAGATAACATGTTCCTTGAACTTAACGAGTACTTTTAGCTCTATTATTAAGCCACGCAATTTTATTTTAATAGCGGTCTTACACCATTTTGTGTCGCTGTACGTAGTTGCGTAAAAATTGCTGGCTGCTGTTTTAAAAAATCTATTTTGTGATAGATTTTTATCGTGAGAGGGAAGGAAATGAACAAGAAATTCACTTGATGGTTAGCAGTATAAATAAAAACCTACAAAAACAAAAGAAAGTTATTTTATATACCTGTTGACTGCTAGGGGGTGATATTGGAGCGTTATGGCTGCCCGGATCAGACGTCATTTTGCTTCCACGAATATTATCATAACCGGAAGGACAAGTCGTATGATCAAAAAAGGCTAAGCACGCGGGCACTGTTTTCTGTTTTCATCTTCTATAACGCCCCAAAGTCCAGGGTCTATCTGCCCCTAGGCCAGATTATCATATCCGCACATACAAAAATACATAACATATTCTAGAGAATTCGTGTTATAAAAAAATAGCCTGATTAAAAAAACATAAAAGTTCAGTTGTTTATGCATTAAATACTATTGCCCGTAACCCTGTCACTGAGTATAACTGCTACAACACACAACGCACATGACTCAAGGTAATTTTATACTAGAGACCAATTCATGCATAGATCGCTACCACTCTTAGAGTATTAAACCAACTGGAGAGGTCAATCACGGGTCTAACAAACAGTCTGACACTTCCAGAAGTATTTATTACAACCAACCCTCAAGTCTATATGAGTGTGATGTGATTGTATGCTGAGGGGAGTCAATGCTTGATCATTTCGTTGTTTACGAAAGTAATGTGATCTAGAAATGGATTTAGTATTATCGTTACGTATCACAATGACCTATAAAAAGTGTCAGATATACAAGCTTTTATTTACCTTCATTTCGTAAATCTATTCGTCGGAATGACTTGATATTTGATACATGAGACAATGCGACTGTGTTTACTTGATTATTGCATTGTCATCAAAGCTCTATTTTATGTCAAATAGGTCAAATATATCCCTTTTTACTATAATAAAACTTATTTGGACAGGACGGATGAAACTAGACTAACTAAACAGATCTATATGGTGAGTGTGAATGGTTGGGTTGGGGGGCGTACCTAAGACGGACGTTCCTGAACCAAATAGGAGACGTTTTGAAAAAAGGGCAGGTCAGGAGTACCCGAAACCAACGAGCATGTATGAAGAGATTGATAAATGTGGATGAAGCGAAAGAGGTATGTCAGAATCGTAGCAAGTGGAACAAAGTAGTCTCTGCCTACCCCTATGGGAAAGAGGCGTAACTGTATGTATGTATGTAAAACTTATTTTACATAGAATTTAGTTCCTCTTATGTTTGCGTACTCCAAGCCGCTACCGCTAGTCGCACGCTGGGCTATCAAGATTGTACCGAGAGCAACTAGATCTGGGAGACTTGTGGGTGTCATTAGCGACTCCACTGGGAACTGTATTGTGGTCACGCGATGTTAGAACGCTAGTGTTGCCAGATGTAGAGTTGAATGCGATCTTGAGGGTTGCCAAGTGTAGCTAGCTTAGCTAGAATACGATTTAAGTACTGTCAAGCTTGGAATAGCTATGAGAAATAGTAGTATTAATGTTTTTTTTTTAATTAGAGTTTTATATTTAATATATATACGTTTGCTTTGCTTGTTTGATTATTTGAAATCAACTCGGACACCGATTCTGAAATTAAATTTAATACCTTGCATGTCTACAAAATTACAGCTAAAATTTTCGATTTGTTGACACAATGACTTAGAACTGTAATTTTTTGTTATCTACTCTACTCGTAGTTAAAATTCAACACAAAATTATTCTCGATTGGTATTCCACGCATGAGATTTAAAAATCGCCCCCCCCCCCGTATTATCTTGGCTTTAGTGCTATATTTCACCTGTCATTATTCGTGATGGAATGTTGAAATTGTAGTAAATTTGCGACAAATCTTTTAATACCGAGAAACCGCTGCAGATTAGCTGGTGGAAGATTTTTAAAGTAATTAGGTCGACTTGGGAAGTTGCGGCACAAAATTATATTCTTACTTCTTATATACACTTTTTTGCCCACTGTTTCACTTTATTCCTTCGGGAGCTGTGCTACTTTCCGGAAGGAAAAAGTAAATTCGCAATAAAATTTATTTTTCTTAGAAAATCTTGTTCAGCTATTTGAATTAAATATTTTAAGACTTTTTGCAGTAGGTCCGTATATAACAAAAAAACTAGAAAAATAGAAAGAGCGCTACGGGAGCACTTTAGGTGAGAGGTATGTGTTTTCTTTTAAATATATTATATTTCTTAAACATTAATCGAGTGATAAAAAATGTAGAGTTGAAAAATTATGCTCCTTAAAAGCGATGTAAAATGATCTCATTGCTAACGCATTGGTGCGTGTGCGCACGTAAAACATCAGGTTACGATGTACGTGTCATCATTGAACGACCATCGGCGCTGCGACATTTACGACTGCCAGTAAAACTCTGCTCACTTTACATTTATCACAATCCTTGCAAATAATATACCTACACCAAATCTTCAGTTACTATTTTCAATAGGATGGTAAACGAGAAAGTGGGTCATTATGGGTGGGGATGGGATAGTAAGGTGATCATGACCGGACACCCGCAACCTTAAAGGGGTTGCCAGCCTACTCGTTGTAGGCTTAGATGACCTCATACATGCATACATACATATCGTCACGCCTCTTTCCCACAGGGGTAGGCAGAGACTACTTTGTTCCTAATAATTTCACCGGCTGTCTTACTCCCCACGCCGGCACACAGCAGCTCAAGCACTGTTGCTTAGTGGCAGTATTAGTGAGTAAGATGGTGGTAGAAACCAGACGGACCTTACACTGGGTCCTTCTACCCGCAAAATGCAAATTCACGTTGACTTTGCTTGTGACTTCACCCGCGTTGCTTTAATGAATCGGAGTCCATTTCTCATAACGAGATGGCAATAAAAGATACATCATAAGCAGCCTTTCGTTAAGCCGATGAGACAGGCTCCTGCCGAGCTCTCTGTAATATATTTTAACACTGCGATCGCCCGGCAGGTGGCCTTTACTACCAATGAGTCGTTTTTCACCGTTCGCGGGCATTCTTTTGTTTCGAACGTTCAAATTCAAAGACTGACGTGCCTGATTTATTAGGAAGAGAATTGAAGTGGTAAATGGAACAGAAATTGTATTTGATTTACAAGAGGAGATGATTAAATTTCTTGTTCTCAGAGGGCTATCAAATGTGGTTACTTGCTTCATCAGGAATGCTTTTACTTGAGGAATGGCTCTAAACGAAGTGTTGCTATAAACGGGTAAAGTTTAGATAGTCCATTGTTTCTGTTAACAAAATGTGCAGTAGGAGAAGAACTTAGCTTGCAATTCTGAGCGACGAGTAGGTGTAATTTGTTGTTGTTGGCTAGCTTTTTTTCAGGGAAGGAATTGGTGCCGCGTTTGGTGATAAAATGTTGATTATTTAGTTGGCAACGTTTTGTGCTCAGCTCACATTCTGTATTCTGTTGTGGTCGACGTGTAGCCCTACAAAATACTGACTAAGAAAAATCCAAGCAAACATCGCCTTTAATTCCGCATTTAAGAGTTCAAAATTCTCGTTTTCTGTAGAAATAAGCCTCTACATTTTCCCCAATTGACGCAATGCAGTCACATGATATATTTGAGAAATTTCATTACGTTTAGTTGCTACGAGTTGCGGTTTTATTTATCGTCCCAAAGAGTTTTATATCTTACACTGGGATATAAATTTTACTTTGTATTTATTGGGATTTGCAACGTGGAAAATGTTTTTAGTCGCAGTAAGATACTAAAAACAATAACAATCAACGATAGAAGACAAGGCTATCTTTTATTTTAATTTGGTAGTATTTGAAATGTACATAATATTATTATAAAATTATAGAACAAACAATCTACATTCACTCTATAAGTTCTTTGGAACAGAACACAATAAAGTCCAGAATCGAACAATTATATAGCAAGTTGTTGAAATTCTTATATCGCCTGCTCCCCTGGTTATGTATGTAGCAGTGTGAAATGGATTTGATTAATGTATGTATGTATGTATGTACATAAAAATTTAAAAATACAGAATTACACAGAAAATAGATTAATGTGATTGTTCGATTTTTCACGTTTCCACTTCGGCCTCATGGTTGCGTATCCTTAGCCCAGTCTGAAGGTAAGTATGTAAGTCTCTGGCAAGTGTATGTGATGTGACCATTGAGACCGTATCCAAGCTGTATTATTACAATAATGTACTGGTAGTACTGGCACTAAGTTTTGTCGTCTCGCGCATAACTTATTTCCTCGCAAGTCGAGCGCGAGCCAATATAGGGGTTAATTAAGCCGAACCCGTAATTGATGGCCATTTTAATTAAAGCCGGGACTAAGACAAGGATAAATGCCACGTCTTTATAATTACGATATCTGATGCATATTGTTGCAGTGATGACTAACTTGCTAACATCTAGATACTATTTCTGAAAATGAAAAAAAACCACTCCTTACTGTATGAAATCACTCCTGCAAGTTTAAATTCTGTTTACAGACCCGGCCATAATGATTGCACATCGGTCTTTTCGGCTAATTGCGGCTTTGTAGAGCGTTCTCTCGCTCTTACTTACGTGACGCCTATTATCTCTTTCCAAAGACCAAAGTGCAATTACTTCTGAAATATCTACATTACGTTTAGCTGACCAAGAAATTCCTTTAACGTCTAAAGGTTCAATATCGATTGTACGGCTTCAAATATTACAGAATTTTTACCTACTTACAAGTTATTGTGACAACCGACTTTTTTTCTGCTTAGGGATTGTCGAAATTATTGGTACTTAAAGCAAAAAGCTGGCATGACTGTACCTAAAAGTTCTAAATTTTTTGCTTGACTTCAACATAGATTAGATTTATGGTATTCTATCTTAGCCTTTTACATTTCTAGACCAAAAGATTGCAGATGCTTTGCCAGCGTTATATACGTCCAGTGGGAGAGGGTTCCTCTCAGAATCTGAACTACGTGCACACCATAGAAACTGCTTTGCATGTGTATGCAGGCCACAATCACAATCGTTTACCATTACACAGTTCAATATTGAATTAAATTCAACGAAATATATAAAAGAGAAAAAATATTATTATAAGAAAAACGGGACTTAATCACTTAACCATGGTCTCGAGAGGACTGAAGAGGCGGGTATCAACATCTTCTAGCTGCACGGGTTTTCCTAACTATTACCCGCACTTGGTCTATATTATTAGTTTCTTCAGTAGGGCTGCCACTAGAGAAAATTTAAATTAAAAAATTTACATTACTTACGGCCATATTTATATTCTGATCTCGTTTATTCTTTTAGCGCAATAACACCACGTCTGAATTCTACTAATGCAAATGTTAATATTCTAGCAATTATTTGCACTAATATTATAAAGAGGAAAGATTTGATTGTTTGTTTGGATTTAATACGCTGCGAAATTACAGGATCGATTTGAAAAATTCTTTCACCATTAGAATCCTACAGTATAGTGATGAAACAGGCTATAATATTTTAGTACTGCGCGGACAAAGTCTCAGGCAACAGCCGATTAAAAATGACCGGAATCATAGCTTTAACTTCGTGTGCTGAAAACAAAGCTGTTTGATTTATTAACGATTCTGTTTTTCTCATGAGTGACACTTCTACATAACAATGTTACTTATATTCTTTGTAAAATCCTCCTTCATGTAGGTACGCCGTAGTAAGCGGTTAGCCGGCGGTTAGTGAGTTCGATTACAGCGTTATTTATTACACAACGGAGCAACTAATTAAGCTTTGATAGAAAGTGTATTACAGAACGAGAGCAGTTTATTATGGTCCAGCTACCAGTTCAGATATACCCGTTCCATCTAACTGGTTGCCCATGATCGGTTTTACGATGCGATTTGTTTTGACATACAAAATCGAGCGTGATTAAAGAAAGATAGATAGTTGCTAGTAGTTTTATTCTATGCTGAAGAGCAAAAATTTTATAGCGGGTCGCTTTCCATGCAAGCATTACCTATAGGTATATAAAAGGAAACCTGTTATTTTTGCTCGTTATAAATTTGTCTGTTATAAATACACCTATTTATAAACGGCTGTGTTCGTATTTACACACTCATCATACATAAAAAAGCTGTGGCTGCCTAGTGGTTTGATCTATAGCTTCTCAAGAAGAAGTTAGCGCTGTTTTTTTTAATTTTAACCGGAATTTCAATCCCCAGATCGAATGGTTCTCGCAATCGAAGCCGCGTGTAAATGCTAGAATAATCATCTTAAAAAAATACTATAGAGTGACACGTGCAAGTTTTTTGCTGAATTCATTTCACAGTGATTTGCGTGTTTACCACACCGACCAATCAAAAACAGAGATATGTTTGGCTCGTTGAAAGGTGCTAACGAAAACGGCACAATTTCACGCATGTTTATTTGAAATGTGAATGAAACTCTTTAATAAGAATGTATCTTTAGCGTGCAATGTTGTTTTCTATCATGAGACTTTTTTTGAGCGGAGTGTATAAGGTTAAGTCCAGCGGCAAGACATGTCATCGTCACTTGTGCAGACCCTTATCATACTCGAATTTAATTTAAACGAGTTGTTTTTTTATTAGTTTATTTTTTCTGACTCAAAAATATATCAGTAGTTTATGTTTAAGCTCTCGTCTCTGTTAGTGGGTCTTTCAAAATGGTTAGATCATTTCGTCTAAAAAAGCAGCTGGTCTAATTAGCAAGTGGTCTAACAAGCAGCTGGTCTAAGAGGCAAGTGGTCTTAAAAGCAGCTGGTCTAAGAGGCAAGTGGTCTTAAAAGCAGCTGGTCTAAAGGCTTAAACCAGTCGGATCGTGCTTGACTTATAATCCCGAGTCAAGCATCAATTTTACGCTAGTAGATAAGTATCTAAATCTTACAGTTCATTATCTAAACATCGATTAACTTGGAAATAGCAATTTAAACTGTATCAAATATATTGAAGTATCTGTGCTTGCTACTTAGATTTGTTGCCGCAAGCAATACTAATGTAGCGAGCGTAATCGAGAGATAAATCTGTGCCGCCGTCATTAAAATAGTTCTCGCGGGGGAAGTTAATCAAGTATTGTAAAAACACCCACCCACGTTACAGATTTATTGTTTCTAGTGCAGTGGTTTGGTTATAAAGAAGCATGATATTTATAAAGAAAGAAAGAAAGAAAAAAGTTAAAAAAAAGTAAAAAAAAAGAAAAGAAAAAAAGAAGAGAAAAAAAAGAAAAAAGAAGTAAAGTTATAAAGATCATTCGGTGGGAAGTGGGGATAAGCTGAAGATCTGGAGTATTCCGGACCTTCGTGACGAAATTCTTAAGACAAGAAAGTTTCTCTTGTCTTTCTCACCTTGATTATATTCCGATCCAATGTCAAAGCATTGTGACCATTAGTCCTTTTCAGATGTTACCTTGTTTTTGGAATGTAGAAACACCGAAACCGAAACTGCAGTACCGATAGGCGACTACTGTATACCTAATATTTTAGACTGCTGTGTTCCGGTGTGGAGAGTAATAAGACAGCCGGGAAAATTACGAGCACAAGAGGCATTTCATCTTAGCCCTCTAGGTTGGCAACGCATCTGCGATCCCTCCGGGGTTACGGGTGTCTATGGGCAGTGGTGATCACATACCATCAGGTGTCCTTGCTCGTATGCCTTCCTATTAATATATATAATGTCGGGGAAAGAGTTAAATACGCGGATATTGACCTTAGAGGTATTAAATGAATAACAAAGAATGTCTTCGGAGTAAGACAATAATTAAGGAATCACTCAGTGTGCACGTCTGGCACGGGAGACTGCCCTCACTGGAGCGCGTCCCGCATCGTCCCACTACTGACTGACTTTTATAATCAAAACAATGCATGCCGTGGCTTCTCGCTCTCACATATATGTATATAAAAAAAATATATAATTATTAGGTACACAGTAGTTGAAATTTTGGTAGGTAGGTACTTGTTTACACGTCTGATTTGATAAATTTACTAAATTGCCTAATCGAACAATTTTAATGCAAGGTCTAAAAAAGGTTTGAAAGGACACACTTCTTACTAGAACTAGCTTTTTGCCGTTAGACTGGTATTTCCTATCCTCGCTGGTGTTCAAACATCAATTATAGGTGAAAAAATATGTCAATTGCTTGCGGTGCCTCATTCCCACGATAGCTCTTTAAGCGATTGCCGATTAGATGTTTGTATGAGTTTATTTAGTTTTCATTATATATTAATTATTTTCTCGGTATTACATAGTTAAAAAATACTGTTTTTTCAACAATATTGTAAGCGTAATTTTATCGTTGACATTAGGTGTCATTTTTCCCTTTAAAAAATGTTCGGAAACCCTGAACAAGTAAATTAAAAAATCTATGCACAAAATTTTGATTGATAACCAGTTATTGCGCCTTTTAGAGATGTGGGTGTGTGATAATGAATCGCAACACCTTTCGGTTTACGTATGTTTAGGGATCTTTTACACTTTGGACTTTGAAAGAAGGTACCTACGTAAATCATGTTCTCCCTTTTATAAATACGTGCCTAGTGGTAAATACAATTTAACTAAAAGTCTAAAAACGAACAACCTTCGTCAGAGGAGATTTTTTGCGACTCATTTCTGTACCTGTCACAATTAAAATAAAATGGAACGCTGTTTTTTAACACATTTTCATATAGGACCTAAATCCAATGCCCTAATTAAATATGTCGGAATATGTAGAGATCCGGAGCACTGGGTAGTGGCACGCAGATGCAAATTTCTAAAACTGTTACAGTAGTTTGAAAGCCGGACGCCACGAAAGTAAGCTGCGGCTCTTGTTGGGGAGTAGTGCGCGTGAAAACTGGCCAGTAATTAAATATTATCTATCTCTACTAATATTATAATGCGAAAGTAACTGTCTGTCTGTTAACTTTTCACGCTTAAACCACTCGACTGATTTCATTGAAATTTGGTATTTGAGTCTTGTATTTTGAGTATTTTGAGTCCTGGGGAATGACATCGGATAGTTTTTATTATAGGGATAGCAATTCTGCGCAAACGGAATCCCGGGCTACAGCTAGTTTCGTATAAATTACATAGAATCAACTTTTTAGGTTTAGGTCTGTTCTTTTACCCTTTTCTGTGTGTCAATCGTTCGAACGTTACCTGAAAGATTTAACTTTTAGGGACAAATTCGCCTTGATGCATTAGTTTTGGCCTGTTTTATGAACAATAAAGAGTTATACATACATGTATATACATAGTTATGGTATATATAGCTTTAGCTTTGCTTATAGAATTAACACCCCAAGAAAAATTTGCCCGTTCGAAAGAACGTTGCTGATTATCATCAAAGAAAACCTAAGTAAATTGGGATGACCCAATAACGTACCTATGCATTATTTATCGATGTATATATTATGTTAAAAGTAAAGACGATCGAGCGCCACAAGTACAAATTAATGACGTGGACAATTCTAAGTTTAACAGTCTTCGGGTGCGACCAAACCGCCGCGTATACGCAGTGACGTGTCGTATCCGTCACGTTTTCTCACCGTTTCTTCATACATTTTGTTGCGATTCCGTAACGTCACCATTTTTTAAGCGGCGGTGTGGTCGCACCTTTCAATTTCATGAATTGTGAAACAAGTTGTGAGCTCTAGTTATCTCTGTCACGGCACTTTTCGTTCTCTTTGAGACTTCATGGACGTCAATATTACCACAGTATATACAACATAATAGTTACTTACTTCAAAATTAACTCGCTGTTACCCAACAAGTGGGTGAAACAATATACGCGTTCGTTATAATTATCTAGTATGAATTGTGAAGTTTGCAAAGTTCGCAAACTTCTGTGCGCATCGTTCCTAATTAGTCCTTAGGGATACTCCAGATACATGGGTCTCTAGGGGTCGGTTGCTATGAGCCCACAAGATTATTGATTAATATTGAAAATTAATAGTTCCTGAATTTTTAATTTTTATAGGGAAGACTGATCTTACAAATTTTGCTTTTGGCATTTCAAATCAATAATACCTAATGTATTTTCGAAGGAAATAGCGACCAGAAATTTTACTTTCTAGGTGAAATGCATAGTTGGCGAATAAAATTTCAGAAAATTTATTTCGTTCTGCGAGTGAATCTGGAATCTTCCTGAACTTTGTTGGTATAATTTATGACTACTTCTGTAGAACTTTAGTGAAAAGAGTCATGCAAGCGGTAGTCTGCTACCAGTTGTATGTAAATTTGTCTATCTCGTTTGGTAACAGCGAATGACCAATATGATATTTTTAAATCTAAAATCATTAATGAAAACAGGGAAACTTGCTGGTGAAATTACTGGCACATGACATGAGGTATTCTAACTTAGCCCTGTGGCTGGAAACGCATTTGCGATGCAGTTTCACGGGTGTCCATGTGTAGTGATGCTCACTTGCCATCAGGTGACCTACTTGGTTCGTTTGCCTTGCTTGTCGTATAAAAAAAGAAAAAGCCGGCCAAGTGCAAGTCCAGATACAGCTAAAAACGCCAACAACTACTCTGTTGTATGGGAGCCCCCCTTAAATTATTATTCTGATTTTAGTATTTGTTGTTATAGCGACAATAAAAATACCTACATAATCTGTGCAAATTTCAACTGTTAGCTATTTCGGTTCTTGAGATCTAGCTCGGCGAGTGGTAGCCATGAAAAAGGGATAAAATATCAAGTTTTTTTGTATGGGAGCCTCCCTTTATTATTATTATTATTATTATTTTGTTTTTAGTATTTGTTGTTATAGCGGCAACAGAAATACACATTCTGTGAAAATTTCAACTGTCTAGCTATTACGGTTCTTGAGATACAGCCTGGTGACAGACGGACGGACGGACGGACGGATGGACAGCGAAGCCTTAGTAATAGGGTTCTGTTTTTACCCTTTGGGTACGGAACCCTAAAAATAAGGAAAGATGAATCAATGGGATTCAAATTCAATTTCAAGAGTATGAACTATTTTTTTTATTGTTTGAACGTTGGAGTGTGCCTTATGCCCAAACACGATAAAATACCATATCATTGATATAAAAATAAAGGTAACACATACGCAAACATGATATGCGCTGCGCATAGGTATCCATACAAATTTCGTTGAATAAAACGGACAATCGCCGGACACAGTTAACCCAAACGTTTCAAATTATATTGTTTCATTTGCTCCCGAAATAAATACGGATTCGATTAGGTTCGTTTGTTTGAATAAGCTGAACAGCATCGTTGCTAACAATAAAAGATAACAGAATTGCCTTTCGAATGAAGGGTTTTCGACGCCCTTTAAATAACAATGAGGCGAATGCTATTATTTTATTCCCTGCTTATAAAGCCGTTTGAGTTTGGAGTACTTCTTTAAGTGTTTCATTGAATTACTTTTTGTTCAGAACATTAAACGAAACAAACGCAACTTTACTGTACGAACCTTATTTCAGGGAATTTTCGCTTATAAAGTGGCATTTATTAAGTCTAATTGAATATTAATTTTACTTTGTTGTCTCGAAGATTATTCGTGGATTGACGTGTCTGGCATTGTCAACTTTGATAATACTGAAGTAGTCAATAGAAGTGCTTTTAACTAGAATTTGATATAAGTATCTGATAGGTTTAACGCCCATTCATATCTTCAACAAATTTATCCTGGTTGACTCATCAGCGTCCGTCGCAAACCCTAGGAAATAGAACGCTGATATTTTGTGCAAAGGACCTCTTTATGATGACGAGATTTTCTTCAAAATTTCAAATGATGATGAAATCGAAAACACAGAAGTCATACAAATAGGGGACGAAAGGCTGGCTGAAGAACAGGAGAAGTAGAGACAACTCTTAAATAATGATGATGATGAAAACGAAAATTATCTAGCCCTCTAGTTAAAAAACCATTCCTAGGATGGATAATTCAGTGAACTGAATCATAAGACTATTAACACACATTTTCGAATATTTCCGACAAACGGTTCACGTTTACGAACGCGAACGTAATACTACTTCGTGATTTCAACAACCTCAAAAATGCTTTGACACGGTACACGGTAAAAAACCAAACGTTCCTGCGGGTCGGACACAAAAATTGTGGCACGAGACACATTGACCGTTTCATTGCGCCTTTTTATTACAACCGAGCGCCCGATTATTTCGTTACACCAAAACAAATCCTTAGCACCAACCAGCAGACGAAAACGAGACGTACCGCCCATCCAGAGAGTTAAAACTCCCCTGCCCATGACCTGTATGGTCTTGCTTATCATTCATGATTCATTTGAATGCTGCGTTGGAAGAGGATACTTGAAAGAAGGTTATAAAGTTCTTTCTTGTTTGTAGTTGGAGGTCGTTTTTGCCATGAATGGTAGGTGTTTTATAGAGATAGGCGCAGGGCGCACCCGCGAGTTGTCACGCGTCGCGTATTGTAAGCTGTCGTCAACAAAAAATAACCGACAAAAAGGTGAGACGGCAGGATTCCGAAGTTAATATAGAAAGACCTATTTATTGTTCATTGAACTCATAAATATAAATATACTAGCTGATGCCCGTGGCTTCGCCTCCGTTCCAATTTATTTTCAAATATTGTTTCATACAAACCTTGTCCTGAAAATAACGAACACAAAAAAAGAATTACTTATCCAATTTGGTGCAGTCGATCGGAAGTTATGCGCGTACGTACATTTTGACGATTTAGTTTTATTTATAATTATGTTATAGACGTAAGTATAGGTAATTCAGTACATTTTAGGTTAACGATGATACTGAAAAAAATCTCCAAAGCTCATTGTTAAAATCTACGAACTTAATTTAATTCTTCAGTATCTTGACAAAACAATACCTAATTCCTTTAAGTCCACAAAACTTTATAAAGCCATTTATGTCTTGTTCAATTTTCTCTTCGAAACATCGGCGCTAACGCCAAAATTAAGTTATCCAAAGTTATTAGGCAAAAGTACCTATATCATCAACTGATATTATCTATCGATATAGCAATACTCGCATCTTATGAGCTACCCATGGCTACCGTGGAACTATCAGATGGCTATAAACAAACAGAGAGGTATTTTTATGGCCACCGTCGTAAGCATTTAGATTAATGTAATTAACACCCACCACTTAAAGTTTACCGATATTTATGAGCTCAGTAGGCTCCAGAGTTGCGAGTTCAAAATAGTTGAAATATCGTTCACCTGAATACTTTTACGATATGATGGATGGGGTGAGATAAAATTATAAATTACTTTGAACTTCGAAAATATCTGTCTGTCAGAACCTATTAATTTTAAAAATAATCTGTTAGAACCCATTAACGAAACCCAGTTTCCTGCTCGATGTCATTTTGTATATACCTACTCACTTATCTGTTTTTTTTAAACCGTGGTAGCCTTAGTCGTTGGACTTATTGAGGTTTTGGAATTTATGTGCGAAATAGCATTTAAAGTTTAACATGAGCTTATCGGCGACGGAAAAACCTGCACGTACCTGCGAAGCTATTCGTTTGTCTGTGAAGATTCCTAATCCACACTGGGCCCATGTGGGAATCGTAACCGAAGCTCTCTCATTCTCAGAGGAGGCCTGTGTTCAGAAATGGGAGGGAAATGGTAGAGAAATTAAGACATATATGATGACAGATTTTTTATGTATCTATATTTAGTTTTCGTTTATGTATACCTAATAATATATTACATGATACAGGTATCCAATACATTATAGTGGGCGATGAATAGAATGATAGAACAGGTCAGTTTGAATAACAGGATTTTTGTAAAACCATTAGTCAATTTGCTATAAGCAGTTTAGCATTGATAAAGAAGAAATAAGAATAAAATAATCATGAAAACTTATTAAAAATACGACTGTTTATATTCAAATTTAACCGCGGGGATATTAAAATTAATTAAATAACACAAAATTAATAGCGTATTAAAGGAATCGCGGCTTGATATTTTAGAGCGGCGGCTTAATGCCTTTTAAACGCTAAATTGAAATTGGTCACAAACTGGTTTTTTGAACCTAATTAAGAAGGCAATCTGCGATTTATTTATGGACTATAAAGATACTGAGGCACCGCGGATGGTGCAGTCCTTTCTGCGCCTGTTGGCTGCACCTTAGCTGCACTGAGTCATTCTCTATTTATGAGCACACCTTTTACACATTAGGTACTTATGCATTTTTGAGCGCACTTTCATCACACTTTTGCAAATCTTTCCACGACATAAATTGATTAGGTATGTCATGTCATGGTTCTGGGAGTCACTAGCACTAGTACTAGAGGGTTGATTATGCGTTGCCAACCTAGAGGAATAAGATTACCTCATGGGCCAGTAATACCACCGGGCTCTATACTCTCTAGGCCGGGACACAGCAGCACAAGCACAAGATAAACGAAAGAAAGAAAGAAAGAAGACATTTATTCACTTTGCAAGATACACAAACATAAGAGCATGTACACACAATTTTATAGAAAAGAAACAACAAAAAAAAACCAGACCTGACAATTAGATCATCAGAGAGATGGTAGTGTAACGATAAAGACGGGGCCTTGCGTTAGGACCAGCCACTCGCAAAAATTCATAATTTAAAAAAAATATAATACTTCAAATAAGCATTTTACCATGCAACGAAAGCTCGCGGTGCTTTAGAGACCACACCGTCTTATCGACCAACAGAACTAAAAGTAATTTGGTACCATCCAGGCCTGTAAAATATTTCAGTTTATGTGGGAGCCATTAAAATCTGTACATTCACAATGCCACTCGTTTTTAAAATGCAAATTTTATTTTAAGTAAATGGTCGTGCAAATGGATAAGATGCAGTGAAAAGATAGCGCCGCTTGAGAGAGCAAAACAAAGTGTCTTTTACACTTTTTCAATCATAATAAGATTGCGCTGTGTAGTTTTCTTTGAACGCTTATCCCAAGTCTTGGATTGCAGTGTTGGATTATTTTCTTCAACAACGGCAGTAAATTTTAAATCTTTGAATCATATCGTATATTTCATAAGGTACCTTTGATCCGTTTCAGATTGAAATTATGGGGTAGATTATAATGATACCAAAGGTAATAAATTGCCTGTAGGTACCTGATCTTTTTCTTATGACATAGTTTGTACAATGTACAAACTATGTCATATAGTCATATAGAATATGTCATATTCTAATCTTTAATTTTCTCTGACATCAAATACCATCAAATTTGAGAAATGTTTAAAAATTCCGAAATTGAAATTATTACAAAATACAACTGTTCAAACTTCAAATAAGTATAGTGTATATAAATGGCTAAAATGTGTTGCCAAGCGCAGAACTCGAGAACGGTTGGACTTATCCGTTTTTTATATTATACATAACTAGCGTCTGACCGCGACATCGTCCGCGAAGAATTAAACTTAGTAAATAATGGTGTCAAAACTGATGTTGATAGTATATTCTGCAATTCTAGGCAGCTACGACCTTTCGCATGTTTATCGCCATCTCTATCCCGCGGAAACTATGCAATTTTCCGGCATAAAAAGTTGCCTATGTTTTAATCAAACGTACGTACCAGCTATTCTCGTTTCAAATTTTATCCAAATCCGTCAAGTTGTTTCAGCGTGAAGAAGGATCAAACATAACTCACTCACTCACATCGTCACAAACTATCGCGTTTATAATAATAAAGTAGGATATTTCAAGTTCAAAGAATGTTCTTGTTTTGTACACATTATTATTGCAAGGCTCTGAGGGCGTAGCCAGGTCTACTCTAACTTGCTAAGAGTACGGGTTCTTGCGCTCTGAGCAACAATAAAACATTAAAAAACTTTCTTCCATGTATTAATTTCAAACTCTTAGACTAATACATCAGTCATGCCTTCGTAGGCAGCTGTCCAGGTAATGCCCAAGAATTACTTTGTTTCATTCAATTTTTTAATTAAATTCTAACTTTAAATTATAAATATTTGCATTGCTGGCAGCAGTGAATAGATTTGTATATACAAACTTTTGTACATACAAACTCAGGTTATCACATTATTGTAGGTACCATGGTGGTAAAACAACAAGAATAAGTTAGTTACAATTAAGAAGTAATTATATTTGCGACGACACGTAATTAAATTTAACTGAGTGTTAAAGGAACTTCATGACTGTAACAATTAATATTCTTCCTCGAATTAGAAACAATATATAATTACAATGGCGCAGACGCAGCGAGATCGCATCTAACAATAATGAAATGATTTATTGTCTGCACTTAAAACAATAAACCCATAGTTTTAGCTGTGCCGCAAGAGCATGAATTATACACAATCTTGATCTAGAAACCTGTCTGTATGCCGATTGTTCTTTCAAGTCATGTCATAGTTTCCGCAATTAGATTTAGGTTGAACAAGCTACATGACAATGGAGAAATTACGTCTATGGTATACCGTAAAGGGACGAACTACAAGGACAATAAATTTTAAAATTAGACCATTGTTTTAATATTGTGATTATTTAAAATGGTGGTGGGGGTGAAGATTTATATAAACAGATTTATATGGGAGGGGAAGGCCTAGACGAAAGTTCCGTGATCAAATTGGGGACGTTTTGGAAAAAGGCCTGGTCAAGAGTACCCGAAACCGACGAGCATGTATGAAGAGATTGATGAATGTGGATGAAACGAAAGAGGTAGGTATGTCAGGATCGTAGTGTAAGTGGAACAAAGTAGTCTCTGCCTACCCCCGTGGGAAAGAGGCGTGACGGTATGCTTATTGTTTTTTTCTATAGTAAAGTTCTGCTTTACTTTTCATTCAGAACGTGGACAAGTTAAAGTTAAAAACATGCTGTAGAAAAAGCCGACAATCAACACATTGAGTTATATACTTGAAAAGTTTGGTAAATAATACCTGCGTCCAACTTTATTTTACTGTAAATTATACTCAGGAGCAAAGAAGCCGGGTCACTTCCCGTAGAAAGTTGTATGAAAAGTGACCTGTTTTCTTTGCTCCCGAGTATAGTTTACAAAATATGTAGTACAGGTCATTTTTATTTTTCTCCGTCGCCTCATGGTTGACTCACAGAAGCCGATTTGCCGGTCAATTTGATGGCAGCGTTCCCGGTTGATGGTATCGAGTCATTGACAGGCGACAGGCGGCCCGAGGAATGTTTCCCGTAGATACTTCATGTTACTTGTTTTTATGCCACCGTCTCGATACTTTGTGCCTTTGCCGACAGAATAGCTGCTGCCATCGAATCACAAATGGTAAATAAACATTTATGTACAGGACGTACAAATACGTTTCAGAGACTGGGGAAGCAACAAAGTAACAATCTTAAGGTTGGGACGCAAATAAAATGAGACAGTGAGATATAGTCTAAATAGAATGGTAATAAGTCTTGGTAAATGTAATGACTTTGATATATGTGGTGATTGCACAGTCTGAAAAGTTTCGATTAGATCACTCACATTATAATCATTAAACGTACGCCGGATGCTGCGAAATTGGTTCTCGCCATAATAATGGCATAGTTATATCTTATCACGGTCTAATATAATATCGGTGTTCTCCAAACGAGTTTAATCAAGTTTATTTCCCCTTTGTTGTTGTAGTCAAAGTGACTTATCACAACAATCAATTTGCCTTCGTAAGCTGTCTATTTGTTTAATGGCCTGCTATAGACGTGGTAGCAGCTAAATGTTATCAGCGGTTGTCAATCGGAGCCAGCGTTTCAAGAGTAGCCGTCCGAAGACCGTTAGCATAGTTTTTTAAATATATTCTATTTGTACATACGGAATTTCAACTAGGAGATCGAGTGATATGCGCGCTTGGAGAGTAATGCGTCGGTTGGGATGAATGTTTCGTTGTGTCGGAACTTTGTCGTTTATAAATCGTGGTCCATCTGCTGAGGCTGGAGCTTTAGTTTTAATTCCGTTTATAGTATTAAGAGTGAGATAATGGGTACGGTATTTAAGTGATCATAATCATAAAATATTAGGTAATAAAATAATACAAACAAACGCCTGCTGCTTGTAGATATATTTCATTCTTAATCTTTTATTTCCTGTACATATTTTGATATGAGATAATAAAATGAAGCAAACTATGTAATATTCACTTCATGACTGTAAGTATCTATGCGAGGAAGAATTAAGGTTTTGGTAGAAGAAGCAATTTTACTTCAACAAACTTTTCTTGTTCTATATCGACGACATAAATGTGAAGAGGACGGCGACTTCAATGCGTGGAACCATTTATCATAACAACTTAACACTTCTTAAACTTTTCCATATTTATCTAAAGCAGATTCCCTTTCAGCCTGGAATGAACAGTGTTGACCATCAAACTACAGATAATATTATAAAAGTCAGAGAGAGATATTGTAAAGAGCAAAAAGTTTGAGGAGGGCTGAATAAGTCAGCTTGATAATGTAAGCTTCTGACTCGCATCGCAACCAATCAACCACGGTCGGGTCGGTAAAAAAAAAGTTGCAATTTTTTCGTAATTAAATCGCTTTGCTTTGTTGCCAGTCCCACCTATACCTTCAAAAATTACCCATTAATTCAAAACAGATTCGCTTTCGCTGAGCACCGTAAGCTATCAAGTGATCACAGACAAGATCAGGGAAAAGAGCAAAGAGTTCGGGGTGGGCTGAATGAGCTTGGCTATTGACTCGTGGCTTCGACCAATCACTTGCAAGGACTGTGGCAGGTGCGCGCGCCGGTGCGCGGGAGTCGAAAAAACAACAACAGTCAAGTACGAAGCATGTGTACGTTTTGAGGTTTTGTGCTCATGTTTATGGAATAATGTAATAGGGCAGTGGAATCCAAAACAAATAAGAAATAAGCAACGTGTAGTGATGTAATAAGTTATAGTTTTGTTGGGAAAAAGCTAGGTAGGTACGAGTATTTTGTTCTCTATCATCTAACATTATTAAGAGAACTCGATAAATTTTAAGTAGTTAGGGCCACAGCAACAATTAAGTACGAAAGTTAAATCTGGAGGATTCATTGCAGGATCATTGCAAACGAAGAATTATGCTGAATACTATGTTTCTGATCAGGGATAACAGGACGCAATGATGAGGTTTATTATTTTGCTTCCTATCAGGCCACTAAAACAATCGGAAAACTTATTTTAGATTTTTATTTTATTGAATCAGGCGTTACTTTGCGGAGGTTCATTTCAATGAACACAAAATATTTACCTTGCTACTCCGCTACTTATTTTAGATTCTTTAAAAATCCTTTAATATTTGATTATGATAACTGTTATGCAGTACCCTAGAAACTTAAGCGGTGCGTTTATAAATAGCGCCAACGATGCATGTTACCCTTTCAAGAGGAAGGTTTCGAGCTTGTATGGAAGCAAAAATAAACATAGCCCTTGTAGAGGTCGCACTCCATGACACACTTATAATTAACTTGTTATAAGCCTCTCTTATAAATGAATATGCTCGTGGTTAGCTTACTGTTTTTATTTGATTACTTTTGATAGTAGTCTTTGCTTGAGGTCTTAAATCTGATGGCAAAGTTTTATGGTAGCGTTGTTTGAGCAGATAATTGGACATAAACCACTACTGACTAAATAATTAGAATGACTGGAGAAATGGAGAGCAATTAAAATAATACCTGTGTTTATTGTAGGAGGCATTTGCTATTGTTATTGCAAGGATGTTCATCGTCATTATCATCGGACGGAGATGAATCATCTCCGTTCTTTATATGTCCCCCTCCTCTGCTGAATATAGGCTACCTCTCTGAATGAGAA